>OY856409.1:127541471-128855221 GCA_963693085.1 Alisma plantago-aquatica | reverse complement strand
CTTATTTTGTGTTTCCATTTTTGTCTTAAAGTAATCAAACTTCATATCTATTTTTTTGTTGTTAAAACTTCAGGGGAAGACAACCGCGACAATGAAAAGGCCCTCATAATTGCTGATGAAGGACCATGTTGTTGTTGTTTACTTATACACATGTTTAGGGGTACAACAAGCCCCTTGTTTAGTTACTATAATGTTATTTTCTAAACTTTGTTGTCATAATTAGTATTTTGATAACATGTTAAACTTTGAAAGACACAATTATATATAATGTCTAAATGAATTTTTTTGAATTGTCTTATCTATATACATGTGTTTGTGAAGATGGAAATGAATTTTTCTACATGTGTGTGAACGTGAAAAGAGATGAATGAATGGAACTGTAGGTTGCTAAATGTGTGTGAATATGAAATGGAGGAATGAAATGGAACTATAAGTTTGAACATGTGTGTGATGAATCATATTTGAAATTAAAAGTGCTTATAGATGTGTGTGAATCACATGATCCATATAATATTATACATCTTGTTATTATTGTAGGTTTGTGACATGTTGTTGGTTGAAATCAAAAGGATGTTGTAAACCTACAGTTCAGAACTAAACTACAGGTTCTACATCCTACTGACCAGCCTGACAGTAGGCCTGGGAGATGATAAGAAAAACAAAACCAAAACATCGGCGTCGGTCAAAAACCAAAACCGAAAACAAATGCTTAATGTGTCGGTCGTTTGCTAGAAACTAACACCTATGGTCTGACTGCTAGCGCTTTTGGATTGTAATCAGGAACGGCTTTGTGTCATCAGTTATGTAACCGACACTGAAGGCGTCTACTTTTAGTGTCGTCCACTTGGGTGTCGCTTCAAAACAGACGACAAAAGGTTTACTTAACCGATGCTAAAGATGTTATCTGTACTAGTGCGTGCTCTACGAGCTGGAGATCGTGCAGTTGAGGCTGAGCATCAAGAGGAGAAGTAGTTGTTGAAGGCTGTATAGAATGGGAAAAGCATTTATTTGTTGTACTCAAACGTTTACAGTGCACTCTCTTTTATAAGACAAGAGAGGAAGGAAGATACATAACCAGACAATATGGGATAAAGAAAAGGCAAAGACAAAGACAAGTCTATAACACACAACACAACACAAAACACAAGACAACACATACCAAAACACACAACACATGATAACACATAAAGTGTATATAATAATGATCCCCCTCAAGATGGAGCATAGATGTCAAACATGCCCAGCTTGTCCACCAGTGTAATAAAGCATTTCTTGGGAAGTATCTTGAGGAATATATCAACAATTTGATCCTCTGTCTCGAGATAAGGAGTGTGTATATGACCAAAGAGTACAACTTCACATTCAAAGTGACAATCCACTTTTATGTGCATTGTGTGCTCATGGAAAGTGGGACTGTTGGTGATAAAAGTGGCAACTTTATCATCACAATGCATAGGAACAGGATCAGAGTCAGAGATCTCAAATTCCTTGAGGAGTCCTTGGACCCACATTAATTAATATGCAGTATGGGCCATTGCCCTATATTCAGCCTCAGCACTTGACCGAGCAACCATGATATATTTTTTACTGTTTCCTGTGATCAGATTTCCTCCAACAAAAGAATAATATCCAGAAGTAGATTTTCTGTCACAATGACTATCGGCATAATCAGAGTCAGAATACCCAGTTAGTTCACGATTCCCATTTCTACAATATAGTAAACCTTTTCCTAGAGAGGATTTCAAGTATTTAAGAATGTGACACACAACATCCCAATGACATTGTTGAGGTTTGTTGAGATACCTATTGACAAGTCCAACAACATCAGTTATATAAACTCTTATTATAGTGAGATAGATAAGTTTACCAACCATGTGTCGGTATTGATGGTTATCAGGATATGGGGGTGAAGATTCACCATCCCAATTGGTATCGAGATCTAAAGGAGTGCTAGAAGGTTTGGAACCAAGCATACCTGAAGGTCCAGCACATACTTGCATTGTGAGAGGCAGACACCAGAAGATAATTTGGAAACTTCAATTCCCAAGAAGTAACAGAGTTTACCCAGGTCTCTAGTAATAAAATGTTTTTCTAGATATCGATTAGTAGTTGCAATACCTTCAGAATCATCACCAGATAGAATGATATTGTCCACATAAACAATAAGGATAACAAGCCCAGAATTGGGTTTTCTAATAAAGATAGAATGATCAGAATGGGAGCGCTGAAATTGAAACTGGATAAGTATTTGGTTTAATTTATCAAACCACACCTTGGACTTTATTTGAGGCCATATATTGCTTCTTGAGTCTGAAGACTTCGGAACACTCCCGCTGACTAGAAAAATCAGGTGGTTGTTCCATATAAACTTCCTCATGAAGGTCACCATATAGGAAGGCATTTTTGACATCAAGTTGAAAAAGAGGCCACTCTTTATTAATAGCTATAGAGATGAGAACTCTCATAGAGTTGAGGCGGGCCACCAGAGAGAAAGTTTCAAAGTATCCCACTCCATAGGTTTGTGTGTAGCCTTTGGCTACAAGTCGAGCCTTCAGTCTTTTAATAGAACCATCTAGTTGATATTTAACAGTAAAAATCCAACAAAAACCAACCATCAAACAGTTTTCAAGACAATTAACAAGTTCCTAGGTCTTGTGATCTTGAAGGGCAGCCATTTCAGTTTCCATAGCTTGGTTCCAGGAATGATGCTAAAGAGCTTGTGTAGCATTCTTTGGCACAGAGATAGCGGACAAAGCAATGGTAAAACATGCAAGGCTTTCACCAAGATTAGTAGAAGAGCAAAAATTACTGATCAGATGCTAAATATAGGAACAAACACCTTTCCTTTTTTTAATAGGAAGATTAATGTCAAAGAATATTTGTGGGGTGTTTTGACCTCTCGATGAGGGAGGAATTGGTTGTCCAGGAGCCATAGAGGGGGTTGTATCTATGGATACTTCTCTAATTTCATGAGTGTGATCATGTGCTACTACCTCAAGCATAGGAGTTGGATCCACTAGAACACTAGATAGTGCAACTCCTTTGTTAGAATAGTACGACATGTTTTCAAAAAACACAACATGTGCACTTACAAACCATTGTTGACTAATAGGATTATAACATTGATAACCTTTTTGAGTTCGAGAGTAACCCAAAAACACACATTTAGTGGAGCGAGGGTCAAGTTTAGATATTCCAGGGCAGAGATTCGTAAGAAAATATGTGAATCCAAAGATGCGTGGTGGTACAAAAAATAAGGGCAAATTAGGATAGAGAAGGGAAATGGGATTTGATTACGCAATATAGAAGAAGGCATACGATTAATTAAGTAGCATGTGGTAGACACAACTTTAGGCCAGAAGTTTTTAGGAACATGATAGTGAAGAAGAATAGTGTGTGCTACATCAAGAAGATGATGACTCTTCCTCTCTACCACACCATTTTGTTGTGGTGTGTAAGAGCACGAAGTCTGATGAATGATACCCCAAGAACTACAAAAAAGATCAACATATTTTTGCATAAATTCATAGGGCATTATTTGTTCATAAGATTTTAAAAGTAGTTTGGAACTGGGTTTGGATCTTAGTAAAAAAAGGTGGTGATATTTTGTAAAATAGTACTATGATATTTTATAGGAACCAACCAAGTAGCCATAGAATGATCATCAATAAAGGTCATAAAATAATAATATCTAGACAAGCTAGGAATAGAGCATGGTCCCCAAATATCGGCATGAACAATATCAAACACATGTTTAGAATTAACTTCATTCTTATTATGAAAAGTAGCACGAGTTCGTTTTCCAGACTGACATGATTCACACATAAATTGTTTTTTATACATATTAGGAAAAATACAATGCAATTTGCAGTAGAAGGATGCCTAAGGCGATAATGCCATTGTATACTTGTCATAGAAGAAGATACCAGAGTTGCAAAAATATTTTGGCAATTCAGGTAGTACAGTACACTTGGTCCCTCATGGCCCAAACCAATCCTCTTCCTTGTATGGAGATCTTGAAAAACACAACCCTCAGGATCAAAAGTAATTGGGCGTTGCAGGCTCTTAACATTTTTACTGACAGATAGAAAATTAAGAGGAAAGCGTGGAACATAGAAGATGAATTTTAAAGGGATATTGTTGGATAGAGATATAGATCCAATGCCATGGACATTAGACTGAGTTCCATCCACAACAATCACAGGAGTGACACGATTAGTTTTAGACAAGGTTGTGAAAAGTTTGGAATAACCAGAAATATGTGCATTTGCACCAGAGTTGATGACCCATTTATTGTTACTATAAGTAGCAGGAGATGCAAGAAGAGTAAAGGAATCCTCTTCAGTAGTAGATGTTGGCAAGGATAGGCGAGCCTATAAGAGTTTGTTTAACTCCACATGAATCCACTCAACTGTAGGCTAAATAGAACTTGAGGCAGTAGTTGTGGAAGTCATCATAGACATCTGAGGAGACCTGATTTGCCAGGTAGGTTTACCATGTTTTACCCAATAACTGTCTTCAGTATGGTTTGTGGGTCCACAAAAGTTGCAGACGCGATTGGAAGTAGTAAGTGTAGATTGACTTTGTCCACCAGGAGGTCCTCATCTAGGGGTACGTCCACCACAGTCGCGACCACGACCACATCCATGTCCTTGACTAGAGTCAAAGGAGCAGATTGTAATTATCGAGTAATCAGTAGTAGTAGCAGTCATAGAAGAAAGGTATTGAACACACTTAAGAACACCCCTTAGCGTAAGGAAGGGATCACTGGATAAGATTTGGTCTACCACACCAATAAATGAATTGAGTAAACCAGCCATAAATTGAACTAATTGAAGTTCTTCGTGTTGCCGTTGAATTTCTTTGATATCACCAGTGAGTGGATGATATAGTTCAAATTCAACACATAGTGCAGAGCACTGGTTGTAATAGTCTTCAATAGATTCTTTAGATGAATACTCCTTTTTAACCAATCTTTTTTAGATGTCAAAGACTTTCTTCGAGTTTTGCTAATGTGAGTACACATGAGACAGTTGATCCTACATGGCCTTGCCTTTAGGTAGGCAAAGAAGAGACTGATTGATCTTCAGTTCAACACTATTCACCATCCATGTCATGACATCAGAATCCTCTTTGGCCCTTTGGTCATAGACCTATTTGACTTTGTCATCCTCCGAGTCAATAGGAGGATCCTTAGAAGTATAAGAGATATGAGAATAACGCCATTGGGATTTGACATATAGTATAAAAGAAGCTGCCTATAGATGGTAGTTTGATCCATCGTGTTTCACAGTCGTAACACACAGGATTTGTGAAGGATGTATAGTCTCCATGGATGGCATAATAGGTCAAAAGTTAGATCTATATAAATAGATCTTAAAGAAAACTCATAGTAGAGCATTAGCAACATGCAATAGCAAAGATCAACACTAATGTAAGAAGACCTTAGATAACCCGCATAGGGGCAGTGATAGCAGCAACCAGATCTAAAGAGATCCAAGGAAACCATATAGGGGTAGAGATAGCAGTAACCAGATCTAAATAGATCTAAGGAACCTGTATAGGGGTAGTAGATAGTGGTAGTAGATTGAATTTAATATATTCAAGAAACCCTCATTGGGGTAGTAGGGAGAAGAAAAGACCTACGCTACCATGGGAAGAAAGTCACTCTAGCATTTGGTGTAGGTAAAATATGAGGTGAGACCATTAGGGTTTCAACGTGCTATTTATGAATATCTAGAAGAGGGGTCGATGGGTGAGGTCGACAGGTGGGGTCTACGGGTGGTGTTCGATGGGTAAGGTCGATGGGTGGGGTTGATGGTTATTGGTTGAAGGATGGTGGTCAATAGGAGGTGATCGATAGGTTGGTGGTCAATATGGGGCCAGTCAATAGGAGGGTGGTCGATAGGGTGGAGATCGATAGGATGGTGGTGGTCAATAGGATGGCGATGGTCGATAGCATAGTGGTTGATAGGATGGTGGTCGATAGGGTGGTGGTCAATAGGATGGAGCGTGGTAGGGTGGGTCGATAGGGTGGTGGTGGTCGATAGGGTGGGGTTGATATGGTGTGGTCGATAGGGTGGGGTCGATGGGTGGAGGGTGGTGGTCAATGGGATGAGGGTGGTGGTGGTGGTAAAGGTGATGGAGGTAATGGTGGATGTGGTAGGGTCGATGGTGGGAATGGCTTAGGGAGGATCGAACACGTGTGATACTATATACAATAGGAAAAGCCTTTATTTGTTGTACTCAAATGTTTACAATGCACTCTCTTTTATATGACAAGAGAGGAAAGGAGATACATAACCGACAATATGGTATAAAGAAAAGGCTAAAGAAAAAGACATGTTTGTAGCATACAACAGAACATAATAGACAACACATGACAACACATAGCAAAACACACAACACATGATAACGCATAAAGCATATATACTAATAGGTTGTATATGTTGTTAGTGTTTTTTAGTAGAGTCCTATGTGTCTTCCCTGTACTCTCAGGTCATTGGGGGGGGGGGGTTTGTAGACATTTTACATCAATACACTTTTTGGAAATATGTCATGGTTGAAATGATATGGCTTGTATACATGAATAGGTTATCATATGTGATAGGTTTGTGGCAAGTTAGCCACTGAACAATTATATGTAATATATTTTGGCATGATATATGATACAGGTGGCACAGTTTGTGGACTCCAATGTAAAATGGTTCATATTTTGTGGTTATATGAAATAGGATTTAATTTACCATATTTTATGGAAATTTGGATGTTTAGTATTAGTTCCATGCATTGTTTTGAGTAATCTCGCTTGTGTGGCATCGGGTTGTAACATGACAAAGGTTGGTATCAGAGATTTAGGTTCACTGAGTCTACTGGGACATAGGACTATGGTTTCTATCTATTTTAGTCTCTTCCAACATAATTGATGGTAACTTTTGCTTATGCAAAAGAAGAAGAAGAAGAAGAGAAAAGATATGTCTAGAGAACACAAATAACATGCGGCGAGTAGTTTGGCTACAGTAGGAGGTGGTGTCAAGAGGGAGGTAAGTGATGATGGAGTGCCTAAAGTGCCTCAGTTTGACCCAACAATTATTGTCAATCCCACTTTTTAGACTATGTTTGGATAGTTTATGGCTACAATGACGCATATGGTGGATAGAATGCATGTACCACAAGCAAGGGTAGTTGTTCCTAATGCAGAATCTTGGTGTTCTAGGAAGACCTTTGAGAGGTTAAGCGATAGAGTATGTTGGTACAACTGATCCAGTAGATGTGGAGATGTGGTTGACTGAGTTGGAAAAGATCTTCAAGATCCTCAAAATCCCTCAAGAGGATAAGGTGAAGCATGATGTCTACCTATTGAAGGGGAGTGTTGGCCATTGGTGGGCCATCGAGGAGGAGAAGAGGCCTACAGTGGCGATCAATTGGGAATATTTTTAGCGGGAGTTTGTGAGACAATACTTCTTGGAGACCTATCTGGATGAGAAGATCTTTCAGTTCGAGAAGATCCAATAGGGATATATGACAATCAATGAGTATAAGGAAAAGTTCACAGAGCTTCTAAGGTTTTTTCCACATATGGATGATACATACAAGGAGAGAATTAGGATCTTTTAGAAGGGTTTGAGTTCAGAGTTGACAACCATGGTGTCAGCTTTAGAGAACATGGAGCGGTTTGCTACATTATTGGAGTCTGTGAGGTAGATATAATGGTCAGATGTGGAGAAGTGTGAAGCGAATTCTAAAAAGAGACTGTTATAGTATCAGAGATAGCCTTCTGGAGGCTTCAAGAAAACTAGGTTTTCAGCACCTCAGTCACAGTAGAGGTCGGTGGTACAGTCACAGTGGTCACCCAGTAAGGGCAGGCACCATAGTTTTCCATTGACAGGAGCTCACAGTGTAGTGTTAGTGTTAGTGATAGGGTTGTCTAAGCCACATAATGAGATGAGTACTTGCCACAAGTGTAGGCAAGTAGGACATTTGAGGTGGGCATGTCTTTTGAAAGATGACGAGTGACACAACAACTAAGACATAGTCAACAAGGGTCACAACAACTTCAGTTTAGTAGTGGCGGGGGCCGAGGACATGGTCAGGCGTCACAGGTTGGTTCTTCTGGATAGGCTAGAAGAGGACAAGGATGAAAACTTGGCTAGAATCTATGTCATGACTGATCCGGAAGGAGTAGTCACCCTCGGGTCATGACAGGTTACATGGAGTTATTTCATTCTGACTTGTCTTCTTCCTACTTTATTTCTATTTTGGTTGACATGGGTGCGGCACACTCTTTTATCACTAGAGAAATGATAGCTAGTTGTTCTTTGCTTGTTAGTTTTAGATGTGATAGTCTTCATTTATAAACACCTTTGGTTGGTTCCGCTGAGTTGCGGGAGGTGTGTCCATCCTGCGTTCTTTCTTTCTCAGGATGCAACATTGAAGTGGACCTTATACCACTTGATATGCATGGATTCGATGTGATCCTTGGAATGGGTATGTTGGAGAAGTATCTGGTGGTCTTGTATTGTAGTGCCAAAGTGGAGACATTTTGTGAAGGTGATATTTCATGAGTCTTCCATGGAGATAGAAAGATTCTTCCAACGTGTTTGGTGTCAATTATGACAGCAGAGAGGCTGGTGAGGAAAGGTTGTGAGGCATTTTTGGCACATGTGGTAAATACCAAGGTGAGGAGTCCTAGCATCTAAGAAGTTCTAGTTGTTTGTGAGTTTGAAGAAGTGTTTCCCAATGAGTTCCCAGGTGTTCTCCCTCCTACAGAGATTGACTTTAAGATAAATCTAGTACTTGGTACACAGTCAATAACACAGACACCATACAACATGGCATCGGTTGAGATGCAAGAGTTGAAGAAGTAGTTGCAGGAATTGCTTGAGAAGGGCTTTATAAGACTGAGCATGTCCCCTTGGGGTGTTGTAGTGCTATTTGTTAAAAAGAAAGATGGATCAGTGAGGTTGTGCATTGATTATTGACAGCTGAACAAGGTGATGATCAAGAACAAGTACCCTTTGTCATGGATATATGATCTGTTTGACCAGTTGCGAGGTGCCACAATATTATGAATCATAGATCTAAGGTTAGGATACCATCATTTGCAGATCAAGGCAGATGACATACCCCAAGTCATCTTTCAGGACTAGGTATGGTCATTATGAGTTTGTGGTTATGTCATTTGGGCTAACCAATGCAACAACAACATTCATGGATCTGATGAACAGGATGTTCAATCCTTATCTTGAGCATTTCATAGTGGTGTTCATCGACAACATCATGATATACTCTAGGTATTTCCAACAACATGAGCAACATTTATGACAGGCGTTGACCTTGTTGAGACAGCACAAGTTATATGCTAAATTCAGCAAGTGTGAGTATTAGCCGAAGAAGGTGTCTTTTATGGGACATGTCATATCTGATGAAGGAGTGTGTGGATCTGAAGAAGGTTCAATCTATGTTAGAGTGGGAGCAACTGAAAAGACCGATAGAGGTTCACATTTCCCATGGGTTAGCAGGCTATTAGAGGAGGTTTATCAAGAACTTCAACACAGTGGTGTTACCCCTAACGAAGTTGACGAGGAAAGGTGTGTCATTTATCTGGGATGACAAGTGTTAGTGTTCTTTCTAGATTTTGAAGGAGAAGCTGACTAGTGCACAAGTGTTACTATTGCATGAGTAAGGGAAAGGATACATTGTCTTTTGTGATGCGCCAAAGAATAGTTTGGTTTAAGTGTTGATGTAAGATAAGAACGTGATTTCTTTTGCTTTACGATAGCTTAAGAAATACAAGGAGAGCTACCCGATGCATGATCTGGAGCTTGCATCTATAGTACATGTATTGAAGATATGGGGACACTACCTTTATGGCGAGAAGTGTCAGGTCTTCACCGATCATAAGAACCTACAATACATTTCTCAAAGCAAGAGTTGAAAATGAAGCATTAATGACTGATGGAGCTCATCAAGGATTATGATTACACCATAGACTACCATCCAGTGAAGGCAAACACGGTGGAATATGCTTTAAGCAAGAAGTCTTCTTCATCATCATTTGCTAACAAGGTGCAATTATGCTCTTTGGTGTGCCATAAGAGAGACATGTTGGTCTCATGCATCAAATGAATGTGAATTTGGAAGTCTCCTTGTTAGCAGGCTTGTTGGCCCAGTTATAGGTAAAGCCTACATTAAGGCAACAGATCTAAGATGCAAAATGTGATGATATTGTGATTCAGTAGATTTGAGTAGTGTTTGGCAACGAGAAGTGTGATGGCTTCCACGAGTCAGAGGATGAGACAGTATGTTACCACGGTAGAGTAGTGGTACTTAATGTAGATGATATGAGGAAGTTGGTTCTGGAAGAGTCCCATTCTTTGATGTACACCATGCATCCAGGTCGTACCAATATGTACTAA
The DNA here is from genome assembly GCA_963693085.1 of Alisma plantago-aquatica. Classification (NCBI taxonomy): domain Eukaryota; kingdom Viridiplantae; phylum Streptophyta; class Magnoliopsida; order Alismatales; family Alismataceae; genus Alisma; species Alisma plantago-aquatica. Next base: position 128,844,803 of record OY856409.1, on the reverse strand, counting down.
AATTTGAAAGGTTTGTATTGGTGGACTGGCTTGAAGTGAGACGTAGTTGAGATTGTGGCGAAGTGCCCTATGTATCAGCATGTTAAGGCAAAGCATCAGAAACCTACAAGGACTTGGCAACCATTACCTATACTATAGTGGAAATGGGATCATATCATAATGGACTTTGTGGTTGAACTTCCAAGGATAGACAAAGGCCATGATTCCATTTTGGTGATCGTTGACAGGTTTTCCAAGTCAGTGCATTTTCTTCCGGTGAAGACAACGTATACAACAGAGAAGCTTGCATAGGTGTACGTTGATGATATAGTATATTTGCATGGTATCCTAGCTACCATCATGTCAAATAGAGGTCATTGGTTTACCATTCACTTTTGGGAGCATATGCATACAACCATGGGTATGTAATTGAGGTTTAATACAAAATTTCACCCACAGACATATGGATAGTCTGAGAGGATTACACAGACTTGGAAAGATCTGTTGAGGGCTTGTATCTTGTAGTTTTTGGGTAGTTGGGATGTACACTTTAGTTTGATAGAGTTTGCATATAATAACAGTTATCAAAGGAGCATTGATATGGAACCTTATGAGGCTTTGTATAGGAGACGTTATAGATCTTCATTTATGTTGGTATGAGACTGGTGAATATCAACTTTTGGGCCCTAAGCTTGTACAACAAATGACAGAGAAGATTCAGATGATACATCAGCAGTTTAAGGCAGCCCAAGATAGGTATAAATCTTATGCTAATAATCATCATAGGCCGTTGGAGTTCCAAGTGGGATACAAGGTGTATCTCAAGGTCTCTCCTTGGAAAGGTGTGTTGAGGTTTGGCAAGAAGGGTAAGTTGGCTCCCATGTATATGGTACCTTACCCTGTGGTGGCACATGTTGGGAAGGTGGCTTATAAGTTGGAGTTTCCACCTAAATTTCACATGTTGCATCCAGTGTTTCATGTTTCCATGTTGAGAAAGTGTCACCCAGACACAGAGAAAGTGATTGTAGCCAATAGAGGTTGAGATGGATGAGGAGGTGTTGTATGTGGAGGGTCTTGTGTTGATCCTTGATAGGAGGATCAAGAAGTTGAAAAAGAAGGATATCATGTTGATTAAGGCTTTGTGGCCTCATCATTGTGTAGAGAAAGCCACGTCGGAGCTTGAGGATGAGATATTTAGGAAGTACCTTTCTCTTTTCACATAGAATTTTGTGGGTGAAATCCTTGTTAGGGGTTAATGGTTGTAAGACTCCTGACCTAGCTTAGTCTGTGATTGTTCTTTCTTTGCTTAATATGATGCTTAAACCTTAATATGATCATGTGATGCACCTTAATAACATGTGACAAGTTTATTTTTTCATTTTGGTCCTATTTGGTTGATGTGTGAGCAAGTTATGCTTGTTTTGGACCAAGTTGTAATTTACCTACATTGAGGGTCTATCTTACAATTTATCACATATAGGTTGTTCCCTTTGTGCCTTATCATCATTAGAGAGAGAGAGAGAGTGATGCTAAGGGATGCCTTGTTTGTACCTTGGTTGATGAGATGACATCATGTGTGTGGAGCTAGGGTTTGAATGGTTCCCTTCAATGAGTGAGTGTTGGTCTCAACCTTGATGTTGTGATCCTTGTTGCGACCAAAGTGTTTTATGTGGGGCTTGTGTTGTGACCAATATTTCTCTTTGTAGTTTTGACCTATGCCTTGAGCATGTATTTTAGTCTCTAGGCTTTGTGCTCTTTAGATGTGTTGTGTCTGTCTGGTTTGGTGACTTTGTGTAAGGATCGCTACCTTAGGTTCACTTTGTTTTAGTTCAATCAAAGGGTGTAGTGGACCTAAGTGATCGCTACACTACCTTATTTTTATCACCCTTTGTTGCATGCATGTTTTGAGTACTTGCATGGTCATGGATTTGTGGACATTTGTCCTGTTGGTGCTCTTATATCTTGACATCTCATGATCTTTACCTCCCTCCTACCCTCGAGTATATAATCCCCCTCTTTCACATGCAGGTATTCCCTTTGGATCTTTTCTTTCTCTCTTCTTCGTTGTGTTTGACCTTGAGCTTGGTGGATCAAGAGATGGTGTTGACCCTGGAGATTTGGTGGTCGATCACCTTGCATGTGGTGATCTAGGCCTTGATCATCTTATTTGTGGTGGTTCTTGGTGATCTTCCTTCTTGGTAAGTGGTTTTATTCCTTTGATCTTGTTTTCTTGAAACCCTACCTTCTTCCTTAATTCTCTTGGTCGTGAGACTATGGATCACCATGGTGGCTATTTTGAGGATCTTATCTCCAATAGAGTTTGAGATCCATGGTTTTCCATGGGAGTACCTAAGTGAGATGAAGTTTCTCCTATTTCTTCTCTCTTATTCGGCCTAGGGTTTGTGCTTTCTTCTTCTTGAGCTCGTTTGACCTTGGTGTGTTCTTCTGTTCTTGAGGTGACCTTATTAGCCATGGAGTTGGTCAAAGTTTGGAGTTCATTCTCTCTCTTAGAGCTTGTGGCTTTAGAGCTTGATCTTCGTCTTAAGGCTGGTTATATAACTTTCCTTTGTTCTATTGTTTCACCATATTCTTGCTTGCATGCTACTGCTCTATATCCAAAAACTGAACATAAGTTGATGGATAGTGATAGCTTGATCTAGGGTTTAAGAGTTTGAAGTATTCTTGCATAGGATTACTCTTTTTCTTAAACCCAAATTTCTTGTACTTGAAGATATGGTGATGACGGAGATAATGGTTCTTTTATGTCTTTTAGATGTTGGTTCTACCACCATTCTTATGGGTCAGTTATCCTATGTTGAATAAAGGTTTTAGGTTCATGTTTGCATGTGTTTTAATTCTGGTTTCATCATTCATATCATGATTTTTCATAATTGATTCTTGTGGTGCTTAATTCTGGGATCTGATGTTCACCTTTGCATAGGTTTTTATCTTGATGACGCCTTGGTTTCCCTGATGTGATACTTCCATTTGGTTCATCATGATACTCATGTTCCATGTGTTGAGGGCCACTTCCTTGAGTGTGCTCACTCTTTGGTCGCTACCTATATGATGGTTCTCCTTGTGGTCGCTACATGTGTAAGGTTGCCTAACCCTAAATCACCTTGTTCTCTACTCTTGAATCATTGTTGCGGTCGCAAGTCTAGAATGTCTTTTGGTAGTTACATGTTGACCCTTGTTTTGGTTACAACATGTTGATCTTGGTGTGTGTAGTCGGCACTACACCTAGGGTGGTCTACATGGTTTGGTCGCTACCTATGGTGATGTGTTGCGGTCACAACAAAGTGATGACCTAGTGTTGGTCGATACATGTGAGACCTTATTGGTCACTATATATGGTTTATGTTGAATGCTACACAGGATTGTTTGGTCGCTACACCTTGAGCCTTGGGTGGTCTCTACACATGGTCTAGTTTGGTTGGTCAAAACTCATGTTTTCCTATGTGGTCACTACATATAGGGTGTAACCCTAATAGTCGCTATTGTGCCTTATCTCCATGGTCGACATATGTTGATGTTTACATGTTTGTGATGTATGATCGGATGTGCTCCAAGAATGTGGAAATGGTGTACCATGGTGTGTTCTGATAAGTGCTACATGAGAACCCTAACTCTAATTAAGAGTATATGATGCAATGTTTATCTTTCTTGAATTTTTTAGCATGTGATGATGTTTCTCTATCCTACTTGTGTAACCCTAATGTTGCAGGTTGAATGTACATCATAGATGGTGATTTCTATAGTATATCTTATATGACACAAGGTGATATGAACCTTTATGAGCCATGATGAGATAATGATGATGTGCAGAAACTATGTGATTGGGTCTGATGACCTGGAGGAGGCTAAATGCCTAATGTGAGGTGATATTCTCTATTGATGTGATGAGGGTTGGTTATTCTAGGATGATGTGATAATGTCATTGGCCTTGTATGGTAGCAGTATCATGTGATGATGAGAAAATTTCATACCTCATACATTTTTTTATCTTCTAGAGTTGTATCCTACCCTTATTTGTGTAGAATTTGTTTAGGGTTTGTACGTTGTGTATTTACTGATGCTAAAACACAACCAATTGGCTTAACTAATCAAGTGAAACCCTAATCATGTAGTTTCCATGTGCCATAGATCCATCTTCAGTGTGAATATTTGTTGGATGGTGAATGGGGTTCTTTCCCAGTGGAAGCTCAGAGTCATTTACTATTGAGTATATGCATTTTCACAGGGATGGTTGCAGACATACCTTGGCAGGGGAATGGTTAAGGATGTATCTCAGATGATGTAATTCAGTATGTAATTCATACCTCTGTAGGAGTGCATCTGTGATCGTAATCATTTTTCGCTAGTGTTGTGCCTATATACCAAGGTGAACTAGGATGTTTTGTAGTTGGAGTTTATATGTCACTCCAGCAGATTCAGACCGACCAAGAGTGTGGGAGAGCATAGGAGTTCATCTCCTTGTAGATCTTGTATGGCATTGATTTCGTCTTAGAAATGGTCAGTTGGAGCACGAGTGGTATATCTCATCTCCTTAGGGCATAATTAAAGACGTAACACATCCGAGTAGCATAATTACTTAGGGTCAAAATAAGATTCACATTGGATGACCCCTTGCCTTTTTCCTTATAATGTTTGGTTGATAATGGTTATACATGTTTTCATATTCCTTATGAAAGTATAAGATGTTCTACTTCTCATTTGTACATGCCTAAACTACCTAACATGTGTTATTAGCTTTACTTATATTATTTAGTTGAGTCTGCTCATCTTGGTAAGTATGCTATCTTCCTGCTTTAGTATATTTGTGCTTACAATAGTTCTCAGTGGAGAGTTATATCTCTCACTGGGATGTTGGTCGCACCCTGTGGGTTTCCACATCTTTTAGGTGGTCGTGCACGATGAGGTAGAGATCGTGTGGTTGAGGCTGAGTAGCAAGAGGAGCAACAGTTGTTGGAGGTTGGATATGTTGGTAGTATTTTATAGTAGAGTCCTATGTGTCATCTATGTACTCTCAGATCCTTATGGGTATTTTCTAGACATTACATTGATACTAATTTTGGTAGTATGCCATGGTTGTACAAATATGGCTTGTATACACGAACAATGATATGTAATATCTTTTGACATGATATATGATACACGTTTGTGCTACGTTAGCCACTGAACAATGATATGTAATATCTTTTGACATGATATATGATACAGGTGGCACAGTTTGTGGACTCTTATGTAAAGTGTTTCATCTTTTGTGGTTATATGAAATTGGTTTTAACTTACCTTGTAATTTGGTGATCTGGATGTCTAATATTAGTTATGTTCTTTGTTCTGAGTAATCTTGCTTGTGTGTCATCGGGTTGTCACATGACACCCTCTCCCTCTCCCCCCTCACTCTCCATTGTAGCTCGTGTATAATTTCTTCCCCACTCCTTACATAGAAACCAACAAATCCCAACTTGATCTGATTGTCCCCAAAATTCCCCACACTTACTACTCCTGAATATTATCTAATACTTTATCAATTTCTTCAATAAAAATCATATTTCACAAAATAACTTGTTACATCATTTTTTCTTCAAACCCAAATTATATTCAAAAGAGTGATACACTTCACATGTTCTAGCACACAAATTGACATGTGGTTTGGTAATAAATTTTTAACATCCCCAAAACTATCAACAATGGCTATAATTAAATTTGTATTGTTTTATGCATTTTTATTAATGTTATATGCATTTTTATGTATGAATATGTGTATTTTAGATCTTTTTTGTAATAAAATTTTCAGAATAACTTGTAAAGGCATCTCGATCATAAGGATATAAGTGGAACAATTTTTATATCATATGTATTATTTTGTTAAAAGAACTCAAAATGATTTAAACTCATCTCCTTAATAATGAGTAGTAACTATATTAAGGTAATACATAGAAAATTAAATTTCAAAATATGTTATAGAAACAATATTTGAACCATCAATCACTAAAATTAATGATGGAATCCATGCCCGCCACCAAGCGGTCTCCTAAGAAACCACCTCTATCAATGTCAAAAATCACCGCTAGCACCACCTCCCACTCAACATCTGACTCTACTATCTACTCAACATATAGGGAAGGATCCAGGGGGATTATCGAGGCTTTATACCGCTTCCTTCTCAATATATATATATATATATATATATATATATATATATATATATATATATATATGTCATATATTCACTACACTAGTCGGGTAACTAAGGTTAGTTATTAGTAGATCCACTTTTATAACAGGAAAGCATCAAATTGTAAAGAGGTGACCAAATTTGCAATACAAAAACTTGTTTTATAAAAATAATGTCAAATTTGTATTGTATCATCCGAAAATAGTAAAAATCAAAATTTATGAAAAAAATTCCACCTCGAACTATAAGCAGGAGTGAAAATTTTTAAGTAGAATGTAAAAATTATAACTAGGATGCTCAATTTATAATCAGAATCAATGGGTAACTAAATACATCTCTCTCTCTATATATATATATATATATATATATATATATATATGTGTGTGTGTGTGTATGTATGTATATATATGTGTGTGTGATTTATCTTTATTACTCGTGAGGGTAGCTATCCACTTCAGAAATAGTAACTTTTTCTAGAGTTTTTACTTTACATATGTACACGGCCACATTACCTTCTAAATAGTTATATTACATGTATAATAGTGATATTTTTAATGGATGTACAATTACATATTTTTTCCAAAATGTTTACTATGTAGTCTGTCCAGTTTTACATTTTCAGTAGATAAGTTACTTTTCTGACAACATAAATATTTTTTTGTCCAAATAGTTACTTTTCTGATTAAATAATTAGTTTCAAAGTGCACAGATAGTGAAAACCTAGTTACATGCACATGAAAAAAATGAACCCCCACATATATATATGACAACGAGAAGACTGCAAATTACTGTATGAGCTCGTCCACCTTTAACGTGTAGAAATAGAAGAAGTCAAAAATCCAAAAATAAAATTTTTATATCTTATTGAAGAGAAAAAAAATGGAAAATTAAAAGCTAATATCTAGATGATATACCTCCTTATAGTAAATTGGAGTTTGGATATTGCAAAAAAATCCCTAAAAGTTGTTGGATTTGTCGCTTCATAAAAGCTGCCTTCTGCACCTTGTTGGAGCTTCATCGTCGAATGACTTTTTCTTTCGTGCTCCTTAGCAGCGGAACATCACATTCTATGAGCTTCGACCCCTCCTCATTGTCACCGTTTATGGTCGATTGAGCTCAAGCTCTTTGTTATCGCACCACTTAAAAATTGAGAAATGATGATGATGTTGGACATATCTTCATTTTCCCTTTAAAACATTTTTTTGTAAAAAGTACATATAGGTCAATGTATTTTCAACTAAAGTTTTGAAAACCTCATAAAAATCACAAAAAATAAGAGAAAACTCAATAAGTGTGAATAAATATAAAAAATTCAAAAGCAGTCCAGATCTCATATATTTCCTTACATGTTGATAAACTCACAATATAAGGAAGGAACAATCTTTGACTGCCCCTAGGCCATGATCCTCTTTTGGATCTTAAATCCTAAATTGTAAGACCCCTGACCTAGCTTAGTGCTTGATCTTTCTTTCTTTGCTTAATCAGATGCTTAGACCTTAATCTAATCATGTGATGCACCTTAATAACATGTGACACGTTTATGTTTTCAGTTTGTTCCAGTTTGGTTGATGTTTGAGTTAGTTATGCTATATGTATGTGTTTTTGGATGAAGCTGTAATTTACCCACATCAAGGGTTTATCTTGCAGTTTGTCACATGTTGGATGTGCCTCTTATGTTTTGGCATCATGAGAGAGAATAATGATGAGGGGCATTTTGTTGGTCCTTGGATGATTAGGTGGAATCATGGGTGTCGGTGCTTGGGTTTGCATGGTTGCTTGAGTTGGTAGTGTCGACCATGTTGGTGTGACCTTTGTAGAGATCTATGCGTTTTGTATCCTTGAGAGTGCTTCAACCAATACACCTTAATTTGGTTGGTTTGTAGAAACCTAGGTGCCTTGTCCTTGGTTGTGATCGCTAGGGTTTGCTTATGTTGATGTGTGTGTCGACCTATTGTTTAGGTGGCATAGTGTAACGGTCACTACTATGTTTACCCTTGGTTTTTTCTTTGACCAAAGGAGGGTTGAGTTTCCTTTGAGGTCGCTACTCAACCTTGGTTTTAACATTCTTTCTTGCATGCATATCTAGAGTGCTTGCATGGCCGACCTTTTGAGGAACAAGTGTCATGAAAGGCTCTTATATCTTGACACCTCATATACCTCTACCTCTATCCTACCGTTGGGTATTTATACCCCTTCTTTAACATTGAAATAACCCTTTTAGATCTATTCTTTCTCTCTTCTTTCTTATGTTTGGCCTTGATCTTGATCGTGTAAGTGGAGGTGATGATCTTGGAGAAGGTGGTCATTCTCCTCTTACATGTAATGATCTAGGTCTTGATCATCTCCCTTGTGTTGGTTCTTGGTGATCTTTGATCTTGGTAAGTGGTTTATCTCTCTTTGATCTCATTTTCTTGAACCCTTTATGTTTCTTCCTTCTCTTGTTTGTTAGACTATGGGTTACCATGATATCTATCTTGAGGAAATTCTCTCCATAGAGGTCGAGACTATGGTTTGAGCATGGTAATACCTGAGTGAGACGATGATCTCCTCTTTCTTCTTTCCTTTTCGGCCTAGGGTTTATACCCTCTTCTTGTTTAGCTTCCTTTGACCTTGATGTGTTCTTCTTCTCTTAAGGTGATCTTGCTTGGATGTGGAGTTGATCTCAAGCTTGGTGTTTCTTCTCTCTCTTAGAGCTTGTTGCTTTGAAGTTGATCTTCACCTCAAGGTGGGTTATATAAATCTCTCCCCTACTATTATTGCATCATTATCTTGCTTTCATGCTACTGTTTCATCTCAAAAACATGATCATAAGATGCAAGTTGATGCTATCTTGATTTAGGATTTAAGGTTATGAAGTATTCATGTACCCAAAACCTAAGTGATGGTGGAGTTGTTGTTTCTTACATGCATCTTGGATGTTGGTCTTATCATCATGTTTATGGTTTGGCTATCTTATGTTAGATGGAGGTTTTGGTTCTTGTGTGCATGTGTTGAACATCTCCTTACATGGTTCCCTTGCTGATCTTAAGGATGGTCATTTTAGGGTTTTGAAGTTCATCATCCTCATGGGGTTCTTCTCTTGATGACATGTGAGTTCTTGATGTTAAACTTCTATTTCGGTCGACATGTGTTCTTGGTTTCTTGGGGTTGTTATGACCATGTTGATGGTGTGATAGGTTTCTGGTTTAGTTGCCATAATCCTAACCCTAGCTACCTTGGTTGCTACATAAGTTTCTTTTGTGGTCGCTACTCATGGTCCTTGTTGAGGTCGCAATTCTTTAATTCTTGTGTTGGTCTCTACACAAGATGGCTTGTTTGGATGATATGACTTTGGCATGATGGATGGTTGCTACCTAGGGTGGTTTGGTCACTAAAAACCCTAACCCTAGTTTCTCTTGTGATCACAACATGTAGTGCACTTTGGAGGTCGCTACACCTTTTTTTCTGAGTGGTTGCTACAAGTGATACATGGTTTGGTCGCTAAACATGTTGGGCCATCTAGTCGTTATACATGTTGAGCCATGTGGTCTCTATACGTGTTGAGTCATGTGGTTGTTACTCATGCGAGTCATGTGGTTGCTATGTGGTTTGGTCTATACATAGTGCTATTAGAATGATTGGTTAATCATAATAATAATGCCTAACCTGATGTGTTCTAATGATGTGCGAAGTAAGGTACCTAGGGTTTGATGTTGAGTGTTGTAATGGAAACCCTAACCCTAATTTGGACATGTTGTGTATTTTCTTAGCTTGCTTGGATGATTAGCATGTAATAAAATATTTTCTCACTCCTACTTGTGTAACCCTAATGTTGCAGGTTGAATGCACATCATAGCTTGTGACTGTTATGGTACCTCTTATATGACCCAGGGTGATGATTATGAGCCTTGACGAGGCATGATGAAATAAAAATGTTATGCAGGAACCATGTGATTGGATCTTATGACCTGGAAGAGGCTTAATGCCTAGTGTGAGGTGATATCCTCTAGTGATGTGATGAGGGATGGTTATCCCAAAATGATGCGGCAATAATGATAACCTTGTATGGCATTGGTATCATGTTATGTCGTGACAAGTTTATACCTCATATGTTTTATATATTTTGATGTTGCAACCTATCCTTATCTTTGTACCATTTGATTTGGGTTTGTACATTGTAACTTGACTGATGCACTAAAAGACACCCAATTGGCAGTAATTAATCAAGTGAAATCCTAACCATGTAGGTTTCCCTAAGACATAGATCCATCTTCAGCATCAGTACTTGTTGGATGGTGAAATGTGTAATTCATGTGGGAAACTCAGAGCGCATATTGTTGAATATGCGGGGGTGCAAGTTGAGGATATATCCTTGTATCCACAATCACAAATTTTGAAGAAGATTACGTTCATAACCCGACAGGAGAACGGTTGAGGCCATATCTCATATGATATTTTTTAGGGATGGTTGCGATCATGCCCTAGCATGGAACGGTTGCGGTCGTGTCTCACTAGTATCGTGCCTATATACCAAGGAGGAATAGGCTGATTTGTAGTTTGACTCTATATATCACTATGGAGGACTCAAACTAACTGAGGGTGTGGGAGATCATAGGAGTCCAGCTCTCCTAGATCTTATATGGCACTGATTTTGACTCAGTAGTGGTCAGGCAGAGCATGAGTGGTATACCTCATCTCCAAAGGGAATAATAGAAGATGTAATATAGCTGTGTAGCATATTTGCTTAGGGTTAGATACAATTCAGATTGGATGACCCTTTGCCTTGTTTCTTATACTGCTTAGTTGTTATCTTGCATAATGTTCTTCATATTCCTTTTAAGAATGTATGATAATCTACTTTTATGTTGTAGTTGTTGAAACTACTTAATCTATGATATCAATTTTACTTATATCCTTGAGTTGAATCTGTTCATCCTATTAATAGTATTTCTTTCATGCTATAATCTATATGTGTTAACAATAGTTGTTGGCGGAGAGTTATATCTCTCACTGGGATGTTGGTCTCACCCTGTGGGTTTTGACATCTTTTAGGGGGTCGTGCACGACGTGGTAGAGATCGTGCGATTGTAGAAGAGTAGCAAGGAGAGTAATAGTTGTTTAAGGTTGGATATGATGCTAGTGTTATGTAGTAGAGTCCTATGTGTTGTCCCAGTACTCTCAGGTCCTTGGAGTTCTTTTGTAGATGTTGTACATCGATACAAGGTCTGGGAAGTATGCCATGGTTGTACACATATGGTTTGTATATATATATGAACATGTTATCTTTTATAATAGGTTTGTGGCAAGTTGGCTAGTGAACAGTGATGTAAATACATTTGTATAATATGTAATACATGTGACACGGTTTGTTGTCTTGGATGTAATATGTTTCCGCTTGTGAATATATAAGCAATCATTTTTAATTTACCATGTTTATGGTAATCTGGATGTTTAGTGTTAATTACTCACTTTGTTTTGAGTAATCTCACTCGTTGAGCATCAAATTGTCACTTAAATTGTGGTCCACTTTACTCAATTTCAAATCTTTTGATCTTGACTAGACAAAGTTTCAAATTTTATGATCATATCCAACCCTAGTCAAATGAAATTTAAATTTACATTACATGTAGGCAACAATCATTTTGGGTCTTAGACTATGACTTTAAACTATTCCTGCTTCAATTAAAAACTTTTTTGAGTCCCAGATCAAGACCTTGACATGACCATCAGCCTTATCCTAGACAAGCAAAACACCTCAAATTTAAATCCCTACATCTAGAAGGTAAATTTTTAGATGTTCTAGACTAAGACATCAAAATTAATCACATGCCCTTCATGTACCATGCATTTCAATAACCTACAATGTGTAGGTATTTTTTATTGGGTCCTAGATCATGACCTAAAATTATAGCACATTTATGCATAAATCCCTATCCCAAGTAGGCAATTTTTTTACTTTAGCGTTCAAAGCCATATCATGTCTAGGAAAACCTTATATTTTCTTACATCATTCTAGCTCTATCATGGGTATGCAAACCTCACATTTTCTTTTTTGCATCAAGCCTTATCCTGAGTAAACAAATTATTCTGCATCATAGCACTATCTCGTATAGGTAAATCATTTTGAATTTAAAACTTATACATGGTAGGTAATGATTCTTTTCAACTATATCCCTATCTTAAGGAAGTTCCTCACAATTCATAATCTTTAAATTCCAAACCCTACCATGAGTAGGCACTTTGCATCTTAGAAACACTATGTTGCATAGGCAACTCTCCACAATTATCATTGTAGAGTTACAAGTCTACCCTTAATTTGGTCCATCCGCCAAGGTCTCATGAATTACCTAACTCACTTGAACGTATATTCACTATATTTTAGATAGGGGTGGTACTCTTTAGAAATCAAGCACTACAAAGATCTTTGATGGTTACAAACTCATGAATGTATAGAATATCCCCTAATGAATCCAACCTTTTTGAACCTTCACGGTAAAAAATTGGGGGTTAGACTTTGCTTAAGCTTTTAGTTCTCACTCATATATAGAACCTTCTCTTGAGAGGAGCAAACTATAAACACCCCATTTTTGGTCATTCATTCAAAATCATGATCATATCTTCTCTCTTTCTAGTAATGGAGTTCATTCCATTATTTCACATTTCTTCACGAACTAAATCCCCTTATCCCACCCATTTGCCACAAGCCAAGGGTTTGCATACAAAAAATCTTTCTATGGACTAAAGTGTAATTTGTTCTCAATTAAATTTTTTGTCTCATACTACTTTCAAATCGAAACCAAAAAGTAGGATATCATCGACATATACACATAATAAAATGAACCCATCAGTGAAGATTTTTTTAGTAGAGACACTTATCAAATTCATTAGAAACAAATCCAAACGTTGATATCACAGAATCAAACTTCTCATGACATTGCTTTGGGGTTTGTTTCAAGCCATATAATGACTTTATAGGTTTACACACTTTGGACTCATTCCCATGACCCATAAATCCCTTAGGTTGTTCCATATATATCTCTCCATGAAGATCACCATGTAAGAATGCAATCTTCACATCCATTGATGGATACATAGGTTATAAATGGAAGCCAATGCTATAAGCACTCAGATTGTGGTCAAACGAGAAATAGAGGAATATGTATCAAAATACTCTATTCCTTCCCTCTGTGTGTATCCCTTAGAAACTAACCTAGCCTTATACTTATTGATTGTCCCGTATGCATTAAGTTTCTTCTTCAAGATCCATTTGCAACCAACTACAGAACAACCAGGAGGCAAATCCACCAATTCCCAAATTCCATTTAATAGAATTGATTAGATTTCATCATTAATAACTTCATTCCAAAACTTATCTTCTGTAGATTCCATAGCTTGTTTGAAAGTTACATGATCATCCTCGAACATTGTAAGTGAGAAACTCACTTCCAAAGTCCTTAGATGTCCAAGGCCGTTTACTTCTCTTTGGTTCAACTATTTCTTCAGAATCATCATATTCAAAAATAGCTTGTCTTGAGTCGTCCCCGACATTTTTCATCCTTTCCACGTTCTCAAGAATGGAACCTGTGGTGAATGAATCCTCATGAGATTCTTCATTGGGCACACCAGATTTCATAGAAAACACATCCGCAAAGACTGTAACATCACATAATTCCACAATTGTATTGACCTTAATGCCAAAGATATCAAATTTTACAATCAAGAATCTATAGGCATAACTTGTCTCTACATACCCCAAGAAAATGACATCAACCGTTTTCGATCCCAATTTCTTGCTCTTATGTTCAGGGACAAGTACCTTAGTAAGGCACCCCCCACACTCGAAGATATTTGAGACTTGGTTTTTTTGTCCAAAAATGGAGACATGTCTAGGTCACAGACTTTAGTAATTTATAATACTCGAATGTTTAAGACTCCTGCAACTAGCATAGGGTCGAAGTAGTTCGGGGTTGAACACAGGGATTGGAAGAATAGTGCTTCAGAACCCAAGTTTTACTTGTCTAAGCACGTCAAAAATACGAAGGATAAGAGTTGTTGTAACAAGAAAGAATTACAAAGAATTGAACTAAAAACCTATCTCTAAAGGATATAGGAATCTTTGTATAGTTGTTTCTTTGCTCTTCCTTATTTTCTTCGAGCTTTGCTCACTAGCTTTGTACATATTCCTTTGGTTTATAGTAAAGAGGTCACACGCTTTTTCGATCAAAAAAAAACTAAAAACCTATCTCTAAAGGGAGTTACCAGAAAGATTAAAGTTTTGGGGTTTAACAGTTTTTTATGGAAATTTTTTATAAAGGGAGCCAAGGGGATAAAACTATTGTCAGAGTATTGCACGAAGGAAGAAAACCTAATTGTAACAAGTGGCGGCGGCCTACATCCTGTGCCTTCTTCTCTCAAAGGAGACGCAAACTAGCAATGCACCAAGTTCCCTCTCTCAAGGGTACCAGGCATGGACTAGAGTGAAAAGATAGGCCTGACGCAGCTCTGATCCCGAGAACTCTCGTACACCCAAATTAGACCAAGCTCTAGGGTTTACGACATCCTTCTCTTAAAGGATTCAAAATAGGAAACATGATTTGATAGTTAGTCAAAAGCCTGAATTGAAAACAAGACACTAGAACTCAAATGCTACAAATAAATCATCCAACGAAATGAAGACATACACAAAACAATAAGAAGTAAACTGCACATGTTCCAATAATCATAAAGAAAACATAAAGATTTAGTTACAATGTTGTAATTAAATGAAAGTAAATGATGTAAAGGGAAGATAGATATCGGTCTGCTTGATTTAGGAGATCGAAGTACACAACAACAGACACCTAGGATAATGTTAACATGGTACCAGGTAACGGCCCTATCAGGATATGACCGTTTAGGGTCGTTGATCGTGTTAGGTCATGGACCGTGATGGGTAAGGGTCATATTGGGATAGGACCTCTGCCCGATATGGTTATGTTGGGCTGCTGGCCCTATCGGGCCATAGTCGTGACAGGTACCGACCATATCGGGTTGGGTATTGTGTCGGGTTAGGATACATGTCGAGTAAACATTATCGTAAGGCTCTCGGGTTCCTCGTGTCGGGTATAGGTGGGAGAGCCGTCTCGGGTTGAAGCCCATATAGGAACCCGACGTGTTTGAAGTAGACTTCAGGGTCATATCGCGTTGCTTGCTGCTACCGGAATGGTTTCTAAGTGAACTCCTCCCATCCCTCTCGAGTTGGGGGTTTGCTCACCTAGTATTGCCCGATAGACTCTGGAACTCGACGCACTAGCTCCTGTTCTCTAAGAGTTATCCCTTGTACGGTCTGTCATGCCTTATCGTAGGCTTGTAGCTGCTATTTATAGGCAACGAGTTGATGGGAGTCATCGCTTTAATTGGACCACATGTCCTTTGTCTGTGGCTCTTTTATCGTGGCTTCAAGAGGGGCCAGTATGGCTATCGCCGGACACACGTGTCAGGCTATAAACGTGTCGGGCAGTGAGTGCATCAAGCACAGCTGTGGTGGGTTGGAGCCATATCGAGCTATGGCACCGAGGGGTGGTCACGTCATGTAGTTACTTCATTGGGTTGTGAATCATGATGAGCTAGACACCATATCGGGTAAAAAGATACAACGGGCAGGGACACCTGTGCGACACGCCCGTGTCGGGTTGCTGTCGTATTGGGCAGCGACCATGATGGGTAAAGGGGTGTGTCGGCCTCACGAGCTACCGGATAGGGATGCGGACTTTGTTATTGATGGGCCTAATGGGGCCTTTGGTTCTCTTTTTGTGGGAGAAAATAAGAGAAACTCTGTAAAAGATGGGAAAATATTATCAAGGGCATAGTGAGCATGATTTCGTTGCAACAAATAAGATAAAACGAAGAGGAAGTTACGTTTGGAGGCTATTTTGATGATAAAATATAAGCTCTAGCACCCATAAAATCGATGTTATCAACTCCCCCAAACTTATCATTTTGATTGTCCTCAATCAATCTGTGCTTATTTTAAAACTTTTGTTTGTGGTACCTTTTAAAACTAGGCATAGTCTTCGAACAAAGGGTTAAGTGGATTTTGGAATGTCCTAAGGAAAATTACGTCTGACCACGAACAATGGACTTTATTTTTGTTGCCTTATTAACAAAAAAATTTCTCCCCATCTTTTCGGCGAATTTGGTGCATGATTTTGAAGTTAGCTTTCACACCAAACTGCTCGAATCTTGGGAGTAGAAGGTGGGGTTTTCAGGAAGGCTTAAGGCATATTGGTTTCTCTTATTTCCCATTGGTCCATCCAGCTACAGGTCCGTTAACGGGCAAGTGGTCCCTGCAGTCCAAGCCAGTTGGCTTTAGAGCAGTGATTTCACATCCTACGTACCACTACCCCGGATCTAGCATGCCTAAAGATGGGTACTTTTGGGATGACAAATGTTTTTTTTTTTGCACAACTCTCATATTTTTATTCACTCTCATAAGGCTTTCCTCTCTTTTTGAGATTTTAGTGGGTAGGGAGGGGGAGCTTTGTTGTTTGGGTAGCTTTTTCCTTCTCATGCACATCTCTTAGCTGGGACGAGATTATTTTTCAAAGTTGGCATAGAAAAGTTATAGTCTTTTTCTTTTAAGACTTCATTTTCAAGAGAGCATTGTAGAAATGTACACTGCCTTAGGCACGGAGAGAACAAACTGGAAAAGTTGTACCAAGTATTTATGATAGAGTAATTTTTACAATTATTGAGTAAAAGATAGGGTGTATGTATTGTGGATGTATTTCTTACTATCAATCATTTATATACATGTATACATTGAGTATGATACGGGAAGGAAAGGAAAGGGAAAGGAGGAAATTTTTTATACAATACCTTCCTCACTAATGCTATGGAGTCTTCCCCCAAACTTAACCCACACTCTGTCCCAGAGTGGTGAGATGAATAGGAGAGTAGTAATAGATCAGTGAGGGTTCAATGGATGTGTGTGCCATCAGCAGTTAGGAGCTCCATGATGTATTCTCCTCATTGACTGTAGTAGTCAATGTCATGAAGCTTCTCTGGTGCCTTCTTTAGTGCTGCTACGTGAGATATCCATTGAAGCATGTATATTCCGTAGTCATTTGATAGGGGAGCTTGCTGTGGACTGCGGTGGCAGAAACAAAAATTGTACCAAGTTGTCGCCGGATCTTGAAGATGTGACTTTATATCATGGCCACCACCTCGGTGTAGTATTTCTTTTCTAACCGTTCAAGGGGTTATTCTGGCATGGTGGCATATTCTATTGGCCAATCACTGTTGGCGTTTGAGTTGTTATAGAAGATACCCATGCATGCATGGGTGTATATCATGATAAGCATCCAGTGGTTGTCATGCAGCATAGGAAAGAACATTATGCATGGCAGACATTTCTTGATTTTAAGATGAAATTGCTCGTGTGCCCCAGATTCATCAGCTAGGCATAGGTCGTTGGACAACATCGGATGTACAATGTAGAGTTGTCCAGTCTTCTCTTGTAAAATAAGGATGTAAGTTGATGCCACTGTCATAGCCAAACATCCGCCAGCCTTGACTAGGTCACGTAGGTCGTCGAGGGGGACCACTGCATTATTCTCTTCATAGATGACGTCTGTAGTGTTAGAATCAACAAGTTGTAGAAGTATATGATTGACCTATTCTCGAGATAGTGAGCTGCAGGATGAACGATCAAAGTTGTTGATTACGGAGTCTGAGATAATAGGAGAGATAGAAGCACCTTCAGCGGAGAGCATGGCTTGCAAGTGCTCTATCTGCTTGCCTGGCCTAAAGACATCAAAAGAGCCCTCGACCTCTCTTCTTAGAGGACTTCTTGGCGGAGAGGAGTGAGAATGAGAATCCATCTCTAGTAGTTCCTCAGGGAGCTCTAGATCTTGGAAATATCGCTTATCCTTTATCAGCAATAGTGTGTAGATGCTCCTGAGGTGATAGAAATTTGTGTCCTAGAGCTGCAGTATATATCTGAAGATATTTAGCAGCTCCATGTCGCATAAGACGATGAAGACACTATTTTTGCTTCCCGAGTCTTCTTGAACTGGGAAGTCTTTTATGGCGTAGAAGTTCTAGATGTCGTTGTGGCGTTGGATGCCTTGTTTGATAATCCAGTGAAGGCATAGAGGCAGAAGCTTGAGGTCTGTGTCTTTGGGGCGGATGAAGATTTGATCTTGGTGTGGAACATCTACGTTGCAACAGCTGAGCAAGGTGACGTTGTGGGAGTGGAGGTCAGCCACACAGAGGAACACAGTACCCCCTATGCTTGTGGGGTGTCAGCACCAAGTCGGGGTTGTGCTCTTCTACATGTTTCAACATATCAACCACCGACCATGAGTCATCCGCCCCTGCTAGTAGTCACTTGGCCAAGGCCGGAGTGGCATTGTAGATCGACTGTTGACATGTCCTGAGCACAATATTCTTGATCATGATGCTTTCCAGGACTCTGAACAGGATCTTCCCTATGACTACTTCTGAGAAAAATATTGCTTTGAGTGCTCGGCGTCAAATGTAGAAGTATCCATTGCTCTAGAGGATTTCTTCTTCATCTATCTATGGCCGCATGACCATTTTTAGCAGTTTTTGGTCAAAAATTGTCAAATATATGATGGCACGCGTGTCGAAGTCGGTCATCAGGAAGACTGGAATCTCAGATGACACAGAGAATGTGTCAGTCGTCGAGGTCTTTGCTCTTGGGGGTTTCTCAGCAAGCGAGTTGTACAAGTCACCCCCTCTCCCTCAAATGAATCATCTGCTAGGCTTTCAGACATTTCTTCTATTGCTTCATTCGGTTCTAGTGGTTGTACAGGAGTAGACACGTTGACACCGTAGGTACTCCATTGTGCTGTGGGGGACTCGTCAGTGGTTTTGTTGGTCATATACTCCTCGGGCATTGTTTAGGGCCTGCTGGCATTGGAGGAGGACGATGAGTTGGAGAAAGAAGGTGATGATGATGATGACAGAGAGGAGGACGTTGGCAGTGATGG
Organism: Alisma plantago-aquatica; assembly: GCA_963693085.1. NCBI lineage: Eukaryota > Viridiplantae > Streptophyta > Magnoliopsida > Alismatales > Alismataceae > Alisma > Alisma plantago-aquatica. Next base: position 128,825,666 of record OY856409.1, on the reverse strand, counting down.
CAACCTCTGGGAACACCTTGAGTGGCGGCAGACGTCTCTTTTGTCGAGTCTTTGCTCGATGACGTCTAGGCGTTGTAGCGCCGCCTGCATGGTCTTGTTCATTGCTTCTAGTTGGCCAGGGAGACCAACTAGGCTCAGCAATTGGTTCTCTTGTTTGCCTAGTCGTTGTAGGAATACCTGAAACTTGGGGGTCAGGGAAGAGAAAGTAGCACTATGGTTGCGTCCGCAAGTTATCAAACTCAAAGCTGAAGGCATGTCCTAGAAAGGAAGGGACCGTCGATTGGCTTCGGCTCCTTGTGTTGGTGGCATAGCTTGTAGAGTGTGCATGGTCCATCGCAGCTGAGTCCACCAGGATGGTACATGAGGGTGTGGCCTCCAAGACCGATGTTGACACCTTTGTGGCTGCCTCTACCTCCTCAACGTGGGGCCGTAGAGAAGGTGGTGGAGTGGGTGGGTGTTGATTGACCACCCGACTCTCTACCTCATCCTCCATGATGACCGCTGGCATCGTGGTTGGTGGTGTTGGGGTCTGCTGAACAGACCTGAGCTCAGCATCTAAGAGCTTGATGAACACCTCATTGCTGTTGTGAGAGGCATTCGGCTGCACCAAGGGGGTGGTTGCGGCCTCTGCAATTACCGACGGGGTTGAATCTTACAGCGCCACGACAAGTACTTCTGAGGCTATGACCATTGTGGCAGTCTCGGTTGTGTCGACAACCTCCACGATGCTCGACACTTCTTCTATAGCCACGACGGGTGTTATTGTGGTGGCTACGGCTGGCTCGATGGTGGTGGCAACATCTACGGGGGTAGCAGCTACTGGTTCGGCGGTGACAGCGACCAGGGAGTCTTCGAGGACAATCACTGACGACTTGTCCCAACGAGGTTTTGTTGGCGCGGGTCTCCCTGTGGCAGCCATCCTTTTTTGGATGGATGTTGTGGCAGTGTAGGCGGCGTCGATGATCAGAGCTTCGACCTCTGCCGTTGTGAAGATCAGTTTCACTACATCATAGTTGACGTAGCTTGGGAGGGGCAGGAGGATGTTGGTCTTCTCGAACCTATAGAAGAGGCGGCGGCCCTCCTTCTTGATGATGTTCACCCTGGTGAGGAACATTATATCTATTTTATCATCACCCCTGGTTCGCGACAGGCTGTGTGGCTCTTTTGGGCATCCAATCCCGGCCGCGATCAGGTTGATGATTCCTCAAATGTTGTATTTCTTGGTGGCGTCCTTTATCGGATGTAGACGGTTGAGCAAGAAGCACCCCAAGTTGATCGGCTTGCCTGCCATTATACAACATATGAGGTGTAGCTCTTTAGTGTATATGTTGCTGGTCTCATACTTGCTGAAGAGTAGGTTGGCCACGATCTTGTGAACTATCCTCTAGAAGCAGGAGTGGACCGCCGCTACTTTGCTTCCTGGCTTGAAGGAGGACTCGTCAGTCAGTGTCTTCCATACCTTGACCAGGCCGAAGCTGTCGTCGTCACTGATTTGGGCTCCGTTGTTGAGCAGTTCTTGCTCGGCTGTGCTGGTTGAAAAGATCTCATTGAGCAGCCTCTTTATTATTTCATGCTCTTGATTGTATAGGCGCCCCTACAGCCTATTTGCTCTGACATACCTTTTGCTTTCTTCAGGGGTGTTGGGAACCCGACGGAGGGAGGAGATGAACTCCTTTGTCAACTCGATGTATGTGTTGGAGAAGTTGAAGTAGATCTTTCGGAGTCTGATAGCTTCGAGGATGTTATCTAGCTGGTCGAAGATGCCGATCTGCCAGAAGGAAGCGTTATGGAAGAATCTCGTTGGACGGTAGACCTTCACCGCCATCTCGGTGTAGCACCTCTGGTGCTCTGCGTCTCTTGGCACAAAATGCCCTGGGGAGTGGGCAAAAACTTCGGGCTCTGTCGTCGTGGCTAGGGTTGTGCTTGCCTCGACTCGGGGCTTCTTCTCATCCTCAGAGGGTCCAACTGTTACTGGGATAGGGCATTTCTACCATGCGGTGGCCTCCGTTGTGGCCTCTGGGTTGATTCTCCGACCCTGCTCGTCGACCTGGACAACAGTCTTTTTGGTGCATGCCATTTTTTGAAGAGAAAAGATAAAGAAATTAAATAAAAAATGTTATTTGATCAAAATTTTGTCTGCCCGATACTTAGGGTCATTATAACTGAAAGATTATAAGAATGATGTCGCCCGATACAGTTTGGAGGACACCCGTGAAAATCGGTATCGGGTTGCTGGAGCAAAACTTTAGCAAGATTCAAAAAATCGATACGCAAGTGCATGATACCAAAGGAATCTGACATGTGTCATGCGATATCCGTGAAAAACTGATGTCGGCTCAAAGAGAAGCGATGAGCTTCAAAAACTGATACACCAAGGACTCGGCGCAGCCATGCAACACACAAAATGCACAATACTGAAGGAACCCGGTACATTCTTCAAATGATATTCGTTATAAACCGATATCAAGAAAAGGTGAAAACGATGCACTTGTGAAGTCAGCAGCAAAGGAGCGCGATACGGCTGTGCGACACATATGTCGCGCAGATCCTGGAGGGTGTCAGAATGCCCCCCCAAACTTATTCAAACACGATAAGGAACACGCGATACATGCGTCGCACAACACAGGTGGAACAACCGACATGATAGAGAAAACCAATATGATTGATGTGATATTTAGGAAAACCCAATACACATTTCAAGTTTTGCCCAACACGGGAAAGAACACGATACACGATGTGTGATACAAACACTACTACAGAAATGGCTTATAACGTCACATTTACAGGCATCAGTTGTTAACAAAAACCGACACCTAAAACCTACATCGTCGATTGAATACAAAAACTGACATAAATCTGTGGGGAGTGGCAAGACACGGGTATCGCTTTTTATTTAGCATCGATTCCTCAATAAGCAACCAACGCCTAAAATCAACCGCCAAATCCAAATTTTCCAATGAAAAAAATTACCTCCAAAATTTAACATACGATGTCGATTGTTAACAAACCAACTGACAACTAAAGGTTTTTTGCGAGATACAAATTGGGCACATTTTTATCGTCGGTTTTCTTGCGATAACCGACACTGATGTGCTGTCCCCGTGAAAATTTTCACCCTCCTTTGGCGTCGATTTTCTACAGAAACTGACAACTATGGTCATAATTTGAGACCTTTTTCTTTTGTCGGCATATGTAGATAGACATCAGTTTTTCTAGTTGAAACTGACGACTATCATTGAACATAGGTGTCAGCTGTTTTGAATAACCAACACCTATTGTTTTATGTGTCGGTTGTTTTGAATAACTGACGTCTATTGTTAACTTAATAACACCCATGCAAGCCAGACTCTTCTCCCTTCTCTATTTCATTCCCGATTGAGAGATTTAATCTAGCGATTCCTTTCTCCGCCACCGCTGATTGAGAGCTTTGGTCTGCTGTTGCCGCCGCTCAGGCTGCTGTTCACCTGCTCGCGGCTCGCCGCTGCTCGACACCTGCTGCTCGCTGTCACCACTTGACACCTGCTCGCCTGGTCACTTCTCGCCGCTCGACACCTGCTGCTCGCCGTCACCACTCGACACCTACTCACCTGGACACTTCTCGCCGCCGCCGCTTGACACCTACTCGCCTGCTCACTTCTCGCCACCGCCGCTCGACATAGGTACCCTCTTCCTCCTCTATTTCCTCCATTGAGAAGGCCAGTCACTACTTACATCCTTCAGTAGATGCTTGTTCCTAAGCGCAACTAATCACACGACAGGTTCTTAGATTGACAGTTCAAAATCACCACGGCTAGGGTTCTTAGATTGACAGTTCAAAATAAGATGAAGTCAGTGTTAAACTCAATTTTATGTGTGAAACAAAAGTGATGTCACTTCCAAACCCAATTTCTATTTATACGTCCTAAGAGGACATTTTTACTGTTCTATATGATTAAAAATAACAATTGGATACACATCCATGTCCATGAAATATATTATTGTTTCTGTTTAGTTGTGCCCTAGCGATGTATTGTCTCATAGTTCTAAATTTTCATGTTCTAAAATTGTTCCAAAATTATATCTTCAATCTACTTTTTTTCACCTTTATATTATATGTATTGCCTCTAAAATAGAGGATCTATTTAGTAGAATTGTCGACCTTTGTCCAGACCCTAAAGTGGACTCTATGAACACAACCAATTAAAGTATCATATTAATATATAATAGTTTATTTATGGAAGTTACATAGAGACATGCAATTTTTAGTAACAAAATGATCAAAATAACCCCTATTATATTCTGCTATTGTAAAAAAGTAAACCCTAAGAATTGATAGTATAAATGCATCTAAACATTCATAAGCTATTAATGTGTCACTTGGAGAGAAATGGACATATTCCTATTTAAGTAAAAAATACATAGGACATATTATGAAGTAATGATTAGTAACATAATGCGGTGGTTATCTATATGAAATTGATTATATATGCAATTCAAGTAGAAATACTAGAAAGAAAGATAATGAAACAAGCATGAAATTGCAAATAACCTTAGATGGGAAAGAAAACTTCAAATCAATGCATGGTGTTTCATGGTCTCTCTTCCTAATGAGTTATGTTACAAATATCTGTATATTAGGTTAAGGAAATGTTTCTGTTGTGACATGTTGAGTTTTTTGCTATGTTATATCCACCAGATTTGTGTTATATATAAAATAATACATTGATTAATTTAGGAAGCATTGATATGTTGTTATGGCTGTCCACAAGTGTTTTTATAAGAAAATTATGTGTTGAATGGGGTTGTGAACAAGGGATTGATGTTATATTTTGTTGGCCTAGAAACCCATCCAAGATTTACTCATTATCTTGGATAGTCCCCAGTTTGGGACTGTTCTTGAACACCTAATCTCACTTAGGATGTAAGTGTATAATATGTATTGAGTTTTCAAGAAAATCTCGGTAGCATTTCCCCGTTTGTTCTCTAAGTACATATGTACTTGGAGAACAGCGGGGAAATGTTTCCGAAATTTTCTTTGAAAACCCAATACACATTATACACTTACTATTGAGATTAGGTGTTCAAGAATGGGATAGGTGGTACACATTTATTATATATAAGAATGACATCACATGTATTTGTTGGCCTAGAAACCCGTCCAAGATTTACTCATTAGGAGTAAATCTTGGATAGTCCCCGGTTTGGGACTGTTCTTGAACACCTAATCTCACTTAGGATGTTTTAACCATTAATTATATATAATACCTTAAACCCTAAAGTTTTAACCATAAATTCTAATCTGTTAACCCTAGACCCTAATATGGTTCTAATATATACTTGTTTTCTCTTTGATCATAGAATGGATAGATCATGGATGTCCATTCCAAATTGATGTACCCCAGAGTTTATTTCTGGTCTTGATCAGTTTATTAGATTTTCCGAGTAACATAGGAAACAACCTGAAGATAGGTTCTACTGTCCATGTAGGCACTACGGTAACAATTTGAAAGTCAGCACTGGTGACGAAATCAAAAGTCATGTCATGTGCAATGGGATTGTACAAGGCTTGTGTGGATGTCGATAGTAGTGCTTGTGTGGAAGAAGAAATTGCCTCCGATGACGTAGATGTGAACGAACCAGTTCCAGTAGACATCGTTGATGCGCTGCTGCATAGTTGTGGGGTAGAGCACACCGATCCACCTTTGATGTTTAGAAACATTGTGCATGATGCTGAGATACCATTATACACAGGTTGTAAGTTGACGAAGCTTAGCACTGTGTTGAGATTGTATAAGCTGAAAGCTAACAATAGATGGAGTGAAAAAAGCTTCACATCATTGTTGTCTTTGTTGAAAGAAATTCTTCCTGAAGGAAATGAGCTGCCAATCTCAACATACCGGTTAAAGAAATTGTTGTGCCCAATGGGAATGGAGGTCAAGAAGATACACATATGCCCGAATGATTGTGTATTATTTTAAAAGGACTATGTGGATTTGAAAGATTGTCCCAAATGTTGTGCGTCAAGGTATAAATTGACGACTTCGGGGGAGTCCAAAACTGGTTCTCCTACCAAGGTGATGTGGTATCTACCTATAATACCACAGTTTCAGTGCTTGTTTTCCAATTCGGTAGATGCAAAGAATTTGAGGTAGCATGCAGATGTTAAGAAAAATAATGATGGGATCCTACGACATGCGTCTGATTCCCCACAGTGGAAGAAGATTGATTTCTTGTACCCTGAATTTGGTGAAGAAGTCAGGAATCTAAGACTTGGGCTTTGTATAGATGGGATGAATCCGTACGGGACATTGAGAAGAAAACATAGCACTTGGCCAGTTATGATTGTTATATAAAATTTTCCTCCCTGGTTGTGTATGAAAAATAAGTATGTTATGTTGTTGTTGTTGATATTGGGCCCTAAACAACCTGGAAATGATATCGACGTTTATCTTGAACCTCTGATTGATGACTTGAAGAAACTTTCGGGTGAAGGTGTGATGACCTATGATGCTTCATGAAGAGAGACATTTTGTTTGCACACTATGTTGTTTTGCATTGTGAATGACTTTCTAACATATGGGAATTTGTCTGGATATAGTGTCAAAGGATCTAAAGTGTGTCCTATATGTGAAGAGAACACTGATTCAATACGACTAAAACACGGTGGAAAGACTGTATATCTTGTTCATCGAAGGTTTATTCTAAAATTCCATCCGTATCGTAGGTTGCAAAAAACATTCAATGGACGGGATGAGGAACATAGTGCACCTAAACCTATACTAGGTGTGAATGTTTATGAAAGAGTAAAAGACATTGCCAATGAATTTGGTAAGAGATCACAATGTACGATGGCCACACGGAGTGACAAATATTTATTCAAGAAGAAGTCAATATTTTGGGATCTTCCTTATGGTCAGATATGAAAGTCAAGTAGCAAGATCAAGGGAATCTCTTCTTTGTCTCTAGGGTAGAGATTGTGAGTTGGGCGCCTCATCGCTCAGAGCTCCAAAGTACATTCCCAGGGGGTGGCTCCCTCATCCTTTCCCAGTACCCGCCCACTGGAGCATCTGAATTGGATTTCTTTGGCAGTCAGGCATTGTATCAATGTCATGCACGTTGAGAAAAATATTTGTGATAGCGTCATCGGTACTCTGTTGAATATAGCAGGTAAGACTAAAGATGGGATAAAATCTAGAATGGGCCTATGTGAAATGGGAATAAGAACAGAATTAACAGAAGTAGTTAGTAGCGATCGGAGAACATACTTACCTCCCGCTTGTTACATATTGTCTAGAAAGGAGAAGAAAGCTTTTTGTGAATGCTTGGTAAATTTTAAGGTGCCACAGGGTTACTCATCCAACATCTATAGATTGGTATCAATGAAAGATCTGAAGTTGATAGGTCTTAAATCTCATGATTGTCATACTCTAATGCAAAAAATATTGCCCGTGGCAATTCGATCTATATTGTCGAAGCATGTAAGGTTTGCAATCACCAGACTTTGTTTCTTTTTCAACAGTCTGTGTAGCAAAGTTATTGACCCTGATACTCTCAATAAATTACAAAGATAAGTGGTTGTTACCTTATGTCAGCTTGAGATGTATTTTCCTCCTTCGTTCTTTGATATCATGGTACATCTTGTTGTCCACTTGACTAGGGAACTGAAAATGTTGGGACCAGTTTTCTTGCATTGGATGTATCCCTTTGAACGATACATGAGTGTTTTAACAGGTGATGTTCGAAACTGTTATCGGCCTGAAGGGAGTATTATTGAGGGTTATGTGGTGAGAGAGGTTATGGATTTTTGCAATGACTTTCTGAATGCTAATGACGCTCCTGTTAATGAAGAGAATATTGAGGAGCATTTTGGCAAAGGAATTTTGGGATCACAGATGAAAGTAATCAGCCGTGAGCAGTTGGAACAAGGTCACTTGTATATTTTACACAACATCGACGAAGTGAGTGTTTATATCGAGGAACATATCAATTTCATCAAGAGACAATATCCTCGAGCCAATTCAATGTGGCTTGCTAGAGAGCATAACAAGACATTTATTAAGTGGTTTGAAGATAAAGTCTTACATCAATTATCTCAAACACCAGATAATCTTACTGAAACTATCAAATGCCTCACCTTTAAACCAAAATTGAATGTTATGTCTTATGAAGGGTTTGACATAAATGGATTCTCATATTACACAAAGCGTTAAGATGATAAGAGTGACGTCCAAAACAGTGGGGTCACCCTTCAAGCGTCTTCATTGTTTTTTGCAAGTGCAAAGGATAAGAGTCCACGTGAAGCTAAAATGTCATATTACAATTGCATTGAAGATATATGGGAGTTTGACTACGTACATTTTAGAATTCTGCTCTTTAAATGTAATTGGGTTGATAACACCAAAGGATTTATAGTGGATGAATTAGGTTTCACATTAGTGAACTTTGAAAAGATTGGAGAGGGGTGAACCATTCATATTGGCATCATAGGCGAAACAAATATTTTATATCGATGATCCTGCAAATGATAAATGGTCGGTTGTTCTTCATGGTAAAAGATAGTTCATTGAAGATCCTATAGATGAAGAACAATACTATGATAAGTATGATGACTCCAGTCCATTCTCAGTTGGGTTGCCAACACCACCAAATATTGAAGATAATTATGACTTGTATGTGCATGAAGATAACAATGAAGGATTGTTAATTGATAAAAGATCGCAATATGAGAGGCATGCATGTTTATATTTTTTATATGTTTTATTTTTCTGAATGTGAATTTTACAATGTGAATGTGAACTTTACAATGTGAATGTGAATTTTACAATGTGAACTTTACAATCAGAATGTGAACTTTCAGATGGCTGAGCATTCATATGATGACCGTGCTGATGATTACTGTGAGGGTGAGGACGTCAATGCGCCGCCTCACAATGTAAGTTTTAAAAATATATCCCGCCTCACATTTATAGTTATATCCTGTAAGTGTGTTTTTTTATCAAATTTTAGGTTGGTGATCTACCCCCTGAAGAAATTGGGGCACTTGATGAGCAGCAAAAAAATTGAGCAAGTGAGGGGCATCACAATGATGAACAAGTTACTACAGCAAAGGGACAATGGACCCAAACTGGCTGTGGATTTTGATCATGCAGGAAATCCAGTTGGAGTGAACCACAACTCATTTATTTCATACCTTGAGGTTCTTACTCGCAACCATTGTAGTCCTATTTTTGAATCCTGGCATAGAGTTCCTAAGGGGAAGAAAGACTTAATATGGAAGGAACTATGCGTGATTTATCATTATTTGCAATTCTATTTTTTTAGATTACTAATTTTTAGGATACTAGTTAATAGAAATTCTATTTTGTAGAGTATATTTGATCTGGATGAAAAGCTACATCATAAATGTGTGATGCAATGTTGTAGGAGGGTCCTAAGGAACTATAGGACAAATCTCACCTGAGATTACATACGCGATGCTGAGAAGAGGTTCTTGATTGATTTCTAATTCTAGACATTGATCACTTTTTGACTAACTCTACACTAATAATTTTTTTGTATTCTCTTTAAAAAAATAAATTTAGGAAGAAGGCAGCCCCTGATCAATGGAACTACCTGGACCCCAAAGACTGGGAGGAGTTTTTTACCCAAAGAAAAATGGATGAATTCAAGGTATTAAGTGCCACTCCCAATTTAATTAATATACATTCTTATGTATTCACCTATTCAAGATTAACCTTTAGTGTTACTAACCAAATCAATGTGCTTACTAATAAGGCTATCAGTGATGCTCAAAGAGCATGGCATGTGCTAAATGTGCATGACCACACAATGGGTCCAAGAGGCTATGTAGGCATTTTCCAAAGACTATAGGCTGAGTATACTAATCAGTTTACTGCTCAGTCTGCTGCTACTCAGGAGTCCACTACTATTGGTCTCGCACCTCTGCCTTGTATGTATTGGACATGATGAATGGATATCTATTGAACTCCAGTAAGAGTTATTGGAATACCATGAAGGACATCTTTATGCACATGTGAAGTACTAAAAGGATTAGTTCTTTAGTTATGGTAATAAGGATGAGTTGGGTGTAAAAGAGTTACACCGATGTAAGCTTCCAAAATGACAATATTATGTTTGACCTTGGAATAAGAATAGTTAGTTGGAAATGTTCCAAACATAAGACAATTGATTAATTCTACAATAAGAAGTAGAGTGCCTTAGTGTTACAAAAACTGTAAAGGATACTGTATGGATCTAGAAGTTCATATGGATGAACTTATGGGAGGTTTCGACCATTGGTGACTAAATAGTAATATTGTGACAAAAATGGATCTAATAGTTTTACATTACTATTTAATTATGCAATTTAATGTGTTACATTAACATATAGGGATTTACAAGAGTATGCCAAAGCTGGAGGAAAGATCCCCAAGAAAAAGAACTAGCCACTAACTTGACAGAATGTGAAAGTAATTTCCTGACTCCAATGTATATATTATTTATGTGAACTGTGCTTATTTGTATTTTTGAATATTTTGTATGGTTCAATTTATAGTGTGCTACACAAGACAATGGTTGGGAATGTGGATACTATGTGATGCGATTTATGAGCATAATTATCGAACATGTCGCAATGGAAATCGATGCCATACATCAGATATTATATGTAGTCTCATTAGATAATATGAAATATATCAATCTTATTGTATATTATTAATTATATATATACATCATTATCTTTGCAGGTGTTTAAAACTGACTTCACTACAGGTGAAAAGTTATTACATGTACATACTCGCTATATGATGGATGAGTTAAATGATGTAAGAGAACAATGGGCAGAAGCCCTACAAGTAGTGGGAATCTTTAAATATAATTGGGATAATGACGACGTTGAATAAAGAATGATATTTCTAAACTTTGTTCTCATAATTATTTTTGTGTGAACGTGAATGACTTTTTATGAATTGCTATATGTGTGAATGTGAAGATGATCAATACATGAATGTTTCTACATGTGTCTGAATGTGAAAAGAGATGAAATGAATGGAACTACAAGTTGCTAAATGTGTGTGAAAATGGAGGAAATTTGAAATGGAACTACTAGTTTCTACATGTGTGTGATGAAAAATAATATGAATTAAATGTGCTTATACATTTGTGTGAATCAGATGATAAATATATAATATTTTCTATCTTGTTAATTTTGCAGGTTTGTGGCATGTTGTTGGCTGATATCAATGGATATTGTAAACTTGCAGTTCAGAACTGAATTGCAAATTCTGCATCCTGCTGACCAGCCATACAGCAGGCATGCAAACTGATAATAAAAAAAATTAGAACATAGGCGTCGATTATTTGTGTAAAACCGACAACAAAACACATAGTCTTCGGTTGTTAGTGTAAACCCGACATCTTTATCCCCTTCTGGCATCAGTTATCTGTAAACCCAACGCCTATTGCAGCCAGGTACCACAGTCGTGCTGGGTAGCACGGCCGTGGTGGCAGGGGATATGGTGTCGGTTATTAGTATACAAACCGACGTCGATGGTGTCAGTTATTAGTAGATTCTGGCCAGGTACCACGGTCGTGCTGGGTAGCACGACCGTTGTGGTTGTGGATATGGCGTTAGTTACCAATATAAAGTCGACGCTGATGATGCCCTTGCTGGTGCCTTTTTGGTGACGGGAAGGGGTATGGCGTCGGTTGTTGCTTAATAACCGACATTTTTAATAAGGTTATTGTGTCAGTTTTCTTTAAGAACCGACGTTGATAGTCCCCTTACTGGCGCGTTTTTGGTGGCGGGAAGGTTTATGGCATCGGTTGGGAGACCGACGCTGAAGGTGTCAACTTTTAATGGCACCCACTTGGGTGTCGCTTGGAAACTGATGCCTTAGGCCTTAAATAACCGACGCCACATGTTATTTCTGTAGTAGTGAGATGGGAGATAGGGTTTGCGCGACACGAGTTATTACCTTGTCGGGCAAGGAGATGCTAAATGCGACACAAAAGGTCAGTAGATTCAGAAATCGTCACGGGAGCTAAGATGCCAAGAGATTTCACGATACAAAAGCAAAGGCTTTGGTAACTTTGATAATCCGACATGGTTAATCTCGAGTTGCTATATATAGCCATCCTTAAGAAGGGTTAAAAGGTAAAAATGGGGACACGTGTCGTGCATGCACGTGAATCACCTTCCAAAACAAGGTAAATCCTATCTAATCACATCGCGTCGTGAGGTTTTTGAGGAGGTGGTGCGTCACCCAGCATGCGTGTCAGGAAACATGTGTGTTGCCCGATATGCATCACTCGACATGCCCCTTACGCACCACAGGCTCACACGATTCTTCCTATCAAAGTGATACGTGAGATCTGAATGACGCGCTCGGCGTGATACCTACCTGACACACCCTTGTGAAATCAGCTAAACTTGAAACACAGGAGCAGATGATGTGGACACACGATACATGCCCGATATGGGTTGGGCGACACCGTAACCCGATATGCTGATAATAAGCGATATGTTATGACATCATGCATGCCTGACATGTTTTGAGATCAAAGAACTATAAGAACTTATTAAGGACAAAAACCATATTAAAAGTGCTTGATATGTAAAACATCACTAGCCTAGCTGTGAACCTCAACCTCAGCTAGTATTACACATCAAGACGATGAAACTAAGTCAGTGGCCCAGAAAATGTGGGAGTCAATGCGCTGGCACGTGCACAGACTCGGGCTTTATTACAATGAAAGTGTTCATAATGTTCTTTGCAAGAAAAGGAAATAACATCCTATTCTAGGAAAGTAAAAACTTGGGTTGCGTCCCAAGGAGCGCTATGGTTTCTGTCGTGAGCTTGGTATCTTCAGTTCTCGCTACCTTCTTCGACAGGTGCGGCTTCAGCATCATCCATGGGCAACTCGAACCTCCTTGTGAAGCTTTATCTGTGTAGAACCTTTATACTCGGTGTCCGTTGACTGGCAAGACCTTCATAGGATAATATTTGTCGTACAGCTCCATCATTCCCGACGGGTATATCCTTGCTACCACGAATGGTCCTGACCACCGAGTCTACAGTTTCCCTGGAAAAAGTCTAATAGAAGATTTAAACAGTAAAACTTTGTCACCTTCCTCGACGTATTTCTTCCGTAAGTGGGAATCATGCCAAACTTTTGTCCTCTGCTTGTAGATTCTTGCATTCTCATAGGTGTGAAACCTAAGTTCTTTGAGTTCTTGGAGCTGGAGGAACCTCTTCTTTCTGGCCAGGGACGGATCCATATTGAGACGTTTAATGGCCCAGAATGTCTTGTGCTCTAACTCAAAAGGTAGATGACATGCTTTCCCATAAATCAGACAATAAGGTGTGGTGCCGAGAAAAAGGTAGATGAAAAGCTTTCCCATAAATTAGACGATAAGGTGTGGTGTCGAGCAGTGTCTTGTACGTTGTCCTGTATGCCCAGAGGGCATCATCTAGCTTGGTTGACCAGTCTTTCTGAGACTTTCTGACTATTTTCTCTAGAATCTATTTAATTTTCCAGTTAGAAACTTCAACTTGACCAGATGTCTGTGGATGGTATGGCATGGCTCGTCGACTCTCTATCGTACTCACTATCATGCTAATTTGTGGCCATATTTCTATAATCTCTCTGACTCTCTGGGCGCTGAGTCCCAGGAAATCGCTGCCAACTGTCACATTCAGGGATTTCCTTTCTCTGCCGTACATCCCATTATAGAAAGTGGTGATTATCTTGGGCTCAGAAAAACCATGGTGTCGGCACTCCCTTTGATAGCCTTGGAACCTCTCCCAAGTTTCATGCAGGTTCTCTGAGACTTTCTGCGAGTATCTTGTTATCTTGTTTTGGCATTTAATCATCCTCTCTTTAGGAAAGAACTTGGTGATAAATGAGTTGGCTAGATGTTTCCAATCGGGGAGGCTACCATTTTGGAGACTTGTCTACCACTCTAGGGCTTTGTCTCTTAGAGAGAAGGGAAAGCACTGGGTGTAGATGTGAGATATTGAGACTCTGTTGATCTTAAAAGTCTTGCAAGTCCTCTTAAATGTTGTAAGGTGGTTGTATGAGTTCTCTTCAATGGTGTTCCCTCCAAACCGGTTGTGCTGCAACAACTGGAGAAAAGCAGGCTTCAACTCAAAGTTGGCTACATTGAGTGGTTGCTCCACCACCAGATTCCTCTCTTCATTTGCCCTGACTTTGACAAAAGAACGTAGGGACTGAGCTTCGGGTGCCTGCTCAACCATGGCTTGTCAAACAGTGGTGGGTTCGAAGAGGTGAAGAAGTACCTGAAAAGAAGAAGCGTAAAAGTGTGGGTGTGTTGTATAAACTATGTTCAGTAAATATTTGCAATATTATATGCATATGTAAAAGGTTTTTGGCAAAGTACAAGTAAAACTCGAGTTTTTAGAACGATATTCGTTTTCGAATCCCCGACAATGGAGCAAAAGAGTTGACAAGCCTTAAATGTGGGTCCAAAAATGGAGACATGTTTAGGTCATCGAACTTTAGTAATTTATAATACCCGAATGCTTAAGACTCCTACAACTAGCATATGGTCAAATTAGTTCGGGATCGAATACAAGGATTGTAAGAATAATGCTTCAGAACCCAAGTTTTACTTGTCTAAGCATGTAAAAAAGGTGAAGGATAAGGGTTGTTGTAACAAGAAAGAATTACAAAGAATTGAACTAAAAACCTATCTCCAAAGGGAATTACCAGAAGGATTAAAGTTTTGGGGTTTAGTAGTTTTTTTATAGAAGTTTTGTATAAAGGAAGCCGAGGGGATAAAACTATTGTCAGAGTATAGCATGAAGGAAGAAAACCTAATCGTCACAAGCAGTGGTGGCCTACATCATGTGCCTTCTTCTCTCAAAGGAGACGCTAACTAGCCATGCACCAAGTTCCCTCTCTCAAGGGTACCGGGCGTGGACTAGAGTGGAAAGATAGGACGGAAACAGCTCTGATCCCAGGAACTCTTATACACCCAAATCAGACCAAGCTCTAAGGTTTACGACATCTTCTCTCAAAGCAGTCAAAATAGAAAACATGATTCGATAGCTAGTCAAAAGTGTGAATCTGAAAGAAGAGACTAGAACTCAGATGCTATAAAGAAATCATACAATGAAATGAAGCCATACACATAACAATAAGATGTAAACTCCACAGGTTCCAATAGTCATAAAGAAAATATAAAGGTTTAGTTATAATGTTGTAATTAAATAAAAGTAAATGATGTAAAGGGAAGATAGATATCAATGTCCTTAATTTAGGAGATCGAAGTACACAATAGCGGACACCTAGGATAATGTTAACCCGGTACCCAGTACAGGCACTATCGGGTTATGACCGTGTTGGGTTCTTGACCGTGTCAGGTCGTGGACCGTGATGGGTAACGGTCATATCGGGATAGGACCTCCGCCCGATATGGTCATGTCGGGTTGTTGGCCCTATCAGGTCGCAGCCATGTCGGGTACCGACCATATCGGGTTGGGTACTGTGTCGGGTTAGGATACATGTCGGGTAAACATTATCGTAAGGCTCTCAGGGTCCTCGTGTCAGGTATAGGTGGGCGAGCTATCTCGGGTTGAAGCCCAGATGGGAACCTGACATTGTTGAAGTAGCCTTGAGGGTCATATCGCACTTCTTGCTGCTACTTGAACGGTTTCTAAGTGAACTCCTCCCATCCCTCTCAGGTTGGGGGTGTGCTCACCTAGTATCGTCTAACAGACTCTGGAACTCAACGCACTAGCTCTCGTGCTCTAAGAGTTAGCTCTCGAAGGGTTCGGCCCATCCCATCGTAGCTTGTAGCTGCTATTTATAGGTAGCGAGTTAATGGGAGTCACAACTTTAATTAGACCACTTGTCCTTCGTCCGTGTCTCTTTTATTGTGGCTTCAGGAGGGGCTGATATGGTTGTCGCCCGACACGCGTGTCGGGGCGGGTTGGAGCTGTATCAGGCTGTGGCGCCAAGGGGTGGCCACGTCAGGTAGCAACTTCATCGGGTTGTGAACCGTGACGAGCTAGGCACCATATCGGGTAAAAAGCTACATTGGGCAGGGACTCCTATGCGACACACCCACATCGGGTTGTTGTGGTATTGGGCAGCGACCTTGACGGGTAAAGGGGTGTGTCGTCCTCGCGAGCTACAGGACAGAGATGCAAACTTTGTTGCTAATGCGCCTGATGGCCCATTGGTGCTCTTTTGTGGGAGAAAATAAGAGAAACTCTACAAAAGATGGGAAATATTATCAGGGGCATAGTGGGCGTGATTTCTTTATAACAAATAAGATAAAATGAAGAGGAAGTTAGGTTTGGAGGCTGTTTTGATGATAAAATATAAGCTCTAGCAGCCATAAAATGGGTGTTATCACTCTCCATAACTCAAATGGACTACTTTCTACATGTGTATGAGGAACTTTATTCAGAATATGGCAAGCCGTATTCAAAGCTCCCCCCACATGAAGTTTGGTAGACCTGAGGTTTGGAGTAAAGAATTTACCATATCTATAAGGGTTTGGTTTTTACGTTCAACTATCCCATTAGACTGTGGTGAATACGGAGTTGTAACCTCATGAATTATATCATGCAATCGGAAAAATTCCAAAACAAGTTTGAGATATATTCTCCCCCTATCAGACCTTCATCATTTAAGTACTTTGTTAGTTTGAGTTTCAGCTTCTTTCTTATAAATTTTAAATTTATCCAATGCATCATCTTTACTTTTAAGTAAAAAGACATAACAATATCTACTAGCATCATCAATAAAAGTTATAAAATTAATGCTTTTGATCCCTAGTAGCAATTCCATTAAATTCACAGATATCAGTATGCACTAAATCCAATATTTCTGAATGTTATTTACATAATGAAAAAGTTTCCTAGACAATTTAGCTTGTACACATATTTTACATTTATTATTGCTAATCTCACATTTATGGATTGAATTCAGATTTATCATATGCTTCATTGAGGCAACATTAACATGTCCCAAACGTGATTGTCAAACATCATATGATACAAGATTAATGTATAAATAACTATTATCATTCAAATTTAAAATGAAATTTGAAACATGTTCAACAAGAAACTTCAACAAATTCTCTACATCACATAGATACTTCTTGCCAAAAAATAAAGAATCACAAAGTCGTGTAATAATAGCCTTATGACATTTACAATCTACTCTAAAACCTTTCCTAACTAAAATTATGCCACTAAGGGTATTACGTCAAATGGTTGGAACATGTCTAACTCTATGAAGTGTTAGAACCTTCCCCGAAGGGAACTTCAAGTCCAACTGTCCATCGCCTTTGACTTCTGCAGAGCTGGAATCGCCCAAACTCACCAGAACGACCTCTTGAGACTTGGTAAGATACAAATATGGACTTATCAACACAAACATGTCGATTATCCAATAAAGTGGTTCAAAAATAGAAAAAATTTTAAGTTTTATAGAAACATACCCATCATTGAGGTGCAACAATGCAGTCATAATATTGACTACAACCTCCTCAGTTGCATATGCAATAACTTTATTTGCCTTCTTTGAAGGACACTCCTTGTTCCAGTGGCCAACATGTCCACAAGTCCATCAAGGTTTGTTCTTTAGTTTCTTCTGAATCTTGGCCTTAGATTTATGTGCATTCTTTATTTTCTTATTTTTGGGTTTTAGCAGTAGTAAAATTGACACTAGGATTTGCATCAGTAGGCACCTTGACAATCTTCTCTTTTAAGTGTTCTTCTTATAAATATGCCTCATTTGATCATTCATTGACAAGTCTCCTTTGCAATGCTTAAGACTCATGCCAAACGATTCCCATGACTTAGGGAACTTTTTTATGATGGATATAAAAATGAACTTCTCAGGCAATTCCATCTTTATATTTGAGAGTTCATGACACAAGAGATGAAAGTCGTGTGTTTGATCAGAGACAGACTTACCCTCAACTATTTGAAATTTTAGAAATTTAAACACAGTACTTTTTAGCACCTTGGTTTTCAGTACTAAAATTCTTAACTAACGCTTACCACAAAACTTTGGAAGTAGTAAGAGGTGGCTTTGAATAAGAATCATAAATTTTTTATTTAAAGCAAACAAAATCAATCCCCGACATGCCTTATCACCCTTCTTCTAGTTAGAAATCATATTTACATTATCAGGGATAATGTCATTAGATTTAGGTTCGTCCTTTTCTAAGTACTGATCAAAATCTGTAATATTAAGCCAAATTTGCATCTAACTCTGCCAACGGGCAAAGTTGGTACCAATAAATTTCTCAGGCATACTGCTAGTATCAATTTTATTTTCACAACCAACATGACCAACCATTGTTAATTAACGACAGAAATTGATTTCTTTAAGACTGTTCTTAATTTTATGTTAACATCATTACATGCAACAATAATAGGTGCAATAAATTAACAGTTTCAGGTCAGATCCAGATAAGAAGCAGAAGAATAAATAGTGCAGGAGAAAATAAAAGTAAAGTTAGGAACACAGACCAGATCATTTGTTGAAAAATGAACATGTTACTTAAAGAAATTAGCGGCCGCAATCCGGAAAGATAGGCGTCGTTCTTCTAGTCGACCTGAGCACGAATCTTTAGCAAGTTGTGATCTCACTCGTGCTTGTCAACATTCGGTTGTACTACCAACGCAGCCCAGCTATCACAGGACTCAAAGGAGAACGAGGAACTCACTACTCATAGGAGACGAACTCCACATAGCAATTCAGACGCATTTGAGGTGTGTTTAACCCTAAAGATCGGAGGCTTATTTCTAGACTTACAAATCATATTCCTAATAAACGCAATCACTCAATCGCTCTTGTACTTGTTGCGGAAAAATCCGCAAGAGAAACACTTTCTAGTTAGGATTAATAAATACGTCTCGAAAAGAAACAATTAATTAAAATAACAACTAATCAATTACGTAGTTGTATCATAGTACAAGCTACAAGCCACAAGCCCAAGCCTGGCCCGGCCGGGCGTGGTGTGGCGCACGCGTGCGTATGTGTGTGTGGTGGTCACCATACCCACCAAGAAGGTGAACAGACTTTCTCCTAAGACCCTTCAACACTAGTGTCACATGTGATCCTACATATAAGAACCACAAAAATTAAGAGTAAGAGTGAGAAATGTGGGCTCATTTGCACTCCCAAATCTAGCAGCACTACATTGGGCTTATACAACCATATATCTAACTATTTTAATGACGAACATTAAATGAAAAACGTCAAGGACACAAACTCGTGCAAAACGAAAGATTCGAACCTGCGACTTGGGCTTTCTTCATCGAAATCAAACCTATACTGTAATTTAGAACCCTCAGAGTGGCCTAATTCATCCCAAAACGTGTAATTTTTATATTCGGGTATGTAGTACGTAAATGACAATATTACAACTAGTTTCACCGGGAGTTATAAACTTGCAAGTGCATTTATTAACGTATCCCAAATCAGCGAAAAGAAAACTGCATCATTAGATCTGCGATGTACTCTCACACAACAGGGAGAGATGCGTGCAAGCTGGCATGTGTGTGATTTCTGCTCCCTGCAACCTGCAGAAGAAGGTGACTTGCCCGGTTGCCCCTGAACCCTGCTTCAAGGGCAGCGAACCAGGGTGTGAGCTGGCATTTGGTTTGGGAAAGAACAAGCATCCCCTCACCACCCACGTGCACAGCAACACACACATGCAGCACAGCGACCCATCATGCTGCAGCCATGGAGCTTAACCCCCACGACCAACCACACACCACACCACACAGACTTGTCGTCGATGATAATAATAGTCCCGTTGTGGTAAGGGACGTAATTCTTGTTGTCTTGTTGACGTAAAATGAAAATTATCTAGCTGCCGCTTTGAATGCATAACTCGCAGAAGTAAATGACACACGCTAGAGTTTCACTGTGAGTCAGATGTGTATGTTACTATCAGTATTCTAGACTTTTGCGGGTGATTCCATTAAAGTAAAGCTTCCGATTGATTCGATGGACTACGACTCCGAAAAACGTATTATCGTGGTTGTCGAGGGTGGGGTGGGGTGGGGTTGGGGATGTTGACTCCAACCTAGGATGCATAAAGCGTGGAAAAGTGGTAAAAAAAAAAGGGATCGACAATCCCATTACGAATGGGAAATGTATTAAGTACCACAATATTGTCCAGGAATTTTGTATTTTTGTTTGTATTCTCAAGTTCGTAAACTTGAAGATTTACTTATGATTAATAAAAATAATAATAATTTTAGGGTGTTCTCTATGGACTTAATCACCATGCTCAAAGACAATATTTCTTTAAAGTTATGGGATCCCAATCGTCCTGGGATCTCTAGTGGTCAGGATCCACCCTAGGCTATTGGGTTGAGATATAGAATGATGTAAATAGGGATGATGGAGAAGAAATCAATCTCGAGTAAGAAATACTTTGTTTCGGTAAAACAAGCATGAGATACACAGAATTAGTAGATTACATGAGTGATGTTGATCTAGATGTGTATTTGTAATCAAGAAGTAGCTCGACAAGAAGAGCAACTTCTAGTTTAGTTGATCATTATAGTTAATTTTTGGATAGCACTTGTAGAACAAGTAATAAGAATGAATATGAGCAGTTTAAGCAAGAACAACTTCTAGATAATAGTTAAAACAAGCAATCATGTTACCTCCTTAACGTCTCTATATCCTTTTGGCCTATGACAGTCAATTGTGATACAAGAAGGATCTTCTTGTCGTTGGGCAACCAAAATAAAAAAGAGAAGTAGTTTGCTTCTGGCTTTATAAGAGAGTCAAAGGGGTAAAAATCGATGGTTGATATGGGTGGGGTAAATATAGTGTGGATTATGGTTCAGCGGTTCACCGCTTCGAGATAACTTTTTAAAATAAGTCATTTAGATAAAAAAAGGAAATAAATCAAGATTTTGTGTCTTGGGGAGCAAGCTTTAAAACTATTACGTTCTGTGAGGCATGCCACTCGTGGAATGCTAAATGTTGCCACATGGCACACTGGCCAAATAGTTGATTCTATCGAGTTGCCCTAGACTGGGAAACAAAATCCTTCTCATATTTGCATTTGTGAACTTTCTAGAAGATTCTGGATATATCTCATATAAAAAATTACTCTGATCACGTGATCTAGTTGTATGATGAATAAAAATTGATTTAGAAAAAGAAAAAAAAATAGATAGATAAAACTTGAGGACCAAGTCTTTCCTTGTTATAAAAAGATAGAAATTTAAAGGGGATTGTCCATCTAAATATATGGCAAAAAGAGAGGTAATTTAATTTTTGATGGGATTGAAATTGAATATTATATCTAGGATAATTCAACTAGACACTATATAGAAAGAGGCTTGAAAGTTTGAGATGAAGGATATGAGTTTTGCTGATGTGATTTTAGGGCTTAATATCATAAGGTCTACTAATGGTATAACTCTCTCTCAGTCTCACTATGTTGAGAAGATACTAGAGAGGTTTGACTATACATCACATAAACCTATGAAGACTCCATATGATTCATCCAAGGCCTTGTTCAAGAATGAGACTAGAGTTCTAGTGCCTCAATTACGATTCTCTCAGATCATCATAAGTTTAATGTATCTTATGAACTGCACATGTCCAGACATTACGTTTTCTATGAGCAAGTTAAGTAGATACACAAGTTGTCCCGACAAGACCCATTAGGAAGCTCTTGACAAAGTTTTGAGGTATATCAAAGGAACTTGTTCCCTTGAGCTGCATTATGGTAAACATCCTTCTGTAGTCGAATGATATAGTGATGCAAGTTGGATTTCCATGAACTCTGGAAGTAATGGTATCTTAGGATATATATCCCTGTTAGGAGGAGGACTTATTTTCTAGAGATTTAAGAAATAGACCATATTGTCTCGTTCTACTTTTGAGGTGGATTTGTGTGCTTTAGATAAAATTAGATTGGAAGTTGAATGGCTACATGGACTTATATCTAGGTTACTTATGGTAAAGAACCCGCTTCGTGCAATTTCAGTTCACTATGATAGCACTACAACTATTGCTAAGATAAAGAGTTCTAAGTACAATCAAAAATAGCATAGATATACCAAGTCAGACTCAAGTCTGTAAGGGAGTTAATGTCTAATGGGGTTGTGGTTTTGGACTACGTAGGTACAAAAGATAATACAGCTAATCCTTTCACTAAAGGTCTTACATTTATCTTGGTGGGAAAATCTAGTTTGGGGATGGGATTGCGATCTCTTTAGATTTGCAGGCAGTAGCAACCCAACCCAACAGAGTGGAGATCCCACAAATTGTTCAATGTGGTAATAACAAGTTGTCGGGTGAATTAGATGAGACTATGTAATTACTTTGATGTTTCATGCATCTGTGTCTCTATCTCCTGGGAAACTTGTTAGTATCAACACTACAAGTTAGTATGAAATTAGTCTTTGAATGGTGTCAAATCTTAGGACATGATGTTATTTGTACATCCTTAGATATTCTAATTAATTGATTGTTGTTGTATAGGCCGTAATAGAAGAATTGGGTTGTTCTCTGATATCAATCATGACATATTATTTTGTATGTATGGCCTTAATGCATTGTTTTCTTTTCTACCATGTCTTTATTGTGTTGTTACCAACCTATAGTCTTGCACCCAAGGTATATGTTCAATACTTTTATTTACCTAGTTCATGTAGGGGGTCACAATTGGATAACTTAGGTAGATTCAAACTAAAAAGTATCTATTGAAAAGTATCTACTGAAAGCACAGTATGGAGGACTAAATGGTAGAGCACACCAAACATTGGACTTTGTGGGAGATTGTTAGATATATGGCTATATAATCCTTGTATATAGCATGGGTTAAGCCCAATGTAGTACACTAGTACGTGGGAGGAAGATAGTTTTGTGTCTAGTGCAAATGGAGAAAATGTTTTATCCCACATTGCTAACTCATAGAACTTTTGTGGTCCTTATATGTAGGATCACATATGACACTAGTGTCCAAGGGTTCTAGGATATGCTCACCTCCTTGGTGGGTATGGTGACCACAACATACATGCACACTTGCGAAGGCGTGCCACGCCACGCCTCGCCTGGCCGGGCCGGGCACGGGCTCGGGCTTGTGACTTGTGGATTGTGGAGAATTTCTTCCATCTTTTGTCTTCTTTTGCACTAGGTTATAACTATGTAATTAATTAATTATTAATTTAATTAATTTTTTCTTTCTGAAATGAATTTATTAATCCCGACTGGAAAGTGTTTCTCTTACGAATTTTTCTGCAATGTGTACAAGAGCGATCAAGTGATTGCGTCTTATTGGGAATATGATTTCAGTGCGTGTAAGGCTATAAATAAGCCTCCGGTGTTTGAGGTTAAACACATCTCAAATGAATATCAGCCGCCAGCTATTTCTTTTGTGTTTTGCAAACCCTAAAGGAGAGCTTTCAGTCGTCGCTTCCAAATTACTACGTGGAGTTCCTCTATTGCGAGTAGTGAGTTCCTCCTCCTTCGAGACGTGATCTGTCAGGCGGTGGTTCCTACAATCACTGGGCTGCGTTGGTAGTGCAATCGAACATTGACAAGCAAGAGCGAGATGACAACTTGCTTCATATTCATGATCAGGTCGACTAAAAGAGTGGCGCCTATCCTTCCAAATTGCGGGCCGCTGATTTCTTTAAGTAACACGTCCACTTTTCCACGAACGATCTGATCTTTGTTCCTAACTTCACTTTAATTTTGTTCTGTACTGTTTATTCTTCTGCTTCTTATCTGAATCTGGCCTGGACCTATTAATTTATTACACCTATTGTTGTTGCATGTAACAAAATAAATATAAAATTAACAACAAGCACACCATAGGGCACAACTTGAAACACTAAGTGGGGACACAATAATATCTGAGTGCCAACTCCAAAGTCACACCTCCACCCACTAGTCACCACTAAGGGGCATCTTAAGGAGTTCACCTATCAAAAAGAAATGGTTGTGGGGAAACATACCTACTAAAGGAAGGGTTGTTATATGGAATAGTCAAAGTCGATGTGAGTATAAACTATGAGGGAAATACCGACAATTTTTTTTTGACTTGGATGGCTAACTACAAATGGCCGATTTAGCTGAACCGTACTAGTATGATAATGAACCTGTGGCGGAAGCCAGAAATGCCACCGTTGTGTCTACGAACCAAACCTGGCGCCCCACCACTAGAAAACCCCAAACGGCAGCGTAGCCCTGTAGTACGGCATCGTCGGCCAGAGGGGGCATTACCTAATGGGTGGAAGCAGAAATATAACTTACACATCCATTGCCCGGTTCTAATTCATTATTATTAGTGACTCTTCGGGTGATATTGATTTTTTTGGAATTAATCTAGACTCCGTAGAATAGAGAAGTCTGAGTCTTCAGCTTCTGAATAAAACGTGTACAACTATATGTCAGGTTGTAACAGAAATGTAGGGGTTGTTGTGTGCTGATGAATGCATATTCATCTTTTATTTTTGTTTCATTTAGAATAATTATTTAGGACTTTTTTTGTTAATTTTAGATAATTCAAAATAAATAGCACTTTCATCTTCTTGACATAATTTTCCTGAATTCTTATGATATTTTTTTAATTTTTAGGAATTATCTAAGTAATTAAATCGAGAAAATAAAAGATGAAGATATGAGGCTTTTCAAATATTTCCGCAGTGCCTGAGATACTTGTCACGAAAATAGCCATATCTTTTGCGTCTAAAGGTGGAATTTCAAGATAAAGTATGGAATGAAAAGAAAATTTTATTGGCTACATTTAAAAAGACATATTTTGCGGTAATTTTGGTGTTTATTTGGTTGCGCAATTAACCAGTGAAAGTAGTCTTACGTTTTCCCACAGAGTCTGATTTCAGTATATACCTTTCACCAAAATTGGTATAACTCCCACATCCCAAGGAGGAATTTATTGTGCAAGTATGCGTTGGAAAGATAATTCAATTATCTACAGGAAAAGTATATTTTAAGACTGTTTGCGAATTTTTAGCTGGATCAGAAATATGATCGAAATCGTTGTTACGGGAAATTACTGCAGAAAGAATGTAAAGCAAGCAATTGTTTTCTCTATTGATTAGATCTAGAAAGTTAGCAGTCGCCACCGGCTATTTATTTTGCCCTAAACCTAATGTATACCCCCCTCCTTCTACTATAAAAGGAGGGGCACTTCCTACTCCTTTGGGCATCTCGGGTTTTCTTGTATTAGTGCTCTGAAGCAATTTTCCTTGTATTCTCCTTCTAGATCTGAATAAAGTGGCTTTGCAATCTAGTGTTTAAATCTAGTGCTTGCTTTTCTCCTCCTCCCCTCTCTTGAGCAATCAAGCAAGGTAGGAAGAGACAGCCATCTTCATTGTCTCTAATTAAGGATCAGTAGTCGTAAGACTCGAAGATAGCTAAATCACTTCCTCCCTCTGTCTCTCTTTGCTCCTTTTTCATGAGTGAGTAGTTCTTTATCGAGGCAAGAGAATAACCCCTTAGCCATGGCTTTATCAACTTTTCCTTAAAAAATGATTCTAGATGGCTTTTGGGTTTGATAACTAATTGATCTATCAAAGTAATTAATTGATTTGATCAAAAGTTAATCTGGATGGATATGACTGTGGAAGTTCAGATTTAAACAACAAACCCAATCGCATAGAAATTTTGAAACGACCATGAATCTTCTTCTTTTAGGATGATGTACTAAGAAGCATGAGCACCAGGACCAATGGGCTCATGTGGAGTCCATCTTTAGTGGATTTTTATTAATTCACTTGCCTTCATCGAATCCGTCATTTTTAAAGGATTAGTTTGTTTTTGCCTAGGCTAAGGTGGTGAAAACCTTTAAAGCCTCGATTCTCATCTCTTGATTTAATCATCGCTTACTTTTGCTTTCTTTAAATTCCTTGTCTTTTCATTCATAATAGTATTTCTTGTGCTAACAACAATCTTAATTTTCCTTGTGACAGGGCAAATTTATATTCTTGTTAAGTGAATTTTTATTCTTGTATTTCTTTCCTTAGTGTTAATCACCAACCCCCAAAACTAGACTTTTACTTTCTGTTCTAAATCTTAAAAAATACAAAAAATAAATAAAATAAGTTCTTCAAATAATTGGGATTAGAGATAACAATCTTAATAAGTTGTCATGTGGGATCGACACCCTTTCTATACTAGCCTTAATCGGAAGTAGAAAAAGGATTAAACTCTAGGATAAACATCTTAGTGATTGTAAGTGCTAAGCGACACATTAACAATTTGAAACCCGAGTCATAGGGTGGTGTTCCCAGATTATTAGATCTGAGTCTAGGATCATGGTTGATAGCAAGGCACAATTGAGATCCATCATTTTTATCAGTTAGTTTTCTTGTATTTAAGTTAACGCAATAGCTGAAATAAAAAAACATCGCTTCTCTCGACTAAGCATGGTGATGTTCCTCTCCCTAGCTTCAATACACAGTCTTCTTCTTCTCCTTGCTTAGGTCTGATCCAAAGGGTATCTGTCTTCACATGGTATCAGAGTTGCAAAGATGCCTAAGTATGGAGGAGCAAGAGGATCCAAAGGAGTTGAACCTACTGACACAGCAGCAAGCAAGGAGGGAGCGGTCACATTGAAGTATCCAATGTTGACCAAGTCGCACTATCCAATCTGGGCGATGAAGATGAAAGCTAATATGCATGCCCAAGGTGTATGGGCCGCAATTGAAGCTTCAGATGACGGTGCCGAGGTCGAGGAGAGGAAAGATCAAATGGCGTTGGCGGTGATCTACCAATCAGTACCGAAAGAGATGCTACTTCAACTTGCCGGTAAGGAAACGACCCACGAGGCCTGGGAAACCCTGAAGACGATGCACGTTGAAATGGAGTGTGTGAAGTAAGTAGAGCTCCAAGCTCTTAGGTGGGAGTTCAAAAACCTCTAGATGGGTGATGTGCAAGGTGTCGAAAAATTCGCAGGTAAACTGACTAGACTTGTAAATCAAATTCGATCACTTGGTGAGACGATGGAGGAGTCCCACATCGTCAAGAAGCTGCTGCGATGTGTGCCACCCAAATTTCTCTAAATTGCGGCCACAATGGAGCAGTTTGGAGACTTGAAGACGGTGCAGATTGACGAATTCATCGGGGCTCTCATTGCACACGAAGAGGACTATCGGGATTACGACAGGAGGCATGAACAAGCTCTCCTGATCAAGAAGGACACAAAATCGAAGATAAAGGCATCACAAGGCAATGATAGTACCAGTCACAATGCTCGTGGACGAGGACGGGGAGGCCAGCAAGGGCGAGGGGGAGGCTGAGGGCATGGTAGAAGAGGTTGTGGCGAAGCGAACACCACACAATAGGCTGCAGAAGGAAATCACAATTCAAACCATGATAAAAGCAACATCAGATGTTTTCACTGCAATAACCTCGGCCATTATGCCTCTGAATGTTAAGGGAAACAGAAGAAGGAGGAGGCTAATCTTGTCTGAGTTCCTGATGAAGAACTGGCCTTACTGCTGGCAAAGCTTGATGAGCAGGAGCTCAACATGGTGTTGCTAAATGAGGAGAAGGTAATACCAAATCAATACAACGTCACAGGAGAAGGGGCATCTTCATACCTGTGGTATCTCGATAATGGTGCGAGTAACCATATGTTCGGGCAATGAAGAAAAATCAGAGAATTGGATGAATCCATTAATGGGCAGGTAAATTTTGGGGATGGGTCGAGGGTACAGATCAAGGGAAGAGGATATGTGTTATTCCAGTTCAAGAATGGAGAACAACGACTTCTATCGGAGGTCTATTACATCCCCAGCCTTGACAGTAACATCATTAGTCTCAGACAATTGACTGAGTAGGGCAATAAGATCATGCTTAAAGGGGATTTCTTATGGTTATATGATAGGTGTGACAGGTTGCTTATGAAGGTCATGCATTCCAGCAACAGACTATACAAGGTGGAGATTGAATCAGGTGAGCCAATCTGTCTAGCAGTAGGCCTGGAAGATGAAGCTTGGCTATGGCACATGAGGTTGGGCCATGTAAACTTTCAATCGTTGAAGATAATGTCAGAAAGAGGAATGGTTGTGGGGCTGCCCAAGATCAGCCGTCCAACATAGGTCTGTGAAGGTTGTATGGTTGTCAAGCAGGCACGACAACCATTCCCAGGTGAAGAGAGCTTCAAAGCAAGCGAGAGACTTGAATTAGTCCATGTGGACCTATGTGGTCTGATCACTCCTCAAACTGTTGTTGGAAACATGTACTTCCTTCTTATGGTCGATGATTACAGTAGGAAAATGTGGGTGTATTTGATAAAGGAGAAAGGAGGTACGTTTGAGTGCTTTCAGAACTTCAAAGTCTTGGTAGAGAAGGAAACTGGACTATCACTAAAGGTTTTCAGGACAGATCATGGAGGATAATTCTTATCTTCTCGTTTCACCTCATTCTGTGAAAAGGAAGGAATCCAACGATAACTCACAGCACCCTATACACCATAGCAAAATGGAGTCGTTGAAAGAAGGAATAGGACAATCATGGCCACGGCAAGGAGTCTTCTGAAAAGCATGAATGTTCCTGTTGTCATTTGGGGGGAAGCAGTAAGGCATGTTGTCGACTTGCTTAATCGCATGCATACTAAAACTTTGAGAGGCATCACGCCTCATGAAGCCTGGTCCAGAAGCAAACCACATCTCGCCCACCTGAAGGTCTTTGGGTGCATGGCACATATGAAGATCCCATCGGTGCATACAAGAAAATTGGAAGATCACAGTTAATCAGTAGTCTACCTTGGTGTGGAGCCGGGTAGTAAAGCCCACAGGTTGTATGATCCTCAACAAAAGAAGATCAAAGTCAACAGAGACATAGTGTTTGACTAGCAAAGAAGGTGGAGGTGGACAGAAACTGAGGGTGACAATTCACAGCTCAAGGTCACTTTCACTGAGGAGGTGAGTGATCTCTAAGACAAAGATCAGTACTCTGGCTATGAAGAACAATCGTCTGAGTCATTTGCACCGACTCAGTCACAAGGAACCCCAACCTCTTCTTCGCAAGAAAGGATAGCATCCGAAGCTCCAGCTTAATCGTCGATATCACATTCTATACATTCTATACACTCACCCATTATTTCAGGTCAATCATCAACCGAAACCAGGCCAGCTAAGCTTTGCTCAATTGAGGACATTTATAGGGACACTGAGGAACCTTTAGGTGATCTTCTATTGATGGACGGGGAGTAGCCAATCAGCTATGCAGAAGCCTCTTAAGAACCAGCATGGTAGGAGGCCATGATTCACAAACTGGAGGCGATAGAGAAAAATGACACATGGGTTCTGTTTGAGCTGCCGCCAAGACACAAGGTCATCAGAGTCAAGTGGGTGTACAAATTGAAGAAGGATTCGAAGGGGCATATCGTCAAACACAAAGTGAGGCTTGTGGCTAAAGGTTACGTATAAAAACACAGAATAGACTTCAATGAAGTCTTTGCTCCAATAGCTAGGATGGAGATAGTGCGGCTGCTACTATCAATTTCAGCTCACCACAGGTGGAAAGTGCATCACCTTGACGTCAAGATGGCCTTCCTTAATGGTGAGCTAGAAGAAGAAGTCTATATTTCCCAACTAGAGGGGTTTACGGTTGCAAAGCAAGAACACAAGGTTCTTAAGCTCAAGAAAGCATTGTATGGTTTGCGACAAGCACCTAGGGCCTGGAACACCAAATTGGATAGGAGCATGAAAGGACTTGGGTTCAGTAGGTGTTCACAAGAGCAAGTTGTATACACTCAAAGGACCGGAGAAAGCTTAATTGTTGTTGGAATCTATGTAGATGATCTGATTGTCTCTGGACCAAACGATGATGAGATCAAGACATTCAAAGACCAAATGATGATGGAGTTTGAGATGACTGATCTGGGATCCCTCTCACATTACTTGGGAATCGAGGTAGAATAAAAGGATGACTACATAACACTGAAGCAATCTGCATATGCCAAGCGGATACTCGAGCAAGCAGGAATGGGCGACTGCAATTCGAGTAAATTTCCTATGGAACCAAAGCTAAAGCTAAGGAAGGAAGACGAGGGAGAAGAAGTGGATTCCACTGAGTACAGAAGCTTCGTTGGAAGCTTGAGGTACTTGACTCACACAGGGCCTAACTTAGCGTTCTCAGTCGGGATGGTGAGTCGATTTATGGAAAACCCAAAGATTGCTCATCAACAAGTTGTTAAACACATCCTTAGGTATGTGAAGGGCACCTTGAATCATGGTTTGATCTACAAGAATGGAGATGATCAGGTAAAGATCATAGGGTATTCAGACAGTGACCTAGCATGAGATGTTGATGAAATAAAGAGTACAACCGGATTTGTATTCTATCTAAACAGCAAACCAATCTCATGGACATCTCAAAAACAAAAGTGTGTGGCACTCTCCTCGTGTGAAGCGGAATTCATGGCAGCTACTGCAGCAGCATGCCAAGGGGTCTGGTTGAAGAACTTGCTCCTTGAGATTACGGGTAAGGAAAGTGAGGCAATCCAGCTGTTGGTGGATAATAAGTCTAGCATTGCCTTAATGAAAAACCCTGTATTTCATGGGAGGAGCAAGCACATTGAGACGAAGTTCCGTTTCATTCGTGAGAAGGTTGAAGGAGGACAAATTCTTGTCTCTCATGTCAGCACTGACGAACAAAGAGCTGACATTCTTACAAAGGCACTTGGAAGAATCAAATTCACGGAGATGAGCAAGCTTCTTGGAGTTAGTGATCTTACTAGTCAAGGTCTAGATTAGGGGGAAGTATGTTGAAATTAATCTAGACTCAGTAGTATAGAGAAGTCTGAGTCTTCAGCTTCTGAATAAAATGTGTACAACCAGGTGTCAGGTTGTAACAGAAATGTAGGGGCTGTTGTGAGCAAGC
Organism: Alisma plantago-aquatica; assembly: GCA_963693085.1. Classification (NCBI taxonomy): domain Eukaryota; kingdom Viridiplantae; phylum Streptophyta; class Magnoliopsida; order Alismatales; family Alismataceae; genus Alisma; species Alisma plantago-aquatica. Next base: position 128,794,805 of record OY856409.1, on the reverse strand, counting down.
CCGAGTCATAGGGTGGTGTTCCCAGATTATTGGATCTGAGTCTAGGATCGTGGCTGATAGCAAGGCACGATTGAGATCCATCGTTTTTATCAGTTAGTTTTCTTGTATTTAAGTTAACGCAATAGCTGAAATAAAAAAACATCGCTTCTCTCGACTAAGCCTGGTGTTGTTCCTTCAGTACACAGTCTTCTTCTTCTCCTTGCTTAGGTCTGATCCAAAGGGTATCTGTCTTCAGTTTTCTCTCAGCCGTCAACGACCTGACATCGACCACGTCCGATGGAAATGGAGGGCCTGTAGAAGACCCCGGCTGCAAACCTTTGACCCCGACGCACGTGGTCACGGTACTATAGAACGCATGCACCAGAAGGCAGAAGACTGAGGACAAACTTGAGCGGCTCCACAGGGCGAGCGTCGGAGTAGTGTGGGCGGTCCGGATTGCCAAAAGAAGGTGGCAGCGGGCAGACTGTGGCCGGGTGGTGGACGTGCTACATGGCCCAGCCTGCAACTACAGCTCAGGGACCATCGTTGATATACCCTAGTAACCCTACCCGGCAAGTCTTCCCAAACGGATAACAAAAACCAGCACGCTGCGGCATTGGAATCGGGAGGTAAAGAGGAAATGGCTCCACCCGCAGAAAACATCAAACACCAGACGTCAAAGGCATCACTACCACAAGTTCCGGCGGGGTACCTTGCAGTGGGGACGGCCGCTCGGATGCTATCGCTGGCGGGGTAGGGTATGCTGGCCCATGTTCCTCACGTAACACAAGTATAGTTATATGGAGTACGGACGAGAGTTGCAATGGTCTCTGTTAAGATAATTACAATGTCAGCAGAGATTGGTTAAGATATTTACGGACTTAGAGACTTTGTCAATCGGATCACGTATTCTGTGGAAACAGAACGGCGGCTCAGATCACATATTTTGTGCAAATTAGATATTTGTTGTAACTGAATTTTGTATTGTACATTTCTTATATAAATACACATACGCACAACATTAAAGTGTGTGCGAACACTTCCGTCAAATATTGTATGTTGCAATCCCACTGTTCCCACACGTACACATACTGGTATGGTTACTACGGTATTCAAGAAGAAGAAGAAAAAATAAGGTATGAGTCGATGTGCCCAAAAAGAAGCTCATTTATCGGTCCATCAATCGTTCACAGCAGCGCGCACACATCCAAATGGAGTAAGTTCCCAAACAAATACATCCATCATGCATGTTGCGAACCCCCCCCCCCCCCCCCCCAAAAAAAAACTAGTGGATAGAGAAGAACTTGAAATTGAGGATGGGATGAAAACAGAGACGGGATTATTGACGGATTCAAAAATTATAATAAGCGGGGGCCTGAGTAGACGACTCACCATCAGACTTCATACTCAATGACTAGTGTCTATATACTTTCTTTCCGGGGAACAAGATGTTTTATTTATTAGTCATGCATAAAGCATGGAATTGAGTTACAAAGACGGGTATTAAACCTTCATTACACGCGCATAACCCATAGGTGGGAGATAATACAGAATTTTAGACTCATTTGTTGAATGGTGCTGTTTTGGTCATCTTGTCTACCTCTTTATTATGTATTCTATCAATCTTTGTCACTAGAGATTGATTTGGCGAACACTTCTGTTGAATAGATAATAACCAGGTAATATGTCTTGAGAATTGTTCAATCATCATTGTTAACCATATGAACCGCAAGACTGCTATCAGATTCAATGAGTAAACTATGGTACACATACGTCTTCGCCCACTATAAGCCCATATGAATTGCCGCCAACTGAGGTTCTAATACTGAGTTTGTGAAGATAGTTTTTAAAGACCCGAAGCACCGAGAACCCTCATGATCCCTGGCATTAAATGCTATAGACCATACCACCAGATCAAGAGGAAGCATCTATGTTCCACCCAGGAGCAGGAGGTATCCACCTTTGATGATTTCTGGAAACTAAAACATGATTATGTGTCAGTGCACAAATGAAAACCCTAGAAATGGTAACTGTCATACTACGTATAACACTAGTCAGTTGATTTACTTTGTGAGAGACTTCTTCGACGATGTGTTCATTCCTAGCAACCCACAGCTTATAGAAACCATAAATAAATATCTAAAAAGTTTCAGGAGCCGTGGTTATGTCACTCTAACCAAAGCTTAAAGGGCAAGGAGAAGAATTGATCTATATTGCACTCAATCTGTAGTTTTTGCCAAACTGGAAGAAAATACGTACAATCTCGAAGAACACATATAGTGAAAATCCATTGCCGCTCCATAAGTCTGACATGTAGTAACCTCAGTAAAATGTCTTTGAGCTCTTCCAGCATTAGTCATTAACGCTTCATGGAAAGCAAGCCATAAGGAAATTTTGTACTCAGATGGTATATGTAACTGCCACAACTTTCTCCATGAGCATTATGAAGCCCTTGATACGTTAGTGATTAGTAATTTATAAATTGATGAAGTCGTAAACTGTCCTAAAATCATTAACTTCCAATACCATCCATCAAGTCAACCGAATGGAGTGGTAGAGACATAATTTTCATTGAAATATCAGTGGGGAAATAGGTATTAATAAACTATACTTCCCAAACACCATCTAACCTCATCGTAGAAGCTAGACACTTTTAAGTCCAAAAGGTCAGATGGTATTTGCTGGATAACCAAGTTGTTTTGATTTTGAACTTGAGGGATCCAAGCATCAAACTAGACGGAAACAAATTCTCCATTCATAACAGTTTTGTGAGAATTTTGTTGTACAGGTTCCTTCAAGGAACTGAGTGATATCCAAAAAGATATACCACGGTGACCTAAAAGTTGTCTAAAAGATGTATATATATAGAATACATGCTGCCCAAGCCATATTGCGACCAGTGAAGATGTCCCAAGTAGACTTCATTATAAGAGTTGTATTCCATTCATGCATTGACATTATACCCAAACCCCCATTTTCCTTTGGGTGCAATGAGTTGAAACCAAGCAACTAGAGATAGTGGAGATGCACCTTCACCCCTTTGCCATACGAACCTCCTTATCGATGTATCAATTCAATTACACAAAGATATTTTGGAATACAAGTATGCATATCATATGTAGGAATTGATGGTTGGACTGATTTTGCAAGGCACACCTTATCAGCCAAAGAAATAGTATGAGAAAACCAACTATTTGCATGTGCTTGTGTCTGATCATATATCCAACAATGTGCAGATTTATTGTGTACGATAGGTACACCAAGATATCATCCTAGATTTGTGGTAGTAGTTATCCCAACCATATTACAGATTTCATGTTTCAAACCTATGGGAACTTCAAGTAAGAAGAATATCACACTTTTCTCTACAAAAATTGATGGGTCAAACCCATTACCAAAGATCTTAAAACATTATATTACTTCATCTTGATCAAATAAGATAGTATCATCTGCATAAGCAACATGAGAAAAAGTAGGCCCTTGACTCGATACTTTTATAGGTTTCCATCTACCAGTCTGAACATCTACTTCAATCATTAAACTAGATGATTCAGACACATAACAAAAAGATACGGTGACAAAGGATCCCACTGTCACATACCCCTTGTTTCTTTGAGTCTAGGTACATGATCTATATTCTGGATTACTAAAATGATGCCACCACAAATAGAGTATGTTGCAATTAATAACTGTAACAAGTATATTAGCTTTTACTAGATTATCAAATATGAACTCCAAAGACATGCGGTCATATGCTTTGTCTAAGTCTACTTTAATTGCCATTATCTTTGCTCCATTATGCATGCACATTTTATGAATTAGTTCCTAGACTAGAATGACACTATTAGTAATTTGATGACTAGGCACAAAAATAGACTGCATATTACTAATCCAGTTGGCCATATGTGGTTTTAGTTTATCAATGATGATCTTGGAATTGAGTTTTAGGCTAATATTGTTCAAGGAAAATGACCAAAAATGACTGTATTTCCTAGGGTTATTTATTTTAGGGATAAGGATTGTAAGAGCATCATATAACAATTGAGGTAATGGGCATCCATTCAACAAAGAATAAATAGTTTTTTAAGAGAAGGTTTAATAATACCCACTGACTAAGTAAGAATTCTCAGTCGACAACATGCCTCCCGTGGAATGTAAGGTGACATATACTTTTGAACGGGATGGAAATAATTTCCACATTAGTTGCTTGTAAATTTATCAGACCACACTGACTATGTGAGACTAGATTAATAGCATGATAACTTGGAGGGAAAGGGACTTGAAACAATCATGGATCATTTTCTTGAGAGAAATTGGATCTGAGATGACCAAACTGTCATTGTTTACTAAATAAGAAATATGATTCCTTTGTCTTCTCGGCTTTGACATATGCAGGAAAGAATGTCGTGAAGAATGTCGTGTAAGAATCACTCTCCTTTAACCATGTTCCATGACTCTTCTACTTCAAATTCACAAATTTAATTTGTAAGGTTGTATCATATTGTGTTAAAAGATCATTATAATACATCGAATATTGTGTGGCCAAAGTATCTTGACATTCCTAAATTTTTTGAACAAGACCAGACTTGGAACATTATAATCCAGACATGTTATGCATGTCCCATTTATGAATAATATGATGTATCCTACTAAGAATGTTATAATCCAGACATGTTCTCTTTGTGCCATTGATGAATAATCCAGACATTTTCTATCTATCTCGTTGATGAATAATTTGTTGTTTGTCCCATTAGATGGTAGATTTGGATGTTTAATTTATTTCATAAGTATAAAATAGACTATTATATTATATTAATCTAGATTAAACTTTTAAAGGAATTGTATCAATATGATGTATGAACCATTTGGCATAATGAGGATATTATATTACCTTAAAGTGTGTGATATTTCTTCCCATGATACAGTTAATTAAGTTTGAATTACATTCTTATACTTGGGTCTAACTTTTGGTGTAGGGCTATTTACTTGTGTATATATGGAAGAATGTGTGATCTAAAAACCTAAGATCAATAATATGCTCGTATGATGGTAATATAATTGATATAATGTTAATTATATGATTAATGGTATAATGATATCATATGTGGTATCATAACTTAACCTTATATGGCTTAGTTAAACTCGTAGAGAAGAGAATAACGGAAAATATGGAATAATAACCTTACATGTAAAACCCATGATCCTAAGATATCCCTAGTAAGTGTATATTGGTAAATAAGTATATTTGAGCCTAATGACTAAATCTACTCTAGGGAAATAAAATAAAACAATTAAATATGTAATAATTATTATAAATAACCTAGTTAAGAACCTTAGAAGTGAGAATATTGGAAAGAAATAATAGTCCTAGATGGAAAACCCTAATCACATATAACACTACATAATCAAATCTAAATCAAATGACACAATGATTCTAAGCCATATAGAGGCAAACATTTCTATATATTTGTAGATCTCTCTCTTGATTGTTCCTTAGAGTCAATACTTGGAATTTCACATTTTTGGATACTTTTATAAAGGTGCTAAATTTCTATTTCTATTTGGAAAGTTATTTCCCTCATTGATTTCATGCATGACTAGATAGGTTGGTTGGCCGAAAATGGATTTTGCACCTTATCCTACCTCGTTGAAAGACCAACAACACTATTTCCTGGAAAATAGAAGCATAATGTTTGAACATTAAAAAAGGGCATGTTAGTGCCCCTAGTTGAGTGAAATTAGACTTCCACGTCTCTACGTGGAGTTAAAGGGTATAGGGTCCCTCATTATAATTGGAATTTTAATTGGTGTATTGTCGTTATCCATTCGAGAGAATGCAGGGCTTCCCCAACAACTAGACATTGACATGTTCTATCTATTGAAAAATTGAATGACTAGTTCTAAAAATTGAATATTGATTCTTATTGAATTTGAAAATCCTTTGTCACATTTTGATACTTGTCTATATTGTTTATTCCTTTGCATTTTTTCATAAAAGTTCCTTTTAATAGGTTCATATTGTTTTGCTTTCTGAATATCTATTGTGTATCAGCTTTGCTTACCTCAGTTTTCCTTATTGGGACCCATGTGTGATTTTTTTCCTTTTGGGAACTCATGGGAAGGTGATCAAAGAAGACCTAGACAAGGCTGCATGAGATAGCCCTCTGTTGGAAGATGAATATTAGATTTTCTATAGTATTTGTATTCAATGTATATGTATAAAAAAAACATGTACTCTAAGAGAATTGTATGAATGAAAGGATTTGTTTATATTTTTTTATTCAAATTTTGTAAATATTTAATCATAAAGATGGGGTATTTACATAGGTCCAATTGGATGTTATCTCCAGGCCAACTAGATGTTATCTAAGATCCAATTGGATGTCATCTCATGTCCAATTGAATGTCATCTCAGGTCCGTTTGAATATTATCTGCAGTCTAATTGGATGTTATCTCAGGTCTAAGTGGATGTTTTATCTGGTCCAATTATATGTTATCTCAGGTCTAATTAATGTTATCTCATGTCCAATTGTATGTTATCTCAGGTCCAATTAGATGTTATCTTTGGTTCATTTGGAAGCTATCACATCTCTATCTGTAAGTTATCAACGGTCCATTTGGATGTTATCTCATATCCAATTAGATGTTATCTATGTCCAATTAGATGTTGTCTCTGATCTAATTGTATGTTATCTCATGTCTGATTGGATGTTATCTTATGTCTAATTGAATCATATCTCGGGTCTAAATATTGTTATCTTAGGTCTAATTGGATGTTATCTCAGGTCCAATTATATTTTATCTCGGGTTTATTTTATTTTTTTAAGAGATAGAAAATATGAGGAATAGGAGGGAAGTAGTGTCATTCTTTTTTTATCAAAAATATATAAATATTAATCATGTGTTAAAGTAGTTTTTGTAAGGAACACAACTTTTTTTATTTTGTCAAAAAATCATTACGGATTGAAAATTATAAGAAAAATAAATTTTTTTCTCATCTTTTTTTCTTATTCAAACTGCATTATCTCTCCTTTATTACATTGTATTATATTTTTAAATATTTCAAAATTGATCTTGTTATAATATATTTTTTGTAAAAAGTGTAATATTGTTTTTTGTCAAAAAAATGCATTTAAGTTCAAAAAATATTTGATTTAATTTTCACTTTTAAGTTACAAAATATAAGATGTATGGTTGCGGTCCAAATGATCCAGTTTAATTCCAGTCTGTTTTTAAAAAAAAGGTTAGTCACATCTTAAATTGATACAGCCTAAAGTATATAGTTTTCTTTTCTAGTTCAACCATCGATCTGATTCGATCTTAAACATATGCTCACCCCAGTCTAAATTAGACGGAATGCGGTTGTACATGAACCAGACCTGACCAACCAGACACGATCTAAACTTTGTCCTGATCAAATTGTTATCGCATTGATATAAAAGTGATATCAAATATGTACATTACCCAAGCAAAACTAGTAAAAGTCTAATTTGAGAAAAATCTGAACCCACATAGACCCGACTCAAACTGACTCGTAATGAGCTAGGCAATTAATGAACAAAATGGCAATAAAATTAGACTGGACTTATCCATTCCGTTTGATCTAATCATGGACCATTTCAAGTCCGGTTTATCCTTGGTCCATAAATGTTAGAAGTTTAGACTTTGGTTTGGTCCATTCCAAAATTGGTCTAACTATAAACCGGATCGATGACGATTTATGTATAAATATATATATTTATTTGTAATTATATTTAATAATAAGTACAAATATTTCACAAATATAAATGCTAATAGTGTACTTATTTGACATCATTTTTAAATTAGTGTTATAAATAATTAACATGATCCAATTTTGAATATGCTACAAAACATTAAAAAAAATGATTGTTGTCCAAACAGTCCAGTCCAGCTTCATTAATTTTTTAGAATCGTCCGGTTACACCTTAAAATGACATGACGTATGAACCATAATTTTCTACTAATTGGATTGTCGATCCAGATCGATTCAATTTTGGACATATGTTCATCTCAATCGGAATTGGACATAATCTCGTCGTACTCGAACCAGACCTGACCAACCAGACCCGGCTCGAACAGACTCAAAATTTATTTCACACGATAATCTGAATCAGCTCCTATTCCGTCACGAGGTGACGGAATGGAAAAGGCTATCGTCTCAGATGAGAAAAGGCTATCTAGCCAAAGCATCGTGAAGCCGTACGCCAACAGATGCATTAGGAATCATCTCTCCTATCCCGCAATTCGATTGTCCAAGACAAACCTATCGTCTATCACGTACGCGCCCGTCCCGTAGCCGTAGGTGGTGTGATTGCAAAAAGAAAAGCCAGCAACATCTCCACTGCTGCGCCGCGGCCTTTCAACATCCATGCAAGGACTATTACTACACTGTTTGGAAGGGGACTTGGGACTGCTGCCGCGAGAAACGCCGTATCCCCCATCAAATCAAACACAGTAGTCAAGACACCTACTAACTACTGTGGCAACAGAAGAACTAAAATTTTGGAATCACTTGCAGGCTGCTGCTGAAAGCAAAAGGATCTTTTCGTTCCTCGGGGCAAAGAATCACGCAATATCGTTAGGCCAGCCGAGACTTTGCTTTCAGATCTATGTCAGCTGTCCCTAGGTGATTAATGCCTGATAGCGACCGAATTTATGCCAATCTATTCGGTCCTTTTATTTTTCTAACTTTAATGAATCTCATATTTCAAACATTCCCTCATTTCTAAAGTTTTAAGCACCCAGATGGTAAAAGTATTAATGTCAGACCGAGAGGTCTCAAGTTCGAAACCCCCCGGCCAATTGATAGTTATTACTGGCGCGCCACGGCAATTTCCAGTGGACCCCATCCCACACACCTCCATCACAGATTCACAAGAGTGCCTTGATGGCCAAACAAGGACGTCTTTCGTCCGAGGATTTCATTCCTCGGTAATTAGTCGTGTGTTAGAATACCATGTAACATTTTCACACTATTAAAATCCAAAACAATATTTTTGTGATTCAGTTAGGAAATAGATTATATAAACGGGAGATGGGTAATAAGTTGTTCCGCCAATCCTTTTTATATGACACATATTGGTGAAATAATATACATCGACACATGTATAAAAATAAAGAAAAACAGAGCCTATTTTTTTTCCAACCAGATGTAGCAAATATGAATCCCTCCTAAAATAAACAATCCAAGATATTTGATTATATTGGAGCCCATCAAAGAACATTACTTTCTCACTATAAATGAACCGTCAAATATATTCAGATAACAACTTCCTTTCCCACAAAAACAGGATATCATGATAATGATGATGACAAGAGTCAACAGCGGAGGAGCATCTAAACCTAGCTAAGCTATATGTATTAATTAATATGCTAAGCAAACGAGTGTGGCGGTATTTCCTTTCTATGTCCACCTTCGCAGGGAACATCTAAGCTCCTGCTAACACTGCCTCTATCTCGAGCTTGAATCGTTCGACCGGAAAGCTTGCGGTCGCATCACCAAATCAAACACAACAACCCCGAACCCAACCGTCACAACAAAATCAACAACCACAAACGATCACGCAGCGAACGACAAGTCCCCATAGTAACAGTAATCCAATCAGACCTACAGGACCCGCCGCCACAGCGGCCGAGGTGTGGTCCGTACGGCCATCGTTTTTGTCACTGCCCGAATTACTGCCGCCATCCAAACGATCCGAACCGACGCACCGGTTCAACCCGGCTGGAACCCGACGCCCCGCGGTCACTTCCCCATCCTCCTCGCCAGCAGTGTAGTAACACAGGTTCGGGTTCCCCGACACACCGAACCTCCGCCCCAATCTATTGTAGAATGCGCCGCTAAACTCCAGTGCGCCCGTCAGGTTGTTGCCGTTGAGATACAACGCGCCGATACTGGGTAGCTCGGCCAGCTTCGTCGGGACGCGGCCGGCCAGGCGGTTGTTGCTTAGGTCCAGGAACCGAAGTTGACTCAGGGTGCCCAAGGAGTCCGGGATGGCACCGGAGATTCCCGTGTTGGAGAGGTCTAGTGTCGTCAGGTTAGGCAAGAGGCCGTCCTGATCCCATGGAATGTCTGCGATCCCGCCGCCGAGGAGAGGGTTGTTGGACAGCAGCATGACCTGCAGCGACCGCAGGCCACGCAGAGCCGCTGTGGAGAGACCGCCGGAAAGCCTGTTGTTCCTCAGATCAAGTAGTGTCAGGCTCCCGAGGCTCGATGTCTCGGGGGAAAGTGTACCCTCGATGGTGTTGCTGCTCATGTCCAGCTTCAGGAGAGACTTGAGCCCACCGAGACTGGCAGCAGGGAGCGGACCGGACAGCGAGTTCCGGGAGAGGTCTAGTATCAAGAGCTTGCTGAGGTTGCGGCCGAGAGTAGCCGGCACTGGGCCGGAGAAGTTGTTACTGGATAGTACGAGCCGCCTGAGGCGTACAAGCCCACCGAGTTCCGGAGGCAGGGACCCAGACAGCCCGTTCTCCACCATTACCAGGGACTGGAGGCTCGACAGCCGGCCGAGGTCAGAGGGGATCGATCCCACGAGTCCACGATTCGACCGGAACTCCAATGTCTCCAGGCTCCCGGCTAACGAGTCCCAGCCTCCACCAGCCGTGGGGTGTGCCGATGTCGAAGGTAGGGTCACTGGGTGGTGGTGCGCCGACGAGAAGCAGTTGTAGAAGGACAGGCTTCGAAGGTGCTTGAGCCGGAATAGCTCCGGTGTGAACCCAGATTCGGCGGCGCAGTCCAGCGAGTTCTCCAGGAGAGGGCCGAGGCTGAGCGACGTGATGTACCAGAGACCGTCCAACAAGTCGCAAGAAACGCCCTGCGCAAGCACCACCAGTGGGTGGCTTCAGTAGGTAGAAAACAAAATATAACATTACGAAAGTTTTTACTATGGCAAATCAGAGCAAAGACTGTTCCTGAAACCGAACAAACTCATTGAATGTTCGATGAAATGTCTGACTTGATTTGAACAGACAAAACGGCATATATGTCTATAAGCTTGTGACGATAGGACAGACACTTCCACACAGCAACCAAATTATTTGAAGATTGGAAGCGAAATCCTAGTAGTACAAGGGAGTTACACAGCAACAAAAAATCCTATCACGAACAAAAGAAAGAAGCATTCACTGTTTCTGAACATACATATATGTTCATGTCGTTGAGATCTTCCAGTTCGTGCCGGGAAGGACGAAATGAAACACTAGAAATAACCCGTTGAAGGGGAGGTGAGAACAGATATCCGGTACATCTGAGCCAACGAGAAGGTTAACTAAGCTCCGCGAAGATAAATTTTTAGTGAAGTGTTTTGAGTAACCATCCCCAATAAGAGATGTGTACGGTCGTACCGGATAACTCCCCAAAATCCACTGTAGTTTTCCCCTCTCCACAACAGTTGTTTTATCCAGTTTTTATTACTATACTGCTAGAATTCAAACGGACGAAGACGATAAAGACGGACGAAAACACGGCGGGGTGAACAGAAGAAGCCCACGGACGCGTGAACAGAGGAAATCGGTTACTTCCACGAGCTGTACAGTGCTGGGGAAGAAGAAGAAAAAGTGTGAGCGGGGCGAGAAAACGGCAAAAGGCGGTGGGTACAGCACCTGTATCGCGGACAAAACACACACCTGTATCGCGGTCCACCCACAAGGGTCCGGGTATAGCTGCCTGCCGTCCCACCACTTGCCGACGAAGCTCTGGATCACGGAGTAGAGCGCGTCCTGCTCGGATTTCTCCATGGGGGCCGTCATGTTGCTGTTGCTAGTGTCTGCATCCGGCGCCGCGGTGGCGGCACTAGGGAGGAGGATGAGTAGCAGGAGGATGAGGGGCGGAGTGGAGATGGGAGTCATCATGGGATGGGAGGTAAGGAGTTGTTGCTTTTTGGGGGAAATGGAAGGTTGGGTGAGAGGAAGGAATGAAGGAACACAGAGTGAATGGAAGAAAGAACGCCGTAGGGATCCTGTTCTGCCTGTTGTTCTTCTCCTTCGGAAAGGAAAGGTTCGAAGGCGCAGGTGAGGGGAGATGTATGTATAAAAAGAAGCAACGGAGGGAGCAAGCAAACAAGAAGGGAGTAGATGGGCTCAGGGCTTAATGGAAGGAGGAGGTGTGGTGGCGGTCAAGGGCTTGGTAAGACAAGGAGCAGACAAAGAGTGAAGAAGCTACTGTAGCTGCAGGTGCCGCTGCATGATTCAGGAAGAAGGAAGGTGAAGTAGAGCGGACTCCGAGCTGTTTCTGCAGCCACACCTCTCACGCCTCGAGCCGTAGTTGCAGAAGCCGCCGCAGCAGCAGGACGAGCCGTCAGATTTCACCAAAATGGAAAGCAGGCGGGTAGACGATGCAGCAGAGTGGGCAAGCCCATTAAGGGAAACCGGGAACAGGGAATGTCTCCGTCGCGCCTAGTTAGATGTGAGAGATGAGGCTTCGGATGGGCCCTCTCGTCTTCAATTCACTGCTGCTGTGCTCGAGTGCTTGTTGCTGGAACTGGAAAATTGAAAACAAAAGGGAAACCAAAGAGAGGGTGACGACGAGTGAGAAGGTGTGAAGAAAATAGTAATGGAAGGTTTGTTGGAAGCGCAGGGAAATAATTGGAAACAGATAGATAGGAACATCAATGAACCATCATCATCTACACTATCCACATATCCCGATCTGGAAAAGGAAGCAGGTGCCAGCGGAGAGAAAAACAGAAAAAGTGAGAAAAAGAAGATGAAGAAAGAAAACGCAACAGAAGAAGCAAGGAATCCCCCGCTGCACATTACCCTCCATCTTGTCTGTACACATCTCGGCTGCTAGCTCACGACCTAAGAGAGAAGCTATACAGATTGTTTGTTGTCGGCAAACAGAGGAGAAAACGGATAAGAGAGAAGAGGGGAAGACGGTGACTGGCGGACGTACTTTGCTTGGAGCGGCGGCGGAGCTGCTGAAGACGACGGGCGACCTTGCATTCTGACGCTGTGCTGTTTATAGAAGTCGGGTGAGGGAGACAAAATGGGGGATGAAGGAGAAAGGGGGGAGGAATTAGAAGACAGAAGACGAAGGAAGGAGAAGATGGGGTAGCGACGGTTTAGGTGGAGGAGAGAAAAGGACTGCGGTGTAAGGATTGGGTATTTATGATGGACGGGGGTGGAAAAGGCGGAGGAAGGAAGGATGCAAGCAAGTGTAACCGTAAAGATGTCACAAAGCACAGCGCAGCGCAGCACAGCGGGGACACCGGACACAGAGGAGCCAGGAAGCGACCAAAGAAGAGAGAGAGGAGAGAAGGAGCGAGAGAGAGGGACAGACTCGAGGAAGTGGTGCGCCTATCTGCTGCCTGTGCAGGACGGCCGCTCTACCGCCTGCCTTCCGGTGCCTAGTGCTAGTAAGTAGTGCTACTGCTGCCCGGCTTGCTGGCTGCAGGCTGCTTATGACCAAAAGGAGAAGGCTGGGCGACGGGATCCGTATGTATGTACTTGGGTTGATTTCGGGTTGGGAGTTTGGTGGTGGATGAATGTGCTTTGCCCAGACCTTAGCTCGCTTTTACTCCATTCCAACGCCTTTCTCGTTTCTGTTCATTCTTATAATTCTCTCTCCGTATGGTTTGCCTCGAAGATTGAGATGAACCATTGAATTAATGGACTAATGAGTTTGAAAATACCACGTAGAGTTAGTTTAAATAGTCCAAACAGTATTCCATTTATCCTTTTTCACACAAAACAAGAGGAATAAATAGAAAGAAAAAAAAATCCAGTTTTGTCACATGTTTTGTGAAAAAGACAAATGGATCCCATTTCAAGTCATAAATTGACTCCACATAGCACATATCTTGTCTTTATTTCACAAACTAAACATTTTTTTTGGCATTACCAGCAAATATAAGTTTCTTCTTTCCAGTTTGTTGATACCGTCCGAACGGTGCATCTGAAAAGAAGCGGATTCAGAAGGATCGAACTTTAAATTTGTAACTCGAAACTTTCAAAGATCCCGCTCTTATGTCACTTAAGTAAAATTGGTAGTTAATATGTGTACAAAGCTAGAACTAGTCTAGCAAAACCATATCAAACAAAACAAAACAAAACAAAGTAAAGAAAGCAGAGTCTGTCGAATTCTACTAATCAGGAGAAGGAGTTTCTGGCTATGTAACCACAAGTTGGGCAGTCTATGCGCCCTTCTTCGGGCATAGACAACCCCCAAACACTCTAGCAAACTTCTAACCTCCAAATGTAGTATGTATCGTGGTAATTGTCTCTGTGTGGGTCATCCAACTCGCTTTCACATAGTGTGACTAAAATCCCATCAAAGATCCAAACCTCCTCAAGGATAACGGATCAACACCCCTTAATATTTTGGATACCCTCTCAGGTCCAAAATATTCAAAGATGTTATAAATAGAAGATAATCTACACAGAACACAGACCCTGAACCCGGGTGGGTTGAGATGAACCTGATGGGGTTTGATTGAGCCCGACCGATTTCAAGGTTCAAGTTGAATCTCTCTGATAGATGTCATGTGCATATTCTCCCTTGGACACTCCCTTTTCATATTTTTATCCAAACTACATCCTCTTATCTATTTCTACAACTAATCATTTGACCTTGGTAGAAATAAAAGTTTTAGCAAAAAGAGATCAACCAAACCAACAATCATGACCAGAAAGAGAGGATAGAACTGAAAATGTACTAGATATGGAATAAAACTACTTGCTTAAGGTAAAAGTACAAACATGCCTAAAATGGACTACATAGCCAAGAAGGAGTTCAACTAGCCATAGATAAGCATAGTTTGCATCGAACAAAGATGGAAGTACATCATTTGTACATAAACAAAGGAGAAAAGTAGAAAAAAGAGGTAGAAGAAGAGATTTAGCCCGTAGAAGTGAGGTTGCTCTCACTCCTTAGCCTATAGGAAGGCTAAATTATATCCTTAGGTCATCCTCCTTAATCTTCTAGACTCCTTACCCTCCTTTCTCTTAGATTCCTCCCAAAACAATAGGTTTGATGGATGTATGAAAGCGGAAAATGGCTAGAGAGTGGATGAAATGGCTAGAGAGTGGATGAATGTTGGTGGAAATGGTTGGACGGAGGTGGAAGATGATGAAAAATGAAGGTAGATGGAGGCAAGCTGAAAGGATGCACGTAGGGTGCGCTCTTGAGACCTCTCAGACCTTGGAGCTCTCCCAAGGAGCACTTGAAACTGATGGTTGAAACTACACAAGTTTATAGAACCTCTATGAACCCTTTGCTAGGTAACAAGGGGTGGGTATTTATAGGGATTGGCGGAGTGTATATGTTAAGTGGGTTGAACCCGACCGGGTTTGACCCTTTGGTCTTATGGGAATGGCTTAGGATGGACCATCAGATGTGTATGCCTTCAGTTTGTGCCATCGGTTTTTGATCCATCGGAAGGCAAACTATCAAATCATGTCCATCAAAATTTGAGACTTCACTTGATTCCTTCGGGCGGTGCCATTGGATGTGGAACCATTAGAAGATGGGCCATCGAATGGTGAGCCATCGATTTGTGCAATCAGAAGGCAAGTCAGTGGGTTGAGTCTTCTAAGAAAAAGGATGAACCCGACCAGGTTGTGAACACGATCGGGGTCATACCTTTGAAAGGTGGTCATGGAAGCATTCTTGTGACTAACTATTGGTGTTTGTTTGTGACCTTCAGAATGGATCATCAGAAGATGATCCATCCAAAGATGCCATCAGAAGACACCATCGGGTGAATGACATGTGTTTACCATGTGTTATACGCAAGTGAACGTATCAAAGTAATATAGGCCTTTTTGAGGCCCAAGTCGAACACATGGAAACGTTCTCCAGAAGACTACTACTAATTATGGTCGAATGAGTTAGGTCGGTGAAAGTGAATTGGTTTGATTGAACGGAAACAATTGTAGAACAAAACAAGCTTAATAATTAAGTTACTCAGATTTAAGGGAATTCCTCAGGATAATGGTTTCACCACAGATAACATTGCAGTTTATTCCACACACCAATATCTATTACCCATATTCTTGTATAAAGAGCATGTAGCCATAACTACCCACTTCCATAGCATAGTTCACTACCTATTCTAATGTCAATCTTATTTTCATAGTAATTGGTTGATTAGTTAGGTGTTTTATGATTAATCTTTGGGGTTCTCCTCTCGTTTATTCTCCACCTTTCCCAAGGGGTGCAGCAAATGGGTAAATCTATATTTTTCCAAACCTTAACCTCTCTCCCGAAAATGATTAAGGGTCTGATAATCAATCTATGGTGAACAGGCATAAACAGAACAAGACAACATCATAGATTTATATCTAGAAAATAGGGACAAATATGATATTAATGTATGGAAATCAATTACAATGCATATCTGGTCTACTCCTGGATCCTAAGGAATTAAGGGATTTAGCTCCACATGGTTTTCATTGATGAATACATGGTAGATAAAGAGAAAAATGAGGGAAATACTAGAAAAACTAAGTAACCCCTGGAGAATAGTTGATCAAGATGATCTCCTATGTCGTGCGTACAATCTGCTGTCTTTCGGCTATAGATTTGCCTTCTGGAGGTGATTGGATTGTCTCGGGTGAAGCCTTCAGTTCCTTGCTCTTCTCTCCTCTCTTTAGTGTCATGCAATGGAAAATGGTTGCCTTCTTCTGATCTGTCCGAACTCCCCTCAAGTCATAGGAATCACTTAAGGTACGAAAAAATGGCAGGCGTTGGATTAGATTGCTATCTTCATATTTGCTTGATCAGCCAGACTCGGTAGTACCGACTTGGTAGTCGGTAGTACCGAGTTTCTAGGATAGATGTGACTCATCAAAATGTCGGTACTATTGACTTGTCTCGATAGCACTGAGTCTTTAGGTTGCTTGAGCACTGATTCACTGATGCCATCTCGGTAGTACCGAGTTTGTGGACTCGGTAGTACTGAGTTTCCACGATTCATCCTTGTGTTTTACTGATGAGGTTTCGGTACTACCGACTTTGAGTGTCGGTAGTACCGAATCTGCGTGAGTCTTTTCTGGTCCAATACTAATGTAAAGTCGGTATCACCGACTTTTGGTTTCGGTAGCACCGAGTTTGTGAAGTTTGATTATACCCAAAATTACACAAAATTGTGGATAAATACTCGGGATAAATATTAAACCATATTAAGCAGTAAAATCATATAATTTGATGCATTTAGATAGAATAGGCCATTGATAACATTTCATACATAATTAATCAAATAAATGACAAATCAACACAAAATCAAAGAAAATATGCTTGCGAAAATGATTAAAAACCGATGCATCAATGAACAACCTTCAGGAGTATCCTTTGATTGGTGCCACTAAAAGGAACCATCAGAAGATACCATCAGAAGTTGTCTCTTGAAGAAAAGAGTTGATGGAGAATTGATGTGTGCTGCTACAAAAAGTTAGGGGTTGAACCCGACTGGGTTTGTTAGGAAAAATCTAGAGACTTGTTGTCTTCATGATGTAGCATACTAGATCTTAGACCCTACTGATAACACCAATTTTTGTGATATTTTAGACTGTTTTTCTGTTATCAAAACTGCCATTTTTAGCTATTTTCCTCTCTTTTTGTATGCACTTTCGCAATAATTGGCCAAGCAATGCTCTTAATCCTATATTTCCATCTTTTGCAGAGTTTCTCCTCATTTTGATGCAATAAGCCCGTCCCGGCCCACTAAATAAGTCCAAGTCTGCATCGGCCTTCCTGACGCCCGATACACGCCCTGCTCGGTAGGGTAGAATGACACCACGACGCGTGACAAAGGGGTGCCGCGCAAGGAGGAACTGACGGACGACACACCTCTTACCCGACAGGGATCCATAGTCGCCACGACAACCCAAGTATGTCGGGCGACATAGCCATCCACCGGCAGGCGCCGTTGCCCGTCACGTGACCAACGGCCGACAACCCTGCGCCAAGCGATACGAGTATCAGTCGTCCACCGACCCGCAATTAAGGAGGACACGTGGCGCTTCGAGCACCATAAGTTCCCCCACTCGCCGACTATAAATAAGAGCTACAGGAAGCCGAAAAGACAGGGCGGACAGTATGGAACTTGAGCTATCTTCGAGGAGAATTGCGAGAGCAGACGTATCGTGCCCCAGTGCTCGTATCGGGCGACACTAGGTGAGCTCTTCCTCATCCCGAGAGGGAGGGGACTGGTTCACCTAGGACTGTATCGGGAGACACCGAGGGCCGATATCGGCCAATGTAGATACGCAACACGAGTGCCCGACACCCATGCCCGACAGTAGAACACGTAGCTCTATGCCCGACACGATATCAAACCTGATACGCTTCGCCCGTCATATGTGCCGCCCGAGAGGGTCCATCGCCTGACGTGAGCGTATCGGCCAGGATCCTTGAGTGATACAGTTGCCCGTCAGGCGTGCCGCTCAAGAGGGTGTGCCGCCCAACACGGATGTATCGGGCTAGGCCCCTGACTGATATTGAGCTGGAGAGCCGTAGTAGTCTATCGTCCTTCTACATCAAGAAGGCGACACCTATCTTTATTTTTTGTCATTTGATTCTTTACTTATGCATTGTAATTAAGACCCTTTAATTCGTCTATGGAAATAGAAGAGCTTAATTACTTGCTGCTCTATGCTTGGTACAATATGTTGGACGACTGCTATGTTTGATATCTGAACTTTATCTTGCATGTTTGGATCGCGTTTCGCTTAGCTACCGAATCGTGTTTTCCCGTCGCAACAATTTCGAGAGTTGTGTTGTGGCTCTAGTGTTTGGTCCAATTCTGGAGTACGAGAGTGCCTGGAACGGAGTCATTTCAGTAACATTCCACTCTAACTTTGAGCCCATCAACCTCGAGAGGGGTGCTGAGGCTTGGTTAGAGGTATCCGCTCTGAGAGGAGGGGTGCAGGATGTTACCGGTGCCGCTTGTTATGCTGTAGTCTTATCCTTCGTACCTTGCTCTAGCCCTAGTTTTATCTTTCTGTTTCTGTGGAATGAAAACCCCTAAAAACTGCTAAATGGATAAAATCTTAAATCTTCCTAGTGACCACTTGGAGATAGTTTTCTTGTTTTGTTCGTGACACCTTACTGCTTCCCTTCTGGGGAATTTATCGTGTCTTTATACCTGTCGGAGTGTAGCGTGTCGATTCTGGGTTCTCAACACTACCCCCTTGTCCCTGTGTTCCACCCCGTATATCTACTTCGACCCCGTAAACAAAGTTGCGGGGGCCTAAAAGGATTCGGGTTTATAAATGTAAAAGATCGACTACCTCAAATCCGCCTCCACTTTTGGACGTGCGATTTAGGTCGGTCAACTTTTTGGCGTCGTTGCCGGGGACAAGGCAAAATGGCACTGTTGACGAATTCGAATCCACTAACTACACTCTTGTGCCTCAAGCTTAGCAATGAGTTTGACAGCACTCTTTTTCTTTTTTCTTTTTCCTTACTGTTATTCTTTGCTTGAAATTAATAAATCTATCTTCTAAACTTGATTTCTCGTGCCATCTCAGGAACTCTAAAGAGTGGTGACCTATTCCTTCGAGATCTGACGCCATGTCTCATTGTGAGCAATCTCCGTTTGAAGGTGAACGTCAAGGCCGAGATGAGATTTCACACCAGCCCAGCCTGGTTGGCCAGTTGCATGCTTTCATAAAAAGGCAAGACTCTATCATCAATCGGTTGGTGCAGGGTGCACTTCCCAGCCCTGGAGCTCAGAATTCCATGCAACTCCAGATGGCAAGTCTGCAGATGCGCCAATGGGAAGTCGATCAATGATTGGCCCAGATGGCAGCTCTGATAAAGAACCCTGCGGGAAAGACACTCTCATATCCGGAAACTGCCAGAATGGCGGTACTGAGGTCTGGGAAGACGGTGGAGCGCACAGCTGATGTCGAACCAGAACCTGAACTGAGGTCGGAGAGTATCATTCCAGCAGAGGGCGAAGGTGGACAAGCAGAAGCTCAAGAGCCTGCGCGGAAGCCTTCCGATGAGCTACCTGGTGGGAGGAATCATTATGATCCAAGGCTGCCCTTTCCGCATAAGCTGATCAAGGCAAATCTGAAAAGGCATCACAAAAGGTTCATGGACTCGATCAGGAAAATGCATCTTGAAGTCCCCCTCCTTGACGCCTTGGAGGAGATGTCGATTTACGCTAAGTTCCTCAAGGACCTTATAACAAAGAAAAGGGGAGGGGGGAGGATTGAGACCGTGCACCTAGTGTCCGCTTCCTCATCCTTCGTGAAGCCCGACACGCTAAATAAGAGAAGGGATCCCGGAGCTTTTACAATCCCATTCGCCATCGAAGACAACATCGAGCGTAAAGGTCTAGCAGACTTGGGGGCAAGCATAAGCCCCATGCCCCTAAGTTTTGCGCAAAGGGTGGGCTTGACCGACATGGTTCGAACCAATATGCGGATTGAACTAGCAGATCACACCTTTAAGAAACCCGTCGGCATTGTCGAAGATGTGCCGATCAGGGTTGGCAACTTCTTCATCTCTTGCGATATAGTCGTCATCGACACAGCTGAAGACCCCCGTTGCCTGATCATCTTTGGTTGCCCCTTCTTGGCGACAGGGAGAGCACTGATTAATGTTTCCGAGGGGATGATTACCTTAAGGGTCGGAAACGACCATATCGACTTCAAGCTGAAGGAGATCATGAAGCATCCGTCTTTATCTGAATCAGCATGTTTCGTAGATAGCTACAATAAATTCTGCGAGGAAGTAGAGGAAGATATCCGGACAGTAGACCCCCTCTTGAGGGCTATAAACTGTTAAGATCCCGACCTCAAAGATCCTGAGGTCGTGAAGCACCTCAACCTCTTCAACCTTTCTGACAAAGATTTGCAAGAAGAGGATACAGTGGTGGAGTCTGCGAAGTATGCCTCTTTCGAGGAGGAGCCTCAGGAGAAGGCACCCAGACCAAAGCTAGAGTTAAAAGTGTTGCCCGAAGGCCTGAAGTACAAGTTCTTAGATGAAGAGCACATAAACCCCGTCATTGTAAACGCCGATCTTTCAAGTGACCAGCTGGACTGACTCCTTGAGGAGTTAAGGCTCCACAGGAGGGCTATAGGATATTTAGTAGATGATATCAAAAGCCTTAGCCCCGCCCTGTGCATGCATTGCATCAACTTGGATGAATCTGCCAAGCCTCTGGCTCAACCCCAGAGGAAGCTGAACCAGATGCTCAAGGAGGTCGTCAAGAAAGAGGTAATAAAGCTTAGGGATGCGGGGATCATTTACCCAATCAGCGATAGCAATTGGGTAAGTCTGATCCATGTAGTGCCCAAAAAGAGCGGAATGACAGTGGTTAAGGATGAGAAGGGCGACGAGGTGGCGGTAAGGACCGTCACCGACTGGCGGATGTGCATAGATTATCGAAAGCTAAATCAGGCTACAAAGAAGGATCATTTTCCGCTACCTTTTATTGACCAAGTTCTCGAAAGGTTAGCGCATCACGATTTCTTTTGTTTTCTTGATGGATTTTCAGGTTTTTACCAGGTACCCATCTTGCCCGACGATCAAGAGAAAACAACATTCACCTGCCTTTACGGCACTTATGCCTTCCGAAGGATGCCCTTCGGACTCTGCAACGCCCCCGCCACCTTTCAACGATGCATAATATCGATGTTCTCAGATTTTCTAGAAGACATCGTAGAAGTTTTCATTGACGACTTTTTCGTCTATGGGAAGGACTTCGATAGCTGTCTGAAGAATCTGTCATTGGTCCTTCAAAGGTGTAAGGAGAACAGCCTAGTTCTAAACTGGGAGAAGTGCCATTTCATGGTGCGGGAGGGCATCGTTCTCGGGCATAAGATCTCGAAGCGTGGGATCGAGGTGGACGCAAGCAAGGTTGAATCAGTATCCAAGCTTCCTCCACCGAGATCTGTGACGGGGATGCGAAGCTTCCTCGGGCACGTGGGATATTACCGAAGATTCATCAAGGACTTCTCAAAGATCTCCAAACCGCTGTCCAATCTTCTGGTAAAAGACGCTGAATTTGTTTTCTCTAACGATTGTCTAAGTGCTTTTTAGGCCCTTAAAAACGCTTTGATATCACCACCTATTCTTCAAGTGCCAGAATGGGGTTTACCTTTTGAGCTGATGTGCGACGCTAGCGACTACACGGTTGGAGCAGTCCTGGGGCAAAAGAAAGACAAAAAGCACCATGTGATTTGCTATGCTAGTCGCACGTTGGACGAGGCTCAAGTAAACTACACAACAACTGAGAAGGAGATGCTCGCGTTCATCTTCGGGTTTGATAAATTCAGGTCGTATCTTGTCGGAGAAAAGGTCAAGGTATACACAGATCATGGGGCAATAAAATACTTAATGCAAAAGAAAGACGCAAAGCCCAGACTATTGAGGTGGGCCTTATTGCTCCAAGAGTTTGACCATGAAATTATCGACAAGAAGGGCGCAGAGAATGTGGTCGTAGACCACCTATCAAGGATCATGACTGAGAGGGAGAGAGGGCCTCAAATCAACGACGACTACGCCGATGAGGCTCTGATGTTGGCAGAAGCTCAAGAAGAAAGTCTACCCTAGTTTGCAGACATCTGCAATTATCTTGCCTGCGGAGAACTGCCTCCTGAAATCACGTACAATCAGAAAAAGAAGCTATTTACGGATGTCAAAAACTACTACTGGGATGATCCTCTCCTGTTCAGAAGATGCGCTGACAACTTATATAGGCGGTGCATCCCAGAGGAAGAAACCGTAGACATCCTGAAAGAATGTCACGCCTCCCCCTACGGTGGACACCTGGGTAGCGAGAGAACAGCTGCAAAAGTGCTACAGTCAGGTTTCTACTGGCCCACCTTATTTAAAGACGTTGCACAATTTGTGAAAGTTTGCAAGGAGTGCCAGTTTACAGGAAACATAGGGCGGAGGAATGAAATGCCAATGGCAAGCTGGATCGAAGTAGAAATATTTGATGTGTGAGGGATCGACTACATGGGACTGTTTCCCCCATCTCGGGGGTATCAATACATACTCGTGGCAGTAGATTATGTATCAAAGTGGGTGGAAGCGGTAGCCACCCAAACCTGCGATGCCAAGTCGGTTATCAAGCTCTTCGAGAAGACCATCTTCCCTCGTTTCGGTGTACCGCACACTGTGATAAGTGACGGAGGGTCACACTTTGGAGAAAGACAATTTGAAGCACTTCTACGCAAGTACAGAGTGAGGCACAAGATCGCTACACCCTACCACCCACAGACGTCAGGGCAGGTAGAGGTTTCCAACAAGAAAATCAAGCAGATCTTGGAGAAAACTGTCAACCGAACGAGGAAAGACTGGTCCATGAAGCTTGACGATGCACTTTGGGCCTACTGTACTGCTTACAAAACACCCATTGGAACCACCCCCTACCGTCTC
Organism: Alisma plantago-aquatica; assembly: GCA_963693085.1. Lineage (NCBI taxonomy): Eukaryota > Viridiplantae > Streptophyta > Magnoliopsida > Alismatales > Alismataceae > Alisma > Alisma plantago-aquatica. The sequence goes on along the minus strand of OY856409.1, from coordinate 128,771,466 downwards.
ATCTACGGAAAGTCCTGCCACCTGTCTTTGGAGTTGGAACACAAGGCCCTTTGGGCAATCAAATTGCTAAATATGGACCTTGACAAAGCAGGAGAAAAAAGGTTTTTGCAGCTTCAAGAGCTCGAAGAGCTGAGAATGAACGCCTACGAAAATGCAAAAATCTACAAATAGAGGACGAAATTGTGGCACGATGCCCACCTCAGGAGAAAAGATGTAAGCGAAGGGGATAAGGTCTTGTTATTCAAGTCCTCTATTCGACTTTTCCCTGGGAAGTTACAAACGAGGTGGTCCGGACCGTTCATATTGTCAAAAATATACCCATCAGGAATGATGGAGCTCTATGATAAAGACGATCCGACCAGGGTCTTTCAAGTAAATGGGCATAGGGTAAAAAGGTTCTATGAAGATGAAGCGTTTGTCAGGAGAGCAGAAATCAGTATGCAAGATATGGGTACAATCGAGAGCTGAAAAAGATGATCCTACACCATTCGAGCTGGCGACGCAAACTTCAGCGCTCCTCGGGAGGCAGCCCGAGTTTTTCTTTCTTTCGTAGAGTAGGATGCTTTTTTTATTTTTACCTATAAAAACAAAATTTATAAATTGTAATAAGGCCCGAGCCGGTGCACGCGCCGAGCGCACCGACTCCTCTGTTTTATGGGCCACCGCTGTCATACTTTCTGAGGTCGGGGACTTAACCCTAAACCAATGATGTTCTTCCTTCTCATAGCTTTAGTTTCGGCCGCCTGTTTTAAGTCCTGTCGGGCAGCAGCTCAGTTGGCGCGCAGTCACGCTTGTATCAGGCTGCAGTTTCTGGGGCACTGCAAGGGCCGTGGCGGATGGTATTCCCGAGCAACCATCGTATCGTGGATGGGAATAAATGCCCTATTTTAGCTGACGTGACCATCGTCTCGGGAATTGCCTGACTCGTCGGCCGACGCCCGCCCCAGAAATGCATGTTTTACCCCCAGTCGAGCTTGCTATATATAGCAAGGTGGGCTCGGCATGTCGGGCTGACTCACTTCTCTTTTAGCCACTTGTAACGCATGCAATGATCAACCCTTACTCGTGTGTCGGCCAGCCTGCCTTCGCTCTTGTATCGGGCGATGGCTCCTATGAGCAAAGGTATCGCCGGGCATGCTTATCGCCCGACACGAGTTTTCATATCGCGCTGCTTATCGAGTTTTACGAGCCTAGTCGATTTTGTATCGCTCAACGCAGTTAAGCACGAAAATAACGCCCGATAGTGTTTACCCGATACACCTTATCGCCCGATTTTGTGACGTCCTGACGGGCTTTTGGTCTTTGGCGACCTTATCGCCCGATACATCTGTGTCGGGCGGTGGGTGTGCCACACATCCCTCCTTGTATCGTCCAACCCTGTATCGTCTTGAGCTTCCTTTTGATGGACGATACTTGGATTTTGAAATAAGTCTTATCGTGATTCCTGTCTTTGCCGACCTAACATTTAGATGATCGTTTGACTTGATAACATGGACGGGTCACACAGGGCAAACCTCCAGCCGAGCGGAAGCAACAACTGTCGGGTAGAAATGTAAAAACCCCAAGGTAGCTAGTCGTCGACTACCGCAGATAGAGAGCGGGAGAATTTTTCTTGATATGGTAGCTTCAGAGAAAGGTCACTTTCTTATAATAGTCTGTCTTCTGCGATGGTTTAGGACCATCTACAGAGACAACACGAGTCTTTTCCGGGTGACTTCCGGATGGAATTTGGGCATTCCGGTTCCATCTTCTTGAGGAGGAAACATCCACAAGTGTTTTCAAGAGCTCTCAAGCTTCCATCTTGAGAGCTTTGCACTTGTTCTGGCTGTTTCCAAATGAGAAAAGAAGGAGGCTGCAACAAAGAAGCATATTGCAGCTTCTCCAAGGCACAGGCGAACCCGCTAGTTAACCTTCACTGAGCTAACATGAACTCACCCTGTTTTCTTTGCTACTCTGAGACAGAGTGCGGAGTAAGTTTGGGGGGGGTATCCATGTGCCAGTGAAGGAGGTATAAAAATTCTCTTGTGCCATTTTGTTATCCTCTTATATCATGTATTCGTACCCCTGCTCATATAAAATTAAAAAAAAATTGCTTATTTTGTTCCCATGCATATGTACAAAGTCTATATTAGTAAAAACTTGATGAAACTGCTTGCAAAGTTAGTTTTCTTTGTGCTTAACGAGATACAAGTTCCGTTATATCTTTCTGATAATGCTGCTTCAAACGAACAGAAGATTACGTTTTTCCATGCCAAAAATTTCAAAAAAAATATAATAATCTCACAAATAGCTAAGAGACGAGTATGGAGAAGGAAAAAGCTTCCCAAACAGCAGAAATCTCTTTGTTTTTCCTTTACCCAATGAAAAACCCAAAAAGAGAGAGAAGCCTTATGAGTGTGAATAAAAGCATGAGAGTTGTGCCCAATAAAAGAAAAGAAAAAAATATTTATACCCGCTTGTTTTCCAAAAGTACCCATCTTTAGGCATGGTAGATCCGGGGCAGTGGTACGTAGGATGTGAAATCACTACTCTAAAGCCAACTGGCTTGGACTGTAGGGACCACTTGCCTGCTAACGGACCTGGATGGACTGATGGAAAACAAAGATGAAAAACCCAAAAAGCCTTAGTCTACCCTTTACACAACTTTCTCCCCCAAAAATCAAGCTGTTTGGTGTGTAAGCTAACTTCAGAATCATACACTAAAGTCTTGTTGAAGCTGTAAGAAAAAAAATTCTACTGAAATAATAAGGCAGGAAACGCAAGGTCTTTTGTTCGTAATGAGACAGTATTATCTCTAAAGGCATTACTATACTTGCTTTACCTCTTGGCCTAAAAGTTGTACCAAACAAGACGAAGCATCACAAAATAAAGTTTAAATATTGATTGAGGACAATCAAAATGCTAAGTTTGGGAGAGTTGATAACACCAATTTTTGTGATATTTTAGACTGTTTTCCTATTATCAAAACTTCCATTTTTAGCTATTTTCCTCTCTTTTTGTATGCACTTTCACAATAACTGGCCAAGCAATGCTCTTAATCCTATATTTCCATCTTTTGCAGAGTTTCTCCTCATTTTGGTGCAATAAGGTCGTCCCGGCCCACTAAATAAGTCTAAGTCTGCACCGACCTTCCTGACGCCCGATACACACCCTGCCCGGTAGGGTAGAACGACACCACGACGCGCGACAAAGGGGTGCCGCGCAAGGAGGAACTGACTGACGACACGCCTCTTACCCGACAGGGAGCCATAGTCGCCACGACAACCCAAGTATTTCGGGCGACACAGCCACCCACCGGCAGGCGCCGTTGCCCGTCACGTGACCAACGGCCGACAACCCTGCGCTGAGCGCTATGAGTATCAGCCGTCCACTGACCCGCAATTAAGGAGGACACGTGGTGCTTCGAGCACCATAAGTTCCCCCACTCGCCGACTATAAATAAGAGCTACAGGAAGCCAAAAAGATAGGGCGGACAGTAGGGAACTTGAGCTATCTTCGAGGAGAATTGTGAGAAAAGACGTATCGTGCCCCAGTGCTCGTACCGAGCGACACTAGGTGAGCTCTTCCTCATCCCGAGAGGGAGGGGACTGGTTCACCTAGGACTGTACCGGGCGACACCGAGGGCCGATATCGGCCGATGTAAATACGTGACACGAGTGCCCGACACCCATGCCCGACAGTAGAACGCGTAGCTCCACGCCCGACACGATATCAAACCCGATACGCTTCGCCCGTCATACGTGCCGCCCGAGAGGGTCCATCGCCCGACGTGAGCGTATCGGCCAGGATCCTTGAGCGATACAGTTGCCCGTCAGGCGTGCTGCTCGAGAGGGTGTGCCGCCCAACACGGATGTATCGGGCTAGGCCCCTGACCGATATCGGGCTGGAGAGCCGTAGTAGTCTGTTGTCCTTCTACATCAAGAAGGCGACACCTATCTTTATTTTCTGTCATTTAATTCTTTACTTATGCATTGTAATTAAGACCCTTTAATTCGTCTATGGAAATAGAAGAGCTTAATTACTTGCTGCTCTGTGCTTGGTATAATATGTTGGACGACTGCTATGTTTGATATCTGAACTCTAGCTTGCATGTTTGGATCGCGTTTCGCTTAGCTACTGAATCGTGTTTTCCCGTCGCAACAACTTCGAGAGTTGTGTTGTGGCTCTAGTGTTTGGTCTGATTCTGGAGTACGAGAGTGCCTAGAACGGAGTCGTTTCAGTAACATTCCACTCTAACTTTGAGCTCAGCAACCTCAAGAGGGGTGCCGAGGCTTGGTTAGAGGTATCCGCTCTGAGAGGAGGGGTGCAGGATGTTACCGGTGCCGCTTGTTATGCTGTAGTCTTATCCTTCGTACCTTGCTCTAGCCCTAGTTTTATCTTTCTATTTCTGTGGCATGAAAACCCCTAAAAACTGCTAAATGGATAAAATCTTAAATCTTCCTAGTGACCACTTGGAGATAGTTTTCTTGTTTTGTTCGTGACACCTTACTGCTTCCCTTCTGGGGAATTTATCATCTCTTTATACCTATCGGAGTGTAGCATGTCGATTCTGGGTTATCAACACTACCCCCCCTTGTCCCTGTGTTCGACCCCGTAAACAAAGTTGCGGGGGCCTAGAAGGATTCAGGTTTATAAATGTAAAAGCTCGACTACCTCAAATCTGCCTCCACTTTTGGACGCGCGATTTAGGCCGGTCACCTACCCTAGAAGTTTGACCTTTTGGTCTTAGCCAAACGAAGTTGAGGTTAGATCTAAAAGAGGTTTGGTATAAACCTAATGAGCTAATGCATGTATGAATCACCCTAATGTAACCTAATGTTTATACATTAGATTTAGACCAATAACGGAACATAAAATGTATGGCATGGTGAATACATGATAATTCATACTTAATTATCACACATAAATCTTTAGGTGAAGTTTTGAACATATTTTGATAGATAAAAATAATAATGATGATAAATGTGAGGATAATAGGCTCAAATATTAATTGTGACATAACTCATTAAGAGAAATCCCAAAATTTGAATCTAAGTTACGAATCATGTTCCTTAAGCCCCAATTTCCTTGGGAGTCAAGTTTCACATTATTCACATAATAATAATTAATTTAATTCAATTTAGAAAGAGATGATTTGTGTTTTCCCCAAAATATCATATAAAAAATGACCCCAAAAGAGGAAAATAATCATGGACTCATAATTTACATAATAAATATATCCTTTGGGTGAATCTTCATCCAATTTGAAAGATGTTTGATTAAAAGATGAAGTTAGGAGAGAGAAAGTATTAGAACTTCAAAATATTAAATAAATATACAAACAACTCCAACATGTGAAATTAATGGAAAATTTGTATTCAACACACTTAATGACTTGTGCGTGAAGTTTCATCAAATTTGGAGAATCTTAAAGTCATTAATACATGAGGAAAGAGAAAATAATATTTGGTTTATCTAACAAATCAAAAGTCTTAAAAAGCAAAATCTAATTGCATAATCAGAACCTACATGCCTTAATTAGCCTATATGCAAAATTTCATCCAATTTGGAATTTGTTTGCACCCTTTTTGGAGTAGAGAGAAAATGAGAAATAACTTAATATATCACTTTATATGATTTCCTAATTGTATAGGTTTTCTTGGTTGGTCTTTGTCACGCCTGGGTTCCTAATTTTGGGTGCTTTAGTGGTCGTTGGATCTTTGATCATGCGGCAGCAAACTTGTCTTCTACCTCGGCTCTTTATGGAAACCAGGATGACGACACCACTCCTCCATCTATTCTTTCTCTCCCTCCCTCATTTCTTAACCTTTGTTCCCGATTTCTTCTCCTCTATTTTCCTCACATCTATCTCCATTTTCTGGTTCAGGCAATCCCTTATTTGACCCGGTCAGCGTTAGAGCAGCTGGTAAGGCACGGTGTCCCCCTCCGGGGGAAGCCGGGTTCGAACCACGCTGTGGAGCGCTGGATTTATCACCCACCAGTTATCCGCGCTATGGCTAGAAAAAGGATGTGGGCTCTGCCTAAGGCAGTGAAAAAATCCAATCCCTTAGTTGCAGGGTTTGTCACCCCCCTATTTAGTTCTGATGTTTCCTAGCTTTTCTCCTCTGTTCTTACTCTGCTTTTCCCCTCTTTTCCTTCTCCTCGTCCACTGTGGCCTTTGGACCTCCAGGGAATCGATCCTTCACCTTCGTTGTACAACCAGGAGTCATTGCTTGGTGCTGGCTTTGACTCCCCCATCCCCGATCTGTTGGCCCAGAGTTCACTCACCGTTGTCGGTGAGGTATCCTTTGCCACTGAGTAACTAGTCTCCATGACCCTGACTAGGTCTTTAGATCATCAACTCGGCATCCTTCAGGGATCTTCGAAGTGGTTCCAATACTCAATTCAACGATTGGTACTCCTCTCATGTTTTCCCCTTTTAGACTTTATTGTTGTTGGTTCTGTGTTCTCACGTGAAGGAGAAATGAGGAAGACAACCACTGAGTATTGTACAGACTTGCCCCTCTTCATGGCTTTGCTTTTATCCTGAGAGACAAGGGCAAAAAGGTATTTTCTCCTTGAGTTTTCTTTTGTTTGGTACGAGTCCTGTTGGGTGTTGACTAGCTGTCTTGGCTGCACCCGATTGGGCCAAGTCAGCTGGCCCGATCCTTTGTCTCCCTCTCCCTCTTCCTCACTCAACGCTTTTACTGATGTGGATTTATTTGATTGGCTAATATACAAAAATTCATAACTAATTATTCCTAGCTCAATAATATAAAATAAAATAAAATATGTTTTGAATTTAGAAAAATGTGAGCTTTCTAATGGTAATAGTTTTCTTGCTAAAATCAAATGTTAAAAATATGTGATTTTCATGTACTTTCCTAATTATATAATAACTTGTAAAATTCATAACTAAATATATATAAGTCAGAAAAATATAATAAATTATTTTTTAGACTCATAAAAAGATAATCTAAAACATGGCATGGTTTTGATAACCTAATTCACATATAAGGGAAAAGGTGATTTTTAGGGTTTGTGAAATCAATGTAAATCTAACCCTAATTTCACATACATGATTAATATGTGCTTTGGAATTCTAGGCTTGGACCTAGATTGGACTTTGGACTATTTAGATTTTTGAGTAAGGTATGATTACATCCCACATTATTTTAATATTGAGCAATTTCTAATTTCTCTCTCTAAATGTATGTTTGCATCCCCTATTATTCCTTTGAGAAATTAACATATTTTCTTCTATCCCTTGGTCCTATTGACATTAGCCTACACCAGATCTTGTTCTTTTAGAAAATATACTTCATGTGAAGTATCATATTTGTTACTATCTTGCGATCATATTTGGACATTCTCTTTGTTCTTTCTTATGTTTTGTTCATGATGGAACTCTATAAGATGACATGTGATGTCTTTTGGCCATTTGTGAGGTGGATGTATATGTTGGTCACTTTTGTGGTGACTACTTTATATAATATGAGTGTACTTTCTACTTGCCTCTACATTAAACATGTAATGTGATTCAGTAGCACTAGAGTAGTGTAACTACATTGGCTTTTGGGTTATGTGCCCTTATTTATTTTTGGGATGGAGGTTATATGCCCCATACCCAGGTTCCACATTTATGAGTTTTGGTCCACTTTATATATATGGGAGTTTGGTTATATGCCATTCTCTATCAGGTTTCAAGTTTTTGAGACTTGGTCGACTTTGTTGTTATATTGTTCTCGGGCTATGCTTATCTCACATGCATGCAGTATGACGTTATGGATGATGGGTTATGTGCCCTAATCTCATGATATGTGCTTATGTGGCACAATTTTATTGTTTTATTCATGGCAAATATTCATCCATTATCATATGATTGCAATTCCTTTTCTCTTGATACCTATTTGGGTGGTCCTTATCTTTTCTGTGGGAAGCCTTTTGTATTTGTTGTCCTTTATTTCATAATATTGCTCAATTTCATTTTTAGTATGCACATATCATCCTTTGATGATGTCATCTACTTTTTCTTCTCTTGTTGGGGTATGCTTCCAACCCTTGGTGAAGGACAAGGAGGACATGGCATGAAGTTATGGACTTAGCTTAAGGAGTTTAAAGCTTGGAGACACCCTAGATTTCCCCCTACTTGATCCCTGTTTTGTATGATACATGTAAACTCTTTGTGGGAGATTATGATGTTATTTTGTAACCTTATGAGAAACTGAATATAGTCAATATTTTACTTCTACTTCTATACTTTGGTTGTTTTGAATACCATTAATAAGATTTGAAAATTTTACACCCACTCCAACACATCTTTTGTGTGTGTTTGGATTGGAGGTTCTATTCTTAAATTTTTTGGTAGGGAGTGGATCCCCTCTGGGTCCCACTTCTTACATATGAATTTGATGCCTGCAAGTCTAAAAATTGGCTATTTGAGAAACTCTATCTAAAAAGATATACATTATAAAAAGATAAGTATCTAGAGTTGTTTAAGGTATATTAAGGCTACAAAAGCACAAAAATATAGATAAATACTTAGCAAAAAGCCTAAATTTGGGTGTTATCATTTGCTTTGTATGAAAAAGACAAATGTGGCAAAATTTTGAATCTCGAACTCATTACACATAACATTTTCCTTCATTCATTTGTCAATGAATAATAGCATTGTCTCTTTTTTTCTAAAATACCAAAAGTATGTTTGATCCTTCAGATAAAAAACATTAAAGAGAAAAGAAATTTACTAACATATTTTGTAGGGACTAGGGAAGGGAGATGTGTGGGAAGGTGGGGTCGATACTGAGGGAGTAAATGTGAAATATTTTAGCTTTATAGTTGTTTCGCTGCATTTTTCATCCATGCATGCTCCACTCAAGGTGGATGTATGTGAGGTATGCTAGAAAAAACAAAGGGGTTAAGGTGAGAATTAGGTTGATCCTAACTATGGATGCTCAAATCAACACACACTTCGTAATACTTAGGTTAATCACCTATATAATAGGAGATAGTAATCAAACACTACAATAGTCGCTTCATATATGGTGATATTGCCTACTCCATAGAGAGGATGTAAGTGATCAGTGTTGGGAAATATGACATTAGATAGACAATGGAAAAAAAATTACTGACATATTTCCCATTAACCAGCAGATCATGTCAATAACTATGTAATGGAAATGATAGTTTCACGAAGATATATTTGGTCCTAGAGCAAGTCTAGCAACAATGCTTGTCGATGTAGATGTGCACTCTGTCTTAGATAGTGTATGTGTAGCTCCTGGTTGCACTAGGATTTGTTTGACTGCTCCTCCACTGACAACAGTCTCGAATGTCGTCGTCTACAATATCTCCTCTCGTCATAGACTGTTGGCTGACGTCATCCTCCTTAGCGACAGGCAAAGGCCACCTCGGCTCTAGAGAAGTTCACACAGACCAACTAGAACTCCTTTTTTCCTATTAGGACAGATAGGAAGTAGTTGTCCCTCCCATTGGTGTACTAGTCACCAACCTGTTCTCCCACAACAATGATCCTCAGTTGCTTTCTCCCTTATTATCCCTCCCTAGTTAGGTAGGACTTGCTTGGGCTCTCTTAGTTACCACAACCCGAGAGGAAAATAATTGTCAGAGCAACTAATTCTCAATTGTCTGTGTTATGTTCTCAAATGCCCCCAGTACCCCTCTATTTATAGTATAGGCCACGATCAGGGTTCCCAGTCTATGTAGGAGTGAAAGGGACTGAAAAATCTTGAATCTTCACAACAATTCTAGAAATTTTCCGGCCTACTACATCCGAAATGGTCATCTCACACGTGATACAGTCATTTTGCCATGTTTACAAATCACACATGAATTGCCAATTCAAATACAATTAATGCTCAACATGATGTCAGTACTAATCCTTGATGCAATCAAATTTCTCCATGAGCCGGTCATCTCGCTCTCGCGAGCCGGTCATATCACAATCATGATATGGTCATCTTACAAAATAAAAATGGTCATCTCTACCATGACATGATCATCTCACATAAGTGAAATGGTCATCTCACTTTTCAGTTTAGGAAAAACTTAATTTAGTTCTAATCAACCTGACACTCCAAATGGCAGTCTCAACACTTGAACTAATCGTTTGGCAATCCAGTCATCTAATTTTTTGTGTGAATCGAGTGCCTAAACACTTTATTAATCAATTCAATCATGATACAAGATTAAACCCCTCTTCTAGATGAGTTCCTATATGTGTTACCCTATAGGTCCCATATTACATTGGTTGTGAATGCCCATAACAACTTATGACATCACAAGTAATGAGTAGTGCCTTGTCACACATCATTGCAATCTAAGTAAATGGAAATTTGGAGAACAACTTCAACCTATGATCTATGTATGGTGTTATAGTGCTTGTACAATTCCTTTGTCTCTGATATCCAGATTGAACTCGAGGCATGGACATGTAATCCTCTTCAACATTCAATCTATGTTTCTTGCTATAGCAGACTGTATGAGAGATATGTAAGCTCAATATCATATATTGACTCACATGTACATGGCCATGTTTTTCTCAGTCTCACTAACTCAATTGACCTTGTATATCATACTCCCATAGGAGGGACAAATCCATCTCTATCACTCACAGCCAGTCCCCATCTGTCACAGTCACCCAATCATCACCTTTATAATAACCCATATTTCAAGATTGCGTTTGATGATGTCAAAGCATACCGAACTACATGTGATAAGGTAGTGATTTCAAGTCTAAGAACCACAAACACCACCATCACTATAATATGTGATTATGACTTACCTCATTAAGGTTTCCATGTATCACTTTTATGGTGGATATGTCTGATATATTGTTCTCTAACACGTATCTGTGTGTTTGGTTTGATATCTCCACATAATGACTAATGAAATTTTGTCATCAACCAACTCACACTCTGATCTTGTGTGTTTTTGTTGTCTATTTACCTTCCACAATAACAATTGATCAAGGACATAACAAGAATGTATATACTCTTAACATATATATGATCTCATTTTTAGGTCCTCAACCTGAAGACATACGTCATTGGGTAATGCCATTCTCTAGACATTTATTATGTTATTTCATTACCTCAAAACTGAATAAATAGAATAAAAGTGGAAGCTTTCCTTTATTAATAATCAAATCATTTACAAGTTTTTCCATTACAATCATCATATGATTGGCTTTCTATGCATACATACCAATAGACTCTCACTTGCACTTAGAGCCAATCACCCACAAATCTTATTCTGAGTGACCTAGCATGACCATCATGCTTTTTCTACAAAAGTACTTTAGTCAAGGGATCAACAATGTTGTTCTCCGTTGGTATTCTGCAAATCTTTACATCTCCTCATTGCACGATCTCTCGTATGATATGGAACAGTCTTTGTATATGCTTTGAGTTTTGATGCAATATGGGTTCCTTAGCTTGTGAAATATCTCCATTGTTGTTACAATATAGCTCAATTGTGTCGTTGATGCTTGGAATGCCCCCAAGTTCTATAATGAAATTCTTGATCCATACAACCTCCTTTGTTTCATTTGATGTAGAAATATACTCAGCCTCTATTGTTGAATCGACAATTGTCTCTTTCTTGGAACTCTTCCAACTTATAGCTCTGTTGTTTAGGAAAAACATAAATCTAGATTGTGATTTGTAATCACCTCTGTCAGTTTGGAAGCTTGTATTGGTGTAACCTCTTACCACTGGCTCTTCCTCTCCATCATAGACCAAGAACTAATCCTTAGTCCTTCTCAAGTACTTGAAGATGATCTTCTCAGTTGTCTAGTGAGCATCTCATGGATATAACTGATATCTGCTCATCATGCTCAGGGCATACAAGACATTTGGACGGGTGCACAACATCGCATACATGATGATCAATTGCCGACACATATGAAATCATACTCATGCACTCCCTTTCTTCACAATAATGGGGATATTGAACTTTAGATATGGTAACTCCATGTAGCTTGGGCATGTTTCCTCTCTTTGAGTTCTCAATGATGAACCGCTTCAACACTTTGTCAATATATGTGCTCTGACTTAGATAAGAAGCCTTCTTGATCTATCTCTATACATCTTTATCCCCAAGATGTAGGATGCTTCTCCCAAGTCTTTCATAGAGAATGTATTTCCAATCCATGTCTTTACTCTTTGTAGAGTAGGGATGTCATTTCCCATCAATAGTATGTCATCCACATACAATATGAGGAATACTACTATGCTCCCACTAACCTCCTTGTACATATAAGGTTCATCTTCATTTTTAACAAAGCCAAACTTTTTGAATATCTCATCAAAATAAAGATTCCAACTCTAAGATGCTTGCTTCAATCCATAGATTGACCTTTGTAGCTTGCAAAGTTTATTTGCAAACTTTGGATTTATAAACCCCTCAGGTTGTGTCATATATACAACCTCAACAAGACTCCTGTTAAGGAATGCAATTTTAACATCCATTTGCCAAATCTCATAGTCATGATAAGATGCAATAGCAAGCATGATCCTGATGGAGTTGACCATGGACACTAGAGAAAAGGTTTCATCATAGTCAACACCTTGAACTTGTTTGAAACCCTTTATAACCAATCTTCCCTTATAAATTTGTATTTCCATCAATGTCGGTCTTCTTCTTGAAGACCCATTTGCACCCTATGGGTTTTACCCCTCCAGGTGGATCCACCAAAGTCCATACTTTGTTGATATACATGGATTCCATTTTAGATCTCATGGCCTCAAGCCATTTCTCAGACTCTGGTCCCTCAATAGCAGCTTGATAGGATATTGTCTCATCATATATGACCAATTCACTACCTTCCTAAGTCACAAGATATCCATATCTTTTAGGTTCAAGGTGTGTCCTATTAGATATATGAGGTTCCTGTGTTACTTGAGGAATTTGAGATTCCACAACAATTTGTGAGTCTCCTTGTTCCTCCTATACCTCTTTGTGTTTATTGATTTCTTATTAGTCTCGAACCTCATTGAGTTCCATTTTTCTCTCATTGATTCCTTTGGAAATAAATTTCCTTTTAAGGAATACAACTGTCCTGGCAACAAACACTTTGTTGTCAGATGGAGTTTAAAATTAGTACTCCTTGTTTCTTTGGGATATCCAACAAAATAACATTTATCAGACTTAGTACCAAGCTTTTTAAGAATCATTCTCCTAACATAATCTTCACATCCCCAAATCTTCATAAAAGACACATCAGGACATTTCCCATGCCATATCTCATATGGTGTCTTTTGAACCGATTTAGATGGTACATGGTTAAGTGTAAACATGACAACTTGATGAGCATGTCCCCAAAAGGAAGTAGGAAGCTCAGTAAAACTCATCATAGATTGCACCATATCCAGTAATGTATGATTAATTCTTTTTGGTACACTATTATGTTGTAGTGTTCCAGGTGGAGTCCACTGGGATATAATACCATGGGATCTAAGAAGGTACTCAAACTCTTGGTTCAAGTATTCTCCACCACGATCAGACTGGAGTGCCTTTATAATTTTACCAAGCTGGTTATGTACTTCATTCATGAACTCTCTAAACTTTTTAGGAGTTTTTGACTTATGTTTCATAAGGTAAACACAACCATACCTACTGAAATCATCAATAAAGGTAATGAAGTATTGATACAAACCTCTAGATGTTTTTGTAAAAGGTTTGCACACATTAGTATGTATGAGTCCTAATAGATCACTAGCCCTCTCATAGTTACTAGTGAAAGGGGTCTTAGACATCTTGCCTAACAAATAAGATTCACATGTCTCTATTGATTTGAAATCAAAAGAGTCCAGATAACCATCTTTGTGGAGTTTAGATATAAGATTCTCATTTATGTGCCCAAGACAACAATGCCAAAGGTATGTCTTGTTTGAGACATTGAGTTTTTGAGTTTTGGTATTTATGTTATACACACTTGTCTCTAGATCTATCAAGTATAGACCATAAGACATTGGGGAACTTCCATAAAAGATTCCGTCTTTACCAATAGAACATCTTCTAATCTTTATAAGAAATTTGAATATGTTCTTGTCCAAACAAGATACATATATGATGTTCCTATTAATGGTAGGTATGTAATAGATATTTTATAACTCTATTAATAGTCCATTTGGTAGAGATAACTCATAGATTCCAAATGCACTGGCTGCAACTCTTGTGCCATTTTCAACTCATAGTTCTACCTCACCTTTCTCAAAAGATCTACTTTTTTTCAGATGCTTCACATTTGAGCAAATGTGTGATCTACAACCAGTATCTAGTACCCATGATGAGGAAGTAGTAAGTCAACCTCAATAATGTATATACCAGGACTAGAGATCTCAATCCCTTTCTTCATCTTCCTTCGTTCCCTTGTCTTTCTCCTTATTTTGAGTGCAGAAGACTTAGACTTCAACTTAGCCACAAAATGCTTCTTGGCTTTGCCTTTATCCTTGGACCCAACTCCGTTGATCATCATCACAGATTTGTCCATCTTCATTTGTTCTTTGACACTTTTCAAAATGTAAAGCAACTCTGACAGTGGTCTAGCCATGTTACTCAAGTGATAACACTCAATAAACTAGCTATATGATTTAGGCAACGACTGCAAAAGCATATCTATGGCAAACTCTTGGCCTAATGGAAATCCCAATCTTTCAAGATGCTTCATATGCCCAATCATATTGAGCACATGAGGCTCTACTGATTCTCCCTTTTTCATTTTTCACTCACATAGCGCCTTAGAGACATTATACCCTTCATGCTCATCATGATGTTTATGAAATTCGTAGTTCATACAACCCAACATAAGGTTCTTGATGTTCAAAACATAAATGGCATGCTTCAAAGAAGCAGCCACGTCAGTCTTAGGCGAATTTGAAGTGGATACTGGAGCTGGTGTTTCACGATCATGTTAACACTTCTCATTGTCCTGAACCAGTTATGAAATAAATCTCATTTAATTCGTCTGATTGCAATGATGAAGTATTTTTCATTTGATTCTATAAGAGAAAATTTGCATTTGTCAAAAACCATTTTGATTTAATTTGATTTAAAAGTTTGATATTAATTAGGCCTTTAATTAACTATCACTCCCACTATTTTATTCAAATTGATATCCCTCAATATCAATTTAAAATATTACAATGTACAATATTCTAGTAGGCCAAGATCCAAAATAATTGAACTATTATCCCATTCTACACCAATGTCCATAGTCAATTGTCAAGGTAGGAAATCATGCCAATTGTATCCTATGAAACTCTTGGATAGATGATATGTGTAACTCCTTGCCAGAATCATCTGCGTGCTTTTAGTCTTAGACTCTCTAAAATCACCAGTTAAGCTTGACCCAAACACTAACATGATAATAATGCACCCCTTTAGGGCAAAAACTACATTATTACCATCACACTTCTATGAGATAGAGGGATCACCATGCTAGGGCATAAACGACACTTGGTCGATCAAGATTTTCCTGTGTGCCGCTTTCGGAAAGCATCTAAGACTTAATATTTTAATTGAGGAAGTTTGTATAAATACGTATACTTTATCCAATCACCATATATATAATATGTATCATATACATTCCATATCCCACAATGAAAACATACAATAAACAAATGTAATGGCTATGGTCAACCTAATGTCATTCCTTAGAACCATAAGGAATTACATCATCCTAGGTCCACATCAAATGTAGAAACATGTTTTTGATGAAGATTCATGGTTGCCTATCCGGATTGACTGGTTCAACCGTTGAACCAGTAGGCTCGGCTCTTGGTCGGTCGGTTGGTCTCCTCCAGCCGGTCATGTGGCTCCTCCAAATGACTAGTTGGTTGTCCTATAGCTGATCGTTTGGCACCTCCATATAGTCGACTCGTCTGGTCCTTCGGGCTCTTGGTCGGCTCTCCATACGGTCGTCTCAGTCCCATCAATCGGTCATCTCAGAACCTCCAGTTAGTTGGCTCGGCTCCTCGGTGTGATCGGTTGGTGCTTTTATTCTTTGACAAAACAAGAAAGTTAACTATCCTACGTTTACATAATTATTGAGAAACCTCGACTTACATTTGAGGGGAGCAAAGATAGAAGAGAATAATACTTTTATTTGGGAAGATAAGAGAGAGGCTCAGTATTGCAGACCAAGATAAATAGGATTAACCAACCACACAACCATGCACAGATAATAGGGGTTATTGGCCATAAACATTGATGCGATGATTTTGAGTCGCATTTATAGACTTGTTTTACTTGCGTTTTATGCGTTTATTGGTCATTTCGGTGGTTAATATTACATAATTCACTTACTTTAGTCTATGATCCTTCTCAATGTCAAATCTCTCTTATTTAATTATTTTGAGCATAAATGATTACAATAATAGGTTTTATCTCGGCTTTTGTGGTTTTGTTTTGCAATTTTAGGAAAAACACATATCTGCAGCTGTCGATACCATCGACGCTGTCGATACTATCGACATAGCCACAGGCAGGCAACCACAAGGAGTAGCACAGAGTCAATACCATCGACATGGAAGTCGATGGTAGCGACATTCCATCAGGTTGCTGGTGACCAGTCAGTCGATACTATCGACCCCAAAGTTGATACAATCGACACGTGTAGATTCAGCGACAGAAAAGGGATAAAACCGACGCCTAAGGGTGTCGATATCATTGACCCGCGTCAATGGTATCGAGTCAGCATCAGGCGTAATGAAGAAAAGAAAAGAAGGCTTGCCGATATCGCGAGGGGTCGATACTATCAACTCGCGTCAATGGTAGTGACACCGTCAGATCAGAGTTTGTTTCAGATCATCTCTAATCCAACGGTTCTGATATTTTTGCAACCTAACTCGGTGATTATACCTAATGACGGCGGCCAAGAGTAGCGTATCATGTCATTAGTTGTTGCACATGTCCTGAGAAGGTGTGGAGAGAAGAACGAAGCCCATAAGCACGCCCCAGCCGTTCCGGAAGCCGAGGAAGACGTTTTCCACCGCCGAAAGGCTCTAGATCGCGCATTCTACGCCGAGGAACGCCTGGATCTTCTCTGTTCAGGGGTTTCATTACTTATTCACGTTTTTCTCCATGTTTCCCCTTTTCTCAACCATGTTTTGCTCTGAGATGAACATGCAGGGCTAATCCCCTTTATCTTTAGGACCGGGAGTAGCCCGGGGAAGCATTGTATGACATTTTTATCATAGTAATTCATAATTTATCTCTTAAATCCCTGGTATGATTTCATTTTCTCAATTATATTGTTATGATTGATCACCATAATGATAATCTAATGCCTTTAATTACTTTGAAAGAAGAATTAACGGTTGAAAAGAGACAAAATTCACATTAAAGAACAAATCCCTTGAACAAGGTGATGTAAGGTTAATGGTGGAAACCCAGAGGTCGATTCTAATGCACCTAGTTTAGGGTATAGGTTACTACGACGGTGGAACCGACCTAGACATAGGTAGTGCATTGTACCACGACAGTGGGAAATTCTGACTACATGCCACTATCTGGATTGAGAGATGAACCTGAGTAACTATATGGAAATTCATACAATGAAAACTCACGGAGAAACCGCAATCCTAAAGATCTCCATTTGAATTGATTAAACTAAACATTTAATCGATTGCTTTGTTTTCTTTTTCTTTTTATTTTATTTTTCAATCAACCCTCAAAACCCTTTTAATCGGTCTAGCTGATTGCGAGTAGTTAGTAGTAGTCTACCGATAATTCAGTGTCCCCGAGTTTGACTCGAGCCTCACAAGGGCCTATACTACATTGACGCGTGCACTTGCGTTCTACGCACGGTAAAACCGTGTCAAGTTTTTGGCACCATTGCCGGGGACATGACAATTGTCGGCACTACGAGTGCTGCAAGCGGACACTCTAGGCCATTTTTTATTTTGTTATTTTATCATCATTTTTTAAATTTAGAGTTTTATCTTTCATATTATTGTAATTGTCTAGCATGGTACTGAGCTAAAATTATCATCTTGCAGGTACTGGTGCATGGTGAGGACGCGTAGCACTGACTACACGCAGTAATCACCAGAGGTTCCACTGTCGGGACCAGACGATGAGCATAACTATATTCAAGACCAACTGAACGAAATAGATTCTAACTCAGAACAAGAAGTCATGGTAGAAGAGCAGACGATATGGGAGAAAATAAAAGCTTCTTCCTCATCCGCTTCAAAGGGGCCAATAAAGAAGCAAGCAATCAATATTCCTACTTATAAAATTGATCCTGCACTAATAAATTTTTTCAAATCAAATGCATTTCACGGGCTTAAAAACGAAGATCCGGTGACTCATATAAGCCAGTTCGTGGAGAACTGTGATATGATCAATATAGATAGGTTTCCACAGGAGACATTGTACTTGAAGCTGTTCCCCAGCTCTCTGGTGGGAAATGCACAAGAATGGCTGCATAATCTCGACAATGAATATGTGGAATCATGGAACCACATGGTTGAAGTGTTCTTTGAAAGGTTCTTTCCGCCCGAGAAGACCAATGATTTGGTCTGAAAGATCCACAACTTCAGCCAGAAAGTCGGCGAGACGTATTCCGAAATGTGGGAACGTTTCCAAATAATGCTAAGGAGGTGCCCACACCATGGTTTGGACAAGGAGAAGCAGGTAAAAATCTTCTATTTTGCTCTTTCCGAGCATGATAGAAGTAACTTAGACTCTGCAGGTTTAGGTTTCTTCTTAAACAACACTGGTACTAGGTGTTGGGAGATTCTGAAAAATATGACAAAGAAGCAATCTTGGGGCGATAGGGATGCACCAGAACAAGTGAAAGTTGTAGGTGAGTCCAGGGCCATCAAGGAGCTGAATGATAAATTAGACCTTCTAGCCAAGAAATTGCTTGCCAAAGAAGACGCAGAATTCGATGCGGTAGCCCAGGTCAAATTTATGCAACAACAGGGCTACAGAAACAATGATTATGCTTGGAGGAAGGATAGGAAATTCTCATGGAAGGATCTGAACATCTTCCTACAAGATCCAGATGCAAAGCCACAACCAAGGGCTGAAGACAAAAGCACTGAGTTGCTTAGTCAAGTGGTGCGACAAAATCAGGAGATGATGAGCATGTTTAGTAAGCAGCTTTAGTCTCAGGGTGAGATCTTGACTAAATTTGGGCAAACATTTCAAAGCCATGGAGCACAGATGAGGACACTAGAGACGACTGTGACCCAGATTTCCAATGAAGTGGCGGCCATGAAGCATGCCAATCAACAAAGACAGGCTGGGAATGCAGAGGTTGTTCAAGCACATCATCAAGTAAAGTACATATCTATGATTACTAAGGCAGGGTCCCCGATGGTAGAGGTCCAGGACAAAAGCAAATTGATTTTTGATACGGAGGCTACACTAAAAATATCGTATCCTCGCAGTCATTATGGACTACCAGGTGAATATTGTCCATTCAGAAAACCCGTCAAGCGCACATTGTGCCCGCACCTAGGAAAGAAGAGCAGGTGAAGGCCATGCGTCAGGGTGAAGTTACAGTCACTGAGGGAGAGGAGCCGCCATAAGTTACAATTGTTGAAAACAATGTGCCAAAGTCTACGCCAGAGGGTGACATTGAAGTAAGCTTAGGGGAGTTTGCCCTGAAAAACCCATATGTGCCACCTCATAAGCATCTAAATGAGTAAGCTGTGTCTTTTTCGGATAACCCGAGGCCGAAGAAAGAGCATCGACATTACAGGAAGTTCTTGGAGATGTTCAGGAAGCTCCATATAAATATTCTGTTAGTGGAAATGATAGAGCAGATTCCAGCATACGAGAGGTTTATCAAGGAAATCATCACCAAGAAAAGGCGGATCAAAGACACATATGTTTGTCGGGTGAATGAGGTGGTGAGATCAATTATCCATGGGTGTTTACCACAGAAGAGGAAAGACCCAGGAGGCTTCTACATTCCACATTCTATAGGTGGTCAACATTTTCCACAAGCACAGTGTGATTCAGGCGCCGACATTAATCTTATGCCACTGTCTACATTTCAAAAGATTGGGTTGCAGAAAATAAAGAAATCAACGACAACTATTGAGTTGGCGGATAGGTCCATTGTGAAGCCATACGGAGTGTGCAAGGATGTTCTTATCAAAGTAGACATGTTTATCTTTCTGGTGGATTTCATCATCATGGACATGCCACAACTTAAAGGTTGTGAGATGCTATTAGGTAGGCCATTTCAAGCGACGACCGATGTTGTTACTGCCATTGGGAGAGGTACTTTGACGTTGGGGATTGGCCAGGATCGAGTTGAGTTCAAACCGCCGAGTGATTCCCTAGGGACACTCTCTGAAGCTCCAAGATGAGAAGCTTGATTTCGCCTAGCCTAAGACGTTAAATAAGGGTGCTTGTTGGGAGGCAACCCAGCCATTGGTAGTTTTGTTTAGTTCTTTTACATTTGTAAGTTAGTTTGATTCAATTTTATTTTTAGTGTAAACGAGATACCTTGATCGTTTGTTCAATGTGCAGGACTGAGGCAGGGTCGATACCATCGACCCTTGTGTCGATGGTATCGAGCTAGGCACAGTTAGGCAGCTGCAAAGATCTCTCTGATTCGATACTATCGACGGCCTCGTCGATGGTATCGACCCACCATCAGGTTGATCGCAAAAATGAGGTCGGTGGTATCGACATGGCTGTCGATACTCGTGAGATTTCTGGAGATATTCAGACAAAATTTGTCTCAGTGAAGTCGATACCATCGACGGTCCTATCGATGGTATCGACCCAGTTACAGGCAGAAAGCGGCGGCCGGGCCTCGCGAGGGTGTTTTCCCTAAGCAGAGTTGATACTATCGACTTGCGTCGATGGTATCGACGCGACATGTCACCGATCCGCGAGAGGAAATCAACGGCGATCGCTACATCAAGAGAATCGATCCGTGGGATGGGTCGATACCATCGACACCCGTCGATGGTATCGACACGTCATCGATCTTGGCCCCCACATCAGGCTATCGACAACTGTCGATACTAGCAGAAGACCGGATTGTGCTACAGGTTTCGATACCATCGACCCGCATCGATGGTATCGACGGGTGCACAGCAGCGACGTCCACAGTTATAAAAGGGAGGGATGGTTGTCATATGACGTCACACCTTCAAAGCCTTTACCCTCCACTTGTGCCGTGCATCTTGTTGTACGACCGGAGCCCGGATATGAGCATCCAAGGAGCACGATCTTCCCCGAGCCTTCATCGAGCGGAGATTGTTTTCTCCGACCTTCACCAAGCTCCATCTTCTATTCCTTCTTTCTCGGCAACGATGGTGCGTACAGCCGGTGCATCTTCTTCACGGGCGGATCCTATGGAGATCCTCGAGTTCATTCCTCCACCCACTGCATCGATTCCTCGTCTGAGGATTGTCCATCCTTCTGTAGAGGTCTGGAAGGTCTACGAGGAACTAATGAAGAGGAAGATCGAGCTGACCCACTACGTCGACTGGGACATGGTTCACTACCTTGGTTTCGAGGCTAATCTCAATTATGTTCTCCAAGGTCAGGTGCACCAAACCAATAGGATGCCAGATGAAGTCCAATACTACAGCGAGGGCCATCCATTTTTCGGTGAGTGGCCGACTTACAAGGAACTCGTGGCGGAGTTCATGGCATCATTGGATATCAATGTGGTGCCCAATGACATGATCACCACCGATAGAGAGTGGAAGAAAGGGTGGGTGTCGTTCAAACTCTACAACAACAACTACACCCTTACTCTCGACCAGTTCAATTCTATATATAACTGGTCTCATCACAACTACCAGCACCGGAAGCCAGATAACAGGACAGACTACGACACCATCTTCGCCCAGCTCGTGACTGCGCCTCCGGGCAAATCTGTCAGCTACCACAATGTTGTAGTGGCGGATTTCGAGCATCCATTTATGTGGATTCTTCACCGCATGCTCTGCACCACGCTGTTCACTCGTGGCGACATGTCTCTCAACAAATTCCAAGAGACGGATTTGTTCTTCCTGTACAAGCTGCTGACGCGCGAGGAGTGCAATTGGGGCACATTTTTCTTGACGCGTGTGTTGGCCGTGAAGAGGAGTACGCGGAAGGCTCCAATCCACTTTAGAGGTCTCATTACACCGCTAGCCCTCTATCTTGGGTTAGATTTCTCTCAGCTTACTCCCCTTTCTAACAGGAGCAAGGTCAACCTCCAATATCTGCACCGCTCCAACCTCCTCCTACTCTGTGATGGCTTGGCATATGCACATTGCCATGTCAATCAAGCATATCAAGAGTGTTCACTTCCAGACCCCGTCTTCAACATTGAGGGCGCTCCGCATTTCCGATGGCCTATCATTGACATCCACAACTCCGATGAAGATGGTGGTGATGATGACAACAACGATGAAGGTGATGAGCATGAAGAGGAAGAGGAGGCCTTCACTCCTCTTTGAGCACGTGTAGCACCTCGGAAGCGTCCCCGCATGCATCCGGGTGCATCTTCTTCTTCGCAGCCTCCGCCACCACAACCCTCTCATCAAGGAGAGGATGTATACTCCATGTAGGGGATGTATACAATGCTGCAAGAGATCCAGCACACCCAACTACACCATACAGCTTCATACGCCAGTATTCAGGATACAACGAACCGACTGTTAGATAACCAGAGGGCCATTTTCGAGAATGAGTACCTCCTCCTCGACAACCAACAGCACATCCACAACAGGTTGCATAGGATGGAGATGCAGCAACAACCCTTCTACGATCATTACAGGAGCCATAATTATTTTGGGGGGTATCCACAACCTCCACCAATGCCCCAATACGATCTGAGTTTTCAGGGGCAATACCCATCTTGGGACCCCACGGCTCCGCAGTACTCACCTCCTCCTGAAGAATGATCGGTATCACTGTTCCACCTTTTAAGGTTGTTTTTTACTATGAGGCCATAGTCGAATTCAAGCTTAGGGGGGGGAGTTGGAACAACTCTATCCTTTAATTTTCTCAGTTTTAGTTTTTATTACTTTGTCTTTTGTCATTTGTTTTTCTTAGTTATGAGTTTGTTGGTAGGATCCACACTCTATCTAGTGTAATTGTGGATGTCTTAAGTCATGTGTCATCTCGTTGCTTGTACATGGGAATTAGGGGCAAATTTGAAAATTTTTAGTGTTTTTGCAAGCTTGTGTTGTTTAACTTTGAGCATGTAACTTAATGAAATAATTGGGTTTGTCAACTCTAAAATAGGAAATCACAATTGTACATTCCTATGATTCATGAAAAGTGGATGGAATTGGTTGTTTGAGCCTAAACTGATCAAATGATAATGAGACTTTAATTTGAAATGAGAGAGAGAAACCTCTTAATTACTACATAGGTCAGTAAGGAGGGACACATAATAATTTCCAAAAGTTCAGTCAATCAGTCTTGTGATCTATCCACCCCGTTGTTTTCATACTCCACCTTAAGAACTGGTAGTATATTACGGTTTTTTTAATCTTTTTATTGAATCTCATGTAGATAGGTCTTGCATTGCAACTATTTTCACATTTTTGGCATGAAAATGAAAAAAATAGATAAGTTATACATGCACATTATCTTTAGGTGTGTGTCATTTAGTTGCATACATGTCATTTTGTAGCTGCATTCACATTTTTGTGCATATAGTACATCATGCATCTTATGTCTTCTGAAACATAAAAGGTGATGAACTTGTTCCATACCTTCTGAATGCTTCAAATGTATAAGTTATGCAGCAATAAGTGAGCCTGGCAAACAATTCATTGTCAGCTATGAAAATAAGGGCTTAAAATCTAAAAAAAAGAGAGAAAAAAAAGAAATGAGAAGTAAGTAAGAATGAGAGGGAGAAAGGAACATGTTCTCACTGCATTCTAAGACGAATAAGTACATGATGTAGTTCTCTTTGATATTCCATCTCACCTTGAGACGGAATAATAGTGCATGCATCATTCCACCCAAATGTAGGCATTAGGGCATTTTCAATTGCATTTGCATCATTTAGGTCATTAATGTTTTGTGCATGTTAAAACCGTATAATGCTTCCATTTCTTCCATGAGCCACCCATTCCATCCACCCATTGCTCGAATTGGTAGGCCACCGTGATTTTCTCCTCACTCATTAATACTAGGAGAGTTGCTTCCATGTAGATGGTAGTTAGGGCGAGCAACGTAGATAGGAGATCACAAGATGCACCGAGTCTGAACTGGATAATTTTATTATGTTAACTGCCTTATGTGATAGTGTTCATCAATTTTGAGGTAGATATCTTTTATGGATGATTACTGTCGCCTTTAGGGTAATTATCATTCTGTGGTTAGTGAGGGACGAAATGTGAATGTTCGGTGGGGATCATATGGTGATGTTTGTTGTGATAATCTATTCTTTAGTTGACCCTCGCAATTCTATTCTAGAGATTGTTGCTCAAGGACGAGCAATGTTCAAGCTTAGGGGAGTTTGATGCGATGATTTTGAGTCACATTTATAGACTTGTTTTACTTGCATTTTATGTGTTTATTGGTCATTTCGGTGGTTAATATTGCATAATTCACTTACTTTAGTCTATGATCCTTCTCAGTGTCAAATCTCTCTTATTTTATTGTTTTGAGCATAAATGATTACAATAATAGGTTTTATCTCGGCTTATGTGATTTTGTTTTGCAATTTCAGGAAAAACACATATCTGTAGCTGTCGATACCATCGACGACTGTCGATACTATCGACACAGCCACAGGTAGGCAGCCGCAAGGAGCAGCACAGAGATGATATCATCGACAGGGAAGTCGATGGTAGCGACGTTCCATCAGGTTGCTGGCGACCAGTCAGTCGATACTATCGACCCCAAAGTTGATACTATCGACCCGTGTAGATTCAACGATGGAAAAGGGATAAAACCGACGCCTAAGGGTGTCGATACCATCAACCTGTGTCGATGGTATCGAGTCAGCATCAGGCACAACAAAGAAAAGAAAAGAAGGCTTGCCGATATCGCAAGGGGTTAATACTATCGACTCGCGTCGATGGTATCGACACCGTCAGATCAGAGTTTGTTTCAGATCGGCTCTAATCCAATGGTTGTGATATTTTTGCAACCTAACTCGGTGATTATACCTAATGACGGCGGCCAAGAGTAGGGTATCACATCATTAGCCACTGCACACGTCCCGAGAAGGTGTGGAGAGAAGAACGGAGCCCAGAAGCACGCCCCAGCCGTTCTGAAAGCCGAAGAAGACGTTTTCCACTACCGAAAGGCTGTAGATCACGCATTCTACGCCGAGGAATGCCTAGATCTTCTCCGTTCAGGGGTTTCATTACTTATTCACGTTTTTCTCCATGTTTCCCCTTTTCTCAACCATGTTTTGCTCTGAGATGAACATGCGGGGCTAATCCCCTTTATCTTTAGGACCGGGAGTAGCCTGGGGAAGCAATGTATGACATTTTTTATCATAGTAATTAATAATTTATCTCTTAAATCTGTGGTATGATTTCATTTTCTCAATTATATTATTATGATTTATCACCATAATGATAATCTAATGCCTTTAATTACTTTGAAAGAAGAATTAACGGTTGAAAAGAGACGAAATTCACATTAATTAAAAAATCCCTTAAACAAGGTGATGTAAGGTTAATGGTGGAAACCCAGAGGTCGATTCTAATGCACCTAGTTTAGGGTATAGGTTACTATGACGGTGGAACCGACCTAGACATATGTAGTGAATTATACCACGACAGTGGGCAATTATGACTACAGGCCACTATCTGGATTGAGAGATGAACCTGAGTAACTATATGGAAATTCATACAATGAAAACCCGTGGTGAAACCGCAATCCTAAAGATCTCCATTTGAATTAATTAAACTAAACATTTAATCGATTGCTTTGTTTTCTTTTTCTTTTTATTTTATTTTTCAATCAACCCTCAAAAACCTTTTAATCGATCTAGCTGATTGTGAGTAGTTAGTAGTAGTCTACCGATAATTCAGTGTCCCTATGTTCGAGTCGGGCCTCACAAGGCCTATACTACATTGACGCGTGCACTTGAGTTCTACGCACGGTAAAATCGTGTCAACCATGCTACACATCCACCACCAAAACTCACTTTTAGGGCGATGCATGTAAATTGCGTATATATATATATATATATATATATATATATATATATATATATATATATATATATATATATATATATATATATATATATAGTTAGGCTAGAATACACTCGAGTGTATCCGGAGCGGAATACACTCAAGTAGTTTTTCTTGATGCAATATTTTTTTTAAAATCTAATCCATTGTTCTTCTTAAACATCTCGTGAATAACTCATATGCAAAATTTGAGCACATTTGGATATGTATAGCTCATGTTATGAAGACCGCAAAAAATATGCATTTCAAATTTGTTTCGTGCGTCGATTTTGTTGCCCTTGGATGAGTGACGTACACTCATCCAAATGGGCTCAAAATTTGTATGTAGCCTAGTTATAGTATGACGGTGAAGATCAATGGTTTATATTTTGCAAAAAATAATCTTGATATGCAAACACACTTGAGTGTATTCATACGATCCGTACACTCGAGTGTATTCTAGCCTGACTATATATATATATATATATATATATATATATATATATATATATATATATATATATATATATTCGTTTGGGTTATTATGTGGTGATTAGTCAGATGTGCACATCAACCAGTTTAAATATTTATATCACATGTAATAAATAAACTTGGTAAAACCAAACATCCAATCATAATGATTATCCCAAAACATAATTAATTGATGTGGCCATGATACCACTGTTGGAAAATATGACATCTGATAGGCAATGGAAACAAAACATTTACTGACATATTTCCTATTAACAAGCAGATCACGTTAATAACTATGCAATAGAAAGGATCATTTCATGAAGATATACCTGGTCCTGGAGCAAGTCCACTGACAATCCTCATCGATGTAGATGTACACTCTATCTTGGACGGTGTATGTGCAGCTCCTGGTTGCACTAGGACTCATCTGACTGCTCCTCCATGGACAATAGACTCAAATATCGTCATCTATAGTAGATCCTCTCATCACAGATGTGACGACAGTCGCCAAACTGACCAACAAATCGTCATTAATTAAGCAGAATTAAACATAAACAACAGATTAACAAAAATCACTAAAAATTAAAACCATTTTTCAAAGAGATCCATTTCAAAGAAAACTCTTACTGAAAGGTCCAAAACCTTATATACATCATTATTCACATTATACATATCTGGTACATCTCATCTCAAGAATAACATATAACAGTTGCTTTACCAAACTATACATGAGCAACATAAAACCTCGAGGCACGTAAGCCAAAATCTCTTATTGATCATAAAACTAGTACGAACCAATTCCAAGGACCTGAGAGTACAGAGACGACACATAAGACTCATATCTACAAGACATGACAGACAATACACTCAACCTGAGCTGTCACTGCTGCCTCAGTTGTTGTTCTTCCTCTGCAAAAAGGTCTTCACCTCCTCGTGCACGTCCACCTAAAAATTTGGGTCCCACGGGGGTGAGACAATTGTAATTGTCCCAGAGAGAGATATAACTCTCCGCCGACCATATTATTATCACAAATTAAGCATTTATAAACTGAGCAGAGGTTATTTTTATATGAACAGGTAGAATAATTTACTGTATGAACAGAATGACGTAATCTCCTTTCTTAAGGAGAACATTGCATCTACCCATGGTAGAGTTATAAATCATTTATCTTCTTTGCAAGGAATGTAAAGAAACATAAATAACATCTATCTACTAAGATGTATAACTAATTTGCACATCAACCAATGTTTCTCGTATTCGATCCTTAAGCAGATATGCTACACGGATGATTACATTTTACAATCACACTTATGCCCTGAGGAGATGAGGTATACCGCTCAACTCCAACCTTCGGTTGCGAAACCCAAAGACGGTGCCATACATAGGTCATCTTACAGAGCCTGCTGCTATAACCTCCCACATCTCAGTCAATGCGAGACCACAAGAAGGACTATGTCAACTGTTTATCGTAGCTTACCAGGGTATACTGGCAACTACTATAGAGTTACAACGTCAGCTGCCTCTCTTCAGAATCAAGAGATTTTATGTTTATCTCCACATCATCCGACATTCATCATCATCATCGGGATATTCGTGATACATCCATCCCGGACTTTATAACGAAGGATTGAGAGATCTCGTGTTTATCTCACATCAATCCCACATCAGGGCGTAAGGTATTCACGCCCATCAACCCCGCATATTCAACAATATGCGTTCATCAGGAGATCCCATAGGAAAACTTGTTTCACCATCACCAACTACTGACGATGATGGATCTATGGCCAGGGCACTACATGATAAGATTCCACTTGATTAATTAAGTGCATTACCATATTCTTTTAGTATCAGTCAAGTTTCAAACAAGAATTATTATGACAAATGCTACAAAGAAAGGTGTAATACGTTTATCACATTCTTTTCATATCTTTAAATCACATGATACTTGGGATCTCAGTCCCTTTTCACATTACTGGGAATTCATCACATAACATTGTTACCTCTGTAACTAGTAACCATTACCTCTAGGTCCTTAGACCAAGGTATTCATTTCACTTGTTGTATAAGTATTCTCATGGCTCACTAGGCCATTCACATCTTATCACCTCTCACTAGGCAACAACTTATTCACATGGCTCACAAGGCCATTCACATCTTGTCACCTCTCACTAGGAAAAAACTTATTCACATGGCTCACAAGGCCATTCACATCTTGTCACCTCTCACTAGGCAACAACTTATTCACATGGCTCACAAGGCCATTCACATCTTGTCACCTCTCACTAGGCAACAACTTATTCTCATGATACTTGTTATGTAAGTATTTAACATGCCTTACAAGGCTTATACAATAAGAGAAATACAACCTTCCCATCATTAGGGTTAGGATTTTCCTTTCTTATCGATTAGGGTTTCTCTTACATATTTTTTTTAGAATGGACGGGAGACCCTATGATGGGGGTCCCCCGCAATAACATTAACTTGCTAAAATGAGATTTACAATGTTCGAACTACTAGGAGAAAAAGGCTGAAGTAAACTAAGCCTATCTACTTGTCCACGACGGACATGGTTGGCAACTTGATGAGCTGCCCTATTATCTAAACGACTAATGTAACTAATGCTACAAAAGGAAAAAAGAAGCTTCAACTCAAGAATGTCCTCCACTGTAGAACCCATGTAATCCCTCTGTGATGCTTTGGAGCTGCACGCTTGGACGACCATCATGGAGTCGGATTCCACTTCCACCTGTACAAAAGGAAAAAAGAAGCTTCAACTCAAGAATGTCCTCCACTGTAGAACCCAGGTAATCCCTCTGTGATGCTTTGGAGCTGCACGCTTGGACGACCATCATGGAGTCGGATTCCACTTCCACCTGTGTATGGCCTTCTTTGTTTGCCCATTCCAGAGCCGCCCTCATAGCCAAGGCCTCTGTCATAGCTATCTCCTTTCCCGTAGTGACCTTTTCCCCAAGCATCCCTTTAAGCGCCCCCACTGCGTCTTTCATCACTACTCCATAGCTAGATACACCGTCTTCTCCGCAAGACCCGTCCACATTCAATTTGACACGGCCAGCACAGGGCGTGTGCCAGCCTCTTCGACCTGTGGTCTGCCCGTCCACTGCCCCATGCGTTGCTGTACGTGCCTCTTCATTTGGTCCTCTAGCCGTCGTCAACGCACAACCAAAGAGGTAGCTGCTGTTCGCGTTGCCGTCGTTGAAGACACGAGTACACCTACCGCGCCATGCAGCCCACATAGTAGCAACGATGAACATAGCTTCACCTCTCGTTGGCCTCAACAGTGCGTCCTTCATGGTTGCAGCCACCTCCCCGTCTTTGACGTCATCCACCCATTGTTGGACCTCCCTAGGCAGAAGTTCCCACACCTCTGCGGCACACGGGCATCGGAAGAGCATATGCATTATGGTCTCCTTCTCACCCGAGCACAGCATGCACATAATATCCGGTATGCAATGTCTGTCGTAAAGCCTTCCCCTAGTAGCTAGTCCTCCCGTACAGATCCTCCATAAGAAGTTGGCTGTCTTTGGGCTCCATCCATCCTGCCATATCTTTTTCCACAGATCGTCGCCGTGTGTTGCTTTGTACCGTCGGGCCTCCTCTTTCCCCATCAACCCCATCCAGTAAGCTGAGTGGACTGTGAATTCCCCGTTGTTTGCTGGCCACCACATCAAAGAATCCAAAGGGCGACGTATGCTAAGATGGATAGCACAAATCTTCCTGACGTATTTCTCTGGGAAACAATCCTGTACTCGTAGACGGTCCCATGCTGTCCCATCATCTTTCATAAGATCACTAACCCAGCTGTACTCTGCATTCCTTTCATTCTTGAGATGTGCGAGTGTCTTGTCCTCCTCTGGTAACCAGTGGTCCTCCCAAAGATTGATATCCGCCATGTTGCCCACTCTCCATTGTGTTCCTTCTATCAGCAGTGCTTTGGTGCCCCACACGCTCCTCCACGTGTAGCTTGGATCATGACCCCGTCTGGCTTCCCATTTGATGTCCTTGGAAAGTATCTGGCTTTGAGAACTTTGGTCACCAACGCCTCCGGGTTGTTTGCTAACCGCCATAATTGTCTTGCTAGGAGAGCTTGGTTGAAGACATGGAGATCTCTAAACCCCATTCCACCTTGACGTTTTGGCCTGCACAGGTTGTTCCAACTCATCCACGACATTTTCCTCTCTTTGTCCTTTGCACCCCACCAGAATCTAGCTATGGTTCTTTGGATCTCGTCAATGGTTCCTGCTGGTAATTGGAAAATTCTCATTACGTATGTTGGTATAGCCTGTGCCACCGCTTTGATAAGCACTTCTCTCCCTGGTTTAGATAAAAGTTTTTCCGACCACCCTTGGAACTTCCTCCATATCCTGTCTTTTATAAAGCTGAAAACGTGCTTTTTAGATCTCCCTATGGCTGCCGGTAACCCAAGATACTTTGCATGACGATCCACCTCCCTAACTCCCAACGTGTTCTTCAGCTGCTCTCACTTTCCTCTTTGTACTCCCTTGCTGAAAACCACCTCTGTCTTAGAGAAATTTATTTTTTGTCCAGATGCCTGTTCATATTGGCTGATAATTTCAGCTATCTTCAGGCATTCTGCAGTGGTAGCTCTAGCAAAAAGAATACTTTCATCTGCAAAAAAGAGATGTGAGATCCGGGGGGCTCCCCTACACAGTTGAATGCCGTGTAAGAGATTATCTTGAGTAGCCACAGTAAGAGAGGTAGAAAAAACTTCAGCACATAAAAGAAAAAGATAAGGAGAGAGAGGGTCACCCTGGCGAAGTCCTCGTGCTAGAGTTGTGCTTTGGGTTTGGTCTCCATTGATGGAAAACGAATGTTGGACGGTAGTAGTGCAGTCTCAGATTTTATCTATCCACTTCCCACCAAAACCCATCCTTCCCATCACAACAAACAGGAACTCCCACTCCACCCGGTCATAAGCCTTTGACATATATAACTTCAAATCAAGGCTGCCCTTCTTTTTTCCCTTGTCCCTCTTCATAGTATGGAACAACTCATAAGCAATCAAAGCATTGTCCGTAATCAACCTTCCCGGAACAAAGGCACTTTGGTTTTCCAAAATCACACTATTCATGAGAGGCTTCAACCGGTTTGTCATCACTTTAGAGGATATTTTATAAATCACATTGCATAGGCTGATTGGACGAAACTCTCCAACCGTCTTCGGCTTATCAACCTTCGGTATAAGCACCACTAAAGTATCATTTACATCCCTTATACTGTGTTCTCCCTTCCACCAGCCTTTGATGTAACTAGCCACATCCTGCCTTACAGTATCCCAATATTTTTGATAGAACATCGCCTTCATCCCATCTGGCCCTGGTGCTTTATTTGGGTGCATTTGATTTATGGCAGCCCGGATTTCGTCATCCGTAATCTCACTTTCCAGACTCATCATCTGCTCATCAGTAACAACCTTTCTGATTCCCTTAGTTGCCTGCTCAAACCCCGAAGTATTGCTGGCCTGGAAAAGATTGGAGAAGTGGTTCAGGAATATTTGAATAATATCACTCTCCTTGTTCCTCAAGGTGCCACTTTCATCTTCAATGCTTTCAATCCAGTTCCTTCTTCTTCTATTGGAAGCCTTTTGGTGAAAATACGTTGTGTTCCGGTCTCCCTCTTTCAGTTCTTTCACACATGCCCGTGCAGCCCAATATT
This sequence comes from Alisma plantago-aquatica, assembly GCA_963693085.1. Classification (NCBI taxonomy): domain Eukaryota; kingdom Viridiplantae; phylum Streptophyta; class Magnoliopsida; order Alismatales; family Alismataceae; genus Alisma; species Alisma plantago-aquatica. Next base: position 128,739,174 of record OY856409.1, on the reverse strand, counting down.
CCTCATTCTTTTGCAGCCAATATTGTAGTTCTTTGGAGGTATCCTCTGCCTTCTTGAGATTAACATTATCCGGGGAGACCCTGGATTCTTTTCAGCTCCTTCTCAAGATCTTTAATCTTTCTGCTCCTCTCATCAAACTTTTCCGTCGCCCACTCTTTCAACATATATTTGCAACGCACAATCTTATTGCCTAGGTCGTTCCCTTCCTCCCTCTCCCATGCCTCTTTGACAACTTTCCCGCATTCCTCCTCGCCTACCCACATAGGTTCAAAAGCAAAATAATTTTTCTTCTTTCTTTTACCACTGTTCCTGTTGTCTACTTTTAGCACTATAGGAGCATGATCTGATTCATAAATGGGGAGATGGAACACTTTGCAATTTTTAAACAGGTTTCGCCACTCGAGCTCGGGAAGGAATCTGTCAAGCCTCTCCATAACCAGCGTTCTTTCTGTCAAACCCCTCTTCCAAGTGAAGATATTTCCTTCAAAACCCATGTCAATCAACTCACACTCATCAATGACATCCCAAAAGTCCTGCATGAATTTTTCTTCTTTTGGTGGCCCCCCTTGTTTTTCAGCGTTAGACACAATCTCATTGAAATCTCCAAAGAAGATAACCGGTTCTTCTGCCTCTTCCTTCAACCTCCTCATCAGCTCCCAGGTCTTTATTTTATTATTCTAGTCCGCCCACCCATATATACCAATCGCTCTCCATCGCTGTCCGTTGCTTTCTTTTATCAAACCTGTTACATGTCTTGTAGAAAAATTTAGAATCTCCATCTTACAGTCTTTCCACCAGAACCCGATGCCACCTGATCTGCCCCTGCTCAAGATACACATCCCATCCATAAACCCACAACCTCTTTTGACTTCTTCCAGCTTTGATTCTGCTATCATAGTTTCCGCCACGAAAACTATGTTTGGGCGCTCTCGCCAAACCCAGGACCGGAGAGCTTTACACATGTCAGGGTCGCCCAATCCCTGATAGTTCCAGCTTAGAATTTTCATTGCCCTTCGCGGGATTGGTCACCGCCAATCACCGCTACTTGAGTCGTGACTAGGGGTGATCATCGGTCCAAAACCGGACCGGACCGGACCGGACCGGACCGAGGACCGAAAATCAATAATTTTTGGACCGTTGACCGGACCGTTTGGTGGTCGGACCGGACTGGGACCGGACCGTTTTGACCGCGGACCGGATCGAACCGGACCGTTTGGATCGCAATCAGCCTTTTTTAGATGTTTTACAACTTATTTAATTATACAAAGTTGATAATCTTAGTCACTTCTAACAATTATATAACTTTAGTATCAAACATTTATACTAGTAGTACTTATATATGTACTTTATTTGTAGTTATTATAGAATACACCTTCAAATATATATGGATTTTATATAAAAGTTAGTCTGCGGTCCAGACCGAACCGGACCGGTTTTGGACCAGACCGGACCGGACCGGACCGAAGACCGAATTTATCGAATTTATTGGACCGCGGACCGGACCGAAGTTGAAATGGACCAGACCGAACCGGACCGAATTGAGCGGTCCGGTCCGGTTTAGCGGTCTGGACCGAGATTTGCTCACCCCTAGTCGTGACGACCCCATATCTATCCTCTGCATTCACATCAAGATGTTTGGCTCGTTTTTCCCCCTGTTCTTTTTCAGTATCTTCGTCGATGTCCATAGCACAGCATTCAATCTCTCTATTTCTTTTGCCAGATAATTACTCCCACACTGCTTCAGTTTCTGGAATGCCTAGGCGTTGTCCCCTGCTCATTTTGTAAACCCAAGGATGGTGTTTCTTCTTCCCCCGATTTAGTTTGTGCCCTTGTTTTTGCCTTAAGCCTACTTCTTTCTTACGCTGCGCCCGGGTGATTGCTCTTCTCTCCCCCCCATCCTGCCCGTTGGCTCCTGATTGCTGATTGCTATCACCTTGATTTCCTTTGACAACACAGTGATCACTTTCCGGTATGAGATCTGTCTTCCTGTTGATGCATGACTCCCTGTACCTTCCCTGGTCCTCATCTCTTCTCTGCTCCTCACTGTGGATAATGAGGTTCACGTCGCTTTCTTCCGCCTGGTTCCCCTGCACCGGCCATTGCTGCCGTGAGTCCGAGTCTTCAGTTTCCTCCTGGTCAGGTACTACTTCATCGACCCGGATGTGTCCTCGGAGCTGTTTCAATTCCCCCGCTGAGTACTTCTTCATCCGCCTTGCACCCGCTACCTCTCTGCCCATGTTATCACGACTTTCGTGCACTCCTTCACCTGAACCCGTCCCCTCCGCCATCCAGGTTTTCCCGCCGTCATCCCCCCTGTCCTGTCTGCCCCCGGTGATCTGCCCAGATGCAGTACCCTGTACAACCTTTCCTCCCCCGCCCATGCCTTTCCTGCTATTCTCCCGCCTCCCTGCTTCCTGCTCCTCTCGCTCCCCCGCCTCGAACGTCCCTGACCCCTCCGTGTGACCACTGTCACCTCCCCCCTTCTTCTGTGTTGTTCCCTCTCTGCCTTGCTGCTGATAGATAAGCTTCCCCCTCGCTGGTCCTGTGCCTCCCTCCTTCTTATCCGCCGCCCTTCTTTGCTTCCAAGGAGAAGCCCGCATCCAGTTACCCCACCGCTGCTGGTTGTCGCTTCCATCGTCGACGAGCACGCAGTCGCGATCGACGTGCCCCAGCCTACCGTACGTGAAGCAAAAGTTTGAGAGTCTCTCGTACTTCAACTCTATGTCTGCCGTTGTGCCCCCCTTCATCCTGATCTTTTGGATGCGTTTCAACGGTTTGGAGACATCTAGGATGACTCGGACTCGAATAGAAGAGTCCCAGCCCAGGTCATCGATGTTGGTGCCAATCACATCCCCGATCCTCCCCGCTATCTCGCGGATGGTCGTTTCTGATCAATAGCCCAAGGGAACGCCGTAGAGACGGACCCAGAACGGACACTTGTTGATAACAATATTCCCCGGTTGCTCCTCTTTACAGATCTCCTTGAATAGAAGAAGTTTTCTGTCAAAGTTCCATGGAGCTTCATCAATAACTCGCTGCTTGTCCCTCCAATGGCCGAATTGAACGATGAACACGTCGCCCTCGAGTTGTTTGAAGTCTGCCTTCTCCTTCAGGCTCCACGCTTGAGATAGCGTTCTCTCCAAAGCCCTAAAATTATAGGACCGGTCTGTTAGCAGCCATCCCACCAGCGTGAGTTCGGTGTGGTCCTCCGCCTTGTCTCCGCTTCCTACCGGTTGCACATCAATCGATTCTTCCTCATCTTCTGAAAGCCTGAGCCCTGCATACTTGTCCACTAGCTCCTCCGCCATCGCGGAACCAGAACCCCAAACAGAGCCACGCACTTGAACCTGCAAGAGAGAAACCCTAGTTCAGGGTAGAAGAACGTCCACGGCCTCGTGCCCTAATCGCCAGAGCGACAGGAGACGGGGGGACGGGAGGTTTTAGTTTCTCTTACATATCATTACTCTTCATTAGGGTTAGGGTTTTCCATTATTAACCATTTTGGTTTTCAAGATCATATTATCAATGATAAAACCCTAATTCATTGCTCCACACATCTAGGAGCAAACATTGATATCATAAGTATTCAATCATACTTATTCATTCTCATCATTTATTATTAAATGAATCATCAACACAAGGTATGAGTTCCTCTCTCATCCTTACCAGGGTATGATTACATCAGACTTTATTAACTTGGCTTAACCCTTTCTCAAAGTATGTTAGCCCACACTTATCAAAGTGCATTAAACTTATTACATATCAATGTAACAATTGACATAACACACTTCATGTGTTACTCATCCAAGTATATTGGATTTAAGGTGCATCAAGGTACATCAACCTTGAAGTGCTAGATGTGATATCTATCATGTCTTGATGTATCACTTCCCTCATCACTTTTAACATACTTAAGTTAATCAACTTATCTTGTATTAGGGTATGTCCCATCCTAATACTTTATGCACTAGCTCATCACATTTATCATGTAATGTATTGGTCATAAGTCACACATTTGAATTATTCAACCATCATTAATGATATGAACTCATATCGGGTTAAGGCATTATTGATATAGGATTAACCATTATCAACCACTCTAGGTGTTTCACCTATCAAGGTATTATCCACACCATTACTTGATGTTACACTCATCACTCCTAAGAGTGTCTTTCCCTTACCTTTACAAGGTGTATAGGGTTTAATCATGTGCATATGTTCACCATATCGGGTTGTAGGTGTATAGACACTCACCATATCGGGCTAGGATTTGCACTTGTCTCCATATCGGGCATGAGGTACCTTCTTGACCTCATATCAGGCACAAGATATATGTATGTGTCGCCCATGATACTTATGAGGTATCAACCCATCACCATGTCGAGCTAGAAGTACACTCAATCACCCTATCGGGCTAGTCACCATCTAGGGTTAGCCATGATGGGTTAGGGTTACCATATTGTTTAGGGTTGTGTATCGTGCAACCCTGTCATGCAACCATGTCATACAAGGTCATGTAGGCCTCATAATACTAAGTATCAATGATGTATCATATGATCATATCATGCAATCACACTTGTTACTCTTCACTTATATCTGGTTACCCAATTTAGGGTTTCTTGTCAACTTACAAGTATACAATTGACCTTGTATCGTGCATGGGGTCTATTATAGACTCCCTATCATGCAAGCATCTCGTGCAACATCTTGTGCAACATTTTGTGCAAGACATATCGGGCAAGTCATACCCATATCGAGTTATAACTACTTGTATTTATACTTGAACCCGATATCACTTTTACGAAGTGACACCATCCTCTTCAAGCTCTAGACCTTTGTTCTAACTAATATAATTCATGGTTACATGTCTAAACAACTACTAGAACTCATAATTTCATCAACTATTTCAGGAAATTTCAGTATTAGAAGTATTTTACTAATTATAACAATTTAGGTGAAGAATAATAACATGGTTGAGTTCAAGTTATATAACCCGCCTTAAGAACCACTTCAAAGCTTCAAGCTCCAAAGCTCGATGTTCCTAAGGTTGAAGATGACTTTATCAAAGGTCCAAGGCTCGTTCACAACTCCTTCATATACAAGGAATCACCATGGATAAGCAATTGGTGAAGAAGAAAAGAAAGGTAGATCATAACCCTAATTCGATGCTTCAATTCCAGCTTGAAGACAACTATATCTTACCTTAGGGTTAAGTTTTGAGTTCCTTAGCTTCTTGGCCGACACCCTACCACTCTTGGGCGATATGGACTTCCTCTAGGCCGACACAACTTTGCTTGTTGCCGATACCCCCTCACTTGTGGCCAAAATCACTTCAATTGGCCGATATCAACTTGCTATGGGCAATATCAACATGCTATGGCCGATATACTTGCTATGGCCGATACCCAAGGCCTATGCACGATACCCTTGTGCTCTTGCATGACATGCCACCACTTTTCCACGATATGATACTCACCTGCACGATATGGCACTCACTTGGAGTCAAAACACTTCACTCTATGGTCGATATCACCCTATATGGCTGACATCACCTACTTGGGCGATATGGTCTTGCCATGGGCGATATCCCAAGGCCCATGCACGATACCACAGCATCCCTTCACGATATGGGAGCTCTATGCACGATACCTTAGGGTAGGAGGGTGGTAAGGGTCGCAAAATTGCACTAAGGGGTGAAACTAGGGGTATATATACTTGTTGATCATGAAGAAAGGCAAAAAATGAGGTGTCAACATTTTGAGCTAGTAGGTGCCACGTGTCATGCATGGGTGACACGTGTACATGCATGCATCAACATTTATCTTGACATGCAAAAAGGTTGAGGACCATCTAAAGATGCAAATTTGTCCATTTCTTATCCATTTGGATAAGTCATCTCGGTTTAATCACTATTTTAAGTCAAGCCGATACACTTTTTCTAAGGAAACTTGTGGGCTGTCACACCTCACCTCCTTGATGTGCTTTGCACGATATAGACTTTCCCAAGAGTTCAAAAAACGATATGAGGCTTGTCCTATGGCTCCTTGGCCGATAGGCACTCATATATAAGCTTTTCAACTTGATACAACTCAAGTTAAGCTTTCATATTCAACCCTTTTTCTTGGTCATTTCATCACCAAGATTACCATCATTCATAATTGATTCAAACATGGTGTCTCATTCATTCTATATCCTCTAAATGATTCATAGAGGAGGTAGGAACACTCTAGAGGTGTTAATTTGCATATTAACCCCACATTTTGGGTAAATTACAATTTGTACCAAAATTGGTGCACAATGCACCAGTATTGTTCAAACAAGTCCAAACTTGGAATTTAGGCTTTCCACAAGCCACCACCTTGCATAATTCTCTCTATAATGATTCTAAAACTCATTAGGCATGTTCAACATGTGACAGTTTGCATTATAGCCCCTCAATTTGGGTAAATTACACTTTGGTCCAAAACAAAGGAAAATTGCTCAAACAACATTCAATCGGGACCAAACTTGAAACATGAGTGTGTCACATGATAACAAAGCACCTTAGAGGATTATATTAAAGTTCTAATCAACTTAATTAGCCAAAAAAAATAGGGTTACCTCATAACCCAGGTTAGGGTCGTTACAATAGACTTTTGGCTGACATCATCCTCCTTAGCGACAGGCAAAGGCCACCTCACCTCTAGATAAGTCCACACAAACCAACTAGAACTCTTGTCGTCTTACTAGGACGGACAGGAAGGAGTTGTCCCTCTTGTTGGTGTACTAGTCGTCAACCTGTTCTCCCACAACAATGATCCTTAGTTGTTTCTCTCCCTTACTATCCTTTCCTAGTCGGGTAGGACTTGCTTGGGCTATCTTGGATACCACAACTAGAGAGGACAACAATTGTCAGATCAATTGATTCTCATATGTCTTTGTTGTATTCTGGGAAGCCCCCAATACCCCTCTATTTATAGTAGAGGCCAGGGTCAGGTTTCCCAGTCTATATAAGAGTGGAAGGGACCGGAAGATCTTGAACTTTCACAATAATTCTAAAAATTTCACAGCCCACGATAGCTGAAATGGTCATCTCATAACTGAGATGCTCATCTTGCACATGAGATAGTCATTTTGCTAAGCAAAATGGTCATTTCTCCTATTTCCCAACTGCACATGAATTGCCAATTTAAATATAATTAATGTTGAACATGACATCAACACTAATCCTTGATGCAATCAGATTTCTCCATGAACCAATCATCTCACTCTCATGAGCTGATTGTCTCACAACCATGAGACATTCGTCTTACAAAAGTGAAACAGTTGTCTTGACAATGACACAATCATCTTGCTTCCCAATTCAGGTAGAACTTAGCCTATTTAGTTCTAATCAACTTGACACTAAACGGAAGTCTTAACACTTGAACTAATCATTTGGTAGTCTAGTCAGCAGATTTGTTCATGAATCGAGTACTTAAACACTTTAGTAATCAATTCAATCATCATTCATGATTAAAATCCTCTTCTAGATGAGTTCCTATGAGTGTGACCCTATATGTCCCATATTACTTTGGAAGTGAATGTCCATAATAGCTTATGACATCACAAGCAATGAGCGGTGCCTAGTCACACATCATTGCTATCCAAGTAAATGAAAAGTTGGAGAACAACTTCAACCTACAATATGTGTATGGTGTTATAATGTTTATATATTTCTTTGTCACTGATATCTAGACTAAACTCGAGGCATGAACCTGTCATCCTCTTCAACAGACAGCCTATATTTCTTGCCATAGAAGACTGTATGAGTTATATGTTAGCTCAATATCATACATTGACGTACATGTACATGTCCATGTTTTTCTCAGTCTCACTAACTCAAGTGTCCTTGGATATCATACTCCCAAAGGAGGGACAAATCCCATCTGTATCACTCACAGTCAGTCCCCATGTGTCACAGTCATCCAATCATCAACTATATACCAACCCATATTTTAGGATTCACTACTACAGAAACAGCCTTTGGCGTCGGTTGTTTAACCCCCTTTGGCGTCGGTTTCTGAGCGACGCCTATGTGGGCGCCGCTAAAGGTCGAACACTTTGGCGTCAGTTTTTTAACCGACGCCTATTTAACATATAGGCGTCGGTCGTTTAGTAGATAACTGACGCCAAAAGGGTTCGCGCCACAGAAAACGGCGTCATGTAGGACACATTCTGCGTCGGTTATCTACTACAAGACCGACACCTATACTTCAAGACGACACGGTCGTGCTTCCCTGCACGGCCGTGTTTAGTACTATAGGCGTCGGTTTTATATGAATAACCGACGCCTTTTCCACCACGGCCGTGCTATCCTGCACGGTCGGGTTGTTTGTACTATTAGGCGTCGGTTTTTATCAAATAACCGACGCTGTAGGTCTTTGCTGACGATTTTCTGTAAATAACCGACGCCTATATCTATTTTTTTTTCATATCAGTTTGCAGGCCTGCTGTGGCTGGTCAGCAGGATGAGAACCTGCAGTTCAGTTTTCTGAACTGCAGGTTTACGACATCCATTGATATCAGCCTACAAACATGCCACAAACCTACAGAATTCACAAAAAATAATTCACACAAGTAGATACATTCAGACATCAATTAAATTCTCACATTCACACATATAGAAACATTCAAATACATGTATTAACATTCAGAAATATTCATTTACAAAGTATCATTCATTATCGCTATCAACATCCCAATTATATCTTACAGTTGCCACTGCTTGTATGGCTTTTGCCCATTCTTCTCTTATTTCATTTAATGCTTCCATCGTATATGGAGCATGTATATTTTTTAAGCGTTTACCTATTGTGTTGTCAGTTTTAAACACCTGCAAAGAGAATGATGTATATATATAAGTAATAATATAAAAATAAGATTGATATATTTCATACTAACTAATGAGACTATATATAATACCTCATGTATGGTATCGATGTCCAATGCGGCATGTCGGATAATCATCTGCATAAATCGCATCACATAGTATGCGCATGCCCAACCATTGTCTTGTGTAGCGCACTATAAATTGAAACATACAAAATAATACAACTAAGCACAATTCACATCAATAATATATACATTGGAGTCGGGAACTTACTTGTACGTTCTGCCAATTTATTGGCTGGTTCTTTTTCCTTGGGACCGTTCCTCCAGCCTTTTTGAATGCATCTAAACCCCTACATGTTAATATAACACAATAAATTACATAAGTAAATAGTAATGTGATAAAAGATGTTAACGGATATAAAAATGAAATATTTCTCACCAGAATAATGGCATTCTCATTACGTGTCCAATTTTAGTGTTCAATGTACTCCCCGCAGGATCTAGATAATAAACAGTGAATGTCCCAGGGACAATAAATAGTAACTCCCAATGTCTACCGCTAGAGGTAAGAAGTTAACAATTAATAACTCAAAATGCAAAATAAAAATGGAATTTTCTTAAGTCCAAATTATAAATAAAGTAAACTTACTTGACATTGAATGGAGCTATTATTATCATCTTCTTTTGCTGACCAAAAATTGTAAAAGCATCTATACAGTATTGTTGAACATTATCAGGGTCTTTAGCTACCAAACTAATCAATGATGGAATCAAAAATCCCACATGATCAAATGCAAATTGTTTGCAATGATCTTCGACTAAGTAGCTGCAAAACATATAGGCGTATGCATTAATATATAAGAAACCAGATCACCGGATCTTACACAAGGTATATGGATGTATAAACAAGATCTCACCTTATCCATGTCTCTATCATTGATGTATTCAGCCAATCATACATAAACAACTCAATAATATCTTGTATAAATAAAGAGCTATCGTATGATTGACCTGCATAATCTGCATCTAAAGAAACTATTATAGGGAAATGTATATTATGTGCCCGTAGCCAACATGCCATTCCCCTACAAGCAGGACCTAACGGGTATGTTAGGTTAGTTGGAACCCAAGTTGGTAATGCGGGAAGTGGAGGTGGAGGCCTAGGTGATCCTGGTGTCTTCTTTTTAACCTGTATATATAATTTCAGATCAGTTGACATCATATATACACATTAACAGTCTAAATCAATGTAAATTTATCTTACAATTTCAGTCGTGTAGACGACATCTGCTTTGGGCCACAATATGACCCCGCCTTCTGCCTCACCAAGTGTATCAATATCTGGGTGGGCATATGGCAACGCAACTTCCCTCCAATCGGGTAATACATGTAGCGGGCTCACACGAATGTAGCCCTGCGACATTGGAGTCCCATGAAACGTTGCCCCAGGAAGGGACTGGTAAGCCTGCGCCTCTGCAACAACATAGTCTTGCATTCTTAAGCGGCATGGCTTCAATGCCTACAAATTTACGTAAAGAATGTTATACATATATACATATAATCTTGAAAACATATCATCTTGAAAATACTAGCTACAATGTCATAAACAATACTTACAACAGACGTGCTAGGCGATGGGTCTCCAGGATTACTCGCAGTCTGTGCATCAGGAGAAGAGTGGGTCGCCATAGGCTGATTGGAAGCCTGAGATGCCTGCCACCGCAACAATTCTTCCTTGACCTTCTCAGCAACTACATCGTTGACCTTCTTAGCAACTAAATCCTCAACTCTCTTATTCTCCTATACATGGATAAAAGAAACATTAGCTTCTTATTAATAAATTTCCTTTTGTAGTAACATTCTAAAAAAAGAATAGGTTACCTCTTCTTGAGAAAGTCCCACTCTGGGTTTGCGCTGGGATGGCCCAAAGAATGCTTTGATGCCAACACCAGCGTCGGCACCTCTAACACGTCCAGGATGCTCTGGGTTACCCAGAGCAACTGTCAATTCATCCCTTATGCCCTGAGGGATGAACGTGCCTTGTTTCCTCTGCTCGTGCAGCTCCCGCTAATCACCATAAACAGAAATTGGTAAGTTAACACCACAAATAATCAATATTCAAATGATTTCTCTAAGAGTTGTATTTTACCATTTTTGCAGCCGCCTCAGCAGTTACAGGCTTCTTTATTTCACCCTTCTTGTTTTTCCTGCCAGCTATCCAGATATCATGGCGAGGCATGGGTGTGGCAGACTCCTGAGTAGGAGCAGACTCCTGAGTAGTAGCAGACTGCTGAGTAGCCGCAGACTCCGCCTGTAGTCTTTGGCGAACGCTTGCATAGCCTTTTGGACCCATAGTGTGGTCATGCACATTCAGTGCACGCCTTGCTTTTTGTGCGTCACTGAGGGCCTAGTTAGTATGCACATTAATGATTTGGTTAGTAGCACTAAATGTTAATCTTGAATAGGTGAATACAATGTATATTAATTAAATTGGGAGTGACGCCTAATACCTTGAATTCTTCAGATTTTCTTGAAGCAACAAAATTGTCCCAATCTTCTTTGTCCAAGAAGTTCCATTTTTCAAGGGCTGATTTCTTCTTCTTATCACCCTCTTTTATGTATTCTCTGTTCAGATTTGTCCTATAATTCCTAAGCATCTTTCCAGTGCGTTGCATCACACTTTTACGATGCAACTTATCATCCAATGCAAACAAATTCTGTAAAATAGAAATGTTATTAACTAGTATCCAAAATAGAATTGCAAATAATAGAATTTGTAATCTACAAAATAGAATTGCAAATAATAATAACTCACGCATAAATCCTTCCATATCAAGTCTTTTTTCCCTTGAGGAACTTTATGCCAATTATCATACTTAACACCACAATGGCTCCGAGTGGTACACCCAAGATAGTTTACAAAATTATTGCGGTTCACTCCAATTGCATTTACTCCATTATCAAACTCCACCACCAATTTGGATCCACTACCACTTAGCGCTAATAACTTCTTCAACAGAGTGATGCCCCTTTTCTTATTAAGTGTTTGGTGCTGCACATCAATTTGCTCCAGTGCTTCAGTGGGTACAGGTACATCATCAACCTAAATTTTGAAAAAAATAAACACACTAAATTAGCCCAATATAGAAATATAGGATATATGACATAACTAGAAGATAATGAATTTTATAGAAATACAGGATATGTTTTTAGAACTTACATTGGTATCCTCGCCATGCTCGTCATGGACAGCATGCTCATCATGGACTTCATGCTCATCATGGACATCATGCTCATCATGGTCAGCCATCTGAAAATGTCATTAAAAAGGCAAACATTTAGCATTTGTATTAACTAGAAAAAGGCAAACATTTAGCATTTGTATTAACTAGAAAAAGGCAAACATTTAGCATTTGTATAAACATACATGTCTCTAAAATTGTGATCTTTTATCAATTAACAATCCTTCATTGTGATCTCCGTGCACATATAAGTCATCATTAGCTTCAATATTTTGTGGAGTTGGCAACCCAACTGAGAATGGACTGGAGTCATCATACTTATCATAGTACTCTTCTTCATCTATAGGATCTTCAATGAATTGTCTTTTACCATGAAGAACAACCGACCATTTATCATTCGCAGGATCATCGATATAGAATATTTGTTTCGCCTGTGATGCCAATATGAATGGTTCACCCTTCTCGCCAATCTTTTCAAAGTTCACCAAAGTGAAACCCAATTCATCCACTATAACTCCTTTGGTGTTATCAACCCAATTACATTTAAAGAGCGGAATTTTGAAATCTATGTAGTCAAACTCCCAAATGTCCTCAATGACACCGTAATATGACATTTTAGCTTCACGTGGACTCTTATCCTTTGCACTTGCAAAGTACATAGTCGACGCTTGAAGAGTGACCCCACTATTTTGGATGACACTCTTATCATCTTGGCGCTTTGTGTAATATGTGAATCCATTAATGTCAAACCCTTCATAAGACATAACATTCGGTTTTGGTTTAAAGGTGAGGCATTTGATAGTTTCTGTAATATCATTTGGTGTTTGAGATAGTTGATGTAAGACTTTATCTTCAAACCACTTAGTAAAAGTCTTATTATGCTCTCTAGCAGGCCACATTGAACTTGCTCGAGGATGTTGTCTCTTTATGAAATTGGTATGTTCCTCGATATAAACACTCACTTCGTCCATATTGTGTAAAATATAAAAGTGAGCTTGTTCCAACTGCTCACGGCTGATTACTTTCACCCGTGATCCCAAAATTCCTTTGCCCTCCTCAAAATTCTTGTCATTATCAGGAGTGTCATTACCACTGAGAAAGTCATTGCAAAAATCCATAACCTCTCTCGCCACATAACCTTCAATAATACTCCCTTCAGGCCGATAACGGTTTCGAACATCACCTTTAAAAATGCTCATGTATCGTTCAAAGGGATACATCCAATGCAAGAAAACTGGTCCCAACATTTTCACTTCCCTAGTCAAGTGGACAACAAGATGTACCATGATATCAAAGAACGAAGGAGGGAAATACATCTCAAGCTGACATAGGGTAACAACCACTTCTCTTTGCAAATTATCGAGAGTATCAGGGTCAATAACTTTACTGCATAGACTGTTGAAAAAGAAACAAAGTCTGGTAATTGCAAACCTTACATGCTTCGGCAATATAGATCGAATTGCCACGGGTAATATTTGTTGCATTAGAGTGTGACAATCATGAGATTTAAGACCTATCAACTTCAGATCTTTCATTGATACCAATCTATGGATGTTGGATGAGTAACCATGTGGCACCTTAACATTTACCAAGCATTCACAAAAAGTTTTTTTCTCCTTTCTAGACAACGTGTAACAAGCGGGAGGTAAGTATGTTCTTTTACTACCCATTTCACGTAATTCTGTTAATTCTGACCTTATTTCCATTTCACGTAGGTCCAGTCTGGATTTTATCCCATCTTTAGTCTTACCTGGTATATTTAACAGAGTACCAATGATGCTATCACAGACATTTTTCTCAACGTGCATTACATCGATACAATGCCTGACTGTCAAAGAACTCCAATAAGGAAGATCCCAAAATATTGACTTCTTCTTGAATGAAGAATTGTCACTCCGTGTGGCCATACTACATTGTGATTTCTTACCAAATTCATTGACAATGTCTTTTACTCTTTCATAAACAACATCCCCTGGTATAGGTTTAGGTGCACTTCGTTCATCATTCCATCCATTGAATGCTTTGCGCTTCCTACGATACGGATGGAATTTTGAAAGAAACCTTCGATGACTAAGATATACAGTCTTGCCGCCATGTTTTAGTCTTATTGAATCAGTGTTTTCTTCACATATAGGACACACTTTAGCTCCTTTGACACTATATCCAGACAAATTCCCATATGCTGGAAAGTCATTAATAGTGCAAAACAACATAGCGTGCAAACGAAATGTCTCTCTTGCTGAAGCATCATAGGTCATCACACCTTCAGCCCAAAGTTTCTTTAAGTCATCAATCAAAGGTTCAAGATAAACATCGATATCATTTCCGGGTTGTTTAGGGCCCGATATCAACAATGACAACATAACGTACTTATTTTTCATACACATCCAGGGAGGAAGATTGTATATAACAAGCATGACTGGCCAAGTGCTATGTTGGCTGCTTAATGTCCCGTACGGATTCATCCCATCTGTACAAAGCCCAAGTCTTAGATTCCTATCTTCTTCACCAAATTTGGGGTACAATAGATCAATCTTCTTCCACTGTGGGGAATCAGACGCATGTCGCAGGATCCCATCATTATTTTTCTTAACATCTGCATGCCACCTCAAATTCTTCGCATCTTTCGGATTTGCAAACAAGCGTTGAAACCGTGATATTATAGGTAGATACCACAACACCTTGGCAGGAGAACCAGTTTTGGACTCCCCCGAAGTCGTCAATTTATACCGTGACGCACCACATTTTGGACAATCTTTCAAATCTACATAGTCCTTTTGAAATAATACACAATCATTCGGGCATGCGTGTATCTTCTTGGCCTCCATTCCCATTGGGAACAACATTTTCTTTACCTGGTATGTTGAGATTGGCACCTCGTTTCCTTCAGGAAGCATTTCTTTCAACAAAGTCAACAATGAAGTGAAGCTTTTGTCGCTCCATCTATTGTTAGCTTTCAACTTATACAATCTCAACACAGCGCTAAGCTTCGTAAACTTAGCACAGCCTATGTATAACGGTATCTCAGCATCATGCACAATGTTTCTAAAGATAGGAGGTGGATCGGTGTGCTCTACCCTACAACTATCCAGCATCACATCAACGGTGTCTGCTGGAATTGGTTCGTTCACATTTACGTCATCGGAGGCAATTTCTTCTTCCACCCAAGCACTGCTATCGACATCTACTGGTTTCGATTTTGAAATCTCTCCATGCCAGTGCCATTCTGTATAGCCTTGTACAATCCCGTTGCACATGACATGACTTTTGATTTCCTCACCAGTGTTGACTTTCAAGTTGTTACCGCAATGCCTACATGGACAGTAGAACCTATCTGTAGGTTTTTTCCTATGTTCCTCGGCAAATCTAATAAACTGATCAAGACCAGATATAAACTCTGGGGTGCAACGATTACGAATGGACATCCATGATCTATCCATTCTATGATCAGAGAAAACAAGTATATATTAGGAAACAAGTATATATTAGGAAAAGATTAGGGTATACACTTACATCCTAAGTGTATAATGTGATGTCATTCTTATATATAATAAATGTGTACCACCTATCCCATCCTTGAACACCTAATCTCACTAGTAAGTGTATAATGTGTATTGGGTTTTCGAGAAAATTTCAGCAGCATTTCCCCGCTGTTCTCTAAGTACATATGTACTTAGAGAACAAACGGGGAAATGCTGCCGAAATTTTCTCGAAAACCCAATACACATTATACACTTACATCCTAAGTGAGATTAGGTGTTCAAGAACAGTCCCAAACCAGGGACTATCCAAGATTTACTCCTAATGAGTCAATCTTGGACGGGTTTCTAGGCCAACAAACACATTTGATGTCATTCTTATATATAATAAATGTGTACCACCTATCCCATCCTTGAACACCTAATCTCACTAGTAAGTGTATAATGTGTATTGGGTTTTCAAGAAAATTTCGGCAGCATTTCCCCGCTGTTCTCTAAGTACATATGTACTTAGAGAACAAACGGGGAAATGCTACCGAAATTTTCTCGAAAACCCAATACACAGTATACACTTACATCCTAAGTGAGATTAGGTGTTCAAGAACAGTCCCAAATCGGGGACTATCCAAGATTTACTCCTAATGAGTAAATCTTGGACGGGTTTCTAGGCCAACAAATACATGTGTTGTCATTCTTATATATAATAAATGTCTATAAACTACAGGCAAAATGGTTAATCCTAATCAACAGAGCATTATTAAATAATAAATCAAGAAATCAATAGTTTCAAACAAAAGGTCTAGGAATCTTTACTAGACATTATATGTATCCCTAATCATCATATTTAACATACTACATTATTATGAACATCCAGATTAGATTAAGATCATACTATGTTATAACCATTGGTTTAATAACCCTATTTCCGCATGTACATGTTTATCAACTTTAAAATCCTATAATTCATGAAATCATTCTAATTCAATTTAATATGTTGGGATCACATAATTATATAATGACATCAGAATATATAGAAGAATCATAATTAACATGATTAACAACATGCTCATCAAACTAGGGTTTTCTTTAATATCATCTAATATTTGTGTACTAGACATTATATGTATACCTAATCATCATATTTAACATACTACATTATTATGAACATCCAGATTAGATTAACTCTAATCAAATACATTACATGCATTTTTATCACAACAATTTAATCGATGCAAAAAAAAAGTAGAGCAGCTAGCAGCGGGAAGACCAACCTTGTCAGAGGGAAGAAGGTAGAGGCTCCGGTGGCTCTGGCTGGAGGAGTAGCTAGCAGTGACGGCGGTGGAGGAGCAGCTAGCAGCGAGGCTGGAGATGATGGTTGCGGCGGCGCGACGGCGGTGGAGGAGCACCAGGGGCATGGCGGCGCCTAATCTCAGGCGTGGCGGTGCCTAATCTCAGGCGCTGGCGCTGGAGCAGCAGGGGCGGTGGAGAAGGGAAGAAGGTGCAGGAGTGGCGGCAGAGAAGGGGGCGCTGGAGAAGGGGGCGCCGGAGAAGAAATTGCCGGAGAAGGGGGCGCCGGAGAAGAAATCGCCGGAGAAGAAATCGGCGGCAGCAGAGAAGAAAAGGTAATCGGCTCGCAATGAAACAGAAGAAAGGGGAAGAGTCGGGCGATCGCGGGTAATAAAGTTCCCAAATAGCGTCGGTTGTTTCAAACAACCGACGCCTAAACCTCTTTAGCGTCGGTTGTTTGCAACAACCGACGTCCAATTGGACGATATTTTCATGAAATTGTTTGGCGGGAACCACCTTCAGCGTCGGTTATACAAGGATAACCGACGCTGAAAGTGCCACTTTTCGCGCAAATTTTCATCGCACATAGGCGTCGGTTTATACCTACATAACTGACGCTGAAAATGACACTATTTTTTTTATCAAAATTTGGATTTCGTGGGCGACTTTAAGCGTCGGTTTGTTATAAACAACCGACGTTGAATACAAAGCGGTACCTGTGTCTGGCTGGTCTTCGAATATAGACGTCGGTTTGCTTAAACAACTGACGCCTAACATATAAGGCGTCAGTTTTCCTTAATAACTGACGCCCAAAAAAGTGACACTGAATGCTATTTCTGTAGTAGTGATTGTATTTGATGATGTCAAAGCATACCGAACAACATGTGATGAGTACAGTGATTTCAGGTCTAAGAACCACAAACACCACCATCACTATAAGATGTGTTTCTAACTTACCTCATTAAGGTTTCCATGTGTCACTCTTATGGTGGGTTTGTCTGATACAATGTTCTCAAACATATATATGTGTGCTTGGTTTGATATCACCATATCATGGCTAATGAGATTATGTCATCAACCAACTCACACTATGATCTTGTGTGTTATTGATATCTATTTACCTTCCACAATAACAACCGATTAGGGATGTATCAAGAATGCATTTACTCTTAACATCCATATGATCTCATTGTTCATGTCCTCAATCTCAAGACATACATCATTGAGTAATGTCATTATCTAGACATTTCTTATGTTGTTTTAATACCTCAAAACTGAATAAACAAAATAAATCGAAAGCTTGCTTTATTAATAATCAATTCATTTATAAGTTTTGCCATTACAATCATCATATGATTGGCTCTCTGGGCATACATACCAACATTTAGGGCTACTGATGATTGAGTCTCAACCACATAAGTAGTTTGGGGAGTGTAAGTGACACAAAATGACTTGGATTAAAACCCTAATTGGTATTCCACGACTCAGAGATAGGCATATCAACAACCTATACAGGACTTAACTACTTAATTAAGGAACACCATAGGATAATTTGAAATGGTCAAGTCATCTACTACTCTGAAACCATATTATAAAGAGTGAAGCTAGAGAGGGGACATACTCTTCACTCACTTTGAGAATAGAAAACCATCCTATTCCGAATATGAAGTTAAGAATGATTTTCAATTTTACTCAAACGATTTATGTATATATCACACAACATAAAAGTTTGTAAGCAGTGGAAACAAAAATATTACAAAGTTTCAAATTATATCATTATAAAATTTTTCCCCACCATAAATATGGCATGGAAAAGTAAAATGATATAAATCTAATAAATTTAATTAAGTGCAAGACTCGTTGAAGAGGGCAACCATGTCGTTTCAAGCTACCCTCAAATTGAAATTCTTGAATATGGTCTTCTTGAGCCCTTACTCACTAATGTACCTACACCTGTATGGAAAGAGAACATCACCCAAAAAATACCAAACAAAGATTGTATCACTATACACTAACTATGTCCATATACACAAAATTTATGCATCATATTGGGTTACATGTATAAATTGCATGATCCCATGAAAAAGGGGGCATATAAAAGTGGGTAAGTTCAAAAAGAGTCAAATTAAGATATTGAGTTATAATATTTATGGATAGTAATATTTGAGATAAAACAAATATCTTGCCATAAAAAATATCAACAATTTCTAGATAAATAATATCTATGTATGCATAAACAATGTAGACTAAATATATGTAAAGTAGTGCCATAACACCATAAGATCATGGCCTAAAAAGTAACAGTAGAAATGCACACTACCTTCTATAGCTATACATAAATATCATTATTATAGATATTTATGCACCATATAATTGTCGTTTTAATAGGTTGTTTCATATGGATTTTTGGGCACTTATTGTTCATTTTCATATTAATTTGTGCATTATTTATTATCATTAGCTTGTGATACTTATTTGCATCAAATAAAAATAATTTTGACGCTCCTGAATGATTTAGTATTATCCGAGAGCTTATGTTCACATTTTTGGATTTTCAAGTAAATCAACACAACTTAGTACCACTGACTTTGTTGTAGGTGGTACCGACACGTGATCAGTTTGGAACATATGAAAATTGAGAAGACTCAGTAGTACCGACCAAGAAATTGATACTACCGACAACATCACAGGGATTGATTCAGAATTTATCAAGGAAACTCGATATTCTTGGCTTCAAAATCGATAGTACCAAAAGATGCCCGGGCGACCACAACTATCGAAGGCGTCGATAGTATCAACACCCAATTGGTAGTACCGACACGGTGGGATCAGGCAGATCTGAAAATCAAGTTTAATATGATGGTTGGCCTTTAATGACGCCCTAAGTCACTTCTATGACTTAAGGGGATTTTGTCCAGACCTAATTATTGCATTCTATTCCATTAGATGGAAGCCGAGAGAAAGGATAGGAGAAAGCAGAGAAGAAGGCCACGTTCCAGGAGATTCAGGCACCTCTAGAGGATGAATTTGCAGCCGAAAGGTAAGGTAACAAATCGTCACGTTTGTTAGAGGGGATCAACTAGACCATCTTCTTCATGGGTTCTTTAGTTTTACTAATGTTTCCCACATTTTTCTTCTTCTCTCCCATGTATTTGACAATGGAAATCATACAGAGCTAAACCCCTTGTTCCTTAGGACCTGAGAGTAGCCGATTATGCATTATAATTGAATTTTATGTAATAATATATTAACTTCTCTTATTTTTGGACTTATTTCTATGAGATTGTTATGAACTATCCATGCTTGATCACCATAGGTAGCTAACTAGACCTATAATTTCTTTGAAAGAGGAAATTAAAGGTTGGAGAATTCATAGAAATACAAGTTTTATATCACCCTTTGAGAAAGGAGGCTTACGAATGTGAAGAGATTACCTAAAGTATTCAGTAAAGCACCTAACTAATAACACATTCATTACGAGAGTGGGATTGGTATTAGATTAGGTAGTGAATTACACCATGAGAGCGGGTAATTCTTGCTACAGGTCTCTTAGTCTAGGATTAAAGAAGATGTTTATTAATGTTATGATGTTAATTGCAATGTTAACTGAGGTGAAACTGTAGTCCTAAGGAATTAAATCTAATTGATATCAACAACTAGTAAATTTAGATTTATTTTCTACTTTAGATTATTAAACCTTAAATCAAGTTTCAATCAACCTAGCTGATTGCAATACAGTTAGTAATATTTTCCTGAGTTCGATGTCTGGGCCTCTTAAGGCCTATATTACATTGATAGGTACACTTGCGTTTGACGTGCAGTTTATTCGTATCAAGTTTTTAGCGCCGTTGTCAGGGAATGGCAGATCCAACAGTAGGAGTGTTGTGATCGGACACTCTAGGCCACACCTTTTATTTTTCTTTTAATTCTTTCTAAGATGAATTTCAAATATCATTTATTCAATAATTAGTACATATTCTCATATTGTCTTCAACCATTTTAGGTACTAGTGCATGGTGACACTAGATCTCACATCTACAGAGAGTCGTCTCCACAGGGTTTTATTCAGGTAGAGCTCTTATGCCATGAAAGAGAGTACAATAACTCAATAGGAAGGCTAATTCTAACTCCACCACTAAATTTGCCAACATCTCCACCAGAGGAACCAAAAGAACCTGTTGAGATGGCTAACCCAGAAGAAGAGAAGAATATTTGGGAGAAGATCAAGGCATCTTCCTCAACAACTCATCTAGGGCCAATAAGAAAACAAGCAATAAATATGGGAAACTGCAAGATTGATCCAGGCTAGTGACATTGGTCAAGCCACAAGCTTTTCATGGTCACAACACTGAAGATCCAATGACACACATGCAATTTTATGAAAAGCTGTGATATGGTAAAGATAGATAGAGTACCGACTACTGTGATCTACTTATAACGTTTCCTGTCATCATTGGAAGGAAACGCCAAGTCTTAGTTCTACAACCTTCTTCTTGAGTTGATTGAAACATGTGACCAAATGATAGATGTTTTCTTTGAGCGTTACTTTACACCTTAGAAGATGGATGAGCTAGTCAAAAAAATATACAACTTCAAGCAACAGGGAAAATAATCTTACTATGAAACATGGGAAAGATATCATAGCATGTTGAGGAAGGTCCCTCGTCATGGGATCGATCTATATGGACATGTAAAGATATTTTATTATGGGCAACACCAAGGGGAAAGGACCACATTGGACAGTGCATGAACACACTTCTTCCTCAACAACAAGTCATCCAGGTGAAATCTTGAAGAATATGGATAAGAACTAGTCTTGGGGAGAAGAAAGAGAATTCTCAACAACTCTTAAAAGTTTTAGATAGTCCCAGGTGATATGAACATTGAATGAGAAGTTGGACTTGATTGCTAAGAAATTATATACCAAGGATGGAAACACTTCTGGAGGAGAGGAATAGGAGTGCATGTTTGCATGTCAGCAAAATAATAGGGGCAATGACTACTCCTGGAGGAAGGACCCCAAGTTCTCTTAGAAGGACCCCAATAATTTTCAGCAAGATCCATCACAAGCACATCATCAAGCAAACCCACATCAGCATGAAAGGGCTCCTATCAAGATAGACTGCATAGAGGACATACTTGGTAAGCTGGTTAGTCATAATGAAGTGCTCACCGTCCAGACCCAGAGGGAACTAAAGAATCAAGGAGCAATATATGTAGTATAGAGACTCAGATCTCTCAGATTGCACTAGAGGTAGCTTCTTCAAAAAAATCTAGTTAGTAGGGGTTCCCAGGAAATACTGATGTACCATATGGAAATCAAAAGGTCAAGGCGTTGTTGCTTTGAAGCGGCAAGAAAGTGTTTAATGACAAACAAACTATCCCATAAGCAAAGGATGCCACATGTGATATAGGATTGGCAGTGACTGCTGATACAACTGAGATTGATATTATAGCAGAGGACAAGACGACTAAGGAAGAAATTCATTAACCAGAGGAGTCAAGAAAGAAGGCATGCATCCCACTTCATTAAAGGAAAGTGGTCAAGAAAGTGCCCTTTCCGAGCAGCTTGAAGGCAACCAAGGCTGAGCAGTAATTTTAGAAGTTTTTGGATAGTTTCAGAAAATTACATGTCAACATTCCTCTAATAGATGCAATTGAGAAAATTCCTTCATATGGCAAATTTTGAAGGATATAATCAATAAAAAGAAGAGGATAGATGACTCAGATATAGTGGCGCTGAAGGAGCATGCCAGTGCTTTCATTCTGGGAACATTGCCACCAAAAAGGCAAGATCTGGTCTGCTTCAACATATCATGCTACATTGGGAAGACCAAATTTGGAGAGGTTTTGTGTGATAGGAGAAAGCATTAATCTTATGCCCTCGACTAACTTCAAGAAGTTGGGTCTGAAGGAGTCCAGAAAAAGCAATATGACCAAACAACTGGCAGACAACTCAGTAGTTAGGCCATATGTTATCTGTGAGGATGTTCTTGTCAAGATGAACAAATTTGTATTTCCAGCAGATTTTGTGGTAATGGAGATGCAGGATGATCACGACAATGAAATACTACTTGGGAGGCCATTTCAAGCCACAATTGACATGATACTTGAGATGGGTAGAGGAAGATTGACATTCTACACAAGCAATTGAGGATAAGTCACAGTATCACATGCTTCAACAGGTCCAAGGAAATATGTCTTTATTTCTTGGGAGGCCATTCCTAGATATGGCTCATGTGATGACACAGGTTCACAAGGGAACACTGGAAATGGATATCTCAGAAAATACTAAGGAATTTTCATTGGCAAAGGTAGTTCAATATCTAGATGATGAAGAGGAGAAAAATTTCCCAGCAACAATTGAAGATGCAGCTTCTTCCATTCATGTGCAAGCATATCCACAGTTACCTTTGGAGGCATGTCTAATGAATTGGGTGGATGACTATACCCGATGTTGCTCTTTGGAGGAATGTGTCTTATTTCTCAAGACACTACCGTGTTACTACACCAGAAACTTTGAGGACCTAGGACCACCTCCTCAGTGGTTGGTCCCATCTTTGTTGAATCCTCTGGATTTGGAGTTGAAGCCATTGTCTCTGCACTTGAAGTACATTTTCTTGGAAGCATAAGAGAAGCTTCTGGTCATCATCTTGGCTTCATTGAGCATTTGAGAAGAGGAAAAGCTACTTGTGGTTCTAAAAAACCACCACACAACATTTGGATGGTATGTTGTAGACATAAAGAGGATCTCCCCTAGTTTCTGCCAGTACAAGATCAGACTGGAAGAAAGAGCAAATTTGATCGTGCAACCTCAGTGGTGACTCAACCTTTAGTAAAGAAGGAGGAAGTAAAACTCTTATCTGCATGTATAATATATGCTATCTCTGGCTCTAACTGGGTTACTTCAACCTAGGTGGTTCCTAAGAAAGGGGGGATAATGGTTACAACTAATTCAAATGATGAATTAATTAATGCTATGTAGGTGAGTAGGTGGCGAGTATGTACTGATTATCGATTTTTGAACACTGCCACTTTGAAGGACCATTTTCCACTCCCTTTTATCGATCAAATTCTTGAGCGGCTCGCCGGCCACTCTCACTTTTGTTTTCTAGACAATTACTTGAGATACAACCATATTTCTATTGAGCTACAAGATCAAGATAAGTCTACCTTCACTTGTCCTTATGGTACTTTTGTGTATCGTCCGATGCCTTTCGGCCTTTGCAACAAACTGACTACCTTTTAGAGATGTATGCTTGCCATTTTTCTGATATGGTGGAGCGGTGTCTAGAGGTATTCATAGATGATTTTTCAATATATAGGGAATCATTTGATGTTTGCCTTGACAATCTCGATAAGGTTTTGCAAAGATGCGAAGACACTCACCTAGTTTTGAATTGGAAAAAATGTCACATGATGGTGAGTGAGGGGATTGTTTTGGGACACAAGATGTCCAATAAGGGAATGGAGGTTCACCCAATAAAAATGGAAGTCATCTCCAAGCTACCTCCACCATTATCGATGAAGGGAGTGAGGATCTTTTTAGGACATGCTGGATTTGACTGACGTTTTATAAAAGATTTTTCAAAAATTGCCAAACCGCTCTCTGAGTTATTGGAAAAGGATGTTGTTTTTAATTTTGAAGATTGATGTTTGAAGGTGTTTAAGGTGTTGAAGGAGTAGCTGGTCTCCTTACCTATTTTCCAGCCTCCATATTGGAGCTAACCCTTTGAGCTGATGTGTGACACATTAGATTACACAGTAGGGGTTGTTCTAGGCCAACACTGAGATAAGGTCCATGTTGTGTATATTATGCGTCAAAGACTCTAAATGATGCCCAATTAAATTACATGACCACTAAAAAGGATTTGTTGGCAGTAGTTTTCTCTTTTGAGAAATTTCACCAGTATTTGATAGGGGCTAGGGTCATTGTTTGGACATATCATGCAACCATTAAATATTTGCTATAGAAGAAAGATGCCAAACCTAGGTTGATTAGATGGATATTGTTACTATAGGATTTTGATATTGAAATTAAAGATAAAGTAGGTACTGAGAATGTAGTATCAGATCACTTGTCTAGGCTTGAAAGAGTGGATGAAAAAGATATAGATATACTCATTGTGGAAGAATTCCCAGTGAGCAACTCTTTGCCATGAAAAGTAAAGATCCATGGTTCACAAATATTGTTAACTACTTGGCATGTGGGGAGCTGTCATAGGATTGGGGATATCAGGAGAAGAAGAAATTCTTCCATTCTTTGAGGTATTACATTTGGGATGATCCCATATTGCTCAAGTAGTGTAGGGATGGTATTCTGAGGAAAATGTGTGCCGGATTGTGAGTGTGAGAGTATTTTGGCATATTGTCATTCTTTACCTATTGGGTGTCATCATGCTATTTATAGGACTGCAACTAAGGTTTAAGAATGTGGTTTCTATTGGCCTACACTTTTTAAAGACGCAACTTTGTGCTTCATTGTGATTCATGTCAACGTGTAGGTAATATTTCAAAAAGACATGAAATGCCCTTAAATGTTTATCAAGAGGCTGAAGTGTTCAATTTATGGGGAATTGATTCATAGGCCCTTTTTTTCTTCAAATTATATTTTATACATATTACTTGGTGTTTACTATGTATCTAAGTGGGTGGAAGTAATTCCAACCCACACCAACGATGCCCAAGTTGTATGCAGGTTCGTGAAAGATCACAACTTTTACAGGTTTGGGGTGCCCAAGTTGATAATCAGTGATGGTGTATCTCATTTAACCAATAAGAAATTTGGGGCACTTTTGAGCAAATATGGAGTGATACATAAGGTAGGTACTCCATATCACCCCGAAACATAAGGACATGTTGTGGTGTTTAATAGGGAGATTAAGAAAATCTTAGAAAGGACAGTCTCAACCAACATGACTAATTGGAGCATGTTTCTTAATGATGCTCTCTGGGCATATAGGACAACCTATAAGATACCTATAGGAACCACTCCTTTTAGGTTGGTTTATGGGTGAGCTTGTCACTTACCCGTGGAGTTAGAACATAATGCTAAATGGACCCTGAGAAAATTGAACTATAATTTGGACAACGTAGGGAAAAAGAGAATGTTAGAATTGAATAAATTAGATGATCTAAGGTTTGATGCCTATGAAATATCAAGTATCTATAAGGAGAGAACAAATAAAATCCATGATCGCAATATCCTACATTAAGTTTTCACCCCAGGACAGAAGGTTCTTCTATTCAATTCTAGGTTGAAACTACATTTTGGTAAGTTGAGGTCTAAATGGAGTGGGCCTTTTGAGGTGGTTAATTAAGTCTTTCCCCCATGGAGAGGTAGAGATAAGAAATGGGTATGGGCTATTCCTTGTCAATGGCCATCAACTTAAACACTACTTTGAGGGAGATGTGATTAGGAAAGAAGAGAAGTTGAAGCTCATTGAGATTCAATGATTTTTGTTCTTTGATCGTTGAGCCTAAGACGTAAAATAAGGGCGCTTGTTGGCAGGCAACCCAACCATCATTTTTGTTCTTTCAAATTCTAGTTTGTAGTTTTCATTACTTTAGTTTGCATTTTATTAGTTTTTATGTAAAAAAAATACCTTGATCTATTTTGTGTGGCATGCAGGCTGAGTATTAGTCAGTATTACTGACCCCAAAGTTGATAGTACTAAAGCGTTATAGGGAAAATGAAAAAATTTCACAAAACAACTTGAAACTACTAACCACGAAGTCGGTGGTGCCGACGACATCACTGAGATTTCGAATAAAAATTCAAGAAAAATTGGCAGTACTGACCATCAGTTTGATAGCACTAACTTTTTGTAGAAAAGAGCTGAATTGACTAATAAGGACTCACTACTACCAACAACAACTCGGTAGTAGTGATGGAAATGCAAGCTCTAGTTTTGAAACACTGAGATCACTATCGGAAGCATCAAGAATTATGAATGACTCGGTACTAACGAAAAAAGTTGATATGTATGATTCCAAAAGACACATAATCCATGGGAGCACCATCGATGATCAAGATTCATTGCATCTGACGGTCAGTACCACTGATCTTTCACACAAGTTGATACTACTAACTTTCATCGGTACTATCGGTACATGGTGATCCACGTCTTCTGAGATCGACAAATCAGAGCTATCGGTACCGTTGGCTGGTACCGAGTCACACGATTATGGAGAAAAAGTCAGTACTATTGACTTTCTGTTGGTACTACCGACGCATGAACATCATACTAGTCATGTGATATATAAGGAGGGGTTGAGTTTAGTTTTTATTCACACCTTCTTGACACTTCCTTCAGCATGTTTGAGCAAGCATCCCCAGGCATTCAGAGTCTACTCTAAGCGTCTTTCTTTCCATCCCCTTCTTATACCAGTGATGGCATCTAGGAGAGGTTCTTCTTCATCAGCTAGGCAGACTGAGTTGACTCCAAAACCAAACTACATCGCCCATCCCAACACTGACGTAAAGAAGATATATGAGGACTTGATGAAGAGGGAGGTTATTGCGATATGGTATGGTGATCGCACATTCCTCGCCTCTGTGGGCTTTACTGAGAATATGCTCCAAGTATGCGAGCATCAAGGGATGGTGGGCGATCATCCATTTGTCAGTTACTAGATCACTTTCCCAGAGCTCGTCTATGAGTTCCTGGCCTCGCTAGAGATATGCATCATCCCCGAGTATGGGGATGGATTGTTGAGGGTCACATCAACTTTCATCTTTTCATCATTTCCTTTCATTTGATGAAGTAGCAGTTCAATGCCATCTATGGGTGGTTGATGGGTGAAGAACGCTTTGTTACAACTTTGATTTAAGAATGTATGGGAGATTTTAGAGGAGGTGCCATAAGGCCACCATATTAGTTGGCATACAAACTCCATCACAGACATCGAGCACCCTTTTTCTCGTATCATGCATTGCCTCCTCACCAACACCATCTTCGTAAAGTCAAGCTAGGGACAACGGAAAACTTAGTGGGTTGACCTCTACTTCCTCTACAAATTGCTAGAATTGGGAGGAAAGAATGTGAACGTTGGTTCTTTCTTCCTCCTACATATGATGGGCATAAAGTGATTGGTGCAGAGGGCTCCTCCTATCCATTTTGGAGGACTGATCACTCTAATAGCACTACACCTAAACCTTGATCTCTCTACAACCATAACTATGAAGTCCGCTCCCAAGTTGGACCTAAAGCACTTTAAGAGATCAAACCTCCTTAGTGTATGTCAGGGGATGTATGTATGATGTACAGTGGGTACCCAATACAAGGACATCGAGATTTGAGATTTGGTCTTCAACTTGCAGGGACTTTACCTAATGAGGTGGCCTATAGACAACTCTTTAGAGGAAGATGCACAAGAAGACAATGCTGAGGAAGAACAATAGAAGGAGAAAGAAGAAGAAGTAGAGGTGAAACCCACCATCCCCATCATGAGGAGATTGGTCCCACACAAGCACCTTTACGCATATGGAGCCTCTAGTTCTTCTGCTCCACCACCTTCATAGGAGGACGATCCATACTCCATGGTAGACATGTATTGAATGCTACAGGAGATACAACAAGGGTAGAAACAATAGACGCCTACATTGGCGGGCATCCATGATGTCCAAGGACGGCTCTACCACAACCAACAAGCAATCTTTGAAAACAAATGACTTCTATTGGCCAACCAAGAGAACATGTACACACGCCTGCAACGGATGGAGGACTACCAGAAGTTGTTCTTCGACAATGATTGGAGCAAAGGCTACTTTGGTGGTTATCTACAACCCCAAAAATGCCACAACAGCTGTCGAGTTTTCAGGATACATTATACCACTTTGATCCAGCCATGCCACAACCACCACCACCACACTTCTGATCGGTACCACTGTTCCACCTCTTTAGTTAGAATTTTGACTATGCATACATAGTCAAGTTCAAGCTTGGGGGCATTGGAACATCTCTATCCTTAGTCTTTATTTTACTTTTAGTCTTTATTTGATTTTTATCTTTTGTTTTACCAAGTTGTAGGATCCACGATCTATCTAGTGTAAAAGTGGAGCTTAGTTCATGATTCTTGTCAAAGTTATGTACTTTTAGGTGTTTGCAATGAAAATTAAAATGAAAAAAATATAAAATCTTTGAATTAGTTGAAAATTTCTTGAGTTGCATCACCTAGAGGAACTGTTTGGGCAAGTCAGCTTAAGGACATTTGATGTGAATGGACATCTTAACTGTTCATGTAATGTGGATGAAGATGGGTTTTGAGCCTAAATTGATCAAACAATCAATGAGATCTTAAATTGAAATTCAAGGAAGAAATATTAAGGTTACCCTATTCACAGGTCATTAGAGAGGGACATCATATTTCATGAAAGGCATTGTCTCTTAATTATGTGATTCTGCCAAATGTTCCTTTCATTTTGACCCACCACCTTAAGATGATCAAGTAATCTGAATTATTTCTTCTTATTTGCATTGCATGGCATAAATGGTAACATGATAGTTGGTTTCTCTTTTATTGCATTAGCTACAAAATGAAAAAAATTTGTGCATGTCATCTAGTTGCATGATAACTACATTACATGTAGACTGATGGCATTTTTCAATATTCATTTTCACATCATGTAGTTATATTGTTTCCCTCTGAAATAAGAGTGTAGGGATACACATACATACCCTTAGAAGAAAAACAAGAAAAAAATGAAATGAATTTGACATGTTAGTGAAGCCCGAGCATAATTTTCCATCATGCTAAATAGTGGGCCAATGAAAAAAGAAAAAAAATTCAATGTTATGAAATAAATTGGGAGAAAGGATTCCCTAAACTCTTCATAAAGAGATGGAAACATTCACATGATGCATTCTCTTATATACTTTAATCTCATCCAATTGATGAGATATTCGATACATGCATCATTTCACCCATAACATTAGGCATTAGGATTCATGAATTTTTCATTATCTCCACCACATAGGTTCATCATGTTTTATTTTTACATAAATAATTCAGATATTACTTGTAAGTCTTCATAAGCCACCTAATTCGTTCCATTCATTGCTCTTATTAGTAGGCCACTTAAATGATTATTCTCCTCATTGATTCTTATAAGAAGAACTGCATACAAGTAGTTGGTAGTTCAGAAGGCACAATCTAGATAGAGAATCACATAATGCACCATATGAATGCCTGATTGACTATGACATTGACTGCTCTATTAATAGTGTTACACTGATCCAAGGGTGGATAACTTTTATCGATATTTTTGGTTTCTATAGAGCAGTTGATTATTCTGTGGTCAGTAAAGGCTGGTTTGGGACCGCCAGGTGGGGATAGTTGAGGAAAGAAAATTATATTTTATGTCCTTTCATAGACTTATCTCAAATAGATCTAAGGGTGTGTTGCTCGAGGACGAGCAACATTTAAGCTTAGGGGAGTTTGATGCACTGGATAATTGTCATTTTCATAGGCTATTTAATATCGATTTTTGGGCACTTATTATTCATTGTTCACTTTCATATTATTTTGTGCATTATTTACTACCATTAGTCTGTGATACTTATTTGCATCAAATAAATGTAATTTTAATGCTCTTGAATGATTTAATAATATTCGAGATCTTATGTTCGTTTTTGTGTATTTTTAGGTAAATCTACAAGAATCTACACAGTTCGGTACTACCAACTTTGTTGTCAGTGGTACCGACGCATGCTCAGATTGGAACATATGGAAATCAAGAAGACTCGGTAGTACAAACCAAGAAGTCCATACTACTGACAACATCACGGGGATGGATTCAAAATTTATCAAGGAAACTCAGTACTACTGACTTCAATCTTGATGGTACTGATAGCTTCCCAGGAAACCACAACTATCAAATGTGTCGGTAGTATCAACACCCAGTTGGTAGTACTGACATGTCGGGAT
This sequence comes from Alisma plantago-aquatica, assembly GCA_963693085.1. Classification (NCBI taxonomy): domain Eukaryota; kingdom Viridiplantae; phylum Streptophyta; class Magnoliopsida; order Alismatales; family Alismataceae; genus Alisma; species Alisma plantago-aquatica. The sequence continues at coordinate 128,708,384 of OY856409.1, read as the reverse complement.
CAGGTAGATCTAAAAATCAAGTTTAATTCGATAGTTAGTAATTAATGACGCCCTAAGATACTTCTATCACTTAGGGGGATTTCAGATAGACCTAATTATCTCATTCTACTCTATTGGATGATAGTCGAGAGTAAAGAAAGGAGAAAGCAAAGAAGAAGGCCACATTTTGTGATATTCAGGCACCTGCAGAGGACAGATTTGGAGTCGAAAGGTAGTAAATCATCACGTTCGTCAGAGGGGATCATCCAGACCATCTTCTTCAGGACTTCTTTAGTTTTATTAATGTTTCCCATATTTTTATTTTGCCTTCACATATACTTGACAATGAAAATCATGCGGGGCTAAACTCCTTGTTCCTTAGGACCCAAAAGTAGCCCGGTTATGCATTGTAATTGAACTTTATCCATTTATACATCAATTTCTCTTAATTTCTGGACTTATTTCTATGAGATTGTCATGAACTATCCATGCTTGATCACCATAAGTAGTTAATTAGACCTATAATTTAATTGAAAAAGGGAATTAAATGTTGGAAATTTTACAAAAATACAAAATTTATACCGTCGTTTGGCAAAGGTGGCTTAAAAATGTGAACAGATTACCTAGAGTATTTAGTAAAGCACCTAACTAATAACAAAATTGTTATATGAGTGGGATTGGTATTAGATTAGGCAGTGAATTAGGTTGCGAGAGTGGGTAATTCTTACTACAGGTCTTTTAGTCTGAGGTTAGGAGAGATATTTATTAATGTTATGATATTAATTTCAATGTTAACCAAGGTGAAACCGTAATCCTAAGGAATTCACTCCAGCTGAGATGAACATCAAATAATTTTATATTTATTTTATACTTTAGATAATTAAACCTTCAATCAAGTTTCCATCGGCCTAGCTGATCGTACTAAAATTAGTAGTAGTTTCTGGATTAATGTTTCCCTGAGTTCAACATCCAAGCCTCTTAAGGCCTATATTACATTGATACATATAGTTGCATTTGACGTGTAGTTTACTCGTATCATCTAGTCATATATTTTTCATGCAGAGATAGAGTGAAAATACTAGTATTCTGGTCATAATTCACATTAGACTATGCAAGCATAGAAAGAGGGGTCGAAGGACCCATTTAAACATAATAAATCAATGTACACAAATTTATAAGATTTCAATCATTAATATGGATGTTCAACTTTAGATTACAAAAGGATAGTTGTGACAACCCACCACATCAAAATGACATCACTCAAAACAAAACAATGATTAACCACTAACTAATCATATTACTAAAAAGGTGCAAAATTGAAAATTGAATAAAAAATTCAAACAATACAAAAGAAGCATTTATATAGAGGTCGAACTTCACATATATTCATTTCAGACATCTTTACATGTGTTCAGTGACCTCGGCCAAACCCATATACAAAAGGTATTTTTTGAGATAATTACAACATCTACATTGTGTGTAGATGTTCATTACATATAATAAAAAAATTGAGTCGATACACATCATGTACAAATCCCCCTGCCCAAACCTGAGAGTACAATGACAACTATACTTTACACAAACCACACCAACCTCTCAACTTTATTGGTCTCCAACTTAGACTCCCCAACCCCCTAGTTTGACCATGTTGTTGGTAACCTAAAAAAAAGGTGTGGAAGCCCACGAGGTGATAGTAGATAAAGGAATGATAAAGAAAAAGGATATCCAATATACAATGGAGAAATCTCTAGTTCTAAGACTAAGGGAGCATATAATTATTATAATTAAATTGATTATTATTCTACATATTTTCCCTTCAGGAAAGTACCCAAAAGCAATAGATTTGGGTTGCTAAGCTAACTGATGCGATGATTTTGAGTCGCATTTATATACTTGTTTGATATGTGCTTTATGCATTTATTAGTCATTTGTTATGGTTAATGTTGCATAATTCGTTCACTTTGGTCTATGCTACTTCTATATGTCAAATTTCCCCTATTTCAAGCATTTTGAGTATTAACTATCAAAAGAATACATTTTGTGTGAACTTATGTGGTTTCGTGTGTTAATTTCAGGAAAAATAAGTATCTGCTACCGTCGATACCATCGACCGGACCACAGGTTGCCAGCCGCAAGGACCAAAAGAAAGTCGATACTATCGACAGGGATGTCGATGGTATCAAGATACCATCAGGTTGCTGGCAAGAACTGAGTCGATACTATCGACTCATATGTCGATACTATCGACTGGTGGAGCTACAACGACACAAAAAGACAAAATCGTCGCTACAGGTTTGTCGATACCATCGACCCTTATCGATGGTATCAAGATGACATCAGGCGCAAAGACAAAAGAAAAGAAGAACTATCGATATCGCACTAGGTCAATACCATCGACCCGCGTTGATGGTATCGACACCGTCATATATGAGTTTGTTTCAGATTAATCTTAATCGGACAGCTTTGATTAATTGGTGACCTAATTCGGGAAATATACCTAATGACGGCGCCCAAGGGGGGAGGATCACGTCATTAGCCGCTGCACACATCCCGGAGAGCAAGGAGAGAAGAACGGAGCACGAGAGCACACCCCAGCCGATCTGGATGCTGAAGAAGACGATTTCCACCACCGAAAGGCGGGAGAACATGTATTCCACGCCAAGGATCGCTTGGATCTTCATCGTTCAGGGGTTTAACCACTCAATCACATTTTTCTTCATGTTTCCCTTTTTCTACTCCACGTTGTACTCTGAGATGAACATGCGAGGCCTATCCCCTTTGTCTTTAGGACCGGGAGTAGCCCAGAAATTCATTGTATGACAATTTCATCATAGTAATTCATATCTTATCTCTTAAATCTGTCGTATAATTTCGTTTTCTCAAATATATTATTATGCTTGATCACCATAATAATAATCTAACGCCCTTAATTGCTTTGAAAGAAGAATTAATGGTTGAAAAGAGACGGAATTTACATTAATTGACAAATCCCTTGAACAAGGTGGTGTAAGATTAATGGTGGATACCGAGAGGTCATTTTTAATGCACTTAGTTTAGGGTATAGGTTACTACGACGGTGGAACCGACCTAGACATAGGTAGTAAATTGTACCACGACAGTGGGCGATTCTGATTTCAGGCCACTACCCGGATAGAGAGATAAAATTGAGTAACTATATAGACTTTAATACAATGAAAACCCGCGGTGAAACCGCAATCCTAAAGATCTCACTTTGAATTGATTAAACCAAACATTTAATCGATTGCTTGTTTTGCTATATTTTTGTTTTCTTTTAATTTAGACAACAACTCTCAACTATTTAATTGGCTTGGCTGATCGCAAGTAGTTAGTAGGAGTCTCCGACGATTTCACGTATCCCTGTGTTCGACTCGGGCCTCACAAAGGCCTGTATTACTTCGACGCGTTCACTTGCGTTTTTGTGCACGGTATATTTGCATCAAGTTTTTGGTGCCGTTGCCGGGGATACAGCGAATTGTCGGCACTACGAGTGCTACAAGCGGCCACTCTAGGCCACATTTTTTTTATAATTTCAAAAATTCATAATCTATTTTCTAAATATTTGCAATCGTCAAGCACTGTACTAAATTTAATTTTTCTATTTGCAGGTACTGTGCATGGTGCAGACGCGTAGTAAAGACTACACGAGGCACACACCAGAGGTTCCACTGCCGGGATCGGAAGACGAGGACGAGTATAATCAAGACCATTTAGAAGAAACAGATTCAGAACCTGAACAAGAAGAGATGAATGAGCCACAAACAATATGGGAGAAGATCAAGGCTTCTTCCTCATCCGCTTCTAAGGGGCCGATCAAGAAGCAAGCGGTGAATATTCCAACATACAAGATTGATCCGACTTTAATCAACTTGGTGAAGTTGAATGCTTTCCATGGGCTCAAAAATGAAGACCCCGTCGCGCACATAAGTCAATGTGTGGAGAATTGTGATATGATAAAAATCGACAGATTTCCACAAGATGTGCTCTATTTGAAGCTCTTCCCGAGTTCTCTAGCGGGAAATGCGTGTGAATGGCTACACAACTTAGACGATGAATACGTGGAGTCTTGGGACCACATGGTGGAGGTTTTCTTCGAGAGGTTCTTTCCACCCGAGAAGACCAATGACATGATCAAAAAGATCCACAACTTCACCCAACAAGCAGGAGAGACCTATTCTGAGACCTGGGAAAGGTTTCAGATCATGCTCAGGCGATGCCCGCATCACGGGCTTTATAAGGAGACACAAGTCAAGATCTTCTATTTTTCTCTCTCCGAGCATGATAGAAGCAACCTTGATTCAGCCGACTCTGGATTTTTCTTGAATAACACAGACACAAGATGTTGGGAAATCCTAAAGAACATGGCTAAGAAACAATCGTGGGGAGAAAGAGGCACCGTGGAGCACGTTCGAGTGGCAGGTGAATCTAAAGAAATCAAGGAGCTGAATGAGAAGATGGATCTTCTCGCAAAGAAATTGCTCGCAAAGGAGGATACTGAGTCTGAGGATGAGGCTCAAGTTAAATTCATGAGGCAGCAGCAAGGCTACAAGAATAACGACTATTCATGGAGGAAAGATAAGAAGTTCTCTTGGAAGGATCCAAATAACTTCTTGCAGGATCCAGACGCTAAACCCCATCCAATAGCAGAGGATAAGAGCACAGAGCTGCTCAATCAAGTGATAAAGCAAAATCAAGAACTCATGACTACTTTCGGCCAGCAAATAAAGCAACAAGGGGAGTTTATGAACCAATTTGGGCAGACACTGCAGAGCCATGGGGCTCAAATGAGGACAATAGAGACATATATGGCACAAATGGCAGCAGAGATAGCCAGTTTGAAGAAGCCGACGCATCCAGGTTTTCTAGGTAATACTAATGTTCTAGGAGGAAACCAACAGGCGAAGGCCATCTTGCTAAGAAGTGGCAAGAAATTGTTAAATCCTAGGGCCGATGAAACAAGCAAACCCCAAGCAGAAATTGAAGGTGAGGCCATTGAGGAGCTGCCCGTACCGGTCATTGAACCAGTTGATGACACAACAGTGGATGCTACTGAAGATCCTATTGCAGAGGAGGAGGAGCCCCAGAAAAGGACACCCTATGTGCCACCACATCAAAGGACACAGGCTGTCTCGATCCCTTATCTGAACAACGCTAAGGCAAGGAAGGTAGATGCCCAATTCAAAAAGTTTTTAGACAGTTTTAGAAAGCTTTCAGTCAATATCCCTCTTAGACAGTTTCAGAAAGCTTTCAGTCAATATCCCTCTATTGAAAGCTATTGAGAAAATCCCTTCTTACGGGAAATTTCTGAAAGACATCATCACCAAGAAGAGAAAAATCCCAGACACTGAGGTTGTTGTGCTTAAGGAGCAGGTGAGTGCCTTCATCATGGGCACATTGCCACCAAAGAGGCAAGATCCAGGCCGTTTTAACATCTCTTGTTACATCGTGAAAGTCAAATTTGGTGAAGCACTATGTGACTCAGGGGCGAGAATTAATTTGATGCCCCTTTCTACATTCAAAAAGCTGGGATTAAAAGAGTCACGGCCAAGCAACACGACTATCCAATTGGAGGACAATTTAGTGGTAAAGCCATATGGTATTTGTGAAGATGTGCTAGTGAAAGTGGATCAATTTGTATTTCCAGCAGATTTTGTCGTCATGGAGATGCAAGATGAACAAGGCAATGAGCTACTACTCGGACGACCATTACAAGCTAAAACCGACATGATATTTGAGATGGGGAGAGGTCGTTTGACCTTAGGTATAGCTGATGACCGATTTGAGATGGTCATGCCTTCCAGCGTCACTTCACCTAAATCCAAGGAGCAATGCCACATGGTAAAACATTTTGATAACAATATCTTACTTTGTCTAGGGAAGCCATTTCTAGATATGGCTCATGTAATGACCAAGGTGGACAAGGGGACTTTGGCTATAGACATCATGGAGCGGACCAAAGTGGTATCCCTTTGCAAGGATGTAGGGTTCCCGAATGATGAGGATGAGGACATTCCTCCCTCTACGGAGGATGATGCTATAGCAAATTTAGTTTTTGATGCATATCCGGAATTACCACTGGAGGCTTGTTTAGTCAATATCACTCATGATTGGATGAGAAGCAAATCACTCAAGGAGTGTGCCAAGATGCTTCAGATGTTGCCATGCTTCTATGCTAGGTATTATGAAGATTTAGGCGAACTTCCCCCACCGCTTCAATCATCCTTAATTAGCCTGCCGGAGTTGGAGTTAAAGCCACTGCCACCGCACCTCAAGTACACCTTCCTAGCTGAGGAAGAAAAGTTACCGGTGATTATTTCTGCTTACCTGAGTGCGGAAGAGGAGGACCAGTTGTTGATAGTGCTGAAGAACCACCGGGGAGCATTTGGGTGCTCTGTTGCAGATATCAAGGGGATTTCCCCTACTTTGTGTCAGCATAAGATTCGGCTCGAGGAGGGAGCCAAGTCGGTGATTCAACCACAACGTCGACTGAATCTGAGCATGATGGAGGTGGTGAAGAAGGAGGTGATTAAGCTTCTTTCCGCAGGTATCATCTATGCAATTTCAGACTCGACATGGGTGAGTCCCACACAGGTAGTCCCTAAAAGGGGGGAATAACTATCACTCAAAATATTTTAAATGAACCTGTCACCACCCGCTTGGTAACCGGGTGGCGAGTTTATATAGATTACCGACGTCTGAATGCCACTACGCTAAAGGATCATTTTCCTCTTCCATTTATTGATCAAATTCTAGAGCGTTTAGCCGACCGATCACATTTTTGTTTTCTGGATGGGTATTCTGGGTACAATCAGATTTCGATTGATCCTAAGGACCAAGAGAAGTCTACTTTCACTTGTCCCTATGGAACTTTCGCGTATCGCCGCATGCCCTTTGAATTATGTAATGCACCAACGACTTTTCAGCGTTGAATGCTCGCCATTTTTTCTGATATGGTAGAACGCTGTCTAGAGGTCTTTATGGATGATTTTTCGGTTTATGGTGCTTCTTTTGATGAATGCCTTTATAATCTGGATAAGGTGTTACAAAGATGCAAGGACACACATTTGGTCCTCAACTGGGAGAAATGTCATATGATGGTGAGTGAAGGGATAGTGCTGGGACATAAGGTGTCCAACAAAGGTTTGGAGGTAGATCTGGTAAAAATTGAAGTAATTTCTAAATTACCCCCACCAAATTCGGAAAAAGGGGTAAGAAGCTTCTTAGGCCACGCCGGATTTTATTGTCGGTTCATAAAAGATTTTTCAAAAATCGCCAAACCTCTATCTGAGCTTCTCGAAAAGGATGCCGTTTTTTATTTCAATGACAAATGTTTACACGCGTTTAATGTGCTGAAGGAGAAATTGATTTTCGCACCGGTTGTTCAAACACCAGATTGGACTAAGCCGTTTGAACTCATGTGTGATGCATCTGATTTCCCTGTAGGAGATGTGTTGGGACAACAAGTGGATAATAAACCCGCCATGATTTTTTATGCCTCTAAGACTTTGAATGATGCCCAACTAAAATACACGAATACTGAAAAAGAATTGCTTGCTGTTGTTTTCGCTTTTGAAAAATTTCGGCAGTATTTAGTTGGATCGAAAGTAGTAGTTTGGACTGAACACACCGCTATTAAATATTTGATGGAGAAAAAAGATGCCAAACCTAGATTGATTAGGTGGATCTTGCTCTTACAAGAATTTGATATCGAAATCAAAGACAAGGCGGGGATTGAAAATGTTGTAGCAGATCATTTGTCTAGGTTAGAGAGGGTAGATGAAAAAGATATACACATACCCATAACTGAGACATTTTCGGATGAACAACTTTTGAAAGTCAATTCTAAAGATCCGTGGTTTTCATATATCGTGAATTATCTTGCTTGCAGGATCATCCCGGATGATTGGACATATCAAGAGAAGAAGAAAATTTTCCATTCTCTACGATATTATTTTTGGGATGACCCCATTCTTTTGAAGCAATGCAGGGATGGTGTCCTACGCAGGTGTGTACCTAAGGTGGAATACGAGAGTGTTCTTCATCATTGCCACACTCTACCTACGGGCAGACACCATACGAGCTCTCGTACGACTGCCAAAGTACTGGAAAGTGGCCTATATTGGCCTACCTTGTTCCGAGACGCCTATGAGTTTTTGAGGCAATGTGATTCCTGCCAAAGAGCAGGTAACATTTCAAAGAGATAAGAGATGCCCCTAAATGTTTTCCAAGAGGTTGAGGTATTTGATCTATGGGGTATAGATTTCATGGGACCCTTTGTGTCCTCCAATTCAAATTTATATATCCTTTTAGCTGTTGATTATGTGTTGAAGTGGGTAGAAGCAATACCCACAAGGACTAATGATTCTACTATAGTGTGCAGGTTCGTTAAGGAAAATATCTTCTGTAGGTTTGGAGTGCCCTAAATGATCATTAGTGATGGGGTACGCACTTTAAGAATCAAAAGTTCTCGGCACTATTGAGGAAATACGAGGTCAAACATAACATTGGTACCCCGTATCACCCGCAAACTCAAGGACAAGTGGAGGTCTCCAATCGTGAAATTAAGAAGATCTTGGAGCGTACGGTGGCTTCCACGAGGAAGAATTGGAGTGCCTTACTACTGGATGCATTGTGGGCATATAGGACGACATACAAGACACCTATAGGCACCACGCCTTTTAGGTTGGCGTACAGTCGGGCCTGTCACTTACCGGTGGAGTTAGAGCACAAAGCACACTGGGCGTTGAGAAAGCTCAACTTGAGTTATGATGAAGCGGGGAAGAAGAGATTACTTGAATTAAATGAATTGGATGAGTTGTGAATGACTGCATATGAGAACTCTCGGATATACAAGGAGCGCACTAAGTTGATCCACGATCACCACATTCAGATGCGCACCTTCAAGAAAGGAGATCGTGTGATTTTATTCAATTCAAGGCTGAAGTTGCATCCCGGGAAGATTAAATCCCGATGGAGTGGGCCATTCATGGTAGAAGAGGTCAAACCACATGGCACAATCATGGTGCGCGATGGCGAGACTACATTTTTGGTGAACGGACAGAGGTTGAAGTTATATTTTGGTGAAGATTACACGAGGAAGGTGAATGAGGTCAAACTCATTTCACTTTCGGATGCATGATGTGCTTCAAGTCGTATAGCCTAAGACATTAAATAAGGGCGCTTGTTGGGAGGCAACCCAACCATTGGTACTTTCGTTTAGTTTCTTTACATTCGTAGTTTGATTTGTTTTAACTTAGTTTGTAGTGTAAAAAAGATACCGTGATCATTTGCTACATGTGCAGGGTTGAGGCAGAGTCGATACCATCGACCCTTGTGTCGATGGTGTCGACCATGGTACAGGTTGGCGACTGCAGGAATCGGACTGCGTCGATACCATCGACGGCCTTGTCGATGGTATCGACATACCAATAGGCAGATCACAAGCAGAGGTCGATGGTATCGACATGGGTGTCGATACTATCGAGATCTCTGGAGATTTTCAGAACGAATCGTCTCAGGAAAGTCGATACCATCGACGGGCGTGTCGATGGTATCGACACATTCATGCAAAGAAGGTGGCGGCCGGGCCTCGCGAGGGTTTGCCCTAATCAGAGAGTCGATACTATTGACTCGTGTCGATAGTATCGACGCGCCACGTCAACGATCCGTTAGGAAAGATCAACGGTGATCGCAGCAACAAGGAAGTCGATCTGGGGGACGGGTCGATACCATCGACTTGCGTCGATAGTATCAACGCGTCAGCAATCTGGGCCCCGCAGATCCAGCCATCGACAACCGTCGATACTCGCGGAGGTACAGATCGTGCTACCCGTGTCGATACCATCGACTCGTGTCGATAGTATCGACGGGCATACAGTACCGCCGGCCACGGCTATATATGAGGAGTATTTGCGTCAGATGACATCACAACTCCAGTCCAATTCTTCTTGACTTGTGCCGAGTGTGTTCCAGAGCTATCCAAGCCTGAAGACAAGCAACACCGAGCAAGTTCTTCATCGAGCGGAGATTCACTTCTCCGATCTTCACCGAGCTCCCTTTCTATTCCTCTTTCTTTTGTGATCATGGTGCATGTAGCTGGTGCATCATCTTCACGCGTGAACCCGATGGACATCCCAGAGTTCGTGCCACCTCCGACCGCGTCAATCGCACGCCCGCGGCTGATCCATCCATCCGTGGAGGTCAAGAAGATATACGAGGAGATGCTAAAGAGGAAGATCGAGCCGACCCGTTATGTTGAATGGGAAACTATCTGCAACCTGGGGTTCGACGCCAACCTTGCCTACGTCTTGAAGGGGCAGGCGCATCACACGAGCAGAAGGCCTGACGAGCTGGAATTTCATGAAGATGGCCAGCCGTTTTTCGGCGAGTGGCATATGTACAAGGAGCTGGTGGCTGAGTTCATGGCGTCACTGGACGTATGCGTCATACCCAATGACGTCATAGCCACCGACCGTGAGTGGATCAAGTGCTGGGTGTCTTTCCAGCTGTACACCATCGACTACACCCTTACACTCTGATAGTTCAACAAGATTTTCAACTGGAATCACTCGCAACATGATTACCGGCGACCGGACAACCGCACCGACTATGATGCAATCTTCACCGAGCTGGTGACGGTGCCGTCGGGCAAGTTATTGAGCTACCATAATGCTGTGGTAGCTGATTTCGAGCACCCCTTCGTCCGGATACTTCACCGGATGCTGAGTTCTATGTTGTTTGCTAGGGGTGATTTGGCCCTCAGCAAGTTTCAGGAGACGAATTTATTCTTCTTGTATAAACTCCTGAAACGCCAAGAATGCAACTGGGGTGCCTTCTTTTTGCAGCGGGTTTCGGCGGTGAAGAGGAGTACACGGAAAGCGCCGATTCACTTTGGCGGGCTTATCACCAAGCTGGCTTCCTACCTCGGGCTGAATTTCTCTACTTTGACTCCTCTCTCCACCAGGAGCAAGGTGAACTTGCAACATCTGCACCGCTCCAACCTCATCCTTCTTCGAGATGGTTTGGCGTATGCGCACTGCCACGCCAACCATGCTTACCAGGAATGCTCGCTTCTCGATCCGGTCTTCAACATCGAAGGGGCGCAACACTTCTGATGGCCTATCATAGCCATCACTGACTCCAATGAAGACAGCGGCAACGACGACGACGACAATGATGATGAGGCTGAAGAGGAAGACGAGGCCTTCACACCTCTTCGGGCTCGAGTGGCACCACAGAAGTGTCCTCGGATGCATCCGGGTGCATCTTCATCATCACAGCCTCCGCCACCACCACCGCCCTCACAGCCAAGCGAGGATGCCTACTCGATGCAGGGCATGTATGCTATGCTACAAGACATATAGCAGACGCAGCAACATCACATGGCGATGTACACCGGTATTCAAGACACTACAAACCGGTTACTGGACAATCAAAGGGCAATGTTCGAGAACGAGCGTCTTCTCTTCGACAACCAACAACAAATTCATGATCGGTTGCAATGGATGGAGATGCAACAGCAGCCCTTTTACGACCACTATTGGAGCCAAAATTACTTTGGAGGCTATCCACAACCTCCACCTAGGGCCCAGTTTGATCCGAGCTTCCAAAGGGAGTATCCTTCTTGGGACCCTACGGCTCCGCAGTACCCGCCTCCACCTGAAGAGTAAAGTGGTATCTCTGTTCCAACCTTTAAGATTTTTTTGACTATGAGGCCATAGTCGAATTCAAGCTTGGGGGGGTGTTGGAACAACTCTATCTTTTATTTTCTCTATTTTTAGTTTTATTGCTTTTGTTTCTTGTCATTTGTTTCCTGCAATTTTAGTTTGTCTGTAGGATCCACATTCTATCTAGTGTAATTGTGGATGTCGTTAATCTTGAGTCATCTCAGTTGCATGTGCATGGAATTAAGGAGAAAACTAAAAAATTTTGAGTGTCGCAAGCTTGGGTGTTGTTCAACTTTGATCACTTAACTTAGAAAATGATTGGTTTTGTCAACTTTAAAATAGAAAATCACAACTGTACATTCCTAATGATTCATGAAAGTGGACGAAATTGGTTGTTTGAGCCTAAACTGACCAAATGATAATGAGACTCTAATTTGAAGTAAGAGAGAAAAACCTCTTAACTACTACACAGGTCAGTAAGGAGGGACACATAATATTTTTCAAAGGTTCAGTCAATTAGTCTTATGATCTGTCCACCTCATTGCTTTTCACAATCCACCAAGACTTGGAAGTAAAGTACAGTTTTAACCTTTTTGATTGCATGTCATGTAGATAAGACTTGCATTGCAACCACCTTCATATCTTTTGCATGAAAAATAAAAAATATAGAATAGGTATACATGCACATTACCCTTAAGTACATGTCATGTAGTTGTATTCATAACTTTTATGCATAAAGTATATCATGTACCTCATTTATTCTTTAATGGTGAATTAAATTGTTCCATACCTTCTAAATAGTGCAAATATTCGAGTTATGCAGAAAAAAATAAGCCCAATAAAGTATTCATTGTCAATTATGGATATAAGGGTTTGGAAAAAATATGAAAAGAAAAAAATCTGAAAAATATGAAATTAAAAAAAAAAGTTATTTAGAAGCAACTAGAATAAGAAGGAGAAAGGAACATAATCTCACCTGCATTTTAAGATGAGTGAGTACATGATGTAGCTTAATTAGATATCCATCTCATTTTGAGATGGATTGTTAGTGCATGCATCATTTCACCCAATCTTAGGCATTAGGGCATTTTTCATGTGCATTTGCATCAGTTAGGGCATTTTTATTTTATGCATGTTAAAACCATATAATGCTTCCACTTATTCCATGAGCCACCCATTCCATCCACCCGTTGCTCGGATTGGTAGGCCACCGTGAATTTCTCCTCACTAGTGAATATTAGGAGAACTGCTTCCATGTAGATGGTAGTTAGGGCGAGCAACGTAGTATAGGAGATCACAAGATGCATTAAGTCTGGACCGGCGAATTTTATTATGTTAACTGCCTTATGTGATAGTGTTCATCAGTTTTGAGGTGGATATCTTTTATGGATGATTACTGTCGCCTTTAAGGTAATTATCATTCTGTGGATAGCGAGGGCCGATATGTGAATGTCCGGTGGGAGTCATATGGGATGTTTGTTGTGATGCTTTGTTCTTTAGTTGACTCTGGCAATTCTATTCTAAGGTTTAGTTGCTCGAGGGAGAGCAAGGTTCAAGCTTAGGGGAGTTTGATGCGATGGATTTGAGTCGCATTTATAGACTAGTTTGATATGTGCTTTATGCATTTATTAGTCATTTTTTATGGTTAATGTTGCATAATTCATTCACTTTGGTCTATGCTACTTCTTTATGTCAAATTTCCCCTATTTCAAGCATTTTGAGTATTAATTATCAAAAGAATACGTTTTGTGTGAACTTATGTGGTTTCGTGTGTTAATTTCAGGAAAAACAAGTTTCTGCTACTGTCGATACCATCGACCGGACCACAAGTTGCCAGCCGCAAGGACCAGAAGAAAGTCGATACTATCGATAGGGGTGTCGATGGTATCGAGATACCATCATGTTGCTGGCAAGAAGTGAGTCGATACTATCGACTCATATGTCGATACTATCGACTCATATGTCGATACTATCGACTGGTGGAGCTACAATGACTCAAAAAGACAAAACCATCACTACAGGTTCGTCGATACCATCGACCCTCGTCGATGGTATCGAGATGACATCAGGCGCAAAGACAAAAGAAAAGAAGAACTGCCGATATCGCACTAGGTCGATACCATCGACCCGCGTTGATGGTATCAACACCGTCAGATATGAGTTTGTTTTAGATTAATCTTAATCAGACGGTTGTGATTAATTGGCGACCTAATTCGGGAAATATACCTAATGACGGCACCCAAGGGGGGAGGATCACGTCATTAGCCGCTGCACACATCCCGGAGAGCAAGGAGAGAAGAACGGAGCACGAGAGCACGCCCCAGCCAATCCGGACGCTGAAGAAGATGATTTCCACCACTGAAAGGCGGGAGAACACGTATTCCACGCCAAGGATCGCTTGGATCTTCTCCGTTTAGGGGTTTAACCACTCAATCACGTTTTTCTTCATGTTTCCCTTTTTCTACTCCACGTTGTACTCTGAGATGAACATGCGGGGCTAATCCCCTTTGTCTTTAGGACTGGGAGTAGCCCGAGAATTCATTATATGAAAATTTTATCATAGTAATTCATATATTATCTCTTAAATTCGTGGTATAATTTCGTTTTCTCAAATATATTGTTATGCATGATCACCATAATAATAATCTAACACCCTTAATTGCTTTAAAAGAAGAATTAATGGTTGAAAAGAGACGGAATTTACATTAATTGACAAATCCCTTGAACAAGGTGGTGTAAGATTAATGGTGGATACCGAAAGGTCGTTTTTAATGCACCTAGTTTAGGGTATAGGTTACTACGACGGTGGAACCGACCTAGACATATGTAGTGAATTGTACCACGATAGTGGGCAATTCTGATTTCAGGCCACTACCCAGATAGAGAGATAAAATTGAGTAACTATATAGACTTTAATACAATGAAAACCCGCGGTGAAACCGCAATCCTAAAGATCTCACTTTGAATTGATTAAACCAAACATTTAATCGATTGCTTATTTTGCTTCATTTTTATTATCTTTTAATTTAGACAACAACTCTCAACTATTTAATCGGCTTAGCTGATCACGAGTAGTTAGTAGGAGTATCTGACGATTTCACGTATCCCTGTGTTTGACTCGGGCCTCACAAAGGCCTGTATTACTTTGACGTGTTCACTTGCGTTTCTGCGCACGGTATATTTGCATCACTAACATCTCTAGACCCAAAAATATGATTGAGGACCATTTCATCTTTCTTCTTGTGGGTCACAAATGGATTGACATGAACTATTGATTTAAAATTTGGTTTCTCAATCCACATAAAAGAAGAAATGATAGACGTGTATGCGATAACAAAAATAGGAAAATAAATGCTAAGAACAGATATAATGGTATTCTTACTCATATTCAATCATTGCATGTTGTTGCCATGTTTGTATGCTCTTACATTTTTTTTGAGTTAAAAATGGTATATTGTGATTCTCATCACGTTCTTGATTGTCCATAGCGCAGTACTAACTTGCTTATATATGTTTGGATATTGTTTATCTTTTTATCATGTCTCTAGATATATTTTAATGAAAATATATGTTTTTGGACAATAGCTTCCTCTAGCCAAGTCGACCTCTACAAACTCGATTGGTAGGCATCCTTGATGTTTGCCAACAGTTGTTGTTGGTCAAGTTTTTCTTGAGGTAACTCGACAGACTGGCAACATAGTGTATTAGTGTCTAGTCAGTAGCTATTGTTAGCTGAGAAGTTCAAACCAAGAACTCGACCGATAACATTGTGCACTAAATGTGCAAATGGCTTCTTGGATGAGAATTTTCCTCTGAAATAAATTTTCCCAAGAAATAGTCTTATTCTGTCAGAACCCTCCTTGGTACCTTTTTATATCATATTTTCATACTATAAATTGCATATGTTGCATACAACTCTATCTTTCTAATTGCTCTAAATTGGTATTTCTATATCTTGCAGTTGCTTGTGTTGAATTGTTTTGTATGTTTTGATGATGATATCTTTGGAACATATGGTTGTGATTAATGTTCTTGCATTGTGCTCTATCTTTCTTCATCTATCTAGTTGTATATCTTGTCTTGATAAAACCTTATGTTTCTATCTGATAAACATCTTTTGGTAATTATTTATATTTTGTAGTAAGTTATATCCATTCATGCATCTTGGATTTCATATTTATTTATTTGAATATTTCTCTACATCTACTCATACCTTATTTTAAACTTGTGAATCCTTTTCTATAAACTAGATCCTATTAGTAGTCCTAACTTGTGATATCATCTACTAATATTCCATTAACCTGCAATTCTAGTTTTATTCATATATTAGTGTCCAACTATATGCTAATGCTTGTATCTTGTTTCATACATACTCAATCTTGTTCTTTCACCTACAAATCTACTACCTTGAGTTAATTGCTTGTATATCCTTGCCATTATAATTTTACTAGAACTACATGTATGGTTGTTCAAATGCATGTCTTGATTATCTTTACATACATTGCTTGGACAAGCCCTTACTTATTGCTCTTATACTCCCACTTTTTGATATGACAAAGGGGGAGAAGGCATGTCTTAAATACAGGGGAGAAGACATATATGTAAAAGATATATGCTGAGAAGACATAGTTTGTGTAAATATTATGAAAGCTAACCTTATAGGAAAAATATCATGAAATGATAGGGAGGATATAAACTCAATTGGTATAAATTGAGGGGGAGCATATGTACTCAATTCATTAAAACCCTTAGGTTTCTCCAAAGGTATGCTTTTATTAATTTTATTTAAAAACTTTCAACACATCATGGAATGGTTTGTCATCATCAAAAAGGGGGATACTTTTGACTCAAGCAATAATTTGAATAATCTCTTATTTTAATGATGACTAAATCATTCCACTTATTTGTGTCTAATGCTTCTACTCAAGTGATTTTAAATCACATAAATACACTCAAAATGCCTAAAGTTACACAACCTAATTTGGAAAAAGTTAAATCATACAAGCATAAAGATAAATATTGAAGAATATATAGTTTTGTCCATAGATCTTTGATGTAAATCATTTTTAACAATTGTATGACCTATAACTAAGCTCATAAGTGTAATATAACTATTTATGATAATTTATATTTTATATTTTAGAACTTGAAAAAGTTCTGGATAGGTGGTCCTATCTATCGAGTTTATCCTTAGGTAACTCGACTGACAACCGTTGACTTCGACCTTGACAAAAACCACTATCAGTTGAGTTTCTTATCAGTAGATATCTAAGCCGTCCATAACAGCTGGCTGGGTAGTAAGTCTTGTCGGCCGAGTTGTCCTTAAACCTAACTCGAACAATGGCCTTGTCGATTGAGTTGTCCTTGGACCTAGCTCGACCGACAACCAGTTCTTCTATGCAAAAAGTAGTAATTGGAGAGAGTCCCAAAGTGAAATATATCTATTTGACTCTCCCCAAAATGGCTAAAATTCATCCTAAATTATTCTGACGTCTAGGAGGCAACCTCAATTACAAACAGGACCCCTTGAGCTTCATCCCATGGTTAGCCAAGCACTATGAAGGTCCCCATACTATAGTTGAGAGAGATTTTTCCTCAAAGAGCTTCCATCCACTCTCATGAGCTTAATCACTTGCTAAATCCATTAAAGTGAGTAGGATATTTGTAAGAGAGCTAGTCCTACATGTTTATCTTATGCGTCTCTCACTTCCTCTACCTCCCAATTTCTCATTCTACCATGAAGATGAAGATTCTCTCTCTTCGCTAAGAGAGGTGAAGAAGAATAAAGGAAGGATTCCCTTAGTGAAAAGCTTCTTGTTAGTGAAGGTGAAGGGAGACGAACTAAGTCAAGACTGGGTAAGACCTTGAAGGAAAAAGATCATTGCAAGAGTGGGTAAGCCCTTAGAGAAGGTTGAAGACTGGTTGCAAGAGTAGGTCAGTCCTTGGTAAGGCAAAAGATTCCTGGTCTTAGATAGATAAGTCTTTTGTAATGGTTATTGGATCCTTGATCTGAAAAGAAGTTATAGTTTAGACCTTGACTTAAAAAAGGATGGTCTTATATTTTAACTCTTATGTTAGAATATAATGATTGAGACATGGTTGAGAAACTTAAATATTAACCCCTCTAGGTAGTGGATGCACATCTCCTAGTTTGGAGGTTGGGACCACTACAAATAACTTATTTTATTTGATACTTGTCCAATCTCTCTCTCCCTTTCTATGCATGTTTACTTGTACTAAAATTGCATATATGCAATTTTATCTTTAGACATAACTCAAAGGTCTAATGAATTTTATTTAAGTGGTCTTATCTCTATTCTCTCCCCTTCTAGACCATTATAGACCCAATAGTGGAAGGGAATAACATAAGAGTATGAGGGGGGACCCTTCTTCGATTATTAAAGATGTGGAAGTCTTCCAATGCAATGAGGGAGAAGCCACACAGGTCATTTGGGGTGTAGGGGAGATGATGATATGCTAAACATTGATTTTATGTGACCAATTCAATCAATATAACTTTACTTGCCAAAGTAGTGGCAGCTGAGCGGTTAACAGAGTTAATTGTAAGAGCAACGTCTCTAGTTCGATTCCCCATGATGACGTGATGACTTGATTCTGATTTTTTGATTTTTTTCTTCTTCAATTTACTCAATTCTTGTCTTTCTTATTACAATTTAATTGGGTAGCAAAAATATGCCCAATGACATGAAAGTTTGTGCATAGTTCAAATAGAATTTAGCCTAAATTTTACATTTTAAAAACATTTGATGCTCTATTTTACTATGTATATATTTAGCATTCACTTATTCATTAATGTCTCTCAGTTAATCAATAATGTTGGAATATTTTTTTACTATGTATATATTTAGCATTCACTTATTCATTAATGTCTCTTACTTAAACAATAATGTTCAAACTAGGAAAGTAAGTAGTTAGTTGGTATTTTTTTCTTCTAGACTCATTTCCTTCAACAACAAAAAATACAAAATATATTTTCATTAGTGTTGTTTCTTCCTTAAAAACACTTTATTACTATTCTATGAGATATATATACCTAGTATATATACTTGTATCATTATAATCACATTTAGTACTTGGGTATTGTCATGTTATATGCATGTTCTAATCAGATGCACAGTTGGAATGAAGTATGTGTATCATAAGAAGAAACCACAAAAGCTTCTCATGCGAAAGAGTATCAACCATAACCATCCAATGGGGTGAAAGTCAATCTCCTAATGACCCCCTCCCCCAAAGATGATGTTATTTACCCAATGATTGGGATCCTCTCATGAAATCTTATTTTTTGTGTGTTTTGACACCTCATACTTAGCCTCACGTCTTGTGAACCCTGGTTAGAGTTGGGTTAATTAGACTCGATTCAATGGACCCAACTCAAATCCTGATTGTTGAAGTGTGTTAGGATCTAAGGTTTTTAGAGCCAACCTGAATTTGACCAAAAATCAATAAACCCAAAAATATATTAGGGTCAAGTACATTAGACCTAGGTTGTCTTGAACTCCATAATTATATATTTGAATGGAATTAAAAATGGTGTGATTCAACCCACCCAGTGGCCTATTGGATTACTAGCACATCCTTTGCTATGCTTATCGTATATTTGTATTGGTTTGTGTTAGTTTTAGATTAATTCTTTTCAGTATATATCTATGACAAAAGTATAAAATTTATTATGTTATATTTGTCCCTAATAAATTCGTGTTCGAAACTCTTGTACAAACTATATGATTTGTTATATGTATTTTAGTAACATTTTAGGTTTGTTATATGTTTAACTCATAATGACATATAACGCATTAGGCTTTTGACACTTCACAACTAGTCGAGATGGTAAAGCATGGGTTCAGTACGCGCCGACGCATTAGAAAAAGAGTCAAATAAAACAACAATTATATCCATATCCATAGCATCAAGCATAGCTTGTGAGCCCCCTGTTTTTTTAAATGGAATGTTTTAAAAAATGCGGTTGTTTTGTTAGAGAGCAACATGGAATGAATAAAACAATCATATAGTAACCGATGCATATTGGTTAATATTCGTTGGTTTTTGTTAGGGAGGGTGAAAGGAATTCAACACGGTTGTTACGATGGAGAGAGAAGTGTTGGCGAAGCGATGAAACAAAGAACATCCTTGGAGGGGACCATTTCCATGTATCGGCATGTGATCGCATGCAGGGATAAGGGGGGAATGTTAGTTACATTTCTCCTCGATCTTGCTACTTGTCACTGATCATTACTACTTTTTACCTTCCGCAAACGAATATCAAGATAAACCCTCCTGCGGTTGCTTTACGCTACATCGCTGTAACTTGTACGAACGTCTCTGGATATTCTCAATCATCTCTGCCGTTAACTGAGCATCCCACGCGTTTTTTTTTTTGACGATGGAACGGAACGGAACGGAACGGAACGTCACGCTGCCGCCACGGGCACCGCCTTTGCGGTTGCGGGCTACACACCTCGACCGGCACGACAGGAAGGATCGGTGGGCGGCGGCCGTAGCCCCATCGTAGCTTTTCTCAGCTTTCGGCCGTTGAACCATTGGGGTGATTCCGAGGGTGTGTTTGTAGCTGGTGTTTGTGTGATTAGAAGGTGAACAATACGGTCGACAGACAGCAGCAGGAGGCAGGAGCTAAACCAGCAGGTAGCAGCTTCTGTCTGTCGCTCCTGGATGAGCTCCCTCGAGAGACAGCAAGTAGAGCTGCTAGAGCAGGGGGAGGGGGTTCATGGCCGTCAGAAGGTAGTTGATTTCGGCTGAACTCAATCCATGCCATGCTCTGTTTTCTTTACCACTATATTAATTTCTGGGATAATGACGCAGAAGTGCAATCGAATCTGAAGATATTTATTTTGAGGGGGAAAAAACAGTTTCCTAATTCTTGGATATGAATACTTAATGGAATAATTAAGGTCATCGAAATAAATGATTCTCTCATGCATGCCTCGGACCCTAATGGAGCATAGTTAATCTCTGTTTTCAAATCAATGCTGACTATGAGAAACCGTGGAAGAAAGAATCAATCATTAAGAAACTTGACCCTGTTAGTTTTCATGGCGAGGTGCACGACGATTCATGATCATCGTCTCTCTGTGATTTCTCGCCCACACTAGAACCGCGACCAAATGGCTGGCGCTGGCGCTGAGGCTGCAGGCTGCAGCTGCTCTGCCCTCTCTGCTGCTGTGCATTCATTAGGTGGTGGGCTGTTTGTATTGGGTTGTAAAGCGTAAAGTGGGACACAGCTCGACCTGCAATCCTACTGCTTAGCCGCATAGCCCGCCCCCCAGAAAGTAAACATCCAGGACGGCTGCTGGCTGCTGCCCCTTCTTGTTCGTCTCCACCATATACCCTGCTACCTTCCTTTTCCTTCCTCCATTTGTACTCTTCAGCTGGTGTTATTGAGGGCGGCTTCATTAGAAAGTGGCCTTGTGGGCGCACGAAGAAGATGAACAGTAATTAAGTAGGGAGAGCGAGGTAGGGTAGATCAGAGTAGAGTGGGCATTGAGCACGACAACTACCATGCAAATGCAGCCATGTAGAGGTAGGTGTTCTGTGCATGCAGCAGATGCAGCCCAACTTTAGTGACGCAGACGAGGCCGGGCCTTGGGTTAGGAAGCGCGATCGAGCTGGACCACAATCAAACATACATACACAAGTATTATAGCCTGTAAAATTTAAAACAAACTTTGTCAGTACCTTCCCCTCTCTTCTCTCACCTCCATCGCGTGGTCTCGTCTCCTCTAGTCCTCTGATCCTCTCCTCCTCCCCTACACTACACATGCCTCCACGCCTCGCTAGTCGCTACCCTGAGAGGTCCTTTTCCACAATCGCCAGCGGCCTCTGTTTTCTGGATCTCAACCCTCAGCCTCAAATCTCCCGGCTTTTAGCTGCCCAGCTTGCTTGCAAATGCAATGCCGGTGCGGGTCTGCCTTTAATTTGTTCTCTTAAATGGGCTGTTTATGACCCCCCCCCCCCCTAATTATTGGAGATTTCATATCTACTGCTGATGGAAAAGAGGATGCCCCATTCCTGCATTCCTTGATGGACTCCTCTTTTTGTTGTGCTTTGCTTTGGATGTACTAACACTCTACCAGGGCCCTCATCAACTCATAAGGTACCGTTTTAATAGGGAACTCTTTTATATACACCACAACAGTAAAAAAAAAGCTACTAATTCATCCAAAGATCGTCATTTCTACCAATTTGAAGCTATTGTAAACAAAAATAAAATCATCATCTGCCTAGCCCATAAGGATCTATCTGTAATGGGTGATTTTTTTTAAATGGTCAAGAAAAATCAAAACTTCATTTTCAAAAAGAAAAAATGGATCATCAATGACACATAGACGAGTGGAAGGATGAGTTTGAATTGTGTCATTTCATGTGCAGATGTAGGTGTGGCAGAAAGTCCCAATTCCATACGGGTGTACAAACCTACACCCAAACCTTATCGGATTGTACGTCGATCTGCGGATGCCTATATAAAATCTGTTCGATCGAGAATAAGTCATCCATGCAAAAAAATGTAAGAGATGAAAACAATTCGATACTATTTCTCTGATACCAAATACAGTACAAAGAAAAGGGTCAATTGTTATGCTAACGTCAGACACGATAGATTTATTTTTCTTATTTTTATACAAAACTAATTTTTTTTTATACTTTTTACCTAAAATGAGAAAAAATATAATTGCCTATAGAATGCGTTGTTAATAAAAATAACGAGAATGTCTCTCTCGATACAAGTCATCCAAGAGGACACCATAACCTTACAAATGCCGACACACAAAAGTACACACCATGGCAATGATGAGCACTACCATGCCATCGCTAAGATGCTCTAAACTGACGATGACCCTTGTCCCCATAATCACTTCAATCGCCACTTGAGCAAAGTACATAAGCAGTTCTCTCCCAAGTCAGAGTGGTCGACAGACGAACCTATCAACAAAAAAGTTAGAAAAAGAATGCATTGACTGCTCCCGTAATGACCGCTAAGATAAGTGAAGCATCACTTTTGAATGTAAGAGTATTGAAAAGAAATATGACGCATGCCATGATTTAATTGTATTAATGTCCATGAACTGTTGAAAGAATTGCATCATAACTGCAATGACAAGTTGTGCACGTTTTCTATACTTGAGAAGGTTGTAGAATGGATTTTTGATCTTTTTTGAACACACAAACTTACTTCAACAATTTTGTTGTACTCTATCTCTACATTGTAAGTTCCACGGATGTGGTAGAGCACCAACATCTAAAAATGTTTTTCATGTTCCTCGACGCATTACTTTTAAATATTTTTATTATAATACCACACTAACATTTTTATATTACATTTATTGTTTTTTTAACAATATTAATAATTAATAAAAACAATAATATATATATATATATATATATATATATATAATTTTATACCAAAAAGATGAAACGAGGTTGATAAAATATTTGGTAACTATAAATAACAATGAACAAAACTAATAAATAGACTACTATAAGTACAAAATATCTCATACATATTAAATCAATACGCGTTAAAGGTACAATACGTAAAATAAATAACATCCATCGTATCGCAAATAGTTAATACAAAGACTATATGAAAAAAATAATGTATACAAAAATAATATAATTAAATAGTGATACCATACACACAATTAAACTACAATACATATTTATTCGGCATTCTTATTTTTTTACGTAAATACTATTTTACTAAATTAACACGTGTAAAGATATAGATAGTAGTGTGTAAAATCAAGAGATATCATAACATATAATGTTATAATAATATATTGCATTATCACTTGCAAATATATAGTAAAATACCCTAACGAAATACAAAAAGTATTATATAAAAATACAAATGCGTATGAATAAACGATATGTATACTCATGTAAATCAACATTGAAAGTAACAATATACAAATTAAAATAATGATATGAATATTTGATATCATTATGTTTATATAAATATTTATTATTTTAAAAAATATATCTTTTTATTAAATTCTTAGTATTGCGACCATTAGTTTATCTTGAAGTACTATGTATATAAGTTTCATTTATTATTTCAAATATGGAAAATATGATTTTTATCTTAAAAAAATTCCATACAACATCAAATATGATATTTTATTTTATATTTGTAGTATTATATCTGATAACATTATACATATTTATTTTTATATATAAATATATCTCATCAAATATTATATATCTTTCTATTATTTTATTTTTAGGTATTATTATAAATATGTAAATTTACTTATAATTAAAACCACTAAGAATTAAATAATATAATATCAGAAAATTGTGACATTGTGTACTAATACAAGAATTAAAGTGGGACCTAAGTTCGTCAAAGCCAATTATTCTCCAGCCAAACACATTGATCTCACAGGTAAAAATGCATCTTGGTTGTTAACAATTACTTTTCAAAGGGTAACACATCACCCATGGGGACACATTAGCCCTATATGGAGCAATGAGTGTCCTATTGGAACGAACTACTACACAAGGTGACATTTGGTCATTTTTATATAAGTCAGGAGATGCCATTATTCATATTGCCCTCTTCAATCAGGCTCAAACAAAGTGGTTACACTACTAAATTCCACAAAATTAAAACTGGTACTATTACTATCATTATGCCTAATTTCAAAATTGAAAATATGCATAATGCTTGATGGGGGTCTGCATAAGTAAACTCTTCCATAATGCTATAGAGATGATGTTTCTCAAGACCATCCACCAACCCGTTAGCTTCACAATGAACATGACGGACAACCATTTTCCTATAAAATTGGTGAAAATATTCAATCTTCCTATTTTAGTCTGCAAAGATCGAGTGAGCATATGATAGTTTAGTTAACACCTCACATCATTTCCATTGTCTGTCTACAAAGGAATTGGTATGCTCTCTCTTATCCTTTACACTCTCCAAAGTTAGAACAATGGCCCCCAATTTATCTTTGATAGCATTAATCTTGGAGACACCTCTTACTTTCCCCCACAACTAATTTCCTCTCGAGTCACAGCTAACAACAACGATGGCCATGTTTATATCCTTCATCACTTTGTCTATGTTGTAGTTAACCCACAGTTTGTTGGAGTTTTCAATACTAATATGTACCATTTAGTAGGGATTCTTTTTGGGATCCCAAACCTGTGAGATGATTTGTCAACAAATGAGGTTCTCTACTAATTTAAACCCAACCTAAATTGAAATTCCTTTTCTACCAAGTTCCTAAGGATCCCCGTATGGATGGGGTGTTTAAGCATATTAATAGTTGTTAATTAAAAGGAGCATTAATTTTGTATGTTCTGCTGCATGTTTACATGTGAGAAAAAAATTCTAAGAGAGACTAGACTTACGATCATTATAAAACTCAAGGAAAATGATAAAAGAGAAGGTTTAGAGTTTCCATCATGTTTTATGTGAAAAGCAAAGAAAATCGAGGATAATCATTAAAATCGATGGGAAGATACAAAAAGGCCAATACTTGAGTTGGTCCAAAGGTTGATATAAAGTGCAAAAGGCGAAGTTGAAAGACTAGATTTGACAATCCTATTATAACTAAGGTAGGTATTAGACCCCTCGACACCATCCAAAAGATTGGTATTGCTATTCCTATTCCTGAGTTTAGAAAAAAATACATTTTGGTTAGATTAATGAAAACAAAACAGTCAAGAATCTTACTTTGCTTTACAAAACTTTGGGGATTGAAGATGACTGTGACCTTTTTATCGTTGTCTCTAAAGATTCTAGTTGTATTTATAATCACCTCAAGATCTCCTACGACGGAGATCCATTCTAGACAATTGGGATGAAAACAATGATATATATATATATATATATATATATATATATATATATATATATATATATATATATATATAGAGAGAGAGAGAGAGAGAGAGAGAGAGTAAAACAACTGCCACCAAACTGGAAACCATATCATCACTAATTCTGCAGAATAATCATAAGCAACGGATTAACAAAAATCACTAAAAAATTAAAACCATTTTGCAAAGAGATCCATTTCTAGGAAAAATCTTAAAGAAAGATCCAAAACCTTATATACATTATTGATCACATTGTACATACACTGTACCATCTCATCTCGAGGATAACATATAACAATTGCTTTGTCAAAACATATACTGAAGCAACATAAAACCTCAAGGCATACAAGACAAAATCTCATATTGTTCATAAAACCATCACGCACTAAATCTAAGGACCTAAGAGTACAGAGACAACGCATAAGACTTCAATCTACAAGACATGATAGAGAGAGAGAGAGAGTAAAGGAGGATTCAGTCACAGAAGATTTGTCAATTGAATCAAACAATAGATGTAGAAAACAAATAGATTACAAGGTATTTCATCTAGATGTGCATTATTGATTAAAGAGAAACTATATAAATAGAGCAATTTCTAATTATTGACTATGATGGTTTTTATTGAATCAGCAGTTGTGAAACAAGCAATTTAGTTACATAGAAAATTAAAGCAAGATAGCTGAAACAACAATTCAATCATATACACAAGAAGTTGAAGTGCCAATTATAGCAGTTTAAGAGCATTTATTCATAAGTAATTTGTATCATATGCAATAATATGCAGAATTGGTGACTCTATTGCCTCATTATTGTCTCAAAAACCTTTTTCATATGAGAGTTAGTTGTGCTCGATAAGGTTTTTTTAGTCACATGGAAACTATATTAAAGGAGAAGGGTAATTCACTCTTTTATTTCAAAAAAGTCAAAAGTGGTAATGATATATGGTGGATATGGGAGTATTTATAGTCTATAATTAGGATTCGGGGTCCAGGGTTTCAACAAGAAGATATTGGATCAGACATAGTGGTATTCTATATCTGTAGGTCTAGACAATGGAGGAACCTAGGATTGTTCCACGTGGTACCATGGAGGACTACATGATTCAACCTGGTATCCTTAGGAAGAAAAAAGATATCTTTTGTATTTGAGTATACATATTTTTTGTAAGGTTCTGATAATATCTCAGATGAAAGTGGTTTAGATGATGACAATTAGATTATATTATTTATTACACTCCATAGGAAAAGGAAGGGAAAAGGAGATAAAACTTGGGGTGAAATTCTTGATTATTCATTAACATAATGCCAATGTGATATCCTACATGATTTGAAATTAAATATTATATTTAAGATAATGCAATTGGGTATTTTTTGAAAAAGACTTGTATTAGCTCACTAACAGAACAAATTACACTTAAGTCCCTAGAATATTACTTGTTGTATGTGAACCCCCAGACTACGAAAAAGTGGGTAAAATGAGTGAATTACATAGACAGAAAAAAAATGGGAAAGTACAACATAAATAGGATGGAATTCATCATTAGACAGAGAAGATTTGATCTTTGATTGTTTATTGATAAAAAAATGGGATGTCGATAGTTTTCTCCTCTAAAGAAAGGTTCAAGATATGAGTGATAATTTTAGTCTTGAGCAAAGTCTGACACCCATTTTGGCATAAAGGGCCAAAAAGGTTGGACTCTTAAAGGGATTTTTGATGAATCATGAATCTGTAATCATGAAAGATCTTTGAAATGCTTGATTTGGAAAGATTATTGTATCTCTATAAAATCTAGCAACAAGATGTAAGATGTCCAAGTGAGTTATTTCTATCACAAGACCTAGAGGATGAAAAAAATTTAGCACTAGAATCATAACCGTAAAATGGAAAATGTGGAGAGTCACCCATGTAAAAGAGGAGTTCTGAAATGCAAAGTGCCTATTCAAGAAAAAACTTGTAATAAAAGTGTAGGATGCCTACCAAGTAGGAATTTAAATGAAAATGATCACATACCAAATGTAGGCTTTGAAATGTAAGAGAAAATTATGAGGTGCCTTCCTATGATAGGGTTTTCATTGAAAAATATTTATTACCTACCAAAGGTAGGAATATTAAATGCAAAATGGCTTTCCTATATAACATAGGGCAAGGATTGTAGACAGTCTACTTATGCACTATTGGGGTTAAAGCAAAGAAGGAAACATGCAATTTATCTATATGATGTGTGCAAATGCAAGGTTTTCCTGATCGAGACATGACTTTGAATGCTAAAGTAAAAAATTGCCTAATTATGATAGGGCTTTTTGCTTGGAGGTGGTACAATTTTAGATCATGTTCCAAAACCCAAACAATGTTACATGTTTGTGGTAGGATTTTGCGAAGTGCAAGTGGTCTAGTTGAAAGATTCAGTCCATGACTCGATGTGTGCAAATGCAAGGTTTGCCTGATTGAGACATGGCTTTGAATGCTAAATTAAAAACATTGCCTAATTATGATAGGGCTTTTTGATTGGAGGTGGTACAATTTTAGATCATGTTCCAAAACCCAAACAATGTTACATGTCTATGGTAGGATTTTGTAAAGCACAAGTGGTCTAGTTGAAAGATTCAGTCCACGACCCAAAATAATTTTTCCATTCTAGATGGAATACATTGTGGTCATAGGTTATGTAATCTCAATAATTTGTTTTACTTTTTGAAACATAGATTGAATGATAATAATTCCAGGCCTTGTTTCAATTTAGATATCTATGACAAAGGGATTATAGAGTCTTGGGTATATTGGTCACTTTACATGTTGAAGTTGTTCTCCAAATTAGTCCAGTTACTTGGGTAGAAATTATGTGTTTCTAGATACCGATCTTTATTTTTGATGTTTTTAGCATCCTACCAACATAATGTGAAACATGTGGGGTCATACACATAAGGATGCATGAGCAACTTGAAGTTGGCAATCAAACATATCTTAGAATAGTTTTAAATCATGTAGAATTTGATTTCCTATCCAAATGATCAACTAGGAATGCTAGTCGATGGACTGGATCATTTGGATCAATTGATAGGTTGATTGTGAAATGATTGAGTGATCCAGTAATTTAGGAAATTGGCTAGTTGGCCAATTGGATAACCCAGTCATCGATCACATTGAAATTAGGAAACAACAAGGAAAACATGTCATGTTCAGTTTGGATTTTAATTGGTTAGTTGTAATCAGACTTGATCTGGCAAATTGGTCGACTAGACATGCCAACTGGTCGACCGAGTGACTCAACAAATCCCAACCAATCAATTGGTTAATAAGCATGGTGAATTGGAAGTATGTAAGTATTCCAAGTTTGATTCTATTATGATATTTTATTAGGAACATGATTGGATCTTTGGAAAATCCAAAGCCCATGATCCTCCTTTATAAAGGGGTAGCCATACCAAGGGAGAGACATACACATTACGAGACTACTTATCTAAGAGTTTTTCCTCTTGGAGAGATAAAAACTCTCCCCCAAGGACAACAAATTACAACAGGTGGAGAAGGAGAGTGAGTGATGCGAGGGCTTTCATAATACAAGCTTAGGAAAGATGTAAACAACCCTATCACAAGCAAATTTGAAATTAAGAAATCTAGGCATCCCTTACAACTTCTCACATTTCCTTAGAGTATGTTGGTAACTACCATCTAAATCATCCTCTTGAGTTCGTTTTCTCCATTTAGTTACATCATACACAAGACATTATCTTAAAGTTGTAAAGTCATAATTGAATATACATAAAAAATCAATTTTTAATATCTACAATCATTGCTAAAATAATATATGCCTCATTGTTATGCCTGTCACGAAAGAACCATATTTAATATATTTTATTAGATCATAATTTATGTGCATAATTTATGCAGTCTCTTTGCCTATTCTTGTATGCATCTTCAACCCATTTTTGGCCTCAACTCATCTCTAATCTTGCTAGATTTCCTACTTTATTGTTATCTTTACTTGCTCCATGATTTTGATTGTTGGTAAAAATTTTGACGCCAAAATAGGTATGATTTTATCATAATTCAACTTTTATCTGATATCCCAAGAGATTCCTCAATTTGGAAGTAATTCCTAAATAATTTGACAAAAGTACATCGTGTGGTTCAACCAACACGATGTGTCAATAGCAGGAAAATGTGCATTCTATAGGTAAAAAATCACATAACATGTTGGCCAACCAACATAGCAAGTCACCTCATATACATGGAACTCAGAAGTCACTGGATTCTAGAAACCCAACATGTTCGCCTACCAACACGTTGTGTACTCTCACTCTAGAATTTTCCAGTTCTCCCTGACATGTAGAAACATAAGTTGTTGGCCGACTAACATGTTGTTTAATTTTCTCAACACGTCATGTTTACTCACTCCAAAAATTTTCAAGTTTTATTAATTGCAGCGAAATGGTGTGTTACAACCCCAACTTTTGGGTTCATTTGGTGAGAAATGTAATTTCTCATATTAAAGATATTGGCACAAATAATGATATAATTTGTTTTGAATAAATGAGTTTCATTTACAATAGCCTTGTTGGTTGTTTTGTGGGATTTATTGGCTATTGGGCCCAATAACAAGGAAAAGACAAAAGGAATTCCATTATTAATAAGAAATGGAGAAAAGAAAAATGTAGAAACCTCTAGAAGGCAAAAGAATTTAATCCAAAGGTGTATTTTATGCCTCTTGGGTTCCAAGGAGTCCAAAGTTGCAAAGAGAATGCAATAAGAAAAGAAAAGATCAATTAAATATTACTTTATTAAGAAAGAAAATTGAAAATAATGTTAAAATGTGGAAAATAAGTAGAAAGAGGTATAATTGAGTTACCCTTGGTGGATTTTCGTATCCAAAGGATTCCTAATGTTAAATGGAATGCCAATGAGGAAAATAGAAAGAAAGATAAAGAGAAATACTCAAAAAGAGATATTTTAATAAGAATTAAACAAGATAATGAGAAATAATGAATATAGATGTATCTAGAAGGATAATAAGTATCCTTAAAAAGGAATTTCAAAATATTAGAGTTTCTTGGGGTCCAAGGAGCCCAATGGAGAAGAAAGAAAGAGAAAATACAAATAATGCAAAATAAGAGGATAATGTGATACATTATTAATGAATTTTGTGGTATTGATAAAAAGGAAGTATTTTCTACTAAAAGAAAATATAATTTTGTGGCCAATGGATTAAAAGGCAAGTACAAAGAGAATAAAAGAGGTAATTTTCGAAATCCTAATATCTAAAGAATAAGGAATATGAAGGAGATAGTAAGGAGAGAGAAAGCTTGCTTCTTAATGAAGGAATTTGATTCCTATTGGGAAAAGGCCTTGTATCCTTGTGGATGAACATAATAGGGCGTGGATACCCTTCACTATATAAGGGGTAGACCCTTTAGTTCGAGTTTAAGAAGATCTTATGCAACACCCTTTCTTCTTCTTCTTCTTCTTCTTTTGTGCAAACCCTAACCAAGGGAAAGAGTGCTACCCCAGAGCAACCAGGAGTTGTGAAGAGGTTACGATGGAGACCTGACGCTCCCACGACACCATGGGGAATCTCGACCATCTCCACCATACCCTAGCCTATGCGTAGTAGCAGCAGCTTGGCTGCAAGGCCAGCCGTGTATTATAAATTCAGCCGGCGTGAGCCAGCTACTTTCGCCACAAGATGAAAGTACTCCTAGGTGTGTAGAGGCACGACGGAGGAGGGCAAGCAGTTCCTGGTGGCCGTCGAGGTCGAGGAAGGAGAGGAGAGGTCGTGCCAACCCCTGCGGAGCGGCAGCTACGTGTCGTCGAGAGGTAGAAGACGACCTAGTGACGTTGGACGAATCTACCCCTCTGGGCGTCGAAGATTCAGATCTTTACGTAGGGGCAAAAAGGTCTTTGTGTTATGTTTCCTAACTGGCTACGTTGCATGACTTAGATGATGTGGCAGTCTCTGATTGGCTCTGGTAAGTAATATCTTGCAAAAATTGTATTTATATATCAGTAGCTCGGATGGATACGCATAAAATATGAAAATTGCTCATAAAAACAAAAGGAATTCATTAAAAATTGTTTTAGAGGCTAATTCCTCTTTCAATTCAAAAAGTAGTGTAAGTTATCAACTTTAATGAATTAAAGGTTAAGAAACCCTATTTGGATATTATTAATGTATTTAGTAGGGTTTAATGGATGATTAGAGTTGATATTAACCTGTTAATTGTAAAAAGGTAAATTGAGAATAAAAAAGATGAACTTTGCACGTAATTGGTTTAATTTAGAAGTTCATGTGCATAAATATGCTTTAATGGGCCTTGAAACCCTAATATTAGTAAATGCGATTCTTAATGGTTTTAATTATTCAAAATCATGAATAAAGTTGAGATATGATAATTCCAAGCTATTTCAAGTATAAAAGTTCCTAATTGTGGATAAATACCCTTAATGTAGGAATTAGGGTTTTCTAATGGATAAAGGTAGAATTAATGACAAATAGAGTTCATATGTGAATTAGACCATAATGAACTATGAATTGATGATACATGAGAATAATGATCTTGTCATGGATTAAAAGAATAAAAATGGTAGCTTTAATGTAAAAGAGGCTTAATGGACTTAATTAATAGTTAATTATGTTTTTTCTGATATTAGGGTTATATGTTGTTAAAAGATAACCTTAATATCTTTCATGATGAATAGATGACATAATTAGGGTTTGTGAGTAATTATATAAAATTAGGGTTTAAAATAGTAAGAGCTGAAGGGAAACCCTAATTGCAATGGAAACCCTAAAAGTGTATTAGAAACCCTAGGAAGCAAGCTAAGTTTAATAGATCTTGATGGTATGATTAATAATAGGAAATTGTATGCATATTTTAGGATCTCATAGTGTGCATGCTTGCCTATTTGGAATTCTTGATTGATTGGATTATTCTGTCTCAAATCAGCCTGACTGGTATGTGGTTACGCTTATGGATAATCACTTTAGTTTCACAGTGATTCTCGAACGTTTTTATCAGATGCCTGAAAATAACTGCTAGGATGACTTTTATTTCATGCAACTATAAAGTGACTATGATTATCACTATAAATATGTATATATAACTGGCTTAGATCTGGGTCCTCCTCTGTGTCTTTGCAAATGCTAAAAAGGGGTAACCTAGAGCAAGGTCTAGGCTATCATGAGTTAGAAATTGGGCTACCCATGTGTAGTGCCATGAGACTCTCTAGCACATGATCGGCCTGAATCGCGCGTTCGAAATATGAAGGCAGATTTAGAAGGAATCAAACTCTTAAATTTATAACCTGAAACCTTCTAGGCCCCCACAACTTTTATTACGGGGTTGAAGATATACGGGGTCGAACACAGGGACATGGTGACATTTAGGATGCCACAGATTTCGTTCTATAGTCAGATAAGCCAAAACGATATGCGATGAAAATATATGCTAGAACTAGTCTAGCGGGTTGTCACGATTTAAAATAAAACAAAGAAAATAAAATAAAATAAAATAAATCAGAGCTCGTGGTTCTACTAATCTGAGAAAGAGAGTTCCTAGCTATGTAACTACAAACGGGGCAGTTTATGCACTCGTTCTTGGGCGTAGACAACCCTCGAACACCTAAGCAAGCATCTAGTACGCACAGTGGCATCTGTCATGTGGGTCATCCCACTCGCTCTCGCGATGCGTGACTAAAACCATCAATGATATGACATCGACCCTCTCTCAAGGAATGACATATCAACACCTCAGAGTATGCTAAGTTCCCTCTCGGGTCTTAGGATATTCTGAGGTGTTAGGAACAGAATACCCTGGATCGTCCTCTTCTCGGGTTCGGATCCAAACTATCGTCTCTTAGCTATTTCTACAACGGATCTCTCGATACAGGCATAAATAGAAGTTCAAGCGAGTAAGAGATCAACCAAACTAGCAATCATAACTTGGAAAGAGAAAATAGAATACGCAACATACTAGATCTGATATGAATCTACTTGCTTAAGGCAAAAGTACATATACATGCCCAGATCGAGCTACATAGCCAAGAAGGAGCTAACTAGCCATAGACAAGCATGGTTAGCACCGAACAAAGATGGATGAACATCATTTGTATAATAAAAAAAGGAATGTAGTAGAATGAAAGAGAAGAAGACAGAGATATAGTTCGTGGAGTAGAGGTGGCTCTCGCTCCTCGATCTCTATGCAGGTCCTCCTCTTCATCCTTCTGGATTCCTTAGTTCTCTCTCTCTCTAGATCTACTCCAAATAGCAGCCCGGTGGAGGTGAGAGGATGTCGGTGGAGGCTGATCTTCTCTCTCCTTGTCTTCTGCCTATGGAGATCGTAGACCAGTAGTGGAGGAGGGTGGTGATGTGGATCTTCTCTCTCCTTGGTGGTGAAGGTGGGCGTAGCACAGATCTACTCTCTCCTTGGTTTCCACCCTTGGAGAGAATATATCTGATATGGGGAAGGAGGAGAGAGAGAGAGTGGAGGCTCGTGGCTGTTGGAGCATGTAGACTGGCTACCTCGGTCCTCTCGGACCTTGGGATGCTTCCCCGATGCTCTGGCTCCAACCCGGCAGCCTTCCGGCGTCTGGACTGGATCCAACAGCCCTTTGGCCTCTAGGTTGGATCCCCCAGAGAGTGGGGGATGATGTTCTATTTATAGGTACAGAGATGGTCAGGCATGTGCCTTGCACATGCTATTTAAGTCAGTTTAAAGGAGGTCACGATTATTTTCCTTCAGGTCACGATCTTTTGCACGATCGCTATCTCTTTTACTGCTCCCTTTTGGTCGCGATTGTGTGAGGAGGAATCACGGTCGCGATCCCATAATCGCAGTCCCGATCTCGGAATCGCGATCACGGTTATCAGCAGGTGGGGAGGAAAGGTGATGGTGTGCATGATGGTAGCAGACCAGGTGAAGGATCAAATTTTGGCGTGAGGAAGACAGCAGTAGAGGTGGTAGACGTAGGGAAGAGTTGCTCACGCGAGGTGGTTCGATGACTGCAGTTGGTCATCATCGTGGAGATGAAGGTGTCACTGTCATGGTGAGGAGGATCGTGGCTCAGGGGAGGGCGCGGGCACAGCTGTTGTGGATTGGTGGTCGTGACCTACAACTGTTAGTGTTGGGTCATGGTGGTTGGGTGAGGGTGATGCATGCGGCCTGGTGGTTCAAGGTGAATCATGCTCGCGGTAGGGAGTTTCTTGATCACTGTGAGAGGAGAAGGTGTCGAGGTGGAGTAGCAGGTCGTGGATGTGAGGCAGCTGGTTGGAGGTATCATGGGCGGTCTTTGGTGGGCAGGTCACAACCTAAGGGGAATCACGACCGTGAGTTGGAGATGAGAGGGGAGTCACGATCTAGATCGCAGGTAGGAGTGAAGAAGTCGCGGTCGCGGCGTTGAGTGGATGAGGTCGCGATTCTGGAGTGGTCACAGTTGTTTCCACGGATAGGTGTCCGTGATCTTGGAGGACGGAGAAGAGTAAGGGGTAGTGGCATATGAGGATCGCGGGTCACGATTAGGGTTGTGAGGGGGATCATGACCGCGGTACTTACAAGGGAGGTCGCGGTTGCCTGCAGTGTGCGCGTGAGGCAGAGGGAAGCGGGGGTCGGGTTTTAGGGTAGAAGCGTGAACATCAGCAAGCTTTATGAAGTGGTGGGCCCCATTTGCTGGATGAGAACATAAGAGAGGCAGGAGAGTAGCGTGCAGGTGAGGAGAAGAAACGAGCAACCGATCATTGACCCCTATTGACCAGAGCTAAACCAAGGCTAACAAAGGCCCAAAAGGTTGTATTTGTGTTGGGATGAGGCCCACGAGCTCCAAATAGCCTGCATAAATAGGAATAAATCCCATAAAAATTAAATCAACTAAGTTTAGCAT
Organism: Alisma plantago-aquatica; assembly: GCA_963693085.1. NCBI lineage: Eukaryota > Viridiplantae > Streptophyta > Magnoliopsida > Alismatales > Alismataceae > Alisma > Alisma plantago-aquatica. The sequence goes on along the minus strand of OY856409.1, from coordinate 128,672,982 downwards.
GGATGTTTAATGGGATTTAGGTAATTAAAGCAAGTACTTGAAGCCAAACTACGCCTAGAGTAAAGATAAAACTACAATGGTCATTTTTAGATGAAATATCAAGAAATATAGATCACTGGGCCACAGTTTAGCAAAGAGAGAGATAGAAGAGAGGTAGTTCATCAGTGTTCAATGCATGCTAATCCAATATTGGCTATTTAGCTACATAAATGGCTATTTTAACTACACTACCTATGAGAAGATAAAAAGGTAACAAAACATGAGCACTATTGGGAAAATTAAGACTAAAATAACATGAAACCATAGATGAAATGCATGGACAATATGTGCAGATTTGGGTGTTATCAACTACCCCAAGCTTAAAACTTGCTTGTTCTCAAGCAAGACTGTGCTCAAAGAACAAAAGGATAACATCCAAATTAAGCTTGGCAATATATGCTAAGGTTAAGAAAAATAGTTTAAAGAATCGATACTCTTAATCCATGTCGCTTCAGAACAAAACTCCATTAAACAGGCACAATCCTACCAAAGCAAGGTCAAAGAGTTTCCAGGCAAGATTAAGCAAATTCACTACAGCATGCCGATACTCATGAGGGTTTGAATCATAATTATAAAACATGAAAGAATTGACACATAGGTGATCGAACGGGTGATGAGCAACGAGCTATCATCATGAATCTGTGCATACCAATCAGGAACAATGCCTCTCACTTATTCAAATCCTAAGAAACAAAGCAAAAAGACTCTAATGACTTTTGAGGATCTCGATCTGTGTCAGGTTGGTCCATGTAGCGAGCAAAAGTCCCTACAGTCCAAACCAGTTGGTCCAAAGTAGTGAGACGAACTCCTCGTACTGTGCTCGAACCAACCCTGCTACTGAGATGATCTCATAGGTCACCTAGGGGTTCCTAATGACTCTCTAATGAGCTTTTAGAGTGGTACTACCAGGCACGACATACCCGCGTTCATGAGCACAGTCATACACCGGCTAGGCACCATCCTCAACTCTCCTAAAAGAGAAAATAACACTCTTTTATTGTTCACACTCAGGCTTTTATTGTCTGCATTCTATTTGTAGGATTGGGTGAGAACTATATAGATATTTTTGGGATTTTGTGGTCGGCCAAGCCTCTTTTGCACATTTTTATATTTTTCATCTTTTTGACTCAATCTAATGTGAGAAGGCACGCAGTCCATCAAGGAAAAACACTTCATCTTGATCATATCTCAAAACCCATCATTGATCCATTGATACCTGTGTGAGAAGTTGCAATTATGATTCAAGAATCCTTAGAATAGAGGCAAGCTTGTAAATCCACAACTAGGATTCTTTGATCGTGTTTTAGCTCATTCCAACGGTCCTTTACCAATATGAGAGATGTCACTCTGGTCTGGTTCAATATCTGAATCTGTTTCCTTAAACAAACCTTTTGGCTGTGAGGTTGATTGGCTTTTTGAGTCATCATCATCATCATCATAGACCCATTCATGTCTATGATTCATATCTTCCATTGGTTCATCAGCTAGATCATCTGGATAGAATTCATGGTTTCTCAGAGTGGGTTGGTCTTCACAGAAAAATCTCGGTGAATCCAGTTGATGGTTTGAATAGGATGGTGATGCATACTCCACTTCAGACCCAATGGAATGGTCTTGATGACTAATGACTTCGTTGTCTTGTGATGGCAGTTGTAATTGGATTGTAACCAAATTGATGAGCTCTTGGAGCCTCCTGCCTTGTTAAACATCTTTATCATGAAGTTGTTGTACTTGAGCAACAATGGTTTCAAGATCTGTCAATTCTTCCATGCACATATAAGGAGAATCCGCTGTATCAAACTGATGCTTCAGGATGAATCCTTATTCAATAGTTTGAAGCATATTTCTACTGCTGTCCGGGATCTCCGTTGCTAATTGGAGATGACGCTCCTACTTTTCTAGTAGTTGCTGGAGCAGATTGATGTTTTCTTGGGGATGAGGAGCTGAGGAGGTGAGTGCTTGAACACTTTCCCCAAACAACTCCACTGCCTTAATTAGTTCTTAATCCCATGATAGCACGGGAGTTGAGGGTTGACTGGTAGTCTCCGTTGTTGGAATTTCATCATACGACGACGGTGGAGGTGAGTATAACTTGATTAGTTGTAGAGCACAACCTTCAATTATTTTCCAGTAGTCGAAACTACAGAAAAACTCAGGAGGACAGGTGGACAAGATGACTTGTCTCACTGAAGCGAGATCAATGGATGAAAAAGGTATAAGAAAAAGAAAAGGTATTCAGTATATATGAACAAGTATGTTTAAAACAAAAGAAAAACTATGCATATATATACAAGCTTATAGTGACAGAACAAAATCCTTTAGGCGTGTAAACATGGCAAACCACATCCCCAGAAATGACGCCCAAAAGTTGATCGACCTGAATCGCGCATCGAAATACGAAGGCGGATTCAGAAGGAATCAAACTCTTAAATTTATAACCTGAAACCTTCTAGGCCCCCGCAACATTTATTACGGGGTCGAAGTAGATATACGGGGTCGAACACAGGGACGTGGTGACGTTTAGGACACCACAAATTTCATTCTATAGTCAGATAAGCCAAAATGATATGTAATGAAAATATATGCTAGAACTAGTCTAGCGGGTTGTCATGATTTAAAATAAAACAAAGAAAAGAAAAGAAAAGAAAATAAAACAAAGCTCGTGGTTCTACTAATCTGAGAAAGAGAGTTCATGGCTATGTAACCACAAACGGGGCAGTCTATGCACTCGTTCTCGGGCGTAGACAACCCTCGAACACCTCAGCAAGCATCTAGTACGCACAATGGCATATGTCCTATGGGTCGTCCCACTCGCTCTCGTGATGCGTGACTAAAACCATCAACGATATGTCATCGACCTTCTCTCAAGGAATGACATATCAACACCTCAGAGTATGCTAAGTTCCCTCTCGGGTTTTAGGATATTCCGGGGTGTTAGGAACAGAATACCCTGGATCGTCCTCCTCTCGGGTTTAGATCCAAACTATCATCTCTTAGCTATTTCCACAACGGATCTCTCGATACATGCAGAAATAGCAGTTCAAGTGAGTAAAAGATCAACCAAACTAGCAGTCATAACTTGGAAAGAGAAAATAGAACATGCAACATACTATATCTGATATTAATCTACTTGCTTAAGGCAAAAGTACATATACATGCCCAGATCAGGCTACATAGCCAAGAAGGAGCTAACTAGCCACAGACAAGCATGGTTAGCAACGAACAAAGATGGATGAACATCATTTGTACAAGAAACAAAGGAATGCAATAGAATGAAAGAGAAGAAGAAAGAGAAAAGGGGGTGGTTGCCCTACGATACCGACACTGGGATCCCAAATCCTAGGATTTGGGACCAGAGTCACATGTGTCTTGTTGATGGGTTCTGCCACATAATATGAGTAGAATAGGAGGATGTGTTGGCCCTGCCGAGTCCGAAGAAGAAAAGTGAAATGTGGTGACCCGTGAAGTCATCTTTGTGCTGGAAGTGGCTTGAACTGCACTGGGATGAATTCTTCGACATATCATCCTCAGGGTACCTTTCAAGATACAAATTTGAATAGGTAGGCCCTAGGATATTGACATAGGATGAGATGGATGAGGGAGGTTGGATGTCTTTTGGAGGACTCATATCTTCTCTCTCCATCTCTACATTTTAGGTTGGATGCTCTGCTAAACTACTATATACAGTCTGAGTCATCCAATCATCTTCTGAACATGAAGTATCCTCAGAAGAGAATGATTGATGTTCTTGTTGACTCAAGGTCAATTAGGTCAAAGTTGACTCACGTCTAAATTGACTAAACCCATGTTTTGATAATGACTAACCATTCCACATATTGGTGTCTAATGTCTCTACTTGAGTAATTTCAGATTAGGTATAGACACACTCCAATTGCCCTAACTTGCACATATCAATTTGGAGAAAAGACAAGTCAAAGTCATACAAGTGCACGCTTTTGTAATATGATGTATATCCATTAGAATCATGTTGTAAATCACTTGTAATGATTGTATGACTTGTAATTAAGCTTAGAAAAATATCAGGAGCACTTAGATCGAATATTAGAGCACTTTAGATGCAACTTTGAAAATCATTTACATGCACTTGATCGGTCCAGTTTCCCACCCTGAAACTCGACCGATCCACCTGGACTGATTTTCTGAAGATTGAATCGATCCAGTTTCCCACCCTGAAACTTGACCGATCCACCTTGGCTGATTTTCTGAAGATTGCATCGGTCGAGTTGTGCACTCACAGAACTCGACCGATTGGGTAGTGGACTACTTGATCGGTCCAGTTACACCCATTGAAACTCGACTGAATGCACTGTATGAAAAAGTGCAGAAAAGTGTTTCTAGCCGTTGTGGAGTTGCAACAAGTGAAAATAGATCCGTTGCAAGACACAAAACGGCTAGTTTTCGTTCACAAGTGTTCCCAAAGGTTAAGAGGCATCCCCAACTATAAATAGGACGCCTTGGGCTTCATTCCAAGTTAGAGCATTCATTGCAAACTCTATGTGAGGCTCCTATTCTATAGTTGAGTGCTTCCTACAGCCTCCTCTCTCTCTAAGCTTAATCACTTGCTACATCCATTAGAGTGAGTAGGAAATCTGTAAGAGAGCTAGTCCTACATGTATATCTTGTGAGGCTCTCACTTCCACCACCTCCCCATCTCTCATTTGCAATCTTGAAGATGAAGGTTCTCTCTCTTATCCAAGAGAGGTGAAGAAGAACAAGGGAAGGAGTCCCTTGGTGAAGATCAAGGCAGAAGACTTGGAGCTAGAGTGGGTAAGCCCTTGGAGAAGGCAAAAGACTCAAGCTCAAGTAGGTAAGACCTTGGTAGAAGCTTCTCCGAGTGAAGGTGAAGTCAAAGGCGAAAGATCCAAGAAGAGTGGGTAATTCCTACAAGGCCGAAGACTTGTGCAAGAGTGGGTAAGTCCTTGGAGAAGGCCGAAGACTCTTGCAAAGTAGGTAAGTCCTTGGTAAGGTTGAAGACTCTTTGTATTGGATAGGTAAGTCCTTTGTTGGTCATGTATTATAAGTCTTATAAGTGAATATAAGAGTGAAATTGTTGGAAGTCCTAGAGGTTGACCTCTCTGGGAAAGTGGACTGACACACTTCTAGTTTGAAGTGTGGAACCACTCTAAATATCTTGTTTAATTGGTGCATGTTCAATCTCTCTTATCCTTGCTATGCATGATTTAGTTGCACTCAAATTACCTATTTAGCAACCTTATCTTGTCATATAACTTGAAGGTTTGATGAGTTTTATTTAAGTGCTTTCAGCTCTATTCACCCCCCTCTAGAGCATCTAATCACCCATCTAGGATCCAACAAGTGGTATCAGAGCGGGTCTTCTCCAAGCATACTTCAACAAGTAGGAGAAGATGGGTGACTACCTAGGAGGGAGACTCTCGACCAACCTTCCAATCTTTGATGGGAGCAACTTCCTCTATTGGAGAAGAAGACTTCAATTCTACATCCAAGGATCAAGTCTCGAGATGTGGCATATGGTGAACAACCCATACATTCTACCAAAGACAAATATTGAAGAATGGGATGAAGCCACCTTGATGAAAGCAACCTTGAATGCTAGAGCCATGCACATCCTATATGCCTCCATGACCCCCACCGAGTTCAACCGGATTTCCTCTTGTGAGACGGCCTATGAGGTATGGAGAAAGCTTTGCATCACTTATGAAGGGACAGATCAAGTGAAGGAAAGCAAAGTCTACATGCTCAAAGGGTTGCTTGAGAACTTCAAGATGGGAAAGGAGGAGAGCATAGCCAACATGTACTCAAGGCTCAACACCATCTTGAATGGTCTTGCTATTCTAGGACATCCTATGTCTAGTGGAGAGATCAACTCAAAGATCCTTAGAACTCTCCCCAAGAGGTGGGAATCCAAGGTGACTTCTATTGAAGAAGCAAGGTCTCTTAGGGATATTCCTATTGAAGAGCTCATTGGAAATCTACAAGCACATGAAGCTACACTTGACAAGAGGGAGGAAGTAGAAAGACAAGAGGAGAAAGAACTCAAGACAATGAAGAAGGCTGAAATCAAAGATCAAATCAAGGCTATTGTTGGTCAAGCTTCTCCATCCTCTCAAGTTGAAGAAGATGCCATGTACTCCAAGGGTAGATTCTACAAAGGCAAATCCTCCTCCACACGTTGCTTCACATGTGGGAAGAAGGGTCACTACAAGGAAGATTGCCCACAAGGCAAAAAGACCCATCTTCACAAGAAGAAATGGCAATCAAGCTCAAGTGGCTCCTCCAACTCAAGCTCAAGTGAAGATTCATGTGAAGGATCAAGCTCAAGCTCTAGTGATGAAGGAGAATGCCATTTTGCCCTTATAGCGTCAACAAGTGAAGACTCAAGTGAGGTAAATCTAGACTCTTTAGATAAAGAATCTTTAATTGCTATTATTCATGATATTTGTGCCTCTTATAAGTCTTCTAAAAAGAAAAAGAAAAAACTTGCTAAAATTGTTGATAATTTGCATATATAACTAGATGATCTTGAATATGCTAATTCTTGCTTGCTTATTGATAAAAATGATTGTCTTAGCCAAGTAGACTCTCTTAAACTTGAAAATGCTAGTTTACTTTATAAAATTAAATTTCTAGAAGCTCAACCTCTCATGCCTAGTTCTAATGAAGAGCATACTTTAATTGTTGAATCTCTCATGCATGACATTGATGTTCTTAAATCTGAAAACAAGGACAAAGATTTTGTTTTGCATGAATTAGAAATAGAAAATGCCTCCTTGCTTGCTAAAATCAATGGGCATGAATTTTGTTCTAGTTCTACAAATAGAGAGAATGATGTTGCTGCTCTTCATATTGATAGAGATTCTTATTCAACTAAATCTCTTTGCTTAGAAAATGATCTTTTGCATGCTAGAGATAATATTAATCAATTGTCTTAGACTATTGCTTCTCTTAAGCATGATAATGACAGTTTGAGATTATCTTTGCAAAGATTCTTAGTTGGTAAAAAGAGTCTTAATGACATCCTACACCATACTAATAAACAAATTGGTAGACATGGTTTAGGGTATGATAGTAGTCAAGGGAACAACAAAGATAAAGGACCTCCAATTTTCCATGGAGAATCCTCTAGTTCCAAGACTATGGGCACATGCAACTACTGCAATGAATTTGGTCATTATTCTACTTGTTGTACTTTTAGGAAAGCACCCAAGAGCAATAGGATTTGGGTTGCTAAACTAACCCCTCCGGACCAAAAAACATGATTGGGGACCATTTCATCTTTCTTCTTGTAGGTACTTGCAAATGGATTGACTTGAGCCACTAATTTGAAAATTGACTTCTCAATCCACATGAAAGAAGAAAGGTGAGATGTGTAGAGGGTGACAACAAGTGGAAAAGGAAATGGTAAGCACAATGGTAAATGTTTTATTGATTATAACCTATCCTAACTTGTTTTTGTCAAGTTAGTGTGCACTATACATATGGTTTTTGAGTCAAAAGTGGTATTTTGTGTTTTCCTTCACACTCTTTCTCAAAAACTATTTCTAATGCTTCTATAGTGCATTACTAACTTGCTTAGACATGTTTGGATGTGGTTTGTATTTTTAGCATGCCTTTAAATATGTTTTTATGAAATATATATGCTTTTTGACAGCTGCTCTGTCGGTCGAGTTTGCCCTATTGAAACTCGACTGATAGGCACCAATGGGTGTTGCCAGCAGTTGTCATCAGTCGAGTTGCCAATGCACATAACTCGACCGATAACACTGTGTACATAATATACATTTGGCTTATTGAGTGAGAATTTCCCTCTCAACTAGATTTTCTCAACCAATAGCCTTATTCTTTGGCACTCCTTTGGTACCTTTATATATGCATATTTCCATGTTCTAAATTGCCTATCTTGCTTACAACTCTATCTCTCTAATTGCTCTAAATTGGTATATCTATATGTTGCAATTACTTGCTTTGAGTTGTCTTGCAGGTTTTGATGATGATCTCTTTGGATCTCTTGGTTGTGTCTAAAATCGCTTCCGTTGTACTCTAACTTGCTACATCTATATAGGTGTATATCTTGTGTTGATACAACCTTGAGGTTCATAGGGGTAATCATCTTATGGCAATGATGCATATTTAGTGAGTTATATCCTTTCATGCTTCTAAAATTGCATATCTCTTTGTTTGGATATATCTCTACATCTACTCATAGCTTGCTCTTTAACTTGTGTATCTTTTGGTATCTCTTTCTATGATCTAGATCCTACTAGTAGTCCTAACTTGTAATATCATCTACTAGTAGTTCATATACATGTAGTTCTAACCCTGTCAATAATTGCCATCTTTGATCATCTATATGTTATGCTTGTATCTTATCTCATACATGCTCAAGATTGTTCCTTGAATTTCATATCTACTATTTTGAGTTGCTTGCATAACATTGTGATGCAGGGCACATAGAGCTACATTATATGTAGAAATTGGAGTATTTTTGGATTTTATGCAGATTTTGCTCCAGTTTCAGTTTTTGGTACAAGACTAGTGTTTTTCATGCAGAAACGACCTTTTGAGCAAGACTCATCGCTTTTCCATGAGCTCTGATGGTTTTTGGTCAAATTCCATCATCTTGAGGGTCAAAATTGTGATTTATTGTTTTTCTACAGCACTTTATCTTGCATTTTTGGGTTGTTCAAGTATATGCTTTAACTTGCTTTTCTTTCTATGCTTGGACAAGACCCTATCTGTGCTCTTCTACTCTCCTTATATATTTGTGTTATCTCCTTTCTCTTTAATAAGTGATGTTTCTTATTTCTTCATAACTCCACTTTTTGAAATGACAAAGGGGGAGAAAGGTATGTCTTCTTTTAAAAAGAGGAAGAAGGCATGTCTTACATGAAGAGGAGAAGCATGTTCATGAAAAGGGAGAAGGTAAAGGGGAGAAGACATATATGTGTAGAACATATATGAGTAGAAGACATAGTATTCTATAAATGTTATGAAAGCTAACCATGCAGGAGAAATAACATCAATTGAGGGGGAGTATGAGAACTCCACTAGCATCAATTGAGGGGGAGCATATGAACTCCATTCTATTGAAGCCCCTAGGTTTCTCCAAAGGTATGAATTTAATTAAATGCTTTCAATACATTTATGGAATGGTTTGTCATCTTCAAAAAGGGGGAGAATGTTGACTCAAGGTCAATTAGGTCAAAGTTGACTCACATCTAAATTTACTAAACTCATGTTTTGATGATGACTAACCATTCCACATATTGGTGTCTAATGTCTCTACTTGAGTAATTTCAGATTAGGTATGCCCTAACTTGCGCATATCAATTTGGAGAAAAGACAAGTCAAAGTCATACAAGTGCACGTTTTTGTAATATGATGTATATCCATTAGAATCATGTTGTAAATCACTTGTAATGATTGTATGACGTGTAATTAAGCTTAGAAAAATATCAGGAACACTTAGATCGAATATTAGAGCACTTTAGATGCAACTTTGAAAATCATTTACATGCACTTGATCGGTCCAGTTTCCCACCCTGAAACTCGACCAATCCACCTGGACTGATTTTCTGAAGATTGAATCGGTCCAGTTTCCCACCCTGAAACTCGACCGATCCACCTTGGCTGATTTTCTGAAGATTGCATCGGTCGAGTTGTGCACTCACAGAACTCGACCGATTGGGTAGTGGACTACTTGATCGGTCCAGTTACACCCATTGAAACTCGACCGAATGCACTGTACGGAAAAGTACAGAAAAGTGTTTCTAGCCATTGTGGAGTTGCAACAAGTGAAAATAGATCCGTTGCAAGCCACAAAATGACTAGTTTTCATTCACAAGTGTTCCCAAAGGTTAAGAGGCATCTCCAACTATAAATAGGACCCCTTGGGCTTCATTCCAAGGTAGAGCATTCATTGCAAACTCTATGTGAGGCTCCTATTCTATAGTTGAGTGCTTCCTACAACCTCCTCTCTCTCTCTAAGCTTAATCACTTGCTACATCCATTAGAGTGAGTAGGAAATCTGTAAGAGAGCTAGTCCTACATGTATATTTTGTGAGGCTCTCACTTCCACCACCTCCCCATCTCTCATTTGCAATCTTGAAGATGAAGGTTCTCTCTCTTGTCCAAGAGAGGTGAAGAAGAACAAGGGAAGGAGTCCCTTGGTGAAGATCAAGGTAGAAGACTTGGAGCTAGAGTGGGTAAGCCCTTGGAGAAGGCAAAAGACTCAAGCTCAAGTAGGTAAGACCTTGGTGGAAGCTTCTCCGAGTGAAGGTGAAGTCAAAGGTGGAAGATCCAAGAAGAGTGGGTAATTCCTACAAGGCCGAAGACTTGTGCAAGAGTGGGTAAGTCCTTGGAGAAGGCCGAAGACTCTTGCAAAGTGGGTAAGTCCTTGGTAAGGTTGAAGACTCTTTGTATTGGATAGGTAAGTCCTTTGTTGGTCATGTATTGTAAGTCTTATAAGTGAATATAAGAGTGCAATTGTTGGAAGTCCTAGAGGTTGACCTCTCTAGGCAAGTGGACTGACACACTTCTAGTTTGAAGTGTGGAACCACTCTAAATAGCTTGTTTAATTGGTGCATGTTCAATCTCTCTTATCCTTGCTATGCATGATTTAGTTGCACTCAAATTACCTATTTAGTAACCTTATCTTTTGATATATCTTGAAGGTTTGATGAGTTTTATTTAAGTGCTTTCAGCTCTATTCACCCCCCTCTAGAGCATCTAATCACCCATCTAGGATCCAATAGTTCTTCCACCCCAAGCTTGTCATCTTCTGTGGGGTCTGGGGTTTCTTCATGCTCAGCAGCCATGTTGTAGTGAACTGTCCATCCACCACCCTTGAGTTCCACCAAGCCTTGAGGAGGGATGGTGGTGATTGTAAGTTTGTGTTGTTCCGGCTCATCGTCATCGGTATACTCAAATCTCCATGTCGAGAAAAAATTGTCGTCGTCGTCATCGAACAAGTTGTTCCACACCATGGTTGGTGTACTGCTCAAAGAAAAGTGACAAGTCTCAATATGAGAGACGTCACTCTGGTCTGGTTCAATATCTGACTCTATTTCCTCAAACCAACCTTCTGGCTATGAGGTTGATTGGATTTTCAAGTCTTCATCATCGTCATCATAGACCCATTCGTGTCTATGATTCATATCTTCCATTGGTTCATCAGCTGGATCATCTGGATAGAATTCAGGGTTTCTCGGAGTGGGTTGGTCTTCACAGAAAAATCCCGGTGAATCCAGTTGATGGTCTGAATAGGATGGTGATGCATACTCCACTTCAGACCCAATGGAATGGTCTTGATGACTAATGACTTTGTTGTCTTGTGATGGCAGTTGTAATTGGATTGTAACCAAATCGATGAGCTCTTGGAGCCTCCTACCTTGTTCAACATCTTTATCATGAAGTTGTTGTACTTGAGCAACAATGCTTTCGAGACCCATCGATTATGCCATGCACATATAAGGGGAATCCGCTGTATCAAACTGATGCTTCAGAATGAATCCTTGTTCAACCGTTTGAATCATATTTCTAATGCGGTCCACGATCTCCGTTGCTATTTGGAGATGACGCTCCTACTTTTCTAATAGTTGCTGGAGCGGATTGATGTTTTCTTGGGGATGAGGAGCTGAGGCGGTGAGTGCTTGAATACTTTCCCCAAACAACTCCACTGCCTTAATCAGTTCTCGATCCCATGATAGCACGGGAGTTGAGGGTTAACTGGCAGTCTCTGTTGTTGGAATTTCATCATACGACGACGGTGGAGGAGAGTATAACTCGACTAGTTGTAGAGCACGACCTTCAATTATTTGCCAGTAGTTGAAACTATGGAAAAACTTAGGAGGACAGGTGGACAAGATGACTTGTCTCGCTGAAGCGAGATCCATGGCTGAAAAAGGTATAAGAAAAAGAAAAGTTATTCAGTATATATGAACAAGTATGTTTAAAACAAAAGAAAAACTATGCATATATATACAAGCTTATAGTGACAAAACAAAATCCTTTAGGCGTGTAAACATGGCAAACCATGTCCCCGACAATGGTGCCAAAAAGTTAATCGGCCTGAATCGCGCGTCCGAAATACGAAGGCGGGTTTAGAAGGACTCAAACTCTTAAATCTACAACCCGAAACCTTCTAGGCCCCCGCAACTTTTATTACGGGGTTGAAGTAGATATACGGGGTTGAACACAGGGACATGGTGATGTTAAGGACGCCACAGATTTCATTCTATAGTCATATAAGCCAAAACGATATGCGATGAAAATATATGCTAGAATTAGTATAGCGGGTTGTCACAATTTAAAATAAAACAAAGAAAATAAAATAAAATAGAGCTCGTGGTTCTACTAATATGAGAAAGAGAGTTCCTAGCTATGTAACCACAAACGGGGCAGTCTATGCACTCGTTCTCAGGCGTAGACAACCCTCGAACACCTAAGCAAGCATCTAGTACGCATAATGGCATCTGCCTTGTGGGTCGTCCCATTCGCTCTCGCGATGCGTGACTAAAACCATCAACGATATGTCATTGACCCTCTCTCAAGGAATGACATATCAACACCTTAGAGTATGCTAAGTTCCCTCTCGGGTCTTAGGATATTCTAGGGTGTTAGGAACAGAATACCCTGGATCATTCTCCTCTCGGGTTCGGATCCAAACTATTGTCTCTTAGCTATTTCTATAACGGATCTCTCGATACATGCAGAAATAGCATTTCAAGCGAGTAAGAGATCAACCAAACTAGAAATCATAACTTGGAAAGAGAAAATAGAACATGCAACATACTAGATGTGATATGAATCTACTTACTTAAGGCAAAAGTACATATACATGCCCAGATCGGGCTACATAGCTAAGAAGGAGCTAACTAGCCACAGACAAGCATGGTTAGCACCGAACAAAGATGGATGAACATCATTTGTACAAGAAATAAAGGAATGTAGTAGAATGAAAGAGAAGAAGAAAGAGATATAGTCTGTGGAGGAGAGGTGGCTTTTGCTCCTCAGTCTCTGTGCAGACTGGATCTCGTTCCTTGGTCCTCCTCTTCATCCTTCTGGATTCCTTGGTTCTGTCTCTCTCTATATCTGCTCCAAACAATAGTATGATGGAGGTGAGAGGATGTCGGTGGAGGCTGATCTTCTCTCTCCTTGGCTTCCTCCTATGGAAATCATAGACCAATAGTAGAGGAGGGTGGTGATGTGGATCTTCTCTCTCCTTGGTGGTGAAGGTGGACGTAGCACAGATCTACTCTCTCCTTGGTTTCCACCCTTGGATAGAATAGATCTGAGATGGGGATGGAGGAGAGAGAGAGTGGAGGCTCGTGGCTGTTGGAGCACGTAGACTGGCTGCCTCGGTCTTCTCGGACCTTGGGATGCTTCCCCGATGCTCTGGCTCCAACCCGACAGCCTTCCAGTGTCTGGACTGGATCCAGCAGCCCTTTGGCCTCCAGGATGGATCCCCCGGAGAGTGGGGGTGCTATTCTATTTATAGGCACAGAGCTGGTCGGGCATGTGCCTTGCACGTGCTATTTAAGTCGGTTTAAAGGAGGTCATGATTAGTTTCCTTCAGGTCACGATCTTTTGCACGATCACTATCTCTTTTACTGCTCCCTCTTGGTCACGATTGTGTGAGGAGGAATCACGGTCACAATCTCGGAATCGCGGTTGCGGTTATCAGCTGGTGGGGAGGAAAGGTGATGGTATGCATGATGGTAGCAGACCGGGTGAAGGATCAAACGTTGGCGTGAGGAAGACAATAGTAGAGGTGGCAGACGTAGGGAAGAGTTGCTCACGCGAGGTGGTTCGATGACTGCGGTTGGTCATCGTCGTGGAGATGAAGGTGCCACCATCATGGTGAGGAGGATCACGACTCAGGGGAGGGCACAGATGCGACTGTTGTGGATTGGTGGTCGTGACCTGTAGCTGTTGGTGCTGTGTCACACTGGTTGGGTGGGGGTGATGCCTGCGGCCTGGTGGATGAAGGTGAATCATGCTCGCGGTAGGGAGTTGCTTGATCGCTGTGAGAGGAGCAGGTGTCGGGGTGGAGTAGCAGGTCGTGGATGTGAGGCAGATGGTTGGAGGTATCATGGGCGGACAGGAAGGGATCACGGTCTTTGGAGGGCAGGTCGCGGCCTGAGGGGAATTGTGACTACGTGTTGGAGATGAGAGGGGAGTCACGATCTAGATCGCAGGCAGGAGTGAAGAAGCCATGGTTGTGGCATTGAGTGGATGAGGTGGCGATTCTGGAGTGGTCACGGTTGTTGCCGTGGATAGGTGTCTGTGATCTTGGAGGACGGAGAGGAGTGAGGGGTAGTGGCGTCTAAGGATCGTGGGTCACGATTAGGGTTGTGAGGGGAATCACGACCGCGGTACTTGTGAGGGAGGTCGCGGTATCCTGCGGTGTGCGCATGAGGCAGAGGGAAGCGGGGGTCGAGTTTTAGGGTAGAAGCGTGAACATCAACATGCTGTATGAAGTGGTGGGCCCCGTTTGCTGGATGAGAACAGAAGAGAGGCAGGAGAGTAGCGTGCGGGTGAGGAGAAGAAATGGGCAACCGGTCGTTGACCCCTGTTGACCAGAGCTAAACCAAGGCTAACAAAGGCCCAAAAGGTTGTATTTGTGTTGGGATCAGGCCCACAAGCTCCAAATAGCCTGCATAAATAGGAATAAATCCCATAAAAATTAAATCAACTAAGTTTAGCATGGATGTTTAATGGGATTTAGGCAATTAAAGCAAGTAATTAAATCCAAACTGTGCCCAAAGTAAAGATAAAACTACAATGGTCATTGTTAGATGAAATATCAAGCAATATAGATCACTGGGCCACAGTTTAGCAAAGAGAGAGATAGGAGAGAGGTAGTTCATTAGTGTTCAGTGCATGCTAATCCAATATTGGCTATTTATCTACATAAATAGCTATTTTAACTACACTACCTATGAGAAGATAAAAAGGTAACAAAACATGAGCACTATTGGGCAAATTAAGACTAAAGTGACATGAAACTATAGATGAAATGCATGGACAGTATGTGCAGATTTGGGTGTTATCAGCACACCATGAGTTAAGGAGTGGGATACCTATAGGTAGTGCCATGTGACTCAACCCTAGAAATTGATTCACCTGTTAGGTAGGATCATGAGGGGTTTAATGGGGATCTACCATAAGGAAGGTAGCATCCAGGTCCGCTGCAGGGACAACACATATGATAGGATATGTGTGGATCATGCAGTTATATTTTAAACGTAAACTTGTTTGTTAAATCATAGTTGACTGCAATATGTTGTTACAGTTAATTGCACGATTATTGTTTCCCCCACATACCAACTTTATGCTGACTGACGTTTTGTTTGTCGACGTTTTAGGTACAAATGAAAAGAACAAACAGTAAAGTGGCATATGTGGAATTAAAAATGAATTAAAGTACAAAGGGGGATTAGTTAGAATAGACTCCAGATGTGGATAGAAGTAGATATCCATGCTTTTGAAAAAGGTATGCAAAGTTAAATTTCATTACAGCCTTTCAGTTTAGTTAGTAAAATTTGATAATTGTTATTGATTATTTGTCAAACCTTTGATCCAGAAAATTGGGATAACGACTCTGACCTATTGGTCTCCCTTAAATGGGGGTTACTGGGAGGCATGGTTGTTACATTTAGTATTAGAGAATAGGTTCCTCATTTAATCTTTAATAATTATTAAATTTTACAAACTCTATAGAACCCAAGGGAGTTATTAGAGGAATTTCCGAAAGACAAAGGTGTCTAGAAAAGGATCACGTCCGGGGGATGGCAAGATTTTCCTCCACACTGCTAGTCAGAATATGAGGATTTCTAGATTAGTGTGACTGCCTGGCCAATGTCTCAGGATTTGACTTGAAATAATATACCTTTAGGACTCTCTCATCTTATTCATCCCTTCTCAACTCAAATGCTATTAAGGACCTTAAGGATTAGGGTTTTCTCTCTTTTCCTCAGCCTCTTGAGGTATGGGTAAGGTTGATAAGGTTTAAGGAATCCTCCATCAAATTAATAAAAAGCATGTAAATAATATGTCATGGGCATAAGCTTAATAGATTAAGCATAAAAGAATAGATACATGCTTAGGTTGTATGACATAAGTTGTCATGCCATCAGGAGAGACCTGAGGCTAAACCTTCTTGTCATGAGGATAAGTAAAGAGAGTTAGTCTTGGAGGTAGAGACCTCCATTATAAGTGGAGACCTGGAACGTCCTCTGAGAATGATGTTAACCCTAACCCTAAGTGAAGGTTAGAGAGAGAGATGGCATGATGAGTTAGATGTCTTGGTAGACCAGGTGTTTGGATGGACATGCCTTAGATGCCATATGAGCCATGAGAAGTTGGATGACTGAGTACCTTTGGCGACCCAACCCTGGGAAGGGTCGTGCATGTTAGAGTGAAGGACAACACCTCCTTTGATGAGGTTAGAGAAGAACCTATGGAAACCCCATGATCTTATATGAGCATGGCATAGTAGTCACCCAGAATACGTCAGTAGTGCTGACAGTAGGTTGAAACCCTGGCCAAAAGAGTATGTTGGATAGCTGACGAGATAAGCATAAAGGGCTAGGGATAACCTTGAGAAAACATAAGTTTGAACTTAGGCTTCACCCACGTAGAGGTATGCTTGTGAGCTTGATCCATCTTCATGGAGAGAGGACCTTTAGTATAAGGATGGTTGTGGAGTTAGCTCTAGACAGAGAGAGCAGGACCCAAGCAAGAAGGTTGGAAGCCTAGACTCTGAGATATGAGGAAAAGTGGGGAGTTGAGGATGATGCGACCTAAGTGGATGTTTGTGGTTGCCTCATGCTTGATCCCTAGAGGCTGATGATGTCTTGGTTTCCATGAGAAGAACCAAACTCTAGAGAGAGGATGAGTCTACTGGTACCTCTGTACCTATGGTATAGATGAGAAGAAGAGTTCCTTAGACTTGGAGAGGTTTAGTAACAGGTTGTGAGGCCTTGTATCTTGTTGATTGTCCTTGAGGAGGACTCAACTATGAAGTGTTTCTCGAGTAGAAGGATGCCAGGAAGTGCATGTCATACCTTGTACATGTTTGGTTCATGGTTAAGAGGTTGAGAAAACAGTTGGACATCGGAGAAATGAACCTAGGGTTCCTAGGCCTAAGAAGGGAAGTGGTGTACCCGATGATCATGATGAGATTTGAGTTTCTATAGATTCGAGCATGGTACTCCTCATGTTTAGAGGAAAAGGAAACCCCTTAAGTTTAAGGTATGTTTGATGAACCCCTCACAGCTAAGTTGATGACATGGGAAGGTATGATCTTGATCCAACTTTGAGGAAAGAGAACAAGTATGACCTAGCATGGTTTAGTAGGTGGTCTGCTTGTGCCTTAGTAGCTGCTGAGTTAAGCATGCTCATGCAAATATAAACCATAAGGGTGTTTGTGACCTTTGTTATCAAGAGGTGTAGTTTCCTCCCATCTTGGGAGAGGGACCCTTTTTTTAGGGTGTATACCAGTTTGTTGGTTTTGAGGTAACCTAAAGAGGTCTCAATAGGATCTTGTGAAACTAAGTGAAAAGTACATGGTATGAGAATGAACTTGTAGACCCATAGATAACCATCTCTAAGTGCATGTGGATGTGTTACCATGGAGGTAACCGGTATGGGGCTGGACCAAGGTAGGCAGGTTGCCATGACCCCTATGAAAGGATCAATGTCAGCCCATGAATGCATAGAGAGAGATGATAAAGGCTTGGGTAAGGTTCTAAACTGGACATGTACTATAATAGAATCCTAAGTCTATCCTAGGGTCAGGTAGGGATAATACCGATGGAAGTGGGAGTTGCCTAATTCCCTAGTTGCACATGACCATAGGGTCGGGAGGTAACAACTATCATTGTCTGAGGGCCATGGGTTAGGAGATTGATCACGCTCATGAACTCATGGGACCCAAAGGGCGGATGAGTAGGGCACTCTCTGGATGCATAAGGGAAGAGGGATGACCTCAAAAGTGCTGACACCCTATAGACCTAGAGGAGATGACCAAGGAATGTGTGTGGACCCAAGTAGGTTCGAAACCAGTTTTCCATGGAAGTAACTTTGATATCGAGATGTTTGTGATGTAGAGACATATGTGGCACATTTCAACTTAGATTTAAAGGTGTACTGGAAAGGTGGGATGTACCATCTCTACTCTTGGAACATGAATAACTCTGTATTTGGACTGCAGCCAAAATGCTTATTTCCTCTTGTTATGGGAGTGAGAGATAGGACAATACACATGCCATACACCAAGGATAAAAGGTGATGTGAGTTGGAACGTTGCCATGAGGTATGAGGATAGAGATGATAACATACCCTAGTGGAGCGCATGATACATGGATGGTTTACAAACATTAAGAGAAATAAGGTAGTCATCTTATGAGGATGTTTTTATCATGAGCTATGAGTTATACAAGTTTGAGTTCGAAAAACCAAGAGAATAAGCTCAGAGTTTTCTTGAGAAGATAGACTTAGAGATGAGATGTGGTAATAAGTGAAATACATGGAGGTGTATGTCTTCAACATTACCTAACACCTAAGGATGTGAAGTGGTAATGGATGCTCTGGATGAGATGCAACTGGATAGTTTAGATAGAGGCTAGAAGAGGTTGTTCGGATAACCCCCAGTTGGAAAAAGAGATAAGTTTGGCTAACACTTAGATGTAACAATAGTGGTTGATCAAGTTAATGGTTGTTTGGTAAGACAGCCTAGGGCTTATCATGATAAAAGGTTGGTTGTAGAACCTCAGATGCACTTCTCTGGAAAGGAGGGTGATGAAACCCTGATTAGAGTGGTTTAGGGTTTCTGAGGAATCGATCTTAAAGAATCATGACAATACAAGAGATCATGATTTAAGATCACCATATACCATGGTACTACCAAGATAATAAGTGACAGTAGTACTTTGGATGCCTAAGATGAAGTTGCATGTGGTATGTTTCCATGCAAGCCAGGAGGTGAAGGATGAACACCAGTAACCCAGTGTATTGACATAGAGGATAAAGAGTCCCTGAGAGGGAATGGGAGTTCATCACTATGGATGTTGTAATTCTCTCCTAGACCAAGGAAGGTCAGGATGCAATATGGGTTATGGTAGATCGCCTTACCTAGATGACATGAGAAAGAAAGAGTACTGTCAAGGGACAGATCCGGTTGAACTACATATGAGAGAGATGGTTCAACTACACTATGATGCGAGTTCAAAAGTTCTTGAGTATAACCTAAAGGTTCACTTCCATAAGGTGGAAGTAGGTACATGAAGAACTCGATGTTAGTACCGCTTATCACACCTAACTAATGGTTAGTATGATCCAGACTAGAGGGTCTAATGAGAGAATGTGTGCTCATTCAGGGTGATACATGGAGACAATTCTTGTCTTCGGTAAAATATGATGATAACCACCATAGCCAGTATCAAAGCTCTGTAAGGGAGGTTGTGTCGGTCACCACTTCATTAAGATGATGTTGGTGAAGGGACCTCATGAAGGTCAAGAAAGGACCACAGTGTGTGCATATGAAGTTGCTTTGATCATGCAATGGCTGAAAGGAGCCCAGGGATGACATGAGTTGTAAGCTGATGCAAAGTAGACTGACATGCAGTTCACTGTGGGGGAATATGTGACATGAAAATCTGACCCCTCTAAGTTATAGCTAAGAGAGCTGAGTCCCCGATGCATGGGTTCTTTTGACATGGTTTTGTGGAGAAGGTTAAGTTTTCCCTTACCCCTCAGGATAATGTGATGTGTGATGAGTTCCATATGTCCAATTTAGAGCACTATGTAAGGTACCCGGACCATGTGAAGAGCAATTAACCTAGTGAGCCCCAAGGGAGGCTGAAATGACCTGATTCACCTATGAGGTTTATAGATGCCAAGGTGAAAGAACTCAGAGAAAGGAATATGTGATGATAAAGGTTCTTTGGAAGCACCATGGACAGGGCAAAGCCACATAGGGGCCAATGATGGACATGTAAAAGTCTTATCCTGAATTGTTTGTTTGCTTGATGGAAATTTGAGGACAAAATTCCTATAAGAGGGGAAGGATGTAACAACCCCAACTTTTGGGTTCATTTGCTGAGAAATGTAATTTCTCATATTAAAGATATTGGCACAAATAATGATATAATTTGTTTTGAATAAATGAGTTTTGTTTACAATAGCCTTGTTGATTGTTTTGTGGGCTTTATTGGCTATTGGGCCCAATAATAAGGAAAAGACAAAAGGGATTCCATTATTAATAAGAAATGGAGAAAAGAAAAATGTAGAAACCTCTAGAAGCAAAAATAATTTAATCCAAAGGTGGATTTCATGTCTCTTGGGTTCCAAGGAGTCCAAAGTTGCAAATAGAATGCAATAAGCAAAGAAAAGATCAATTAAATATTTCTTTATTAAGAAAGAAAATTGAAAACAATGTTAAAATGTGGAAAACAAGTGGAAAGAGGTATAATTGAGTTACCCTTGGTGGATTTTCATATCCAAAGGATTCCTAATGTTAAATGGAATGCCAATGAGGAAAATAGAAAGAAAGATAAAGAGAAATCCTCAAAAAAAAGATATTTTAATAAGAAATAAACAAGATAATGAGAAATAATGAATATAGATGTATCTAGAAGGATAATAAGTATCCTTAAAAAGGAATTTGAAATATTAGAGTTTCTTGGGGTCCAAGGATCCCAATGGAGATGAAAGAAAGAGAAAATATCAATAATGCAAAATAAGAGGATAATGTGATACATTATTAATGAATTTTGTGGTATTGATAAAAAGGAAGTATTTTCTACTAAAAGAAAATATAATTTCGTGGCCAATGGATTAAAAGGCAAGTACAAAGAGAATAAAAGAGGTAATTTTCGAAATCCTAATATCTAAATAATAAGGAATATAAAGGAGATAGTGAGGAGAGAGAAAGTTTGCTTCTTAATGAAGGAATTGGATTCCTATTGGGAAAAGGCCTTGTATCCTTGTGGATGAACATAATAGGGTGTGGATACCCTTCCCTATATAAGGGGTAGACCCTTTGGTTCGAGTTCAAGAGGATCCTATGCAACACCCTTTCTTCTTCTTCTTCTTTTTTCATGCAAACCCTAACCAAGGGAAAGAGTTCTACCCCAGAGCAACCAGGAGTTGTGAAGAGGTTACGATGGAGACCTGATGCTCCCATGACACCATGGGGAATCTCGATCATCTCCACCGTACCCTAGCCTATGCGTAGTAGAAGAAACTTGGCTGTAAGGCCAGCCGCGTATTGTCGATTCATCTGACGTGAGCCAGCTGCTTTGGCTGTAAGATGAAGGTACTCCTGGGTGCGTAGAGGCACGACGGAGGAGCGCAAGTGGTTCCTAGTGGCCGTCGAGGTCAGGGAAGGAGAGGGGAGGTTGTGCCAACCCCTGCGGAGTGGCAGCTGCGTGCCGTCGAGAGGTAGAAGACGACCTAGTGACGTTGGATGAATTTGCCCCTCTGGGCGTCGAAGAGTCAGATCTTTACGCAGAGGCAAAAAGGTCTTTGCGTTATGTTTCCTAACCGGCTATGTTGCATGACTTAGATGACATGGCAGTCTCTGATTGGCTCTGGTAAGTAATATCTTGCAAAAATCATATTTAAATATCGGTAGCTCAGATGGATACACATAAAATATGAAAATTGCTCAGAAAAATGAGAGAAATTCATTAAAAATGGTTTTAGAGGCTAATTCTTCTTTAAATTCGAAAAGTAATGTAAGTTATCCACTTTAATGAATTAAAGGTTAAGAAACCCTATTTGGAGATGATTAATGTATTTAGTAGGGTTTAATGGATGATCAGAGTTGATATTAACCTATTAATTATAAAAAGGTATATTGAGAACAAAAAGGATGAACTTTGCATGTAATTGGTTTAATTTAGAAGTTCATGTGCATAAATATGCTTTAATGGGCCTTGAAACCTTAATATTAGTAAATGTGACTCTTAATGGTTTTAATTATTCAAAATTGTGAATAAAGTTGAGATATGATAATTCCAAGATATTTCAAGTATAAAAGTTTCTAATTGTGGATAAATACCCTTAATGTAGTAATTAGGGTTTTCTAATGGATAAAGGTAGAATTAATGACAAATAGAGTTCATAGGTGAATTAGACCATAATGAACTATGAATTGATGATAAATGAGCATAATGATCTTTTCATTGATTAAAAGAATAAAAATTATAGCTTTAATGTAAAAGAGGATTAATGGACTTAATTGATGGTTAATTATGCTTTTTTCTGATATCAGGATTATATATTATTAAAAGATAACCTTAGTATCTTTCATGATGAATAGATGAGATAATTAGGGTTTGTGAGTAATTGTATAAAATTAGGGTTTAAAATAGTAAGAGATGAAGGGAAACCCTAAAAGTAGATTAGAAACCCTAGGAAGCAAGCTAAGTTTAATAGATCTTGATGGTATGATTAATAATAGGAAATTGTATGCATATTTCAGGATCTTATAATGTGCTTGCTTGCATATTTGGAATTCTTGATTGATTGGATTATTCTGTCTCAAATCAGTTTGACAGGTATGTGGTTACGCTTATGGATAATTGCTTTAGTTTCACGGTGATTCCCGAACATTTTTATCGGTTGCCTGAAAATAACTGCTTGGATGACTTTTATTTCATGCAATTATAAAGTGACTATGATTATCACTATAATTATGTATATATAACTGGCTTAGATCTGGGTCCTCCTTTGTGGCTTTGTAAATTCTAATAAGGGGTAACCTAGAGCAAGGTCTAGGCTATCATGAGTTAGAAATTGGGCTACCCACGTGTAGTGCCATGAGACTCTCTAGCACACCATGAGTTAAGGAGTGGGCTACCTACGGGTAGTGCCATGTGACTCAACCCTAGAAATTGATTCACCGGTTAGGTAGGATCATGAGGGGTTTAATGGGGATCTACCATAAGGAAGGTAGCATCCAGGTCCACTGCAGGGACAACACAGAGGATAGGATATGTGTGGATTGTGTAGTAATATTTAAAACGTAAGGTTGTTTGTTAAATCATAGTTGACTGCAATATGTTGTTACAGTTAATTGCACGATCATTGTTTCCCCCACATACCCGCTTTATGCTGACCGACGTTTTGTTTGTCGTCATTTTAGGTTCAAGTGAAAAGAAAAAATAGTAAAGTGGCATATGTGGAATTAAAAATGAATTAAAGTACAAAGTAGGATTAGTTAGAATAGACTCTATATGTGGATAGAAGTAGATATCCAAGTTTTTGAAAAAGGTATGAAAAGTTAAATTTCATTACAGCCTTTCAGTTTAGTTAGTAGAATTTGATAATTGTTATTGATTATTTGTCGCACCTTTGATCCGGAAAATTAGGATAACGTCTCTGACCTCTTGATCTCTCTTAAATGGGGGTTACTACGAGGCGGGGTCGTTACATGGTGTGTGGGTCAACCAACATGTTGTGTCGTCTTTAATCAAGGCAGTTTGACTTCAGTTATCGCAACTAACACACCGTGTTGGATGTCGTAACGTCCCATGTTTTTAGGCCTCCAATTAAATTATCTTAAAAGGAGTGATTGGGCTACCCATATCACCAAGGTGCACCTCCTTTTTAGGGAGATCATCATTAATGAAATCTATGGTTAAGCGTGCTCATCCTAGAGTAGTACTAGTAAGGATGACCAGCTGGGAAGTTTATCTTAGCTTGCACATGAGTGAGGACAAAGCACATAGTTAAGGCTAGTAGTGATCTGTGGGGCCAGTCGTCATTCCTAAAAACTCTACTAGAGCCTTGGGTAGTATACCCGAGCGTTACAAATGGTACCAAAGCCAGATCCCCTCTAGTAGATGGGGCCCATGTGGGCATGCCACACTAGTCTTAACACATGAGCGAGGATGAATCACATAGTTAAGGCTAGTGGTGGTTTGTGGGGCTAGTCATCATTCTTGAAAACTCTTCTAGAGCCTTGGGTAATGGACATGGGTGTTACAGATGTCCAACACATCGTGTTCCATGCAATTTTAGTTCAAATTTTAAAAAAATTGTCCCTCATTTTTATATATGCATCAAACTCACTTGGGACAGTTATTACTATTTGTTTTGAATCAAAAGACATCCACAGAAGAGCCAAGTAGAAGAGAGGTGAATTTTAAGAAGAAGGAATGGTTCCTCGAGTGAAAACCTCCTTCTTCCCCAATTATTCTTTAACACCTACAACATATGTCTCCATTCTCCATTCGAACCGCTCTAGAGAGAAGGTTACTAGATAAAAATCCTAGTGAAGGACGAAACCATGAATCCTCCATGGAGTTCCACTTTGTTCTACTTTTACCTTAGACAATTTTGTTCTTTTCCTTCTTCTACTAGGTCCTGCACTATGATCCACCATTTGTATCAACATTCTTTGATCATGGATGAGTAGAGCCCTTGTTCTTGGATATGGGGGAATAAATCCCATGTCAGAACTTGTTGAAATAAGAATTTTATGCTTAAAACTAGTTACATTGATTGTTTAAAGGTTCATGTTGTAGCTTTCTTCTTACATACTTGGATGAACACTTAGTATGTCTGATATATGCTCTTTATATGATCTGGGAAGATATGCACATGAGTAAGTAGGCGTGCTTTATCCAAATTACCTTCCGCAAGAGTGGCTGGGATGTGTTGAGGAGTAAGGTTTGCAACCTAAATTTGGTATAAGTGCGGGAGTGCTATATGAAATTAGGATTGTTCTACACTAACAAGAGGTGTATTTAGGACGCAAACCTCCTTAGTGTTGTTTCTAGTATGGCTGGTTTTCATAATTCATATTGTTGTGATCTGGTTATGAAGTCCTCTTCACAATACCTTCTAATCAATTCAAATCTTTGAATCAAGTGAATGTTGTTTTAATTGATTCTTTCTAATTTTCTCAGTTTTCCAGTATAAAGACCAAATCATCTCCTTAAATTGATATAATTTGTTAAAAATCAATACTCTTACACAGGGAATACCTTGCTCCTTGGACAACCTTGATAATACTACATACACCCGTATACTTTCATGGTAGTGTTTGAGTCTCAAATTTAAGACTTTTGCACACACCAAATATGTTTTTGGTGTCGTTTCTAGGGAGCATTGGTATTTTGTTAAAGTAAGAAGTGTTGATTAGTAAGAGACACTAGATAACACCCTCATTCCACTATTTCATCATCATTTTTGTGATCTGCCATATCTTCCACTATTTTGCTAGCATTTCTGACTCACTTGAGAATTTGTAGGACTGCATGTCATTCAAAATGAGGTCTTCAACCATCCATATATTTGGACCCAGATATTGAATGGACCTTCAATAGTTGTAGAAGAGCAAGGGGGAGTGAAAAATATTTAAATACAGAAGACTCACAACCATCATCACCTTTGTCTTTGTGGCAACCTGACACGCTAAACAAGGTTACTCAAAACCAAATTGCCAATTACACTAATAAAGCATATAACCAAAAAGGCACATAATTAAAACCAAACGAACTTCCTAAACATGCCAGTGAAAATTTACACTAAGGTCCAACATATTGTAGATATTTATACAACTATGCTAGGTATCTTTACATCAATTCTGTGGCCTCAGCCACCACCTATATCAAAAGATATTGTCCACATTATACAACATTTACATAAGACAGTACACTGCCAAACTCGAGTGGATGTATAAAACCAACAGAACTTCCCTCCTGGAGTTGAGAATATAGGTACGACTCTAGAACTTTATACATCTACACCAACTTCTCTGACTCTACAAATATTTAAATAATTCCTCACTATCGCATGTCTAATGGCACTACTGACGATCACCTAAAATGATGTGGTAACCCACAAGGTGTTACCCATGTCCCTGACGTGTTTATTATTGCACTAACAAATTCACTCAGAGTTGAAATCCTTGAGCTTTTACCAAAACCTGATGCAATAATACCACCCGCAAGCAGACAAGTCTTATCGCAGTATAGTTAAGGATCGAATCCTAAGGGACAACATTTTTAAGAATTTTTTCTAGCCGAGTCTAGTTCAAGTAAGGCTAATATTTAAAATGATTGGTTGAATTGAGGTTAATTAAACTAAATGTAGGAAAGTAAAGAGTAGAATTAAAGTTGATCTAGATTAATGATATGGAATCGTTGGGATGGTCTCGGGTTTCACCACCACTACACATGCAAACACATCCAAACATCAAACATCCAGGCAAGATATAACTATCCAAATAGAACTATTGCAAACCCTCCCTGAGGGATGTTTAGGTTCATGTAAGCATCACCTTAGGCATCAAATGTCTCATCACCATCCAGATCATGCACTTACAGTTCTGAAGATACAAATATCCAACTGAAGTTGTGGCCCTCCCTGAGGGATGTTTAGGCACACAGAAGCATCATCGTGGGCTAGATGGCTCTTCCCCTCACGGATCATACACTTACCACCTCAAGGAATCCCTTTCTATTTCTAGTCAGGTAGTCAACCGTACTAATTGACAAGCAAGCAGGGGATTAATCTACAAGCAAACATCGATGATTAATGACGATGATACAAATATCCAACTGAATATGTGGCCCTCCCTGAGGGATGTTTAGGCCACAGAAGCATCACCATGGGCTAGATGGCTCGTCCCCTCACAGATCATACACTAACAACCTCAAGGAATCCCATTCTATTTCTAGTTTGGGAGTCAACCTTATTAATTAACATTCTACCCTACATATAGAAGTTCTCACAACATAGGGAAGAACAAGATAAAAGCAAGTAGGTAATCAATCCACAAACATTAACGATTAACAACGAAATGAAAAGTTATATACATTGCCATGGAATGTTTAATAAGAGAACATGCTTGTACGGGCACCGGGGCTAGTCCCTGCACCCCAGCGAAAAGGAACTACTCACTCATGATGCGAGAAACAAGAAGAATAATAGAGAGGTAAAGTTCCGCCATGAGCATGATGCAAAAGGTAGTCACAGCTTGGTGAAGATGATGCGGTCTTCTACGTCGTGTCGGAGTAGATCTGGACGGGGAGGAAGAACCACCAAGGCAGATCGGGCAGATCTTCTTCTCCACCTTCTTTCTCATCTTGACCTCCTTGCTCGTAGCGGGAGCAACATGTGAAGTGGTAATGGCATGGATGATCATGGACCGAACCTAAATTCAGGTAGCCTGTCGGCTTCCTGGGTCCGATACCCCAAAATGAGGACCCCACTGGTCCTATTTATGCTCTGGTGGGAGTCTTCACATCTTTAGTGTGAGAACTATTCACATGGTTTAGAAAACTATTTGCTTCATCTTAACAGTTTAGGACTTATGTCCAAATGGTCTTGCTCTGATTGGTTTTGATCATCCAACCGGTCTTCGGCCTCCAAACGATATGGGCCTTAACGGTTTGGGTCTTAGAAATCCTGGGCAAACGGTCCTTTATACTGACTAAACGGTCTTGCTCATATCGATTTTTGGCCTCCAAACGGTCTCTACTCCAACCGGTCTTCATTTCCAAATGGTCTTGTGTTCTCACAGTTCCTTACTACAATCGATCTTGGGGTCTTCACTTGCTGGTGAGTAACGATCGTCCAAACGGTCTTTGAGAGAATCCGCTGGACAAACAGTCTGGAAGACCATTTTCTGCCACACGGATTGCGGTCTATCAGTTTGCTACTCCAACGATCCAAATGGTCTGGGTATCCCAGCGATCCAAACGATATGGGTGTCCTAGCGGTCTGTGTTGATCACTGCCTCGTGTGGTCTTCACGATCGCTATTCCAACCGGTCTTACGTTCAATCGATCCAAATTGTCTCGTGGATCGATGGCCTACAATCGGTTTGGAGATCGATCACTGCTTAACGAACAGTGCCTCTCGTAGTCACGCTCGTCCGAACAGTCTCGCGGTCTGCTTGTCTAACGGTCTCGAGACCGTGCGCCGCCAAATGGTCTTGAGGATCGTCTGTCATCAAATGGTTTCAAATGATCAAATGGTCCTGGGATCTCCATGGTCTTATCTGATTGGTTTTGGAGATTGATTACACTTTCACGATCTTGCTATCCAATCGGTTTTGGGGGTTGATCGCCCAAACGGTTTGGAGACCATTTTCTTCTCACAGTTTGAGGACCGTTTCGGCTTGTGCGGTCTCAAGACCATTTGCTACCTATGCGATCTCAAGATGATTTGCTGGTAGTGAGGAGAATCGTATAGGTGAAACTATTTGGAGAAAGAAGAGCAAACTGTATGGATGCAAACCGAATGGACCAAGATTGTTTGGTCAAGATCATTTAGTCAAGACCGTTTGGTCAAGACTAAGGCTGAGAGGATCTTGAGTGAAGGTGAGTTCTAGCTGATGGTCGAATCTCATCATGACCTACATAATCTGCATGAAATCCTTATAAAACTAGTTAATAACTTGATAATATGATCAACCAAGCAAAATTGCACATTGTAAGTTTTAAGGAGAAGAAATCGAATGTATTTAGTCGAATTGGGCCCAAAATGGTGACTGAAAATCATGATGAATTTGGATTCATTAGAACCGCAAACTTAAACATTGCTCATCCTTGAGTAACCAAAACCTAAAACAGCCACCAAATGAATACTTTCAACTCGTGTGGTTACCTCCTCTTCACATTGCGATTGTTTTCTTTCTGCTAAGTATAAATAAGAATCTCGACTTCCTGAGATCACTGAACACATCTTACCATATCTTCCTTCCTATGTTTGTTTTCCAACCCCACTTCCTCCTCACTTTTTCCAACAACAAGCATTTTTATGAGTTTTGTAAGAGTCCATAGATACCCACAGAACAACAAGTGTGCACCTGATCTGACACAAGTGTATTTCAGGATAGTGGAGGCATCCATTGTGCCTTTAGGTAGAAAAGGGAGTGAAATGTGGTATGGAAGGAAGAAATAAATCTCTCCTCTATTCAACTCGAGATTTTAATTTTATGATTGCAATTTCATTGATTGCATTTTTGGTGTGTGAATCTCTCCTCTATTCGACTCGAGATTGCATTTTATTTTTGTGTGCACATTGGCATCTTTTCTTGGTGGTACGCTCCTATTTATTAGCGAGGGGTATGGAAGAAGAGGATATAGAGGGAGGTGGTGTGCCACCCCAAACTTAGGGTTTGGCACTATTTTGGATATTTTTGTTTCTTTTTGATGGATGGAGGGGTACGAAGATGGTAGAAGAAGTGTAGAAGAGAGTTCAGCTCAGAATGCAACTTGATTTACAATTCAGTGCACTGGGTGGTTCTCTTTATCGTACTCTGCTCAAATAATGGCTTGATGAGAATGTGATGGAGATTCCATGTTATTGTTCCACTTGTCACTTAGGAAGAATGACGTATTTGATCCCTATCAGTTCGATAGACACTTGCCATTTTTGCAGAAGGATCATGATGTTAGGATTCATAAGCTTCACAAGATGATTTCAATCAATAGGCTAGTTTTCATAAAATGGCCCTTTTGAGGATCTGCTTCGAATAAGGAGGGTATAATGATGCAAAGAAAAGTATTGAGAGAGAAACTAACCAACTAGGTAATGGCTATTATTGAAACGAAAAGTGTCAAGACTTCATCAAGTTTCTGTTCAATCTCTTTGAAAACTTAAATTTTTTGAAAATTTCGGTCAAAATTGCAACGATGAAATCATAAGTTTGAAAAAGATGGGTGTGGGTGGAAAGTAAAGTATGTACCACCCACCCTCCACCCTAAACTTAAAAATTTGCTTGTCCCGAGCAAACTCTAAATCTGAGATGGAGGGGAAAATCCATGCCAGTTGGACCGTCAGATGTGGTTGCATTCCAATCAACGTGTATCCTCCATCTGAAAATCTAAAAAATGAAGACTAGTCAAAACTTAAGATAGCATCTCATGATGTGGTTTTTATTTAATGCAAAAATTTCTAAAAAGTAAAAACAAAAATAAGGAAATTTTCTAATTCAAAACTAAAATTAAAAACAAAGTTATTGATCGGGTTGCCTCCCGACAAGCACCTTTGTTTTACGTCGATGGCTCGACGTGGATACTATCACCATGGTGGGGCTCTAGGTGGAACTTGAACTGGATAGACATATTCTTTTGGTGGTTTCTTTCTCAGCCATTCATTAATCTTTGATATGATTCTGGCTTCTTGTATTCTTACCCATAAAGAATCAACAATGTCAGAACACATGGGGAAACAACTTGAGTAATGTTGAATTGTTCTCTATTGCTCAATCCAAGGTGGAGAATAGTTGTAGGGGATCTGAAAGACATCATTGATAATGTAGTGTTGTTGAGGCTCGGAAGAAAAGTTCATTTGTTGATGCACTATCCCTTCATCGTAGCAATGTTGGTCATTAACAGCTATCAGATATGGATCTGAGGGATGTTCCTTACATAAACCACAATCCAAATCTTGTTGCAGAGGGAAGATGAAATCGGTAATCTCTGTCTGTTGGGCTACCAATGCATTCTAGAGGATAGTTGTTTCTGGATGAGGAGACTCATGGACACCTAAAAATGGTTTGGTATGTGTCATGATAGGGGTGAGATGTGTCTCCTCCTTTTCACAAATGTATTCAATTGGTTCTATAGGCTCGAGTTCCTCAAAAGTAGCTTCAACATCTTCTTTTGTAGAGTCGAGAAATTCGATGCAATCCTTTACTTGTTCGTCAATAGGTTCATCAACAGATGGGTCCGTTAGAGAAACTTCTAAAGGGTCATCTGATTCATGATTCTCTTGAGTGAGAAGTGACATCTTCTCTATGCAATCAATAAGATAGACTTCTTCTTACATGCTTGGTTTTTTCATATTTTCAAAAACTTTGAACTCGAGAGTTTCTTTTCCTAGGCGAAGAAGCAAGGTTCCTACTTCAACATCAATTAGAGCTCTTGCCATGGTGAGGAACAGACGTCCAAAGATGAGGGGATATCTGGTATCTTCTTTTATATCCATAATGATAAAGTCCCACATAACATATGCGTCCTTGCCTATCTTGACCGAGACATCTTGGATTCTTAACGTATGTTTTATCGAATTGTATGCAAGCTGTATAGTTATGCCAGTAGGAAGAAATTTTGAAAATCCTAGCCTCTTGAAAAGGCTAAGCGGCATGATCGAAATGCTAGCACCAAGATCAGGTAGTCCCTTCCTATATGTAGAATCACTAATATGGCATGAGATATCGAAAGATCCAGGATCTTTCTATTTCTTGGGCATCTTGTTTTGAATATCGAAAGTAGTATTTCCCAGTTTAACCGTCTCAACTTCCTCGGTTATGTATTTCCTTGTGAGGAGAGACTTCAAGTACTTTGTCCAGGCTGGTATCTCTACCAACGTATCTAGAAAGGGTATATCAACATGAAGTTTCTTCATAGCTTCCTTGAACTTGTTGAAACGGGTATCAAGCTTTGTTTTCCTTAGATGAGCTGGAAAAGGTATACGAGGCTTGTATACAGGGATATCAGGTTCTGGTGCTGCTTCTTCCTCTTCTGTAGTAGGTTTCATAGAATTTTCTGTCAGACTTATCATTGCTTGGCTGCTCCTTCGGAATAGATTCAGGTTCTTTGTCAACTTGATCATTCACCTGGTCTTGTTCATCTATGACAACCACTGGTGTATTGACAGGAGGGTCGGGATATACATTACCAGAACGAGTCATAACAACCTTCAACTGCTCGTGATGTTTAGGGTTGTTCTCCGGTTGACCAGAAAAAGCTCCAGCTAGAAGCTTGAGACTAGATGACAGTTGGGCTAATTGAGATTCAATAGCTTTCTGGTGGGCTTGTTGATTAACTATCATAGTTTGTTGTGCTTGTAGCATCTTCTCAATGGATGACAGTTTGTCATCAGGAGAGATGGGTCCGGTTTGTTGTCCTTGTTTTAGATTCTGGTAAGGGACATGGTTCAGATTCTGGAACTGAGAATTATTTTGGAATTGGTTGTAGTTTTTATTCTGGAAGTTACCTCTGAAGTTTCCTTGATTCCCAAAATTCTATTGTTGGTTATACAAACCAAGTTGTTGTGAATTTACCACTCCTGAAGTATTTCCATATTGAAAATCGGGATGATTCCTATTCTAATTTGGATTGTAATAACCTTGACTAGGAAGAGTGTTGACAACATTTAGACTTTCCATTTGGCCATTATCTCCTTATCCATTGACTTTTCTTAGAACAACATCATAAAGAACATTGTAGGATAAAGTAGAGTGGTCATTGCCTTTACAGGCTTCACAAAACAGAGAGGCATACTTGACTTGCTCTTGTTGTTGTGGGGGTGAACGTCCTCTTCCAAATGCAGAAAGAGATGATTTAATATGGTCTTGCTTGGTAACTAAGAGTTTGAGGGTCTCAGCGATATACTTGTACTCAGGAATAGCTTCAACCATAGCTACCTTCAACACTCCTTTTCCTACTGACCTACCCCAGTTAGTTTTATTTTTAGCTCCAAGGGTGACAACCTTCCATGTGCTATCATAACATTGGCGCATGAAGTTACCTCCAGATTAGGAGTCTAAGAATCTCTTGATATCGTCATCCACACCTCTATAGAAGATCTCGATAAGCTGATTCTTAGGAATGTTGTGGTGTGGACACTTGCATAGAAGCTCTTTGTATCTTTCCCATGCTTCATCAAGGGATTCTCCAGGGACCTGAGTAAACATTGTTATACGACTACTAATTTCATAGGTGAGAGAAGGAGGATAGAATTTTTCCAAAAATACATTTTGAAGTTGTTCCCAAGTGGTGATGGGTTCACATTGCAAGGAGTTACACCAACTTATAGGTATATTAGCAAGAGAATACTTGAAGAGATGGAGTCGGATGGCATCATCTGTGACTCTATTTTTCTTTGTCATAGCACATAGATCAATAAACCTCAGAAGATGTTCCTAACTATCTTCTCCTTGCTTATAATCGAATGGGCTATTTTGAAGCAAGGTGATCCAATGTGCACTTATCTCAAAATTTGGAGCATTGATAGGAGGAGGTTGTACTGGGTGATGAACATCAACAACTTTAGGGATTGAGAACTCCCTAAGGTCTTTTTGTAGTTTTGCTACTTGTGCTACTGCTTGAGCTGCTCGGATCTCTGTTTCAACTATAGCTCTGGCTTCTTGCATAAGCCTATCTCTTTGTGTAGCAAGGGCTTGAGAAACCCTTCAGGCTATTTCCTCCTCTTGAGCAATCCTTTCTTGGTTTTCTCTGTTCTGATGATGAAAAGTTCTGCCTATCTCAGGATCAAAGCTAGCAGTGAGATTGAGACTGTTTGAGTGGTGCATGCACTAGTCTTTGTTGGTACCTGGGATGGACAGATTTTTCAAAAGTGAGATTGATGGAGTAGAACTAAATTCAAGTGAATGATCAATTGTATTAAAATAAAAAGCAAAATCCTAGATTAGCATTAAAAGAACTAGATTTGACTAACTTATTCTGTTGTCCCCAGTAACGGCGCCAAAATTTGACATGGTTTATTATCGCACTAACAAATTCACTCAGAGCTGAAATCCCTGAGTTTTTACCAAAACCTTGTGCAATAATACTACCCGCAAGTGGACAAGTCTTATTGCAGTAAAGATAAGGATTGAATCCCAAGGGACAATGTTTTTAAGAATCATTACTAGTTGAGTCTAGTTCAAGTAAGGCTAATATTTAAAATGATTGGTTGAATTGAGGTTAATTAAACTAAATGCAGGAAAGTAAATAGTAGAATTCAAGTTGATCTAGATTAATGATATGGAATCACTGGGATGGTCCCAGGTTTCACCACCACTACACATACAAACACATCCAAACATCAAACATCCATGCAAGATATAACTATCCAAATAAAACTGATGCGAACCCTCCCTGAGGGATGTTTAGGTTCGCGTAAGCATCACCTTAGGCATCAGATGTCTCGTCGCCATCTGAATCATGCACTTACGGTTCTGAAGATACAGATATCCAACTGAAGTTGTGGCCCTCCCTGAGGGATGTTTAGGCACACAGAAGCGTCACTGTGGGCTAGATGAATTGTCCCCTCACGGATCATACACTTACCACCTCAAGGAATCCCTATCTATTTCTATTTAGGGAGTCAACTGTACTAATCGACAAGCAAGCAGGTGATTAATCTACAAGCAAACATCGACAATTAATGACGACGATATAGATATCCAACTGAAGTTGTGGCCCTCCCTGAGGGATGTTTAGGCCACAGAAGCATCACCGTGGGCTAGATGGCTCGTCCTCTCATGGATCATACACTTACGAGCTCAAGGAATCCCATTGGATTTCTACTTTGGGAGTCAACCTAGTTAATTGACATTCTACCCTACATATAGAATTTCTCGCAACATAGGGAAGAACAAGATAAAAGAAAGCAGGTAAACAATCCACACACATTAACGATTAACAATGAAATGAAAAGTTATATACATTGCCATGAAATGTTTAACAAGAGAACATGCTTGCATGGGTAGCGGGGCTAGTCCCCGCACCGCAGCGAAAAGGAACTACTCGCTCATGATGTGAGCAATAAGAAGAATAAGAGAGAGGGAAGGTTCTATCA
This sequence comes from Alisma plantago-aquatica, assembly GCA_963693085.1. NCBI lineage: Eukaryota > Viridiplantae > Streptophyta > Magnoliopsida > Alismatales > Alismataceae > Alisma > Alisma plantago-aquatica. The sequence continues at coordinate 128,638,383 of OY856409.1, read as the reverse complement.
TGAGCATGATGCAGAAGGTAGTCACAACTCGATGAACATGATGTGTTCTTCTACGTCGTGTCGGAGCAGATTTGGACGAGGAGGATGAACCACCAAGGCAGACTAGGAAAATCTTCTTCTCCACCTTCTTTCTCATCTTGACCTCCTTGCTCGCAGTGGGAGAAGCAAGTGAAGTGGCAATGGTGTGGATGATCGTGGACCGAACCTGCATTCAGGTAGCCGATCAGTGTCCTGGGTCCGATACCCCCAAAATGAGGACCCTGCTGGTCCTATTTATAGGCTCTAGTCGGGGTCTTCATGTCTTTAGTGTGAGTCCTCTTCATACGGTTTGGAAAACCATTTGCTTCATCTTAATGGTTTAGGACTTACGTCTAAACGGTCTTTCTCTGATCGGTTTTGATCGTCCAACCGATCTTCAGCCTCCAAACGATCTCAGCCTTAACGGTTTGGGTCTTAGCGATCCTGGGCGAACAATCCTTTATACTGACTAAATGGTCTTGCTCATATTGGCTTTCGACCTCCGAATGGTCTCTACTCCAGTCGGTCTTCATTTCCAAACGGTCTTCTGTGCTCATAGTTCCTTCTCCAATTGGTCCTAGGGTCTTCACTTGCTAATGAGTAATGATCATCCAAACGGTCTTTGAGAGCATCCGTTGGCCAAATGGTCTTGAAGACCGTTTGCTGCCACACGGTCTGCGTTCTATCGGTTTGCTACTCCAGCTATCCAAATGTTCTGGGTATACCAACGATCCAAACTGTCTGGGTGTCCTAGCAGACTACACTGATCGCTGCCTCGTGTGGTCTTCATGATCTCTATTCCAATCAGTCTTGTGTTCAGTCAATCCAAATGGTCTCGTGGATCGATGGACTCCAATCGGTTTGGAGATTGATCACTGCTTAACGATCGATGCTTCTTGCGGTCTTGATCATCCGAACAGTCTCGCGGTCTTCTTGTCTAATGGTCTCGAGACCATGCACCGCCAAATGGTCTTGAGGATCATCTGTCATCAAATGGTTTCAGATGACCAAACGGTCCTGGGATCTCCCTGGTCTTGTTTGATCAATTTTGGAGATCGATTACGCTTTAACGGTCTTACTGTCCAATCAGTTTTGGGGGTTGATCGCCCAATCGGTTTGGAGACCGTTTGCTTCTCATGATTTGAGGACCTTTTGGGCTTACGTGGTCTCAAGAACATTTTGCTGCCTATGCGATCTCTAGACCGTTTGCTGGTAGCAAGGAGGATCGTATAGGTGAAACCGTTTGGAGAAAGAAGAGCAAACCATATGGATGCAAACAGAATGGACCAAGACCGTTGGGTCAAGACCGTTTAGTCAAGACCGTTTGGTCAAGACTGAGGCTGAGAGGATCTTGAGTGAAGGTGATTTCTAGTTGATGGTTGAATCTCATCATGACCTGCATAATCTGCATGAAATCCATATAAAACTAGTTAATAACTTGATAATCTGATCAACCAAGAAAAATTTCACATTGTAAGTTTTAAGGAGATGAAATCGAATGTATTTAGTCGAATTGGGCCCAAAATGGCGACTGAAAATCATGATGAATTTGGATTCATCAGTCCCAACAAGAGATATAACCCCCAAAACATCTATTGCTTAATGAGCTTATGTACTTTAAATAGTCAAAGTAGATAGTATTACAGAGTTGAAAGATAAAATAACTTTTACAAGAGACCAAGCATAGCTAGAGTTCTAAGTACAATTGATTTCTCTTAATACATTATAAACCATCTACAAATTGAAAGAAACATAGAAAGGTAATGTGATTCACCATGTAGTTATAATACTTATGCTACATGACTGATTTACATCTTCTATTAAGCCCTAGGTAGTTTGATATGTACCACTCAAACTATTATCTGACCACTGTGAAGTTGAAATCATCCAGGTACAAGATCTAGGATGACGATAATCCTAAGATCTCTTCCCCTCGGTCAGTATGAGTAACAACCGTAGTGGCATGTCGACCCAACTAGTAAAACAACCTAGTTCGTGTTGGGTATATAGGTCATGAGACTAGAAACCAAGGTGTAAACTCTAAAATATGAATTACGAATGCAATCACTCTTAACACATATCATCTCTGAGACACAACCTCAACCACTCTCCAAAACTGTGGTATTAGGATGTCAAAGATAAACCCTCCTTGCACCTGCATATACTCAATAGTATACAACTTTGAGATCCTTTTGGATTACTCATTTTACTATCCAATAACTTCTGACACTAAAATAGTTGTACAGACTCAGGGCACTACTAAATTAGGGTTACATTTGATTACTTAAGTCAATTAATTACATTATGAGGACATTCATCAAGTTATGAAAACAAACAAAAAATAGAAATCTCAATTGATCGGTGAACGGTAAGATGACTAAATAATAAAAAGCAACTCACATCGTCTAAAAATCCCTAGTGAAGTCACCAAACTATTGTACCATGTCCTATGTTCTTGAAAAACATAAAACATAGAAGAAAATGATGTTTCAATTAAGCACTTTTGACATCCCACTGCCAGAAAGCGAGATTACTCAAAACCAAAATGTAGAATTAACAACTAAACAATTAGAGTACCAGAAAACATGGTGAATTAAAATTGATACGTTATAAGCATCTCAAGCAAAAACATATACATCAGAGTTCACAAACTATGCCATTTATATCACATATCATACCATAAATATATATACATAACTATATAGTGGCCATCTTGCCACAACCTATTACAAAAGATAACATGTTTGCATATACAAGCCATACATGTATAACAATGGCATACTGCCAAAAACTTCTATCAATGTACAACATATACAAAACACCCCGAAGAACCTGAGAGTACATGGATGAAGGATAGGACTATACTACAAAACACTAGCAGCATAACCAACCTTCAATGGCTACTAATCTCCTTGCTACTCTTCCTCAATCGCACGATCTCTACTACTCCATGCACAACCACCTAAAAGATGTGGAAACCCTTGTGGTGAGACCAATGTCCTAGCGAGAGATAGAACTCTTCACCAACAACTATTGTAAAAATACATTATACTTAAGCAAGAAGATGACATTATTAAGAGGATGAGAAGATTCAACTAAATGAAACATATAAAATTGTTAACACAAGTGAAGTAGTTTAAGCATCTACAACGGATAAGTAGAACATCATACACTTTCAAAAGGAATACGAAGAACATGTATAACCGTCATCAACTAAACAATATAAGAAAAAAGGCAAGGGTAACATCCAATGCGAGTCATGTTTAACCCTAAACAGATATACTACCCGACCATGTTACATCTTCTATTACACCCCGGGGAGAGTGAGGTATACCAATCAAACTCAAACTAACCACTGCTAAGTTTAAAATTAGTCTCGTACAAGATCTAGGAGTACCATTGTCCTAAGGTCTCATCCGCCCTCAGACATTACAAGTCAGCCGTAGTGACACCTGAGGTCAAGCTGCAAAATAGCCTAGTCCATCCTTGGTATATAGGTCATGGCACTAGTGAAACTGAGATATGATCGCGTCGTTCTCCTACCGAAGTATGACCACAACCATCCTCAAAGCATATCACACATAATGAAGTCACAACATCTGAGATATGGCCTCAACCATTCTCCTACCAGGGTATGGCAATAATCATCCTTGTGAAATGCATATACTCAACAATACAACTCTGAGCTTCCATGAGAGGAATGCTCGTTTCATCATCTAGTAAATCTTGACACTATGATGGATCTACGACACAAGACACTACATGATTAGGGTTTCACTTGATTAGTTAAGCCAATTGGGTATATTTTAATGCATCAATCAAGTTACAACATACAAACCCTAAATAAATACTACAAGATAACGGTAGAGTGGAACTCCAAAAGATATAAAATGTATTAAGCATAAAGTTGATCACAACACCACATGATATTGTCTCACTACCATACACAAGGTTATCACCATTATGGGATAACAAATCCCTCATCACATCACTAGAGGGCATCGCCTCAAGTCTAGGCATTAAGCCTCTGCCAAGGTCAGAAGACATAATCACATAGTTCCTATGTAACATCATTATCATAATCATCACCTTGTGTTAAATGAGAAATACCATAGAAATCACTAGATATGATGTTCACTCAACATGCAACATTAGGGTTACACAAGTAGGAGAGAGATAATACTTCATTACATGCTAACCATTCAAGCAAGCTAAGCATTATATCATGTACTCAAGATTAGGGTTAGTGTTTCTCATAGTTAGTCGATTAGGGTTTTTGTAACATCACATAACATCATTCCTATTAATTAACATTTACCACATTCTTGGAACACATCAGATTAAGCACCGTTACCATAACCAAATGATCATATAAACCAACCAAGAGTAGTGACCAACTAGGTATAACCACCTCTTAATGACCGCAAAACATCATTTCATGTAGCGACCGTGTGAGTTAACATCACCACTAGTGACCACTAGGAATTAGCTGCCCTAGAAACTACTGGGTTAGGTCATCCATAGTGACTAGCATACTCAACAAACATAGAAACCATCCACCTATGTAGAGACCATCACTTATGTAGCGACCAAGGATGAGCAATCTGTTGTGAGCAAACCCAGTCAAGAAGCATAGAGACTGTAAGAGAGTACTCCATTTGTGGCGTCTCAACAAAGAGATCATGTGTAGCAACCATAACACACCCCTTCAATAAAACAAAGATCAACGCAACAACCATGCTAACATGACACCACAACCATGCTAGGCCAAGAAAATGTAGCGACCAAGGTGGTTAGGGCTAGGATTATTGTGAACAACCAACCACAATGCCCATCATGGATCATAGCCACCACTTGGAACATGAGGAACATGGTCAAAACATATGTAAAATGCCAAGAAACTAAAAAGTCACCAAGAATAAAACCTCATGACAAAGATGATCATCCAAACCCTAAAATGATCATCAAAAGAATCAACCTAAAAAGACATGTTCTAAGAGATAAGAACAAGAATTAAGCACATGCATGCGGAAAACAAAACTACAATTTCCAACAAGATAGTCAAACCAAAATCAATGTAACGTCCCCAGATTTTCACCTTCTCAAAACCCCATGGAGATGAGATGACAAAATCTGAAAACGTTAGGCAATTATATCAAAGTGCATTGCGGAAGCAATTTGCGCATACATGAAGATACAACCATAATATACACCATAACATTTCTCAACAATCAACTTGTAATTTATTATAAAATGATTTAGAATTACATATTGAATGAAAATTCTATAGTCTATGAACATGTATGCTAACTAGGATCTACACACAATAGGTACACCTGTACAACTTTCTCACATCCTGTCCTTTTGTCCCATGCTAGCTTTGAACCTAAAACATATGTGAAACAAAAAATCAACACACAAGGTGTCGAGTACATGGGTAGAAAGATACATATATTTATGGTTTTCATAATTTGAAAAGATTTGCAGAAAGAAAGGAAGAAAATTCATAGAAAACATTGATTGATTAACCGAAATATGCCAATTTTATTAATTTTTCTAGATGAATTGCATTACTAAGGTGGACTAGTACCAAAACATATATATTGGGCCCATCCCCGTGTACCAAGTACTCTAGGGAAACTCCCCGTACATTGTGTGCTCTAGGGAGGTGTACTAGTCAACATTAATCCATTCCCAGATAAGGGGGATAATGAACACCTTAAATAAATACAAAACCTCTATTCATCTCTTATGTTTTCAAGTGATAAAACATCGAGTACTATATAGTGCTACTACATCCAATATTTCAAATAGAAAGAGAGCATACATACATATCATGATTTCAACCAAGAAAACCATATTCATATACTTAAATAAAACCCACGTACCTGAGTTTAGAGATTCCTATATATATTCTAGATCATCTACATATCTAGTCATCACCTGATTAATAGCAATTAATCATCATTAATAAATGTTCATCATATTCTAGGTATTTAAGGTCCAAATTAGGGTTTGGCTAAATCTAGGTTCCATCTAATGTTAGGATGGTATTTGATATTTTTCTATTGATCATGCAGTCATTTTAGAGGTCTGGTCCAAATTGCATATTTTTTTGATGCTTGAACTATTTTCTAGAATTAATATGAGGTTAAAACATGTAATTTAGGCTTTAATGAGAAAAGGCCTGGCATAGAATAATAAAATCCAGATCAGATTTAACAAGTGGGTTTCCAGTGTTATTAGGGTTCTACTAAAATTTTCTGAGAATAAATATCACCTAGATACTATTAATTTCATTTAATGAATCCTAAAAAGGAGCATTTTACCCTAAATTAATTATCATCATTGAAAGTGGTTCAAGGCTTTGATCTAGGGGTCCAATAATATAGTGAATATTTTTCTAAGTCTAGAGGTATTTTTGGGGAATTGTTTGGCTAAGGGATCTATTTATTAAACATTTTTTTAAGAAAGGGTCATTTTCTAGAAATACATAATATTTACCTTCTGTGGTGGCTCCCGTAGCTTGAACTGGCGGGCTTGGATTGGACCATGCTGGCTGGCCAATCTCCCCTAGGCGACATTAAAATCAAATATCACTAAGTTCAAACTCTTATATCTTCTAGTAGAAACCTCTTATTTACATGAAACTTGTGTTGGGATTTAGGGGAGGCAGAGAAGGCAGCGGAAACAAAAAATTTCTCCGCCAAACCCAGCACGAGGAAACGCGTCAACGTCTATATAATAGGAAAGGATGGTTTGTGGAATCATAACTTGTCCTGAGTTTTGCTCGGCAACAATACCTCACACCTTGTGTGGTCTTCACCTCCGGTCTTGGACGGTGTCTGTGCAGCTCCTGGTTGCACCGGGACTGACTCCTCCTCCTCCTACCAGACTGTCGGATGACAGTTGTCCTCCTGAGCGGCAGAAACCTCTCGCCTCTGAAGTAGTCCACACAGACCACCTGGAACTCCACACTCCTTGTCCCACAAGGAAGTGGAAGGAGTCACACCCTCCTATTGACGTACTAGTCACCAACACACTCTCCTGCCTCCAGTTGCAACTGCAGTTGTCCTTCCCTTGCTGCACCTCCCTTTTGCGGGAAGCACTTGCTCGGGCTCTCTCTTGGTTACCAAAACCAGAGAGAACGACAACTTTGCAGAGCAACTGGTTGCACTGAGTTGTTGTTTGAGAAGCCCCCAATACCCCTATATATAGGAGGGTCATGGGACAGGGTTCTCTGTCCCCGACAATATGGGACTAAAAGTAGGAGTAGAAGGGTTCGAGATTTTCCACAAAAAGCAACCGGTTTGCAACCTGAAATGATCGGGTCATAGCTGAACCGATCGGTTCAGCCATTGATCCGATCGGTTGGACCTGAGCCGACCATTTGGGGCACTCCAACCGATCGGTTGGTGCCCTGAACCGATCGGTTCATGGTCCTAATCCGGCTCAAAAAGACTTTCCTTGTTTCTTTCCCAATTGGTATCAAATACCAATAATATTCCCAACGTGAAATGGACCTGTAGGGTCACACACATAGGATTTAACCTGGAAGAGGAGTTTGGTACACAAAGCAATGTTTAGATTGATTACTAAAGGAGTTTAGTAGTTCAATTAAACACTCAATCAGTCGATGGCACAATATCATATGGTTCAAGGTGTTAGACGCATTGATTGGAGTATCATATTGATTGAGATCGCAATTGACTGATTCTGCACAACCTGCACTCCCAACCGATCAGCTCAAGTGTTGAACCGGTCGGCTGAGGTTGCTGAACCGGTCAACTGGAGTGTCCAACCGATCGGCTCATGACCAGGTTGAAACAACCGGTTCAAGGGTTCAACCGATCAGCTCAACTGGTGCAACCGACCAGTTGGGAAAGTCATGTCGGCAAGAATTTTCCTTTAGTTTTTCATCTGTATCTCGGCTGTCCTCAACATGCCCAACAACTCTGACAGTGGCCTATCAAAGTTGTTCATGTTGTAGTTCATCACAAACTGACTGTATGATTCTGACAATGATTGCAGTATCACGTCAGTAGCCAACCTTTGGCTCAGTGGAAATCCCAGTCTCTGCAGGTTCTCCACATACCTAATCATCTTGAGTGTGTGAGGACCAACTGGATCTCCTTCTGTCATGACACACTTGAACAGTGCCCTAGAAACATTGTATCTCTCTTGCCGTGCCAGATCTTCATACATGTTCCTGAGATGCTGAATCATCTCAATGACAGCCATGTTCTCATGTTGTCTCTGCAACTCATGGTTCATTGAACATAGCATCAAGCACTTAGCATCAATGGCATCATCAACATGCTTCTTGTAAGCATCCCTTTCTTCCCTTGGTGCATTAGGAGCGGGTTCCTCTGGAATTGGAGTATCCAGGACATAGAGCTTACGCTCTTGAGTGAGAACAATTCTCAATGTCCGATACCAGTCGTGGAAGTTCATCCCATTTAGCTTGTCCTTGTCAAGGGCTGATCGCAAAGAAAAGTTGTTGGTGTTTGTTGCCATTTGAACTACAAAAGGAAATATGCAATTTTAGTCCAAAACTTATTTTGACTTATTTGATTGATTTGAAAGTTTGACGATATGATTAGGCCTTTAATTAATTATCGCTCCCACTATTTTACTTCAAATTGATAGCCCTCACCATCAATTCAGAAGATTGCAACATACAACCTTCTAGTGGGCAAGATCCTGAAATCCTCTAAGTCATGAGTCAGCTAGGGCTGATCGCGCACAACTTAGATCTCTCAGGTAGGCAACTCTTGCCAATTGCATCATGTGCAACTCTTGATAAGATGTCATATACAACTCTTTGCAATGATCATCTCCATGCCTCAATGTACTAGATCCCATCTAGATCACCTTGTTAAGTCTGACCCAAAGCAAACACGATGAATATGCACCCTGCTAGGGCAGACCCACACATTCATCCTTCACGGTTCCACGAGATAGACGGTGCACCACACTAGGGCATGCCCACACTTGGTCGATCAAGCTTTTCACGTGTGTCGCATTTGGAAGGCATCTAAAACTTAATATTTTAATGAGGGATTTGGTTTTATATACATATACATATCCAATCACCACAATACATAGTACGTATCATATACATGCTATATCCCACAGAAAACATGCACAAAATGACAAAAAGCGATGATTATGGCCATCCTAATGTGATTCCTCGAGCCAAGAGGAATCACAATCATCTAGGTCAACATCACATGCAACCTTTACAAGATGAACATCTGTGCCTTGCCATCCGAGTTGATCAACTCATCACATAAATGATTTGTACACTCCAGCCGGTCGTCTGGGTGCCACCAGCCGATCGGTTGGCTCCTCCAACCGATCGGTTTGTCTGGTCACGTGCATCTCGTCATGTCCGCCACCCGCTCATCTCGCTCCTCGAACCAGTCATCAACCGATCGGTTCACTCCTTGAACCGACCGTCTAGAACGTCAATCGATCGGTTCACGCCTTGAACCGATCGTTTCAGCTGTCGTCTTGATGTCCGCCGGTTTTCGACATAACAAGAAATAAAAATCTATCCTATTTATTACATTGGTTTAAAAAGGGAAACCTCGAGTTACATTCGGGGGGAGCAAAGGTAGGAAAGAATCTCGAATTATTTCGATTTACATTAGGAATAAGAGAGGGAAGATCGGTGCGCAGACCGAGATGCAAGAAACCACAAACAACCACACACAGATAGGGGTTTATAGGCCATAATCATGCTACACACATCCACCACAAAACTCGTTTAAGGGTGACGTGTATCGAGTGCATTAATAATACATATCATATATGTAATTTGGGATTTGTGGATTTAGGATTGGACATGCATAGAGCCAATATTATTCGCATTGCATGCAATAAATAAAGGTGACAAACCAAAATCAATCATATCGATATTCCTAAAATATAGAGCAGTTGACGTGGCTCTGATACCACTGTTGGGTTTTAGGGGAGGCAGAGAAGGCAGCGGAAACAAAAAAAATTTCTCCCAAACCCATCACGAGGAAATGTGTCAACGTCTATATAATTGGAAAGGATGGTTTGTGGAATCATACCTTATCGCGAGGCTTGCTCGGCGACAATACCTCGCGCCTTGCACGGTCTTCACCTCCGGTCTTGGACGGTGTCTGTGCAGCTCCTGGTCACACCAGGACTGACGATTCCTCCTCCTACCAGACTGTAGGATGACAGTTGTCCTCCTGAGCGGCAGAAACCTCCCGCCTCTAAAGTAGTCCACACGAACCACCTGGAACTCCACACTCCTTGTCCCATAAGGAAGTGGAAGGAGTCGCACCCTCCTGTTGATGTACTAGTCGCCAACACACTCTCCTGCCTCCAGTTGCAACTGCAGTTGTCCTTCCCTTGCTGCACCTCCCTTTTGCGGGAAGCACTTGCTCGGGCTCTCTCTTGGTTACCAAAACCAGAGAGAACGACAACTTTGCAGAGCAACTGGTTGCACTGATTTGTTGTTTGAGAATCCCCCAATACCCCTATATATAGGAGGGTCATGGGATAGGGTTCTCTGTCCCCGACAATATGGGACTAAAAGCAGGAGTAGAAGGGTTCGAGATTTTCCACAAAAAGCAACCGGTTCGCAACCTGAAATGATCGGTTCATAGCTGAACCGATCGGTTCGGCCATTGAGCCGGTCGGTTGGACCTAAGCTGACCATTTGGGGCACTCCAACTGATCGGTTGGTGCCCTGAACCGATCGGTTCATGGTCCTAATCCAGATCAAAAAGACTTTACTTATTTCTTTCCCAATTGGTATCGAATACCAATAATATTCCCAATCGAATTGGGCAATTTGAAACCAAAGGAAAATTCTTGCCGACATGACTTTCCCAACTGGTCGGTTGCATCAGTTGAGTCGATCGGTTCAACCCTTGAACCAGACATTTCAACCTGGTCATGAGTTGATCGGTTGGACACTCCAGCCGACCGGTTCAACAACCTCAGCCGACCGGTTCAACACTTAAGCCAATCAGTTGGGAGTGCAGGTTGTGCAGAATCAGTCAATTGCAATCTCAATCAATCCGATACTCCAATCAATGCGTCCAACACCTTGAACCATATGATATTGAGCCATCGACTGATTGAGTGTTTAATTGAACTACTAAACTCCTTTAGTAATCAATCTAAACATTGCTTTGTGGACAAAACTCCTCTTCCAGGTTAAATCCTATGTGTGTGACCCTACAGGTCCATTTTACGTTGGCAATGAAAGTCCATAACACTTATGACTTCACAAGCAAAGAGCGGTGCCTAGTCATACATCAGTGCTACCCAAGTGAAAGTAGAAAGTTGGAGAACAACTTTCATCCTACAATCCGTGAATGGTGTTACAGTGAATGTATAATTCCTTTGTCACTGATATCCCGAATGAACTCAAGGCATGGAACAATCATCCTGTCAACGTTCATTCACTTTCTTGATCTCTGAGTAGATTGAACGAGATATGTATGACATCAATATCACATACTGATTCACACATGAATGCGCACGCCTATCTCAATCCTACTCATCAAGTGGCCATGGACATCAAACTCCCTCAGGAGGGACAAATCCCATATCTATCACTCACCCCTCAAAAGCCCCATGTGTCAAAGCCACCTAATCATCACCTTTATAACAACCCATGTTTCAGGACTGCGTTTGATGATGTCAAAGTGTGCCCAACGACATGTGTTGAGTGTAGTGATTTCAGGTCAAAGAATCACACTCACCACCATCACTGTGAGTACTGACTGTGACTACCATGTCATGGTTCCATGTGTCATTGTTCTCTAACAAGTACCTATGTGTTTGGTTTGATATCTCTATATCATGACTAATGAGATTATGTCATCAACCAACACCACAATCTAGTCTTGTGTGTCATTGCTGTCTATCTACCTTCCACAATGACATCCGACTAGGGACATAACAAGAATGTACAAACTCTTAGCATCCGTCTGATCTCATCGTTCATGTCCTTAACCTGAAAGCATACGCCATTGAGTACTGTCATTCTCTAGACATTCAATCTGTTCTATCACTATCTCATATGACTGAACTAGAAAGAATTGGAAGCTTGCCTTTGATGTTTATCAAATCAATATTAATGTATCCCACCAATCATCCCATGATTGGCTCTCAGGGCATACATACCAACAACTTGAACCCTAGGCCCCTGAAAACCCAAGGCCTCACACTACTAAGTTTGAGATGTAAATTGTAACAAATGCTTATCTAACTTAATTCCTTGATTAATCTCATAAATAAGTGTATAAACCTTATATAAAAAAAATTAATCTCAAATCTTGATCAAATAAATTTCAAAAGACTTGGTATGATCCTCATAACCTCAGGATTCATCAATTGACCCCTCAAGATCATTGAAACTACTCAATGGACTTCTTGGCCTCATATGTACACAAATCATTTAACCAGTACCATTCATCTTATTTGAACACAACAAATGTTCCAATCATCAATTGGGTATCTAGTTTACTCTTTGAGTGAGAAGAGTCATTAATTGGATAACCAATTCCTTTATTTGGTATCAATCCCCTAAATGATACACATGGTCCTAAAATAATATATTGGTTATCAAAACCCTAAAACCTGGGTTATCACATTCACCCCATCTTATATGAATTTTCATCCTCGAAATTTATATAATGTCATACTCATGGTAATATCGAGGAGTTGTGGAGGCCTCTTGGACACCACTTCTAAATGTCAGGATTATCATTATTCTGGATTCATCCTAAGTGGTCATCTTAGGGTATTTATGCATGTAGGGTGTACCCACCCCACCTTATATATGTTGAAGCATCATTTTTTTCTTAGGAATTGTAGCATCACTTACTATCTTAGTCATCACCTGACATTCTTATATATTAGAATTTACATCCACTTAGTCCTTTAAGGATAAGGGTCTTATTCTTTCATATGAAGTTAAGAAGGTACTACTGAAGGCTTCATGCTTCACCCTATCAATCACATGGCGATGTAAAGTTTCATGCCATCATTTATTAAAATTATCAGTCTTAACAACTTTGGTGTGGTTTATGATCAACATCATACTAGTATTTCAGCATTAGAGTGGATTATTTTCATATTTACATATTAGGGTTTCACCCTATTGTGTGAGAGTTATCCTCAAACTTAGAAGCATATATTGAGAAAGATTGAGGTTAAGAACTATATTTTGTGATCATGTAACCTATGATCCAAATATATCCTTATGTCTACCTCATTATTTTAGACTTATATCTTTCATGTAGGCTACAGAGGGAAAGAGAATATACTAAGCCATCTTATCATGATTTCAAACTTGGATATTACATGTATGATATAGGAAGGGAATATAGACAATATTCGGCCATGCTTACACGAGTGACTCTTCATAAATAAATCATCTATATAGCTCAAGCGAGGTCTCTAGTATCATATATAAATAAGGAGAAATGGAAGGAGAAACATTTATAAGTAACTTATGCACAATGCATTTTTCTCTTAGAACCAGAGTTCATATATTACCTCACTTGTAGCTAATGATGAGATTCACACACATGTCACTCAAGCTACACTACTACAGAAATAACATTCAGTGTCACTTTTCTGGGCATTAGTTATTAAGGAAAACCGACGCCTATAATATCAGGCGTCGGTTATTTAGGCAAACCGATGTCTATATTCGAAGACCAGCCAGACACGGGTACCACTTTGTATTCAGCGTCGGCTTACTATAACCAACCGACGCCTAAAAGCACCCGCGAAATCCAATTTTTGACCGAAAAAAATTTGGGCCACATACAGCGTCGGGTTTTTAACTATTCACCGACGCCTATTTAAAATGAAATTTTGCGTGAAAAGTTCCACTTTAGGTGTCGGTTATCCTTGGATAACCGACGCTGATAATAGTTCCCGCCAACTAATTTGGGGTCGGTTTTTTACTATCAAATGACGCTGAAGATAATAGACGTCGGTTGTTTGAAACAACCGACGCTATTTGGGAACTTAATAGCCCCGCAAAACAGAGAACTCTTCCCCATTTCTCTGTTTCATTGCGAACCTCCTACTAAGTCTGGCGATTCTTACCACTGGTGCTCCCCGCCGTCGTTGCCCCCTCCCTCGCGCCGCCACCACTGTTTCTCCCCCGCGCCATTGCTCCTCTCCTCGTCGCCGCACCGCTCCTCTCCTTGGCTCTCCTCGCCGCCGCGCTGCTGCTCTCCTCGCCTCCGGTGGCTTCTTTGGTGTTGTCCTTGTCGGCGTCGGCTGCCTGTAGGTCTCTGCTCAGGCCGCTGCTCTCCAGGCCAGGCATTCTTCCTCTTCCCTCAAGGTACTGCCTTCTTCCTCCTTCCTTCCTCCACCTAGGCGGCTGCTTGGGCGGTGCCAAGGCACGCCAAGGCTGTTGCTGGGCGTTTTTTATTTTTTATTTAAGTTATTTACTTATTGGTAACTTGATAAGTAACTCATATCCATTGATGTTGAAGTAAGTTAGGAAGCCAGTTTGTTGACAGTGATATCTGATTATCCATCTGACTTTTGGTTCTTCATCCTATTCATCATGGTGGCATTGCCTCATACTGTGGTCAACTAGGGGAAGTAACATTTGTCTGCAATGTAACTTATCAAAACATGTAGAATAAGAAACTGAAGAACTGGGAGTAGGAACATGTATAATGGGTACATCACAATGGTGAAAATTTAGCTCAAATGAGTGAATTGCTTGATTTTTTTTAAAAGCTCTAGTTATACTTCTTATATTTTAATGTGATGTTACTCTATGCATGTTTCATGTTTGGTACACGACTGAAGCACCAATATATTAATAAAAAAAATGATTGTCTTTGTTTCAATATTGTTGAGTATATTGAGAATCCTAATCACCCTTCTTTCTTAATAATGAACTGTAATGCACACATGTGACATGCTTGGAATGTAAATAATGAACTTTTCCCTAAATTGCCAATCATGCTTTTAAAGACATCAATAATCACCCTAACTTGAAGAACTAGGATTGTAGGTATGAGAATGACAACACATGTATTTGTTGGCCTAGAAACCCGTCCAAGATTTACTCATTAGGAGTAAATCTTGGATAGTCCCCGGTTTGGGAATGTTCTTGAACAACTAATCTCACTTAGGATGTAAGTGTATAATGTGTATTGGGTTTTCGAGAAAATTTCGGCAGCATTTCCCCGTTTGTTCTCTAAGTACATATGTACTTAGAGAACAGCGGGGAAATGCTGCCGAAATTTTCTTGAAAACCCAATACACATTATACACTTACTAGTGAGATTAGGTGTTCAAGGATGGGATAGGTGGTACACATTTATTATATATAAGAATGACATCAAATGTGTTTGTTGGCCTAGAAACCCGTCCAAGATTGACTCATTAGGAGTAAATCTTGGATAGTCCCCGGTTTGGGACTGTTCTTGAACACCTAATCTCACTTAGGATGTAAGTGTATAATGTGTATTGGGTTTTCAAGAAAATTTCAGTAGCATTTCCCCATTTGTTCTCTAAGTACATATGTACTTAGAGAACAGTGGGGAAATGCTGTCGAAATTTTCTTGAAAACCCAATACACATTATACACTTACTAGTGAGATTAGGTGTTCAAGGATGGGATAGGTGGTACACATTTATTATATATAAGAATGACATCAAATGTGTTTGTTGGCCTAGAAACCCATCCAAGATTTACTCATTAGGAGTAAATCTTGGATAGTCCCCGGTTTGGGACTGTTCTTGAACACCTAATCTCACTTAGGATGTAAGTGTATAATGTGTATTGGGTTTTCGAGAAAATTTCGGTAGCATTTCCCCATTTGTTCTCTAAGTACATATGTACTTAGAGAACAACGGGGAAATGTTGTCGAAATTTTCTTGAAAACCCAATACACATTATACACTTACTAGTGAGATTAGGTGTTCAAGGATGGGATAGGTGGTACACATTTATTATATATAAGAATGACATCACATTATACACTTAGGAGGTAAGTGTATACCCTAATCTTTTCCTAATATATACTTGTTTCCTAATATATACTTGTTTTCTCTGATCATAGAATGGATAGATCATGGATGTCCATTTGTAATCGTTGCACCCCATGGTTTATATCTGGTCTTGATCAGTTTATTAGATTTGCCAAGGAACATAGGAAAAAACCTACAGATAGGTTCTACTGTCCATGTAGGCATTGCGGTAACAACTTGAAAGTCAACACTGGTGAGGAAATCAAAAGTCATGTCATGTGCAACAGGATTGTACAAGGCTATACAGAATGGCACTGGCATGGAGAGATTTCAAAATCGAAACCAGTAGATGTCGATAGCAGTGCTTGGGTGGAAGGATAAATTGCCTCCGATGACGTAAATGTGAACGAACCAGTTCCAGCAGACATCGTTGATGCGATGCTGGATAGTTGTAGGGTAGAGCACACCGATCCACCTCCTATCTTTAGAAACATTGTGCATGATGCTGAGATACCGTTATACACATGCTGTGCTTAGTTTACGAAGCTTAGCGCTGTGTTGAGATTGTATAAGTTGAAAGCTAACAATAGATGGAGCGACAAAAGCTTCACTTCATTGTTGACTTTTTTGAAAGAAATGCTTCCTGAAGGAAACGAGCTGCCAATCTCAACATACCAGGTAAAGAAAATGTTGTGCCCAATGGGAATGGAGGCCAAGAAGATACACGCATGCCCGAATGATTATGTATTATTTCAAAAGGACTATGTAGATTTGAAAGATTGTCCAAAATGTGGTGCGTAAAGGTATAAATTGACGACTTCGGGGGAGTCCAAAACTGGTTCTCCTGCCAAGGTGTTGTGGTATCTACCTATAATATCACAGTTTCAACGCTTGTTTGCAAATCCGAAAGATGCGAAGAATTTGAGGTGGCATGCAGATGTTAAGAAAAATAATGATGGGATCCTACGACATGCGTCTGATTCCCCACAGTGGAAGAAGATTGATCTATTGTACCCCAAATTTGGTGAAGAAGATAGGAATCTAAGACTTGGGCTTTGTACAGATGGGATGAATCTGTACAGGACATTGAGCAGCCAACATAGCACTTGGCCATTCATGCTTGTTATATACAATCTTCCTCCCTGGATGTGTATGAAAAATAAGTACGTTATGTTGTCGTTGTTGATATCGGGCCCTAAACAACCCGGAAATGATATCGATGTTTATCTTGAACCTTTGATTGATGAATTAAAGAAACTTTGGGCTGAAGGTGTGATGACCTATGATGCTTCAGCAAGAGAGACATTTCGTTTACACACTATGTTGTTTTGCACTGTTAATGACTTTCCAGCATATGGGAATTTGTCTGGATATAGTGTCAAAGGAGCTAAAGCGTGTCCTATATGTGAAGAAAACACTGATTCAATAAGACTAAAACATGGCGGCAAGACTGTATATCTTGGTCATCGAAGGTTTCTTTCAAAATTCCATCCGTATCGTAGGAAGCGCAAAGCATTCAATGGATGGAATGATGAACGGAGTGCACCTAAACCTATACCAGGGGATGTTGTTTATGCAAGAGTAAAAGACATTGTCAATGAATTTGGTAAGAAATCACAATGTAGTATGGCCACACGGAGTGACAATTCTTCATTCAAGAAGAAGTCAATATTTTGGGATCTTCCTTATTGGAGTTCTTTGACAGTCAGGCATTGTATCGATGTAATGCACGTTGAGAAAAATGTATGTGATAGCATCATTGGTACTCTGTTAAATATACCAGGTAAGACTAAAGATGGGATAAAATCTAGACTGGACCTACGTGAAATGGGAATAAGGTCAGAATTAACAGAATTATGTGAAATGGGTAATAAAAGAACATACTTACCTCCCGCTTGTTACACGTTGTCTAGAAAGGAGAAGAAAACTTTTTGTGAATGCTTGGTAAATGTTAAGGTGCCACATGGTTACTCATCCAACATCCGTAGATTGGTATCAATGAAAGATCTGAAGTTGATAGGTCTTAAATCTCATGATTGTCACACTCTAATGCAACAAATATTGCCTGTGGCAATTTGATCTATATTGCCGAAGCATGTAAGGTTTGCAATTACCAGACTTTGTTTCTTTTTCAACAGTCTATGTAGCAAAGTTATTGACCCTGATACTCTCGATAATTTGCAAAGAGAAGTGGTTGTTACCCTATGTCAGCTTGAGATGTATTTCCCTCCTTCATTCTTTGATATCATGGTACATCTTGTTGTCCACTTGACTAGGGAAGTGAAAATGTTGGGACCCGTTTTCTTGCATTGGATGTATCCCTTTGAACGATACATGAGCGTTTTTAAAGGTGATGTTCGAAACCGTTATCGGCCTGAAGGGAGTATTATTGAAGGTTATGTGGCGAGAGAGGTTATGGATTTTTGCAATGACTTTCTCAGTGGTAATGACACTCCTGATAATGACAAGAATATTGAGAAGGGCAAAGGAATTTTGGGATCACGGGTGAAAGTAATCAGCCGTGAGCAGTTCGAACAAGCTCACTTGTATATTTTACACAATATGGACAAAGTGAGTGTTTATATCGAGGAACATACCAATTTCATAAAGAGACAACATCCTCGAGCAAGTTCAATGTGGCTTGCTAGAGAGCATAATAAGACTTTTACTAAGTGGTTTGAAGATAAAGTCTTACATCAACTATCTCAAACACCAAATGATATTACAAAAACTATCAAATGCCTCGCCTTTAAACCAAAACCAAATGTTATGTGTTATGAAGGGTTTGACATTAATCGATTCACATATTACACAAAGCACCAAGATGATAAGAGTGTCGTCCAAAATAGTGGGGTCACTCTTCAAGCGTCGACTATGTACTTTGCAAGTGCAAGGGATAAGAGTCCACGTGAAGCTAAAATGTCATATTACGGTGTCATTGAAGACATTTGGGAGTTTGACTACATAGATTTCAAAATTCCGCTCTTTAAATGTAATTGGGTTGATAACACCAATGGAGTTATAGTGGATGAATTGGGTTTCACTTTGGTGAACTTTGAAAAGATTGGCGAGAAGGGTGAACCATTCATATTGGCATCACATGCGAAACAAATATTCTATATCGATGATCCTACAAATGATAAATGGTTGGTTGTTCTTCATGGTAAAAGACAGTTCATTGAAGATCCTATAGATGAAGAAGAGTACTATGATAAGTATGATGACTCCAGTCCATTCTCAGTTGGGTTGCCAACTCCACAAAATATTGAAGCTAATGATGACTTATATGTGCGCGGAGATCACAATGAAGGATTGTTAATTGATAAAAGATCACAATTTTAGAGACATGTATGTTTATACAAATGCTAAATGTTTGCCTTTTTCTAGTTAATACAAATGCTAAATGTTTGCCTTTTTCTAGTTAATACAAATGCTAAATGTTTGCCTTTTTAATGACATTTTCAGATGGCTGACCATGATGAACATGATGTCCATGATGAGCATGAAGTCCATGATGAGCATGCTGTCCATGACGAGCATGGCGAGGATACCAATGTAAGTACTAAAAACATATCCTGTATTTCTATAAAATTCATTATCTTCTAGTTATGTCATATATCTTATATTTCTATATTGGGATAATTCAGTGTGTTTATTTTTGTCAAATTTTAGGTTGATGATGCACATGTACCCACTGAAGCACTGGAGCAACTTGATGCGCAGCACCAAACACTTAACAAGAAAAGGGGCATCACTCTGTTGAAGAAGTTAATAGCGCTTAGTGGCAGTGGATCCAAATTGGTTGTGGAGTTTGATAATGGAGGAAATGCAATTAGAGTGAACCGCAATAATTTTGTAAACTATCTTGGGTGTACCACTCGGAGCCATTGTGGTGTTAAGTATGATAATTGGCATAAAGTTCCTTAGGGGAAAAAAGACTTGATATGGAAGGATTTATGTGTGAGTTATTATTATTTGCAATTCTATTTTGTAGATTACAAATTCTATTATTTGCAATTCTATTTTGGATACTAGTTAATAACATTTCTATTTTACAGAATCTGTTTGTATTGGATGAGAAGTTGCATCGTAAAAGTGTGATGCAACGCGCTGGAAAGATGCGTAGGAATTATAGGACAAATCTGAACAGAGAATACATAAAAGAGGGTGATAAGAAAAAGAAGTCAGCCCTTGAACAATGGAACTTCTTGGACAAAGAAGATTGGGACAATTTTGTTGCTTCAAGAAAATCTGAAGAATTCAAGGTATTAGGTGTCACTCCCAATTTAATTAATATACATTGTATTCACCTATTCAAGATTAACATTTAGTGATACTAACCAAATCATTAATGCGCATACTAACTAGGCCCTCAGTGACGCACAAAAACCAAGGCGTGCACTGAATGTGCATGACCACACTATGGGTCCAAAAGGCTATGCAAGCGTTCGCCAAAGACTACATGCGGAGTCTGTGGCTACTCAGGAGTCTGCTCCTACTCAGGAGTCCGCCACACCCATGCCTCGCCATGATATCTGGATAGCTGGGAGGCAAAACAAGAAGGGTGGAATAAAGAAGCCCGTAACTGATGAGGCGGCTGCGAAAATGGTAAAATACAACTCTTAGAGCAATCGTTTGAATATTGATTATTTGTGGTGTTAACTTACCAATTTTTGTTGATGGTGATTAGCGGGAGCTGCACGAGCAGAGAAAACAAGGCACGTTCATCCCTCAGGGCACAAGGGATGAATTAACAGTTGCTCTGGGTAACCCAGAGCATCCTGGACGTGTTAGGGGTGCAGGCGCTGGTGTGGGCATCAAAGCATTCTTTGGGCCATCCCAGCGCAAACCCAGAGCGGGACTTTCTCAAGAAGAGGTAACCTATTCTTTTTTTAGAATGTTACTGAAAAAGGAAATTCAATAATAAGAAGCTAATGTTTCTTTTATCCATGTATAGGAGAATAAGAGAGTCGAGGATATAGTTGCTAAGAAGGTCAACGATGTAGTTGCTGAGAAGGTCAAGGAAGAATTGCTGCGGTGGCAGGCATCTCAGGCTTCCAATCGGCCTATGGCGACCCACTCTTCTCCTGATGCACATACTGCGAGTAATCCTGGAGACCCATCGCCTAACACGTCTACTGTAAGTATTGTTTATGACATTGTAGCTAGTCTTTTCAAGATGATATGTATATATGTATAACATTCTTTACGTAAATTTGTAGGCATTGAAGCCATGCCGCTTAAGAATACAAGACTATGTTGTTGCAGAGGCGCAGGCTTACCCGTCCCTTCCTGGGGAAAGGTTTCACGGGACTCCAATGCCACAGGGCTACATTCGTGTGGGCCCATTACATGTGTTACCCGATTGGAGGGAAGCTACATTGCCATATCCCCACCCGGATATTGATACACTTGCTGAGGCAGAAGGCGGGGTCATATTGTGGCCCAAAGCAGATGTCGTCTACACTACTGAAATTGTAAGATAAATTTACATTGATTTAGACTGTTAATGTGTATATATGATGTCAACTGATCTGAAATTATATATACATGTTAAAAAGAAGACACCAGGAGAACCTAGGCCTCCACCTCCACTTCCCGCATTACCAACTTGGGTTCCAACTGACCTAACATACCCGTTAGATCCTGCTTGTAGGGGAATGGCATGTTGGCTACTGGCACATAATATACATTGCCCGATAATTGTTTCTTTGGATGCAGATTATACAGGTCAATCATACGATAGCTCTTTATTTATACAAGATATTATTGAGCTATTTATGTATGATTGGCTGAATACATCAATGATAGAGACATGGATAAGGTGAGATCTTGTTTATACATCCATATACCTTGTGTAAGATCCGGTGATCTGGTTTCTTATACAACTACTTAGTCGAAGATCATTGCAAACAATTTGCATTTGATCATGTGGGATTTTTGATTCCATCATTGATTAGTATGGTAGCTAAAGACCCTGATAATGTTCAACAATACTGTATAGATGCTTTTACAATTTTTGGTCAGCAAAAGAAGACGATAATAATAGCTCCATTCAATGTCAAGTAAGTTTACTTTATTTATAATTTGGACTTAAGAAAATTCCATTTTTATTGTGCATTTTGAGTTATTAATTGTTAACTTTTTACCTCTAGCGGTAAACATTGGGAGTTACTAGTTATTGTCCCTGGGACGTTCACTGTTTATTATCTAGATCCCACAGGAAGTACATTAAACACTAAAATTGGACACGTAATGAGAATGCCATTATTCTGGTGAGAAATATTTCATTTTTGTATCTGTTAACATCTGTTATTACATTACTATTTACTTATGTAATTTACTGTGTTATATTAACATGTAGGGGTTTAGATGCATTCAAAAAGGCTGGAGGAACGGTCCCAAGGAAAAAGAACCAGCCAATAAATTGGCAGAACGTACAAGTAAGTTCCCGACTCCAATGTATATATTATTGATGTGAATTGTTCTTAGTTGTATTATTTTGTATGTTTCAATTTATAGTGCGCTACACAAGACAATGGCTGGGCATGTGCATACTATGTGATGCGATTTATGCAGATGATTATCAAACATGCCGCATTGGACATCGATACCATACATGAGGTATTATATATAGTCTCATTAGTTAGTACGAAATATATCAATCTTATTTTTATATTATTACTTATATATACATCATTCTCTTTGCAGGTGTTAAAAACCGACAACACTATAGGTAAATGCTTAAAAAATATACATGCTCCATATACGATGGAAGCATTAAATGAAATAAGAGAAGAATGGGCAAAAGCCATACAAGCAGTGGCAACTGTAAGATATAATTGGGATGTTGATAGCGATAATGAATGATACTTTGTAAATGAATATTTTTGAATGTTAATACATGTATTTGAATGTTTCTATATGTGTGAATGTGAGAATTGAATTGATGTCTGAATGTATCTACTTGTGTGAAATTTTCCTTGGGACTTTTGCAGGTTTGTGGCCTGTTTGTAGGCTGATATCAATAGATGTCGTAAACCTGCAGTTTAGAAAACTGAACTGCAGGTTCTCATCCTGCTGACCAGCCACAGTAGTCTTGCAAACTGATATGAAAAAAAATAGATATAGGCGTCGGTTATTTACAGAAAACTGTCAGCAAAGACCTACAGCGTCGGGTTTCTGACCAAAACTGACGCCTAATGTGGCAACAACCGTACTGGAAATGGCGTCGGATGTTCGTGTCAAACCGACGCCTATTTAACATATAGGCGTCGGTCTTTTAGTAGATAACCGACGCCAAACTGGTTCGCGCCACAGAAAATAGCGTCATCTAGGACACTTTCTGCGTCGGTTACCAAGTAAACACCGACGCTATAGTCCATATAGGCGTCGGTCTTTTAGTAGATAACCGATGCAGAATGTGTCCTAGATGACGCCATTTTCTGTGGCGCGAACCCTTTTGGCGTCGGTTATCTACTAAAAGACCGACGCCTATATGTTAAATAGGCGTCGGTTAAAAAACCGATGCCGAAGTGTTCGACCTTTAGCGGCGCCCACATAGGCGTCGCTCAGAAACCGACGCCAAAGGGGGTTAAACAACCGACGCCAAAGGCTGTTTCTGTAGTAGTGCTAGGACCTAACTCAATCAAAAGGAAAATTTTCTCATTATGAGTCAGCTACCCATCATTTTTACCCAACTCTCACATATAGGATTGAATCATGCAAAAGGACTCAACTCATCTACTAAGGAGTAACCCCACTTCGGACACATAATTTCACATATATCTCAGGGTAGGTCCCACGACCCTCTCCTTGTGGGTTTCACTCTCTCTAGAGTTCACCACATATCTTGTACTAACAATAGAGGTCCTCCTTTGTAAAAGAGCTTGAGGTTCAAACATATTCAACTTTATCTTAATTTAACTCATCTTAAGTAAGAAAAGAGTATGTACTTTCATCACCTAGACTTGTCTTAGATTGTATGAAACTAGACTCAGACCTCATATACAACTTAGATCTTTATAGAGAACTTAGACCTCAGAGATCAAATTTATATAAGATCATCCTTTCTTATATCATCTATCATTCTATTCTCTATCTATCTATCTATCTATCTATCACATATCGTTATAAGGCTCTAGACATCTATTCTAGATATACTCTCTCTTATAGACTGATGTCACCCCTTTTCACTTAGGTTGCATGAACACTAACTACTCTCCAGTGTGTTGGACACATTTTTATATTTACATATATATAATAAAATATTATATAGTTTTTCTCTGAGAAAGAATTTATCATAGCAAACTGTCGAGGCTCGAGCCGATTGGAAAACAAAACCAAATCAGGAAAATGAGTGTCACACACACAATAGATAGTCTAGTGTCATGTAACCTAGTGAAATGGTGAAAACAAAGTGTAGACTAGTGTAGATACCCCATACATATGAGCTCTGTATGAAAAGGGTCTCACACACTTGTCTAAACCTAGTTCTCAAACATCTAGGTTCTAACCTAGAGGCAAAGTCAGAACTTATTCCTATAGAACAACTTACTAAGTTTCTAGGGTTTAAAGTGAAAGGTGAAATTTAGTTTTATATCTCATGGTGAGAAACTGTTAGATGTAGCTATTGTTCATGCTCCAATACAAACTGTAACGTCCCCAGATTTTCACCTTCTCAAAACCCCATGGAGATGAGAAGACAAAATCTGAAAATGTTAGGCAATTGTATCAAAGTGCATTGCAGAAGCAATTTGCGCATACATGAACATACAACCATAACATACACCATAACATTTCTCAACATTCAACTTGTAATTTATTACAAAATGATTTAGAATTACATATTGAATGAAAATTCTATAGTCTATGAACATGTATGCTAACTAGGATCTACACACAATAGGTACAACCTATAGAACTTGCTCACATCCTATCCTTTTATCCCATGCTAGCTTTGAACCTAAAACATACGTGAAACAATGAATCAACACACAAGGTGTCAAGTACATGGGTAGAAAGATACATATATTTATGGTTTTCATAATTTGAAAAGATTTGCAGAAAGAATGGAAGAAAAATCATAGAAAACATTGATTGATTAACCAAAATATGCCAATTTTATTAATTTTTCTAGATGAATTGCATTACTAAGGTGGACTAGTACCAAAACATATATATTGGGCCCATCCCCGTGTACCAAGTACTCTAGGAAAACTCCCCATACACTGTGTGCTCCAGGGAGGTGTACTAGTCAACATTAATCCATTCCCTGATAAGGGGGATAATGGACACCTTAAATAACTACAAAACATCTATTCATCTCTTATGTTTTCAAGTGATAAAACATCGAGTACTATATAGTGCTACTACATCCAATATTTGCAAATAGAAAAGAGAGCATACATACATATCATGATTGCAACTAAGAAAACCATAGTCATATACTTAAATAAAACAAACGTACCTGAGTTTAGAGATTCCTATACATATTCTGGATCTTCTACATCTCTGGTCATCATATGATTAATAGCAATTAATCATCATTAATAAATGTGCATCATATTCTAGGTATTTTAGGTCCAAATTTGGGTTTGGCCAAATCTAGGTTCCATCTAATCTTAGGATGGTATCTGATATTTTTCTACTGATCATGCTGTCATTTTAGAGGTTTGGTACAAATTGCATATTTTTCTGATGCTTGAACTATTTTCTAGAATTAATATGAGGTTAAAACATGTAATTTAGGTATTAATGAGAAAAGGCCTAACATAGAATAATAAAACCCAGATCAGAGTTCACAAGTGGGTTCCAGTGTTATTAGGGTTCTACTAATTTTTTTTGAGAATTAATATCACCTGGATACTATTAATTTCATTTAATGAATCCTAAAAAGGAGCTTTTTACTCTAAATTAATTATCATCATTGAAAGTAGTTCAAGGCTCTGATCTAGGGGTCTAGTAATATAGTGAATATTTTTCTAAGTCTAGAGGTATTTTTGGGGAATTGTTTGTCTAAGGGAGCTATTTATTAGATATTTTCTCAGAAAGGGTCATTTTCTGGAAATACAGAATATTTACCTTCTGTGGCAGCTCCCACAGCCTGAGCTGGAGGGCTTGGATTGGACCATGCTGGCTGGCCAATCTCCCCTCGACGTACTCTGGGCTAGTGTGGTCCTGGTCAGACTGGCCGATTGTGTGATGGGTCAGACCGGTTCGTATATTAGACTGGAAGATGGACCAATCCTCGTGCGACTCTACAACCACGCCTTCCGCTCGCTGCCCTATCCTCGAGTGCCGCCGTGCCTAGCCATCTACTACCAAGAATGTAGACGGCTTCAGGCTATCTCTTTGTATCCTAGGAGAGTTCAACATCTACAACATCTCCTTGGTCCTCTGTGACATCCCTCCCAAGCAAGACGAAGATCAGACTGATGGATCACGCTATCGCTTTTGGCTTTCAGTTCCTTATTCCACGCATGATCACCATCACTCCTGGGAGGAGTCCGATGAGGAATCAAACTGGTGTCAATCTCCAACCTTTCCCATTCAGCTCTGAATCACCATCTTGAGGGAGGTCTAGAGGTTGTCGGTCACCTATCGAGGTGGTTTCATCCTTGGATATGCAGGGAGATCGGATTGCCAGCCCCCATTGTTGTTGCAGGAGAGGTGAAAGGGGGCAAGGGTCATTCTTCATCGAAAACCAAAGGAAAATCACCTTGAAGTTTTGAAATAGATGGGTGAAATCACCACCTTTGTCCAGAAGAATAAAAGTAGCCTCAAGTGTGCTCCCCGATCTCAACAGACACCTCAGATTGGGTGGGTTCGGTGGTTGGGAAAGACACACATAAGCTAAGAACTAGAGCTTCTCTCAAGATCACAGATCCATAGAGGAGACTTTTCCCACAATTACCTTGCCTCCTGTGCTCCCATCTTCACTCTTGGCCCATCGCGTAGCCACTACGAGTAGTGATGGAGAGGGTAGAATAAGAGAGGAACCACATCTAGCCACAAGAGCATTCCATTTAGGGGTCTCTAAGATCATATTTGTGCTATGGTCTAAACCCTCACAACAGAATCCAAAGGGGGCACTCATAGATAGTGATTATCACCCAACTAGATGTTGGACTCAGTCTCCTCTTCTGTTCATCCTATTTCGGAGCTAGAAGAAGATGCCATCGTCGTTAGATAATGATCTTAGGTTGCTCCAGCAGTGTGACATATAAGCAAGGGGGGAAAGAATTGTAGTTGTGTCAAAGTTCAGGCTGCGTGACACATCAATGTCATAGCCTTTGATATTTTTAAATAATAACTAGATGACTAAGGTTTGGCAGGACATTAAAATCAAATATCACTAAGTTCAAACTCTTATATCTTCTAGTATAAACCTCTTATTTACATGAAACTTGAACCATAGGCCCCTGAAAACTCAAGACCTCACACTACTAAGTTTGAGATGTAAATGGTAACAAATGCTTATCTAACTTAATTCCTCGATTAATCTCATAAATAAGTGTATAAACCTTATATATAAAAAATTTAATCTCAAATCTTGATCAAATAAATTTCAAAAGACTTTGTATGATCTTCATAACCTCAAGATTCATCAATTGACCCCTCAAGATCATTAAAACTACTCAATGGACCTCTTAGCCTCATAAGTACACAAATCATTTAACCAATACCATTCATCTTATTTGAACACAATAAATGTTCCAATCATTAATTGGGTATCTAGTTCACTCTTTGAGTGAGAAGAGTCATTAATTGGATAACCAATTCCTTTATTTGGTATCAATCCCCTAAATGACAAACATGGTCCTAAAATAATAGATTGGTTACTAAAAACCTAAAACCTGGGTTATCCCAATCAAGGTGATAAAACCAACGTTCAAGGTGCATGTAAGAGCCAACAACTCCATCGTCCATGAGATTTCATGTACACAGATTAGGGTTTAGGAGAAAGAGTTAATCTATGCAAGATTACTACAAAATGACAAACCCTAAACAAGATATCATCATCAAGCATCTTGTAACCACGTTTTAGGGATAGATAAACATACATGCAATAGTATGTGCAACAATAGAAGAGGAGAGAGTTATATAACCCACCTTGAGGTGAATATAAACTCCAAAAGACAAGGATCTCCAAGAGAGAGAAGAAATGCCAAGCTTGGATCAACTCTATGACCAAGCAAGATAACCTCAAGATAAGAAGAGCAAAACAAGGTCAAAGAAAGCTCAAAGGAGAAAGAGCACAAGACATAGGTCAAAAAGAAAGAGTAAGAGGAGATCATCATCTCACTTAGGTACTACCATGGGAGAACCATGGATTCAACCTCTATTGGAGAGAAGTTCCTCAAGAAGGCCACCATGGAGAACCATAGTATTGGCCAGGAGAAGAAAAATGGGGGTATGATTTCAAGAAAAATGAGATTAAGAAGGATAAATTACTCACTAAGAACAAGGATCACAAAGGGTTCGACAAAGAAGAAATGATCCAACCCTAGATCACCACATGCAAGGGCTCGACCACCTACTTCAAGCTCAAGCATCTCCACTTGCACTACCAAGAACAAGGGACAAATCCAAGAAGGAAGGGAGAGAGAAGAGAGAGATAAAGGGGGTTACTTACATGTGAAAGGAGGGGTATAAATACCCAAGGGTAGGAGAGAGGTGAGGGGATATGATGTGTCAAGATACTTGAGCCACTGATGACACTTGTCCCTCTAAAACCTCGACCATACAAGCACTCAAGATATGCATGCAAGAAAAGGGTGACAAAACCCAAGCTAGGTAGCGACCACTTATTCCACTACCCTTTGGTCGAAACATAACCAAGGTGGTCAACATGGTAGCAACCGATACACCATGCCACCCAAAGAAAAGGGTCGCTACAACATCAACGCATGCAAAAAACCTAGTGACCAAGATCAAGGACAAGGCATGTTGGTCGCTAGAAACACAACCAAGAAAGCACTTCGATTGCAACACTCTCAAGGAACAAAAAACACATTGGGTGCTACACAAAAAGAGTCAACAACATGGTCAACACCACCATCAACTCATGCATCCATGCAAACCCTAGCATCAACACACATGATTCCACCTCACCAACCAAGGTCCAACAAGGCACCCCTAAACATCATTCTCTTTCTCATGATGCTAAGGAACAAGAAGCACATCCAACATGTGACAAATTGCAAGATAAAACCTCAGAATGGGTAAATTACAACTTGGTCCAAAACAAGCACACATGTAGAATAACTAACTCAAACATCAAGCAAACTGGACCAAAGTGAAAACATAAGCATGTCACATGATATTAAAGCACCTCATGAGATTAGATTAAGGATTAAGCATCTTATTATGCTAAGAAAGCAAGGTTAGCCAGAAATTTAGGTCAAAGGTCTTACAATCATAAACCCCTAATGAGGATTTCTCCCCCAAATTCCTATGCAAAAAGAGACAAGTGCTTCCTACACATCTCTTCCTCTAACTCCCACGTGGCTTCCTCCACATCACAGTGATGCTAGAAAACCTTAACCATCACTATATCCTTCTTCTTCAACTTCTTCACTCTTCTATCTAAGATCAACACATGACCTTCCACGTACGATACATCCTCATCTTGCTCCACCTCCACCGGCTACAACACTATCTCTATGTATGGGTGACACTTCATCAACATAGAAACATGGAACACTAGATGCAACTTGTGCAACTCAGGTGGTAACTCCAACATGTAAGCCACATTCCCAACACGTGCCATCATAGGGTAAGGTCCCATAAACTTGGGAGCCAACTTACCCTTCTCGCCAAACCTCAACACTCCTTTCCAAGGAGAGACCTTAAGATACACCTTGTCTCCAACTTAGAACTCCAAGGGTCTACGACAATTATCAAAATTAAACTTTTGTCTGTCCTGGGCTACCTTCAACTGCTATTTGGATCACTTTAATCTTCTCCGTTGTCTGATGCACAAGCTCAAGACCCAAAAGCTAATACTCATCAATCTCATACCAACACAATGAAGACCAATAAAACGTCTCCCATACAAAGCCTTGTAAGATGCCATGTTGATACTTCTCTGGTAACTATTGTTGTAGGCAAACTCTATCAGGCTCAGGTGCACATCTCTACTGCCTAGAAACTGTAGAACATAGCCTCTAAAGAGATCATCCAAAGTTTAAATACTCAGACTGGCCATCTGTCTGTGGGTGAAATGTTGTGCTGAACCTCAAATGTGTACCCATTGTTGTATGAAGACATTCCCAAAAATGACGAGTAAATTGAGGACCTCTGTCAGACACTATGGTAGCTGGGATTCCATGCAAACAGACTATCTTGTTAACATATATCAGAGCAAGCTTCTCTATTGTATAGGTTGTATTCAATGGAAGGAAGTGCGTTGGTCAATCAGTCAACGATCACCCAAATGGAATCATGACCTTTGGATATCCCAGGAAGACCGACCACAAAGTCCATAATGACACGATCTCATTTCCACTGTAGTATAGGAAATAGTTGTAATGTCTCTATAGGATTTTGATGCTCAGCCTTGACCTATTGAGACATTGGACACTTTGCCATGAACTCAGCCACATCATGCTTCAATCCAGGTCACTAATATAGATCTTTTAGATTGAAGTACATCTTGGTGAAACCTAGATGCATAGCATACATAGAGGAATCAGCATCCTCGAAAACCATCTTTCTAAAACCATCAACATTAGGAACCACTACCCTATCATGGAAACACACTTTCCCATCCTCAGACTCATGAAAACTATAATGCTTATCACTACTAAACTCTGCTCAACTCTACTATATCATGGTATCATCACGATGTGCATCTCTGATATACTGCCTCAACATAGGCTTCACCTATAACTGTGCTAACAAGCCTATCAACAAGGATAATTATAACTTCACGTTCATATGACGTAGAGACACCAACATGTCTCACTTATGGCACATCAAAGAACACAATTGTGCCTTGTCCACATATGATGACGTAGAGGACTTCCTGCTTAACACATCAGCCACCACATTTTCCTTTCCTGGTTGGTAGTCTATCATGAAATTGTACTCCTTGATTAACTCCATTCATCTCCTCTGCCGTATGTTAAGATCACACTTCGAAAAGATATATTGAAGGTTCTTATGATTGGTGAAGATCTTACACTTATCTCCATAAAGATAGTGCTTCTTAATCTTCAAGGCATGGACCACCACTGCAAGCTCTAGATCATGCATCAAGTAGTTCTCGTGTTTTTAAGCTATCGCGAAGCCAAAGAAATTACATTCTTGTCATCTATCAGCACACATCCCAAACTGTTCTTCGACACATCACATAAGATAATGTAGCCTTTCCCTTGTTCTGGTAGAACCAACAGAGGTGCACTGGTTAGCTTCTCCTTCACCAGTTGGAAAGAACGCTGATACTTGTCATCCCAGACAAAAGGTACACCTTTCCTTGTAAACTTGTTAGGGGTAACGCTATAACATTGAAGTTCTTAATAAACCTCCTATAGTAATCTACTAGACCTAGGAAACTACAAACTTCTATTAATGTCTTGGGCTATTCTCACTCCATCACTAATTGTACCTTCTTGAGATCTACACAAACACCTTTAGCAAGTATGATGTGTCCTAGAAAAGAAACCCCCCTCAATAAAAACTCGCATTTACTAAACTTGACATATAACATGTGATGTCTCAACATCATCATTACCTGGCGAAGGTGTTGTTTAAGTTGTTGCCGATCCCTGGTGTATATTAAGATATCATCAATGAACACCACCATGAACTGGTCCAAGAAAGGTCTAAATACCTTGTTCATCAGATCCATAAAGGCTACAAGCATGTTGGTTAGCCCAAATGGCATAACCAAAAACTCATAGTGACCATACCTATTCCTAAAATCAAGAGTTGGGTACGTCCTCCACCTTAGTCCTCAACTGATGATAGCCAGACATCAGATCTATCTTCAAGAACACTGTATAATCTCTCAACTAGTCAAATATACCATCTATCCTCGACAATAGGTAATTGTTCTTTATCATGACCTTGTTCAACTGTCAGTATTCTTTACACAGCCTCATGGAACCATCCCTCTTCTTCACGATAACATGGGAGCACCCCAAGGGGAAGTTCTTGGCATGATGAAGCCTTTCTCCAACAACTCTTGCAACTACTTCTTCAACTCCTGCATCTCTGTCAGTTCCATGTTGTGTGGTGCTTGCACTTTAGGATGTGTTCTAGGAAGAAAACTGATCTCAAAATCAATCTCTATAAGAGCAGGAACACCTGGAAACTCCTCAATAAAGGCATCCTCAAGCTCTCAAACCATTGACACCTCCAGGATACTAGGACTTCTCCTCACCTTGGTATCCACAACATGTGCTAAGAAAGCCTCACACCCTTGCCTCATCAACCTTTCCATTGTCATAGCAGACACCAAACACATAGGAAGAATCTTCCTATATCCTTGGAAGATCCACGAGACATCTCCATCATAGAACGTTGCCACCTTAGAACCACAATCCAAAATGACTTGATACTTCTCCAAGGTATGCATCCTTAGGATCAAATCAAATCCATACATGTCAAGTGGCATAAGATTCTCTTGATTGCTATGTCTTGAGAAAGAAAGAATACAAGATGGACACATGTCCCACAACATAGAGAAACTAACTAAGGGGGTTTATAGCTGAAGGGTATATGATCTAACACAAATAGGAAGATAACAACTATCTATCACCTCTCTGGTGATAAAAGAGTGTATCGGTGTTACACCCCGATCTCACAATTACCACTACTCATGAGATTAGGGTATAAATTGAGGATTTAACGTAATACAAAGATCACCCTTAACTTTTTATTCTTTTTCAAACTCTTTGTTTTCTCGCATTGAACTGCATAAACTAACTTTACAAGAGAATTAAACTTTATTTCTCTAATATAATCTCAACATTAATGATACACTTCCATACATTCATTATGTTTCTCACACTTTCATGTACATACGACATGACAATCATTTGCATTCTCTCTTATTAAGGAAAAAACATACAAAACATCATTTACAACTCTCTCACATCTATACAAGGACCTAGAGTGACAGGGACCGACTAAACTTAACTATACTCAGACTTAACTCTTGTGGCAGATCTACTCTGATGCAATGATATCTTCTTCAAGTCCATGTGATTTCCTTAAAAAATTGAGTAGAGGGGTGAGCCTACTCGCTCAGTGAATGAGACTTCAAAGAAACAATCTAAAGCACTGATATAATTATAGATATACTTTTGAGCAACTGATACCAATTATAATAATAGTAAGCTTTAAAGAGTCTAATAATTGACAATCATAAATATGGCAGGATACTCAAGATATCTATAAGAATGAATCAATATATGAAATACTTGATTGATCATAAAGAGAACTAATAATTCAGAAACATACAAAGAATAATTGAATAAATGTACACACTTATTTGACCTCTCATTCATTTTATTATTCCCTAATCATATGCAGTGTACTATAGATATGAAGACTCGTAGTGAACTGCGATCTCACCATACAAGACTTAGCTTAAAACCTGGGAAGCTAAGCCTATAATTGAATCTGGGTCTGCTTGACTCAAACTGTCATGTCTGACTAAGGCAGATAAACAACTGGCATTTAACTGGACCTCTCCTTCTAGGGTGGGTACACAGGTGGAGGGTCTGAGACGCTCTGTGTGTCTCATCTTGGTACGCTCTGTGGGTACCTCTGGGTTATCACCGGGATCTTCGGTTCATGTTGGGTAACCTATCTTCTCTTAGGAGACTTCCTCAAGGGCTTCATCTCCCAGCACGCTCTGTGGGTGCGATCTGATCCCCGTATACTGGTCATTTCCAGGGTGGATCGTTTCTTCCCTATAGTGCTGACATTCATAGGGAATCTACAGTGTTCATGTCACCTATGTCTATTATTTTATTATTCTTGGAAAGTTCTTACTATATTCTATCTCTCTTACTTATTCTTGACTCAGATATCTCTATGGAACAGAGTCTATTCAATGCTGAAGCTTATAAATATGGCATGAAATTTCTTACTTAACTTGGCAGAGCAATATATTCAAAACACTATAATATTATGAGTAATCATCATACTATACATACAGGCAGACTAAAATTTTTAAATAAACAAAATACATGTCAACTTGACACTTTATACGCTAGAATCATGCAATTGAACTATTAAGCATCACCACATCTCATACTGAGGACATTGATATCACAATACTTGCTTCATTGAACACCCTATCCTTAGGGTTTCATTTACCACATTCACTTATCACATGGCTCTCATAAGGATTTCATACAACACAAACATTTACTGAATACAGACTGCTTTCAAAAAATCATATACAATCAATATATGTATGAAACCTTAGAGCTGAGCTGAATTTGGGTTTCCATGCCATTCATTGATATATCATACATCAAGAATAAAATTGAATAAATAAAGTCTATCATGTCAAGAAAATCCCTTCAAATGGATTTCACGATATCTATTCGTAAATATCCAACTTTCCTCGCATCTAGGGTTTTACCCTCTTTACTGAGATATCAAACAAACAATATTCACCTTAAACTAAATCCAAGAGAGTATCTGACATATATGCATTATGCATTTAGATAAACAATCATTCATAACCAAGGGGATCCAGATAAACAAATTTCTCTATTTAATTATACAACAATTTCAATCATAGACAAATTCCCTATATTTCAGTTTACTCTTATAACCTCTGTGAATACTTAGGGAATTCTCATTAGGATGTATTATATACATTTATAATATTATTTTATCATATGAAATTCATCCAAACAGAGGAAGAATCCATTTCATATCATTTTGCAACAGCTTAGATCAAACACACAATTTAGGGTTTGTAGTCGCATACTAAGCAATTAAAGATTATGGATGATTTAACCAATTTTCATGCAATATACTATTTAAAGGAAGTTCCCATCACCCTAATGTGTGAAAACAGCTTAAAAATGTATCCCATATCTAAAAATCTCGAATCCATATCAAATCCCTAGCAATTCACCCGATTCTTCTTCCTTTCAACTCGAAAACCCTAAAATTGAGTAATTATGAAGAAAGAGTGAGAACAGGGAAATTTTGATACCATTTGGGATCAAATCAGAGGAGGGATGGAATTTTTACATGTGAGATAAGATTCACCATGAAACTATATCCAAAGAAGCTAAACTTACATGATTTCATCATTCCTCGAACCGCAAAACCCTAGGTCAGCATCTCCATCATTTTCTCCTATCAAACCCTAACTCTCCCTCTCTCTCTAAGATTTTGTTTCTATAGATTGAAACACGAATTATGAGATCTCCTTGTGTGCTAGGTTGATCATATATAGCAATTGAGCTGCTTGGGTCAATTGCACTTTGACCCCCTCACTAAAGTTTTTCTTATTTCAACATATTTTTCTGTCTTAAAAAGGTTTTTGTAATTCGTGTGTTTCAGAGATAAAACCTTATCCAAAAAATATTATAATTTATAATATTGTTTATAATTGATATAATAATATTCTTTTAAAATTTGAGATCATTCTAAGCTTCCATTAAATAAATAAAAATCTAATAGTGTACTGCTATCTAGAATTCTGCAGAAATGTCAGTTACTATAATTCGTCTACCGGTAAGGTATAACCACATCCAAAAATTATGAAAATTTTACATTTTGTTTATAATTGATATTCAAATCTCCAGTTAAAATTTCATATTATTCAGAGTTACCAATAAATAAATAAAAATAAAGCACTACACTGCTAAAAAGCACTCTATCAACATTTTGGTTGAAGTATAGTTTGACCAAGAACCACATTGAAAGAACATTAAAATATTCTGAAATTTGTATACAATATGTATGATTGAGTTATGCATATCATAACAAAAATTCAATTAAATAAAAATTTGTAAAAAATATGAAAAATCATTTACCACATTGCTATCCTGATCAAATTCCATATTCATGTACTATCAAAACCCTAATTTCAACCAACTAGGGTTTATATTTCTCAAACCCTAATTTCTCAAACAATAGAAAAATTAACGTTCTTATTAGGTTTAAAACATAATAATTTAATTATCATCATTAGTTAGATTTACAAAATGATCAATCCAATTAAGCATATAATCATCCAGGTAAACCCTAGTTTACCAATTAAGCTCATATAGGGTCATAACAATTCTTCCCTCCTTTAAAAGGTTTTGTCCCCAAAACATAAATGTGCAAGAAAAGTACTTTCAAGGTCTATTTTAAGCTTATGAAATCTTACATTTCATTATATTCTTGTATTTCATACTTTAATGCAATTTTCAGCATTAAGTCCATTATTTCTTTTCTAATCACAATATGTTAAATCATGACTACTCAATGATAACAAATGAATTCTCTATGTCACAATCTATCATAGGATACAGAGAGGAACAACCATTTCAATATTTTCAAACTCTTGAGGTGTTACCTCAACATTGATAATCTGATCCAACTATCTCAATTCATACGACTCAATATGTACTATTGTTATGTATTACCTCTAAGTCACAAAAGAGAGTTCACCATGTTGTTTTGAATTTTTACTATTGTGCTACTCAAATAGCAAAACATTCTTGAGTTGAAAGACTATATTCAACAACAATTGTACAATACTACTCATGGCATCCCCATTGTATCATGGATGCATAAGGTGAAGCATTACCATCACATTCCATATTATTCTCAAATATAAACCCACACATAATTCAAGGTGTAACCATCAGGTTATAGCATACTAAGGTTTCAACAATAGTAACATAGTACTCCATGATTGTATTAGTCATTCAAGGACTATTCATACCCAATTACCATCACTTAATTATATTAAATCTAGGTATAACAACTTATACCTCATTAGGGTTACATATCAATACAATATGGTTATCATCCCTGCTATTCATATGAGTGAATAGGTAAGACTACCTTATTCAAGGTAACCCTCCATTTGTTTTATCATCATTTGAACCATATCACCATACAACAATTGTACAATACAAAGATGGATTACTGGTATGAATGACTACAACTATCAAACACCTAAAATTAACATATTGCTTGTACATGTACACTGAAATCATACATAGAACCAATTTACATCCCTTAATATACCTTCAACAAATTATACTTCTAAAAAAAATTCACATATTACTAAAAGCCATTGTTTTCTCTGATCTCTCTTCTCATTCATTACTACTTAATTTTTGTTACTTATCCTTCTCATTTTAATCATGTAGATTAAACATCCCTAAAATTGAAACATACAAGGTATGAATAGATTATTCATTATTCTCGCTATCACTGCAAGAATTTATTTCATATCACACTTCACACATATTGTATTTCTCCTTTTATTCAAAACACACTTGTTAAATTTCAAATTTATATCTTACTCTTTGCTCGGAATCATTTTCATATTGTTCATCAACCTTTTAGATTAGCTAGGATTACTATCAATGCTAGTTTACTTCTCATAGTGCAAATCACATGATCTTATTTTATATAGATGCTAGTATTCAAGGTCAAATCACTAGTGACATCCCTTGAACTACTACAACTCTAAACATTATAGGGTTTTTTCCTTATCAGTAGCATGATGTTATTGTGATGTGACTTTGCTCCCTTAATTTGAAATTCAAACTTTGGATCTCACAAATTTTACTAAAGTCTTCCTTATCTTATCAATTGAATTTCCTTTCTCTTACTTGGCCATTCATATAGATTACATTCTCAATTACCCTTCTAGGGTTTCATCATCATATTGTGTGTCATTATTACATTCACTAGATGTCTCTACCACGGTGGTTATGCATCATATATGATTCATTTCCTTATCACTTCATTCCCACATTGCTCTCATTAAGGAAGATATGAAAGAGAAGATGATTTTGAGACTTAGAATTCTTATCTTCAAACATTCATTAATACATTTATCATATGTAGGTTTAAATAAATTATCAACAAGGATACTTGAGTAATTAGCACTTTCTTGAATCTCACAACCTCTTTCTTTTATAATCTATATTACTCCATTATGCTTCAAACCCTTCTTTACTTTCCATTATTCTCTTACCATATACTACCATTCCACATGTCATCTTTAACTTCTATTTTTTTTTTGTATGACCACGTTGCTTATTCATGTGTATGATCATGTATACCATGTTGCACATATTTATTTTTATCCTTCTACTAATGTGAAGTTGAAAATCTAAATCATTAATCTCTCTACTAGTATCACCTCATGTTTAATACATTACATATCCTTCATTTTAAATCAAACGACTCATGCATGAGTGAAACAAAGTTTCTCTTTCAATCAAGTTTTTCCTTCCTGAATATAGTCTACCTTTGTATGACTTATTCATTTGTTTAACTACACTTTTGTTCTTATTTTAGAAACTAGTTTGTTGTTCTATAGAGACTTAGAATCCAAAGGCAGTAAGGATGAATGTATTAAAATTATTAATAAAGGTATACATTCCATGCTCTCAATTATATCATAACCCTCATTCCTTAATCAAGCTCATCATTTCTAACATTTCTCTTTGTTCCAACTAAGTTTCTTATCCTAGTTTTATGATTTACATGCTCATCTAGTTCTCTTCACGTTAACTCTTCTGAAGACTCTTCACTTCTATGTACATATTGTATACCTAACTCTTTTCTTCTATTTTCCCTTTGCTTTGGAGTACATAAAAACTTTGTACTCGGTTATATAATCCATTCCTCATGATTGATTCTTACTATCTTGGACCTTACATACTTTTCTCATATCCTTTCCATATTTCATATTTAGAGTTCATATAATACTAATAATTAAACTTAATCTGAACCTTATGTCGTGTTCCTTTATTCCCAAGTAAGGGTTTCTCATATGAGGCCCTAAAGTTGGATCTCAGATATCAGTTCCAACTGATTCTTAGCTATTCTAATCTTTCCCATATGTTTCAACATCTTAGTGTATGAACATTCTCATTATGATGTAGGTCTAATCTATCCACAGTCTACTATTATGATATTGTTAATAGGAGTCATTAGATCCTAGTAACACACCCTGCCAGTCAGACCAGGCCGGACCTACAATCCTCAAGCCAAGAGCTACTCAGGATTACTCAACTCCTATTCATTTCAAACATGTGGAAAGAATATCCACTTAGGAAAGATCATTCAAAGATCATTTCTAGTCTACTTGATACAAAGAATGTAATCAATACATGCTACAACTTCATA
This sequence comes from Alisma plantago-aquatica, assembly GCA_963693085.1. NCBI lineage: Eukaryota > Viridiplantae > Streptophyta > Magnoliopsida > Alismatales > Alismataceae > Alisma > Alisma plantago-aquatica. Next base: position 128,599,011 of record OY856409.1, on the reverse strand, counting down.
GTGTACAACAAATCTTAAAGACCCATATATATTTCAAAATATTGAATATCTGAATTCAAACATATAAGAGTTTTTCTATTCATCTCAAATAAATTTACAATATGAAATGAAAGTTCTATCTCATTTTATATTTATGCTCTTAATTCATGTTAGTTATCTTGTTTTAACCCTAATATTTCTAGGGTTCCTCTCTATCCCATCCTTCCACTATATACTTGGCCAGGGTCTACATGAAAGAATAGACAAAGTAGCTTGATACTGGTTGATCCAAGTACTCAGATACTGGGCCAAGATATCTAAATACTCAAATCCCCAGAGCTAACATCATAACATCTCCTATCTACCACACTTATGACTCTAACTTACTAACTTAATGGTCCCTGACAACTCATCCTAAGCTCTGATACCATGTTATTACACCCTGATCTCACAATTACCACTAATCATAAGATTAGGGTATAAATTGAGGATTGAACATAATACACAGATCGCCCTTAACCTTTTCTTCTTTTTCAAACTCTTTGTTTTCTCCCATTGAACCACATAAACTAACTTTACAAGAGAATTAAACTTTTATTTCTCTAATGTAATCTCAGCATTAATGATACACATCCATACATTCATTATGTTTCTCACACTTTCATGTACATACGACATGACAATCATTTGTAGTCTCTCTTATTAAGGAAACAAACATACAAAACATCATTTACAACTCTCTCACATCTATACAAGGACCTAGAGTGCAGACTTAACTCTTATGGAAGATCTACTCTGATGCAATGATATCTTCTTCAAGTCCATGTGATTTCCCTAAAAATTTTGAGTAGAGGGGTGAGCCTACTCGCTCAGTGAATGAGTACTTCAAAGAAACAGTCTAAAGCACTGATATAATTACAGATATACTTTTGAGCAACTGATATTAGTTATAACAAAAATAAGCTTTAAAGAGTCTAATAATTGACAATCATAAATATGGCAGGATACTCTAAATATCTATAAGAGTGAATCAATATATGAAATGCTTGATTGATCATAAAGAGAACTAATAATTCAGAAACATACAAAGAATAATTTAATAAATGTACACACTTGTTTGACCTCTCATTAATTTTATTATGCCCTGATCATATGCAATGTACTCTACATATGAAGACTCATAGTGAACAACGAATCTCACCGTACAAGACTTAGCTTAAAACCTGGGAAGCTAAGCCTAGAACTGAATCTGGGTCTGCTTGACTCGAACCGTCATGTCTGACTAAGGCAGATAAACAACTGGCCTTTAACTGGACCTCTCCTTCTAGGCTGAGTACACAGGAGGAGGGTCTGAGATGCTTTGTGGGCCTCATCTTGGTACGCTATGTGGGTACCTCTGGGTTAACACCGGGATCTCTGGTTCATGTTGGGTAACCTATCTTCTCTTAGGATACTTCCTCAGGGGCTTCGTCTCCCCGCACTCTCTGTGGGTGCGATCCGATCCCCATATACTAGTCGCTTCCAGGGTGGATCGTTTCCTCTCTACAATGCAGACATCCGTAGGGAATCTACGGTGTTCAGGGCACCTATGTCTATTATTTTTCTATTCTTGGAAATCTCTTACTATATTATATCTCTCTCTTACTTATTCTTGACTCTGATATCTTTATGGTACCAAGTATATTCAATACTGAAGCTTATAAATACAGCATGAACTTTCTTACTTAACTTGGAAGAGCAGTATATTCAAAACATAGTAATATTCTGAGTAATCATCATACTATACATATAGGAAAACTAAAATTCTTAAATAAACATAATACATGTCAACTTGGCACTTTATATACTAGAATCAAGCAATTAAACTGTTAAGCATTACCACATCTCACACTGAGGACATTGATGTCACAATACTTGATTCATTGAACACCCTAGCCTTAGGGTTTCATTTACCTCATTCACTTATCACACGACTCTCATAAGGATTTCATACAACATAAACATTTACTGAATAAAGACTGCTTTCAACAAATCATATATAATCAATATATGTATCAAACCTTGCAACTGAGCTAAATTTGGGTTTCCATTCCATTCACAGAGATACCATGCATCAAGAATAAAATTGAATAAATAAAGTCTATCATGTCAATAAAATCCCTTCAAATGGATTTCACGATATCTATTCATAAATATCCAACTTTCCTTGCATCTAGGGTTTCACCCTATTTATTGAGATATCAAACAAACACTATTCACCTTAAATGAAATCCAAGATAGTATCTGACATATATGTATTACACATTCAGATAAACAATCATTCATAACCAAGGGGATCCAGACAAACAAATTTCTCTATTTAATTATACAACAATTTCAGTCATGGACAATTTCCCTATATTTTAGTTTATGCTTATAATCTCTGCGAATACTTAGGGAATTCTCATTATGATGTATTGTATACATTTCGAATATGATTTTATCATCTGAAATTCATCCAAACAGAGGAAGAATCCATTTCATATCATTTTTCAACAGCTTAGATCAAACACACAATTCAGGGTTTGTAGTCGCATACTAAGCAGTTAAAGATTATGGATGATTTAACCAATTTTCGTGCAATATACTGTTTAAAGGAAGTTCCCACTCACCCTAAGGTGTGAAAACACCTCAAAAACGTATCCCATATCTGAAAATCTCAAATCCATATCAAATCCCTAGTAACTCACTCAATTCTTCTTCCTTTCAACTCGGAAACCCTAGAAATGAGGAATTATGAAGAAAGAGTGAGAAAAGGGGAAGTTTTGATACCATTTTAGATCAAATTAGAGGAGGGATGGAATTTTTACATGTGATACAAGATTCATTGTGAAACTATATCCAAAGAAGCTAAACTTACATGATTTCATCATTCTTCGGACTGCAAAACCCTAGGTCAGCATCTCCATCATTTTCTCCTCTCAAACCCTAACTCTCCCTCTCTCTCTAGGAATTCATTTCTCTGGATTGAACCATGAATTATGAGAGCTCCTTGTGTGTTAGGTTGATCATTTAGAACAATTGAGATGCTTGGGTCAATTGCACTTTTACCCCTCACTAAACTTTTTCTTATTTCAGTAGATTTTTCTATCATAAAAAGGTTTCTGTAATTCGTGTATTTTAGAGATCAAACCTTCTCCAAAAATTATGATAATTTATAATGTTGTGTATAATTGAGATAATAAGCTTCAATAAAAATTTGAGATCATTCCATGCTCCCATTAGATAACTAAAAATCGAATAGTGCACTGTTATCCATAATTCTATAGAAAAGTCAGTTACTGTAATTCATCTACTGATAAGGTATAAACACATCCAAAAATTATGAAAATTTTACACATTTTTGTGATTGAGTTTAAAATCTCTATTTAAAATTTTAGATCATTTGGAGTTACCAATAAATAATTAAAAATAAATCACTACACTACTAAAAAGCATTATGTCAGCATTTTGGTCGAAGTATAGTTCGACCGAGAACCACATTCAAAGAACACTTAGATATTCTGAAATTTTTATCCAATATGAATGATTGAGTTATCCATATCATATCTAAAATTCAATTAACTAAAAAATGTGTAGAAAATATGAAAAAGCATTTACCACACTGCTATCCTGATCAAACTCCATATTCATGTACTATCAAAACCCTAATTTCAACCAACCAGGGTTTATATTTCTCAAACCCTAATTTCTCAAACAATAGAACACTTAACATTCTTATTAGGTTGAAACCATCATAATTGAATTATCATCATTCATTAGATTTAATAAATGATCAATCCAATTAAGCATATAATCATCCATGTAAACCCTAGTTTACCAATTAAGATCAGATACAGTCATAACAATCACTCTTGGGTAACCAAAAAAATACAAAAGAAAATGTAGACAAATAAAAATTAATAAGTTCTATGTATCTATCTATATATATATATGGCTATATATTTAATACCCGTGCGGGTATCTTTGTTTGGTTACCCGTGCTTGAAAACACGGTGGCACACTTTGGTAAATATTAGCCATGTACTGAATAGCGTTCTACATGTTCAAAATAAACCAGTTACAGCTGCCGGGAGTCGCCGCCCCTGATTCCATCTGCAGTACAGGTTCCTGATGAAGGACCTACGGATGGGGCAACATAGATAGGTGATGAGAGTCCACCGCCTATCCTTAATTTTGCCTGAGTATCCACAATCAGGCTTCCATAATGAGGTATCCACTCAATGATCATAACGCCTCCAGCGTTCCCCTAGGCAGACTGCTAGTATCCACATTGGGGGAAAAAGAAGAGCATCTAGTACCTATATAAATGCTAGTCGTCTGTCTCCTGTTGCATCATGTATGGTATTGACAAAGGGGAGGAGATCGTGGAGAGCATACTCAATGTGCACGCCGATACAATGGCCCTCATTAACCCTACTGCCATGTATTTTGGGGGTCCAGCGTTCAAATGCCGTTGGAGACAAAGAGGGACAATTTATTTCTGTTGTGTACCTTAAGCCAAGATCTGATCTACATTATTATTGTATGTATCCCTTTTTCTGCAGCTCGAAGGCATCCGGCGCCATGGCGACGCCTGCTTCGTTCCTGAGGAAATCGACCCGGACGACGCTGGAGGGGATGAAGCCGCAGCCAGGAGGAATTCAATCGGGATAGGTGCACTGGAAGAGAGGACTCGATGGCGGAGGCAGCGTCGACCAGTAGCAGCTGCCGTTGCTGTCGCCGCAGCAGCTGCTGCAACTGTAGAATTGGGACGGAACCACCAGCCAGCCTCTTCGTCCTCTTCCGGAGTCACCACCACTGTCACGACACCAACAACGAAGGGGACACCAGGGCACGGCAGCAGGAGGCGCAAGGGTATCCCCCACCGAGCCCCATTGACTTCCTAACTAACCAATCAATCCCCTCATCAATCTTCCCCGTACCCACCGCCAACTCAATTCTCGCTCAACACCCTTTTTCTCCTCTTCTCTTTTATTTTTCTTTTCCCTGTTAAATAATTCTTCTACATCACCTGTCCTCCAACAACTGTTTAAATTATATACCTCATGTCTAAACCAAATTTACCCCCACACCCTCTCCCTCAGCCATACCCAATTACCCAATCGTCAATTGATGCCCATTGTTATTATCATTTTTGTCGTTACAGTCAATTCCTCATAAGTCGTCATAGCTACCTAAGGAGGTACTATATAGTCAAAAGGAAACAGCATGTCTTACATTATAATTATATCTTTATCAACCGATTAGGTCGGCCACTCCTCCTCGACATTGCACAAATCTCTGCATTGCTACTACTATCTAGTTATATTTGTCTAAAATATAATGTCCTTCCTTCCAAAAGTATACGGTGAATTAGAAATCTTCTCATTTCTAGATGTTTATCCTATGTTCTAGGGAAATTTGACTATATTTTCTTTTCGTACAACATAAACTAGAAAGTATCTTTTCTTTTCAATAAAGGCACTTACTTTTCCTAAATTCCAAATCAGAAATCCTTTTTTGTATGGTAGAAATTATTAGCAACGTTAACAATTGATAAATGAGTAAAATAACGCCAACTAAAAATACATGAAGCAACATTTTCATGGAATACTTCTCTACCTATGAGCATGTTACCTTTATTTTGCAACATACATGTTTTAATATTTTTGATAATTGATTCATTACTTTTTATGACACACTATTACTTTTGATTTTAAGTGGTTACTTTTCATGTGCCGGAGATGAGGCCAGATGGGATGTTGGAGGTTAACGGTGCCTTTAATGATCTGGATGGGGTGGTGGAGGTTTCAGAATTTTAGAAAGTGTTGACAGCACAGTTATCAAAGTCAAGAATGAATGGTGATATGCAAATGTAAATGAAGAACCATAATATGTGAGAAAAAATTGCAGCATACTATGTAAGGCTTTCGGGTTTGGAATACATGAGGTTCAGGCAATAGGAGACGATCTTGTTCAAGAAACAAGGGTTTTGTTTGTTCTTTTATCATGCGATTGGGAGCTGTTGCTGCTACTACAATTCATGTATATGTGCTACTGATAATGCTCTTGTGATATGCTGCTACTGCTACTGCTGTTGATGGTAATGTGCTACTACTACTACTAGTGTGATGAGCTGCTGCTGCTACTATTGTTAAGATCGTTCTTTTTTGCTAATTGGGAGTTGCTGCTACTATTTCTACTGCTCGTGATCTGGTGTTGTTGCTATTGCTATTGATGTATAGTGGTTCTATCTTTTTTAGTTGAGTTTGTAGTTGATTAGTGCGTCAGTGAGGCATGTTCAAATATGTAATGAGTTGTTCTTTTTCTGTAGTTTTGTGAAAGTGATTTTGTAACCTTCTATGTACTTCACTTGTGTTTGTAATCTATCTTTGTGTTACCTTGTGCTCCAACAGCTATATGTATACTTTGAATATGTAACAAAGAATATGTTCTGATCAGTTGTTATTCTTTTTGAAGAATATGTGTTTGTCTTTGTGTGCAATGGATACTCTTAGTGTTGTCACATTTACTCTTACAAAGTATAAGAGTAACTGAGTTTGAATCATAGTGTTTCTTTTCTAAGCTATCACAGTTACTCTTATTGCTGTTAGAGTTACTCGTAGTGCTCGTTCAGTTACTCGCAGGGTTGTCACAGTTACTTGTAGTATTTTCAGTTACTCATATTGTTTTCACAATTACTCTAACTGCTATTTGAGTTACTCGTAGTGCTCGTTCAGTTACTCGCATTGTTGTCATAGTTACTCGCAGAGTTTTTTCAGTTACTAGCAAGCTGTTTTCAGTTACTCACAGGGTTTCTTTAGTTACTCGCATGGTTTTTTCAGTTACTCGCAGTGTTTGTTCAGTTACTCACAGGGTTGTGACAGTTACTCACATGTCTGTGACAGTTACTCACAGTGTTTGTTCAGTTACTCAACCATTACTTGCAGTGTTCAGTTATTCACAGGCTTGTTTCAGTTACTCACAGGCTTTTTTCAGTTACTCGCAGGGTTGTGACAGTTACTCGCAGTGTTTGTTCAGTTACTCGCAGGTTTGTGATAATTACTCACAGTGTTTGTTCAGTTACTTGCAGGTTTAAGACAGTTACTCGCAGGGTTTTTTAGTTACTCGTAGGGTTTTTTTAGTTACTCACATGATTTTTTAAGTTACTCGCAGTGTTTGTTCAGTTACTCACAGGGTTGTGACAGTTACTCGCAGTGTTTGTTCAGTTACTCGTAGGTTTGTGACAGTTACTCGCAGTGTTTGTTCAGTTACTCAACCATTACTTGCGATGTTCAGCTACTCGCAGGCTTGTTTCAGTTACTCACATGCATTTTTCAGTTACTCGCAGGGTTGTGACAGTTACTCGCAGTATTTTCGCAGTTACTCTAACTGCTATTACAGTTACTCACATTATTGTCACAGTTACTCGCAGTATTGTCACAGTTACTCGCAATGTTTTTTCAATTACTCGTAGTCCTTTCTCAGTTACTCACAGTGTTTTTTTAGTTACTCCAGGGTTGTGACAGTTACTCGCAGGGTTTTTTCAGTTACTCGTAGGTTTGTGACAGTTACTCGCAGTGTTTGTTCAGTTACTCAACCATTACTTGCGATGTTCAGTTACTCGCAGGCTTGTTTCAGTTACTCACATGCATTTTTCAGTTACTCGCAGGGTTGTGACAGTTACTCACAGTATTTTCGCAGTTACTGTAACTGCTATTACAGTTACTCGCATTATTGTCACAGTTACTCGCAGTATTGTCACAGTTACTCGCAATGTTTTTTCAGTTACTCGTAGTCCTTTCTCAGTTACTCACAGTGTTTTTTTAGTTACTCCAGGGTTGTGACAGTTACTCACAGTGTTTTTTCAGTTACTCGTAGGTTTGTGACAGTTACTCGCAGTGTTAGTTCAGTTACTCAACCATTACTTGCGATGTTCAGTTACTCGCAGGCTTGTTTCAGTTACTCACATGCATTTTTCAGTTACTCACAGGGTTGTGACAGTTACTCGCAGTATTTTCACAGTTACTCTAACTGCTATTACAGTTACTCGCAGTATTGTCACAGTTACTCACAATGTTTTTTCAGTTACTCGTAGTCCTTTCTAAGTTACTCACAGTGTTTTTTTAGTTACTCCAGGGTTGTGACAGTTACTCGCAAGGTTTTTTCAGTTACTCAACCATTACTCGCAGGCTTAAGGGGGTATAGTTACTCTTATTGTTGTTAGAGTTACTCGTAGTGCTCGTTCAGTTACTCGCAAGGTTGTCACAGTTACTCGTAGTGCTTTTTTAGTTACTCGTATTGTTTTCACAGTTACTCTAACTGCTATTTGAGTTACTCGTAGTGCTCGTTCAGTTACTCTCATTGTTGTCATAGTTACTCGTAGTGTTTCACAGTTACTCGCAAGCTATTTTCAGTTACTCACAGGGTTTTTTCAGTTACTCGCAGGGTTTTTTCAGTTACTCGCATTGTTTGTTCAGTTACTCACAGGGTTGTGACAGTTAGTCGCAATGTTTGTTCAGTTACTCAACCATTACTTGCAGTGTTCAGTTACTCACAGGCTTGTTTCAGTTAATCGCATGCTTTTTTCAGTTATTCACATTGTTTGTTCAGTTACTCGCAGGGTTGTGACAGTTACTCGCAGTGTTTTCATAGTTACTCTAACTGCTATTACAGTTACTCGCAGGATTTTTTCAGTTACTCGCATTATTGTCACAGTTACTCAAAGTATTGTCACAGTTACTCGTAGTGTTTTTTTAGTTACTCGTAGTCCTTTTTCAATTACTCGCAGTGTTTTTTCAGTTACTCCAGGATTGTGACAGTTACTCACAGGGTTTTTTCAGTTATTCAACCATTACTCTCAGTTACTCATGCATTACTCTTAGTTAATCAACAATTAATTTCAGTTACTCGAGCATAGGCCTGTCAAACGGGTGGGTGGTTTGGGTTTGGCATTACTTTTCAATTACTCAAGCATTACTTTTGACAGGTCTACTCAAGCATTACTTTTCAGTTACTCAAGCATGTCAAGTCATGTTACATTTTTTTCTTGAAGGTTACAATTTCTATATGTACATTACAAAATGCTACGTCACTATACAGTTTGTTCGTACATGTTACAGTTTCTTTATGTACATTATTAAATGTCCACCCACCTTACCGTTTGTTTTTGTATATATAGTTTCTCTATGCATTAAAAAATGTTCACCCAAATTACATGCTACTGCTATATGTTATAACTCTTCTATGTACATTAAAAATGTTTATCCATCTTACGGTTTATTCTGACATGTCACAAATTTTCTATGTATATTGCAAATGTCCACCCACCTTATAATTTATTCTTAGATATTACAACTTCTCTATGTACATTACAAAATGCGTACTCATCTTACAATTTATTCCTAATTGTTATAATTTTTCTTTGTACATCAAAAAATATCAACCGTCTTACAATTTATTCCTACATCTTTCTATTCCTACATCTTTCTATGCCTTGCTTTCTGATTTGTCGACTTTGTCCACCTCCTACATATCGACATATTTATTTCACATAGAGCATATTACAACAATGAATGGTTCAAGGAGCATCTTAGTTTTATTTTGGCCCAACGATCATTACAGCAGTGATTGGCATCAGAGACAAGGACTGCTCCTAAGGCAAGGTCTCCTTCTTATTTGACTACAACCGAGCATACGCCTGACGTGGACCCTGAGCCTGGGCTGCAACCGCTCGACTCAACTGGCCTTCATCCCTTTGGGGCAATCACTAAGAACAAAATTGATGGCCACTGAACGTGAATGCTTCCCCTAACTGGACAAGGAAACTGCAAGATGAGGTAGAACATGCATTCATTTTCCAACAACTGCATATGATACAGATAAAATCTGTCATGTTCACATTTTTTCAAACACATTCTGTGCATTCCCATTGAATACAAAAACTTGGAATTCGTCATTTATGATATCCTAACCAATCATTCAAAGAAAAATCTGAAGAGGGAACAGCGTCTTTAGAAAATATTTAGTTTTGGAACAACTCTTCCCCATTTTATGCTCTGACACAACAAATTAATCAGTTCATCTATGTTGCTAATGGCAGTAGATTGACATGGACTTCATCATGTGAATGTTGGGACACATGCTCACTTGCAAATCACCTGAGCTGCAATCCCTCCTCATGTGGGTGAACTACCCATCTGCGCCAGTATCCTTCCCCACGCACGCGGACTGGGCAGCGCATCCGCAGTCGAGGCGTTCTCTGATAAGACTTTTCTGCAAAGTTCTTGACTCCTCGTCTCTGTCAGACTCTTTTGAGAGATCCTGGCTGTGTTTGTTGACAATGAATTTTTGGTGTAGATTATTCTCTGCCGCCATGAACACCAACGGCAAGCAAGCCCCACAGAGTTGCAGTAGCGGATCAGTCGAGGTAGGTAGTGAACGAACGGCGGACAATATACGAATTAAAGAATCGACATGAATAGGAAAATCGAAATAACAGAACAGAGCAGCGGGAATTTGAACCAAAATTGAGTAGCGAAACTCACCGGTTGGGTGAAGCATACGCGAAGTCCCGCCACGCCTCCCCATCCCAGACGACGATTCACTCGTTGGCGACGCCGGTGTACGGCCCTCTACCCTGCGAGTCGAACACGAGGCTCTCGGGGCACTGGACCTGGCCGAGGAACCGGATCTCCGACTTGCACAGCGAGTCGGCGACGTCCGTGTCTGGCGGAACCTCCGACCAGGGATCCATGTCGATTGGGTGCGCGTGCAAATGTCGGAGCGCCGCCATCGGGCCGAACCCACCGGGGTTGAGCTCCAGGTACACCGCCGTAAGGAACAGCGCATCGGTTGCCACCGCAACGATCGCCAACGGTCGCCGTTGCCGCTGGTTCCGCTAAATAGGTTCCGGGTTGCGGGAGTATTGCGGCCGGGTAGAGTAATTAAGTTACCCGCGCGGGCAACTTAAAGTAACTATATATATATATATATATATATATATATATATATATATATATATATATATATATATATATATATATATATATATATATATATATATGGGTATATCTTTGCTACCCATGCGGGTAACTAGGATTCTCTACCCGTGCATCCATTTTGTAATAGGAAGGCATGCATTTGTAATGAGACAGTTCAAATTTGTAATGAGATGGTCAAAATTATAATACAAAGACTCGTTTTGTATTACAACGCTGTTACAGTCAGAAATATATATTTTACTATTTCCAGATGGAGAATACAAACATCACGCTGTATTTACAAAATGAGTCTGTCTATTACAATTTGGACCGTCTCATTACAAATGCATACCTTCCTATTACAAAACAGATGCACGAGTAGTGAATCTTATATATATATGTATATATATATATATATATATATATATATATATATATATATATATATATATATATATATATATATATATATATATATAGGGCTCATCTTTAATACCCGCGTGGGTAGCCTGATTTTTCTCTACCCACCCATACAAAAGAGTAACTATATGGTACATAAGAGTAACTCTGAGATCAATAGAGTAACTATGTGGTACACAAGAGTAATTCTAAGACCAAAAAAGTAACTGCACAGAAAATATACAATCAGTAAATATATGGATGAGTATTTTGATTTGGGGGGGGGGGGAATGATATTATTTTGGATGAAATTTTTTGGAGAGCTAGATAAAATGCTCCTATAAAATTATGATTTAAAAAAAATATTCGGAAGGGTGCGCGGGTAGCTACCCGCACAGGTATTAAATAAATCCCCATATATATATTTATATTTATATATATATTTATATATATTGTCTGTTTTTAATACCCACGTGAGTACTGTAGCTTTCTCTACCCTACAACAAAAATTTGTGGATCTAATAGCCGACCCGACAGAAACCACCGGCTGGAAAACCCGAGATTACACTTCAACCTGGATCTCGTCCGCCTCCTTTGAAGAAAAGCCTCTCCATAGTTGTCGTCATTGAAGTCAACAGATGTAGTTGCCCCAGATAAAACTACCGTGATCTCTTGGCTCAACCGGATCCTCCTTGTCCTAATGGTTCCAGAGAATCTATAGCTCAGCCACTACCTACAGGACGGGTACGGTGTGCCACAGAACGTCACTGAGGGGTGGCGATTGCTTGTCCTTTCCAACACCCTAGAACTGGTGACATCCAACCTTCCTTCTTCCTCATCCAATGAACACCAACACCAACACCAAACAATTGATGTGTCTGGCTGTAGCAGTGCCAGCACCGGCACTGGATGCCCCTTTCTCAGCGATTATGGCTGCAATGTCCCCGCCCCCAAAAACCCCATCCGGCCAATTAATTCCTAATCGATTGGTTCAACCGACCCATGGCCACCTGTGGCGTGACCCCCTCCACCTACAGTGGCAATGGTGGCACCATCGAAGGTGACCTGCGGCTATGATCTCATAGCATCTACGGTCAGCTGGAGATGCGGCGGCATGAGTTCCGGTAGTGTTCCATCTGCGGCCAGGTCAACTATTGCTCGCGCGCCTTCCAGACACTAGATTGGAAGCTTCGACACAAGGGCGAGTGCCATCCCATGGAACATTGGGTGGAGAACCAGCTGGGCATCCCTGATGGAGAGGTGAATGAGGCACTTGTTGCAAATGTAGGGATTTGCTAGAAGCTTATGATTGGCGAAAACTTTGGCACCTGTATGTAGAAAGGGGGGGAATGAGAGCAACACTGCCTTTGTTTCTGTCCAAGCCATATACCAAAGGGAAGAAAGTTCTTCTATCCAATTTCCAGACTACAAGTCATAAATTAATTCATGGGGATGAACAAGAAGCAAGTAGCCAAGCAGATGTTTGCATCAGACACCTTGTCTTTTGAAGCTTGAATCAGTGTGCCATTGATGCTGGTTGGCGATTGACTGGAAGTTGTAGGTAGTAATTCAGTACTAGCTTCTTATACATGTACGTAACAAGTGACACCGATCTTAGTCTGATTAAATTTGTTATACCAAAAAAACTGGAGAATGTTAACATTTCATGTCTTGTACTCTGTTTTGTTTTATTGATGGTTTTGGAGAACGTTGTTGTATGTTGTACTCGAACATTGTTGGCGAGCAAAACATTTATACAAGCCAATACAAATTCTTGTAAGTTATGACCTCTTATGGATTTGTTCTTGTTAAAACTGAAATGACAGGTGGATGGATGGATCTTGGGGGTTGGGGATTTGAAATATAGTGAATGAACATAAAGAGTAACTATGTGAAATAGTAGAGTAACTATGGGAATATAAAAAGTAACTATACGATTGATAGAGTAACTATTGTGAAATAGTAGAGTAACTATAGGAATATAAAAAGTAACTATACGATTGATAGAGTAACTATGCGACATATCAACATTGTGTAACTTGTGAATGAACATAAAGAGTAACTATGTGAAATAGTAGAGTAACTATAGGAATATAAAAAGTAACTATACGATTGATAGAGTAACTATGTGAAATAGTAAAGTAACTATAGGAATATAAAAAGTAATTTGTGAATGAAGATGAATTCTAACATGGTTACACTTTGTTGTTGATAGCACAAGCTGTCCAATTTCATAGGTTTTGAACATTTCAAAACAAAGGAAACCAAGGAAATTGTCCATTACTTCATGGACAACATTGAAGAAATGTAAGAATTGGTTATTTTATCAAGTGTACAAAATAAACATTGCCAAAAAGACTGGAGAATGTAAACATTTCGTGTCTTGTACTCTGATTTGTTTTATTGATGGTTTTGGAGAATGTTGTTGTATGTTGTATCGAAACATTGTTGGCGAGCAAAACATTTATACAAGTCAATACAAATTCTTGTAAGTGATGACCTCTTATGGATTTGTTCTTGTTAAAATTGAAATGGCAAGTGGATGGATGGATCTTGGGGGTTAGGGATTTGACAGATAGTGAATGAACATAAAGAGTAACTATGTGAAATAGTAGAGTAACTATAGGAATATAAAAAGTAACTATACGATTGATAGAGTAACTATTGTGAAATATTAGAGTAACTATAGGAATATAAAAAGTAACTATACGATTGATAGAGTAACTATGCGACATATCAGCATTGTGTAACTTGTGAATGAACATTAAGAGTAACTATGTGAAATAGTAGAGTAACTATAGGAATATAAAATGTAATTAAACGATTGATAGAGTAACTATGTGAAATAGTAGAGTAACTATAGGAATATAAAAAGTAACTATACGATTGATAGAGTAACTATGTGACATATCAACATTGTGTAACTTGTGAATGAAGATGGATTCTAACATGGACTGCACTTTGTTGTTGACAGCACAAGCTGTCCAATTTCATAGGTTCTGAACATTTCAAAACAAAGGAAACCAAGGAAATTGTCCATCACTTCACGGTAACATCGAAGAAATGTAAGAATTGGTTATTTTGTTAAGTGTACAAAATAAACATTACAAAAAAGACTAGAGAATGTAAACATTTCGTGTCTTGTACTCTGTTTTGTTTTATTGATTGTTTTGGAGAACGTTGTTGTATGTTGTACTCGAACATTGTTGGCAAGCAAAACATTTATACAAGTCAATACAAATTCTTGTAAGTTATGACCTCTTATGTATTTGTTTTTGTTAAAACTGAAATGGCAAGTGTATTGATGGATCTTGGGGGTTGGGGATTTGATAGATAGTAAACGTCAGGGTTATAGGTGTCCCTTGTACGTAATTCTATTCATGTAGAAATTGTTAAATGATTTGAATTAGATTAGCTTGACCGCCACTGCAAGCACTCATGATTTTGATAGACGTAGCCATGGGAAATCAGGAATGAAGAGAAAACTAGTCAGAATCTTCCTCACATCCAAAACCTTCATCTTTAGGTGCTTCAAGAACTCCTTGGTTAATTGAGTGGGATTATCCGCAAACGCAAGACGATAATCATGCTCCTTACATTTCAGTTTATCACATATTACTATGGACAAAGTATCACTTGGGAAAGCTGAATATATTCTAACAACTGGTCATTAGATGTACGATAATGAATCAATGTGCCTATTATATGTTGGTTGATTGAGTGGCCAATCAATTCCTAATCGATTGGTTCAATCGACCCATGGCCACCTGTGGCGCGACACCCTCCACCTGTAGTGGCAACGGTGGCGCCACCGTAGGTGACCTACGACTATACTCTCACAGCGGCTGCGGTCGGTCGGAGACATGGTGGCATGAGTTCCAGTGGTGTTCCGTCTGCGGCCAAGTCAACTATTGCTCGCGTGCATGCCAGACACTGGATTGGAAGCTTTGGCACAAGGTCGAGTGCCATCCCATGGAACATTGGGTGGAGAACCAGTTGGGCATTCCCAGCGGAGCGGTGAATGAGGCACTTGTAGCCGATGTCGAAGTAATTGGTGGGGGCGGCGTAGGTGGCGGTGCTTCCATTGTGGTGGCCGAAGAACCCGTCGTAGTTCATCAATAGTCGATGACGGTTTTAGGGAAGTGTTTAGCACAAAGGTAATGATTTCAAATAATGGGTTGGTGGCAAAGCAAAATGTGGTGACAGTTCACACCGAGAGAATCTCCAGCACATGTACTGGCTCATTCCTTGCGTCGATTTGGGTCACCGGTCCCCAGATGCCTCCTTCTTTCCTGGCATATTTGCTGGCCTCGCCATCGGACATGTCAAGCAGATTAGATCTCCCTACTATCAGAACAACCTAATTTGAAATTGCAGAATAGTACAGGAAGTATTTACATTTTGTTTCATCATGTCTCCTGTGACGGGTAGCATAGCAAGTTACCCACGCGGGCATTGAATAAACAGCCATATATATATATATATATATATATATATATATATATATATATATATATATATATATATATATATATATATATATATATATGGCTGTTCATTCGTTGCCCGGCGGGTAGCCAGAATTTTCGCTACCCGCTGGAGTAACTCGGGTCAAAAGAGTAACTATATGGTATTCTGGAGTAACCCGTCTGAATAGCAAGAGTAACTATATGGTATGCTGGAGTAACTCTGAGTGCAAAAGAGTAACTGCGCAGAAAATATACAGTCAGTAATATATATGGACGGGTTTTTTGATTTTGGGGGGGAAAATGACATTAATTTTTGATCAAATTTTTTGGAGAGCTAGACAAAATTATCCTCTACAATTGCAAAAAAAAATTAAAAAAAAAATCAAGAAGTGTGAATATATATATATATATATATATATATATATATATATATATCTGTGTGTGTATATATACATATATACAGTCAGTAATATATGTGGACGGGTTTTTTGATTTGGGGGGGGGGGCAAATGATAGTATTTTTTGATCAAATTTTTTGGAGAGCTAGATAAAATGTTCCTCTACAATTGCGAAAAAAAATTAAAAAAATATTAGGAGGTGTGAAAAAAATATCAGGAAGTGTTGCTGGGTAGCTATCCGTTAGTTACCCGCCGGGTATTAAAGATAAGCCCTATATAAATATATATATATATATATATATATATATATATATATATATACATCTAAAAAATGTTCCCTTCCTGGACATGAGAGTATATGGACAACACTAGGACTCTACAACACAACTAGCAGTTATCCAACCTTCTATGTCTACTGATCTCCAAACTGCTCCTCCTCCATAGCACAATCCTGACCACACTACTGATGACAACCTACAAAGATTTGGTAACCCACAAGGTGACACTCATATCCAAGCAAGAGATAAAACTCTTGACCAATGGTTATTGAAACACAACAGGTGACGAGCCTTAAACGTGGGTCTAAGAAAGGAATCATGTCTAGGTTATCAGACTTTAGAAATTTATAATAAGTGAATGTTTAAGACACCTGCAACTAGCACATGGTCGAAGTAGTTCGGGGTCGAACAGAGGGATAGGAAGAACGGTGTTTTCAAACTTGAGTTTCACTTGTCCAAGCACATCAAAAGGGGGTGCAAGAAAAAAGGGGGTGCTGTAACATGAACTAAACATAAGGAAACAAACAAAGACCCTATCTCCAAAAGGAGTTACAAGAAAGATTTAAGTTTTGGAGTTTAGAGATTTTTATAAGTGTTTTAAATAACAAAATCTGAGGAGATAAAACTGTCGTTGAGGTAAAGCACGAAGGAAGAAAACTTAGGCATAACAAGCAGCAATGGAAAACATCTCGTAGCCTCTTCTGTCAAAGAGGGTACCTCTAACTATGCACATTTCCCTCTCTCAAGGGAAGTGGTCGTAGATTAGAGTGGTAAGGTAAACCGAAGCAACCCTGATCCTAGGTACTCTCGTACACCCGGATCAGACCAAACTCTAGATTTGCAATAGCCCCCTCTCAAGGGGGTCAAAATGGGAAACACGATTCAATAGCTAGTCAAAAGAACGATCCAAAAGAAAAAACCAAAGTTCAGATGTTATAAAGAAATCATCCAACAAAAAGGAACGATACACAATACAAGAAGAGATAAACTCCATAGATTCCAATACGCTTAAGGAGAGTAAAATGGTTTAGTTACAATGCATAGGGAAGTGAAAGTAAAATGCAGTAAAAAGGGAAAGATAAGCATTGGTCTCCTTGATTTAGGAGGTCAATATACATCAGCAGACCCCTAAGGGACTGCTAACCCAGTACTGGGCAGGAGCTCTTCCTGATTCACCCATGTCGGGTAGCCAGCCCTCTCGGGCGACATACCGTAACCGTCAGGAATATTGAGAGAACACCCTACCCGATACGGCCGTGTCGGGCTGCCAGCCCTCTCGGGCGACATGCCATTAAGGTCAGTCCATATCGGGTTTGGTATTGTATCGGGTTAGGAATCATGTTGGGTTAGGAATCACTTAAGTTCTCAGGTTCCTTATATTGGGTATAGAGGGGTGACCCATCTCAGGTTGAGGCCCACCTAGGGACCCGGCAGGGGAGACCTTCATGGTCGTATCATTCTGCTGCAGCTACCGGGACGGGTTCTAAGTGAACTCCTCCTGCCCCTCTCGGGTTGGGGGTCTGCTCACCTAGTATCGCTCGACACGCCTTGGAATGTGACCCACTAGCTCCTGATGTCTTTCTGGAGTTAGCTCTTGTGGGATTCCGTCCCATCCCATCGGAGTTCTGTAGCTGCTATTTATAGGGAGCAGCTGGTAGAGGTTGCAGTTCTCATGGGGCCACATGTCCTTTATTGGCTCCGTTCATGTGGCTTCAGGGGAGGACCGACGTGTCTGTCACCCAACACGGCTTGCGGCGTGTGTCGGGTTGCGAGCAAATCGCTTGACTGTGTCGGGTAATGACCTTGGCGGGCAGCTGCTCCGATGAGTGGCTTCATCACGGGATAGACTCTATCGGGGTGAGTCGTGGCGGGCGAAGCTCCATGTCGAGTAGATGGCGTGTCTCTCGTCAGGGCCCCTCGCACGACACACCCATGTTGGGTTGCTACCGTGACGGGCAGTGACTGTGATAGGTAAGTGGGCGTGTCGTGTGGCCAATAAAGGGCTGGTTTAGGTTCTCGTTGTAAGTGGGTCGGGACGGGCCTTTTTGCTGACTTTGGGTGGAAAATGAGGGAAAACTCTGCAAAAGATGGGAAAAGAGTTTGGAGCACAATGTGGGTTTTTCTTATGCAAAAAAAGGATAAAACAAAGAGGAAAAATAGTTTAGAAGGAAGGTTTGACAACAAAATATGAGCCATAAATAGCCATAAAATGGGTGTTATCAACTCCCCCAAACTCAGCATTTTGATTATCCTTAATCAATCTGTACTTATTTTAAAACTTTGTTTTGCAATACTTCTTCATAACCCGACATAGTCTTCAGACAAGGGGTTTGAGTGATTTTTTGAGACGTCCTTGAGGAGAAATACATCTGGTTACGAACAATAGACTTTATTTTTTTTCTGCCTTATTTAAGAAATTTTTTTTCTCTTCAGCTTCGGCGAGACTTTGGTACATGATTTCTAAGTTAGCTTTCACACCAAACAGCTTTGGGGGTAAGAATTCGGGTTTTTGGGTAGGCTTAAGGCTTTTTAGGTTTTTCTTGTTTCCCATTAGTCCATCCAGGTACGGGTCCGTTAATGGGCAAGTGGTCCCTACAGTCCAAGCCAGTTGGCTTTAGAGCAGTGATTTCACATCCTACGTACCACTGCCACGGATCTACCATGTCTAAAGATGGGTACTTTTATTCACTCTCATAAGGCTTTTCTCTCTTTTTGGAATTTTTGATGGGTAGGGAAACAAAAGAGAGTTCTCTGTTTGGGAAGCTTTTTCCTTCACATACGCATCTATTAGCTGTTGCGAGATTATTTTTCGAAATTGGCGTAGAAAAGTTATAGTCTTTGTCATTTGAGACTGCATTTTTTGAAAGAACATAACAAAAACTTGCACCGCCTTAGACACACAGAAAATAAGTTGGGAGAAGTTGTATCAGGTTTTTACTATAAAGTGTCTTTGTACAATTGTAGAGAGGCAAGGAGTTGTATATGCACTATTTTGTATCAGACATGTATATATATATGTACACAGGATATGGAAAAAACAAAAAGACGAGAAGGGGAAGAAATTTTTAGGTACCTCCCTCGCTGATATAGTACCCCCCCTAAACTTACCCCACACTCTGTCGCCAGAGTTGTGCGATAAGTAGGAAAGGGTAGGCATAAGTTAGCGAGGGTTTTAGCTGGTGTTGACACCTTCATTAGATAGAAGCTCCAACACATACTCTCCGCGTTTGCTATGATAGTCGATGTGGTGGAGCTTGTCGGGTGTTTGTTGTAGCGTCGCCGAGCTAGAGATCCCTTCTAGCACATAGATGTCACAGTCATTTAATTATGGAGTTTGTTGCGAACGACACGGGAAGTCGGGAAGGCTGGTCGACACGGGATCAAAGGGAGAACAAAATGCACAATATGGGAGTAGGTGAAAAGTAAATGCAAGTCCCGACACGGTGAAACTGAAGTTACTATATATAGATAATGTGAGCGGGGGTAAATCGGGTAAAACTGGACACGTGTCGTGCGATAAAGCGCATCGATTTCCATAACACTGTAAAATCAGTCAAATCCACCATGTTGGGAATCGATTTGCCTTCCTAAGCACACTTCGCGCCGTGCAAAATGCATGTCGCACGAGCCAGACATGTCGGGTGATACACTTTCTTGTTACACCCTTCTGCCCGACACGGGGAAGCACGCTTTGAGCCACTCTACCCACCAGCCCGATACGGGAGAAATAAGAGGCGAATGGCTGATACATCCAGACAAAAGGGTATCAGGCATAGCAGAAACTAAAGAGGCAATCAACTATGCATGCCGATACAAAGAACAAAAAGGGAAAATCTAAAAACAAAGCAAGGCAAGGGTAGCAAAACTAAAACTAAAGAAAAGAAAAAGCATTGATGGGTAAAACATCATTGGCTTAAAAGGGAAAACTTTCAACCTCAGATAGTGTTACCCATCAAGGCTATAAAACTAAGTCGGTGGCCCATAAAACAAGAGAGTCTGTGCATGTGGCACATGCACTGACTCAGGCCTTATTACAATAATAATGTTCGTAATGTTCTTTTGTAGGAAAGGAAATAACATCCTATGATAGGGAAAGTAAAAATTCAGGCTGCCTCCCAAAGAGCGTTGTAGTTTCCGTCGTCAGCTCGACATGCTTCAGATACTTCTACTCCGATCCTTCGACTGTTGCCTCAGTGTCCTGCAGGGTTATCTCTGACCTTCTCATGAATGCTTCATCTTTGTAAAACCTCTTGACTCTATGCCCGTTCACTGGAAAGACCTTTGCCGGATCATCTTTGTCATACAAATCCATCATCCCTGATGGATATATCTTTGCCACGATTAAGGGTCCAGATCATCTGCTCTGCAACTTCCCTAGAAAAAGACAGATAGATGATTTAAATAACAAAACTTTATCACCTTCACTGATGTCCTTTTTCTTCAGATGGGTGTCATGCCAGATCTTGGTTCTTTGCTTGTAAATCCTGGCATTTTCATATGCATGGAGTCTCAATTCTTCAAGCTCCTGGAGTTGGAGAAATCTCTTCCTACCAACCAGCGTCTGGTCCATATTGAGCTTCTTGATTGCCTAGAATGATTTATGCTCCAATTCAAAAGGAAGATGGTAGGATTTTCCATAGATCAAGTGATAAGGTGTGGTGCCCAGTGACATTTTAAAAGTAGTTTCATATGCTCACAAAGCATCATCTAGCTTAGCTGACCATTCCTTGTGGGACTTGCCAACTATCTTTTCTAAAATCTGCTTTATCTACCGATTGGAGACCTCCACCTGTCCCGATGTCTGTGGATGATATGGAGTTGCAACCTTGTGGCGGATGTCGTACTTACGTAGAAGTGATTCAAATTGTCTTTCTGCGAAGTGAGATCCACCATCACTAATGACGGTCCTTGGAACTCCAAACCTTGCAAAGATAATCTTGGTAAAGAGCTTGATTACTGCCCTTGCATCACATGTTGTGGTGGGTATAGCTTCTACCCACTTCGAGACATAGTCGACTATGATGAGAATGTACTTAAAATCATAGGATGAGGGGAATGGTCCCATATAGTCAATACCCCACACATAAAAAATTTCAACTTCAATCCAATCTGATAGTGACATCTCATTGCGACGGAAAAATGTTCCCAGTTTGCTGGCATTCGTTGCAAGACTTTATAAAAGCATGAGCATCCTTGAACAAGGTCGGCCAGTAGAAACCAGATAGTAGCACCTTGGTAGTTGTCCTCTCACCTCCCAGATGTCCTCCATATGGAGAGGAGTGACATTCGAACAAAATTTTCAAAACTTCCTCTTCTGGTATGCATCTTCTATATAAACCGTCGGCACAATGCCTAAACAACAAGGGATCATCCCAATAATAGTTCTTTAAATCAGAGAAGAACTTCTTCTTCTGATTATAAGACATATCTAGGGGAAGCTTCTTACAGGCCATGTAGTTGCAAAAATCTACATACCATGACCCCTCAAGGTATGTTGACTCGGCTGAGTAGATGGATTCGTTGGGGTAGCTTTCATTGATGGGCAGTGGGTGATCGTCTTGCACCCGAATCCTAGAGAGATGATCTACAACCACATTCTCTGAGCTCTTCTTGTCTTTGATCTCATGGTCAAACTCTTGTAACAACAGTGCCCAATGTAGCAGCCTGGGCTTTGCATCCTTCTTCTGCATTAGATATTTAATAGCCCCATGGTCGGTGTGAACAACCACCTTTGAACCCATGAGGTAAGACCTAAATTTTTCGAAGGCGTACACGATAGATAGAATTTCTTTCTCTATGGTTGTGTAATTTTGCTGAGCCTCATCTAGGGTCTTGCTCACATAGAAGATAACATGATGCTTCTTGTCTCTCTTTTGGCTGAGTATGACCCCTATAGAAAAATCACTAGACTCACACATAAGTTCGAATGAAAGACTCTAATCAGGGGACTGGAGAATCAATTCAGATATTAAAGCACCCTTCAGAGTTGAGAACGCCTTCATACACTCTTTCGTGAAGTCAAACTTCACATCTTTTACCAGAAGGTTAGAGAGAGGCTGGGCTATCTTTGAAAAATATTTTATAAACCACCGGTAGTAACCGACATGACCCAGAAAACTATGAACACCTATAACTGAAGTAAGCAGTGGGATCTTAGCTATCGCCTCAACCTTGGATGGATCGACTTCAATACCTTTACTTGACACCTTGTGTCCGAGAACAATCCCTTCTTGTACCATAAAATGGCATTTTTCCTAGTTGAGGGTGAGGCTATGCTCTTCACATCTTCTCATTACGAGGGACAAATTATTCAAACAGTCATCAAATGAGCTACCATACATGCTGAAATCATCCATGAACATTTCCATCTTGTCTTCGAGCAAATCTAAAAAAATGGCATTCATACACCTCTGGAAGGTAGCGGGTGCATTACAGAGCCCAAAGAGCATTCTTCTAAAGGCAAAAGTTTCGTAGATACAAGTGAAAGTCATCTTCTCCTGGTCATCAGGGTGGATGGGGATATGGTAGAAACTCGAGTACCTAGCCAGCCAGCAAAATTAGGAATGATGGGCCATGCATTCCAACATCTGATTGATGAAAGGAAGAGGGAAATAGTCTTTACGGGTGGCGGTGTTAAGTTTCCGATAATCGATACACATACGCCAACCGGTGACCATCTTGGTGGCGATTTCAACTCCGTCATCTCCCTTGACCAACGACATACCTCCTTTCTTGGGAACTACTTGGATTGGACTCACCCATGTTCTATCACTGATAGCGTAGATAATTCCAGCATCTCAGAGCTTAACTACTTCTTTGCTAATGACTTCGCAAAGCTTTTCATTTAGCCTTCTTTGCGGCTAGGCATATGGCTTGGAGTCCTCTTCCAGATGGATCTGGTGCATGCACACCGAAGGGCGTATCCCTCTCAGGTCCCTGATTGAGTAGCCCAGGGATTTCCTCCACAGCCTTAACTCTTTGAGCAGCTGATCTTTCTGGAAATCTCTCAACTCCACGTTGATGATTACTGGGTGCATCTTATCTTGATCCAGAAAATGATACTCAAGGCCTTTCGGGAAGACTTTTAGCTCTGTTGGGACTTCCTTTTTATGTTATTTAGTAGGGGCTTCTCGGAGAGCGGCATATCTAACTGTCTCAATATGATCTTCATCCTCAGTCGCTTCTTCAAAATCCAGATAGGCCAACAATTCCCTGACCCCAGGATCATCGATCTTTCATAACTCGCCAGTTAAGGCACACATCAAAGGATCTACCATTGTCTTCTCTTCATGTACTTCAACGCATAACTGCTAATAGCTCTCAACAAAGTAGGAGGATTTAAAGAATGAGGGGGGCCTCATACAATCACTGATGTTGAAGTCGATGTGATCTCCTCCAACATAGATCGTAATCATTCCTGCCTCGACATTGATAAGAGCTCGACCGGTGGCAAGGAAGGGTCGCCTAAAAATGACAGGGCAGCTCAGATCTTCTATGGTGTCAATCAAAACAACATCATAAGGGATAAAGAAGCATCCCACTTGGATGAGTACATCTTCAACGACACCAACTGGTCGGGTGAAGGTATGGTCTACTAGTTGTATCCTCATGTTGGTGCTTACCATATCAGTGAGCCCCACTCTCTTGGCAAGGGACAGAGGCATCAGACTGATGCTAGCCCCTAGGTCTGCTAGACCTTTCCGAGTTACATTATCTCTAACTTGAAAGGGGATTACGAAGGCCCCTGGATCCATCTTCTTCAAAGTCATATTAGTTTTGATGAAAGAAATAAACATCTTGGAGAGATTCACAGTCTCTACGTCTTCTCCTTTCCTTTTTCTTATTATCAGGTCCTTTAGGAACTTGGCATAAGTGGGCATTTTTTCAATGACATCTAGGAATGGGACGTCCACATGCAACTTCTTTATAGCGGCCAGAAACTTTTCATACCTCTTCTTCAGTTGGGCTTTTACCAGATTCTGTGGGAATGGTACACGAGGTGCATACTTATCTGGACGCTCTTCAGAAGAGACATCATTAACCTTGTCTTTGACTACTTTCTTTGACTTCTATGGAACTTCTTCATCAACAACCTCTGTGCTAACTCCTTTGGTGGGTTCTGTTGTAGACAAAATTGTCTTCTCAACGGCTGGTGATACAATCGTTCCTGACCTTAGAACAACCATTTTTGCCGTCTCATGTCCTTGTGGGTTGGCTTCAGTATTGGAGGGGAAATTCCCCACATGATGGTTGAGGGATTGGGCGAGGCTTGCCAGCTACTGATCAATCTATTTGTTATGCTGCTGGAGCTCCCCTATCTGGGTAGAAAAACCACCCATCTATTGTTGCATTAGTTTGAGCAGAGCCGTGCTATCCACTAAGCTCTTGTGCATCTTTTCATTGATGTCGTTCTTTCTCTTGGCGAAGGACATAAATTCTATCATCAAAGATGGTCGTGGCTGATGGTTTTATTGGAAGGCCCTATGCTACTGGAACCTTGTTTGTTGTTGCTGATTTGATGGTCCTCCCAAAGGTTTCCCACTCACCAGTTGGTGAGAGTTTTTAGCAGCATTGGTGTTCTCATAAGAGAAACCAGGATGGTCGGGCCATCGATATTGAACAAAACTCACATTCTCTGTAAAGTCCCCTTTGAGATATTCTTCGGATGCGATGTGCGGGAAGAAATCTAACATATAGTCGGGCTCTCCGCAGGTGACACAACTCTTTACGACCTCCTATCAAACCTTCCCTTTGTAACCTTGCTCCTTGAGGGACTGGACATCTGTCATCATCTTGTCAAGCTTGGCAGCGAGGGCCTCCATAGCCTTAGATTCACCTGGAGTAGTGTGACTTAGCGACTCTCGGTCGTATTCTCCATCTTGTTGGTTTGTAGCCATGTTTTCAATAATCTCCCTAGCTCTTTGGGCACTAAGTCCCAAGAAATCGCTGCCAGCGGCATCATTCAAGGACTTCCTCTCAACGGGGCACACCCCATTGTAAAATGTGGTGATGAGCTTTGGTTCCGAAAAACAATGATGTGGGCATTCACGCTGGTAGCTCTGGAATCTTTCCCAAGTCTCATGAAGATTCTCTGAGGGCTTCTAGGAATACCTCATGATCTTATTTTGACATTTTATGGTCCTCTTGATGGGGAAGAACTTGGTGATAAAAGCATTGGTCAGATGCTCTCAATCAGGGAGGATCCCATCCTGTAAGCTGGTGTACCATTCTAGTGCCTTGTCCCTCAACGAGAATGGGAAGCACTGGATGTAGATATGTTTCAGCGGGACTCTGTTGATCTTAAAGGTGTTGCACGTCCTATTAAATGTCGTTAGATGATTATATGAGTTCTCCTCAGAGGTGTTTCCACCGAACCTGTTATGCTGTAAGAGCTGGAGGAAGGAGGGCTTTAGTTCGAAGTTGGTGACGTTTAGAGGCTGCATTACAACCAGGTTTCTCTCTTCATTAGCTCAAACTTGAACGAATGAGTGAAGAGAGAGAGCTTCAGGGACTTGGTCATCCATGAATTGTCAAGAGCTTGGATGACCTAGAACAAAAGAAAGGAGTACCTAGAAAGAAACAAAGGTGTAAGAGCATTGTATAAATTATGAACAGTAAATATTATGTGCAGTAAATAATTGCAGTATTATATGCATATGTATAAGGTTTTGGCAAAGTGCAAATGAAACTAAAGTTCGTAGAATGGTTTTCTTTGCCTATCCCCGGCAATGACGCCAAAAAGTTGACGAGCCTTAAACGTGGGTCCAAGAAAGGAATAATGTCTAGGTTATCAGACTTTAGAAATTTATAATACCCAAATGTTTAAGACACCTACAACTAGTACAAGGTCGTGAAACACAGGGATAGGAAGAATGGCGTTTTCAAACTTGAGTTTCACTTGTCTAAGCACATAAAAAGGGGGTGCAAGAGAAAAGGGGGTGTTGTAACATGAACTAAACATAAGGAAACAAACAAAGACCCTATCTCCAAAAGGAGTTACAAGAAAGATTTAAGTTTTGGGGTTTAGAGATTTTTATAAGTGTTTTAAATAACAGAATCTGAGGAGATAAAAGTTTCATTGAGGTAAAGCACGAAGGAAGAAAACTTAGGCATAACAAGAAGCAATGGAAAACATCCTACAACCTCTTCTCTCAAAGAGGGTACCTCTAACTATGCACCATTTCCCTCTCTCAAGGGCAGTGGCTGTAGATTAGAGTGGTAAGGTAAACCGAAGTAGCCCTAGTCCTAGGTACTCTCATACACCCAGATCAGACCAAACTCTAGATTCAGGACAACCCCCTCTCAAGGGTGTCGAAACGAGAAACACGATTCGATAGCTAGTCAATCCAAAAGAAGAAACTAGAGTTCAGATACTATAAAGAAATCATCCAACAAAAAGGAACCATACACAGAACAACAAGAGATAAACTCCATAGATTCCAATAAGCTTAAGGAGAGTAAAAAGCTTTAGTTACAATGCATAGGGAAATGAAAGTAAAATGCAGTAAAAAGGGAAAGATAAGCATCCATCTCCTTGATTTAGGAGGTCGATATACAACAGCGGACCCCTATGGGACTGCTAACCTGGTACCGGGAAGGATCTCTGCCAGATACACTAGTGTCGGGCAACCATCCCTCTCGGGTGACATGCTGTAATGGTCAGGGGTATCGAGAGAACTGCCTACCCGATACGGCCGTGTCGGGCTGCCAGCCCTCTTGGGTGACATGCCGTAACGGTCAGTCCGTATCGGGTTCGGTATCGTGTCGGGTTAGGAATCGTGTCGCGTTAGGAATTGCTTAAGTTCTCAGGTTCCTTGCATCGGGTATAGAGGGGCAAGCCATCTCAGGTTGAGGTCCATCTAGGGACCCCACAGGGGAGGCCTTCCTAGTCGTATCGTGCTGCTGCAGCTACCAGGATGGGTTCTAAGTGAACTCCTCTCGCCCCTCTCAGTTTGGGGGTGTGCTCACCTAGTATCGCCCGACACGCCTTGGAATGTGATACACTATCTCTTGATGTGTTTCCAAAGTTAGCTCTCGTGGGATTCCGACCCGTCCCATCAGAGTCATGTAGCTGCTATTTATAGGCAGCAGCTGGTAGAGGTTGCGGTTCTTGTGGGGCCACGTGTCCTTTATCTACTCTGTTCACATGGCTTCAGGGGAGGACCGACGTGTCTGTCACTCGACACGGATTGCAGTGCATGTCGGGTTTCGAGCAAATCACTTGACCATGTCGGTAAATGACCCTGGCGGGCAACTGCTCCGATGAGTGGCTTCATCGTGCGATAGACTCTATTGGGGTGAGTCGTGGCGGGCGAAGCTCCCTGTCAGGTAGATGGCGTATCGCTAGTCAAGGCTCCTCACGTGACACGCCCGTGTCAGGTTGCTGCCGTGATGGGCAGTGACCGTGACGGGTAAGTGGGCACGTCATGTGGCTAGTAAAGGGCCGGTTCAGGTGCTCGTTGTAAGTGGGCCAGGACGGGCCTTTTTTCTGACTTTGGGTGGAAAATATGGGAAAACTGTACAAAAGATGGGAAAAGAGTTAGGAGCATAGTGTGGGTTATTCTTATGCAAAAACAGGATAAAACGGAGAGGAAAAATAGTTTAGAAGGCAAGTTTGACAATGAAATATGAGCCATAAATAGCCATAAAATGGGTGTTATCAACAGGATATATTACCATTAAACAAAATGATTAGATTTATCTAAATAAATAAATTGATTATGTAGGTTAATTAGGTTGAGTAGCTAAAACAGATAAGCAAGAATCATATGTAATTAGAAGGAATATGAAGAACAAGTAAAAAAATTAACTTTCTCTTACCACATTATATAACAATTGAACAATATAAGAAATGAGGCAAGGGTAAATATCTAATGTGAAGCATGTTTAACACTAAACAAATATACTACACGGTTGTACTACATCTTTTATTAATCCCTGAGGAATTGATGTTTACCCCTCAATTCTAACTAACCACTGCAAAGTCAAAATCAATACTATATAAGATCTCTATGAGAGCCAAAATCCCAAGATTTCATTCGCCCTCAGTCAATACGAGTCCACCGCAGTGACACATGAAGTCAAACTACAAAACATGTACCCACCTTGGTATATAGCTCATGACACTAGACACCAAAGTATATAAAACCCTGCCAAAGAGGTACAACTATCATTGTCCTCAAAATACCACATATATAAATCTCCAAGATATGACCACGTCCGTTATCACACCAAGGTATGACCATAGTCATCACACTTGGGATCAAGATGTCAAGGACACACAATCACTTGCACCTCACGTACCCAACAATATGCACTCTGAGTTCCCATAGGAATACTCATTTCACCATCCAACAAGTCCTAACATTGGAATGGATCTATGACACATGGAAACTTCATGATTGGGGTTTGACTTGTTTAGTTAAGTACAATTAGGTGATTTAAGGCTACATCAATCAAGTTATGTAAAAACCCTAGAAAGGTTCTACAAACATAAAGGTAAATTGTAACTTCAAAAGATATAAAATGTATGAAACATTAAATTTTGTCACATCACCCCATGGTAATGTTCCACTGCCATTGAGTCGACACTATTCATCACATCTTCACAGGATGCCAATCCCTTGTTACATCACATAGAGGATATCACATCAATTAGAGTAACTAAACCTGTACAAGGTCATAAGACCATTCATATTGTTCCCTGCAAGAACATCATTATCTCTCCATGCCTTAACAAGGTGCATCATCATCACCACACATGTTACACAAGTTCAACCATAAACTTACATTTTGCACCATGATGTTCATAAGATAGTAATTTAGGGATACAACATTCAGAGGAAGAAAAGTACTCTATCATCATGCTAATCATACAAGGAAACTAAGCATTATCATTATGCACTTGAATTTGGGTAAGATTCAACAAGATAACCAAATTAGGGTTTCCAAAACAGCAATGAAGATAAACCCTAATATTTATATTCTCCAACAATCTTGGAAGAAAATAGGACAAATATCACCAACATAGAGTTAACAAAACATCACAACTAAGTACACTAGAAAACATCATCGGTCACATAGAGTAGGTGGTATAATCAACTACTGAAAAATGGGCATGGTTGGTGACTGAAGACATTAGGGTTCCAACCCTTCATCGACTGCTGAAGTGGGTCACCTCAGTGACCATCAAATTCAAACTTGGCGACCTTAGAGAACCATGAAATCATCATCGATCTAAGAGGAGATCATCATCAACATAGTGACCAAACCATTGAAAGAAACTTCATCGACTGCATAAAAACCATGGTGGTTGGCGACCACCCAAGAAGAAATCTTCTTCGACCACTAGACTAAAAGAAATCTGTAACCAAAGGGAAAACCGATCATGGTGACCAAAGATAACATCAACACATAGTGACTATGATACATTCAAAACTTGGCGACCCAACTAGGGTAACACTTAGCGACTATCAAGAAGTCAAGACCTCATCAATCACAAGGTCCATACAGGTTGAACATCACCATGAAACCAAACGTTGTCAAGGAATAAACCACAACAAGGAATTCGATTCCAAAACCCTTGCTAACCATCATCTTGAGAGAAAACCAAATCATAAGTTGAGATAGAAAACCAACATTTCCACCAACATGCATGCATCAATACCTTCATTACCAAAGATGAATTTTGTGCACAAAGATTAGATTTCATCAAAGGGGAGATATCTACTCAAGATTACCATGAATCATAACCCTATATCATGATATCATCATCCTACTAGGAACCACGTTTTTTGGGCAGATTACTTGCATGCAAGATTAGTGTAAGAAATAATCAAGGAGAAAGTTATATAACTCGCCTTAGAGTTGATGTATAAGATTCCAACAACAAGAAAGATCCAATAGAAGAGAGAGAAAACCCTATCTTGATCAACACTTCAGCCAAGCTAGCACCACCTAAAAGGAAAGAAACAAAAACCCTAGGTCAAAGAGCAAGAAGGAGAGCAAAAACTCTAGATATAAAAAGGCAACAAAGGGAAGGCAAGATGGATTGGCCACATGAGCTCCACCTTCACCACTAAGAGTAAGGAAACAAGATCCAAGCAAGAAGAGAGAAAGAAAGCAGTGAAAAGGGTTCACTTGTATCCAAGGAGAGAGGTTTATATAGCCAAGGGTAGGAGAGAAGGAATGAAGGTTAGGCATCATGCTAATACATGCCATGTGTCCACCAAAACGTGTCCATGCAAGCACCATGCTGAAACATGCAACTTAGGACATTAAAACCAAAGAAGATCATTGACCACTTGGTCCTGAATAAGCCAACGACCACTAAAGATCACCTTGGTTGGTGACCATTGAAGATCTTCAGCGACCAAGGTGATCAAAGTTCAATGACCACTAACCCTAGATTCTTGGTTACCTAGAGGAGTCACATGACTCATCGACCGCCAAAGTTAGGGGAACACTCCAAAACATCATCGACTGAAGAGATCTTTGACAAAGGAAATCTTGGAGATCACTGAAACATAGGCTCATAGGCCAAACACATAGTAGGGTCAACCATCAACTAAGGCATTCATGAAGCCCTAATTATCAACACATGATGTCATTACTGAAACCAACATGCGACAAGGTGCCCCAAAGCACCACTCTCTCCAACATTCTGTCAAAACATAAAATACACAACAAGCATGTGACGAACTACAAGAAAACCTTAGATATGGGTGAATTGCAATTAGGTCCAAAACAAACACATGTAGGCATAACTATCTCAAATAACATGGAAACTGGACATAACTTGACACATATGCTCATCACATGTTATCATAGAACATCATGAAGTTAGAATAAGGTTTTCATCATCTAATTATGCTAAAAAATAAAGATTAGATAGAAAGATAGGTCAGGGGTCTTACATTACCCTTTCTACCAAACCTCAGAACACCCTTCCAAGGGGAAACCTTAAGGTACACCCAATCTCCAACTTATAACTCCAACAATCTGTGATAGTTATCAACATACAACTTTTGTCTGTCTTGGGCTGCTTTTAGCTGATGTTGTATCACCTTAATCTTCTTTGTAGTCTGTTGCACTAGCTCATTAGCCAAAAGTTGATACTCTCCTATCTTATACCAATAAAGGGGTGACCGACAACGTTTGTACAAAGCTTCATGCGATGCCATATATATACTCCTATGATAAATGTTGTTGTAGGTGAACTCTATCACACTCAAGTACACATCCCAACTTCCAAGAAAATGCAAAATACAATCCCTCAAGTGATCTTCCAAAGTCTAAATGGTCCTTTTAGATTGGCCATCTGTCTGAGCGTGGAAAGTCATGCTAAGCCTTAGTTGTGTCCCCATAGTTGAATGCATGTGTTCCCAAAATTGACTCATGAATTATGGAATTCTATAAAAAAATTATGGTAACTGAGATACCATGCAAATGGACTATCTCATCCACATATATCTGTGCTAACTTCTCAATTGTATTTATCATCTTGAGAAGTGATAAGTGAGTGCACTTGGTCAACCTGTCAACTATCACCCATATGGAATCATGTCCTTTGGATGTCCTAGGAAGACCAACCACAAAGTCCATGGTTATATGATCCCATTTCCACCGCATTATCGATAAAGGTTGCAATGTTGCTACAATCTTCTGATGCTCTTCCTTGACCTACTAATAGATTGGACACTTAGCAACAAACTATACCTCATCATGCTTCAGACCTGACCACCAATACATATCCTTCAGATTATGGTACATCTTGGCACTTCTAGGATGCATCACGTACATTGAGGAATGTGCCTCATCAAGAACCATCTTCCCTAGACCATCAACATCTGGAATCCACCATCCTGCCATGAAAACATTCTATCCCATCCTCAGACTCATGGAAGCCATCATACTTCCTGCTACCAAACTATGGCCTAATATTCTATATCACGACATCACTTTTCTGATCATCCCTGATCTGCTACGTCAAGGTAGGCTTCACCTGCAACTCTGCCAACAACCCTACTAACAAGGAAACCTCTAGTTGTAAGTTCATATAGAAAAGTGACTAACATATATCACTTATGACATACTAATGCATACAAAAGTGCCTTGTCTGAAGATGATGACAAAGATGACTTCCTGCTCAAAGCATCAGCCACCTCATTTGTCTTCCCTGGGTGGTAGTCGATCATGCAATTGTAGTCCTTGATTAGGTCCATCCATCTTCTCTATCGCATGTTCAACTCCTGCTCTGAGAAGATATCCTAAAGTATCTTGTGGTCTCTAAAAATTTGACACTTCTCTCCATAGATAGTGCCTCCGAATCTTTAAGGCATGAACAACTACTGCTAGCTCCAGATCATGTTTCAGGTAGTTCTCCTCATGTTTCTTAAGTTGTCACAAAGAAAAAGACATCACTTTCTTGTCCTACATCAACACACATCCCAAGCCATTCCTCAAAGAATTACAGAAGATGATGTAGCCTTTCCCTTGCTCTGGTATCACTAAAACTAGAGCACTGGGAAATTTATCCTTTGACAACTAAAAAGAACAATGACACTTGTCATCCTAGACAAAATGAACACCTTTCCTAGTCAACTTGGTTAGGGGTAATGCTACAACGCTGAAGTTCTTAATGAACCTCCCATAGTAACATGCCAAACCCAGTAAGATTTAGATGTTAGTCGCCATATAGGGATGCTAAAAAACACCCTTAGCATATATGACATGACCTAGAAAAGACACCTCTATCAACCAGAACTAACATTTGTTGAACTTTGCATACAACATGTGCTGCCTCAACATCGTCAACGTTTGGATTAGATGTTGCTCATGTCACTGGCTATAGCTGGAGTATATCAAGATGTCATCAATAAACACAACCACAAACTGGTCCAGATAGGGTCTGAACACCCTATTTATCATATTCATGAAAGTTGTTGGCATGTTGGTTAGCCCAAACGACATAAGCATAAACTTGTAGTGACCATACTTAGTCCTAAAAGTAGACTTAGGTATGCCATCTGCCTTGATCCTCAACTAGTGATATCCTGACTGTAGATCTATCTTCAAGAACATTGCAACACCTCTCAACTAATAAATAGATTGTCATTCCTCGACAACATATACTTATTCTTTATCGTGAACTTGTTTAACTATCAATAGTCTATACAGAGCCTCATGTAATGATCCTTCTTCTTCACAAAAAACACAGGAGCACACCAAGGGGAAGTGCTCGGATGGATAAAACCCTTCTTTAACAACGCCATCAACTATTGCTTCAACTTATGCATCTCAGTCAGTGCCATCCTGTAAGGTGCTTGTGCTATGGGTCAATCTCTCTAGGATGGCAACCACCAATAACTATTTTGGAAATACATCCTCAAACTCTCATACTACAGGTACTTCCTAGATACTAAGACTTCTCACCTTGGTATCCATAATATGCGCTAAGAAGGCTTCACATCCCTATCTCATCAACCTTTCTACTATCACTGCAGACACCAAGCACGTAGGAAGAATCTTCCTATCTCCTTGGGAGATCCAATAAACATTTCCATCACAAAATTTCGCCACCTTGGAACTATAGTCCAAGACAACCTTATACTTCTCCAAGGTATCCATCCATAAGATCACATCGAATACATGCATGTCAAGTGGCATAATATCCACTTGAATGCTACGCCCTAAGAAAGAAAAAATGCAAGATGGAAACATCTCTCGCAACTCAGTGGAACCAACCAGAGGGGGTTCTAACTGAAGACTATTAGATCTACTACAAACAAGCAGATTACAACTACTTATCACCTCTCTAGTGATAAAGAGTGCATTGCACCCAGGTCAACTAAAATAGATACAAAAGAAGAAGCAAATAAGTTAGAATGAAAAAGTTCCATATGACCTATCACGACCCATGGATTGACCACTCCCTCCAGATGATTCATGGCATAGAATATAGACATCACCTGTTGTTGTCTACGTACCCTATTAGCTTACCCAAAAGATCTATCATGTGATGCCTGTCCGCATCATCTACCACCCCCACTACTAAACAAATGTTGTTACAAACCTCTCAAACTCTGCCTCGGCTGCTGGGTCACTTCCTCTTCCTTCATAGGGCATGTAAACCTCCGATATCCTACTTACCTGTACTTGTGACAAGTCCTCGATTCAAACTGTGGCCTAGATGGACATGTTACTGATACTGACACTCCACTACGTGCTATTGATAGAGGAAAGATACGACCTCTTCCCTTACTTGGCAACCATTGTGATGGCACGTGTGATCTCGACTCAGAAAAAGTTGATCTCTACTATGACTATGGTGACAAAAACCTTGGCTTCTTAAAGCCTCCGAACGTCTGTCCTTGTAACTGAGTTGAACTCTTCTTAACATTGGCTTCACGCTTATCAATAGCAGACCTCTCAATACTCCTCATAGACTCCATAAAGGTAGAGAACCTCTCTCTATGCTCCAAGGATGATGCCATCATAGAAAACTCTAAGCTCAAGACCTTTTCAAACCTATAGATCCTCTCCTTTTTTTGTCTCTATCATATGAGGACAAAAACCTCAAAAGATGCATAAAATTCACCGCATACTCGTTGGTGGACATTGATCCCTGACGTATCTTCTAAAATTGTGTTATCTTCTCATCCAGATATGTCTTACGAAAGTATTGTCTCATGAACACTTGTTGAAACTCTTCCCAACATATCACACCTCCTTGTCTCTTTTCTTCTTCTATGGCCCACCAGTGGCCAACACTGCCCTTCAATAGATATAAAATGTGCTTCACCTTGTCTTATTTTAGGATATTCAGGATCTCAAATGCCTTCTCGAGCTCTATCAACCACATGTTAGCATCTTCGGGGTCCACTGTATATGTGTACTTGGTAGACCCAACATGTCTCAGTCTCTCAAACATATTCCCAAAGCCTTAGGATTCCACATTAGGAACGACTGCCTAAGTTGCAGTATAGGCACTCTATCTAATAAGTGCATAATCATTGCCATAAGTTGTCCAAACATGGATTGGAAAATAGGATTGGCCATGGCTGTAGGGTCGAACTGAGGCACCGCAGGCTGCTCTGACCCCATCTCTGGCACTCTCTCATCAAGTGCCTATCTCCTAACGCCACCTCCTGACGCGACGAAGTTGATCTTCACATGTTCTTTATTTTCTCCAAAATATCTACATAGGTAGAAGAGATGATAAGATATGTTGGATAATATAAGAACACACACAAAACCTAGTCCTATGTTCCTGTAGACTTAGAGAACCTAAGGCTCTATTACCAACCTAGTACTGTGACACCCTACCATAGTGAATGAGATTACTCAAAAACAAAGTACGTGATCAACAACTAATTAACCATATAACTTGACAAAAGGGTAAATTAAAACCAATTTAACATTTCTGTCACGTTTTGAAATATTTCATAAAGGTCCAACAACTTACATATCCACCCATACCCATACCAGGTATTTACAATTATGTCTAGTGGCATCAACCACAACCTGTATAAAAAAGATATGTTCCACATATACATGTCATGTACAAACATCGACATATTGTCAAAATCTTGAGTCATCATATATATCATATACAAAACATCCTATGCCCATACGTGAGAGTACATGGGTGACTCTAGGACTCCACTAAGAACTAGACAACCTTCTTATTCTACTACTCTCCAAATTTCTCTTCCTCACCAATACGATCCTACCCACATCACTGAAGACTTCCTAAAAAGATGTGGTAACCCACGTGAGTCAGACCCATGTTCCAGTAAGAGATAATTCTCAACAACAGTTATTCATTACAACATACTATATTAATAAACAAGTTAAATAGGTTAAAGTAGTTTTAAACAGATATAACAACAAGCTTGATTAGCAAGGATATTGAGGAAAAAATAAGACTATCATTTACAGGCATTATAAAACAACTAAGTATTATAAGAAACAAGGCGAGGGCTAACAACCCATGTGAAGCATATATAATCCTAAACATGTATTATACATGGACATATTACGTATTTTTTTAAGCCCTGAGGAGTTTGAGGTATACCACTCAGAATCAAACTAACCTAAGTCAAAATCTATGCCGTATAAGATCTAGGAGAGATGAAACACCTAAGATCTCATCTGCCCTATGTTAGTACAAGTCATATGTAGCAACATCTATAATCTAGATGCAAAACAACCTAGCCCATCCTTGGTATATAGGTCACAACACTAGTAACCATGATATAGAAACCCTATCATCTGAGGTAAAACCACAACTGTCCTCCATTACATCATATATATAAATATCTGAGATACGACTGCAACCATTCTCCTGTGGAGGTATGACCTCAACCATCCTCAAAATCCTGGAATCAGTATGTCAAGTATACATAGTCTCTTGAACTCTGCATACTCACCAATATGCACTCTGAGTTTCCCTATCCAGCAAGTCCTAACACTAGAATGGATCTATGGCACATGACACTACATGATTAGGGTTTCACTTGATTAGTTAATGTCAATTAGGTGATTTAAGGCTGCATCAAATAAGTTACATACATACCCTAAGAGAATTCTACAAAGCATGTGCAGATTGCAACTTCAAAAGATATAAAATGTATGAAACTTAAATCTTTGCACATCATCACATCATACTATTTCATTTTCATACGTGAGACCTTCATTATCATCATACCATCACAGGATACAAGTCCTTGTCATATCATCAAGAGTAAACACCTCAATTAGGGCTCAACCATGCCTAAAGGTTATTAAGACCATCACATCATTCCATGTAAGAACATCATTATCTTTCCATGCCTCATCAAGGCTCATCGTACCATCACCATACAGGTGATACATAAGCTCAAACATAATATTACATTTAAGATCTATGATGTTCATATAACAACAAATCAAGGTTACAACAACATAGAGAGATAAAGAGTATTCTTTCATCATACTATTCAATCAAGAAGCTTGGCATGATTAACCATCATCATCTACTTGTATTAGGTTCAACAAAACAAGAGGAGTTCCAGATACAAAACATACCTCAAAGGAAAAACCTAATTGTTGACATTACCATCATACCATGTAAACATAGGGTCAAACAAAATCATCGTAAGGTCAAGAAAACATAGTGAGCATATAGATAGAATTTTTCATTGACCACTAGGGTTAGAACCACCTTGGTGACCGCTGGAGTTGGGGTTCATCAACGACCGATGAGGTTAGGGTTCATCAATGACCATTAAGGTTAGCCACCATCAACGACCACTAGGGTTAGCACATCAGTGATAGCTAGGGTTGATGACCATCAACTACCACTATGATTAATTAATATTGATGACCGATGAAAAAATAAAACTTGGCGACCGATTGAAATCACAATTCTGGGAAACCACTAAGAGTCCAATTCTTCATTGACCACTAAATGTCCAAATCTTGGTGACCACATAAGAGTAAGAACTTGGTGACCACTCATGGTGTCAACACTCTTAGCGACCAACATGGAAATAAATATTGGTGACCAAACCTAGAGAAAAACTTAAAGACCATAATAACCAAAAACTCATCGACCACAAGAGGGTGTAATCTTGGCAACCATCATGCATTCAAAATATTGGTGACCATGAAGAGACTAAAATCTCATCGACCACATAATTTTAAAAAGGTTGGTTATCATCTAGAACCCAAAAGGTCATCAAGTTGCATCACTTAGAAAGAAGATCAGTTCAAACCCTAATTTAGCAACCATCATTTGAGAGACTAAAACCATCGCTTCCACAAGCATGCAAGGACCAAAACCTCCATTATCAAGCAAGGTTCATGAACAAGTATTAGGGTTCATCCAAGAAGGGTTATTTACTCAAAATCACCATACAACCACAAACCATAAGTAAAGGCATCCTCCTACTTAGAACAACAATTTAGGGTGAGATCATGTGCATGTAATGTATGAGTAAGCAATAATGATAGAGAAAGTTATATAACTCACCTTATAGATGATTAATAAAATCTAAATAGAAATGTAGCTCGAAGGTAAGTAGGTTGCAACCCTAGCTTGAGCACTCCTTTAAGCCAAGTTAGCTCCTTCCCTAAAAAGAGAGTAAACCCTAAGCCAGGGAAGCAAGAAAAAGATGTTTATTCAAGCTCTAACTCTAGAACTACCATGAAAAACCATGGGTTAGGCCAAGAAGAGAAAGAAGAGGGAAATAAAAAAAGGAAAACATACATAAATAGGGAGATCACTTACCAAGACAAAGAAGAAGAGCAATATAGCACTGAACAATCTCAAGAATGTTAGATTTAAACCATGGATCCACATGCAAGGGGGATGGACAAATTTCATCCAACTTGAGCTCCTTCTTCTCCACCAAGCAAAGGGGGACGAGCTCCAAGCAACCAAGGAAGAGGAAAGAGGAATATAGGTGTGTAAAGTGGTTGTTTGCATGTAAGGAGAGAGGTATATATGTCTTAGGGTTGGGGGGAGAGAGAAAGGGTCAGGTGTCAAGCTAAACATGCCATTTGTCCAAAGGATCTCGTACATGAAAGCACCTCAACCATGCAAATAAGTTTAACACAAACCAAGTGACCCAACCAAAACCAAATGACCAACTTGTCCAGGAAAACAAAAAACCACCAAGAATTCTTGGCGACCAAGTGGTAAAAAAAGAAAACAGTCCCTAACCCTAGGATAGTTGGAGACCATGAGAGGTGCAAATATCATCCACTTCCAACCCTAGGTTGCTTGCAAGAAACTTCATTGACCATCAAAAATTAGGATAATAGGAAAACTTGGTGATCTCCAAAACTAGGTGACTCAACACCCAAGGTCAAACATGAGGTAGGACATCCATGCAAACCTTAATCTCAACACAAGTTGTCACTACTAAATCCAAGGTGTAACGAGGTCCCCCAAAGCTCAAATATATAAAACATAATGTGAAAACATGTGAGGCACAACAAGCACATGACAATTGAAAGAAAAACCCTAGATATGGGTAATTGCAATTAGGTCCAAAACAAGCACAAATATGCATACCTGCTCAAGCAATGTCCAAACTAGACCAAACTTGAAACATAAGCTTGTCACATGATATCAAAGAACATCACAAGGTTTTATTAAGGTTTTAAACATCTAATTATGATAAAAAAGCATGTTCAAACATAAAGAAAGGTCATGAATCTTACAATAACCAACTAGCTAAAATGGAAAATAAATATTGATTCATGAATCATGATTTCTATGACTCAAATGCAATAAAACTACAAATTGTTTAATTGATGGGTAGAACAAAGTGCATTGATGACTAAAAAAGAAGATAGGTCAAACATATGCGTAGTAATAACACCTACATGAGATGTAGTCTCAAGGAGGAAGATTTAATTGATGTCCTTCAAGACTATCACAAAGCCAGAGAGGTCTGATAGGATGTAAAATGGGATTGGGTAGAATGGAGTTCATCTACACTTCTTGGCTCATCAAGATAATAGAACATCGAGAGTATAGAAACAAAATCTCTTAATATAGAACAATATGTATAATCAATAGAGAAGTGAATACATAATGTTCAAAAAGGCCTTTGAGGTGAGAAATGAGATGAGGTGTGTCAGAACAGGTACAGTGTTGAGTCCACATGATGGAGACTCATCATCATCATCATCATCAAATAAGCCTCATCCCAACCATGTTGGGGTCGGCTATATGGATCCTTCTTTTTCGGTCATCTCTACTATAGGTCATCTCTGATCAAGATGTAAAGATTCAAAATCTCTCTTTATAATCTCTTCCTAGGTTAATTTAGGCATGCCTCTACTTCTTTTGGTTGTTCTTGACTCAATAACCTTGCTTTGAATAGGTGCACTTTTCGGTTTACATTTCACATGTGCATACCATCTTAGATGACCTTCACACAACTTGTCCTTGATGCTCACCACCCCCACTTTGTTTCTGATATAGTCATTCCTCATATGATCTTTCCTCATCTTCCCAAACATCCATCTCATCATACACATTTCGGCCACATTCATCTTGTTTGTACCTTGTTTCTTCATTGTCCACCATT
The DNA here is from genome assembly GCA_963693085.1 of Alisma plantago-aquatica. NCBI lineage: Eukaryota > Viridiplantae > Streptophyta > Magnoliopsida > Alismatales > Alismataceae > Alisma > Alisma plantago-aquatica. The sequence goes on along the minus strand of OY856409.1, from coordinate 128,558,399 downwards.
CACTCCCATATAACACAACTGACTGTATAGCTGTTATGTAGAACTTGATTTTTAATATGAGAGGGATCTTTTGGTCACATACTACTCTAGTTGCACTCCTCCACTTCAACCATCCTAATGTGATCCTGTGACAAACATCATCTTGAACCTCACCCTCCTTTTCAATAATAGAGCCCAACTAATGTAAATTATCACCTATTGGTACATCCATTCCATTCAACTTGACCCCACCTTTAACAATTCTAGATTGGCTAAAATTGCAATGCACATATTGAAAAGTCCTTTGAGGTGAGAAATGAGATGAGGTGTGTTAGAAAAACTACAGTGTGAAGTTCACATGATGGAGACTCATCAGGATCATCATCATCATCATCATCATCATCATCATCATCATCATCATCAACTAAGACTCATCCCAACCATGTTGGGGTCAACTACATGGATCCTTCTTTACCAATCAGCTCTGTTATGGGTCATCTTTGATCAAGATCTAAAGATTCAAAATCTCTCTTTATAATCTCTTCCTAGGTTAATTTAGGTGTGCATCTACTCTTTTGGTTATGATTGACCCAATAACCTTGCTTTGAATAGGTGCACTTGTCGATTTGCGGTGCACATGTCCATACCATCTTAGACGACCTTCACGCAACTTGTCCTCAATGCTCACCAGCCCCAATTTGTTTCTGATATAGACATTCTTCAAATGATTTTTTCTTATCTTCTAGAACATCCATCTCAGCATACACATTTCGGCCACATCCATCTTGTTTAGACCTTGTTTCTTCATTGCCCAACATTCACTCTCATATAGCACGGCTGACCGTATAGTTGTTCTCTAGAACTTGCTTTTTAATCTGAGAGTGATCTTCTAGTCACATACTACTCTAGTTGCACTCCTCCACTTCAATCATCCTGCTATGATCCTATGACAAACATCATCTTGAACCTCACCCTACTTTTCAATAATAGAGCCAAAGTAATGAAAATTTCATATATTCGTACATCCATTTCATCTAACTTGACCCCACCATTAACAATTCTAGATTGGGTAAATTTGCAATGCATATGTTCAATTTTGCTTCTACTAATCATAAAACCCATTGGATTGCAATGTATTTCTCCAAAGTTCAACTTTATTATTCAATATATCTTTTCTTTCATTAATCAACACAGATATATCTTTTGTTTCATCAATAATTCTATATTCTCACTCTTTTTATGACATGGATCCTTATAAAAAGTCCACATGATGGAGACTTGATGAAAATAAATGCTGATTGTGCATACAGGAAGACGAAATAAGCCATTTCTATAATTTGAGGATTTTATCGAGGAGACTGGAAGAAAGCTAAAGGAAGCATCATATACTCATTCTATTCTAGTAATTTAAATTGACTTGGTTGTTCACAAGATTGAAATATGTTGGGAATATTGATACAAACATACCATCATTGAGACTAATTTTTTAAAGGTGATTTATATTGCAAAATCTGAGACAACTTACTACTCATCCCTATCAAAGTTTGAATTTTAATATTAAGGCATATATAGAGAGGAATTTTTTGGTTATAATCTACATGTTAGAGTTAACGAACTTGAGTATGGTCTAGTGAAATATCACATCAAAAACCATAAAGGGAAGAATATGTATATTCAAATTCCTTACCTATCTTATCAATGTTTAGTAAGAACCTTGTTTGTAATGATCAAACAATTATTACAGTTCCAATATCTAGAAAACTAACTATTTTTTCTTCAATATTTTTCCTTGTCTCTTAGTATTGAGTAACAATTTTCACTCCTGTAGATTAATGTATGTTCATCACATTGTTTTTTACTAAAAATGATAGATTCTGTTGGCTAGGTATATTGTTGGCCAAAAATGGACCAGAAACATTAAATATGCTAAAAACAATGTCAACAAGATTGGTGAAACAAGACTGACATAGATGAAACAAATAGGGTTATACCTACTTCCAAAGGAAAGAGAAATAAAACGGACACTTGCTAATACTAATAGAAAATCCAAGGATTGAACTATCAAGATCCACAAACCATATGTTGCAATTGGTGAGGGTACACATGCACCAGTATATATTTGTTTTGGTTCGTAGAGGACAAAATTGGAGGGATTGTTTGGAAAATGAAAATATGATATAAATTTTTTTAGGTGTCTCCTTAAATATCTAACATCATCTTATATTAGGTGTTAATACAATGCATGCTTCTGAACAAAAGTAGGATTGAACATAATAATGTTGCATGTGATTATTTATACCCATCTTAAACATGTGTCAAGTGATTTCCTGAGTTCCTAGGTACAGATCCATAACTTTAGAGTTTAATTAGGGTACTCAGCCTTTAAGAAAACCTAAGTAAATAGGTAGCGATGGCGTCATCTATCAATACGTGGAAATCGAATTCAATATTTCAAATGAACAGAGATGATTCTTTGGTGTTTTCATGTACTTGCGAACTTGGATTAAAAGGAGCTCTAAGCTTCTCACCACCACAAGTCTTCTTTCTAGTTTAGAAGATGGAAACAAGGGCAACCATTTGGAGTTGTAGACGATGGCTGAGTTGAACTAGAGATGGTGGCAGACAAAGAGCTTGAAGACAATGGATGACATAGATATTAGAGATTGCCATGGTAGACATGACCATTGGGTGCACATAAGAAAATGACTTCCTCAATTGTGAATTTTTTATTGGATAAGGGGGTGGGAAATTTAAAGAATTATGGCAAGACGTGTTAGGGACGATGCCTAAATTTTTGATGAAAATGAAAAAAGTACCACATTCCACTTAAAACATACTATTATTTGGGAGGGATAAATAGAGTCACATGTAATTATTGGGATATTTTGACATGTTATTATGAATAAAATAGAAACCCGATAGTTAATGATTTTTTTAGGTAATAAGAACTTTTTAACACCCCATTTTAGATTATAGTAGGTTGTACACGTGTTGAAATGGTTTTAGCCAGTTGTACAATACAATTTTTTTTTCTAGAAGTAACCTTCTATCTTTGCGTCTTATAATAATTCTCATCCCATAATTTTCTTTGCTGCTCCCAAGTCTTTCATTTCAAATTTGCCAATAAGTAACTACTTCAGACTGTGGATTTAAGAAGTATCTCTTACTGCAATCAACATGTCATCCACATAGAGTAAGAGGTAAATAAGAGACTCGTCAAGAAGTTTCTTCAAGTAGACACAAACGTCATATCTTCTCCTAGAATATCCATTCTTGACCATGAAAGAATCAAATCTATGATACTACTAATGTGGGGATTGCTTCAAGCCATAAAGAGATTTCTTTAGTAAACACACATGATCCTTTTTTGTAGTAGAAATATAACTTTCAGGTTGCTGCATGTAGATCTGTTCCTCTAAGTCACCATGGAAGAATGTGGTTTTCACATCAAGTTGCTCAAGCTCTAAATCATTTCGAGCAACTAATGCCAATAGAATTCTGATGGAGGTGTGTTTGAAACAGGAGTGAAAACATAATTATATTCTATCCCTTCCACCTGATATAGCCTTTTGTAACTAATCATGCTTTGAACCTTGTAGTAGTATCTCCAGGACCAACTTCATTCCTTTTGAATACCCATTTGCATCCAACAATCTTCTGTCCAGCAAGAGGATTTACATGCACCCAAGTGTTATTCCTTTGAAGAGACTCAGTCTCTTCCTTCATAGCTATAATCTACATGGCAGAATCTGGATTAGACACAACTTCATCATAGGTAGACGGTTCACCAGAATCATTTGTTTCTTCAGCAGTAGCTAAGGCATATGCAACAACATAATCTGAATGTCTTGCAGGTGGTCTGACATGTCTTCTTGGTCTCCCAGAAGCAATGCTATATGTTTATTCTTCAGGAGTGTCGTCTTCACCATCATCTGGATTTTCCTGTGTAACAACAGGAGGTGTTGGGTTGTGTGCACTGACTTCAAGCTCCACCTGCTCTATGGAACTCTAAGAACCTGTCACAGGAGACTTAACACCATCTTGTTTTGCAAAAAACATTTTAAACTCATCAAAAGTGACATTTCTTTCAATCAAGAACTTTGATGAGTTTGTCTCAGTGCACCAGAATATGTATCCCTTCACACCATCAACATAACCCAGAAAAATGCACTTCTTTTCTCTAGGATCAAACTTTCCTTCATTTGAATAGACATATGTAGGACAATAAAAAATACGTAAATTTGAATATATTGCAGGATGACCAGACCAAACCTCTTCTGGAGTTTTGAAACCAAGTGGAGTACATGGAGAACGGTTGACAAGGTAGGATGCACTGGAGATGGCTTCAGCTCAAAAATCTTTACCAATGCCTATACTGATTAGCATGCAACATGCACGCTCTAGAAGTGTCTGATTCATGCGTTCTACAACACCGTTCTACTTAGGTGTATGTCAAACCATGTGATATCTTGTAATACCTTCAAATTGACAAAATTCATTGAATTCAGACTAATAAAACTCCACATCGTTACCCGTCCTTAGTGTTTTGGTGTGCCTTTCGATTTGATTTTTATCTAGCATCTTCCACTTCTTAAAATGATCAAAAGCATCAGACTTTTACTTTAGAAAATACACACAAACTTTCCTTGAGAAATCATCAATGAAGGTAAGCATATATCTAGCACCACCCTTCGACATAACTTGAGAAGGACTCTAGATGTCTGAATGAATATAATCAACAATACCTTTGGTAGTATCATTTGTAGTAAAAAAACTAACCCTCTTCTACTTTCTCATAACACAGTGTTCATAGAAGTCTAACTGTCCAGTACTGACATCACCTAGAAGTCCTCTCCTACATAATAATTCATGAGCTTTTTGGCTCATGTGTCCTAGTCTCATATACCACAATTTGGTGGCATCCATATCTGAAGTGGTTGAGAAAGAAACAACAACAACTTCATCGGTCACAATTTCACCAATCAATTTATAAAGGTTTCTAGAAATTTGTACTCCCTTTATCAAACAATTATCTCCTTTGGTAATGGACATGATTCCATTCTCAACTTGGTATGGAAAACCATTGGCTTCAAGCAAGCCAATGGATATGATATTTTTTCTAGAGACCTTGAACATGATAGATGTTTGAGACAGTTCAAATGACTCCATTGGACATCTTGATACGGATTGACCCAATACCAATAGTCTTACAGGTGGTATCGTTTGCCATATTTACTACGCCTCCATCAAAGTATTCATAAGAAGATAACCAATCTTTATGCAGGCACATGTGATGTGAGCAGCTTGAGTCCAGAATTCATGAAGTTTGAAAGTTTTTGGATGAGGAAGAAGATGACGATGCAATGAGAACATAATCTAGATGTTCTCGTGGTTATTAGCATATGCATGTTGTTCTTATTTTTCACCACCATTCTCCCTATTCTTCTTGTTCTGTAACTTGCAGCATTCACCAACAATGTGTCTAGGCTTCTTATGATATTTATAGACCTTCTTGGACTTTGACTTAGATCTGTGGGCTTCCTTCTTGTTGTTTTCCTTTTCCTTTGTTCGACCCCTCACCATAAGAGCCTCTGACTGTCTCCCAGTAGAAGAAGTAATTAGATTTTTACCAACCATAGTCTTTGACAGTAATGAGGATATAACATCCTCCACCTTGATTGAAGATTTTCCAAACAGAATAGTTTCACGAAATTACTTGTATGAGGAGGGCAAAGAACATAACAAAATAAGGGATTTATCTTCATCTTTGATTTGAATATCTATGTTTTCCAGATCCATAATAATAGAAGTAAACTTGTCAATGTGATCACAGACATAACTACCTCCCACCATTCATAGTAAGTAGAGATGTTGCTTATGATAGAGTTTGATTTGGAGAGACTTTGTAATATAGAGATCTTCGAGTTTCTTTCAAATCGATGTAACAATAGTTTCTTTGACAACTTCGGCCAAAACCTTGTAGTCCAAGAATAACTGGATGGTGGTAAGAGCCTTCTGGTCCATCTCCTTCTTTTCTTCATCCTTCATCGTGGCTGGCATCTTCTCATCCCTTCTAGATCTGCAAAGACTCCTTGTTGAATGAGCACATCACATATCGTGATCTGTCACAGTCCGAAATTGATTTTGTGATCAAACTTCTCAATCTTGTATAGACTTTCATTGTTCGGATCTTGAACATGAAGCTCTGACACCACTTTGTTAGGTTTTCAAATGGTAGAATACAATGAGTACATGCGGAATAATAAGATGAGAAGAAAAGAGAACAATCACGCAACCAAAACACATGATTTACATAGTTCAGTCAGATGACCTACTCCACAGGAGGGGGTGAGATTTTTACTATATCAGAGAAAGATTACAAAGAAGAGCGCTCTCGAAAGAGGCAGAGTACACCCTGAGTACGGCGGCTGTCGTCTACGTAAACAGAATACAAGATGATTTCAAACCTAAACCAGACCGCATATACTTATAGATGTAGAACCGTAATTGGATTCCTATTCGGATCCGAAAATAGATTATACCATACCGCGGGGGACTTTGCCCCCCACACCCCCTTGACATTGGTGGGCTAAGGCTCGCACAATGCGCGTTAATCATGTCAGTGAAGATCCATTTTATTTTGGGACCGGATCTACAATCGAATCAACATATTTTGTCGAGGCACATAACATTAGTGATTGCGCGAAAGAGAATAGCAGACCAAAGCATGGCATGCCGTGGGCTTGAGACAACAATGGCGTGGACGTAAGAGTGGCTTCGAGATGATGACCACTTAGAAATGATGGTAACTTGGAGATGACGTTAAACTGTAGTCTTCTTAGCCGATTATGATTGGGTGACGAGGGAATGTGTGGTGGGAAATCAAGGTGGGAGGGCGTTCGCATGCGATTGTAGACCGTAAACGAAAAATACGGTTAATTAAGTTGATATAATCATCTTGAAATCATTAGGTTCTTTTAGTGAGTTTCGTATATATAAAATCACATAAAAAGTAATAAATGCTAAGAAAAATATACTTGTTATATTCTTACCGATATGATAGACATGTTGTGTTATATATATGGACTAATAACAACACAGAATTGCTAACATGCTTTATTCTCCCATTGTAGTTACTTATTTCTGTAGTAGTGCTGCTGTTGGTGGTTGTCCAGCAGGTTTGATGGGAGCCGTGGGTGGTAGTACAGATTGCTACTGGTTTTGGAGATTTTTGATTTTGTAGTGGTGATTGGTTCGGTTTGTGTTTTGAATTTGTGATGCGGCCGCTAGGGTTTTGATCGAACGATTCTGTCGACCGCTGTTAGTAGAGCAGGGAGATCTGATCTATATCATGACCCTGCGAAGTGGACATAGTTACAGTGGTTTGGTTACGCTTAGATGGTCTGCTGTTATCCTCGTCGCTATCTTGGTATCCTGTTTATGAGTGGGAAACAAAGTCGTTGTGTTAATATATTCACATTTTATGATCAGCAAGAAAGTATTAATGTAATCCGAATTCCCTGGGTTATTGAGTGGGCCCGTGTTCGGCAATGAAGGCACTTCTCCGGTGGTGTATGGTTCAAGTGTGTATTGTTTCAAGGCTACGTCAAGTTTCTTAAAAAAAAAATGTTTGAAGTATAAAACTACAGAGTTCGGCATTCGCCAAGCTCTGGTTATTGGTTAAGCGTCAATAACCTTTTTTTCCTTTCTGAAAAATTGAAACAAAAAGGAGGAGTCCCGTAGATCGAGTGGGGCTTAAAACCCGTCGCCATCAGCATTAATCACCTAGAACAGCTCACGTAGTAGATCTCAAAGCAACAACCTCAGCTGGACCGAAAGATCCTTTTGCTTTCAGCAGCTGCAAGTAATTCCAAAGTTTTAGGGGCCGTTCGGCCCCCAACTTCGCAACTACCATTGTTTATATATAATTGGGTTGTTAATTTGTATATCACAATTTTTTCCGACATTTGTCTCAGTATTTGTCTATACGAATCGTCAGACATTTCAAAGCCCGCCATATTCGGCGACAATAAACAAACACGCGTCTAGTACAACACCATGTCCGCATCATCAGTTTAGCGTGCTGCTGCATGTACCGTCTCAATGCTCACACACAGCGTTAGTTCTCTGCTAGCTAGCAGCACTGTAGTGGTTTTTCATTACTGTATTTGATTACTGGACGTTACCTGTTTATCACACGTTCAATCTACATTTGAAAAGATTAAATATTTCTAGGCAACTGGTTTCTCCATCTATATTTGAGTAGCTATCCGTTCTCATAATCATAAATGAGAGTGGCCACATCAAGACGGAGTGTCTATTAACGCCTATAAACATGATCTCACCAAAGCTCTGAATGGTTCTCAATAACTAGAGTTTTTAGAGAATTCATTTTTCCAGAGCTGCAGTTCAGTTCCTAGACATCGAGTTCAGGTGATTTGTTAAATCTTTTTTTTTTCAATAGAAAAATGACTCCCTTGAGATTGGTTACTAATAACTTATGGACGTCTGAAATATTAAAGCTATATTCACGACACATTTTGTGACAATCTTTACACAAAAACTATATTATACTCATATAAGGACCAACAAGACTTCATAACTAACAAAGTAATAACATACTAGTTGTAGCTTTTGAAAATAAGTCTTTTAAATGGTATCACGTTCAATAATAGGGAGTTATAAATTTAGACATAGTTGTTTATCCAACATCCGCTACGGGATGTTTACATGTGATATAAAAACTCCATGTAACTATACATCTAACTGATACTATTCTTTGCATTTAAAATATTCACAAATAATCTTCAGAAACTTTTAAACCGTGAGTATGGCTCCCCGTGTCTTTGTGACATATCTATCTTTTTTTATGTTCATGTCCCTACAACCCCCAACAAAAAAATAAAGGTGCCAAAAGGAAAAATCGTCACCTACGTCGATGTTGTTCATACCTTACTTTTTCAAATGCATGTCCCTAATTTTTTGGCCTGATGCGGTATCCCCTACCAATTACCTCCTCAACCGTATTCCATCGTCTGTTATTGAGAATCAAGTTCCTCTTCAACTCCTTCATCCACATGCCCTTTTCTCTACCACCGGAGGTGTCTCCAATTGAACGGCAAGGAGACCAGTCGACATCTTGGAGCTTGGAGGCGGCACTGATGTGTCCAAAGCAAAGAATAGTGTTCGTGTCCAAAGGTCAGTCAAAAAATGGGATTCATCAGTTCGCTACTTTTCCCATCCCAGGCCGCCCAGATCTCCGTCATTTTTTATATGTGTTCAATTCAATACAAACTACAACTACATCAAAGCAGAAGGGCCATTCCGGACCTTGAATCTTGTAGAGCACTATTCAATACTCATGTTGTCTACATATCCTTATGAGTAAGCTTCAACTTAGCACATTTTACATGTGAAAAAGCATGCTAATAATAATTTGGATTGGATGGTCTTTTCTTATACAAAATCTCTGTACCATGTCATTGTAGAGATAATGTGTGTGCCATTTATTTCCCATATAAAGTCCTACACATACTTCACAAATCTTATCAAAACTTTTTTTAACTCACCCTAAGGTATGGAAAAGTTTATTCAACGAGAACATTATTTTAAGAGTAGCTGGTGGAGAAATAATTTGATTTATGAACACCATCATTGTGTTAAAGGTTACTTTTGATGTACTCAATAAAAAATATCATGTTGCATATAATAATTTATTGATGTAAAAATGACTATCTTTATCCATAAATCAAATACATAATACTTCATTGTGCTTGTAATAACATAATTTCTTCTTAGCTAGCTAATTGGGCTTTGCTCAGGTGATTACATGTTTTACTTGATTAATGGTTATTGAATCTTAATTAATGATTGATAGTTTAAATATGATGTACAAAACTTTTTGTGACATCTAAAAGATGCTTGGTTGTAAACAGTTAGGTTTTAATAAGGAAAAACAACAAGTTTAACTTTTCGATGCTTAGTGTGATTACAATGCCAACCATATATTTGTGTTCTCCTTATTCAGATATAGTTACGTTTTTTTGAAGAATTCCTATTCTATGTCATCACCTTAAAGAATTTAAATTTACTAATTGCTGTAAAATGATAAGGGATGAATAAAAATGTGTGACATTAGTCCAGTAATAAATATAATAGTCTAGTAAATGATAATTTTAGAATCATAAAAAAAACTATGATTTAGCTACAATTATTCTAACTACATATATTTTATGTGTAGTTAGAGATTGATTTTTGCTACACATCATAATATTGTAATTAAAACATATATAGCTAATTCTATTGGTTACAAATTGACTACATACATCCTAGTCAACTACAAACTAAATAGTTTCTCAACTCACCCTCACTCTCTCTCTCTCTCTCAAAATACTCACAACCAAAAAGTAAAATTTTCAATACGCTGAGCTATTCTCCCCAATTGGCGTGACAAAAAATCCTAATCCTCACTAAATTGTGACACCAGTCATCCTACATCCACGTTTATCCCCCCGTCTCACCCGATCATGCCTCCCCAACCAAGTTACCTACTCGATGACACTCCCTCCCTCTCCTTCTTCCCTAAATGCTACACTCTATTTATCTCACCATTTTCTCCTCATCTACACCTGTGATCTCCTCTTCTATATTAGCAGATAACTACACGAACAACCAGATAAGGGGTGACAGATGAACCAGACTGCTAAAACTTAAAAGATGGTAGATTAGCAGATCTCTACCAGCAAAGTGAATGGATATTCTCTATTTCTACATGTACATTTTTTGTGTAAATGTGTATCTCATCACATAGTATGGGCTACACTTCATCAGTGATTAATTCTCATTCATAATTTGGAGATCTATACATATAATTTTGCTACTACTAATGATGAGATGGCCATTTAGAGTCTTTTTGGGGATATTCTATGGCTTTTGGGTTTGACATGGTTCATAACTAGTTCTCTCCTAGGTCCTGATTTACCGATAGGGAACAATCATGGAATTTTACCTTATCTCTTAATACTACCAAGTAAGAATATAAAGAACTTATATATTTATTCCATACCAGCCAAATAATCATATTTGACTATTTCGGTTGTCTACATAGTGAATTAAGGACCACCAATGACTACTAATTAGGATGTGTTTTGAGGAATAACAATGATGAGCCTATCACCTAAAATAATTGGTTACTGGTTGCTACACTAGTTTACCAAAAGATTGTTTATTATTCAAACTTCTTCATTACTTAGCATAGTCTTAGACTTTTAAATAAACCATCATATACCTTGTTCAAATCAGATTGAGACTTCTTGCTTCTTTGATTGATGAGAAAACTAATGATCCCTTACTGAAGCCTAATATCTTTTACACCTTAATGCGGTAAAAAGGTACCATTAAATATTATATGAAGATGTTCAATATGAAGATTTCCATATCATGTTGTATATGAAGCATGTAATTGCATATTAGTTAGCATAAACCCCAATCCAACAAGTAAACCATTTTTATCAAGATACTTACCCGCAACAACTTCAATATGCATCATGCAAACGTCATGCATATTTTTGTTTCTTACATATGTGATTTTTCCTTCAATTTTTAGTATTATTTGGGCTTTATTGGATGCATATTCTATCAGTGGAATGTATAAGGTGGTGCTTTAGAATTGGTTTTAGATCTTGGGATGGTTGTGTCCCTGGAGTTGAAGTTATCCTTGTGTGGATTGTTGAAGATTTTTGGTGAATTAGGTGCTCAAGTAAGTTTCTCAACTATGAACAATTGATTTAAACTTCTAAAACTGTATATATCCATTTGATTTAAACTTCTACAACTGTATATATCCTTGTGTGGATTGTTGAAGATTTTTGGTATCAACAACTGTATATATCTGTTTGACCTGAAAATCAAAGATAAACTCAAATCAACTTTGATAACTTTGATAATTATGATCATTCATACCAAATGAGATAAAACAAGGTAAATTTGATGCATAATGAGATTATAGGCTGAAGGAACTGAATCATGCAATATTAACCATGAAAATGACCAATAATCACATAAAGCACATATGAAACTAGCCTATAAACATGACTCAAAATCCTCGCATCAAACTCCCCTAAGCTAGATCTTTGCTCGTCCTCAAGCACAAAACTGTAGAATAGAATTGTGAGGGTCAACTAAAGAACATACTAGCATAAACGACATCACTGTATGATTCCCACCTGACATGCACATGCCGGCCCTCACTGACCATGGAACGATAACTACCCTAAAGGTGACAATGATCGTCCATAAGAGATATCCACCCCAAGACCAATGAACACTATCACATAAGGCAGTTGATATAATAAATTCCTTTGGTTCTGTCTTGGTGCATCTTGTGATCTCCTATCTACGTTGCTCATATGGTAACTACCATCTACATGGAAGCAGATCTCCTGATATACAAGAATGAGGAGATAATCATGGGTGTCCTACCGTTTTGAGCAACGGGCAGATGGAATGGGTGGTTGTGGAAGAAAAAGAAGCACATAACAATCAATCATGCAATACAAAAATTAATGACTTATCATGATACAAAATGCAAATGAAAATGTCCTAATGCTACATTTTTGGTGGAATGATGCATGTATTATCATTATGTCTCAAGGTGAGATGGAATATCTAAGAAAACTTCACCATGTACTTATTCTTCTTAATTCTCATATGATAACATGTTCCTTTCTCCCTCTTCTTCTTTATTATTTCTCAAATCCTTTTTTTTTCAAAAATATTTTTTAAGCCCTCATTTTCATAAATGACAATGAGTTATTTGTTGGGCATTATTCCTTTTGCATAACTTCTACATTTGATGCATTCTTTTTGGAGGGTATGGAACAAGTTCAACACCTTTAATATTTTTATAAAAACATAAGACACATGATGTACTGTATGCTCAAAAGATACAAATGCAACTACATAATGTCAATTATGCAACTACTATGACATGTACATAAAGATAATGTGTATGTATAACTATTCTCTACTTTTGATTTTTTTTCTTTTTCTATTTTTTTAAAAGGAATATGCAAAAATGACTGTAATGCAAGACCTACCTTCATGGAATGCAGCTAAAGAGTGAAAGATAGTAATGTGCTCCCAGTTCTTATGGTGGAGTGTGAATGACATTGCGGTGGATAGATCACAAGACTAATTGACAGATCCATCGAAAGATATTATATGTCCCTCCTTACTGACTTGTGTACCACTAAATCAAGGGGTTTCTCTCTCTCACTTATGATTAAGGTCTTGTTATCATTTGGTCAGTTTAGGCTCAACATCCAAAACCGTCCACATTTCTTGAATCATTCAGATGTACAATTATGACCATATGTTTTAAAGTTGACCTACCCAATTGTTTTCATAAGTTAAGTATTCAATTTCAAACAAAGCAAGCTTACAATTACTTGACAAAAATTTTAAATTAATGCTCAAATTTCAACTTTCCCCATATGAAAATAAGATATGACACACATTTAAAATTAGACATCCACGGATTACACTAGAGAGATGTGGATCCTAGAAAGTTGTAAACAATAAAAACTAGAAAATACTAAAACAAAAGAAGATAAAAATAAATACTAAGGTATAAACTGTTCCATCTCCCCCTAAGCTTGAATTCAACTATGGCCTCATAGTCAAAAACAACCTTAGAAGGTGGAACAGTGATACCCTCTATTGTGGTGGCGGTGGAAATGGCGGGTACTACTGGGTATGGGGTTCCAATCTGGATATTGCCCCTGAAAGCTCGGATCATAAGGTGGCATGGGCGGTGGTTGTGGATATCCCCCGAAGTAGCCTTGGCTCCAGTAATGATCGTAGAAAGGCTTTTGTTGCTGCTCTATCCACCCCAACCGGTCGTAGACCTGCTGCTGGTTGGCGAATAGCTGGTGTTCATTCTCAAAAACTGCCTGTTGATTTTCATACATCCTATTATGCGTATCTTGGATCCCTGCAAAAGTTTTCTGGTGGGACTATTGCATGGACTGCTGGGACTCCTGGATAGACTGGAGCATAGTATACATCCCCTGCATAGAATAGGGGTTATCTCCATCGTGGGAGGACAGTGGTGGCAGCGGATGGGAAGATGATGAAGCTCCCAGGTAGAAGAGTGGACGCTTCCTCGGGGCTACTCATGACCGAAGAGGTGTAAAAGCCTCCTCTTCCTCCTCATCGTCGTTGCCCACATCGTCGTCATCTCCCGCGTCTTCTTCTTCCTCCTCCGAGTCCTTAATGGCAATGATAGGCCACCAGAAGTGTTGGCCTGGCTGGAGGTTGAAGGTGGGGTCTGGCAGTATGCACTCCTGATACTCCTTGTTAATGTGGCAATGAGCATATACCACAGCATCGCGGAGCGTAAGAAGATTGGAGTGGTGGAAATGGGCCAGGTTGCAAGGCTTCCGGCTGACCAGTGGAGGGAGTGTGGACATATCTAGCCCAAGGTAGAGTGCTAGTGGTGTGATAAGCCCCCCGAAGTGAATAGGGGCTCATCTAGTGCTCTGCTTCACTGCCATCACGCACGTCAAGAAAAACGCACCCCATTTAAGCTTTTCCCTCTTCAACAGCTTGTAGAGGAAAAAACAAGTATGTCTCCTAGAACTTTCTCAGTGAAAATTCGTCGCGAGCAAAGAAGGTAATACACATCATACAATGAATAATCTGTACGAACGGGTGCTCAAAGTCGGCAACGGCTGCATTGTGGTAGCTAAGCATCTTGCCTGCCGACACGATCACCAACTGTGAGAACATCTCATCATAGTCAACCCGATTGTCTGACCGTCTGTACTGCTCAGGAGAATGCCACCAGTTATAAATTGAGTTGAACTAGTTGAGCATGATGGTGTAGTTGTAGTTGAACAACCGAAAGGAGACTCGACCCTTGATCCATTCACGGTTGGTGGCGATTAGGTCATTGGGCACGACGTAGATGTCAAGAGACGCCATGAACTCTACCATGAGTTTCTTGTAAGTCGTCCACTCGCCAAAGAAAGAGTAGAAATCAACATGATAGGGGATTTGTTCCTCACTCTCTAAAATCCTTCCAACTTGGCCATGGAGGACATAGTTGAGGTTTTCCTCAAAGCCAAGGTCTCTGATTAGGGCCCGATCAACGTAACGAGTCAGCTCGATTGAGCACTTCATCAACTCGTCGTAGATTTTCTTCACATCTGCCGAAGGATGTACAATTCTCAGACGGGGAATGGAGCTTGGCGGTGGTGGTATGAACGTCTCGATCTTCATTGTAGCAGCGCATGAGGAAGATGACGCTCCATGCCTCACCATGATGACAGAGAAAAGATAGAAAAAAGGAGCTCGGTGAAGGTCAAAGAAAATGATCTCTGCAGTCGATGATGAACTCAGGGATGATGTTTAGCTCACCGGTATAGGCCCTTGATTGCTCACAAGTACTCTAGATCAATTAGGAGGAGAGAAGATCTAAAGGTGTGAAGAAGAAATGAACTCAACCCCTCCTTATATAGCTGAGATCGGTGCCCCTGTTGAATCGTCGATACCATCGACGGGGTATCGATGGTATCGACACTGGTAGCACGATCCGTCTTCCGTTGGTATCGACACTCATCGATTGATGGATGTGGGGGGCCAGATCGATGACGCGTCAATACCATCCAAATTTGGCGTGCTACATTGACAGCGTCTCGTGGATCGCTGACGTGTCCCGTAGATACCATCGACGGGTTGTCAATGGCATTGAATTCTGTATGCATCCCTTATCCTCGCGAGGCTTTGGCTCTGGTTTTACCTGAAGTCAAGTCGATACCATCGACTATGGTGTCGATGTCATAGACATTACTGAGAAGATTTCATCTAAAAATATCTAGAGATCTCGCAAGCATCAACCATGGGGTTGATGCTATCGACTTGCTCCAGAAAATTTTATCGATCAGCCTGATGGGTGGTCGATACTATCGATGAGGCTGTCGATAGTATCGACAGAGCAAATTTTCTACATATGTCGCTCTGCACCCTGGTCGCTACCATCCACACAAGGGTCAATGGTATTGACACCCAAGCAGCCCTGCACACTTAACACACATATCAGGGCATCATTTTTATACTAAAATGAAATTAATCAAAACTACTGAAGTAAATGGAAATGAAATCTACCAATGGTTGGGTTGCCTCCCAAAAAGCGCCCTACTTTAATGTCTTAGGCTAGATGAAATAATGCTCATCAAATTGGGGTAACGGGGAGTGTCCCTAGGGAATCACTCGGCAATTTGAACTGAACTCTTTCTTTGCCGACCCCTAATGTCAAGGTACCTCTCCCGATAGCAGTGATGACATCAGCCATAGCTTGAAACGGCCTCCCTAGTAGCATCTCACAACCATTACGCTGTGGCATGTCTATGACTATGAAATCTATGGGGAAGATAAATCTGTGAACTTTGATAAGTACATCTTCACACACTCCGTGTGACTTCACTATAGATCCATCCACTAACTCAATAGACATGGTAGATTTCTTTGGTGACTTCAATTCCAACTTTTGAAATGTGGTTAACGACATAAGGTTTATGCTAGCGCTCGAATTGCTTTGTGTGTGCGGGAAATGACGGTCGCCAATTGAGCACGGTATGTAGAAGCTCCCAGGATCTTTCTTCTTCTTTGGTAGACTCCCGCAGATTATTGAGCTCACTGTCTCATTCATAAAACAAATGTCAGTGTCTTTTATCTGCCTTTTCTTGGTGATGATATCCTTGATCAATCTTCCGTATGAAGGAATTTGTTCTATCGCCTCCACTAGCGGAATGTTAATGTGAAGCTTCCTAAACATCTCCAAAAACTTCTTGTAGTGCCTATGCTCTTTTTTCGGCCTCAGACTATCCGGACAAAGCACATTTGGCTCCTTCACTCACTTGTATGGTGGCACATATGGGCTATTTGGGGTCTCCTCCCCTAAGCTCGCTTCAATGTCACCCTTTTGCATAGGCTTTGACACGTCATTCACAGTTTGTGAGGCTCGTGGCTGTCCATTCTTCTCTGTGGTAGTGGCTCCACTACGCAATATGGCTTTCACCTGCTCCTCTTGCCTAGATGTGGGCACAGCTGTGATGGTGGCTTGGTAGGATTTTCTTGACGGATAACATCTTCCTGGTAGTCCATATAAGCTGTAGGGGTATGGCACACTAGGTCTAGCCTCCACGTCAAAATGCATTTTCCCCTTTTCATGTACCTCCACCGCCGGGGGCTCTATCTCCTTAATCACAGATATATACTTAACTTGATGATGTGATTGAGTAGTCTCTGCATTACCAGCCGGTCCTTGTTGATTTTGATGCTTCATGGTCACCACTTCATTGGCAATTTGGGCCACAGTCATCTCCAGTGCCCTCATCTACGCTCCATGACTTTGCAACATCTGCCCAAATTTATTCAAAATCTCGCCATGGGACTGTAACTGCTTATCAAACATATTCATCAACTCTTGATTTTGTTTCACCACTTGGCTGAGCAATTCAGTGCTTTTGTCCTCTGCAGTGGGTTGTGGCTTTGCATCTGGGTCTTGTAGGAAGTTGTTTGGATCCTTCCATGAGAATTTTCTATCCTTTCTCCAAGAGTAATCATTGCTCCTGTAACCCTGTTGTTGAATGAATTTAACTTGGGCCTCCTCATCGGACTCTTCCTCTTTCACTACAAGTTTCTTGGCTATGAGATCCATTTTGTCTTTCAATTCTTTAATTGCCTTTGATTCCCCTGCATCTCTGGCTTGTTCCGATGCATCTCTATCACCCCATGACTATTTCTTGGCCATGTTCTTCAAAATATCCCAACACCTTGTGTCTGTGTTGTTCAAGAAGAAACTCGGGCATGTTGAATCGAGGTTGCTTCTGTCATGCTCATTGAGAGTAAAGTAGAAATTTTTTACTTGTTTTTCCTTATCCAGCCCATGATGTGGGCACCTCCTCAGCATTATCTGGAAACGTTCCCACATCTCAGAATAGGTTTCTCCCTCCTTTTGGCTGAAATTGTGAATTTTCCTCACTAGATCATTGGTCTTCTCAGGTGGGAAAATCGCTCGAAAAAGACCTCAATCATTTGATCTCAAGTCTCCATGATTTCATCATCAAGGTTGTGTAGCCATTCTCATGCATTTCCTGCAAGAGAGCTGAGAAATAACTTCAGGTAAAGTGCCTCCTGTGGAAACCTGTCAATCTTTATCATGTCACAGTTCTCCACAAAGGTGCTTATGTAGGCCACTGGATCTTCATTCTTCAGCCCATGAAACACTTGAGATTTGAACAAATTAATAAGCGCCAGATCAATTTTATATGTAGGAATGTTTATTGCCTGCCTTTTAATAGGCCCCTTTGACGCAGAAGAGGAAGAAGCATTGATCTTCTCCTATTTTATTTTTTCTTCAGCCATTGCTTCTGGTTCAGAATCTAAATCCACGTCCTTAAGCTGATTTTGGATGTTGTTTTCCTCGTCGTCTGATCTCGAAGACGGGACCTGTGATGATGACCATGTGTAGTCTGTGCTACGCGTGCTCACCATGTACTAGTACCTACAAAAAGATGGATTTAATTAAGCACAGTGCTAGACGAAAGAAGAATGTGAAAGATAGATGATTAATTTCAAAATTTTAAATTGCAAATGAAAAGAAAAAGTAGCCTAGAGTGTCCGCTTATAGCACTCGTAGTGCCGACAATTGTCGTTTCCCCGACAACGGCGCCAAAATCTTGACACGATTTTATCGTGCGTATAACGCAAGTGCACGCGTCAATGTAATATAGGCCTTGTGAGGCCCGAGTCGAACTCGGGGAAACAGAATTCTTCATAGACTACTACTAACTACTCATGATCAGCTAAACTGATTTTAAAAGTTTGAGGATTATTTTGAAAAAGAAAAATAAAACAAAAGAAAATACTAACTACTCACGTCAATTTGGGTTTCACCGCGGGTTCTCATTGTATTAAGTTTTACACAATTACCATGAAATGTCTCCTAATTCGAGTAGTGGCCTGGAATTAGAATTGCTCGCTTTCGTAATACAATTCACTACCTTAACCTAAGTTGGTTCCACGTCAGTAGTAACCTATGCCTTAGATAAGGTGCATGAAATTTAGGTCTAAAGGTTCCCACCGGTAATCGTACATCACCTTTTCCAAGGAATTTATTGATTAATATGATTATTGTTTATTTTCAACCGTTAATTCTTCATCAAAAGTAATTAAAGGTATTGGATTATCACTATGGTGATCAAGCACAATGATATAATAGAGAAAATGATAGCATACCACAAATTTTAGAGACAAATTATGATAAACTATGTTGAAATTGTCATACAACGATCACTCGGGCTACTCCCGGTCCTAAAGACAAAGGGGATTAGCCCCGCATGTTGATCTCAGTAGAAAACATGGTGAAGGAAAAAGGAAACATGGAGAAAACGTGGATAGATGTGACGTAACCCCTGAATGGAGAAGATTCGGGCGTTCCTCGGCGTGAGATGAGCGTTCTACAACCTTCCGGTGGTGGAAAACTCCTTCTACAGCCTCCAAAACAATTAGTACGTAGATCTGGCTCTGTTCTTCCTCCTCTCTTCTCTTCGAGACTTGTGCATCGGCTAATGACGTGATAGATGGCTTAGAGCCGCCGTTTTTAGGTATAAGCACCACTTTAGGCCGCCAAAACATCACCACCGTACGATTAGAATCGAGTTGTAGATTAACCTGATCTGACGACATCAATACCATCGACGCGGGTCGATGGTATCGACCCACCCGGACACCGGCGGTCCTCTGCTTTTCTGGGTTTTCTCTGACATGATTTTGATACCATCGACTTCTGGGTCGATGGTATCGACACCTTAGGCGTCGCTTTTCTATAGAATTTGATGCTTAAGCTGATTCTACTGAAGCTATCTCACTACCATCAACTTCTAGGTCGATGATATCGACTCATTCTGCTCTTTTGCGGCTACCTCTCTGTGGCCTTGTCGATACTATCAACATCCGTCGATGGTATCAACAGCTGCATATATCCGTTTTGCCTGAAAATCAAAGATAAACTCGAATCAACTTTGATAACTTTGATAAATATGATCATTCATACTAAATGTGATTAAACAAGGTAAATTTGATGCATAATGAGATTATAGGCTGAAGGAATTGAATCATGCAATATTTACCATGAAAATGACCAATAATCGAATAAAACACATATGAAACTAGCCTATAAAAGCGACTCAAAATCCTCGCATCAGTATTGACTTCCCATCTCACGGGAGTCAAGCCATGAACTATCTTTTTCATATGGATTTTCTAGTAGACTTTTGACTTCCCACCTCAGGGAGTCAAGCCATGAACTAGCTTTTTCATATGTATTTTCTAGTTGTCTTTTGACTTCCCACCTCTCAAGAGTCAATAAATGATCTTCCTTTTGCACTGGGAGGAAGATCGTAGACGGTGTCAATGTACCTTTCTGGTTGGCTTTACGGGCATTATCGTCTTTTCATTTCTTTGACTTGTTTTCAGTCACAAAGATTTCAGTCGTTGTCAATGTACCATTATACTCAGTCATACTATATGATTTTGAATCATGTGTGGGGGTATCTAAGTAATAAATCAAGTAAAGTATTAATCTTATAAATTTTGTAAAAAATAATCTACAAGTTAAAAGATATAAATAAACATGACATGGAAGCATACCCTACAAAATGGTATGGTTTCATGACTTAATTTTAATAGATTAGAGATGTACTTTTTAGGGTTTCTCTAATTGGTTAGAATTTGTAAAACTGATAGCAAATAGATCACAAACCAGGATAACTGTAAACACACATATTTGGAATCATAAGAATAACATTTAAAGAACCCTTGGAAGAAATCATATGTGAATCTCTTTCCTTATAAATAGGTGTTTTCCGTAATCATACCACAATTAACTATAAAATATAATATCCACTCTCCTTCTCCATTTCATTTCTATAACTAAAAACACCATAAAATCTCTCATATCGAACATTTACACTCTCCATGTGACTATTTTATCACTCTCAATAATGATGCTCTCCTTTATTGGTATTCCTTGCATTAGTTCATCTATCTTATTCCTAAAATACTTTTTGGCATCCTCTCTAAGGCTAACCTAAAGGGCATAAACACTAATATTTTTAAAATGTTCCTCCAAAGAACAACCTTGATAGCTCTGATTCGATCACCCATCCTTTTGATCTTGACAAAATCATTTTTCAACATCTTATCAAATATTTCAAACACGTCATTTCTATGTTTGTCGATACATGTGTAACAGATCTCGTATCACACGTCTCAAATCAATCCGCCTCGTTCCCGTGTCCACTTGATAGCCTATAAGCAAGCTATATTAACTTTTCATATAATCATGGTATCAACCATCTCCATACACTTTTATGTCAAAGAGTCAATCATCCAACATTCCACTTTAATCCCTTTTTATTGAATGCACTTCTTTATATGCCTCCATTGAAAATGTTGTCCTTGTAAATTTTCACTACATCTGAGCAAATGAGATTAGCTTCTTTAACCACACATGTCCAAAGTGTACAAGTCTTTACTTGTCCTTCAACACAAATTAATGGGTGTTTTTTTTGTCAACACCCAAGTCCTGATGCAACATGTGGCTAGGTGATATTATCAAAGGGTTCATGTCATGACTCATAAAAGGAGTGACAAAAGTTTTATGTGTTGATCAGTTGTTTCATTAAAAATAACGTTTGATATTTATTACCCATGGGTGTGTTGATCAGTTGTTTTAAATGCTAAATATACGTGTTTGTATATCTAGGAGGCCTGGGAGGCTTACTTGGCGGAATCAGTAGGACAATCAATAACGGTAGTCTTAAATCATGATAATAACAATAATTATATAAAAATCGCTTGACTCTTGTGCATTGAAAGCGGCAGCTTATTAATTTCCATTTTTACATCAATAAGACAATACCAACAACTCTTGCCGGAACGGGACTATTATTAACACAATGGAGCGACAGTTTGTTGTTGCTGTGATAGCTGCATGTATGTGTTGCTATGCACGTGGGGGTGAGGGGATGTTGTTGCCCAAAACCAAAGCCAGGTGCCCTTGAAGCAGGGTTCACGAGCGAGACTGTCAATCTGCAGGTACTTGCAGCGAAGCAGAGATCACAGAGCATGCATGATCGCGCCCATCTTTCCCTGTCGTGTGGAGTTGAGAGAGCACGTAGATTTTCTCTCTAATCATGTAATTTTCTTTTCCGTGAGTTGGGATATGATAATAAAACACAGTTGCAGGTCTAAAACCCCCTTGTCACATCACGTAACACATCATCAAAAACGAAAATCCATACCGGATGAAGCCCAAGCCCAAATCACTATAGGAGTTCAGAGAGCACGCAGATTTGCAGGTTCAAGATTACAGTTAGGTTTGATTTCGATGAAGCCCAAGCCCAAATCACTACAGGAGGAGCTTACAATGTGAAAATTGGGCTTGACTGGCTGACCGCAAAAGGCCGAAACAGACAACACTCTCTACGACTACGTACGAACAATACAGTATGTAACCTCTCTGGCTGAAGCCGGGAAAACCACAAGCAGCAGCGGAGCCCAGAAGTGGCGCCGGCCGGCGGGGCATTGCCGTAATAATTAGTTCTCAGCTGTCAACGACCTGATATCGACCATCGGTGATGCCCTACCCGGCCAGTGTTCCAATATGGATAACAAACAGAAGCACACTGTGGCATTGGAATCAGAGGAATCGGCTACACCCAGGAAAACAGCAAACACCAAACACCACAAGCATCACGACCACCACCACACCAGCTCCATGTTTCTCACAAGAGTATGCATGCTTTCCAGTCTGTATGCATTGCATGCCCACACCACACATACGTGGTAAGCCAAGAAGAAGACGCAAGATGAGCCCGATGGGCATAAAAGGAAACCCATCTATACGTGACATGTAATGTGAAAGGAGGATGTCATTCTCAAACGTGTCCATCCAATATCAATATGCATATGTTAGGATATGTGGATATGCATACATATATAAAACAGAGGACAACTCCTCAACCCTTGGGCAAAAAAAAAAAAACCATAGTGCAAACAGAGACTGGATTATTGGCCCCATATAAATGGCTCACATCCATTTTATCATTGAAATCCATAATGCCCAAGTGACCACTGCTCCTCATAATTATAACTCTCCAGCTGCCATCGACGAACACGGAAGAATTGTTGGACCATGTGTATTCCAGTCCAATGGGCGAAGTGGACAAAGCCCATTACGGTTCCTTTCTCTGTTGGTTTCCACAAGGCATGGTATCTAAATCCTTACCTCACGCTGCTACAAAGCAGCCGTAAAGCCAAACCAAAAGGCAATTAGTCAAGGAATAGCTGCCAAGAAAGGAAAGGCAGTGAAGAAATAGCAGCCGCCGCGTTTGCTGTTCGTTGCGGATACACGAGGAAAAAGCAAATGAACAAGGATAAAAATAAATGGAAGAAGAAAGGAGGTTATCGTTGCATCGTGGTTGCATAGTGTTGGTTGTGTAAATCTGAATGTAGATGGGAAAGAATGATGATTCAACAACTATTAAGTTGAGGAGTACACATTGGCTGGTCTGAAAATCTAAAATAGAGAATATTCTATATTGTAGAAATGTGGATGATATAATAGTGGGACAAAAGTCAGAGAGTGTGTCTGACAAAGATCGGAAGAAACTAAATTGAAAAATTGTGAGAACAATGTGAAAGTAGCTGAATATATATGCGTTCCATCACATCTCATAGGAGACCAATGCCAAAGATCAGTGAAAAAATCTCAAGAAATTATAAGATCGCAAAATTGACACGAATTCATCTTTCTTGATAAGGAGGTTGGTGAACCTAAAGTACCGGAATTGTACAAACATTATCGAGCACATGAATAAATTCCAAAGTCTTATAAACTAACTAGGTCTATGAAGATGGTTTGTGATGATGAACTCTAGGCAACTTCTTCTTGAATCATTACTTGATAGCTGGGAGATGCTCATTGTGACAGTCATCAATCCTGCACAAAAAAGTAAGTTGACATTTGATCAGGTGAAGAGCAGTCTATTGAATGAAGAGACTCAGTGATGAACCTCAAGTGACAGCGGATCAGCGGTGCACTTCACAGAGAGCATGGGCGCTGACAGAGCGAGAGACAGTGTAGAACTCATAGTTGTAGTGGTAGATCCAAGTCAAAATGTACAAGGTCCTTCAATTATTAAAAGCTAGGTTATTTCAAGAAGGATTACAAGGTTTAGAAAAAGAAACATGGGTTTAGATCCAAAGAGAAGAAGGATAATGATAATAATACTCCAGCAATAATTTCAGATGAAAGGACCGATGATGATGATGTGGTCATGGCAAACAAGGAGCTATGTTTGCATGTTGAGGATGATGATTTTGAGTGAGTGGTGGATGCTATAATTTCTTATCATACTTCAATGAGTAAGGAGATATTCACTTCATAAAGGAAAGAATACTTCGAGAGGGTGAATATGGGAAATTCCAGCTTCTCTAAAATTATCGGGATAGGAGATATGTGTGTTCAAACAAGTGTTATTTGCACGCTCACACTCACAAATATTCATCATGTTCCATATTGTAGTTGAGTTTGATATCTAGTTCTTTGTTTAATAGAGAAGGTTGTCATCTAGATTTTGGTGATGGTAAATATAAAATCACAAAGGGGGCATTGGTCATTGTACAAGGTAAATTGCATTGTACAATGTAGAAAATCAAATTTAAAGTGCTCAAAGGTGCCGATATACACGCAGTTGGGGATCACCAAGAAGATATATGGCACAAACAACTAGGACAATTGAGTGAGAAATACCTACATCTTCTATCAAAGTAGGGATTGATTTCTTATGGCAAAGAAATTAGTCTTATTTCATGTGATTCGTATCATATAGAAAAGCACCAGTGAGTTTCTTTCAAGACAAAATCAAAGGTGAAGTTAAATTTTCTATAGTTGGTTCATTCGGATGTTTTCGGTTCGTTTGATGTGGCTTCACTAGGTAAACCATAGGTATTTGCTCATATTTATTGATGATGCATCTAGGAAGGTGTGGGTCTACTTGTTGAAAACTAAGGATCAACTCTTTCAGTGTTTCTAGAAATTTCATGCCATGGTAGAGTGGGAAATAGAGATAAATCTTAAGTGTCTTTACATGGATAATGGGAGTGAGTATAACTTAGGTAGTTCTAGGACTATTGTGCACACCACTACATACAACATGAAAGGACAGAGCCCCACACACCACAACACCATGGTACATCTAAAAGGATGAATTGTACCATAGTATAAAACTCATATGCTTTTTGAAAAATAAAAAAATGCCAAAGACATTCTGGGGCAACGTAGTGAGTACTCCATGCTATCTAATTAATTAATCTCCATTAGTTCCTTTGGGGTATGATATACCTGAGAAGGTATGGGAGACAATGATGTTTCTTATGCTCATTTGCTAGTATTTGGGTGCAAATATTATGCACATGCTCCTAAGGAAAAGAGGCAAAATATGGATGATAAAATGGTGCCATGTATCTTTATTGGTTATGGAGATCAATAGTTTGGTTATAGGTTATGGGACCCTATGAAAAAGACCATGAGCACACATAGAGATGTGACACTATGTGAGAGTCTGACAGTTATAGAGCTTGAGAGAGATGATGCGGAGTCTGCATAAACAAGTGACAATTCTTTTGATATGAGTAATAGGATGCTTTGGCTTCTTCACATGTGTAGTCTTTAGATGATGAAGAAGAGCATCCTAATCACCCTAAGCAGTAGGGTGATAGCACATCAAGGGTTCCTATTCTAGTTGCATAGTTGAGTGTTTTAGATTCACAATCAGAGATTTTGGGATAGGGAGAGCAATATAGTCACCAGGAAAAGTCTTTAAAGCTACATTTGAAGAGGTTTGAAAGAGTTCATCATCCTTCATCCAGATATATGTCATTTCATTATATTCTCCTTACTGATAGGGGGAGACTTTTCAGGAGGCACATACTTATAGAGATAGAGCACCTTTGCATCAGGCGATGCAGGAGGAGATGTTCTTTTGCAGAAAAATGATACCTATGAGCTTGTGGCGCTCCCCAAGTAGCGGAGAGAACTAAAGAAAAAGTGGGTCTACAGAATGAAGAGAGATGATAGAAACAAGGATATCATATACAAAGCATACTAGTTGTCAAGGGATTTGGTCAAAGACCAGGGGTGGATTTTGATGAGATATTTTCTCCTATTGTGAATATGACTTCTATCAGATTCGTTCTAGGATTGGTTACAAGCCTAGATCTGAAGATTGAGAAGATCTATGTGAAGACGTTGTTTCTCCATGATGACCTAGCTGAGGAGAACCACATGGAGTAGTCAGAAGGTTTTTAGGTAAAGGAGAAAGAGCACTTGGTCTATAGATTGAATAAGAGTTTTAATAGTTTGAAACAAAATCTGAAGCAGTGGTGTGAGAAGTTTGATTCTTTCATGCAAAGTCAAAATACTCAAAAAGAAAGTGCAAATCCATGTGTTTACGTCAAGTGATTACATCAGGAGATTTTCCAATGACAAGTTAATTATTCTGCTACTCTTATGGATGACATGCTGATAGTGGGATAGGATGCCAATTTTATTAGAAAACTAAAGATAGAGCTTTCCAAAGTCTTTGAGATGAAGTATTTGGGACCGACACTACATAATTTTAGGTGTTTAACGGCACATGATAGGAAAAAGCTTAGGTTGTGGTTGTCACAAGGGAGCTATGTTGAATGGATTCTAAAGCGGTTCAACATGAGCAAGCCCAAAGCTGTGAGTACTCCACTATCAAGTCACTTCAATCTAAGTAAGGAGTCATTCCCATCTACTGGTGAGGAAAAGGAGGAGATGGCCAATATTTTGCATTCTTCTATTGTAGGGAGTTTGATGTACACAATGGTGTATACCCATCCTGACATTGCTCATATGATTGGTGTTGTGAGAAGGTTACTCTTAAACCCTATGAAAGATCACTGGGAGATGGTCAAGTGGATCTTTAGATACTTACAAGGCACCAACAACACATGCTTGATGTTTGATGATTCTAATGCAGTTCAAAAAGGCTTTGTTGACATTGACATTGTAGGTGATATTCATTACAAGAAGTCTACCTTTGTATATGTTTTCACTTTTACAGGGGAAGCCATATATTGACTACCTAGATTGCAATGCACTTTCATGACAATGTAGAGTACAACAGAAGTAGAAAAATAAATACTTGATGTTGTGAGATTTTGGGGAGAGATGGGCATGAATCAGGTTGACCTGACTATTTTTTATGATAGTCAACATGCTATTGATTTGAGTGAAAGCACAATGCATCATGCATGGACAAAAGACATGGATGTGAGATATCATTGTCTTTGTGATGTGATAGATAAGAATTTGTTGACACTTAAGAAAATCCATAATGAGAAGAAGTGCTTTTGACATGATGACCAACATGATGACATGAGAATGCTAGAGCTCTACAAAGAGCTTAGTGGTATACATTCCTAGTGATCGCTATGTGATGGAAGTTTCCCCATTGAGATGCAGGGGGAGATTGTTGGGCCATGTGTGTTCTATCCCAATTGGGCCAACTGGACAAAGCCCATTAGTGTTCCTTTATCTATTAGATTCCACAAGGCATGGAATATAAATTCATGGCTGACGATGTCACAAAGTAGCTGCAAAACCAAGCCAAAATGCAATTAGCTAAGGAGTAGCCACCAAGAAAGAAAAGGCAATGAAGAAATAGCAAAGATCATGTTTGTTATTTGTTGCAAATACAAGAGAAAAAGAGAAAAGGAAGAAGGATAAAAAGAAAGAGAAAAATATAGGAAGTGGGGCAAGGCTATCAAGGCATCTGAGTGTCTTTTTCATATTGTCTATTTGTCACACCCGCATCCCACGATTACCACTAATAATGAGATTAGGGCATAATTTTGATGAAATATCTGCCATATTTTTTTTCTCTAAATATATTATATTAACACTTACTGAACGACAAGTCTTGATTAAACATAACAACAAGATACAACAAAACTTGTCTTATTACATAGAAGCAAGAGTTTCACACTTAATATACATCATGTACATTACATTTAAAACTTTTCTCTTTCCTCATTCTTTCCATTTCATGATCTAGGGGAAGGATAAGAGACCCTCTAACCATTCTAACTACTCTTCTTTCAAGACCTCTGAGCTAATCTTGATTAAAGTTGGCTTCCGACTCCTCAGGAAGAGCTAATCCTTTACCTAAAAAATTGTTTAGTAGGTTGGTGAGCTACTGGCTCAGTGAGTAGAGAATCAATAGGTAACCAAGATATTTATGATGTTTACAAGTAATAGAACATAAATGCAATCATTAAGCATGGCAGTTTAGAACTGTAATTCATTCAGCATGGCAGTTTAAAAACTGTAATTCACTCAGCATGGCAGTAGTACATATATTGAATGTAATAAAAGGATAACCTAACTATTTACGTTATTTCAAATCCAGTTATTATGCCTTTGGACCCACATGAGGTTTACCACAATATGTGAAAGTATCACAGCAAGCTCCAATCTCACTGTACAAGATTTAGAAGAATACTTGGATTCCTAAGTCTTTAATCTCAATACCATATATGCAGCTCGCATCGGCACGTCTGCCTCTCGGCGGATAATGAGAGTGGCTGGATATCTCAGACTCCACCTCTCAACATGGGTACTCAGGCAGTGAGTCAAAGCCCTCAGGCTTAAAGTGCATCAGTGGACCTACCGACCACTGATCACTACAACATGTAGCACATGTACCACCGACATCCCCGATTGTTGTTGGGTACCATACAACTGTAAGGAGCTTGCCCTACTGGTCAAACCCCTTCACCCTACTGGTACGCTCTGGCTTACCTCAATCTGGACTACCTCCAGTCAGGAAATTGTTTCCTCCCCACATTGTAGGCCTCATCCTGTGAGGATTCTATAGTGTCCATGGCATCTAATGTCTAGTGATGATTGGTTAATATAACAATCATCACCATCATAGATAATGATTATCATATTTCAAACAATTAACTATCTTGCATTTAAATAATAAATCACTAAATAATTTTCATATATTTCACAACCATACTCCAACTCTTAAAAAATGAACTAGGGCACCCTATCTTTTCGGTATCTCAATTTACACATTCATCACCCATCGAATCACGACAATTCACAAGACAATTTTCAACCTGGTAATGCATCACTATTAATATGATTAATAAAGCATTTCAACTGCTGATTTTCACCACATACATTTATTCAAGCATCACAAATATCATACAATAAGAATCAAACACTGAATACTATTATTTGAATTGATATTCTTTAAATCAAGGTTAAGAGATGATTATCTACTCATGGTATTCGTCCAAGATTGTCGATCTTAACTCTTTCACCAACTAATCTCAGATCTTAGCTCACACAGGACAGGATCAAGCTTTAAACCTTAAGATCTCGTTCAAAACAACCCCTTTAATGTGTTTCCCGGCCCTAAAGAGGATCTTTTGTAGGAAGAAGATTAAGATCGGAGGTTAATCCAAACCTGAAATCGCTGGATTAGGGATCTCGAGCAAGGGGAAACCAAAAGGAAGAAGAATTAAGGATTAAGACTACTTACCAACTCAAATCTATAATAACCCCTTTGAAATTCTGTTGTTCTAGACGTTCTTCCCAAAATATCGCCCTAGAAATCATCCTCCAAGTCACCCTTTCGTCCTGCAAGTGATTTGGTATGATAGATTATTGAATCGCGATTCCAACGCACTTTGTTTCGTTGAAAACGGATAAGTATTGCTCGAGATATGATCATTTTACAATTGGCTAATCTTGGCGGCGTCGATCGCGGTGTCGACACAGCGTCGGTCGCGGTGTCGACGCAGCGTCGGTCGTGGTGTCGATGCAGCATCGGTCGCTGTGTCGACGCATTGTTGGTCGTGGTTTACAGTATATGCTTACTAAAAATGGCATAACTCACTCATTTTAACTCCGATTTGGTTCATTCTTTTTTTTGTTGGATTTGTAATTGAATTCTCTACAATCCTACCATATTATTTTGATAATATCATCAAATGAAAAATTATTTATTAATTATTCTAATATCATTAACTCTCTTTTTGCACACATGTATGGGTCAATGCTATGATAACCCCAACTCGAATCTTTATAGTATGCATAAGTCATGATTATGAGTTTCCCAAACAAGTATTTAAGGTCACTAATGTTAATATAAAGTACAACATAGAATATTACTAGTAAAAACATGACAAGCATTAAGATTATCTTAAATCTCTAGGATTACCAACAAAGCTAGGAACAGGTTGTAACAATTCTCCCCCTCTAATAAAAATTTCATCTCAAAATTTCTAAAATAGGAAAGGATACTTGTTAAACATCTCCGTCTCCACTTCCTAGGAAGAATCAAATGAAAAAGGTTTAATTTGGAACTCATATCTCATTTTAGTAAATATTGCAAATCTAATCTCCAAAATAATATATAGAAAAAAATGTGGACTTTAATTGTTCCTCTTTGAAGAGGTAGAGATAATAAATATTTTTATTTAATTGGATAAAACCCAATTTCATTTAATATTTTTATCAATATTTTTTCCTATGTATATAATAATTTGGTGGAAGATATGAAACGGGTTGAAAAAAACAACTTCTTCTACACCATGATTTATCCAAAGAACCTTTACTAGGGGTATCTCTCTCTTTTTAACTTTTGAATTCTACGGTCTAGAATTTGAATTGGTCCTTCAATATAAGAGATATCCTCTCTCAACTGTATATGATCTGGATCTACAATCCTTTCTATACCAGGATGACACTTCTTCAATATCGATAAATGAAACACATTGTGTAAATTGGCTAACTCCAATGGCAACTCCAAATTATACGCAACTGGTCCAATTCTTTGAACAATTATATAGGGACCCATGTATCTAGGAGTTAGTTTGCCTTGCTTTCTAAATCTTAGAAAACCTTTCCATGGTGACACTTTCAAATAAACATCATCCCCAACCTCAAATTGAAGTGGCCTATGCCTTTTATCTGCATAGCTTTTCTATCTGTCCTGAGCTGCCTTCAACTATTGTCTGATCACATATATCTTTTCTGTGGTTTCTTCCACCAACTCTGGGCCTAAAATTTGCCTTTCTCCAACTTCATAGCAACAAATTGGAGATCTACATTTTCTTCCATACAAGGCTTCATAAGGGGTCATGCCTAAGCTAGAATGGTAACTGTTGTTATAGGCGAACTCCATTAGACTGAGATGATCACCCCAACTACCACTGAACTGCAAAACACATGCTCTCAACTTATCCTCCAGGGTCTGAATTGTCCTCTCTGACTGTCCATCTGTCTGAGGATGAAAGGCTGTACTAAATTTCAGCTTTGTTCCCAAGGAATGTTGCAACTGATTCCAAAGCCTAGATGTAAATTTAGGATCTTTATCAGATATTATAGAAACATGTATTCCATGCAATCTGACTACCTCATCTATATAGACCTTGGCTAACTTTGGTGTATCCCATATTGTCTTAATTGGTAGAAAGTGAGAAGACTTTGTTAGCCTATCTACTATTACCCAAACTGAGTCAAAACCACGTGGAGTCCTGGGTAATCCAACCATAAAATCCATGGTGATATGCTCCCGCTTTCATTTAGGGATAGGAAGTGATTGCAGAGTACCTATCGGCTTCTGATGTTCAACCTTGACTTGTTGGCATACATCACACTTAGCCACATACTCAGCCACCTCCTTCTTCATACCTGACCACCAATACAACTCCTTCAGGTTTCTATACATCTTTGTGTTACTTGGATGCATTGCATACATAGAAGAATGAGCTTCCTCAAGTATTTGCTTCTTTAGCTTAGTGTCATATGGCACACACAATCTGTCATGTAGATACAACAACCCATCATTTAAAATTCTAAACTCTGTTATCTTTCCTTTTGTCATATCATGCATGATCTGTTGCAATTCTCCTTTTATCATATCACTATGTTGAAGCTCCTGGATATGATCATAAAATGTAGGTCTAACCTACATCTGTGCAATCAGTCCACCTTGATCAGACACATTTAGATCCAAATTCATCTCTCTCATCTTAACTAATATGTCTCTTTTTACACATGCCATTGAAAACATTTCCGCAGACGATGTTGACTATCTACTCAGAGCATCTGCTACTACATTGGCCTTTCTAAGATGATAATCAATAGTGACATCATAATCCTTTATAATCTCCAACCATCTGCGTTGTCGTAGATTGAGATCCCTTTACGTGAAAATATACTTCAGACTCTTATGATCAGTAAAGACCTGACACGATTCACCATATAGATAATGGCACCATGTCTTTAGAGCATGCACTACTGCTACCAACTCAAGATTATGTGTTGGATAGTTCTCTTCATTCTTCTTAAGTTGTCTAGAAGCATAGGCCACCACTTTCCTTTCTTGCATAAGAAAACATCCCAAACCTCTCCTGAACGCATCACAAAAAAACACATAGCTTATCTGCCTCTGGTAATATCAAGATTGGTGTTGTAGTTAACTTCTTCTTTAAAATTTGGAAACTTTTCTCACATGACTCAGACCAAACAAAAGGTACATCCTTCCTTGTTAAGCATGTAAGAGACGCTGCGATTGCACTGAAGTTCCTTATAAACCTCCTATAATATCCTGCTAACCCTAGGAAACTTCTTATCTCAGTAGGGTCATAGGTTGCTCCCACTGAAGAACATATTTTACCTTCTTAGGGTCAACGCTAACTCCTTCTCCTGATATAACATTCCAAGAAAAGATACTTCAGCCAACCAAAACTCACATTTGCTTAACTTAGCATAAAGTTGATGTTGCCTTAACAACTGTAGGGCTATCCTCAAATGTTTCTCATGTTGTTCCACATCTTTAGAATATATAAGGATTTTGTCTATAAACACTACTATGAACTGATCTAAATATGGTCTGAAAACCCTGTTCATCATGTCCATAAAGGCTGCAAAGGCATTTGTTAATCCAAAAGACATAACTGCAAACTCATAGTGCCCATACCTCATTTTGAATGCTGACTTAGGTACATCAGATGTCTTTATCTTTAGCTGACGATAACCTGACCTGAGATCTATCTTTGAAAAGATCGTTGCCTCATAGAGTTGATCAAATAGGTCTTCAATCCTAGGCAAAGGATATTTATTCTTAATTGTTATCTTATTCAATTGTATGTAGTCTATACATAACTGCATGGTTCCATCCTTCTTTTTCACAAACAGTACTGGAGCTCCCCAAGGTAATGAACTGGTTTGAATAAATCCTTTATTCAACAATGTAATTGGATTTTCAATTCCTTTAACTCCCCAGGTGCCATTCTATAGGCAGGTAATGCTACTGGACGGCTACCAAGTAAAGTGTGTATCTTAAAGTCAATATCTCTTTCAGGTGGTAAACCTGGTAACTCATCAGGGAAGACATCTGAAAACTCACATACTACTGGAATATATGCTAGACTAATTTCTCTTTTCTCTACCCTAGCATCCACCACATGTGCTAAAAAGGCTTCACACCCCTTTCTCATCATCTTATCAGCCACAACAGCTGATACTATACATGTGGGTAAGACTTTTCTATCACCAGTAATGACACATGAAAAACCACCTTGTTGAAAGATAGATTCTATCCTCCAACAATCTAACTGGACATGATATGTCTCAAGGTATTCCATACCCAAAATGATTTGAAAATAATTAATATCTAAGGGTATTAGATTAACTGCTATTGTATACCCACTAAAACTTAACAGACATCCAGGACATACTTTTGTCAAAACAGAGGATTCACCTAGTGGAAATTTTAACAAAAATTCATAAGATAAATCATGGGTTAGAAGATTTAGTCCACTAACTATCGATCTTTGAATGAAAGAATGTGTTGCACTAAGATCTATTAATACTGTAACGGAAATGTTGTTAAAGAGAAGCATCTCACCTGTCACAACTCTGGGTGAAACTACACCTTCATATGGAGTCATTGCGAAGAAACATCCAATAGCTCTCCCTTTTGCCACGTTGTCCACGTTGTCCACTACCAGTACTAGGTGCTCCCCCTCTAGAACCTGAATCCACTAAAGAACTTGCCCCTCTAACTAGAGCCTTCCTCTGTGGAGTCTGAAACAATAATTGTGAACCTTGTTCTGAAACATATTGAAGCTTTGGGCAGTCCCTTTTTATGTCTCATCTGTCCATAATGAAAACATATTGGAGCGTTAGTTCCCCAACACTAACTAGAATGTGCCCTTCCGCAATTGTCACATACGGATGCATCATGTCTCTGCGGTCCTATCATTGACACCGAAAATCCTGAAGACCTAGTTGGAGGTGTCCATGTAGACTGTGTATTCCATCTATTGGAATTGGGCCTTCCTCCACTTGGTGAAAACCTAGATCCTTGTCTCCCAAAACAACCAAGTCCTCGTCCTATCTTAGAAAAGAAACCACCACCTCCTCTGTATCCACCACTGCTTTGTCCCCCTCTAATAAAGTCTCCAGATCTTTTCTTACTCTCAGACTTCTTATCAGCATTAACTGACTCTTCTACATGTCTTGCTGCTTCCACAAATTCCCCAAAGTTTTCTCTATCTCTTCGACCAATGGCTGACATGGTGTGTCTAATCTCTGATCTTAATCCTTGTTGAAATCTTCTGCACTTTTCTACATCATCAGACACAAGTTGCGGATAGAAATTTGCCAACCTTGTGAAATATGCCTCGTATTCACCATTTGTCATACTTCTTTGTCTGATATTCTCCAACTGTTTAATCTTATCACTTCAGAAGGTAGGAGGAAAATACTTAAGGTGAAACTCATCCACAAAGTCCTTCCAGGTCATCACTGTATTTCTCCTTTTATCTTCCACTCCTCGCCACCACAGCTCAACATCTCCCTTGAGCAAATAGACTGCATGATTGATTTGCTTATCTTCTGATAACTCCATTAGGCGAAAGACCTTTTCCAGTGGTCGAAGCCACACCTCCTCCACACCTGGATCTGTTGTTCCAGAAAATTCAGTCAACCAAACTTCTTCACTAACTCATTGGATCTCATCAGATCCTTACTAGAAGATAAAGACCTCATGTCCATCTTGTATTTTTCTTTTATCTCCAGAAAAATATGACACATCCTTGTTGCCTCATTATCCTCTTCACCTTGAGCCATTGCTCAAGGGTCAGGGCCGTAATGGCTCTCATCTTGTTCCTCACCATATCCACGTCCTCTTCCTTCCATCTGCATATCCATAACAGAATACATCTGTTAGAAAATTGTAGTTCAAAGAGGAAAACATCCTAATCCTATTGGTCTCTTATCACCCCTGTCCCAAACCTAAATTCATTTTAGGTTCGACCTATGCTCTAATACCAAAGTTTTTCACACCCACATCCCACGATTACCACTAATCATGAGATTAGGGCATAATTTTGATGAAATATCCGCCATATTTTTTCTCTCTAAATATATTATATTAACACTTACTGAACGATAAGTCTTGATTAAACATACTCCCCGCTTTCACCCTAGCGCCGCTAGGGTTTCTTCTTGCATAGGCGACTGGCTGGGGGGAGGGGGTTTGGCCGCCACAAAGTGGTGCCCCGCTCCCCCTCGGCCTCTTCTCGCCTGTCATCAGTAGGGTCTCTTCTTCGGGAGGTGTGTGGACGTGGTGTCTTTGGAGGCAGCGGTCTTCTTCCTCTCTGTCGTTGAGCTCGGTTGCGACGAGTTTCCTATCCCTTTCCCTTTTATTGGCTTTCTGATTAGATTGTTCTCTTGTTTTGTCTAT
The DNA here is from genome assembly GCA_963693085.1 of Alisma plantago-aquatica. NCBI lineage: Eukaryota > Viridiplantae > Streptophyta > Magnoliopsida > Alismatales > Alismataceae > Alisma > Alisma plantago-aquatica. The sequence goes on along the minus strand of OY856409.1, from coordinate 128,522,487 downwards.
CTCGCTGTTAATCAGCGTTGTTTTCTCTTCTCGTGGTAGATTTTTTTTTCTTGGTCAATTTTGTTGTGGAGTTTGTATGGCAGCAAGTGCGGGAAAAATATCCTTTTGGAACACCGATTTGGTATAGGTACTCTACCACATATACATACTCAGTTTGAAGGTATTCCTCATAGAAAGCTGCCTTAGCCAGCGAAGGAGAAGAGGAATCTATACATCATTTTCCTTATCAGATTCCGATATGAGTTTTTGTGATGGTTTGAATCTATTCTTGATCTTTGTGTGGTCTTTTAGTTTGTTTTCCTCCTCATGTAGATGTCGTATGGCCCCTCCATAATGAAATTTGTCTATTAAACTTCAAAAAAAAATCTTGATTAAACATAACAACAAGATACAACAGAACTTGTCTTATTACATAGAAACAAGAGTTTCACACTTAATATACATCATGTAAATTACATTTAAAACTCCTCTCTTTTCTCACTCTTTCTATTCCAGGATCCAGGGGAAGGATAAGAGACCCTCTAACTATTCTAACTACTCTTCTTTCAAGACCTTTGAGCTAATCTTGATTAAAGTTGGCTTTTGATTCCTCAGGAAGAGCTAATCCTTTACCTAAAAATTGTCAGTAGGTTGGTGAGCTACTGAATCAACAGGTAACCAAGATATTTATGATGTTTACAAGTAATAGAACTTAAATGCAATCATGTAAGCATGACAGTTTAGAACTATAATTCATTCAACATGGCAGTTTAAAAATTGTAATTCACTCAGCATGGCAGTAGTATAAATATTGAATGTAATAAAATGATAACCTAACTATTTACATTATTTCAAATCCAGTTATTATGCCTTTAGACCCGCATGAGGTGTACCACAACATGTGGAAGTATCACAGCAAGCTACGATCTCACTGTATAAGACTTAGAAGCATGCCTGGGTTCCTAAGTCTTTAATCTCAATACCATGTCTGCAGTTGGTATCGGCACATCTGCCTCTTGGTGGCTAATGGGAGCAGCCAGATATCTCAGACTCCACCTCTCAACCTAGGTACTCAGGCGGTGAGTCAAAGCCCTCAGGCTTAAAGTGCATCAGTGGACCTACCTACCACTTATCACTACAACATGTAGCACGGGTACCACCGACATCCCCGGTTGGTGTTGGGTACCATACAACTGTAAGGAGTTTGCCCTACTGGTCAAACCCCCACACCCTACTGGTACGCTCCGGCTTACTGATAACACCAAATTTTGTGATGTTTTGACCCTTATTTTGTTATCAAAACTGCCCTTTTAAACTGTTTCCCTCTCCTTTTATATGTACTTTTGCAATAACAGGCCAAACTACACTCTTAATTCAATATTCCCATCTTTTACAGAGTTTTCCTCAAATTTTGACCCATTTGTCAGCAATAAGGCCCGTCCTGACCCACAAACACGATTCCACCTGCATCGGCCTTCCAGCCGACCGATATGCACACTGCCCGGCAGGGTAGCACAATACACGGACGCGCGACATGAGGATGTCGCGCAAGAAGGGACTAACAGATGATACGCCTATCTATCCGATAGGGAGCCGGCCTCGCCACGACAACTGAAGCTTGTCGCGCGACACAGGCCACCCACCGGCAGGCGCCGCTCGTAACGTCCACTGACAGCCGACATCCTTGTGCCGGGCGATACTGATATCGGTCGTCCACCAACTCCGTGATAATAAGAGCTAAACAAGGACACGTGGCGCCCTGAGCACCATAACTTCCCCAACCGCTGTCTATAAATAGCATCTACAGGAAGCCAAAAAGAGAGGTCGGAACCCTGCACAAGTCACCTCAAGAAAGCTACGAAGAGCTAGTGTATCATGCCTCAGTGCTTGTGTTGGGCGATTCTAGGTGAGCACTTCCCCATCCCGAGAGGGAGGGAATGGTTCACTTAGGGTCATTCTGGGAATCACTACAGACCGATATCGGTCGACAAGGATCCCCGACACAAGTGAATGATACTAGGAGCATCGCTCTAGCCCGGCACAATAGCGAACCCCGATACGCATCGCCCATCACGGCATGTCGTCCGAGAGGGTGACGCCCGACATGGTCGTATCGGGCAAGGGTCCTCGCATGATGCAATCTGCCCATCACGGCGTGTCGCTGAGAGGGTGTGCCGCCTGACATGGTTGTATCGGGCTAGGCTCCTGCCCGGTATCGGGCTGGAGGGTCCGCTATAGTCTGTCGTCCTTCTATATCAAGAAGGCGACATCTATCTTTACTATTTCAATCATTTATTTCTTTTACTTATCCAATGTAATCAGGACCTTATTTGTTTATGGAGATAGAAGAGCTTAATTACCTACTGCTTTATGTTTGGTACCTTTGTTGGATGATGCTATGTTTAACATCTGAACTCTAGCTTGTATGCTTGGATCGCGTTTCGATTAGCTACCGAATCATGTTTTCTCGTTGCAACAGCCCCGAGAGAGGAGTTGTGGCTGTAGTGTTTGGTCCGATTTTGGAGTACGGGATTGCCCAAAATCGTAGTCGATTTAGTTATCTTTCCACTCTAACTTAAGTCCAGCAACCTCGAGAGGGGTGTTGATGCTTGGTTAGAGGTACCCGCTTCGAGAGGAGGGGTACAAGATGTTTCTGCTGCCACTTGTTTTACCGGAGTTTTCTCCTTCGCACCTTACTATAGCATTAGTGTTATCTCTCTGTTTCCATTGCATGAAAATCCCTAAAAATTGATAATTGCTTAAAAACCTTAATCTTCCTCGTAGCTCCAGTTGGAGATAGGTTTCTTTTATTTTATCGGTCTTATCCTGCTGTTCCCTTTGGGGAATTTTTACCATATCTCTACCCTTTCTGGAGTGTAGCGTATCAATTCCGCGTTCTCAACACTACCACCCTTGTCCCTGTGTTCGACCCCGTATATCTACTTCGACCCTGTAAACAAAGTTGCAGGGGCCTAGAAGGTTTCAGGTTATAAATGTAAAAGCTCGACTACCTCAAATCCGCTCTACTTTTTGGACATGTGATTTAGGCCGATCAACTTTTTGGCACCGTTCCTGGGGACAAGGCAAAACAGTACTGTTGACGAATCCGAATCCACTAACTACACTCCAGTGCCTCAAGCTTAGAAATAAGCTTGACATCACTCCCTTTTTCCTTTCTTTATTATTATTATTCTTAGCCTGAAACGAATAATCCATATTTTTGATAACAAATTTTCTAACTTGATTATTATACGATGTTCAGGTACTCCGTTCGACTGAGCACCAACTCCAGCCATCATGCCACCTCACGTTGAACCAACCCATTCTGAAGAAGAATGCCAGGGGAGAGCTAGGCCTGATTCGCCTCCTCCTGAGGCTAACAACCGATACGACAGAAATGATTAACTTGAAGATCCTGAAATGGATCAGTTCGAGGAAGACCATCGCCGTGAAAGACGTCGCCACCACAGGCACAGGAGAAATAACAATAATCAGGATCGACGCCAGATAGGCAGTGACAGCGATGACTCGGAAGAAGAAGAGAAAACTTTGAGGGAGTTAGCCTCCATGAAGTCTAACAATTCCCGGTGCCCGATCATCATTCCACGTTTCAACGCCACCAACTTTGAGCTCAAGCCGTCTATAATCTCCATGATCCAAAATAAGAGCTTTAGGGGGGGCTCCAAGAACGACAACCCTTATCATCACCTAGACGCCTTCAAGAATATCTGTGACACAATTAAGATGTGAGGTGTACCCCAGGAAGTCATTTACTGCAAGAGCTTCATCTTCTCTCTGGAAGACAAGGCTCTATCGTGGTATCTGGGACTTCCCCACCAATCTCTAAATGGATGGGGAGCGCTAGCAGACGCTTTCATAAATAAATTCTATCTGAATGAGAATACAGTAAGGAACAGACAAAATATAACCTCCTTTATGCAAAAGCCCAAGCAGAACCTCCACAACGCCTGGGAAAGATACCAAGAATATCAGAGGGACTGCCCTCACCATAACTACAAGAAAGGTTTCCTAGTCACCACCTTTTACAACGGTCTAACTCCCGGCGAAAGGGTTTCACTAAATGCTGCAGCAGGAAGTGACTTCCTAGGGAAAAAGCCGAGCAAGTCTGAAAGGATCATCAAAAACATGACCGAGTTGCAAGCCAGCGCTGAGTATGATAGATCTGACAGAGGGCAGGCTAAGAAGGTCATTGAAGGACCCTCTCTTGAATCCAAGGCTCTGGAGTCTATAACTTCTCAGATACAGAGGATAGCGACAGATGTCAAATAGCTGAGGGAATCTGGTTGTAAAGGGAAGAAGCAAGTGGAAAAAGTAATGAAGTGTGTGACTTGTGGAGAAGGGGGCCATGGGGTAGATAAATGCATCTACACCTGACCGGAAGCGTCAAGCGATTCTGACTTTGAGGCCGAAGAGGCTGAAAATGTCTCTTTTGTAAATTTTAAGAGGCCGAACCACCCTAGTTTCAGCTACGGAAACAAGGATGAAGCTGAGAATTCACATTAGCTGCATAGCTCATCTAAGCCGCCCCAAGCATTCAAGAAGAGGGGAGGACCCAGTCAGTACACTAAAAACACCCCCTTCCAGACAAACAAAGGTAACTTCCAAAGTCAAGTCAAGTACCAAGGATCAACCAAGGAACATGATAAGATTTCTAGCCAGTCGGATGTGGTTGGCCAATTGTTTAATTTCGTGAAAAGACAAGACACTATTAACAACCAGTTAGCACATAGTGCGCTATCGAATTTGGGTGTTTTGAACTCGTTGCAGGTACAAATGGCTGACATGCAGACGCATCAGTGCCAGATTGATCAACAACTAGCTCAAATGGCCGAGTTAATAAAGAATCTGTCATAAAAAATTCCGTCGAATACTGAAATGGCAAAGAAGGCAGGACAGTGATCAAGAGGAACGAGGATCGAGTTGCACGAGAGGATGATGACAGAGACTAAGGAGTGACGAAGCTAAAAGACGTCAAACAGGAGATGAAGATTACAGTGCTTCTCGGGAGGCATCCCGAGCTTTCTTTTATTTCCTAGAATAGGATGCATTTTACTTTCTTACAAAAACAAACATTACAAACATTATGAACTGTAATAAGGCCCAAGTCAGTGCATGCACCGCATGTGCTGACTCTTCTATTTTATGGGCCACCTCTCAGTTTTATAGATCGAGATGGGTAATACCATCTGAGGTCGGGATCTTAACCTTAGGCCAATGATGTTTTTCTCATCGATTGCTTTTTCCAATTTTGTCTTAAGTTTTTCTCCTTGATTTTTCTATGAATGGTCGTATCGGGCAGCAGCTCATCCGACACGCTGAACACGCCCGTATTGAGCAATGGTATTTCAGGCATCACAAAGGTCATGACAGATGGCATGCCTGAGCGGCATATACTCGTATCGTGCAAGTGGAGTAATTACCCTTGTGTCGACGGATGGACTGCCTGTCTCAGGAATGACTTACCCCAACGGCCGACGCACGCCCCGGAATTACCAGTTTTACTCCCGATCAAGATCACTATATATAGCATGGAGAGTTTACCATGTTGGGCTACTGCCTTTACTGTTTTCACCTACCCGTATCGTGCTGAGATTTTCTAAGTTAGCTCCCGTGTCGTGCAACGTTCCCCTACTCTCGTGTCACACGGAAGTTTAAGAAAGCAGCAAAGGTATAGCCCGACAGACCGTATCGTCCACCTTGCCCGACACGACCTTCCTTTCGCGAATAACTTATCGGGCTTGCGGTTTCTTAGTTGAGCAACCTTGTATCGCCCGATACGTATGTCGCCCATCTTTGCACCGCCTCACCTATTTTGTGGTCGGGTGACATGTTGCTTTTCTTTCAAGAAAGCCCTATCGGGCGTTTTGTTCCTTCGCAACCGTATCGCCCGACACACCCATGTCGGGCGACTATCCTGACGTGCAGTTCTAGCCGTTCATCTTGTTTTATAAGTTCTTTCGACGTGACGGGCAATACCCACATCTCGTATTGGGCACGAGCCCTAATATCTGAAAACCTTGTATCGCCCGATACAGTGGTGTGGGATCATTTCTGTATCGGGTCATATCTTATGGTGCATTCAATTTCCCTTTTGAAACATCTGCGCATTTAATTGATTAAGGAATTTGTTTTATGATTAATAGAAATGGCCCGTACCAAGAGACTGTTGTATGAGTTGACGAGCACGACCGAAGAATCAACGACGAAGTCGTAGCTGAAGTGACCACTGTCGGGCAGAAACACCCGAATCCAGAAGCGGTTGGGCCATCAATAGCGGAAAAGAGGACAAGGACAGGGGAGGTGGTGGCTCCAGCCTCAGCACTAGCAGTAGCGGCAGAACCTCTGGATCACACACCAGGCAGGTTTGTTCCGAGAGATGACGAGCATGGATGCCGCTATGCAGAGCTAGCGACCAAGCTCTACAAGCCGAGTAGGTTCTGTCACTGGTCTTCGTTCGATCAGCTGGGCATCTTTGGAAGACTGGAGAACGTCCTCACTGTGGCAGGACTGAGGAAGATCTGCCTCAACCGATCTTCCTCCTACACCGAACTCACGAGGGAGTTCATGTCATCCCTCTGCCGAGTGCAGAATTCTGCTGCCGAAAAGGAAAAATATGGCAGAGCAGATAGACTCCAAGCCCAACTATACAACGTGGAGCACGTCATCTCCAAGAAGCTGTTGAACGAGATCTTCTCTTCCAACGAGGAGGAGAAGAATCTGATGAATAATGGTGAAAGAATTATCGAAGGAGACGGGTTCGATCCAGTGGAGCTTTGGAACAGGCTGACCGGCGAGTCATCATTTAAGCTGGGAAGCAAGGTGGCGGCTGTGCACTCATGCTTTTGGAGAATTGTGCACAAACTGGTAGCATGCTTGCTGTTCAGCAAGAATGAGTCCAGCAATATCTATACCGAAGAACTCCACATCATGTGGCACATGATGGAGGGAAGAGTGATCAACCTTGGGCGGTTCGTACTGAACATGCTGCACCCAATAAAGGATGCCACCAAAGAATACTGTATGGGTGTCATCGTCAACCTGATCGCGGCAGGGCTCGGGTACCCAAAGGAGCCACGCAACCTTTCGAGGACGAAGGGCAATGAGCTGATCGACATCAAATACCTGATGAGAGCCATCCTCATAAAGAAGGAGGGAAGGGACTACTTCTACAAGTTTGCAAGGACAAATATCCTCCTCCCGCTCCCTCGCTGCACCACCTACGACGCATGAAAGCTAGTCTTCACTGTAGCAGAGATAGAAGCTGTGGCGGTAGACGCAGCTTACGCGGCCACCACCAGAATTCAGGAAAGGGCGGCCGCGAGAGGAGAACCAATTCCTCTCGACCCAAGGCGGGAAAAAGCTTCAACGAATCACACTGAGCCATCCGCGATTCTAGAGCTACCGACGACAGTTGTTAATAGAGCTGTCATCGCTCCTACTATACTATCCACAACCACAACAACGACTGTGGTGGCTGAAGAAGAGCCAATGATCGCTGAGGTCACCGAGACAATAACAACGGGAGCTGCTGCGGAAGAGACAGCTGCAACCCCTGACATCCCTGTAATGCCTGTAGAGGTAGAGGAAGAACCTCGTTCGGACGTCAGTAATGAGGTATTCGCCGAAATCCTAGCAATGCAGCTCGAAGGTGCATAACTGACGCCGACACCGCCGCCGGTGTCCCCCGTAGCAGCTGTTGAAGAGATCACTGATAGTGTAGAGGTGGAGCAGCATCCGCCCACACCACGGCCATCTCCACCACGACAAGAAGGCGAGGCGGTGACGGCCGCAAGAGCGCTGACACCTCGCTCGGCGGCATCTGCATTGCGAACAATTGAGATAGACTCTACCTTGTCTGGTAGACCATCACGTGAGCAAGGTGTCACAAGGACGGAAGGGAGACCCGCAGGAACCCCTCCGTCACTCAGGAAGATGCTAGGGCACGAGCTCGACTACTTGCAGGAGGTAACAGAGAACAACTCAGCTACATGTTTTTCCTTAACCCGCAAGTTTTCATCTTTCCAGAAAAGGCTGAATAGCCAAGAACAAGAGATGCTGACTCTAGTTAGCCTTCCTGGCCAACTAGAGACTCTAACCGCGACACTTCAGAAAGCCCTCCAATGTCTCAAAGAGATCGAGGAGAGGCTGAATAGGAGGGATGACCATCCGTGCCGAAGGTAGCCGAGAAGGTCCCCGTCACCCCCTGGCCCTGGCTCTCCACCTTCTTCATCAACATCCTCCTCGAGATCAGCATCCTCCTCCTCATCCAGCGGGTCATCCACAATGCCCGAGGAGAGAATGCCACCAAAGTCGACCGACGGAGCTACAGTAGGACAGGAGAGCTCCCTAGGACTAGAAGAAGAAAATCCCTCAGTCCCCCTGGATGATAACGGAGATATCAGCATCGGGGTGGACTCTTCTGATGAATCAGAGGGAGAAAAGGGGGACGTTTATGCTGCCAATGAAAGACACCTTCCCCGAGGAAGACGCTCGATGGCAGACAAGTTTGCTGAGCCATCGGAGATACCTTCCTTTGAGATAGCTGACTTCGATAGAAGGGTCATTGGCTACCTGCCGATCAGAGACCAGAAACTGCTAAACAAGGTCCTAAGATCGCAGGCAGATGAAGAAATGTCGTATGGAGCGACGACTACTTCTCCGTATGACGGGGAGCACTTCAAAGCATGTTCCGCTCACCAGCCGTCATCGGCAAAAGGGTGTTCAAGGTCCTTGAGAGTGCAATCATAGAGAATATCAGCACCGGGATAGGTCGGAAGACAGTATACAACACCACCCCGACCTTGGCAAGAAGACTGATGTGGGGAGAATCAGACTCCATTGCGGTGGCCAACATCTAGCAACACATAGATACACATAACCCAAACCTCATGTTGGCACCATATAAGCACCGCAACATATGGTTCCTCTGCATGGCAGACCTCAGGAGCAATGATGTCCAGCTACTGAGCTGCAGCAACAACGAGGTACCACGCTCTGGGCATGTTTTCAGTCACCTGGAGGACAAAAATCTGAAGCTTCTACCACTGCGTCTTCTACGAGCTATCAAGCAAAAAACCCAACGTCACAAAGGCGTCTGGAACTTCTTTTCCATCTGAGACTTCCCCGTCCAAGCAGAAGAGGGAAGCGTTAACAACGCCTTCGTCATCTTGCGCGCCATGGAGCTACTCAACATATTTGGATATATGAGGCATCTCCTGGGCCAAAACTTCTACCACCTCAGGAGCGTATATTCCCTGCTGCTAATCAAAGACGGACGCTATTTCTGAGATGTAGGGGTACCAGAAGGGTTGTTGGACAGCGATCAGGAAGATGACTCTTCACAACCCAACAACTCCTCAGAGAAAGAAGTCGAGATGGAAACTGACACCTATGGGGCATGCAAGCAGTTGGAGATCCTACAGAAAGTGCACGGATTTGAAGACACTGCTTCGCCTGAAACTGCAGAAGGGCTGATAAAAAATTTCGACCGCTTCGCGTGCGCTACACTCACGCTGGAGCAGGTCAACGAAATCATTCTGAAGTTGGCTGATTCTACCCCGTCAGATGTCATCTATGAGGCAGGCGATGTCGTAGTCCCGGTCGATGATTTAAGGGACATGGTAAAAGAAGGTGGATGCTTGGCTGTATCTGTGTCAGCCACTTACATCCAAACAATACAGCCAAGGCTCGAACACACATACATAACTCATCCTATGTTGTTCAACGACATTTGCCTCGCCGATGAAACAGGAGCAAAGCAAGCATTTCTGGCAGAGTTGGAGAGTGAGGTCCCACACACAATCTTCCTACCCATCCTGCATTACAATCACTAGACACTCCTAACGATGTACACTTGCAAATGAGCAGGAATCTTCTACAACAGCTCGGACAGCAACAAGGACCATCCAGTACAGTGTACATCAGCATCGTTGACCTCCCTCGAGCACATAGTACGAAAATACTATGAGGACGTGGCAACACTGATACAACCATTCCTAGACACAGCAGCAAGCAAATGGCATGAGCTCCAGTTCTACCACCGCAGTCCACAACAGATTCCATTATCCAACGACTGTGGCATCTTCGTGCTGGAATGGATATCGAATGAAGCCACGCCTGACTAGCTCCACCACATCGACTATCATAGCAAATGTGGAGAATATGTGTGGGAGCTTCTATCTGGCATAGGCACGCTCACCAGCTAACCCTCACTGGGTTAACATCACCCTACCTTATCTTCTTCACAACTCTGGGACAGAGTGTGGAATAAGTTTGGGGGGGGTACCATGTACCAGTGAGGGAGGTAAAAAAATTCAAAAATTTTTAGCTCCATCCCTTTTGTCCTTTTTGTTCTTTTTTCTTCAATATGTGTACATACAAAAATTTTGCTACAAAAATTTTGAAAATTTTTGCTTATTTTGTCTCCATACTTATGTACAAAGTCACTATATTAGTAAAAACCTGATTCAACTTCTTGCCAGTTTATTTTCGATGTGCCCAACGAGATGCAAGTTTTGTAATATCTTTTTGATAATGCAGCCTCAAATGACAAAGGACTACATTTTTCCACACCAAAAATTTCGAAAAAAATAATAATATCGCAAACAGCTAAGAGACGAGCATGGAGAAGGAAAAAGCTGCACAAACAGCAAAAATCCCTCTTGTTTTCCCCTACCCAAAAAAAATCCCAAAAAGAGAAAGTAGCCTTATGAGAGTGAATAAAAGCATGAGAGTTGTGCCCAATAAAAGAAAAGAAAAAATATATATACACACTTGTTTTCCAAAAGTACCCATCTTTAGGCATGGTAGATCCGGGGCAGTGGTACGTAGGATGTGAAATCACTGCTCCAAAGCCAACTAGCTTGGACTGCAGGGACCACTTGCCAACTAACGGACCCGTACCTGGATGGACTGATGGGAAACAAGGAAAAAACTCAAAAAGCCTTAGCCTACCCAACACACAACTTTCTGCCCCTAAAGCTGTTTGGTGTGAAAGCTAACTTCAGAATCATGCACCAAAGTCTCGCTGAAGCTGTAGAGAAATTTTTTTAGTGAAATAATAAGGCAGGAAATGCAAGGTCTTTTGTTCGAAGTGGGGCAGTATTATCTCTAAAGACGTCGCGATACTTGTCTTACCTCTTGTCCTGGAAGCTACACCGTGCAAGGAGCATCACAAAATAAAGTTTAAATATTGATTGAGGACAATCAAAATGCAAAGTTTGGGGGAGTTGATAACACCAAATTTTGTGATGTTTTTGACCCTTATATGTACTTTTGCAATAACATGCCAAATTACGCTCTTAATTCAATATTCCCATCTTTTACAGAGTTTTCCTCAAATTTTGACCCATTTGTCAGCAATAAGGCCCATCCCGACCCACAAACACGATTCCACCTGCATCGGCCTTCCAGCCGGCCGATATGCACACTGCCCGGCAGGGTAGCGCAATACACAGACGCGCGACATGCGGATGTCGAACAAGAAGGGACTAACGAATGATACACCTATCTATCCGACAGGGAGCCGGCCTCGCCACGACAACCGAAGCTTGTCACGCGACACAGGCCACCCACCAGCAGGCGCCGCTCGTCACGTCCACCGACAGCCTACATCCTTGTGCCGGGCGATACTGATATCGTCGTCCACCGACTCCGCGATAATAAGAGCTAAACAAGGACACGTGGCGCCCTGAGCACCATAACTTCCCCAACCACTGTCTATAAATAGCAGCTACAGGAAGCCGAAAAGAGAGGTCGGAACCCTGCGCAAGTCACCTCAAGAAAGCTGCGAAGAGCTAGTGTATCGTGCCTCAGTGCTTGTGCTGAGCGATTCTAGGTGAGCACTTCCCCATCCCGAGAGGGAGGGAATGGTTCACTTAGGGTTGTTTCGGGCATCACTGCAGGCCGATATCGGCCGACAAGGATCCCCGACACAAGTGACCGATAATAGGAGCATCACTCTAGCCCGACATGATACCGAACCCCGATACGCATCGCCCATCACGGTGTGTCGCCCGAGAGGGTGCTGCCCGACATGGTCGTATCGGGCAAGGGTCCTCGCACGATGCAATCCGCCCGTCACGGCGTGTTGCCTGAGAGGGTGTGCCACCCGACACGGTTGTATCGAGCTAGGCTCCTGCCCGGTATCAGGCTGGAGGGTCCGCTGTAGTCTGTCGTCCTTCTATATCAAGAAGATGACATCTATCTTTACTATTTCAGTCATTTATTTCTTTTACTTATGCAATGTAATCAGGACCTTATTTGTTTATGGAGATAGAAGAGCTTAATTACCTACTTCTTTATGTTTGGTACCTTTGTTGGATGATGCTCTGTTTAACATCTGAACTCTAGCTTGTACACTTGGATCGCGTTTTGATTAGCTACCGAATCGTGTTTTCCCATTGCAACAGCCTCGAGAGAGGAGTTGTGGCTCTAGTGTTTGGTCTGATTTTGTAGTACGAGAGTGCCCGAAATCGGAGTCACTTTAGTTATCTTTCCACTCTAACTTAAGTCCAGCAACCTCGAGAGGGGTGTTGATGCTTGGTTAGAGGTACCCGCTTCGAGAGGAGGGGTACAGGATATTTCTGCTGCCGCTTATTTTACCGGAGTTTTCTCCTTCGCACCTTACTATAGAATTAGTGTTATCTCTCTGTTTCTGTTGCACGAAAATCCCTAAAAAATGATAATTGCTTAAAAACCTTAATCTTCCTCGTAGCTCCAGTTGGAGATAGGTTTCTTTTGTTTTATCAGTCTTATCCTGCTGTTCCCTTTGGGGAATTTTTACCATATCTCTACCCTTGCCGGAGTGTAGCGTGTCGATTCCACGTTCTCAACACTACCATGATTGTCCCTGTGTTCGACCCCCGTATATCTACTTCGACCCCGTAAACAAAGTTGCGGGGGCCTAGAAGGTTGCAGGTTATAAACGTAAAAGCTCGACTACCTCAAATCCGCTCCACTTTTTGGACACGCGATTTAGGTCGGTCACTTACCTAAATCTAGACTACCTCCAGTCAGGAAACTATTTCCTCCCCACAGTGCAGGCCTCATCCTGTGAGGATTTTACAATGTCCATGACATCTAATGTCTAGTGATGATTAATTAATATAACAAGCATCATCATCGTAGCTAATAATTATCCTATTTCAAACAATTAACTATCTTGCATTTAAATAATAAATCACTAAACCGTTTTTATATATTTCACAACCATACTCAAACTCTTAAAACATGAACTAGGGCACCCTGTCTTTTTGGTGCCTCAATTTACACATTCATCACATGTCGAATCACGACAATTCACAAGACAACTTTCAACATGGTAATGCATCACTATTAATATGATTAATAAAGCATTTCAGCTGCTGATTTTCACCACATACGTTTATTCAAGCATCACAAATATCATACAACAAGAATCAAACACTAGATACTATTATTTGAATTGATATGCTTTAAATCAAGGTTAAGAGATGATTATCTACTCACATTATTCATCCAAGATCGTCGATCTTATCCCTTTCACCAACTAATATCAGGTCTTAGCTCGCACATGACAAGATCAAGCTTTAAACCTTAAGATCTCGTTCAAAACAACCCCTTTAATGTGTTTCCCGGCCCTCAAGAGGGTCTGTTGTAGGAAGAAGATTAAGATCAGAGGTTAATCCAAACCTCAAATTGCTGGATTAGGGATCTCGAGCAAGGGGAAACCAAAAGGAATAAGAATTAAGGATTAAAATTACTTACCAACTCAAATCTATAATAACCCCTTTGAATTTCTGCTATTCTGGACATTCTTCCCCAAAAATCACCCTAGAAATCGCCCTCCAGGTTGCCCTTTCATCCAGCAAGTGGTATGCAATGATATAGGATCGAATTGTGGTTCCAACGCACTTCGTTTCGTTGAAAACGGATAAGTATTGCTCGAGATATGAATGTTTTATGATTGACTGATCTTGGCAGCGTCGATCGCGGTCGCGGTGTCGACGCATCGTCGGTCGCGGTGTCGACACAGCGTCGGTCGTGGTTTACAGTATATGCTTACTAAAAATGGCATAACTCACTCATTTAACTCAGATTTGGTTCATTTGTTTTTTTTATTCATAATTGAATTCTATACAATCCCACCATATTATTTTGATAATATCATCAAATGAATAATCATTTATTAATTATTTCTTCTAATGTCATTAACTCTCTTCTTGCACACATGTATGGGTCAATGCTATGTTAACCCCAACTAGATTCTTTATAATATGCTTAAGTCATGATTATGAGTTTCCCAAACAAGTATTTAAGGTCACTAGGGTTAATATAAAGCACAACATAGAATATTACTAGCAAAAACATGACAAGCATTAAGATTATCTTAAATCTCTAGGATTACCAACAAAGCTAGGAATGGGTTGTAACACTATTACTGTGGACTTTGTAGAAGAGAACATCTTCATGGGACATTTTAGGGTTGGTATAATTGTAGGGATATTTCCCTATGGTGTTGTATCTTCTTATTTCTCCTTCTTGATATATTATCTCATATTCGAGTCAAAACCTGAGAAGAAAAATTATATATTTTCTCCTTATAGTAGATTTTTCTATGATTGACCCCATGATTTTTCCCTCACACATTGTGAGGGTTTTCCACATAAAAATCTACTTTCCCTTCTATCTTCTTGTGATTCTATTCTTGGGTTTAAATGCTCATCATAAATGCTTTTGAATGTTATCTTTTTCCATTGTGGTTGCATAATGTGCGTGCACATATCTCCATCAACAAACCCAATCAAGAATTTATTATCACATCTTTGACCTAAACTTTCAAGTTTTACTTTATTATTGCATGATATCACAATGAATTGTTAGACTTCATGTGATCTCATATGTTCAATTTTGTAAGGATGAGTGATAGTTGTGGAATAGTCTTGCTTCAGTAGTTACTTGTTCAATTTTGGAGTTAAGAAAGGATTGTTTTCACCATAGAAGTTGGGTTTTGGTTTTCCTATTAAATACCCAACAATATTCATAACAAATGTATTAAGTGTTAGGTGGTGTAGTGACCTTTTTGTTTTTCTCTTTCCAATGAAACAATGCTTAGAATGGCCCTAACATTTGCATATAGTCCATGTATTGTCTATCCCATCTCCCCTACGGGAAGCAGCAATTTGTTTTATTAATTTCTTCATTGAGGAGGAGAAGTTGAGTTCTGTCACAACCGCAAAAGAGAATGTTTGGTTGTTGATACAAACCTTCTTTAGGGTGCTTCAAGGGGGAATTGAACACAAAACCCTTATCTAAGAAACTCACCAATTTTACCGATTTAACCCACCGACAAGTGTAAAACATGATTCTTATTGGAGGACATTTACTTTTTCTACTAATATAAAGGGAATTTACTTTTTCCAGTGACATGGAGAGATTCCACCCCAACATTAGATATACAAACATTTAGATACATAGATTTGTGTACAGTGTACAATGGAAAGTTATGTCGATGGAATCATATAGTCCACAATCATCCTTTCAGTGAAGCTTGATAATATATGTTCACCTCAATAGAAATTTGTTTCACATATATACACTTAAGAGGTAGGGTGAATACAATCTCTCTAGTTCTAAATTGAAGAAGGAAAACCATGTCATGTTTGTGTGTGTAAGAGGGGTGTTGTGTGTTGTGCTGCTCACACTGAACCTAATAGATTGAGTGTTGTAGTGATTGGAGTACGCATGCAAAATTGAATAAATTCAAACCCCAAACCCAAATTAACCATTCTTCCACTAGTGATATTTGCTCACAGGTGAGAATTTAACACACAATGGAGACGAGAGAATATGATGAAAGGTGTGGTGTGGCTAAAAGGGAGTTCAATAGAGGACAAATGGATTTTACCAGAAGAAGAGCTCGAATCTCCCTACAACCTACAACAACACCAAGGCATACCGGGCTTCTAAACCAAATAATTGAAACAACTATGCTTAATCGAAGGCGAGTGAGTAGGAATCCACTCCACCCCCATAAAACATCAAGCACCAAACGTCAAAGGAATACACCATCAACTCTGGATGGCACTGTGGGATGGAGATGGTGGACCAAAAACTAGATGTTGACACTACTGGCAGGTAGGGTATGTTTCCATGCCCACGGTTAACTAGTAGTAAATGTGCAATAGCATCATCAATGAGGTCACTGCTAGGCAAGTGTGTGTGTGTCTACCCCTGCAGCTGAATGTTCTCCAATCTATGAATATTTCATGCATTCCCTCATGTGCAATACGCAGGAAGGATAATCCATAGCACATATGTGATAACTAAACCTACTTTTTATTGTTGATACGATAAGTGTGGAGAGTCACAACCTCACTCAAATCATGAAAAAAGAAAAAGAAAAAGAAAATTAGAACATTTTGTATGGATTATGCATTATATGACACTTCTATATTTATTTTTAATAAAAATATATACTTTGCCATTTTTATACACTATTGATCTATTTTAAGAATAGAAAAAGAAGTAAAAGAAGAGAGAAAGCATCACTTGAAGTGCATTTTCTCCTGAAAGCCCAAGTGAAAATGCCATTTCAAATGGTGGTTTCTCTTTTTCTCTTAATGAAAGTTCTCTTTAGGGAGTTGGCCGACATTAGAGCACCTTCTCACCTACATAATGGATAAAGTCTCTTAAAGTGGCATTCTTAAACTAATGTAGGCTATTGTTAGATTTACTTTTAGTGGGTTCTATAAAAAGTATATCTATTAAAAGTGTGTAAATTTGGATGTTTTTATGAAAGAAATGCAAGAGGGTAACAAAAAGGATGATAATTGGTCAAGAATCAGTGATGCCATTATTTTTCTTGGTAGAGATGTCTACAACCAACAGAATCATACATAAACTTTTGGCCAAGTGAACACTACTTAAGATCATAAATCCTCATTTGTGCCACTATTGGGGATCCTTAAACTTGGTCCTCAAGGACACCAACTACAAGACATTTCCTAAGATCTATTGCAACTTTATCACTTTTAATCCTGAAGAAGAACAATATAAAAGGTCATTTTCTCTTTAGGCCAAAATAAAAATGCATGAACATTAGAGTATAGGTATAAAAAAAATCAATTAAATTAGAATGTGACAAGGGTGTGTTGTATTGGAATCGTGGTTAACTCACAGTTGAACTCTAACATATTACTCCAGTTCTACATAGTGAAACAAGCTCATTAAAATCCAAGAGTTTGGGCATGCTAGCTACTATGAAGCTTTCATTTGTAAGGATAATGTGGACATTCCGAGTCATGACCATGGGCTAGGAATGAATATGATGTCTAAATAATTATTAGGATATAGACAATTATGCAAAAGTCAATATTTGAACGATACAATCAATACACCATTTCTCCAAAGATTAAATTCCAACTATTGTCAAACTCCTAAATGAAAATCTTATACAAAAATATATAGGATCATAGTATAAATTAACAAAATCAAGTGATGGTTTTCTTAGATCCGTATATACGTATTTGTAGTAAGGAAGAAGAAAGGGGGTAACATAGCTACATGGGAAAAGTATCCCACAAGTAGTGATGTAATGCATATATGTCCAATCAAGAACATAATATCCTCAATATACCAATGCATATACATGTAAAAGAAAGAGAGGGTCATGGATACTAGTCAACAATAACACCATTCCGTTCACAATCAATATATCCTGGATGGATGAGGCAATAAAAAAATCACTACATTTCTTAGAAAGTCTTAAGTTTAAAGTTGGAAGAAACACACATGGGAGTAGTCTTAGAGGATATTCATAATATTCTTCTAGGATGTGGCATTAGAGGTTAACCTTGATTCCATTTCTCATTAACACATGCTCAAAGATTATCACTAAATGTGGGAAGTATAAAGCTGCAACCCTACTAATATTATTTCATGATTCCCACATTGGGCTCTAATATTATTTGTCATATTAGTGATCTTAATTTTCTTGCATTGCATCTGCCTTCTCAAATCTTTCATTGACCAATCTGCTACAAGGGTTCTAAGTCATCCTTCTTGTTGGACAAAAAAGGAAAAGTGAAAAAACAACAGATCTCTTAAACATGATTACTTGTTGTTGCATAGTATGATGGCAATGAGACACTAAGTTTCTCTCCTACTTTACACACACACACACACACACACACACAGACACACACACACACACATATATATATATATATATATATATATATATATATATATATATATATATATATATATATATATATATGTGTGTGTGTGTGTGTGTGTGTGTGTGTGTGTGTTGGGGGTGGACAGATTTGACCTATGTTTTGACATGCATAACCAGACCCAGACCCAATTCATATTATTTATATAGATAGGACGTGCCAAAAAGTTTGACCCATATTTTGTATACAGACCTCACTAGGTTCAAGGTAAACCCACAACTGAAATCCCAAATACCCAATTTCATTAGATATATGTATACATAAAATTATTTTTATAAGTAATATGAATTTTATTTGTTAGATACATCTTAGTACGAACTTTCAAAATTACATTTGATTTAAAATATGCTTCTTTGGTCATATTCTACGTCTAAGTTATGTGTATGAATTTGATATTTAACATTTTATAAATAATGTACAACATAATCTAATCATATAAATAGAATTCATATTACCTAGGTTAGATTTTTTTTTAAATTACGTCAATCCAACAATTTTAGAAAATTCATTGTTATAAAATCTGCATTTTCTAATCAATGGGAGGTTGCATAAGTACTAAAAATGTTTGAATGTTTTTAATCATATTAGTTATGGAATAACCAACCAATCACTTTCTTTAGGTCTAGCTGATTAGGTTACAGTTACTAGTAGTCTCCAGAGTATGTGTCCTTGAGTTTGACAATCAGGCCTCATATGCTTATACTACTCGACACACACTTGTGTTTTGCACATGCAGTTTAGGTGTGTCACCCATCATAGGAATGTTCTACATGTGGGATGACAAAGATAAGGGTATTGAAACTCAAAAGCAATAATTGACACAATCATCTATGATAAAGCCTTCATGTAAAATATGACTATAATTAAGTCAAAGAAAGAAGATTAAGTTCTAGGGATCACTACTTCCTACTTCTACACCATGAAAAGGAATGATAGAGGAAGAAAGCTCCCTTCAACTTTATATTGCTGATCAAAATCATGATGGTGTTGTGGATTTCATTAGGAAATCCTTGAAGATAAACAAAAATGTAAGACAATGATAGGGGTAGTCAAGAAATTTAGACAAGTTAAGAATTATTTGATAAAATAGAGCGGTGGCCATGTTGGAGGTTTTGTAAATAATGTAAAAAGAAAAATGAAAAATAACTATTCTTCAAGAAAAATATGATTTGTTATAAATATGTTTTCTATAATAAAAATGGAAAAAGAGAATAGTGGTTAAGAGCAAAAAGTGACTCATAATATATAAAAACTAGTAATAACTCTTAATAACTAAGGAAACCCACCTTGCAATGCATCACACACAAATCAAATTATTCACCTTTTCTTGTGGCCCAAAGAGAAATTATTCTTGGGTGGAAGATTTTTTTTGGTGAATATGGTTGGAATATAATTTTTACACTTTGGGACTAGATCTCAGTGAACAAACCTTCTTGTTGTGACCTTAAGCAAAGTAAAGAACACGACTACAATGATCAAGTAATGAAACATGCAGATCAACGCAGGAATGCATCAAGTTATAATACATACATCTCTTTTCACATGCGTGAAAGAGTAATTGATGGACTTGCAAAATAGGGAAATGATCCAAACAATACAAACATCTTTTTGAAGGGATCATAGATTTGTAAGCAATACAACTACAAAAGGAAAATGTTGATGTATGCATAAGGAACAAGGTAAAAGAAATATGTAATCGAGATGATATAGCCAAATCGAACATACTGGAGGCACATTTATAAAATGATGTCAAGTTAACCACTCATTGTTCAAATAGGTAGTCACATATTGTACACCCCAGGACAAACTCCTAATCTCATTTGAATGAAAATAACTGAAATAATGTCTAGGATCATTATTAAGGGACAAAAAACGTCAAAGATGACAACTTTGAAATAAGGTGAAGGGCCAATCTGTTGGACCATTCTAAATGGGTAATCAAAACTTCTAATTTCAACTAGATACTTTATTTATCTAGTAATTAGGGTTTCATTATATTCATCTCATACCATACATACTCCTCAAATGATTACATCGAGAATATAGAAAAATCGATAGGAAAAGGTAAACTATATATTGCAAGAGAAAAATTTTGAGCAAGGAAAATTAAGATTTTATTATGATTACAAAAAAACTATCTACCATTATGATGACTATTTCTATTCACCAATCCCTCTAATATTTGAGATAGATAAGAATCTGTGTGATATTTCGCAGTAAAGAATACAAAAATACTTATGAGTATAATATACCCTTCATTCTTGATAAGACTATTACTATAAGGTAGGGTGGTTTATCAACAACTTTGTATTACATATTGTTGGTAACCCACTGCTTCCATAATCTCATTTTCAACGAAAATCTAAATTTTAAGCAGAAATATGCTAAGGAGATGGGACAAGGCATGACATAGGAGGGAAAAGAAAGAAAGAGGTTGGTGCTTACCGTTGCTTTGAGGCATTCTTTGCAACACCATGGTAGAAGAGAGGAGGCCAGGATAGGATGCAGAAGTTCATGATGATGGAAGAGGGTATAATTTGGTAATTGATGTCGAACCATGGGATAGAAGCCTACAACTCATACATGTATCTAAATATTACCATGTTGGGTATTCTAGAGTACTTTTTGGCACTTGTCACTCAAGAGTGTAAAGTTTTGATATAGTTATGTAATTTTGTCTAATGAGAAACTTAATGGTAAATGTTGGTGGCTTTGTTCTACTATAGAGACAAAATACTTCTTGAGGTGAGCGAGCATGTCATATTAAAAAAAATCTTTATGCTTCCAGAGAGAGTACTCATATTACAACATTCTAACAGTTCTCTATCCTATATTGACACAGATTTTAGAAATGATTCATGAAAATAGAAGTCACTATTATTTGGATCCCATTTAGTTTACAGTGAGATTTTAAATGTATTAAGAATATGTACACATATACAATGAAGATTAGAGTTCAACTACAAATTAAGTAAGAGTATGTGACGTCAGTTCTATCATGGGTTGATCTGGTCTGTTTTCTTTTCTTCCATTTCAACAAGACAATGTTCATTGCACAACTAGGAAACAATGCCGATACAAATTATGTAGTGGGGGTGCATGAAATGATATCAACAAAATAGAAAGTAGTTCCCAAACTAACTAGCTCTTCTAAACTATTTAATACATATATTTCTAGAGTACCTTTGCAAGCTACAACCTGATCAACTAGGGAATAAAAAATAGCAGAAGAAAGACACCAAAAACTAAAAACACTGGTAATATCTAAAAGTTGGGTAATAACGCCCAACAGACTATAAGAAAAACTCACTACAAGAAAATGGTTTTTCTTCATAGGCCAATCTTGGGACAAACTCATCTCTATAGGCCCTCACAAATTGGACTGGTTATAGGCTTGTCCCTCACAAATGGTCCATGAAGAGAACTCCTATGACGAATACCAGTGTCCCTTGAAAATACAATTGTCACAGACTAGGTGACCCCCATAAATGTTATATTGAAGGACTATTTAGTCTTCACAAATACATTCTTGAGGGCTTATTTAATTCTTATGAATACATTTTTGAGGGACTTGATGGTTTTGACAAATATATTTTTGAGGGGATAATGCCCTCATTAATGTTATTTTTGAGGGACTATATGGTCCTCGTCACTACCATTTTGATGAACAATTTTTTCTTCATCACTACATTTGTGAGGGACTAAAAACCTTCATCAATATATTTATGATAGACTAATGGACAATTATTTTAATTTAATTATTTTTATGTAATAGTTATTTTAACAAATATCAATTTTCATCTTCAATGAAAAGTTTTAAATTTTAAATTTCAATCGATATTTATGTAATATTCACATGACATCATAACAACATCCACACACTAAAATACTACACAAGAATGTCAAACCACCTAAATCAATATTTGTAGTTGAACCAAAATATTATCCATACATTGCGTGGTCAATGTTAAAGTAACTTAAAATATACAAAATTTAATATTGATAACAATCGACACATCATATCTTGAAATCCTAAGATCTATCATGTCTTTAGTTGCTCTGGTACTCTTTATGAATGTCATCTCGCATACGATTAGCTCCATTAAGATCCTAAAAATGACACCAACATAAATTCAATAGAACTTGAAAGCCTGAAAAATATTTAAACCATAGTAGAAAAATGAAAGTACCCTTATAATTTGATTTTGGTGTAATCCAAGGTGCATTGAGGGTCTAAATCCATCTTTGAAAGAAAATATTTCCTGCCAATATAAATAGGAAAAATAGATAAGCTAACCAATCATCTATATCTTAAGGATGATGAAGATAACCAAATAGAAATTTTAGATAGATTTATAAATTGTCTTGATAATATGATTATCCAACCATATTCTCCAATTAGCTATCAAGTCTTATTTGTGTAAATTTACAATGGAATAGAAGTCACATATACATGGTAGACAAAACACAATCTATTAAAAGGTGGTATGGGAAAGAGCATTGTTCAAAGAATATTGAATACCTCATTTGAATTGTGAACTCTAGGTGTAAAGGACACTGAGGATGATGTTATTTGAGTGATATGTATTTGAGGGTGACTTTGTGGATTTTTGTCAAAAGGAGGGCACCAACTTTCAACAGTATCATTTAAGAAAGTACAATTATTTGTCAATGTTTGTATGGGATTATCAACATCCAAATTACACTATAGTTTCTATGAGGTACATGTGGATGAGAGATTGGTGGGTGTCCATTTGTAGCACTTTTCATGAGAAACATGCCTCCAAAAGACCCACTTTCAACACCTTAGATTTGAAACATATTTGTAGTAGGTCTAGCTTGACTACCTTGCATGTGCAACATGCCTAATCTAGTCCTACTTGAATTGCTTTATCTAGGAAGGATGCCTAATCCAGCATGGCTTGAATTTTGTTAAGTAATGCAACATACCTATTTTGGGTTGCATTCCTCAAGTGGTATTTCAAATCTAATTCGTGCAGCTTTACCTTCATGTCCTATCTCTTTGTGGCCGGTTCCAATACCACAAATTGTAGCCTTTTTTGTAGGTTTTAAAACTTGCAAATAAGCTTAATGTGTCAACTCATCAACTTCTCTAGGATCTGATTCTTCTTGGTTTGCTACTTGATTTTCCACAATTTTAGATATTATTTGTTGTAGTTATAAAGGACCATATAAGGAAAAAATAAATTGAGATAAGAAAACATATGAAGCTTTCCAGACAAGAAGGAAATCAAAAGATTCATACAGACTAACTACTTGTGGACTTTTGTCATAAACCTTTTCCAAAAATTTGTTAAGGGGTACATTGGGTTGTTCTTCACTGACCTATACATGATTGATAAAATGTTTGTTGTCCATATTAAAGGATTGAAGGCTATTCATGAAACAAAGTTAACAAAATACCATTTCTGCTAGGTAGCAACTCCATGGTTTAGACCATGTGGTGTGATCCATCACTTTTTTCGCTCTAATTTCCTTATTGATCTCATATTTTTTAAAATAGATAAGAAATAAATAATCATATTAAATAGACAAGTAAATCTAAAAATGAACTATTAATCCATAAAGGTTTTACTTTGGACTTTTTGGTTCCCCATTCATGTAAAAGATTTTTAAATTGTTATATATCTATTGATGCATTTTTCCACTATCTTCATCACCAATTCTGGATTAGTCTCATACTTTTCATAGATATCTTTCTTTACATGTGACCTCCACACTGATATTCCTTTTCTAATATGTTCATCAATGTGATTCCATGCATTGGGAGGAATGCCAAAATCAATGTATTTATAAAATAAAATATATTACTGTAGTAATAATAATTACACAAAAAATAAGTACATAATGAATAAGATTACCTCAATGAATGACTTTCTATCTACAAAAGCTTGTTTTGGTTGTTCATCCCACTTCAAATCTAGATGCCATATGTGTGGTTTTCTTGTTAACATATGGCAATACTGATTCAATTTGGCACCATTTTTCCCAAACACTTGTCCATCAGAATCCCATTGGACCTTGTGACGTGGTTCCCTAGCCTTAGGAAGTAGGCTTTGCTCACTTGCAAGCCCCCATCCAAACTTTCTATTCTCATGTTCATTCTCAAAGTTCTTTTGATTTTTGACATCATGCTCAACATTATTATACAGGGATGTAGATGGTGGAGTGTGTACTACATCATGTGATTGCTCAATAGTGGAGGGAGAGGACAAAGAAGGTTGGCTTAGTCAGATGTTACTTGTGGCTCTAGTAATTCTGCTTCCTACCATCCTACAAATAACAGTGTAATATAATTCATTATGACTAATTTTTTTAAAAATATTAGTGTAAAAAAATTAAAGGGTATATCAACATGTAGGACTCCCATTATTTCATTGCTTATTTGAGAAAATAAAAGAAACTAGAAAATAAAATACCCCACTAAATTGTAGATGCAAGTAATGAAATAGATGATGTACTATAATTTTATTTTGATAAAACATGCAAGTAATGAAATAGATGACGTACTATAATTTTATTTTGATAAATAATTACAAGTAAGCCATGAAACATATGATATACTGCTAACATACATATTGAAATCTTTTTTTTATATCTCTAAAAGCCCCATCAAGTTTTTTTTATTGTTTGTATCAACAAAAGATCCCAAAATGTCACTCCTCATGCAAGACACATGCCATTGTCAGTATATTGAACTTGTACATTAGTCAACCAATTCTCAACAACTGGTACTTCAAAAAAATCTTTAGGAGGATGCTTGAGCACTATGCACCAATCATCATCATTCAGATCCTTCACATAAAAGCACTACAATGCCTGAGAAGTAAGGATAAAGGGTTTGACTTTTCATTTTATCCTAGAAGTGTTGATTTGTGTGAACCCGTATTCATCAATTCACAACCCATTAGAAGTGCTTTCATCGTACCAAGACCATATAAACAATGGAACTTTTATTCCTGGACCATAAGTGAGCTCAATAACCTCCTCTAAGTAGCCATAATATGTGAGCATTAATAAGTTTTCTATCTCTACCACTTGAATAACTTGATGTGTCCGTAGACAAGTACACTCCACTATTTTCTGTACTACATATAGATTCAATATGCTTTGAACGAAAGCGATATCCATTGACTATAAAGCCTTCATAAGACATTCCTCTGTCAGAAGGGCCCTAGGATATCCATATCAATTCCTTACTAATATTTTTTGACCTTATCTCTCGCATATTCATTACCTATTTTGCAAAAAATAAAACATTAACATAAGATCCACTGTTCGAAACAAGATGATTAAACTTTTTATTAAAATACTCACATGCTCTTTTAACCACATAAAACTTCCTTGCATGTTTCATTTTTAATTTTTTTGGTGGAATGTTGGGTTCCCTTTCTTTACGAAAACATATGTGTTCACTATTTTTTATTATAAAATACCAAGTTAGTGTAAAATAAATTCAACATAATTTTACCAAGAATTAAATGATATAATTTTTACCTTCTATAAATATCAAATTTATCTTTGTTGAAAATGGCATAGCGATGGGATTGTTCTAAAGTGTAATGTCAAAATTCCTTGACACCCCCACTCTAATTGGAGATCCATCAACATAATGGGGTCTGCGGTTGAGTTTTGTCCCAAAATTGGGTAAGTACCCAGTACAAAATGTCTAACTTTCTTCAACCAAATAACCTTTAGGAATAGACCCTGCAGGCTTAGCTTTATTTTGGGCATACTTATTCCATTTTTTCAAGTACCTCTCTATTGGGTACATCCACCTATACCGAACAATTCCAACAATCCTGGGTTCATAAGCTAAATGGGGATTGCAGATGAGTTTTGTCAAAATTGGGTATGTACCTAGTACAAAATGTCAAAATTCCTTGACACCCCCACTCTAATTGGAGATCCATCAACATAATGGGGACTGCAGTTGAGTTTTGTCTCAAAATTGGGTAAGTGCCTAGTACAAAATGTCAAACTTTCTTCAACCAAATAACCGTTAGGAATAGACCATGCAGGCTTAGCTTTATTTCAGGCATACTTCTTTAGTTTTTTCAAGTACCTCTCTATTGGGTACATCCACCTATACCGAACAATTCCAGCAATCCTGGGTTCATAAGCTAAATGGATGGGAAAATGCATCATAATGATGAAGAAAGAAAGAGGAAATATTCTCCCCAATTGGCAAAGTGTGACAAAAATTTCTTCATCCAAATCCTTGAATTCTTCAACATCAATAACATTTGAGCAAATCTTGTTGAAAAATGAACAAAGATTAGAAATAGATTCATACACGTATAAGATTATGCAATGTCGCAAGTCAACTGGTAAAATTTATTGCATAAGAACATGGCAATTATGACTTTTCAGTCCACTCAATTTTCTATCCTTTTTGTTAACACACCTAGATATATTAGATGAATAGCCATCTGGAACTTTCAACATTTCTAACATAGATAAGAACTTTTCTTTCTCCGTAGTGCTCATTGTGTAAGATGTCAGTGGCAAGTAATATCGATCTCCAGTATCTACATGCCATAAATCTCTTCTAATGCCCAATTTCTTCTGATCCTGGCAAGATTGCAAGTTGTCTTTACTTTTCTTAGAATCAAACAATAATGTGTTGAAGATGTTCTCACACACATTCTTCTCTATGTGCATGATGTCCAAATTGTGCCTAACCAATAAATACTTCCAATAAGGAAGTCAAAAGAAGATTCTTATCTTATTCTGACCATGTGGTAATGACATAACTTGATCTCCCATCCTCTTGTGCTTATTGTTTTTCCCAAATATGAAATTTTGATATCCTTCAAATTTCCTTAGTATATCTTCACCAAATAGTGTCTTAGGTAGTTGGCAAAAATCCTATTCATCGTTAAAAAAATTCTTGTCCCGTCTATAGGGATGATTCATCAGAACAAAATGTCAAATGGAAACCATGGCATTGTTTTTTCCCAAACTCCAATCATTTTGATGAAGTACTCAAATTACAACAAGGGCACCCTTGATCTTTCTTCCCTTTAGTACTCCGACTAGACTAGTCACCATATGCAAGGAAATCATTGATTGTCCATAAAACCATTGACCACATCGTGAAATATTTTTTGATATGTGCATCATAAACCTTGACTCTGGGTTCCCAAAGTAGCAATAACCCCTCAATTAATGGCTCCAATTATACATCAATATCATTTCCAATCATGTGCGGACCTAGAATCAAAAGGGACATCATAATAAATTGTTCTTTCATGAGAAGCCATGGTGGACTATTTAGAGGTGTCACCAACACAGGCCAAATGATTTGTGATGCACTCATAATGCCAAATGGATTGAAACCATTAGTATATAATGCTAGTCTAACATTGTGTGGTTCAACAACAACGTCTGGATACTTGGCATCAATAGACAACCATTCATCTACGTCTAAAGGATGATGAACGACCATCCTTGCCTTTTCCCTTACATGGCCAAATCATATCATTAGAAATAGTAGAGGACATATACAACCTCTATAATTGAGGGATCAAAGGGAAATGATACATGACCTTGGCAACAACCTTCTTTACCTGAGTTTTGTATTGCCTCTCATTCCATCTTGAAGAACCACAAAAGTCACACTTATCTTTTAAAGTTGCATCTTTATAAAAAAGCATGCAATCATTCGTACAAACATCTATAGTAGCATGATCTTATCCTAAATCTTTCACAATTGCATTTGCTTCATAGTAAGTCTCCGGGAATAGGCAATTCTTATCTGGAAATCCCGAGATATGCAACTGTAACAACTTTGTAAAAGAGTTGTTTGACCCTCAAGATTCCTCCTTCAGATATAGCAAAGGAACCAAATAGGACAGCATTGAATGAGTTTTACAACCTCTATATAGATGTTGATCAGCCTCCTTGATGAGCTTGTTAAATCATTGTGCATCTAGATTTGTAGGTGCCTCTACCATTTCAATAGCATTGTCATTTGTTGTGTCTCTCATACTAAACATATATCCCAACATTTGATGTATATTTTGGGTGCTAGGTATGTTTGGTGCCAAAACTTGTATGCTCCTACTAATCACTTCTCCATGAAATGTCCATACCTCATAGCTATGCACAAACCCTTTTTGTAATACATGTAAGAATACCTCTTCCTATATTTTAAGGTATCTATTTAAGCATACCTTGCAAGGACATATTAATTTTCCTTGTCTAGTTGGTTTTTGGTGGATTAAAGCAAATTCAATGAATTTTTATAACCCTGCCTTGAATACACCACTTTGGACTCTATTCCTAATATACATCCAACTCCAATCCACTTGAAAATCCATCTACATGAGAATAAAATATATGGATCAAAATGTCTCTTTGTGATAGAGAAGTTGTCCATCTACTTTAATTTTATGTTCTATTTGATCAAAAAAGTAAATTATACGCCTTTCGAATGATAATACCTACTTCACTGAATACAAAGGTTGTAAGGGTACACAACATGCAAATATAAATGATGCTCAATAAGTAGCTCCTATGAAGTTTAAGTCTTATTTGAACTAAAATCCAATCAATTATGTTTGGTTATGCCTTATATGCTTTTGTTAGGAAATTTGTCATAATGATCATGTATCATTATTTTTATGACAAAAATGATAGATTTCACACAGTCAAGCAGTTCAAAATATAATTAAATACGACAATTTGGCAACATAAGTACATTTTAAACACATTTTAACATGATTCAACCACATATACATGCATTGCTCATAATGGCCCACATGATTTTCATTATGGATATAAGACGAATTTCTATATACAACATCATAGTCCATTTTTTGAAAATGGTGTAAATAATTATACCAATTAGTGTAATGGAAATATATATATCTTTCATAAATTATTAATTCATGAAATACTGAAAAAAATCTGCAGGAGACTCATAATATATTACAATTTCAATTAGTCACAAAAAAATTAATTAATCAAGAAGCATCTTGTCTCAATTATATAAATTATATATGAAATATGAAGAATAAAAAACAAGAATATATGTGAGGGATTGACAAATGTACTAAGTTGGTGCAACTTATAGTTTATATACTCAATTTTTCCAAGAGATTTGACAACCTATAAATATACCCTCAATATCAAAGTCAATTAAGACATGGAGACGAAGATAAAATAGTAAAAAGATAATCTTGTAGATAACTTAGAACCTCATCCCCATCGTAGGGCATGACCTAGTGGTCCTTAAGTATGAGTTTGTTACACGGTGAATCATGGTTAGGGGAATGGTAGGAAATACAAATTATTATTTTTTTATCATGCTAATGGGAAAGGAGAAATATTTCATAATTTTATGGGAAAACTTGACATACTTTTATCCCTGTAGAAAAGCATGGTGAATCACGCAGAAAAAAGTTTCTTTCAAGATTCCACTACTTATTTATATGCATTCAAAAAAAAAATCAAACAACATTCATACTTATGCTTAAAAAAGCTATAAAGAAATTTCCTCTATCCATCCTTATCCGTGAAACAAATACATGTTTTAAGTTTTTTCTCATTCATGTCCCTTGCCTCATGAACATGTTAGCAAACAACACATTTACACAAATTTTCCATCTTAAGTCACCGTCATCGTCCCCTTTCCCTTCCCCTTCTCCTTTCCCTTGGCTATTTATTGTTCACCATGTAGAAAATATTACAAGTGTTAAAAAAACTTATTTTGGGTTGGTTTCGGATCAGACAACAACTGGGTTGATACATAATAGCTCGTCCCAGAAATAAATTTTTTACTAGATGGCATGTCCGGAATCGGACCTGATTTCATAATGTGAAATCCGGAACTAAACTTGGTCATATAATTTTGTTAATTACGCATGATATGTAGTAATTTGTACATGATAAGAACTTATTTTTCTCTAAATTTGTCAACCCATAGTCAATTCGGGTTGAACAAGTCGCCACTTAAAAACGACCCAGTTTCAATTCAGACATCAATATCCAAACTCAGAGCCGATCCAGATTGTTAAAATTTAAAACCAGAACTGATTTTTTCTAGGTTCGACGGGATCAGGTTCACAAGTTTGGACAAAATTTGACAACCCTACTAAAAAGATACTACAAATGTCAAAAATAGACGAAGTAAACATTATAAATTTAGATTATTACCGGGACAAAAAAAGACACATGCAGGGAAAGCAATAGGGGGATTATAATTGTCCATTGCTATTATTTGCCGCTTCTTCATCATTGATTTCTTCATGATAATCCTATCTTGGAGAGGAAAGACGCTGAAAGTTAGTAAAGATCTAGCTTTATGTCTATTAGGGACCTGATAAAAAATTTCTAATGCTACTAGCAGAACACAGTGCCGACTTGTGGTACTTTCTAGCTTTGTATCTATTGCTGATCGTTGACATTGCAAAGGTCAGGAAGATCAGTTACCTGGAAAGATGGTGGATTGGATTTGCCTTAAAGAGGCACGACACCGACAACACAAGAAGGAATCACCTTTGTTTCTATTGCGGCCCAATTGACCCAAGCACTACAGTGACTCAAGATATAAAACACGAAGAATGCAACGATGACTTGAAATCGTGACACCGACACAAAGAGAAGCAACGAGTCTTGAGTCAAAAGGAACTGCCACACACGGGCGAGAAACCTTCCTTCTGAAATGGATAGAATAAGGCTCTTATGGAGAACACTGATTTGGCGGGGTAACATATATTTATCATAGTGCACTAAATTGATTTTAGAGGGAAATACCGGTTTTGGAGGGAAAAAGGGAGGGGAGCCCATTAATTTTGTTGTGAGGGATTATTGTAGTTTATAATTTATTTATAAAGGAAAGGAGGCCACAAAAAATTGGCATCTTGTAAGGACACTGTTGAGGGATAAATCCTTACCGGTTAGGACGGATCTCTCAATAATAGATGTTTATTTTGAAGGCCTCTCATCCCTCACAATTGTCCTTCATTAAAGGCCTTACTTTTTGTAATTACCTCAAAGGAAAAATATAAAATATTATTATAGTGTTTCAAGACTAACCATTTCAGACAGCTGAGGGGGAGGCATCAAAAGACATTGGGAAAATAGACCCCAATGTTTGATACTTCTAGGGTGGATGCCAAATGATATTTGCAATATCATGTAATTCTTCAACTAAACAGTTCTTTAAAACTATTTGACAATATTCTGGAATGGATATTGCTAGAATGGTCAAGTAGGCTACTTACCAATCAACTAGGACAAGAAACTAAACACATATAAGAAACCAAAAAGGAAAGCTTGAGCAGTTAACTAAAATGAGGGGGAAATTTCAAATCCTCTTTTGGCTACTTTTCAAGGTTACATCCACTCACCAAACACCTAGCCATCATAAATACTAGAATTGAACTCTTTCATTATTCAGTTGTGTAGGCTTTTCAATCAACCCTCATTGTATATTGTTGTTGTGTTGATTTCTTTTTCATGGTAACCAAGGGATATGAAAATTGAGTCTTGTGAGGTAAAACTGTGACGTCCCCAGATTTTGGCTTCTCCAAACCCTATTGGGAATGAGAGGTCAGAATCCGAGAACATCATCCAATCATATCAGAAAGCGATGCGGAAGCATATGCGCACACATGAACATACAACCATAACATTCTCAACATTCAACATGTAAATTTATACAATATGAATTATTACACAATGATTTACAGTTACATATTGACTGAAGATTCTACAGTCTAAGAACATGTATGCTAAACTAGGATCTACACAATAGGTACAACTTGTGCAACTTGCTCACATCCTATTCTTTTATCCCATTCTAGCTCTGGACCTAGAAAATACGAGAAACAAAAACATCAACAAAAGTTGGTACGTGGAATTAAAGAGCTATACTATGCTGGCATATTGAAAATACTAGAAAAAGAAGAAAGAGAGAAAGAAACATTATTTAATGGCAGAAAATCAAGTAAACCCAAGTTATTAATCATATTTCAATAGACATGTATTACTATGGTGGATTTAGCACAAACATAAATATTGGGCTCTATCCCTGCGTACCTTGTACCATTAGGGATCTCCCCGCGTACCTTGTACCATTAGGAAGGTGCTAGTCAACATTAATACTTTCCCTCTCTAATAGGGAGATTAATGAACCATCAGTAACTACATTCCATTTTCTTTCCTTAGTATTCTTATTGTTCAAGGCGGAAATGACAATACATATAGATTTACATCCAACAATGTATTTCAAGTACAAACAAGCAAGTACATATACTTAACATCCAGCAAATCTAATCATATAATTATATCCACGTACCTGAGTTCAGATATTCCTCACATATCCATGATCATCTAGATAATCTGGTCAACACCTGATTTAAAGAAATTAATCATCATTAATATATGTACACCATATTCTTGGTATTTTAGGTCCAAATTAGGGTTTTACACCAAAAATAGGTTCAATTGATCTTAAATATGTCTCTGGTATTTTTATAGAGATCCAGATGTCATTCTAAGGGTCTGGTATGATTTTTATATGTTTCTGATAACTGGTCTATTTTCTAGAATTAAAATGAGGTTACAAACAAGGAATTGGATTTTAATGAGAAAAGACCTAAAATTTCTCAATAATATTAAGATCAGAGTCCACATTTAATTTCCAGATGATATTAGGGTTCAAACTTATTTTTCTCAGATTTAACCTCGACCATTTTCTAATTATATCATTTAAATGAAGCATTCTCATCTAAATTAAATATCGTCAATTTTAGTTCATCAAAGTCTGATCTAAGGATCCAGTAATGTACATGGCATTTTTCTGAGTCTAAGAGTATTTTTGGATAATTTATAGGCCAAGGGAGCTATTTATAACCAATTGTGCAAGATTAAGTCTATTTCTGACAATTAATAAATGCTTTATCTTTTAAAGGGCTTGGGCCGGCCGGTTCATCCGGTTTGGACCCGATTCAGGCTGAATAGGACTCGACTCGCCTCTCCTATCCTGGACCAGGTTTAGTCGATGCCCCTCTCCCTTCTCGCGATCTGCTGTGTGCGCCCCGACCTGGGCATGAAACCGCCGCCGTCGTTGCCTCCCCTGGATGAGCGATCACAGTGGATCCTTCCTCCTCAGAATTTCACAACCGCAAACACGACCGCAAAGGCTGCCGCTGGTGTCGAGCCGTGGTGCTGAAGCCTCTCCCTGTTCTTCACGGCACCACTGAAGCTGCGCTTGCTGGTGAGGATCCCAGAAGCTCTGGGACTCCTTATCACTGCTTCTGCCCCGAATCTCCAGCGCCGCCACGGCACCTCAAAACCGCGACAGAGAATCCTCCTCGCACCCTGCTCCATGTCCCCCCTCACTAGTCGCAGATTTGTGCCCGCAACTTCCTTTCTGCTCCGAAGATCCTCGTCTACGAGCCGCAGGTGGTGGCTTCCGGAGCTGGGGCTCACCATTCACAGCTGCTACTGCGGTGGTGAAAGGGGGTTCTCCTCCCTATCTTGGTCTGCCTAAGGTCGCCGTCCTCATCCCAACGGGGGTCTCGGCGCACATCCTCCTCCATGCGAGTCTGTGCTAGCACCTCTAGAGTCGCCGCCTTCACTTCTGTTGTGTCGGCGTGGCTCGACAATGAGAAAAAGGACCTCTGCAGGTCCAGATCTGAAGAGCGCTCTTGGGTTGGGTGCCTTCAACAGCTCTGGATTTCCTCCTTGAACCCGTCCTTCACCTTCAATCTTGCATGGAACCGTGGCTAGAAAAGATAGGGAGAGTGGGGGGCTGTGTCAAGTGAGAGTCTGTTAAATGACCTTTTTTGGCAGATCTAGTGTCCCTCTTACAGTCACAGGTTGAGGCAGTCAAAGCCCAACGCCACATATGGCCAACAATTTTGAAAGATGTGGGGTTGAAGACGGAGCCTATTACATTAGATCATTCTCGAGTGAATCTGCGGCATACTTGAGCAGGCTGCGACTGCATGATGGGACATTTATTGAGACCTCCATCCTAAGTTCAACTGTATTCCAAAAATCCACATTGTTAACTAAAATCTAAATCATCTTTTTGACTTCTAACTTCCATATCTAATAGAAGGAAACTTTAAATAATATGGAATTCTAAACCTAGGTCCAATACCACTAAATGGAGTTTTTGACCATTATTGAGATCAAACAATCATTAGTAACATCTCAATTTAATTCCTCAAATGGTCTCATATAGCTCTATAAACCTCATTAATCATCAAACATTGCTGTAACACGTTCACTCTCATTATCCCGATCATTATACATCCCAATATTCATAAGTCAACCATCTAAATTCATGTATTCTCTAATTCATAGAAGAAGTCATGAGTACTCTAAAGTTGTACATATATAAAGATGTTGAACTCAAGCTACACATCAATTATCATCTAAAATCAACATCACAAGCCCGACTTATTTAATTTGATTCTATAATACTTCATACTCCATCACTATCTATTTTATTTTAGGTTTGTCTTCAAGAACTATATTGGGTATGAAAACCCTAAAATCCAGGGTCATCACATTCACTCCACCTTATATGGAATTTCTTCCTCGAAATTCAACTAATCTCATCCTTAAGAGGCTATTTAGGAGTTCAACTTCACATACATCATCATTGCTTTGTTTCTAAGACCACCATAGTTATATGCACTCTAAGTTGTCAGCTTAGGGTCTAGAGATTCTTGGGTGTGTCCACACTACCATATATATGTGGAAGCATCACTTAAAGTCTTAGCCATAACATGACATTATGATATCTTAGGATTACATCACCCCTAAGGATGCATGTTTTGTTCATACTTTTAAAGTTCAAGAGGAATTCATTTATATGCCATGGTATTCTGATCGTTCAAATCTAACATCATTAACCTCTTTACAATGATTTTAGGATTAGAGGAGACTTATCTTCATCCTTGATATTAGGTTTTTTTTCTACATAAGAAGGGCTTACGTAACATGCTTGACCATTAGGGTTTCACCCTATGGTGTGATATTCATACCCAACTTAGAAGCATACATTGAGAAGGATCAAAGTTACGAACTATATTTCTGATCATATATCATATGATCCAAAAATATTTTTATATCAAGTTCATGAGTTCAACTTTTTATGTCTTGCATGTATTATGTGAAGGAAAAAAAAAGAATATACTAAGTTTATCCCATGATCTCAGCATCATATCTTTCGTATTTCATATGAAGGGGAAGAGAATATTTTAAAGTCAAACTTATCATGATTTCAATCTTTGGTACTACATGTATAATATAGGGGGAATATAGAATAGGTCAAGCTTATATGAGTGACTCCTCATATATAAATCATCTACATTGCTCAAGTGAGGTTTCTATCATCATATATTAAGAAAGAGAAGAAGAAGGGAGAACATGTATTTTGAGTATCTTTTGCACAAAGCATCATACTCTCGTAACTAGAGTTCATATATTACCTCACTTGCAACTAATGATGAGATTCTCAAAATATGTCACTCTAGCTAGGACCTAACTCAGCCAAAGGATTGACTTTATCATATGGGTCATCTACCCATCCTTTTATTTTACCCAATTCTCACATATAGATTTGAATCATGCATAAGGACTCAACTCAACACTCGAGAGTAATCTAGTGTAGGATTTTATTTTTAACACATATCTCATATATTGGAGGCTAGGTCCTATGACCTTCTCCCTGTGGGTCTTACTCTCTCTAGAGTTCACCACATATCTCATCCGACCACTAGACATCCTCCTTGTATAAGAGCTTGAGGCTCATGCACACTCATCTCTATCTTAACTTAGCTTATATTAAGTAGGAAAAGGGGGTGTACTTTCATCATCACGACTTAGCATAGATCCTCTAAGAGTGGATTCAGCTTATATACAACTCAAATCTTAATAAGGAAACCTATACCATCATAGATCAACTTAGGTAAGATTCTATATACTTATTTCCTTCATCTTTCTTTTGTCTACCTATCTATCACATAATCTTATGAGGCTCTAGACTTATAATCTAGATCTATTCTCTCTTCTAGACTGATGTCACCTCCTTTCACTTAGATTGCATGAACACTAACTACTCTCCAGTGTGAGGGACACATTTTTATATTTACATATATAATAAAATATTATATAGTTTTTTTCCGAGAAAGAAGACGTAAGAGAAAATTGTCGAGGCTCGACCCGATTGGCAAACAAAACCGAGTGTCCCACACACAGTAGATAGTCTAGTGTCATGTAACCTAGTGAAATGGTGAGAACGAAATGTAGACTAGTGTAGCTACCCAATACATATGAGCTCTATATGGAAAGGGTTTCACACACTTGTCTGAACCTAGTTCTCGAACATCTAGGTTCTAACCTAGAGGCTAAGTCAAACCTTATTCCTATAGAACAACTTACTAAGTTACTAAGGTGTAAAGTTGAAAAACTACTAGAGGGGGGGTGAATAGAGTTTTTGAATAGTTTTAACAATTTATTTAATTCAAACAACCACAATTGAAATTTGAAGAGAGAGACAGGTGTTTAAAGTGGTTCCAACTATAGCAAATACTATAGTTGTCAGTCCACTACCCGGTTGCTTACCCAACCGGGATTTGAAAGTATATATTTTATTACCTCTCGAGGATTTATACAAAATACAATACTTTCCTTTACACCCTTTGAACAGCCTTCACTTGAAGTAGGTGCACCAACTTTGAGATAGCCTTCTATGAAGTAACTCCAAGCTCCCCCTTGAAGTAGCCTTCCTCTCTAGAAGTAATCTCCCGTTGCACCAGCCTTCCGAAGTAGCTCAAAGTCTCCTTCTTCACCAAGAAGATCTTCACCCTCTCCAATCCGCAGCCTCCAACCTAGGAGTAGCAAGGAGAGTACAAACAATAATAGGGAACAAGAAAGAAAACAGAAATTACAACTTATCCTTTGTAGCCCAAGGCTTGATTTGCCTAGATCAAGCGTATAGATCTCCTAACCAAGTATGTGAACTTGTGATTGCAGTGGGTAGGAGATACTAGCCTATAGGACATGAATTATGAGCTAAGGAATGAAATGGCCAATTGTCACAATGCTCAAATTGCTCACAAACAGATTGCACAAAGTATGCTCAAAGGTTTCTCAAGTGTAGCAAGTGTAAACAAGTGTGTTTTAGTGTCCTATGGCTTGTCCTATTTATAGGAATGGCCTAAGGATGCTTAAGGACATTCTAGAAAACTTCTAGGGTTTTCTAAGTGCTTAACTAGCCGTTAGGTACAAAGTTGTTGCTTTAACAACGGCTAATTAATTAATTCTACAGTTGCTGTCAGAGACCGTCTCGGTCGAGGAATGGTCGACCGAGACACCTACTCGGTCGAACTTTTGTCGACCGACAGGCACTCTGGAACAAGTGATTTGCAACGTCTTTCTCCAACTGCCAACTAACTTGTCTGTTGTGTCTAACGGCTACTTTGGATCTTTTCTCGGTCGAGAAGATTGTCGACCGAGAGTGTCTCGGTCGAGGAGTTTGTCGACCGAGATTGATCTTGTTTCAATGTTTCAATTTAGGCACTAATTATATGTATGAGTGTGCAAATGTGATCCTTTATGAAGGGGATGACTTATCTAAATGTGGTGTTTATCTAGGGAAGATCTAACGCTTGATTTACATGCAATCTAAGTACTTGTACATTATATATTTGTACAAGTTTTTACAAAGCGATTATATTGCATGAAAAACATAAATGTAAGCATATGGATTTCTCTAGTTGCTTTGTCATCCACCTTAATCCTGCATACTCAAGTAGCTCGTTAGATCAATAAGAATGAAATGTTTGTCATAATCAAAACAAAGGGATTTATAGATGTCCATTTAGCCAACAATCTCCCCCTTTTTGAAGATGACAAACATTTCCTAAATATAAAAATAACGGAAATATAAACCATATGAGTTTCATACCTTTAGATTACCTTTTGTAGCTTTTCCTCTTGTTTATAAATGTGTGCTTATTATTCCCCTTGAATAATGGAACATGAAATCCAATTCACTAGGGAATATGGCAACTTTCAATGTAAAGCCAAGAAGAGTTTATTTATGAAACTCATTGATTGAGTTTTTCTAAGTTTTAGTTTTGTATTTATTTCTCCCCCTTTGTCATTTCAAAAAGATATCCATTTAGAAATAAAAACTCCCCGTTAATGAGATGTCCCATCAAATCTAATGAAAAAGATGTCCATTTAGAAGCCAAAATATCATGATGTAATTAAGAGTTTATGTTTAAGTAGCACAAATATCAAAGAAAAAAAAACATCTTCCAAAGAAGTGATAAGCAATTTGCTTCCTAATTTGTTAAATTGATCTAGTGGAAGCGGTTTTGTAAAAATATCAGCCAATTTTATCTTCAACATGATGAAGGGAAATATGATTCTTAGTTTATTGATTTGCAAATATATTCAGTTTTATTGCAGACTTGACAACAGAAACCTGCTCGGTCGACGATCTTTCGACCGATAGTGTTCTCGGTCGAACAGTTTCTCGACCGAGAATGTGTCTGGATTTGTTTCATAACTGTTTTAAGTAATTGTGTCATAGATCCTTGTCAATTTTGCCACAATTTTAAAGGTTGCATTATTTATTTATTACTCCCCTTATTTTGTATGCTCTACAATGATGATCTTATAATCCATGTTTTGAAGATGTCTCATATGCTCTTTAGAAAAATATCCATTGGAATCAAGTAAAGATGACCAATTTCATTAAAAGCATGTATTACAAACATAGAAAGATAGACACATCATATATAGATGACTCATTACAATTATTCAAAAGTAATCATTACAATAACTCCAACACCTACTGGAAAGACTTAAGAATTACATCAATGTCAAGGTCTTTCCCAAGAAAAGGCTCAGTTCCATAATACTGGACCAAGGTTTGCCAATCTAGAGCACCTGTCTTAGTTAAAGCATATGCTTCCAAGAATGTAGGAACTCGGTCAAATCGGAAATGAGCGGCAATATCTTGCAGTTGCATGGATGAAAACTGAGTGTGCGTAAGATCCACAGATGGTGGAGGTGGAGTTTGATAATAGTTGTACGAAGGATTGTATGGATTGAGCATGCCAGGATTTAAAGAATACGGATATTCATCAGGTTGGTTTGGTGAAAGGGTTTGCATTCTTTGGTTTATATAAGTCATGGCATGATGGTTATAGTCTAGTTGTTTGCTAAGGTGATATTGGGAGCCAGCAATATAAGTAAGAGTGTTTTGAATGGGATCATGTGATAGGTTAGTAGGAGGAGGGGGTGGTGGTATGTCTTGATGAGATGTTTCTCCTTCTACTCTAGCCCTTTTATGACCAAAATCAATTCCCATTTTTTCTACTGTATTCTTACTTATTTTTTGTGGTCTACGCTCCCATGTATATCCCATATCCTCAAGTTGGGTCTTAAGGAAATGTTGAGTAATTTGGCATACAAAATCGGCATATGGAGGATTGCCAGAAAACTCAAGCATGTTTTTAAGAATGATGCGGATAAAATTTGTGGGAATACGTTGGATAATGGCATATATTAGACACATACGAAAAATAGGAACTTCAGACTTATTGGCTCTAGGATGTATGTTTGTTGAAACAATAAGGTTTATAATCCTAGCAGCTGGTTTGAGATTTATAGCATAATATGTGCCTCTATCTTCGTGACAGGTTGTATTGGATTGAAAAATGGTCCTTTTGATGTCACTAAGACTAATGGTATGGTCATCTTGGAGAAATTGGTTAAGGGGGTTTCCAGAAGTAAGGTCAAGGGTGTCTTGATATTCATCTATGTCAATGTTTAGCATGTCAAGAATGTCCCCTTCAGTAAATCGGAAGCTATGCCCATTGACCATAGTATAGAAGAAGATGGTTTCATTTTCAGAGTGGGAAATGAGGTTTGCATAGAATTCATTCACTACCTTGATGGAATAGGAAGGAAAAGAAGGGTTGATGAATTCTTTTAACTTTTGCACTTCGAAAAGGTCCTCCAAGTCGACGATGTTGATGAAGTCCATAACTTCAACTGGTCGTCGTGGGAGAGGAGCTTTGGAGGAAAGCCGTAGATATCGATCACCAGCATCTCCATCGACGAAGGCAATGTCGTTGATGATCGTCAGTGGTGGAGTAGCTTCCCGAGCTTCCCTTCCTTTCCTGCCGGCGACCTTCTTCTTTCCACGAGCAGATGATGAGGTCATTGTGTTTCTTGAAGGTGGAGAAGAAGCAAGGATGGCTTGTGGATGAGGATACTAAAGAGTTGCACAAAAATGTACTAGAGAGAGCCTATGGAAGCAAGAGTATGCAAGTGTGAGGAGGTGACTCGTTTTTGGTTCCTTTTATAACAATCCAGCGACCTGGTCGGTCGACGATTCGTCGACCGAGCATCCGCAATGGTCATGTTGCAGACGCGCCACTTGGCTCCCCAACGGTCATATAACGGTCATAAACGGTCATAACGGTCAGTTTACAACGGTCATATCCAACGGCTATTTCTCGGTCGAACAATTGTCGACCGACATTGTCTCGGTCGAACATTTGTCGACCGAAAGTGTGTCTGATACTAAATCTGTCTAGATTCTGTCGGTCGAGAGAGAGGGGCTGACCGAAAGGTTTTCGGTCGAAGAGTTCGTCGACCGACAGACTTACTGAGTATGAATTTGAAGCTGATTTTTAATGTAAGTGATAGACTATATTTGTAGAGCACATATATAGATTTTCTAAGGGAGTAATATTGTGTTTATTATTTGACAATATTGGGACAAGTTGTGATCATAAATTAATTATTCTTTTAATCATAAAAGGATATTCAAATAGTTATTATGTCAAACTTATTTTAGGTCGAATTTGACTACGACCATAGCGCCCCTTGGTCAAATTTTTATTTTAACCAAGAGGCAAGTTTGCAGATTTTCAAATTGAACATATCGAGTATAATATCTGCATACAATTTGGTTGAGTATCAAGTTGAAGCATACTACTTGATATAAGTCTTAAATGAAGGCTCAATTAATATCTCAATTTGTCTTATGTGTTGCAAGCAATAGTATATAACCAATGAATCATTTTGTTTTTTCGAACATTATCATGGATTCATGCATACAATTTATCATTATCTACGCGTGCAAAGTATTGAGAGTATATCCATGATGTAATGATAACAACATATAATTTCATCACATGATCATAAAGAAAATTTATTTAAACTGAGCATACTTTTGGTTTGTAAAGATGATTTCCAAAATAAACATCCAATCATAAATCATGAATAGATAGCAATTTCATTAATTTCAAAGAAATTCAGCAATTTTTGCAACATACTGGAAATCAGTGACATGCTCGGTCGACTATTTTCTCGACCGACAGTGTCTCGGTCGACAGTCTCTCGACCGAAAATATTTCTGAAACTGTTAATTGCTTCCAAATAAAACATAACTATGTAATTTAAATATTTATTTGTTATCCTATTTAGTTGAGATAGACGTAGAAATATGCAACTAAGGTCCTTGGTCATATCTCAACTTGATTCTGTTCATTTAGTTTGGAGGTTTTGGAACCCAAACTAACTCGACATCTTTTCTCTTATAAGGACATGAAAAAGAGTAATGTCCAAGACGTAAGCAATAATGGCAACATATAGAATCAACCTCAAGTCTTTTTCTATGGTTTTGTTCTAGGTTGTTCTTTGGTATAAATGTATTTGTTCCTTTAGGTACATATATAGATTGATGGGTTTGTGACTTTCTCCAACTAGGTTGATAGGACTTCTCTTTAGGCTTATAACCTAGTCCTCTTCTCCCAATTTGATGATAGGAATTATCTAAGATTTGATCAAGAATGCCATTATTATTCAAATTACTAACTTTTTGTTGTAACTTGGCAATCTCTTCCATTCTCTTCTTGATATCAAGTTTTGCTTGATCTAGATTAGATGACAATGAATATCTTTCTTTGACAATAGAATCATAATCTAGATGATTGCATAATAATGGTTGTTTTTTAAGATCGTTTACTTGAGTATGCAAATTGATCTTTTCCAAGGAAAGTAAATTGCAATTTGCCTCTATAGACTTTATCTTATTATCATAATCTTCTATGAATTTTTTAAGATCTTCGTTTTCGGATGTCATGGCAAGAAGCTTAGCATGTAATTCATCGTTTGCTTTATTTGATTTCTTTAATTTCTTCTTGCACTCAATATATTTAATATGTGTTTCTTCAAGACTAGCAACTAGTTCTTGTTTAGATAAATCATAAAGACTTACCTCCTCTTCTTCTTCACAAGTTGTAGCAATAAGACATTCTTTGTGCTTATCCTCTTCCTTTGATTTCCATGGGCATCTGGTTGTTTTGTGGCTTGTTCCTAAGCACCAATTGCAGCATGTTGTGGTTTTGTCCAAGCAACACCTTTCACCATTTCCCTCCATTCTTCAAGACCTGGTTAGGGTTCCTTGAAGCCTGCTCTGATACAAATTGAAAAACTACTAGAGGGGGGGTGAATAGAGTTTTTGAATAGTTTTAACAATTTATTTAATTCAAACAACCACAATTGAAATTTGAAGAGAGAGACAGGTGTTTAGAGTGGTTCCAACTATAGCAAATACTATAGTTGTCAGTCCACTACCCGGTTGCTTACCCAACCGGGATTTGAAAGTATTTATTTTATTACCTCTCGAGGATTTATACAAAATACAATACTTTCCTTTACACCCTTTGAACAACCTTCACTTGAAGTAGGTGCACCAACTTTGAGATAGCCTTCTACGAAGTAACTCCAAGCTCCCCCTTGAAGTAGCCTTCCTCTCTAGAAGTAATCTCCCGTTGCACCAGCCTTCCGAAGTAGCTCAAAGTCTCCTTCTTAACCAAGAAGATCTTCACCCTCTCCAATCCGCAGCCTCCAACCTAGGAGTAGCAAGGAGAGTACAAACAATAATAGGGAACAAGAAAGAAAACAGAAATTACAACTTATCCTTTGTAGCCCAAGGCTTGATTTGCCTAGATCAAGCGTATAGATCTCCTAACCAAGTATGTGAACTTGTGATTGCAGTGGGTAGGAGATACTAGCCTATAGGACACGAATTATGAGCTAAGGAATGAAATGGCCAACTGTCACAATGCTCAAATTGCTCACAAACAGATTGCACAA
Organism: Alisma plantago-aquatica; assembly: GCA_963693085.1. Classification (NCBI taxonomy): domain Eukaryota; kingdom Viridiplantae; phylum Streptophyta; class Magnoliopsida; order Alismatales; family Alismataceae; genus Alisma; species Alisma plantago-aquatica. Next base: position 128,479,090 of record OY856409.1, on the reverse strand, counting down.
AGTATGCTCAAAGGTTTCTCAAGTGTAGCAAGTGTAAACAAGTGTGTTTTAGTGTCCTATGGCTTGTCCTATTTATAAGAATGGCCTAAGGATGCTTAAGGACGTTCTAGACAACTTCTAGGGGTTTCTAAGTGCTTAACTAGCCGTTAGGTACAAATTTGTTGCTTTAACAACGACTAATTAATTAATTCTACAGTTGCTGTCAGAGACCGTCTCGGTCGAGGAATGGTCGACCGAGACACCTACTCGGTCGAACTTTTGTCGACCGACAGGCACTCTGGAACAAGTGATTTGCAACATCTTTCTCCAACTGCCAACTAACTTGTCTGTTGTGTCTAACGGCTACTTTGGATCTTTTCTCGGTCGAGAAGATTGTCGACCGAGAGTGTCTCGGTCGAGGAGTTTGTCGACCGAGATTGATCCTGTTTCAATGTTTCAATTTAGGCACTAATTATATGTATGAGTGTGCAAATGTGATCCTTTATAAAGGGGATGACTTATCTAAATGTGGTGTTTAGCTAGGGAAGATCTAACGCTTGATTTACATGCAATCTAAGTACTTGTACATTATATATTTGTACAAGTTTTTACAAAGCGATTATATTGCATGAAAAACATAAATGTAAGCATATGGATTTCCCTAGTTGCTTTGTCATCCACCTTAATCCTGCATACTCAAGTAGCTCGTTAGATCAATAAGAATGAAATGTTTGTCATAATCAAAACAAAGGGATTTATAGATGTCTATTTAGCCAACAAAAGTGAAAGGTGAGACTTAGTTTATAGGTTTAATGGTGAGCAAATGTTAGGTGTAGCTATTGTTCATGCTCTGATACCAACTGTGACGTCCCCGGATTTTGGCTTCTCCAAACCCTATTGGGAATGAGAGGTCAGAATCCGAGAACATCATCCAATCATATCAGAAAGCGATGGGGAAGCATATGCGCACACATGAACATACAACCATAACATTCTCAACATTCAACATGTAAATTTATACAATATGAATTATTACACAATGATTTACAGTTACATATTGACTGAAGATTCTACAGTCTAAGAACATGTATGCTAAACTAGGATCTACACAATAGGTACAACTTGTGCAACTTGCTCACATCCTATTATTTTATCCCATTCTAGCTCTGGACCTAGAAAATACGAGAAACAAAAACATCAACAAAAGTTGGTACGTGGAATTAAAGAGCTATACTATGCTGGCATATTGAAAATACTAGAAAAAGAAGAAAGAGAGAAAGAAACATTATTTAATGGCAGAAAATCAAGTAAACCCAAGTTATTAATCATATTTTAATGGACATGTATTACTATGGTGGACTTAGCAAAAACATAAATATTGGGCCCTATCCCTGCGTACCTTGTACCATTAGGGATCTCCCCGCGTACCTTGTACCATTAGGGAGGTGCTAGTCAACATTAATACTTTCCCTCTCTAATAGGGAGATTAATGAACCATCCGTAACTACATTCCATTTTCTTTCCTTAGTATTCTTATTGTTCAAGGCGGAAATGACAATACATATAGATTTACATCCAACAATGTATTTCAAGTACAAACAAGCAAGTACATATATTTAACATCTAGCAAATCTAGTCATATAATTATATCCACGTACCTGAGTTCAGATATTCCTCACATATCCATGATCATCTAGATAATCTGGTCAACACCTGATTTAAAGAAATTAATCATCATTAATATATGTACACCATATTCTTGGTATTTTAGGTCCAAATTAGGGTTTTACACCAAAACTAGGTTCAACTGATCTTAAATATGTCTCTGGTATTTTTATAGAGATCCAGATGTCATTCTAAGGGTATGGTATGATTTTTATATGTTTCTGATAACTGGTCTATTTTCTAGAATTAAAATGAGGTTACAAACAAGGAATTGGATTTTAATGAGAAAAGACCTAAAATTTCTCAATAATATTAAGATCAGAGTCCACATTTAATTTCCAGATGATATTAGGGTTCAAACTTATTTTTCTCAGATTTAACCTCGACCATTTTCTAATTATATCATTTAAATGAAGCATTCTCATCTAAATTAAATATCGTCAATTTTAGTTCATCAAAGTCTGATCTAAGGATCCAATAATGTACATGGCATTTTTCTGAGTCTAAGAGTATTTTTGGATAATTTATAGGCCAAGGGAGCTATTTATAACCAATTGTGCAAGATTAAGTCTATTTCTGACAATTAATAAATGCTTTATCTTTTAAAGGGCTTGGGCCGGCCGGTTCATCCGGTTTGGACCCGATTCAGGCTGAATAGGACTCGACCCGCCTCTCCTAGCCTGGACCAGGTTTAGTCGATGCCCCTCTCCCTTCTCGCGATCTGCTGTGTGCGCCCCGACCTGGGCATGAAACCGCCGCCGTCGTTGCCTCCCCCTGGATGAGCGATCACAGTGGATCCTTCCTCCTCAGAATTTCACAACCACAAACACGACCGCAAAGGCTGCCGCTGGTGTCGAGCCATGGTGCTGAAGCCTCTCCCTGTTCTTCACGGCACCGCTGAAGCTGCGCTTGCCGGTGAGGATCCCAGAAGCTCTGGGACTCCTTATCACTGCTTCTGCCCCGAATCTCCAGCGCCGCCACGACACCTCAAAACCGCGACAGAGAATCCTCCTCGCACCCTGCTCCATGTCCCCCCTCACTAGTGACAGATTTGTGCCCGCAGCTTCCTTTCTGCTCCGAAGATCCTCATCTACGAGCCGCAGGTGGTGGCTGCCGGAGCTGGGGCTCACCATTCACAGCTTCTACTGCGGTGGTGAAAGGGGTTCTCCTCCCTGTCTTGGTCTGCCTAAGGTCGCCGTCCTCATCCCAACGGGGGTCTCGACGCACATCCTCCTCCATGCGAGTCTGTGCTAGCACCTCCAGAGTTGCCGCCTTCACTTCTGTTGCGTCGGCGTGGCTCGACAATGAGAAAACAGACCTCTGCAAGTCCAGATCTGGAGAGCGCTCTTGGGTTGGGTGCCTCCAACAGCTCTGGATTTCCTCCTGGAACCCGTCCTTCACCTTCAATCTTGCACGGAACCGTGGCTAGAAAAGATAGGGAGAGTGGGGGGCTGCGTCAAGTGAGAGTCTGTTAAATGACCTATTTTGGCAGATCTAGTGTCCCTCTTACAGTCACAGGTTGAGGCAGTCAAAGCCCAACGCCACATATGGCCAACAATTCCGATGGTTTCACACACTTGTCTGAACCTAGTTCTCGAACATCTAGGTTCTAACCTAGAGGCTAAGTCAAACCTTATTCCTATAGAAAAACTTACTAAGTTACTAAGGTGTAAAGTTGAAAAACTACTAGAGGGGGGGTGAATAGAGTTTTTGAATAGTTTTAACAATTTATTTAATTCAAACAACCACAATTGAAATTTGAAGAGAGAGACAGGTGTTTAGAGTGGTTCCAACTATAGCAAATACTATAGTTGTCAGTCCACTACCCGGGTGCTTACCCAACCGGGATTTGAAAGTATATATTTTATTACCTCTCGAGGATTTATACAAAATACAATACTTTCCTTTACACCCTTTGAACAGCCTTCACTTGAAGTAGGTGCACCAACTTTGAGATAGCCTTCTATGAAGTAACTCCAAGCTCCCCCTTGAAGTAGCCTTCCTCTCTAGAAGTAATCTCCCGTTGCACCAGCCTTCCGAAGTAGCTCAAAGTCTCCTTCTTCACCAAGAAGATCTTCACCCTCTCCAATCCGCAGCCTCCAACCTAGGAGTAGCAAGGAGAGTACAAACAATAATAGGGAACAAGAAAGAAAACAGAAATTACAACTTATCCTTTGTAGCCCAAGGCTTGATTTGCCTAGATCAAGCGTATAGATCTCCTAACCAAGTATGTGAACTTGTGATTGCAGTGGGTAGGAGATACTAGCCTATAGGACACGAATTATGAGCTAAGGAATGAAATGGCCAATTGTCACAATGCTCAAATTGCTCACAAACAGATTGCACAAAGTATGCTCAAAGGTTTCTCAAGTGTAGCAAGTGTAAACAAGTGTGTTTTAGTGTCCTATGGCTTGTCCTATTTGTAGGAATGGCCTAAGGATGCTTAAGGACGTTCTAGAAAACTTCTAGGGTTTTCTAAGTGCTTAACTAGCCGTTAGGTACAAAGTTGTTGCTTTAACAATGGCTAATTAATTAATTCTGCAGTTGCTGTCAGAGACCGTCTCGGTCGAGGAATGGTCGACCGAGACACCTACTCGGTCGAACTTTTGTCGACCGACAGGAACTCTGGAACAAGTGATTTGCAACGTCTTTCTCCAACTGCCAACTAACTTGTCTGTTGTGTCTAACGGCTACTTTGGATCTTTTCTCGGTCGAGAAGATTGTCGACCGAGAGTGTCTCGGTCGAGGAGTTTGTCGACCGAGATTGATCCTATTTCAATGTTTCAATTTAGGCACTAATTATATGTATGAGTGTGCAAATGTGATCCTTTATGAAGGGGATGACTTATCTAAATGTGGTGTTTAGCTAGGGAAGATCTAACGCTTGATTTACATGCAATCTAAGTACTTGTACATTATATATTTGTACAAGTTTTTACAAAGCGATTATATTGCATGAAAAACATAAATGTAAGCATATGGATTTCTCTAGTTGCTTTGTCATCCACCTTAATCCTGCATACTCAAGTAGCTCGTTAGATCAATAAGAATGAAATGTTTGTCATAATCAAAACAAAGGGATTTATAGATGTCCATTTAGCCAACAATCTCCCCCTTTTTGAAGATGACAAACATTTCCTAAATATAAAAATAACGGAAATATAAACCATATGAGTTTCATACCTTTAGATTACCTTTTGTAGCTTTTCCTCTTGTTTATAAATGTGTGCTTATTATTCCCCTTGAATTATGGAACATGAAATCCAATTCACTAGGGAATATGGCAACTTTCAATGTAAAGCCAAGAAGAGTTTATTTATGAAACTCATTGATTGAGTTTTTCTAAGTTTTATTTTTGTATTTATTTCTCCCCCTTTGTCATTTCAAAAAGATATCCGTTTAGAAATAAAAACTCCCCCTTAATGAGATGTCCCATCAAATCTAATGAAAAAGATGTCCATTTAGAAGCCAAAATATCATGATGTAATTAAGAGTTTATGTTTAAGTAGCACAAATATCAAAGAAAAAAAAACATCTTCCAAAGAAGTGATAAGCAATTTGCTTCCTAATTTGTTAAATTGATCTAGTGGAAGCGGTTTTGTAAAAATATCAGCCAATTTTATCTTCAACATGATGAAGGGAAATATGATTCTTAGTTTATTGATTTGCAAATATATTCAGTTTTATTGCAGACTTGACAACAGAAACCTGCTCGGTCGACGATCTTTCGACCGATAGTGTTCTCGGTCAAACAGTTTCTCGACCGAGAATGTGTCTGGATTTGTTTCATAATTGTTTTAAGTAATTGTGTCATAGATCCTTGTCAATTTTGCCACAATTTTAAAGGTTGCATTATTTATTTATTACTCCCCTTATTTTGTATGCTCTACAATGATGATCTTATAATCCATGTTTTGAAGATGTCTCATATGCTCTTTAGAAAAATATCCATTGGAATCAAGTAAAGATGACCAATTTCATTAAAAGCATGTATTACAAACATAGAAAGATAGACACATCATATATAGATGACTCATTACAATTATTCAAAAGTAATCATTACAATAACTCCAACACCTACTGGAAAGACTTAAGAATTACATCAATGTCAGGGTCTTTCCCAAGAAAAGGCTCAGTTCCATAATACTGGACCAAGGTTTTCCAATCTAGAGCACCTGTCTTAGTTAAAGCATATGCTTCCAAGAATGTAGGAACTTGGTCAAATCGGAAATGAGCGGCAATATCTTGCAGTTGCATGGATGAAAACTGAGTGTGCGTAAGATCCACAGATGGTGGAGGTGGAGTTTGATAATAGTTGTACGAAGGATTGTATGGATTGAGCATGCCAGGATTTAAAGAATACGGATATTCATCAGGTTGGTTTGGTGAAAGGGTTTGCATTCTTTGGTTTATATAAGTCATGGCATGATGGTTATAGTCTAGTTGTTTGCTAAGGTGATATTGGGAGCCAGCAATATAAGTAAGAGTGTTTTGAATGGGATCATGTGATAGGTTAGTAGGAGGAGGGGGTGGTGGTATGTCTTGATGAGATGTTTCTCCTTCTACTCTAGCCCTTTTATGACCAAAATCAATTCCCATTTTTTCTACTGTATTCTTACTTATTTTTTGTGATCTACGCTCCCATGTATATCCCATATCCTCAAGTTGGGTCTTAAGGAAATGTTGAGTAATTTGGCATACAAAATCGGCATATGGAGGATTGCCAGAAAACTCAAGCATGTTTTTAAGAATGATGCGGATAAAATTTGTGGGAATACGTTGGATAATGGCATATATTAGACACATACGAAAAATAGGAACTTCAGACTTATTGGCTCTAGGATGTATGTTTGTTGAAACAATAAGGTTTATAATCCTAGCAGCTGGTTTGAGATTTATAGCATAATATGTGCCTCTATCTTCGTGACAGGTTGTATTGGATTGAAAAATGGTCCTTTTGATGTCACTAAGACTAATGGTATGGTCATCTTGGAGAAATTGGTTAAGGGGGTTTCCAGAAGTAAGGTCAAGGGTGTCTTGATATTCATCTATGTCAATGTTTAGCATGTCAAGAATGTCCCCTTCAGTAAATCAGAAGCTATGCCCATTGACCATAGTATAGAAGAAGATGGTTTCATTTTCAGAGTGGGAAATGAGGTTTGCATAGAATTCATTCACTACCTTGATGGAATAGGAAGGAAAAGAAGGGTTGATGAATTCTTTTAACTTTTGCACTTCGAAAAGGTCCTCCAAGTCGACGATGTTGATGAAGTCCATAACTTCAACTGGTCGTCGTGGGAGAGGAGCTTTGGAGGAAAGCTGTAGATATCGATCACCAGCATCTCCATCGACGAAGGCAATGTCGTTGATGATCGTCAGTGGTGGAGTAGCTTCCCGAGCTTCCCTTCCTTTCCTGCCGGCGACCTTCTTCTTTCCACGAGCAGATGATGAGGTCATTGTGTTGCTTGAAGGTGGAGAAGAAGCAAGGATGGCTTGTGGATGAGGATACTAAAGAGTTGCACAAAAATGCACTAGAGAGAGCCTATGGAAGCAAGAGTATGCAAGTGTGAGGAGGTGACTCATTTTTGGTTCCTTTTTTAACAATCCAGCGACCTGGTCGGTCGACGATTCGTCGACCGAGCGTCCGCAACGGTCATGTTGCAGACGCGCCACTTGGCTCCCCAACGGTCATATAACGGTCATAAACGGTCATAACGGTCAGTTTACAACGGTCATATCCAACGGCTATTTCTCGGTCGAACAATTGTCGACCGACATTGTCTCGGTCGAACATTTGTCGACCGAAAGTGTGTCCGATACTAAATCTGTCTAGATTCTGTCGGTCGAGAGAGAGGGGCTGACCGAAAGGTTTTCGGTCGAAGAGTTCGTCGACCGACAGACTTACTGAGTACGAATTTGAAGCTGATTTTTAATGTAAGTGATAGACTATATTTGTAGAGCACATATATAGATTTTCTAAGGGAGTAATATTGTGTTTATTATTTGACAATATTGGGACAAGTTGTGATCATAAATTAATTATTCTTTTAATCATAAAAGGATATTCAAATAGTTATTATGTCAAACTTATTTTAGGTCGAATTTGACTACGACAATAGCGCCCCTTGGTCAAATTTTTATTTTAACCAAGAGGCAAGTTTGCAGATTTTCAAATTGAACATATCGAGTATAATATCTGCATACAATTTGGTTGAGTATCAAGTTGAAGCATACTACTTGATATAAGTCTTAAATGAAGGCTCAATTAATATCTCAATTTGTCTTATGTGTTGCAAGCAATAGTATATAACCAATGAATCATTTTGTTTTTCCGAACATTATCATGGATTCATGCATACAATTTATCATTATCTATGCGTGCAAAGTATTGAGAGTATATCCATGATGTAATGATAACAACATATAATTTCATCACATGATCATAAAGAAAATTTATTTAAACTGAGTATACTTTTGGTTTGTAAAGATGATTTCCAAAATAAACATCCAATCATAAATCATGAATAGATAGCAATTTCATTAATTTCAAAGAAATTCAGCAATTTTTGCAACATACTGGAAATCAGTGACATGCTCGGTCGACTATTTTCTCGACCGACAGTGTCTCGGTCGACAGTCTCTCGACCGAAAATATTTCTGAAACTGTTAATTGCTTCCAAATAAAACATAACTATGTAATTTAAATATTTATTTGTTATCCTATTTAGTTGAGATAGACGTAGAAATATGCAACTAAGGTCCTTGGTCATATCTCAACTTGATTCTGTTCATTTAGTTTGGAGGTTTTGGAACCCAAACTAACTCGACATCTTTTCTCTTATAAGGACATGAAAAAGAGTAATGTCCAAGACGTAAGCAATAATGGCAACATATAGAATCAACCTCAAGTCTTTTTCTATGGTTTTGTTCTAGGTTGTTCTTTGGTATAAATGTATTTGTTCCTTTAGGTACATATATAGATTGATGGGTTTGTGACTTTCTCCAACTAGGTTGATAGGACTTCTCTTTAGGCTTATAACCTAGTCCTCTTCTCCCAATTTGATGATAGGAATTATCTAAGATTTGATCAAGAATGCCATTATTATTCAAATTACTAACTTTTTGTTGTAACTTGGCAATCTCTTCCATTCTCTTCTTGATATCAAGTTTTGCTTGATCTAGATTAGATGACAATGAATATCTTTCTTTGACAATAGAATCATAATCTAGATGATTGCATAATAATGGTTGTTTTTTAAGATCGTTTACTTGAGTCTGCAAATTGATCTTTTCCAAGGAAAGTAAATTGCAATTTGCCTCTATAGACTTTATCTTATTATCATAATCTTCTATGAATTTTTTAAGATCTTCATTTTCGGATGTCATGGCAAGAAGCTTAGCATGTAATTCATCGTTTGCTTTATTTGATTTCTTTAATTTCTTCTTGCACTCAATATATTTAATATGTGTTTCTTCAAGACTAGCAACTAGTTCTTGTTTAGATAAATCATAAAGACTTACCTCCTCTTCTTCTTCACTAGTTGTAGCAATAAGACATTCTTTATGCTTATCCTCTTCCTTTGATTTCCATGGGCATCTGGTTGTTTTGTGGCTTGTTCCTAAGCACCAATTGCAGCATGTTGTGGTTTTGTCCAAGCAACACCTTTCACCATTTCCCTCCATTCTTCAAGACCTGGTTAGGGTTCCTTGAAGCCTGCTCTGATACAAATTGAAAAACTACTAGAGGGGGGTGAATAGAGTTTTTGAATAGTTTTAACAATTTATTTAATTCAAACAACCACAATTGAAATTTGAAGAGAGAGACAGGTGTTTAGAGTGGTTCCAACTATAGCAAATACTATAGTTGTCAGTCCACTACCCGGTTGCTTACCCAACCGGGATTTGAAAGTATTTATTTTATTACCTCTCGGGGATTTATACAAAATACAATACTTTCCTTTACACCCTTTGAACAACCTTCACTTGAAGTAGGTGCACCAACTTTGAGATAGCCTTCTACGAAGTAACTCCAAGCTCCCCCTTGAAGTAGCCTTCCTCTCTAGAAGTAATCTCCCGTTGCACCAGCCTTCCGAAGTAGCTCAAAGTCTCCTTCTTCACCAAGAAGATCTTCACCCTCTCCAATCCGCAGCCTCCAACCTAGGAGTAGCAAGGAGAGTACAAACAATAATAGGGAACAAGAAAGAAAATAGAAATTACAACTTATCCTTTGTAGCCCAAGGCTTGATTTGCCTAGATCAAGCTTATAGATCTCCTAACCAAGTATGTGAACTTGTGATTGCAGTGGGTAGGAGATACTAGCCTATAGGACACGAATTATGAGCTAAGGAATGAAATGGCCAATTGTCACAATGCTCAAATTGCTCACAAACAGATTGCACAAAGTATGCTCAAAGGTTTCTCAAGTGTAGCAAGTGTAAACAAGTGTGTTTTAGTGTCCTATGGCTTGTCCTATTTATAGGAATGGCCTAAGGATGCTTAAGGACGTTCTAGACAACTTCTAGGGGTTTCTAAGTGCTTAACTAGCCGTTAGGTATAAAGTTGTTGCTTTAACAACGGCTAATTAATTAATTCTGCAGTTGCTGTCAGAGACCGTCTCGGTCGAGGAATGGTCGACCGAGACACCTACTCGGTCGAACTTTTGTCGACCGACATGCACTCTGGAACAAGTGATTTGCAACATCTTTCTCCAACTGCCAACTAACTTGTCTGTTGTGTCTAACGGCTACTTTGGATCTTTTCTCGGTCGAGAAGATTGTCGACCGAGAGTGTCTCGGTCGAGGAGTTTGTCGACCGAGATTGATCCTGTTTCAATGTTTCAATTTAGGCACTAATTATATGTATGAGTGTGCAAATGTGATCCTTTATGAAGGGGATGACTTATCTAAATGTGGTGTTTAGCTAGGGAAGATCTAACGCTTGATTTACATGCAATCTAAGTACTTGTACATTATATATTTGTACAAGTTTTTACAAAGCGATTATATTGCATGAAAAACATAAATGTAAGCATATGGATTTCCCTAGTTGCTTTGTCATCCACCTTAATCCTGCATACTCAAGTAGCTCGTTAGATCAATAAGAATGAAATGTTTGTCATAATCAAAACAAAGGGATTTATAGATGTCCATTTAGCCAACAAAAGTGAAAGGTGAGACTTAGTTTATAGGTTTAATGGTGAGCAAATGTTAGGTGTAGCTATTGTTCATGCTCTGATACCAACTGTGACGTCCCCGGATTTTGGCTTCTCCAAACCCTATTGGGAATGAGAGGTCAGAATCCGAGAACATCATCCAATCATATCAGAAAGCGATGGGGAAGCATATGCGCACACATGAACATACAACCATAACATTCTCAACATTCAACATGTAAATTTATACAATATGAATTATTACACAATGATTTACAGTTACATATTGACTGAAGATTCTACAGTCTAAGAACATGTATGCTAAACTAGGATCTACACAATAGGTACAACTTGTGCAACTTTCTCACATCCTATTATTTTATCCCATTCTAGCTCTGGACCTAGAAAATACGAGAAACAAAAACATCAACAAAAGTTGGTACGTGGAATTAAAGAGCTATACTATGTTGGCATATTGAAAATACTAGAAAAAGAAGAAAGAGAGAAAGAAACATTATTTAATGGCAGAAAATCAAGTAAACCCAAGTTATTAATCATATTTCAATGGACATGTATTACTATGGTGGACTTAGCACAAACATAAATATTGGGCCCTATCCCTGCGTACCTTGTACCATTAGGGATCTCCCCGCGTACCTTGTACCATTAGGGAGGTGCTAGTCAACATTAATACTTTCCCTCTCTAATAGGGAGATTAATGAACCATTAGTAACTACATTCCATTTTCTTTCCTTAGTATTCTTATTGTTCAAGGCGGAAATGACAATACATATAGATTTACATCCAACAATGTATTTCAAGTACAAACAAGCAAGTACATATATTTAACATCCAGCAAATCTAGTCATATAATTATATCCACGTACCTGAGTTCAGATATTCCTCACATATCCATGATCATCTAGATAATCTGGTCAACACCTGATTTAAAGAAATTAATCATCATTAATATATGTACACCATATTCTTGGTATTTTAGGTCCAAATTAGGGTTTTACACCAAAACTAGGTTCAACTGATCTTAAATATGTCTCTGGTATTTTTATAGAGATCCAGATGTCATTCTAAGGGTATGGTATGATTTTTATATGTTTTCGATAACTGGTCTATTTTCTAGAATTAAAATGAGGTTACAAACAAGGAATTGGATTTTAATGAGAAAAGACCTAAAATTTCTCAATAATATTAAGATCAGAGTCCACATTTAATTTCCAGATGATATTAGGGTTCAAACTTATTTTTCTCAGATTTAACCTCGACCATTTTCTAATTATATCATTTAAATGAAGCATTCTCATCTAAATTAAATATCGTCAATTTTAGTTCATCAAAGTCTGATCTAAGGATCCAGTAATGTACATGGCATTTTTCTGAGTCTAAGAGTATTTTTGGATAATTTATAGGCCAAGGGAGCTATTTATAACCAATTGTGCAAGATTAAGTCTATTTCTGACAATTAATAAATGCTTTATCTTTTAAAGGGCTTGGGCCGGCCGGTTCATCCGGTTTGGACCCGATTCAGGCTGAATAGGACTCGACCCGCCTCTCCTAGCCTGGACCAGGTTTAGTCGATGCCCCTCTCCCTTCTCACGATCTGCTGTGTGCGCCCCGACCTGGGCATGAAACCGCCGCCGTCGTTGCCTCCCCCTGGATGAGCGATCACAGTGGATCCTTCCTCCTCAGAATTTCACAACCACAAACACGACCACAAAGGCTGCCGCTGGTGTCGAGCCATGGTGCTGAAGCCTCTCCCTGTTCTTCACGGCACCGCTGAAGCTGCGCTTGCCGGTGAGGATCCCAGAAGCTCTGGGACTCCTTATCACTGCTTCTGCCCCGAATCTCCAGCGCCGCCACGACACCTCAAAACCGCGACAGAGAATCCTCCTCGCACCCTGCTCCATGTCCCCCCTCACTAGTGACAGATTTGTGCCCGCAGCTTCCTTTCTGCTCCGAAGATCCTCGTCTACGAGCCGCAGGTGGTGGCTGCCGGAGCTGGGACTCACCATTCACAGCTTCTACTGCGGTGGTGAAAGGGGTTCTCCTCCCTGTCTTGGTCTGCCTAAGGTCGCCGTCCTCATCCCAACGGGGGTCTCGACGCACATCCTCCTCCATGCGAGTCTGTGCTAGCACCTCCAGAGTCGCCGCCTTCACTTCTGTTGCATCGGCGTGGCTCGACAATGAGAAAACAGACCTCTGCAGGTCCAGATCTGGAGAGCGCTCTTGGGTTGGGTGCCTCCAACAGCTCTGGATTTCCTCCTGGAACGCGCCCTTCACCTTCAATCTTGCACGGAACCGTGGCTAGAAAAGATAGGGAGAGTGGGGGGCTGCGTCAAGTGAGAGTCTGTTAAATGACCTATTTTGGCAGATCTAGTGTCCCTCTTACAGTCACAGGTTGAGGCAGTCAAAGCCCAACGCCACATATGTCCAACAATTCCGAAAGATGTGGGGTTGAAGACGGAGCCTATTACATTAGATCATTCTCGAGTGAATCTGCGGCATACTTGAGCAGGCTGCGACTGCATGATGGGACATTTATTGAGACCTCCATCCTAAGTTCAACCGTATTCCAAAAATCCACATTGTTAACTAAAATCTAAATCATTTTTTTGACTTCTAACTTCCATATCTCATAGAAGGAAACTTTAAATAATATGGAATTCTAAACCTAGGTCCAATACCACTAAATGGAGTTTCTGACCATTATTGAGATCAAACCATCATTAGTAACATCTCAATTTAATTCCTCAAATGGTCTCATATAACTCTATAAACCTCATTAATCATCAAACATTGTTGTAACACGTTCACTCTCATTATCCCGATCATTATACATCCCAATATTCATAAGTCAACCATCTAAATTCATGTATTCTCTAATTCATAGAAGAAGTCATGAGTACTCTAAAGTGGTACATATATAAAGATGTTGAACTCATGCTACACATCAATTATCATCTAAAATCAACATCACAAGCCCGACTTATTTAATTTGATTCTATAATACTTCATACTCCATCACTATCTATTTTATTTTAGGTTTGTCTTCAAGAACTATATTGGGTATGAAAACCCTAAAATCCAGGGTCATCACAAAAACATTGTTTGGGATCCTATAGAGTTACAACTCTAAATGCTTTAAACATCCATGAGGAAATAAATACAAGATTACAAGCAAATTAGTAAGGGGAAAATTTTTGGTTCCATATCCATAGAAATAAGTAAAACTTATTACATAGAGATCCATGGATACAAAAAAATTAAGCATAGTCACAATAATACAGAGGCTTGGTATATCCCATTTTAGAACTTGGTACCCACAATTGAAGTACAAAAGGTGAAATCCTTAATCGATGCATATTATGAAATACTTACTACCATAGAAATGGAATCCCCATTGTTATGACCATTTAAGTTTTTTATCACAGAAAAACCTTGGATAGAAAAGACAAAAATACCAAAAAAAATACATGCCTAAAAATGAAGATAACCATATCAAATTAGCATATCCAGACAGAAAGTGAAGCAATATCCATGTGTTTCCTTAACAATGTTAGTGATGATCAAAACATTTATGCTTGAAACACTTTGATCTTTGCCCATTTTAGAAGACATTCATTTGAGTAACTTTCATGTTATTTGATATTATGCCTAATTATGCTATTAATAGTACTGAAAACACAATTGATCTAGTCACACACATAACTAAATAAATAGAAGGACATATTTTGAATCATAGTGACCCTCCAATATTTAGAATCTAGGTACCAACCACAACTGACCCCTGTCAGAGGAGCCATGTAATGTGGGAAAAAGTTTTCAAATATTTCTATGTGACAAATCATGACTCTACTGGGGCTATTAACAAAGGAAACTCACACTTTGATCCAATCCAAGGTATCATGCCTAGGTGTGTTGAGTCCAACTTTAGAAACCTAGGCCCTTGAGTGAATTGCCTAAGCAAATTCCATTTGGGCTCAATTGTTGTCTATGTAGTGCATAAGTGCGTTAAATTTGGTCCAAAATACTAAGTAAGGAATATTTTATATCTTAAATGTGAAGAAGAGTAATAGGTGCAATATCTAATGATGCTCTCTGTACTTACGGAGAAGAATGATCCATTAAATACCTCACATATGTTGTAATCACTACTACAGAACCTACCTTTAGTGTCGGTTATTTAAAGCCTTTAGTGTCGGTTTATAAGTGCCACCTATGTGGGCGACACTAAAAGTCCACCCATTAGGCGTCGGTTCCAAAACCGACGCCCAAACTCTTCGCGCGCCATCAGAAGCGCGCCATCACGGGACAATAGGCGTCAGTTATTAGATAAGAAACCGATGCCCAAAACTTTCACGCCACAGAAAGAGCGCCAACTTGGCCACTATCAATGTCGGTTATTTACAAATAACCGACGCCATATATTAGGAAATAGACGTCGGTTGTTACAAATAACCGACATTAGAACATTATGTGTCGGTTTTTTACAAATAACCGATGCCCAAACCCGCGCCATCTTGGCCACGGCCGTGCTATCCAGCACGGCCGTGTTGTCCAGCACGGCCGTGTTGTTAAGGAATAGACGTCGGTTTATTGTAGGAAAACCGACACTATATCATTATGTGTCGGTTATTTACAAATAACCGACGCCTATTGTTTTTTTTTTCCTATCAGTCTGTAGACCTGCTGTGGCCGGTCGCAGGATGAGAAACCTGTTCAGTTCAGTTATGAACTGCAGGTTTTACGACATCCATTGATATCAGCCGACAACAGGCCACAAACCTGCAAAATTAACAATAAAAGAGTTCCATTCATTCACACATTTATAAACATTCACACATGCTAGCAATCTGTAGTTCCATTCATTCACATTCACACATGTAGAAACATTCATATAGCAACGAACACTTTCATTCATTTTCACTCAGACACATGTAGAAACATCCAGACATGTAGAAACATCCAGACATGTAGAAACATTCACACATATATTATAATTCAGAAATTCATTTACAAAGTATCATTGTTTAGTCATTATTCGCTATCAGGATCCCAATTATATTTTAAAGCCCCCACTAATTGTATGGCTGTTGCCCATTCTTCGATTACTTCATTTAATTCTCCCATCGTATAGGGAGCATTAACATTTGGTAAGTCCTTTCCTGTAATGGGGTCAGCTTTAAACACCTGTAAAGAGAATGATGTATATATATAATTAATGAGCTATAAATAAGATTGATATATTTCGATCATATTATCTAATGAGACTATATAATACCTGAGCAATACATTCGATATCCAGTGTGGCATGTTTGATAATCATGTGCATATATCGCATGACATAGTATCCACATGCCCATCCGTTGTCTTGTGTAGCACACTATAAATTCAAACATACAAAATATTAACAAATACAACTAATTAAGCATTGTTCACATAAATAATATATACATATATTGCAATCGGGAACTTACGTTCACGTTCTTCCAAATTATTGGCTGGTTCCTTTTCGTGGGGACCTTTCCTCCAGCCTTTTTGTACTCCTCAAAACCCCTACATGTTAATGTAACACAGAACATTGTAATTAAATAGTAATGTAATAACATATGTTAACGGATATGAAAAATGAAATATTTCTCACCGAAATATTGCCATTTTCATTATGTGTCCAAATCTTGTATTCAATTTACCCCCCTTAGGATCTAGATAATACACAGTGAACGTCTCGGGGGCAATAACCAATAACTCCCAATGCCTACCCCTAGAGGAAAAAAAGTTAAAAATTAATAACTCAAAATCCACAATAAAATGTAATTTTCTTAAGTCCAAATTATAATAAGTAAAGTAAACTTACTCTACATTGAATGGAGCCATTATCACCGTCTTTTTTTTTACAGCAAAAATTAAAAAAGCCTCACAACAGTATTGTTGAACTGATGTAGGGTCTTTAGCTACTAGACTAATCAAGGATGGAATAAAAAACCCTACATGTTCGAATCCAAAATCTGCACATATGTTGTCTACGTAGCTGCAAAATATGTATTAATTACGCATGCATTAATAAATAAGAAACCAGATCACCAGATCATACACAAGGTATATGGATGTATAAAGAATATCTCACCTTATCCATAGCTCTATCACAAATGTATTTAGCCAATCATATCGAAACAACTCCAAAATATCTTGTATAAATAGTTTTGTTTCGTATGACTGACCTGTAGAATCTGAATCAGAAGAAACAGTTATAGGGGAGTTTATATCATGTTCCCCTAACCATACTGCCATACCCCTACAGTTAGGACCTAACGGGACAGGTAGGTCCCGTGGAACCCAACTAGGTAATGCAGGAGGTGGAGGTGGAGGCCTAGATGTTGTGGGTGTCTTCTTTTTAGCCTGTATATATATATAAAATTTCAGATCAACTGCCAACATATACACACACTAACAATTGAACGTAATGTAAATTTACCGCACCTTTTCAGTAAAGAAGACATACGCTTTTTCTCACAATATCACTCCGCCTACTGCCTCACTAAGCGTTTCACAATCGGGGTGGGCATATGGCAGTGGAAGATCCATCCACTGGGGGAATATATGTATCGGGCTCACCCGAATCCAACCAACTGGTACTGGAGACCCGTGACACGTTTCCCCTGGTAGGGATGGGTAAGCCGACGCCTCTGCCACGACATATTCTTTACTTTTTAGACGGCATGGCTTCAACCCCTACAAATTTTTGTGTAAAGAATGTTATATACATATATACATATCATCTTTTTCTTAAACGACTACAATTTCATATATATATGTATCATCTTGAATTAAAAAACTAGTTACTATGTCATAAAAATACTTACAGTGGATGTGCTAGGTGGTGGTTCTACAGGATTACTCCCAACCTCTGCAGTAGGAGTAGGAGTAGAGTCTGCAGTAGGTATTGTCTGGTAAGTGGCAGTCTGAGATGCTTGCCACTTTTTCATTGCTTCTTCGAGTTTTTCTTCGAGTTTCCTGTCAAATAGCTTATCCACCTATACATGGATAAAAGAAACGTCAAATTCTAATTTTTGAATTATCTTTTACAGTAACATTATAAAGAAAGAATATGTTACCTCTTCTTGTGAAAGTCCCACTTTTGGGACATGTTTGCGCTGGGATGACCCAAAAAAAGATTTGATGCCCACACCAGCGCCTGCAGCCCTAACACGTCCAGGATGCTCTGGGTTACCCAGAGCAACTGTCAATTCATCCTTTGTTCCCTCAGGGATGAACTTTCCTTGTTTCCTCAGCTCGTGCAGCTCCCGCTAATCGCCAAAACAAAAATTTGTACTTAAGTAAACAACACAAATAATCAATATTCGAATGATTGCTGTAAGAGTTGTATTTTACCATTTTTGCAGCCGCCTCAGCAGTTGCGGCCTTAAGTATTTCTCCCTTCTTATTTTGCCTCCCAGCTATCCAGACATCATGGTGAGGCAGAGGTGTGCTACCTATGGTAGAGGACTCCTGAGTAGCAGCAGACTGAGTAGCAGTAGCCTCAGCCTGTAGTCTTTGGCGAATGCCTGCATACCCCTTTGGACCCATTGTGTGGTCATGCACATTCAGTGCACGCCTTGATTTTTGTGCCTCACTGAGGGCCTAGTTAGTATGCAAATTAATGATTTGGTTAGTAACACTAAATTTTAATCTTGAATAAGTGAATACAACATATATTAATTAATGAGATTGACGCCTAATACCTTAAATTCATCAGTTTGTCTTGAAGTGACAAACGCGTCCCATTCTTCTTTGTCTAGGAAGTTCCACTATTCAGTGGCTGTCTTCTTCCTCTTGTCGGCTTCTTTTATGTATTCTCTGGTGAGATTTGTCCTATAGTTCCTTAGGACTCTCCCACAGCGTTGCATCACGCATTTACGATGCAGCTTTTCATCCAATTCAAATATACTCTGCAAAATAGAATTGCTATTAACTAGTATCCAAAAATTTAGTAATCTACAAAATAGAATTGCAAATTAATAATAACTCACGCATAAATCCCTCCATATTGAATCTTTCTTCTCCTTAGAAACTTTATGCCAAGAATCTAAGCGACAACCGCAATGGCTACGAGTAACAAACCCAAGATATGAAATAAATGAATTGCGATTCACACCACATGCATTTCCTGCATTATCAAAATCCACAACAAGTTTGGGTCCATTGCCCTTTTGCGAAATTAACTTCTTCATCATAGTGATGCCCCTTCTCTTGTCAACTTTTTGGTGTTGTTGATCAAGTGCCTCAAGTGCTTCAGCTGGTACCTTTGCATCATCAACCTAAAATTTGACAAAATAATTCACATTTACAAGATATAACTATAAATGGACATATAGATATAAATATATGATATATTTTTAAAACTTACATTGTGAGGCGGCGCATTGATGTCCTCACCCTCAGGGTAGTCATCAGCACGGTCATCAGGAGAATGGTCAGCCATCTGCAAATTCACATTCAAATTGTAAAGTTCACATTATAAAGTAGTAATTCAAAGTGTAAAGCTCACATTGTAAAGTAATTCAAATTGTAAAGTTCACATTGTAAAGTAATTCAAAGTGTAAAGCTCACATTGTAAAGTAATTCAAATTGTAAAGCTCACATTGTAAAGTAATTCAAATTGTAAAGTATCCATTCTATGATCAAAGAGAAAAACAAGTATATATTAGGACAAGATTACGCCAACAAATACATGTGATGTCATTCTTATATATAATAAATGTGTACCACCTATCCCATTCTTGAACACCTAATCTCACTAGTAAGAGTATAATGTGTATTGGGTTTTCGAGAAAATTTCGGCAGCATTTCCCCGCTGTTCTCCAAGTACATATGTACTTAGAGAACAAACGGGGAAATGTTGCGGAAATTTTCTTGAAAACCCAACACACATTATATACACTTACATCCTAAGCGAGATTAGGTGTTCAAGAACAGTCCCAAACCGGGGACTATCCAAGATTTACTCCTAATGAGTAAATCTTGGATGGGTTTCTAGGCCAACAAATAATGTGTTGTCATTCTTATACCTAAAATCCTAGTTCTTCAAGTTAGGGTGATTATTGATGTCTTTAAAAGCATGATTGGCAATTTAGGGAAAAGTTCATCATTTACATTCCAAGCATGTCACATGTGTGCATTACAGTTCATCATTAAGCAAAAGAAGGGTGATTAGGATTCTCAATATACTCAACAATGAAACAAGTTAAACATGTGTGCATTACAGTTCCTCATTTACATTCCAAGCATGTCACATGTGTGCATTACAGTTCATCATCAAGATATCTATAACTTACTTAAACATTCAATTATGAAGTAAATATACACTTAATTCAGAATAGCATGAGGCACAAATAAGTAGATGAAAAATACAAATAAGTAGATTCGGGTCTGGGCCTAAAGTCCGAACTCAAGGCTGTGATTTTCGTGGTGTTTCCCGGGAAGAACTGCCCCTGGTTCAAACCTGCTTCATGCACAGGTGGAAAGGGCTCAGCTAGAAACGCAGCTAGGTGCTGCTCGTAGCTGAGGGGGCTGCGGAATCAAGTTTAGGGCTCTTAGTCGGAGTCAAGGGCGGCATTTGGTAGTGTTGGTCATTCCCAGCTACTCCTGGACGGCGTCGCTACAGCTGCAGCTGCTACTTCTGGCCGCCGGCGCTGCTCTATAGGTCAGGCACTGCTAGGGTGAGGTAGAGGAAGAAGAAGGGCGGAGGAAGGTCCAGTGGCTCCGCGATGGTTGGGGTTGGGGCTAGGGTAGAGGCGGTTGGGGGTGGGGTGGTGGTGGCTAGTGCGGGAGCGGCAGCTGGCACTGGGGAGGCGGATGGCGGTGTAGATGTTGGTGCTGCCGCTGGGGATTGGGTGAAAGTGGTGGACGTCAGGGAAAAGCAAGGCGGAGGAGAAAAGGGTTACCTTGCTGGCGGAGCAGAGCGGCGGCAGCACCGAGCGGCGACGGCACTGAGCGGAAGATTTAGCTGGAGGCAGCACCGAGCGGCGACGGTAGCACGGATGGCAGGGAGCGGCGGCGGCGGAGCAGCGGGGGTGAGCAAAAATCGCCGGAGCTAACTAGCTACAATCGGGAATGAAACAGGGAAAGGGGAAGAATCAGTCGGGCTGGTGAGCTATTAAGTTGACAATAAGTGTCGTTTATTAAAAAAAACCGACACCTAAACCTATAGTGTCGGTTATTTAGTTATGAACCGACACCTATACTAAGTATCGGTTATTTAAAAAAACCGACAACTAAACCTATAGTGTCGGGTATTTAGTTATGAACCGACGCCATATGTAAAATTTTGGAGCCAATTTTTTCGCTGGAATTTTGGGTTTGGCGGTTGAGTTTAGGTGTCAGTTGTTTATTAATTAACCGACACCTATTAAAAGTGGTACCCATGTCTAGGCTCCCTAAGCAGATTGGATGTCAGTTTATGTTATCAACCGACACTGTAGACATTAGGTGTCGGTTTTTGTAAACAACCGACACCTTGAAAAGTGGCTTTATAAGCCATTTCTGTAGTAGTGAATAGATACACATGTCTCCATTTTCATACAACCCCATGTTAGTTTATAGAATATACTACCACTATAATAGAACAAAATAAGATTGAATAACAATGAGGACATCAATCAAACTAATTATGTAATAAGAACGCAATCTATTGTATACAGTCAAAGCAACCACTATATTTACCAATCATGTCTGCTATTAAAAAATAAATTTATATTTGGCATTTTTAAGTGGTAAAGAAGGCAGTTATTAGTACTAACACAATATACATTTCTTGGGATGCATAAAATGCCATCATTCAGAAAAACATGCCAAATTAGGTGCACTAGTACCACTATGGACACAAACTTAATAACATATAGCAAGAGGGGCATACCTTCAACTGCACTAGTAGAGACCTTTCCCTTGAGTGTAGATATTGGTTGAGCTTCCATATTAGAATATGGAAGTGACAAACCAATAGAACCTACCGACAACAAATGTTCTATGATATGGAAAATAATCAGATTCCTGGTAGGCACTATAAAAATCAACATAAGTGATCCAAGACACAATTTGTTTTAGACATCAAACTATTGTATTTCAACTTATCATTGTTTAAATTAATGTGGAAATTAAATCTATTATGTATGGCAACTAAAATTCCAAAATAAACAGTTATAACTTATCATGAAAATTTAAAATGCGGCACTGTTAAACATTTTGTATAAAATTGAAAATATTTTTTTGTCGATCATAAGAACAAGTGGAGTTCAGTCAGATGTTGTGTCTTCAACCTCTAAGTATTAAAACACAAACCCAAGACAAGTAAAAAAACTCTTAATATCAACTCAATATCTCCCCCATATCTGCAAGAACATACTTCCCCTAAATATTCAATTAGAGGTTCCAACATTGACAATGCCAACCAGTAAAGACTAAGATCTTCCCTACTGAAACAATTACGATTTGATAAAATACATTTCTTCCTGCTGGGATTATATTGTTGGAAGCAATGATAAAGAAAAAGCTGAATTTACACTTATATTCATCCAAACAACATTGATGTTTGTAAGTGCTGGAAGTGTAAAGTGTAATTTTCCTAATGAATGATTTACACTCTCATATATAACAAAACAAGGACTAATATGGTGTTACTACTACATTATAAAAGGATGAATTGTCACACTAACAAGCAACCCTTAGTTGACTATAAGGGACCCTGGAGCATCATGCCTGATCATCGCCACCCTCTCTAGTGACCTAGATGTTGTTCCAACGACTCTGTTGTTCCACATAAAAGAGAAAAAAAAGTGCAGGATTTGTGTGAGGAAACACATCTTCTTGAGAAACATTTCATAGGAGGCCCTGACGCCGCTCTAGAGGACCCTTTTGGCGTCATTGGTGGAGCCGTGGAAAATAGATTAGCACTGGAGGAGTTGTTTAGAAGGCCCCTCTGGTAAAAAAGGAGGTTGGAGTGGGGATAGATAAGCACAAGGAGAGAGTGGGGGCATGACGATGGTGGAGAAGCATGATTAGAGGAAAGGGAAGAGATTGTGGCACTAGAGGAGGTGCTGAGAGAACGTTATGGTGGAAGTTGGAAGTGGGGTAGGGGAGAGAAATGAGGGTCTAGGTGGGGAGATTATTAGTGTATATGCGGGATAAGTGTAAGGAGGGAAAATTTGAGACTATTAAGAGAGATCAATTTACTAAGATGATAATTAGCGACATTTTTATGGTTTACATTTTCTATGGCATGCTAAGTGTAATTATATGAAATCAAATAGATTAGCTACACCTTTACCTACATTTTTATATTTAAGGTTTAAAAAATATTTTTAGTTACATATAAAGTACATGTAATTAAAAGAAGTGTAGATGAATAATCTTTTTTTTTTTGTAATGCACATTCCCTAATGGGGCCAAAAAGAGAGTTTCATCACAAAAAGTTACATCAATAACCCATCAGAAGACAAATGATATAGAACTCACAATGTTGGTGCTAAAAACCATGTCATAACTCTAAGCGCCATTAGCAATAAAAACCCTTAAAATGAACCTAAGATATTCATATATAACACCTACATACCACACACTAGTGGTGACATGTTTGTCAACTTTATGAACTTGTATCTGTCCAGGACATTGGCTCTATACTCATCCAGTCTGACCTTTGTCCCTCTCACCTCCTTATATACGTGACCACACACTAGTAAAGAAACTACCTCTAGCGTTGGTTAAAACATACCTACAACGTCAGTTAAAAAGTGACACCTAAGTGGCCGAAACTAGAGTTAGAGGTCTAAGACGTTGGTTCTACAGGGATGCAAAAACCAACGACCACAATATTCAGAGTCAGTTACTATGATAAACAAACTGACACATCAAGTTTAATAGTCATCATATGTGGAAAAGTCAGCGACAACATATGTCCATACCAAGTCACATTTGTAAATGGAAAATGTCTCTTTATCATCAAGTTGTGAAATGTATCAACACTTATTCTGCATCATAGTCGTCGGTTCCTACACTAAATCGGCGATCAAGATATTCAGTGACGGTTGCTTCACAGAATCCAACAACTAAGGTCGTGCTTCCCAGAACGGTCGTGATGTCCTACATCACCGTTCTAGTTTAGTCCTATAGTCAATTTTGCACCCTAAATCGACATAAAAGAACTTAGCTGTCAATTTTCTTGGAACAACCGATGACTAACTTTTATTTTTTTTATAAATAGAAGGTCTACAGACCTATTGTCTTGATGGTCAGGAGGATGCAGAACATGCAGATCAAAAATACAGTTTTGAACTATAGGTTAACAATATATGTGAGTTCAGCTTAACAACAA
Organism: Alisma plantago-aquatica; assembly: GCA_963693085.1. Lineage (NCBI taxonomy): Eukaryota > Viridiplantae > Streptophyta > Magnoliopsida > Alismatales > Alismataceae > Alisma > Alisma plantago-aquatica. The sequence continues at coordinate 128,454,914 of OY856409.1, read as the reverse complement.
GCCAACAAACAACCTACAAAACTTACAATAACAAACACAATCTACCCACATTCGATATCTATTCTCCAATTCCATTCTCATCACATGTTCAAACCTAATTCAATTCGTTCATTTCAATATTCACCCACACACAAGATACTTCATTCACATATGCACCAACTCCATTCTCATGACATGAAGAGACACAATTCTCATTGTATTCATTCATCTTCACATTCACACACATTATATATTCATATATATGCACCAATAATTTACTCGCATCAAGCTTAAAGTTGTAAGAAGTCATAAGTACCATATGTATATAGAAATAATGACATCAAAGTTTAAGAATAAATTTCCACCAAAATATGTACTTAGAGAAAAAACATGTAGGTATTGATGAAACATCTTGAAAATTAAATATGCAGTATACACTTACATCCTAAGTTAGAATAAGTGTTCAAGAACAGTCCCAAACTGGGGACTATCCAATCTCAGATGAGTTTTTATGCTAAAAGATATATATGTCCAAAATTAAAATGTACAATTCATATCAACAAATATATTTTGGCCACTCAATTTCATACTAGTTATGCAACTTAATAGAGAGCTATGCCACTAGTGTTTACTAAGATTCTCTAAGCAATATCATAGAGTACATTAACGGGATTAATCATCCTGTATGTACATTAGCATGAATTTGATTAGTGTATGTAGCACATGCATGATAAATGAAATCATCATTTCACTTTATTCATCATTCATAGATATATTTAATGTACAAATCTATCTAGTATCATTCATGTAATATTATCAACCCTTACTATATGTACTTATGCATATGAAACTAAGATTTGTGTTGTACTAATGGTAGAGTGATGCATATATGTACCTATATATTAATTCGTCTAATTAGTATCTAAATCTAGCAGTTAGGACATATGTAATGACGTGTACACTCCATAGATTATCTCTTCATCTTATTCAATCTACTTATTTATCAAATGTGATCAAAAAATGAGAGAGGGCACCTTTTGATAGTTGGTTGTGAATCCTTCAGGCTTGGTCAAAGCAACCCGACTAGTGGCGAAGGTGGTTCTGCGTGGTGGTATATGCTACAGACTTGTTGTTGGTCGTTGCTTGCATCCACTCATGGAACAACCAGTAGCAGAGGAGAGGAGGTGGTGAGGTGGTTGTATCTTGGATCCTTGGGTCGAACTCAGTGGAGAAGAACAATAGGCGGTGGATGGTTGTGGTACCACAATGAAGTGATGGTGGCAACAACGGTTGTGGTCGTGGTCTACAATCGCCCAGACCTACGGTGGTGCAACAGTTGAGGGAGGCAGGGATGACAGTTGGCGCAAATTTTGTTTCGCGTGAAGGTGTCTGTCGTCTGTTCTAAGGAAATCGACGCTTATCTTAAATTTTTTGGAGGTAAAAATTTTTCTTTGAAAATTTGTATTTCGTGGATTGTTTAGACGTCGGTTTTGGTAAAGTTTCACCGGCGTTGAAGAAAAGTCATGTCTTTCTAAATCGACAAGACTTGTTCAATGGTGACGTTTATGCTAGTGAAGTGACATTGTTATATCTATATATAGTGTTGTTTTTCTCATATGAACATATGTGAGGAAAAACTGACATTAGAGGTCAGAAATGTGTTAGTGACACATGTAACTTATCTGAGATGCCCATGCTTTGATGGAACATCCAAGCTATAGAACATTTCCCATCTATCAACACTACCACACTCATCTCATCCACCATTACCCTCTCTATACAGATCCTCATGTCCGCATACACCAAAACCATGTGAACCTCCTACACAATGGTTCCCAACCTACAAACCCCTAAATGAGTTCCCCGACCTAGATAGCTTATAAAATGTTATGCAGCCATGTAGGAGAAAGACATAGTTTGTAATGTTTTCTGAGGGCGATACCTCTGGAAAGAACCTTGTGCTGGTAATTTCATCTTGAGGGAGAACTATGTGATTTACGTACGCAGCTTGAACCTCCAGTGTATTTGGGGTGAAAAGCGGCATCTGTGAAGCTCCAAGATGAAAACAAAATTTGACATTTTCTTACCCATGCGTATGTGTGTGTTAATCAATTGCTAAATGAATGTCTGTACATATAGGAGGCCGTTGAATCAATCGAAAGCCTTGCTTGGCGGAATCAACTGCTCGATCACTAGCGGAAGTCTCAATATTGATAATAAAAAAAGACGCTTGACTTTGGTGCATTAAAGGGGCAGCTAGATAATTCTCACTTTTACATCAATCAATAAGACAACCAACAACAACTCTTGCAGAAACGGGACTGTTATCACAATGCAACGACAGTTTGTGTGCTGCGCTGTGCTGTGCCTGTGCCTGCAACATCGTGGGATCGCTGTGGTAGCTGCATATATGTGTTGCTGTGCACGTGGGTGTTGAAGGGATGTTTGTTTTCGCTCAGAACCAAAGCCAGGTCACAACACCGAGGTGTCGCTGCCCTTGAGACACCGATCTGCAGCGAAACAGAGATCACAGAGAATGCCTGCTCGCGCCCATCTCTCCTTGTCGTGTGAGAGTATAGAGAGCACGCAGATTCATGTAATTTTCTTTTCCCTGAGTTGGGAACTTGGGATAATATGTTAATTAACGCAGTTGCAAGTCTAAAACCCAAGTCGCTGTGGTGTTCGCTGTAATCTTATCATGTAATACATCATTTGAATGAAGCCCAAGTCGCACACAACTCACTGGTCAGTGGTCGCTAAGTGAGGTAGAAATCGGGTTGGTCGGTCTCAAAGGGATGCCGACAATTTGGCGGTACACGTAGTCAACCTCTATGGCTGCCGCCGTTGTGTCTGCGTCCCCAATACATGTAAGTTTATATGGTATACATGTAGTTGTAACAAGAGAGATGACAAAAACAACAATCAGCAAGGTTTGAACTCGAGTTGTTACGGCTAAGAAACGCAGCGCGGACCACTACAACTGCGATTTTCTTCTTTTAGTACTGCAAACCAAATATATATATATATATATATATTGTTTTTATAATTATGAATGCCTAATTTTATATATGAAAAAGGGGGTGTTAAAGCCCCTGTAGCCTCCTAGACCCATTCCTGCATATATAGGACCCAATATCAATATGAATATGTATGTTGGAACATATGGATATACATACATATATAGTTTTTAGACAGAAAAGAGCACGGGTGAGATGAGGTAATTCTCGCCTGAGCTTTCTCTCTTATTGAGAGCTCGTATTTATAGTCCATGTTACATTACATAGTTTGTGCCAGTTTTACAAACATAACCTGAAGAAAGGCTAAAATATATTACAGGGTGTTAAACAACAATTTTATAACTAATATCTCAATAGCCTCCCCCAGGTGAGCAAAAGAGAATTGAATGTCCAACTTGCTAGTCAACCTTCTGAATTGTTGTTATCTAGAGCATTGGTAAACATATGTGCCAGTTGGGCATGTGTATGAACAAACTTGGTTATAATGTGCTTTAGGGCTACTTTCTCTCAGACATAATGATATCTAATTCAATGTGTTTTGTTCTTGTGTGGAAGACTGGGTTAACAGATAAATTAAGAGCACTAAGATTATCACAATATAGAGTGGTTGGACCATTCTAAAAGAGATCAAGATCACCCAAGTGAAAAAAAAATGTAATTTTCCAAGATTCCACATAGAAAAGGCAGATTCAAGTTGTTGAATTATAGACTAAAGAAGAACTTTGCTACATCTAGTGATGACAATGTCATCAACATATAATAATAGAAATACAACATGATTGGCTTCTTTAAAAATGAACAAAGAGGAGTCAGCTGAGCTGCAGGTGAAACCCATATCTAGAAGATGAATATTAATCATGTTATACCATATAATGATTTATGAAGCTTATCGACATGATTTGGAAAATTTGAGTCACGAAAACCAGGTGGTTGTTCCATATATACATTAGTATCAATATCACCATTCAGAAAAGCATTACAAACATCTAATTGTTGGATTTCCCAACTGCGACTAACAACAACAGTAAGAACAATCTTGATTGTAGGAGACTTACAACCAACAACATTCATATTAGGTGTTTTAAGAACAAAAGACCATGTATTGATGCATTTAAGAGCAGTAAGTTCCTCCATCATAGCATTCTTCCATCCTTAATGAGAAGTAGCTTGCTAAACTATTCGAGGGAAAGTAGGAATAGAACTACTTGTAAGTAAGAAATATTTGGGATTTGGCTTGACAATGCCAAAATGTCCCTTGGTTATCATCTGATGGCCTTGTCGGAGACTAGAAGTGTTAGAAGATGATGTTTTAGGAGAGGCATATGCAACCATGTCAGAGTGGGTAACAAAAAAATGAGATGGAGAGGTATCATTCTGATTGAAATCAGGAAGAGTGGTGGACTATACCTTATTATTTTCTAGTGAAGAGGGCTCATTGGGACAGGGTGGCACAGACTTGGGGGATATAGGACTTACAGGTGAAATGTTAGCAGTAGTTATGTCAGAATAGAAATGTTGTGAGGATTTTTCCCGACATGAACTCCTGATAGACAGTTGGTGAAGGAAGAGAACAAGCATGCGAGGGAAATTTATCTTTAAAGGGAAAATGACGTTCGTCAAAAATGACATGCTTAGAAATATAAGTGCGACTAATAGCTATCTGATGACACTTGTAGCCTTTGTGCTGAGTACTACATCCCAGAAAAATGCAGGCTAAGAAACGTGGTTCAAGTTTGTCTTTGGAATAGGGGTGCAAGTAGGGATAGAAAACAACACCAAACACCCTCAAAGTATTATAATTAGGTAATATGTGGCAGAGAAGCTAAAAAATACTCTTTGAGTTTCCATCTGTAGGAGGCAATCGATTAATTAGATGTACAATAGTAGCAAAGGCATCAGTCCAGTACTATTTATGAACTCCAACTTCAAACATCACGGCCAAACCAAGCTCCACTGCATACCCGTGTTTCCGTTCAACAACCCCATTTTGAGCATGATCATGTGAACAAGATATTCTATGTAGTATACCTTTTGAATTAATAAACTCTGACAATTTATGGTTGATAAACTCACCTCCACCATTAGTTTGTAGCATTTTTATTTCACATTCATACCGAGTTTTAACCATACAACAAAAATCAACAAACAAGGTATAAAACTCATCTTTAGTATTGAGCGGATAAACCAACATAATCTTGAATAGTCATCAACAAGCAAAATAAAGTAGTTATATCCTTGCTTTGAAGTAATTGGTGCCTTGCCCCACACATCACAATACACTAAACTAAAAGGCTATAAAATTTGAGAATGTTGAGTTACAACAAGTAACTTTTTACTCTTTCTCAACTCACAACTATGAAAGACACTTATATTATCTCCATCAGCAGTAATGAATTTGTTTTGTACAAGCTTAAGAAGAACTTTATTGTTTGGATGGTCGTGCCTTTTGTGCCACACAACACTAGTAGCTTTTAATCCTCTATTTGAAAAGAAGAAGCAGACTTTATTATCACAAGCAGCAACTGAGAAAGCTTTATGAACTTGTTATCGAGTTTCCTTGAGAAGGTAGAGACCTTGTTGACATGTTCCTCTGGCCAAAATCTGATGATTCCTTAAGTCCTTTATGAGGAACATATTATGATAAAAAATAAAATAACAGGGATCAGATGCAGTTAAGCAAGAAACTGAGAACATATTCCTTTTTATCTGAGGAACTACCAGAACATTAACAAGAGGAACACCGGAGTACTTAGAAAAATATCCTTGGAAAAACTTAGCAATACTGATGTTGTTCCCATTTCCAACCATGACATAATGATTACCTTGGTAAGAAAAAAATTTATATATGTTACCTGAATTCTAGACAATGTGATCAATGGCACTAGAGTCCACAAGCCATTTAGTAAAGTCATTGTCATCAACCTATAATGCAACAAGAGCAACTGTATTTTCACTGAGTTGTTTTGGAACTTCAGTACATTGATAGTTTTTATTGAACCGATGCCAACATTTCAAGGCATCATGGCCTCTTTTGCCACAAATTTGGTAAAAGGGAACTTGCCTAGAGTACTCAGGTTGAGCAGAAATGCCTTGTTGAGTGGAAGGTGTAAAGCCTCTTCCCTGTGAGGTGAACTGAGCACCCATACCAGGAGCTTGGCCAAGAATCCCTGAAATGTTAAAATTAGACTGATGTGTTCCTTGATAACGACCTCTATCTCTACTGACAGATCTCCCACATGATCCCATGAAAGGCTAATTGTATTGACGATTGACAAACTCATTTTCAGCTTTGTTTATGAAAAAGGTGATATTAGAATTTAGACTAGGTTTTCTTGATTTTCTCCTCTCAAAATGTTGAATCAGAGAGATAATGTCTGAATAAGAAGGAATGGGAATTTTTAACATTGACACAACAAAGCTTTCATACTCCAAGTTGTCTAGACCTTTCAACAAAGTGAACACCTTCTCTTGATCAGAAACACTATGACCAATTACATTAAGTTGATTGCATAGCGATTTAAGTGTACGTATATAGTCAGATAGACTAGTTGGTACCTTTTGAAAGGTTTGAAGTTGATATAAAACTCAAACTCCCTAGATTGCTGGATTCAGTGGACTTCTAAGACAGTGTAGTCCACACATAAGTAGCAGTAGTACAACCAATAATTTCACTCATAACCTATTTAGAAATTGATATACATATCCAACCTTTAACTAGCCTGTCAGTCTTCGCCCATGGCTTATACTTAGCATTCAGTTCTAACACCCCATCCTCATTTTTTGGAGGTGCTTTCTCTTCTCCGAGTAAGAAACACCTCAACCGAACAACTCTCAATGAGCGTTAACATTTGAGACTCCCATAAAAGAAAATTATTCATATTCAATTTAATGGAGATGAAATTTGATACATTCAAACCTATTGGAAAGGGATATTCAGGTGTAGCAGGATCATTTGAAGATGAGGATGCTTTTGATTCGAGAATAGACGATGTAGAAGTAGATCCAGTTTCCATTTGAAAATAGATCAAAGAAGAAGAAGGGGTGAGATTCAGAGATGATCAACAAACAGAAGAGGCAAGATCAGGAGATGATCAGTAGAGAGAAATAGAGCCGATTTGATCCTTGGACCGTAGAGACGAGATTCTGAGAGACAAAGGAGACCAGAGAATCGGTAGATCTGACGGAGAAAATGAGATGTTGATGCAGAAGACACTTGTCGCTGAGAACCAGAGGAGGAAGATGCAATGTAGATCAGAATCTAAGCACTATAAATCTTCGCCGATACATATGTCTTCATTGAAATAGTGCTTGGATGCATATCTAAAGATGAGGAAGAGCTACTTATTGTAGAGTAGACCAGAGTTTATGATCACTAGATCACGAGGACATTTGAGAAAGAAATTAGGGGAGAGAATGGAACATAGAGGAGGCAGAGCGGAAGCTTCTCGACCTAGGAACCGGAGCTTGAGATGCTTCGAAGCTCTGATACCATTTTGAGATAGAATAGAGCACGAGTGAGACGAGGTAATGCTTTCCTGAGCTTTCTCTCTTACTAAGATCTCGTATTTATAGTCCATGTTACATTACAGAGTTTGGGCCGATTTTACAAACATAACCTAAAGAAAGGATAAAATATATTATAGGGTGTTAAACAACATTTTTATAACTAATGTCTCAACATATAGAATAGTGGATCCAACTCCTCAACCCTTAGAGAAGAAAAAGAAATGTTGAAAATCTAGTGAAGTAAGGATGGGATGCAAATGTAGAAGGAATTATTGACCCCATATAAATTTCTCACATCCATTTTATCCTACTTATGCCCTAGTTACCAACTCCTCACAATCATAACTCTCTAGCCACAACCGGTGAATATGGAACAATCTGTCATCACATTTCAAACTTGAATTTTTAACTTATACTTTATTATTCTATCAAATTGCACCAATTTTGTTGCACATATTTTGATAATATATGTCCAATTTTGTAAGGACGAGTAATAGTTGTGGAGTACTCTTGTTCCAACAATTACTTGTTCATTTATAGAGTTAAAAAGGGTCTGAAAGTTTTACACTGTCTGAGGGTTACAAAACGGGCGCTTCTACGGGCCAGGACGGCTCTCTTGATAATAAAAAAAGATTAGAGTTAAAAAAGGATGGCTAAAAAACCAAAATGGTATGTTTAACCATTTTAATTACCAAAATGGCATGTTCTTGAACTTAATTCCTAAAATGGCATATTTGCATATCAATATGTCATGACTGGAGACATATTGCTCTATTTTGGGGCAATTCATCTGAGATGGTGACACATTGCCCTCTTCCAGTGAAATACATCTTCAATCAGGATGCATTGCCCTGCTATGGGGCCAATACGTCCTAACCCAGGATGTATTACTCTGTGAGAGAGCAAGACGTCTCCAGACTAGACGTATTGATCCCATCGCAGAGCAATGTGTCCCGAAGCAAGACGTATTACCTACCAGTGGGACCAGTACATCAGGAACCGAAACATATTGTTTGAATGCAACCATGTTGATGCTATTTGACCACCAATGTGTCTCCACCTGGGATGTATTGCTACCACACAACTCCCGACTGTTGGCCCCAACGACTAGATAGTCATTAGAGTCGTGGTCGGGTGCCACGTGGGGCAATGTATCCCCATGTGAGACGTATTGCTTCTTTATATAAGGTGGCCGAAATCAACCCCTGAAAGACACACAAGCAACCCATTTCTTCTCTTCTTCTTTACTTCCAAGCAACATCTACTGCTTTGGAGTGCTCTGGAGGCTAAGCTACTACGGGTGGATTTTCTAGTTACTTCAGAGGCGGTTTCTCTTCTATTCTCTGGTCGAAAATATGCTTCTCTTCTTTTCTTTGGCAACGATCTTCTCAGCTTCTTTCTTTGGGCGAAAAACTTGTTATCTTCTTTCTCAAGAATTTTGATTCACAAGGGAGATCTCATCACTTGAGGTATTTTCTATACTACTTTCATATATTTAATATTTTGAACTTAAATAACCATCCAATATTAAAAATGAAATAATTTTATTATTGGTTGTTTAGTTCCAAATTATAGAAAAATGGCATTACTGTTCTAAAATCTCAATTATCATTTTTTAAGTAAATGTTGTCAACATATATATATATATATATATATATATATATATATATATAATTTCTATAAATGAATTTTCTTCAATTAAGTTTATTTTTGTATAATGATAGGAACATGGCATCTAGTTCACGTTCACGAATTGTCAAGCTTTGATATGATGGTCAATTTCTCTCTGACGGGTCTTATTCTAGTCGATTTGTTAGATGCATAAATATTACACTTATCAATACCCTAATCAAATTCAAATCATATATCCATGCAACACTTGGCATCAACCCCAACAACTTCTCTATCAATATATCCTATCTTTTCGCTAGAGAAGATTATATGCTCATGCAAGTTGAAAATGATGATGCACATAGAACTTTGTTCTCACTTTCATCTGATGCCTATGTTGATGTCTATCTTGAAAATATATCTATCCACCAACATTCTAGTTATAGTTACATGAATCTATCGAATCAATTTCACCCGATCAATATAATGTAACTGATGATTGGAATCAACCACCTGAATTCTCTCAAAACCCTACTATTGATAATGAGAATAGTGGTCTTGAGGCCAAGGAGGGGGAAGAGAATAGTGAATAGGAAGACGATGAGAACGGTGAACATGAAGGTGACTCGTCAACTGAAATTAATGATGGGTGTGAACATCCAATCCCTGACTCTATAGATGCATTGAGTTCTATCCCAGAGACATTTGATGGAGAATGGCTCCAACACGATCACATTGATAATAACTATGAATCTGTTCAAGATGATGAATGGGTGGAAGGTTTTCATCATGATGCTTGTCTCAATTACGACCCTTCTAGCACTGAAATTTATGAGGGTGTTTTATTTGCATCCAAAGCTATTATGATTGAGACGATTTCAAAATGGTCAGTAAAAAATAATGTCCAATATCGTACACAACACTCAAATAATTTGTTTATCAAACTTGTTTGTATCCATGAAAAATGATGTCCTTGAAGCTTGTCAATCCAAAAGAGCAGGTGGCATGTGGAAGATAAAACATTATAGTACAAACCACATTTGTCAACTAACTATTCAAAATCAAGGCCATCACCAATGCACATCGTCTTTTATTGCTCATATGATAATGCCAATCCTAGTGTCATGATTGGATATGTCCACACGAGAAATTCATGACAAGGTGAATGTTGAACTAAACCTTCATATCTCATACAAGAAGGTATTTTTATCGAGGAGGAAGCATGTCTGTAAAATATTTGGAGATTGGGAATCACCATATCATAATTTATTACCGTTCATGATATCTTTGTCACATTATATTCCAAGAACTATATATACCCACCTTGTGGATGATTATACCCTTCAAACTCAAGACACTCGTAGATTCAAGCGGGTGTTTTGGGCTTTCAGCCCAGCTGGGAGGGGTTGGGTATATTGCAGGCATGTTCTTACTGTTGATGGCACATTTCTTACTGGAAAATATTATGGAACACTTCTTGTTGCATGTGGCATAGATGCTGATAATGGTCTATTTCCACTCACTTTTGATGTTGTTGAGGTAGAAAATAGGGACTCATGGGAGTGGTTCTTTGGTTCTCTACAAACATGTATTTCGATCATTCAACATCACACAGATATGTGTATCATTTATGATCGAATGAGTGGAATTTTTCTAGCACTTAAGTCACAATTTGACTAGGCTCAACATCATTATTGTCTTCAACATCTTCGTGAGAACTTCCATAAAAATTTCAAGTCACAAGAATTAAGGGAACTTTTGTGGAAGGTGGGATCCACAATTGATACACTTGAATTTTATCATCTAATGTCTGATATACAAACCATAGAACTAGCTGCTAAGAATTATTTGATAGTTCAAAATCAAGTACATTGGTCTCTCACATATGATAGAGGTAATAGGTATGGGTCATTGACTGGAAATCATGTTGAATTGATAAATGGAGTCTTAAAGGGTGTTAGAGGTTTACCAATACTGGCACTAATTTTTGCCACATACTATCACTCTGTTACAATGTGGTTGGAGAGGTGTAATCAGGCATATGGTCGTGCAAATAATGGAGATATATGGCCCCCGAAGATTCATAATAAGATTTTTAATGTACAATAGGATGCAGAGAGACTAAGAGTAACACTCCGCATGAATAATGATATATGGCTTGTTGATGACATGGAAGGATATAAATTTCAAGTCAAAGTACATCCAAATGGTGCCAGTGAATGCAATTGTGGTTTCCCAAAACAATGGCATTTACCATGTTGTCATGTTTGGGTAGCTGCAAAAATTGTCAATTACGATTGTGACGGGCTTGTGAGCCAATATTTAACAAATGCTTCTTATTTGAATGAAGACAAAATTGAATTTTTGTGGTATTCCCGACAAGAGGTATTGGACTCCATTTGATGAAAACAGAGGTATTTATCTTTTATTACCCCCAAGGAAATGAAGGCACGCTGGAAGACCAAAGAAAAATACAAGGCCTTCAATTATGGATGTTGATCCAAATCAATATACCTATCAATGTCATAAGTGTGTTAGAAAGGGTCATAATAGACACACTTGTCCTAATGTCAAGTCATGTAATGTTTGAATTTCAGTTTATTCTAGTCATATCATATTTGAATTTTAGTTTAGTCAAGTCATGTAATATTTGAATTTCAGTTATGTCAGGTCATGTAATGTTTGAAAGGGAGCTTGAATGTTTCTTATTTTAGTTTATTGAAGTCATGTAATGTTTGAATTTTAGTTTATTCAAGGCATGTAATGTTTGAATTTTAGTGTAGTTGAGCCATGTAATGTTTGAAAGGAAAATGGAATGTTTCTTATTTCAATTGAATGTTTCTTGTTTTAGTTTATACATTGTTTGCTCTTTTCATAGAGATGGCTCTAAGAGAAGTATCATTTTGAATCTCCTAGTACCACTTCATGTTGTTAGGTTGTCCCGTTACTGATGAGGGTGTTTTGCATAACATTTCTTCTACTAGTTTTGGACTTGTTCATAAGCTACAACCTATCCACCTAGAACCAAATTTGAACATTGCCCTACTTAACCATTGGGACAAGGATAGCAACACCTTTAAGTTCCCATGTTTTGAGATGACTGTCACACTTCAGGATGTCCCAGTTCTTCTAGGTCTTAGGATTGATGGACCACCAATTATAGCTGCATATCCTTTAGACACAGATGAGGGCCAATTTTCTTCATGGGCTCACCTTTGTGAGAATTACTTGGGAGATGCACCAGATGGGATGTCTAAGGGTCATATTCATCTTACTCAGTTGCGGGACAGCTTTAGTGGGATGCATTTCACCTTAGGAGATGAAGAACATCAAAGACAGATGAGGATAAGGTATACTAGAGCATATATCCTATACTTTTTAGGTAGTTACCTTATTCTAGATAGTACTGGAGACATGGTTCATATAAGGTAACTCCCACTTGTGGCTGACTTTATAAGTTGTAACACTCTATCTTACGGTGCTACAACTCTAGCATACGTGTATGGGGAGTTGTGCAAGGCTACTACCCGTTCTAAGAAAATTGCCCACCTGTCTGGTTGTGTATGTCTACTACAGATGTGATGTTGGGAGAGGTTAGGAATTGGACGCCCAGGATCACTGGTTATGAACTAGGGGGGAGTGGCTAGAAGATGTTCCCTTGAGTTATAGGTAAATATTTACACAACTTCTGCTTAAAAATATTTCAATTATTTTCTAAGTTTAAATAATTTTAGTTTGTCAATTTAATAGGTGTCCTAATTTTGTTCAAATGACTGATACTATGAGAGGATCGGTCCAGTTTTATGATTCCGCCTTTGATCAGATTTTATCCGCTCATGTATAATTTACTTCTAAAAAATATTCTTCCTTTTTATATGATATATGTTATATTTCTGAAAAAAATATTCTTTCTTTGTATATGATATATGTTATATTTCTGAATAATAGATACAATTAATTCCTTACACTGAGGATATTCTACAAAGACTTCTAACATTATGTTAGGAGGGTCGTGATATTTGGTTGGCCCGAGTGCCTCTAGTGTTCTACACGATAGTAGAGTGGCACCTTCCAAATAGAGTGCTTGGACAATTTGGCTTTGTTCAAGTACAACCTACTCTTGACTTGCCACGTCTTAGTAGAACAGATGCGAGTGGTCATGCTGTTGAGGATTGGTTGTTTCACTATAGGAATGAGGTGCAATTGTGGCACAATAGACGTGAGAGCTTAGTTCCCCCTCCACCAGAAGAGACGATCTTATATCCATAGGTGCACTATGCATGGTATCATCCACAATATGTAGTGGTCCCTCCAGCTCAGCCTCCAACCACATACTACCCAACCAGTTCCCGACAATAATAATTTGTGAGTATCATCATAATTTTTTTATAAAATGTTATTATTTAATACTATATGTAATTGGTCTTTATTATTTTTACATACTTTGTTTGAATATGTAGAATCACATGTGCGGATCCGAGTTGTTTTACATCATACCCCTGCACAAATCAAAGATGATATCTACAACATCCAGGAGAGCTACTTTTTGAGTCTTCCTGACTATGCTCACCCATATGATTCCATCCCCACTCCTACTCATACCAGTGGTCCTGAACCCATGCCTACTCCTACTCATACATGTACCACTCAGTTTGAACCCATTCCCACTATTATTGAATCCATTCCCACTTCTCAGTTCATGGGATGCGGACCTATAGGACCGTACTTTTCAGGAGTTGGTACATCTATTTCATACATCACCCCGCCTCCTCTACACGTAGCCTACTATGGAATAGGTTATTCTTCTGTTCCATACACTCCAGTCCCACCACCAGTTGTTCATGACAGACGACCACCATCTTATGTTACATACTCACTGACTCCATTTGATTTCTCATTTTGTAGCCCACCTGAGGCCCCACAGTCTAGTTTTCAGAGACCCCTCACCCCACCTCCGATTTTCCATTTCTATCATAGACCTTGTCAGCCTACTGCTACACAGTTGCCCCCCATTGATGCGTCTCCAGATGAGATACCTACTCAGGGGTCAGAGGTACAGGGAGGTGGGCGAGGGCGACGTGGGCGTGGAGGACGTGCTTAGTTTATTACATTTATATTATTTTATATATATGCCTTTGTGAAGGCATTTATCTAGCTTGTATTTGGATCTATTATATATGTTCACCACCTATGGTTTATATTTGTGGTTCTTGATTGATGATTATTTTGGTTTATGATATCATCTGGATCTTGACATTAAATGTATTATTTTCTCTTCATGTAGGTTAATGTTGTAACCTTATTTTTAATTGATGTCTCGTGTTTATAGATTAATTTCTTCCTATCTAATCAGGTAACAATCATGAATTGTTGGTTGCAATAACACTTCTATAATCAGTAGGTATTTCTAGAGCTACTCAAATTAACAAATTTATAATAATTAGACATATTGTATATTGAAAATACAAATGGTATAATTGCAAATGTCCAAATATAATCTATATTATTATTATTATTAATAAATCTATAAGTATCAAATAATAATTATAAGAATAAAAAATATTGATAAAACAACAATACGTCTTGCATGGGGAAGTATTTGCTTACTTTACAGAAAATATGTCTTGCATGTAGACGTATTGGTCTGATGTGGTAGTAATACATCTTGGACCTAGACGTATTGCCTTGTTGTGGGACCAATACATCCTGGTCCGGGATGTATTGCTCTATGTGAGAGCAATGTGTCACAGTCGGTGACATATTGGTCCCACCGATAGGCAATACGTCCCGAAACGAGACACATTGCTCTACGGTAGGGTCAATGCATCCAAAGCATTGACGCCTTGCTCTCTCGCAAGAAAAATACGTCCCGAGTCAGGACGTATTGGCCCCACAATAGGGCAACGTGTCCCGACTGGAGACGTATTGCTCTGTGAGAGGACAATGTATCACCCGAGTAGACGTATTGCTTCCGGATAGAGCAATACATCTCCAGCTAGGATATATTGATTTGCAAATATGTCATTTGGGAATTAAGTTCAAGAATATGCCATTTTGGTAACTAAAATGGTTAAACATGTCATTTATAGTCCAGGTTACATAACAGAATTTGTGCTGGTTTTACAAACAGAACCTGAAGAAAGGCTAACTATATTACATGATGTTAAACAACAATTTTATAGCTAATGTTTCAACATATAGAACAGTGGATCCAACTCCTCAACCCTTAGAGAAGAAAAAAATGTGAAAAATCTAGTGAAGTAAGGATGGGATGCAAATGGAGAAGGAATTATTGGCCCCATATATATTGCTCACATCCATTTTATCCTGCTTATGCCCAAGTTACCTGCTCCTCACAATCATAACTCCCCAGCCGCCACCGGCGTATATGGAACAATTTCACATCACGCTTTTAACTTGAACTTTTAATTTTACTTTATTATTCTATCGAATTGCAGCAATTTTGTTACACCTCTTCTGATAATATATGCCCAATTTTGTAAGGACGAGTAATAGTTGTGGAGTACTTTTGTTCTAACAATTACTTGTTCGATGATAGAGTTAAAAAAGACCTGAGAGTTTTACGCTGTCTGGGAGTTATAAATTGGCGTTTCTACGAGACGGTTCTCTCAATAATAACAAAAAAGACTATAGAGTTAAAAAAGAACTGTTTGAGAACGGCTATATTAAGTGTTGGGTGGTGTGGTAGTCTTTTTGTTTTTCGACTGCATTAGGTGGAACGACCGTAACAAGGGTCGTTTGAGAATGTATGTGTGCGTAAGATGGGGTGTGTGTGTGGCGCTGCTTACGTTGAACCTAATAGACCGAGTGTTGCAGCGATTGGAGTACGTATACAAACTTGAATAAATTCAAACCCGTAAACTAAAATGAACCATTGTGCCACTGATGGCAATTGCTAACAGACGAGTATTCGTCGCAGAATGGAGACGTCGAAATATGATGATTGGAGCGGTGTGGCTCAAAAGGAGGCCAATGGAGGGCAGGCGGGTTTTAGCGGAAGAAGAGGCTAAATCTCCCTGCAACCTGCAACAATACCTGGCTCTGATCGTCATCTCTATACCAGGCTTCTAAACTGGATAATGGAAACAACAACATACGTGAGTGAGGCGGAATCAACTCCACCCGTGGAAAACATCAAGCACCAAACATCAAAGGAGAATACAGATCAACTTCGGCGAGCACCATGGGATGGAGATAGTGGACCGACGACCAGATGTTGCAACTATTGGCGGGGGTAGAATGTGCTGCCATGTCCGCGAGATCAACTAGTAGTAAATGCGCAGCAGCATCAGCAATGAGGTCACTGCTGGGCATGCATACGGCTAGCCCTGCAGCTGCATGATCTCGGATCTATGCACATTGCATGCATCCCCTCACGTGCGGTACGCAAAAGAAGATCATCCATCTATGCGCACATGTGATAACTAAGAACACCTAGCATGCTTGAAGGAGGAAAAGTTCAAACCTCTTTAGTTGTCGATAGCATAAGGGTGGAGAGTCACAACCTCACTCAAAGCATGAAAACAAGAAGAAAAAAAAGCAGATCAAAACATCTTGTATGGATAATGCCTTACATGACACTTCCGTATCTGTTTTGAATCAATTTTCTTTTAGGTGTTTTTTACTCTATAGATCTATTTTTAAAATAGAAAAAAAAGTAAAAGTAGAAACAAAGCATCACTTGAAGTGCATTTTCTCCCGAAAGTCCGGATGAAAATGTCATTTTAATGGTGCTTTCTATTTTTCTCTTCGTTGAAGTTCTCTTCACGGAGCCGTCCGACATTAGGGCGCCTTCTCACCTTCTCACTTGCATAATGGAAAAAAATCTTCTAGAGTGGCATTGTTAAATTAAAATAACTATATTCAGAATCATTTTAAGTGGGTTCTATAAAAGAATTATCTATATAAAAGTGTGTTATTTTGGATTTTTGTTGTCAACAATGCTAATAATAGTATATATGATATAAATCATATTTTGTAATAGTTTCCTAATTAGGTTCTTACCTAATTATCCTTGTATACCGTCTATATAGATGGAATGAAATACATCAATCCCGATCAGGGGAGTAGCCTAAACTTACATGGTATCAGATACCTAGGCTTCCTAAACACTATAATGGCCGCCTAGGGCGTCGTTCTCTTCCCTCTCGTGCGTCGTTCCCTTCCCTCCCGTGTGCCGGTTCTTTTCCCTCCTATGTGTCGGTTCCATTCCCTTTTCACGGCGTCGTTCCTCATCGCCTAAGAAGCGGCACCTCCTCGCCCCTCCTCCGCCACCGACATCGTCACTCCCAGCCGATCTCGTCCTCTTGCTGACCTCCCCACCACTGCATTTCCACATAAAAGGTCACCATTGTCATGATCGGAGACCAAACTTCAGGAGTGAAGCCACGGAATCCGGCCCTTACTGTCCACAACATCAAGTCAGTGATCCCTGTTACCCTCAACCTCAAGGAAGATAAGTATGATTCTTGGGTCGATCTGTTTGAACTTTATGTCGAGATCCACATGCTTATGCACCACATTGATGGCTCCCCCGCGTCGATTGTAAACTTTAACATATAGTCTAAGGTGGATTTGATATCTACTCTAGTTAAGGTTTGGATTTAGTTGTTATTTAAATAGCTCTGTTAGGTAGACATGTCTTATGTGTACTTCAATTTTAGGATTACAAGATGTTTTCTTGGTCCGGCTGGTTGGGTGTCATAAAGATGGTGTTATTAGCATGTTTGGATTCTGAATGTTTTGATCTTGACTTGGTTAGTCTACGATAAGATTGTAACTCCTACAAAATAGTATTTCTATTATGTTCATAGGTATGCTCTAGAACATGGTTCAAAATGCTAGAATTTGACTTAACAAATGCATTTATGACTAATTAGATTTTTGTCATAAATTGGGTTTACTAAATGTTAGAGTTACTTGTTAAACTTTTAAACATCTCTACTTTCTTTTAAGTTCGATATACTTAACATGATGATGATGCATGTTACATGGCTGAGTGGGAAATTTCTACTCACTGGGCTCTATATGAATCTCATGTGATTATGTGTAATGATATCCAACAGAGAGTTTGTGAAAAAGAAGATGTAAGCATAATAATTTAGTCTAGAATGGTCATGGAGTATCACTTTCCGGGATGAGTTGTATATCGTATTATCTATTTTAAGTCCATATAGTTTGATGTAAATTGAACTACGTATGAGTAACAAAATATGATTTTAGTTTTAGAGATGAATGAGATTTTGGATAACTAAACATGTGCATCCTTTGATATGGTATTGGTTTCTGAGGTTATACAAAAAAGAAAAAATCTACCAATAATTTTGTATGATGTTTCGGTCATGTTTTGAGAGGCCCGTCCAGAATGATGTCGATTGAAGGAGACAACATTCTGAGCAATGATGGTGGTTATCGTTGTTCAATTAGTAATGATGTCAATGATCTGGCTGGAGGGGGCATAGAGGGGCTTGGTTGGAATTCATGGAAGAGGATGGTTGGCTAATTATCTGCCAGATACTACAAAATTTTAAGTCAAAATTACTAATGCAAGTAGTGCTCCCAATGACAAAAATTGTTATTGTCATCCACTTCCTAGTGACATAGATGACCAGGCTAGGAGAAGGCATGGAAGGGCAGGAATGCATATAGATCACCCTCCAGACAAATTACAACCTCAATTAATCATTAATGATGTAGGAATTAGATTCGTGTATGCAAAAATGTTGGGATCTTCTACTAAAGTTGTAGACAATAATGACAATGAATAATCATTGTGACAATTATCACCTACTTCTATGAATGTTCCAATGATTAATACTACATTAAAATTTACTAGTATTTTTGCAGATGTCCTGATGGGAATAATTACCAAGAAAAGCTTTCGTGATCTGATAGTAGGATCATTACTTTATAAAATTAATGTCTTCCTCTTTGATGAGTTACCGAAACATCTTACTCATGAGGATGTGTTTATGGTTACTAAGCATGGTTTGCCTGAGTTGCAAATCACACCAGAGGCTTACTCTAATCTATACAAACCATGGACATATATTGTTATGGGTAGAATTGTTAACATAAACATCATGTATATGACCATCAAGGAATGATTATGGCTTATGTGTAAGCCGATTGTGATATGTATATTGTGTGATTTAATGTTTAACCCCTATTCTATTCAATGACCTTCCAAGGAGGACTATTTATATGTTGTAATAGATGGACATGGACCATATTTAGAAATTTGTCAATGGTCTATCTGTGGGAGGAACACTTTGTTCCATCGAACAAGTTACCTCCAAGCCAAGCATCATTACATCGGATAGAATCCTAGATCTTCCACTTCATATATATGATCTTGTGGTTTTTGAGAAGATTGATTCAGACCTAGGAAAGTTTATTAGGGTGGATACACATACAACCAATTGCACTCCAAGCAAATTTTCTAGGGTGGCATTTGAAGTTGATACATCCCAAGAAATCATCCATGTAGACGTTATCAAGGGAGTGGGTCTCAAATTGGAGTATGAAATGTTACACCAAATATGTGTCTGGTGTGCAATGATAAGTTATGATCATACAAGATGTTCATCTATAGTAAAATTCATTGAAACAAATGAGTCGATGCCAACCAATGATGATGTTCAGGTTGCTTCGGTCAAAAAGAAATAATGATGGTAGTTTTATATGAAAAAGTGTTCATACTAAGTAATATATTCATAATAAAACCATTGTCCAAATAGACCAAAGAAGATGAACTGGATGGTTTAACCACTATGTTATTTTTGAAGGATCATGAGGTTGTCACTTATAATGTTAATGATATGATATCTTCACATCATATAACTATAGGAAATTACTCTGAAATAGAGAAGATATGGACTTGAACACATATACAATAAAAAGACATAACTCTTGTTGCTCCTTTTGACCAATATGATTCAAACAATGTGACACATGTGGCTGACCAAATTGTACATGTTACTGACACTCGACCGCAAGAAAAATTTTTGATGAGTGTCAACAATTACCACACACAATGGCTGATCTAGAGTTATATGAAGTTATACTACATTCCTTGTAGATGACTATGCTAATTAGAATAACATGTAGTCTATTCCTATGGCTATTCCAATCGAGTTCAAAACACAAATTCTTCATGAAGTTTGGCTGAGAAATGTGTGATAGAAGAGGGAAGGTGAAATCCAAATCTTACATGACTCGGAGCCAAGTAAGAAAATTGGGTGAACTTCTCGTAAGCGAAGAATATTTAAGAGGGTGAAGATTAACTAAATACAACTTGGAAAAACACATTCCAAAGCCTATTTTCTATTGATAACATAGCCCTTAAAATGTCTTCTTCTTTTCTTTCTGAAGGTATAACTTGTAGTTAAGAAATTTAGGATGAATTCATGATTCTTTAAATAATGGAGTACGAATAACGAACAACTTATCCACAATTAAAAATTAATGAGAATATAGTGTTTTGTTTGTTAATAAAGATTTATATTTAGGGTTTCTCTCAGTGGTTGAAATTTATTCTCATCAAAAGAAAGGTCCCTACAATAGCCAAACAACCAAAGAGTGATAATAGTAGACAAAGCATACAATAATTCATACTTTACTGGGGTAGACTCACCTACCATAGAAACAAGGAGGTGTTGTGCATGGAGGTCTTTACATGTACACATTATTCCTTTATGAAAGGAAAAAATTGCATCTTCAACCATACTATAATATGCAATGACTAGATATAATAATTGTTCTTAAACTTATTGCAAACGATTTGCATTTTCATACGGTATAATACCATCGCTAGAGAGAATATAAATAGCTATAGAAAATTGCCCATCTTGACTTTAGACTTGGCACAAGATATACTTTAATATAATGAATTAGCATGACTAATTGGTTGATGGTGATGTAAAATTTGAATACTAATCAATTAGATATTAATAAGGTTTGAATTCCAACAATCTAAACCTCTAAAGATGATGAGTTGTTACAATGAGCATGCTTGCAAGAATGTCCATTAGATAAAAATAGAATCAAACATTAAAGGACACATGAAGGAAGAAAAAGTAGTTGTCTAAGTAGCAATCAAGGACGAATACGAAGCAACCTCATTAAGGACTACTCATAAATCATTAACATGTTGAAGATGGAGGATCAGTGTGACATAACTATAAGAGAAACCACTCAAAAAAATTGTTAAGAAGATCTAGGAAGAGATCAAGATGGATAGTTAGTAGTGGTGGCAGTTTAATGCATTGATGTGACAAAAAGTTGCACCCAAGAAAATGGAGATACATAATTTGTGGGAGCTAGAAGGTCAATAATTACATTTGACAACATTGGATCATGAAAACATGGAAGGATCTCCATATCACTAGAAATGTCAATTTCATGGTGAGAGTAGTCTTTAGACCAAGAATGTCTGTGAAGACATAAGCCACACATCCATCATTTAGTCAGATGTCAGGTGGAAGTGAAGGAATCCTACACATCATTGTGTGAATTTGATTACAACCGCACGTAAGGACAAATAAACATCCCTAAAGTGATTATCTAAATTTCAACTCTCAATGGTTTGCCTCAACATGAATAAAGACTATAAAAAGGAAAAATAATCTTAATTGAATATGTGCATGGAAATTGTTGGCTATCTTCCTATTTTGAAAACTCAACTACTACATCTATGGTAGGTCCATGACTATAGACAACCATATGTGCATAAATGAGCTTGAACACAAGAAGCCCAACACCAGGAGGGCAACCACGGTATAAAAGGTGTATAAGGGTGGATTGTGCTCAGGAAGTTGCATAGAGATCTGTGGCCATTAGTGGCAAGGCTATCAAAAACACAAAAATTGGGGAGCCAGAGTGGACTAGGGTATCCAATGGAAAAGAGTGATAGGGTGAACTACTAATGATTTTGTGTCCAACCTACACAAAATGGATGAGAATGATGGGTGAGCAGCCATCTGTCACAATGGGAAATGAAGGACGTTGCTTCTACCTACATAAGAAGTTTGAGGGCAGATGTAAAAAGTACAGCCAATAGATTGAGAGTTGTCCACAATTGAAATAGGCACAGAGTAACCCCGATGAAATCTCCAACCAAATTGGTGCACACAAATGACTTGTAAGATGCTCTTGCTGTATGCTTGGGTAGTGAATCCCATGCAATTCTGGAAAGTGATAAAGTACAAAAATAGAACATTTTCAACCAAAATAGATCCACTTACATTTGAGTAAGTTCAAGAGAAAGAATGTCAAAGAATAAATATCATATAAAGATAATAATCAATATGATGAAGATCTTGCCTTTAAAATCACTCCACGGTCATAGAAATATAAACACATTGCATCTTGATTGTAAAGAGACTAACAACATCTAAAGCGGGATCAAAACATCATATGATCCCAAGATAAGGTGTGGTGGACTATAAAAGTGAACTAAAGAAATGTATATATATGTGTATATATATTGGGTACGTCTTTAACCTACACACACAAATATATATATATATATATATATATATATATATATATATATATATATATACATATACATATATATATGACCATGTGTAAAGGTGCATCTAGTAAGTATGGTGTATCTCTTCTATATAATATTATCTTAAATCAATCATGCACAAACCATGAAGGCAATATATACAATTAGGTCATTTTTAAATAATTTCATCTGCAAAGGGATGAGAATATTCATAGCATAGCCATTGGGGTCAAAGGCTATGTATAAGAAAGAAATAATATTTTAGTAATCAAAATTGGAAAAATCATATTACAATAAGCATATTCCAAAAGGATGCAAAATATTCCAAAAATAGGGCTCAAGATTATTATGCTTCATAGATATTGAATTAGGGTTTTATAGTTAAATACTTAAATAAAACAAAGGAAAATAAACATACTTTAAAAGGTTACCTGAATGGTACTTCTATCATCCATTTCAAATACTTCACACTTAAAATATGAACAACCAAATCACAACTCTATATTGCAAAATTAGGTATTCCAAAACCTAAATCATCATATTAAAAAACTTGGGTTAATATCCTATTATATATACAATCTTAAAAATGTTGACTTTTTGAAACTAGTCAAAATAGGACTAAACAACCACTCCAAAGAATAGGTCTTATATTTGTCATTTACATATATTTTTTCTTGATTATTTGATCTATAAATCATTACTTATAGTTTATACGATATGTTCATTTAATTAAAAGTTAGAATATTATCACGTGGTAAGAAGACAAAGAGACCATGGGCCAGCGCTAACGTTATTGGGATTGATCACTTTAATAGGTACCACAGTGACAACCATATACCCTCACATACAAATGCATGATGGAGCTAACTAGAAAATAAGGATCCATGTAGCCAACCCCAAAATGGTTGGGATTGAGGCTTAGATGATGATGATAATCACCCATAAATGTTGTACTTGTGCTCCACATCAGATATCAAACAAATATAATCATTGTTATTCAGTTTCCAAGTTACCAAGGCCAGATGTAGGATGTCCTTAATAGCATGTAGAGAAATCCCAGCCTATGGCATATCACCCTCCAATTGGTCATCATCATAACCTTCCACGGGCAACACAAGGTTCCATAATACATGAAAAACTCATCATCAATTTACCTAGAGTTAACAAGCCAAGTTCAAGTTCTTTTGTAGGACAATGCTCAACAGTGCCCTTCCATTAAAAGGGTAGTAGGTAAGTCTCTCCATAGGTTGGTGGAAACCAAATCCCATAAACTAAGATACATATGATGTTAGTCTCAT
Organism: Alisma plantago-aquatica; assembly: GCA_963693085.1. NCBI lineage: Eukaryota > Viridiplantae > Streptophyta > Magnoliopsida > Alismatales > Alismataceae > Alisma > Alisma plantago-aquatica. The sequence goes on along the minus strand of OY856409.1, from coordinate 128,430,966 downwards.
CTGGATCAAGGTAATCACAAGGAAACCTGGAAACAAATAGGGCTAGACACACAAATTGAACCAAGGTTTTAAGATTCTACCCAAAAGAGGGAAAATCATGCAACATATGTAGAAATCCAATTAGAGAGAAAAAATACATATACACAACCTCTAGGAACAATTCTAGTGGTGTTTTGGCTGCCTTTTTGGTTGACGGCTTTGATTTGAGAAAAAACCTGAAAGTGAGGGAGGTCAACTAGATATGGCCAAAGAGGGATGAGAGAAAGTTATCACTTGATAATCATTAAAAGGACTACAACATAGGCTTCAGGATATATTTATAGGAAGTTGAAGGGTTTGGTGTGGAGTCAATCTCCTTGGAGGAAAAAATAGAGGAAAAATGACATATGGGATGTGTTAGAGTGTTAAAGAGGGAAAAACCAAGGAAAGTGTAGGATGGCTTGGACCAAGATCAGAAGAGAAATGTGATGGAGAGAAAATCACATCTTGTGGGGGCTCAAATAAAGAGAGAGAGAGAGAGAGAGAGAATTCAAGGTTTGAGGTAAGAAACACATTATTGTGAGAAAATAGGGAGGAAATTTGTTTCGGGAGGTTCCTATAGGCCCTGGGATGGATCTGTGTTGACCAAAAAACTTGGAGAAAAAATTTGGCAACTGGATCATTTGGCCAAAGGATGAGATACCTAAAACTGTGTCTAGTATTTAAATAAGAGACTATATGATATCAAATTTAAGTAATTAAATATCAATTAAATTAAGTCATGTCTAAACTTATTTTTCTATTTCAATTGAGAGAGTAAATAAGTCAAATAAACATGAAGTAGTCATGTCAACTAATTAGACTTTGATGACTACAAACTTACCATCATATTCCAATATTTGTGAGTTTTTAGTCAATCAATATATTAGATTCTCATGGTAATGTTACCATATCTATTGTAATGACTAACATACTCCTCTAATATATAGGAAGTTAGTTATATGAATTTTTTAATTTAATTCTTGACTATATAATATCTATGTACCACTTGATTATTATTTATGTTAGTTCTCCCTTTTAAAGGATTTGGAGTTTTTTTGTTTAGCAACTTTATTTCTGGGTCTAATGTAAATATCATTATTATTCCAATTGATATTCCTATGTAATAATTCTTACACATTTCATTGATGATTTTCTTGACCAAAGAAAGTTCTAGAATATTTCTAATATTATTAAAACCTATGAGATATTAAATCTGCATTATAACCCCTTACTTAACATATATTAGTTTACACTAAAATCCATTATAGTGAATATGTAACTTAATCATCATATTTCAAACTTCTGGAAAGTCATACTTTTACCTAATTCATGGGAATGAACAATTAATACAAACTCTAATGGGAAATTTAAATAAGGACTTCTGGAGATTATATATTTCTAGATTTCCATATGTTACATTTTAACTCATCATTTACCACTTCGGCGCATTCTCACTTACCTATAATGATGAGTCATATTAAGGTTGATAAAAAGGCAATATGTTATGACCGCATCTAAGCTTAATTGGTAAACTAGGGTTTACCTGGATGATTATATGCTTAATTGGATTGATCATTGCTTAAAGATGATTAATGATGATAATTCAATTATGATTTTTTAAACCTAATAAGAACGTTAAGTTTTCTATTGTTTGATAAATTAGGGTTTGAGAAATATAAACCCTAGTTGGCTGAAATTAGAGTTTTGATGGTACATGAGTATGGAATTTAATCAAGATAGCAGTGTGGTAAATGATTTTTCATATTTTCTACAAATTTTTTTATTTACTTAAATTTTTGATATGATATGGATAACTCAATCATCATATTGGAGAAAAATTTCAGAATATTTGAGTGTTCTTTGAATGTGGTTCTCGGTCGAACTATACTTCGACAAAAATGCTGACAGAGTGCTTTTCAACACAATAGTGTTTTATTTTTAATTATTTATTGCTAACTCCAAATGATCTTAAATTTTAAATGGGGATATGAAACTCAATATTAAACAACATACAAAATTTTCATAATTTTTGGATACATTTAGACCTAATCAGTAGACGAATTACAGTAACTGACATTTTTGTAGAATTATGGATAGTAGTGCACTATTAGATTTTTAATTATTTAATGGAAGCTTGAAATGATCTCAGATTTTAATTGAAGCTTTGTAACTTAATTATACACAACATACTAAATTACCATAATTTTTAGGGAAGGTTTTATTTCCGAAATATACGAATTCACATAAACCTTTTTATGACAGAAAAATCTACTGAAATAAGAAAACGTTTAGCGAGGGGTCAATGTGCAATTAACCCAAGCAGCTCAATTGATCTATATGGTCAACCTAAAACACAAGGAGCTCTCATAATTCGTGATTCAATCCAGAGAAACGAAATCTTAGAGACAGAGAGAGTTAGGGTTAGAGAAGAGAAATTGATGGAGATGCTGACCTAGGATTTTGCGGTCCGAGGAATGATGAAATCATGTAAGTTTAGCTTCTTTTGATATAGTTTCATGGTGAATCTTATATCACATGTCATAATTCCATCCCTCCTCTGATTCGATCCAAAATTGTATCAAAACTTCCCCTTTTCTCACTCTTTCTTCATAATCCCTCATTTTTAGGGTTTCCGAGTTGAAAGGAAGAAGAATTGGGTGAATTGCTAGGGATTTGATATGGATTCAAGATTTTCAGATATGGGATACGTTTTTAAGGTGTTTTAACACCTTAGGGTGAGTGGGAACTTCCTTTAAATAGTATATTACACAAAAGTTGGTTAAATCAATCATAATCTTTAATTGCTTAGTATGCGACTACAAACCATGAATTGTCTATTTGCTCTAAGTTGTTGCAAAATGATATGAAATGGATTCTTCCTTTGTTTGAATGAATTTCATATGATAAAATCATATTAGAAATGTATAAAATGCATTATAATGAGAATTCCCTAAGTATTCACAGAGGTTATAAGAGTAAGTTGAAATATAGGGAATTTGTCTATGACTGAAATTTGTTGTATAAGTAAATAGAGAAAGTTGCTTATCTAGATCCCTTTGGTTTTGAATGATTGTTTATCTAAATTCATAGTACATATACATCAGATACTATCTTGGATTTCATTTAAAGTGAGTAGTGTTTGTTTGGTATCTCAGTGAAGAGGGTGAAACCCTAGATGCGAGGAAAGTTGGATATTTGCAAATAGATATCGTGAAATCCATTTGAAGGGATTTTCTTGACATGATACACTTTATTTATTCAATGTTATTATTGATGCATGATATCCCAGTGAATGGCATGGAAACCCAAATTCAGCTCAGTTTCAAGGTTTCATACATATATTGATTTTATATGATTTGTTGATAGTAGTCTTTATTCAGTGAATATTTATGTCGCATGAAATCTTTATGGGAGCCATGGGAATAAGTTGTTGCCTAGTCAGAGGTTAATATGCATCTCAGCTAACAAACTGACTAACAATGACACCTTCAACTGTACATTGTTTTGCCTTAAAGAGATAAGCATATCTCTCCTAGAGCATACTAAAGAACTTAGTTGTGCTCTATCCATGGTTGATGTTGCTGATTTTCTGCTCAAGGCATCTGCAACCACATTGGCCTTGCCCGGATGGTAATCAATCATACAGTCGTAATCCTTGATTAACTCCATCCAGCGACGTTGCCTCATGTTAAGCTCATGCTGAGAGAAGATATACTGAAGATTCTTGTGGTCTGTGAATATCTGGAATGTTTCTCCGTAGAGATAATGCCTCCAGATTTTCAAGGCATGAACCACAACAGCTAACTCCAGATCGTGTGTCGGATAATTCTCCTCGTGCTTCTTAAGCTGTCGGGAAGCAAAAGAAATCACTTGTTTATCCTGCATCAACACACATCCAAGTCCATTCTTGGAGGCATCGCAGAAGACTACATATCCTTTTCCTTGCTCAGGTAGAACAAGCACATGTGCACTTGTCAACCTCTCCTTCAACAGTTGGAAAGATTTTCGACACTTATCACTCCAAGAAAAAGGAACATCTTTCCGGGTTAACTTGGTCAAAGGTAAGGCTATAGAACTGAAATTCTTAATTAACCTTCGATAGTAACCAGCTAACCCCAAGAAACTTCTAATCTCCGTCGGTGTTTTCGGTTGTTCCCATTGTAGAACAGATTCTACCTTTTTAGGGTCAACACGAATACCCGAGGCAGATACCACATGTCCAAGAAAAGACACTTCAGGTAACCAGAAATCACACTTGCTAAACTTAGCGTATAGCTTATGTTCTCTTAGCAAGGTCAAAGTTTGGCGAAGATGCTGCTCATGCTGCTGAGCATCCTTACTATAAATCAGAATGTCATCTATGAAGATGACAACATACTGATCAAGGAAAGGTCGGAAGATTCTATTCATGAGTTCCATAAATGCAGTTGGTGCATTAGTTAGTCCAAATGACATAACCGTGAACTCATAGTGACCATATCTTGTCCTAAAGGCAGACTTGGATATGTCACTGTCCTTAATGCGGAGTTGATGATATCCAGATCTCAAATCTATCTTTGAGAAGACTGTTGCACCACACAACTGGTCAAAAAGATCATCAATCCTCGGCAAAGGGTACTTGTTCTTTATTGTTACTTTATTGAGTTGTCTGTAGTCAATGCACAACCGCATTGACCCATCTTTCTTTTTAACAAACAAAATCAGAGCACCCCAAGGTGAGGTACTCGGTCGGATGAAACCTTTCTCAAGTAACTCTTGAAGTTGTTTCTTGAGTTCTGCCATCTCGGCAGGCACCATCCTATACGGAGTCTGGGCTATGGGTTTCGTATCTGGGACCAAATTGATCTCAAAATCAATCTCCCGAGGTGGTGGTATACCAGGAAGTTCTTTAGGAAATACATCCTCGAATTCCCTGACTATAGGAACTTCAGCAGGATTGGGACTCTCCTTGGTAACATCTACCACATGGGCCAAGAATGCATAACATCCTTGCCTCATCAGCTTATCAGCAACCATAGCTGATACAAGATAGGTGGGCAGAATCTTTCTTTCTCCTTGAAAGATCCATGTGTTGCTTTCATCAGCAAACACAGCCAACTTGGACTCACAATCCAAGACAACTCTATACCTCTCTAAGGTATCCATTCCTAGGATTATATCAAATCCTTGCATATCAAGTGGTATAAGATCCACTTGAATGTGATGATCAGAAAAGAAGAGGATGCAGGGAGAACATACCTCTTGCAAAACGGCAGACCCTCTCAACGGAGTCTCCAACAACAAACTATCTTCCCTATGACTGACAGTCATATTGCAGTTGCGAATCACTCTTCGAGTGATGAAAGAGTGTGTGGCACCCGGGTCAATCAGAATAGATACTACACAAGATTTAGACATATCAGAATATAAAAGTTCCATCTGACCTGCCACTACTTGTGGATTGACCACTGCTTCTGGTGGGTTCATAGCATAGAACCGCGATGTAGCCTGGTGTTGAGGTGGTGCTGATGATCCAGCTTGAGATGCTTGTCTGCGTCCTCGAGCTGCTCCTTGAGATTGCCTTCTCTGTGATCCCTGTTGACCTTGTCTCGGAGACTGTATCACACTGACAGGCTTAGAGCGGCAGTCCTTCATCAAATGTCCCACCTTACCACAGTTGTAGCAACTTCTCTCCAGTTGTGGGGGTCTTGGTGGTCCAGTGACTGACATCGATGCAGAACTATGAGTCCCTTGGGGCTGTTGACTCCGTCCTCTACCTCTACTTGGTGACCATTGAGTTTGAGAACTCGATCTGGGTGGTGGAGGGTTAGGTGCAGAGAATCTAGGTTTCTTGGAATCCCTAGATGAAGAACCCTGGAACTGTAGATATCTTTTCTGGGTTTGCCTCTTCTCAACCACAGATCTCTCTATCCTTCGGACTGACTCAACGAAGGTAGAGAATCTCTCTCGGTTTTCTAAGGCAGACACATGGGTTGACATATCATCATTCAAACCCTTCTCGAATCTCCTGATTCTTTCCTCTTCTGTGGCAGCCATGTGCGGGCAGAACCGCAACAACTCCATGAACTTAGCTTCATACTCGCTAATGTTCATCATGCCCTGCCTCAATCTCTCAAACTGAGAGATCTTCTCATCTAGGAAGGTCTTCGGGAAATATCTATGAACAAATTCCCGGCGAAACTCTTCCCACGAGATCTCTATTCCAGGTCTCTTCTGCTCTTCCATGTTCCACCAGTGACCAGCGCTTCCCTTGAGAAGATAGACAGCATGTCTAATCTTCTCAGCTTCCGGGATATTAAGAATCCTGAAAGCCTTCTCCAACTCTGTCAACCACAGATCAGCATCTGCGGGGTCGGCAGTCCCAAAGTACTCGGTAGCTCTGACACGACATAGTCGCTCGAACGTCTTCCCGATACCTTGTCCTTCATGCTGGACAGGTGCCCTAGGTGCAGGCATGGGCATCCTGTCAGTTATGTGTGTCATGGCAGTCATAAACTGCCCAAACATTGTCTGAACTGCTGGGTTACCCATATCGGCTGGGTCAAACTGGGGTGGCTCAGGTGCAGGCTGTTCTATTTCTGGAACCCTTGCACCGCCTTGAGGTGCACTAGCACTACTCTCTGCCACATACTCATCATGTGGTTCTACCATCCTTATGTATCTTCTTCTCCCGAGGAGCAGAAGATTCTATTAGATAAGGAAGGAACACTAAGGATATACTCGACATCCTAAGTCCTATGCCTCTGTAGACTCAGCGAACCTGGAGCTCTGATACCACTTAATTGTGGGCTCTGATCTCCAAAACCCGAGATAAACACATAACTTCGAATTAAACTTAGCGGAAGCAATTGATTAACAACGAAACACCAAAAATCAACGGAAATTAAAACTTATTGAGATAAAGCATTGAAACCATAAAACTTCATTCATGAAAGGAGATAAACTGTTTACATCTCTGTCAAATTACTTCTTGAGTAATTATACACATCATGATTCAAAATCTCAAGAATCGTAACAAAAAATCAGACCAACAACTCCAAGACCTGAGAGTATAGAGGACACATAGGACTGACTCTATTTACACCACATAGCAGGCTGAATCTCCACCTGAGATTTACTGCTGCTCTTGGTGCTGCTGCTGCTGGGACTGGTCACCTGTAAACCGATTCCTCCGTCTTCGACGACCACCTAAAAAGTTGAAGTCTACGGGGTGAGACAATTTTAAATAATTGTCCCAGCAGGGGTTATAACTCTCCACTAGAAGCTTTATAAGGCAAAACAAAGAATAACTTAAGCAGTAAAAGCTTTCAAAGTATTCAACAGCAGATTTGGTAGTAAGCAAGAGTTCAATATTTATGAAACATGAAGAACATATGCACTATACAGTGTAACATCAATCAATTAACTCGTAGTTATCTCTAACAGGTATACTACGCTGTAGATTATGTTTTTCAAACATTATTATCATGCCCTACGGAGATGAGGTATACCACTCATACTCCAACCGATCACTGATACGTGCCTTGGTATCATACTAGGTCATTGAAAGAGCCGGATTCTCATGACCTTCACCTTCCTTAGTCAGTAAGAGGATTACTTGCAGGACATCTTGTGTCTCTGCTACTATAGCTTACCAGGGTAATCTGGTCCTTCGCTATTTTAGAGTTACAGTGGCGTTCTGTACTCTCTTCGTCATCAGGAGATTTCGTGTTTACCTTCCACTGATACGGTATCTGTGCTTTCTTCGTCATCATGAGATTTCGTGTTTACCTTCCACTGATGCGGTATGGATTTGTAGTGAAGGATTGACGGATTACACATCTACATCAATGCCTACACTAGGATGTAAGGTTCTACACATCCATATACCCCACATACTCAAAAGTATGTGATCCAGGAGTTCCCTTAGGAAAACCTGTTTCACCATCATTTGATCTCTGACAATGATGGATCTATGATCAGGGCTCTACATGGTATGATTACACTTGATTAGTTAGGTACATTCAGTATTCTTTTAACATCATACATTGTTTTCAAACAATAACATTAGCATAGCAGCTATGAAGGGAGAATACTAAATGTAACAAGCCTAACTCACATCAATTATCATTTCTCAATATTCTCATCACAAGTCACCTCTAAAGCATGACCTTGATGGTATTTATGGCTCTCACAGCCCATTAATATCATAAGATGCCACTGACAAGGCATCAAGATATTTTACTATTCATAAAGCTAACAACATGCTTTCAATGAATGTAGCATCATCATCCATACCTGGATATGATTATCCTCATCTAAGGACCTGTATGGTTAATTCAAGTGATAAAAGCAATTCAATTCAAGAATTATACCTTCACTCTTGCCATAAGAGCAAAGTTCCCTGATTCTCATCAATTAGGGTTTACTATTCACATTACATGTCATCACCCTAGAATTAGGGTTTACTATTCACATTACATGTCATCACCCTAGAATTAGGGTTTACTATTCACATTACATGTCATCATCCTAGAATTAGGGTTTACTATTCACATTACAGTGAATTGAGCTCATAACATCATCATTGATGCTCTCAGATTTAGGTTAAGATTCATCATTTATCATAATTAGGGTTTCTATGATCTCACATAGGTGGGTCATACCCTAATCATGCACATTCATGTGTATTGAAGGTACTTTACTTGAATTTCCACCATAAAAGGGTACTTTCTCTGTCTTATGATACTTTCTCTCTCCTCTTACTAGTAGATGGTGATAACACCACTCTAGCTTAGGTTGGGTCAAGTCATCTTTGATTAACATAAACCAAATCACCACTATCAAGTGATTAGGATTTGATTAGAAGAAGGTATCACTTAATTGAACCTTTCAAGGGCATTTTGGTAATTTACCCATTGATCATCATTATGGGTCAATTCATTAGTCACTTAGTCCCTTAATATCTTAAGTTTCCATTAGGGTTTAGATTAGATCATCATTGAACCATTTACACCTTCAAGTGATTAAGTATAAACAACCTTGAAGGTCTCCAATTGGTTTCAACCTTCAACCTGCAACCCGTTTGAATTTTAAACGACCTTGAACTCGTTTAATCTCAAACGACCTTGAACCCATTTGAGCCTTAAATGAGTATGGACCCATTTAGGCTTAAACGAGTGTGGACCCATTTAAGCTTAAACGAGTGTGAACCCGTTTGAACCTAAACGAGTGTGAACCCGTTTGAGCCTAAACGAGTGTGGACCCGTTTGAGCCTAAACGAGTGTGGACCCGTTTGAGCCTAAATGAGTGTCAACCCATTTGAGCCTAAACGAGTGTGGACCCGTTTGAGCCTAAATGAGTGTGGACCCGTTTGAGCCTAAACGAGTGTCAACCCATTTGAGCCTAAACGAGTGTCAACCCACATGGACATAAAAGGTGAAACAAAGGTTATGTTTGAAAAGGATTTCCCATGTTGAAGCCTTCAATTGGCCATTCCCTTATTAACCACTTACAAATTGAGTCAATTAGGATGAGCCTCAATCAATTGGACACCAATTTGACCTTCAATTGAAAGCCAAATAGAGTTAAGTCTAACTCAATTAAGGTCTCCAATCGGCTAATCATCAATTTTCAACAATGTGAATCAAATCAAGGTTGAACCTATCAATTGAACTCCAATTGGGCCCAAACTTGGCCCAAACGGTCTTGAGATCGTTTGGATGACCTCCAAACAATCTTGAGACCGTTTTTCCAAAGTTTGACCAAAAACCAAGTTGGTTGGATTAGGGTTGAACTTGAATTAGGTCTAAAATCAGCATTTTTATCAATCCATCAACTTATTACAATTGGACCTTCAACCCATCCAAATACCTCAACTTTAGACCTTCAAACGGTCTTGGGTTGTGCCCAAACGGTCTTGAGACCGTTTGGAGGAACCCCCAAATGATCTTGAGACCGTTTGGGTCCTTCAACCCAAAACTCAACAAAATCTATATATGAAAACAGCAATTTCAGCCCGATTAGGGTTAGGATGTTGAAGTGCCTTCAACTCTCAATTGGTTAAGAGTTTAACTTTGATTATTTGCAGGAATGAAATTCAACATATTATGAACAGAAATATCAAACGGTCAACACTTGGTAAACTCATTCAAACGAGTTGAACCCGTTTGCCCAAAAAGTTCAAGTTAATCAGTTTGGAAAAATCAGCACTTAATTCAATTCGATTGCCTAATTGATTGGCCTTCATCCTATGATTCCTTTGGAGTTAACCCCTCAAATTTGGTGGGTCATTAGCCTACATCATTATGAACAGGAATCCCAAACGGTCAATGCCTGGTCAACTCCCTCAAACGGGTTGTGAACCCGTTTGCCCTTCAAACGGTTTGGTCAGAGGGGGGGACAGGACCGTTTGATAAAGTAACTTTGGTAATCACGCCCATCTTCTTCAACCTCTGTTAAGTTTGGTTATACCACCGTTTTGCTTGCAAAAGTGCAAGGAAGAAGGGAGGTAAGGAGAACTAAATGCTAAAATTGCAAGAACAAATATGCATATAGAGCAAAGAGTTTAAAGTTATAAAACCCGCCTTAAGGTCGTTCCTTGAGCTCCAAGCTTCCAAGCTTCAAGCCTCTAATGGTGTCTTGAGCTCCACAGGTCGGCCAAGGGTGTTTCTCCAAGGAAAGGTTGGGAAAAGATGGCTAGAACGAGAAAGCTAAGTGAATTAGCCATGAAACCAACCTTATACAAGAATTTTCTCCATGAATTCAAGCTAGAAGGTGGTGTTCTCTTACCTAGAACAGGTTGGTCGACCTCCTCTTCTCCAGAGCTCTGTCCTAATTCGGTCTAAGCAAAGAAATAAGAAAGGAAGTGAAGGAAACGTTCCTTTACAAACAAAGGAAGGGTGTATATATATCTAGGGGTCATTTCCAACATAAGGACAACTAGTTTCTCCTTTTCTTAATTAGGTCCCTCCTTTCTTATAGGCATGTCCCTTCTCCTTATTATAAGCCACGCTTCTCCCTTTCATACTTAAGCAAAACTCATCTTAAACCCAAGGTCCAAAGGTGAAGAAGGTCAACTTTCAACTAGGGTTCATACATGAAAGATCTCCGTACCCATATATGGTGAATTTCATGCACAAAGATCACTTTTCTTATCTGATTATTAATTGATGTATCTCTTTCATCATTTCTACTCTAAATGATGCCAAGAGTCATATAAGATTCTATAGAAGGTGTACTTTACAAATTTCACCCACAATTTGGGTAAATTACACTTTACTCCAAATTAGGGTTTTTAAGCATTATGATCACTCCACAAGCTGCATTTGAATGCCCAAGCTTGGAAAATCCATCATGCCTCATCATATTCACTCATATGATGTCTCAACATCAAAAGAACATCTTAACCTGTGAAATTGCAAGTTAAACCCTTAAATTGGGTAACTTGCACATGGGTCCCTGCATTACAAAACAATGCTACAACTTTGTTTATAAAGGAGCAAAATTGAAAGTATATGTTCCTTTAGGAACTTAGTTACATGCCAGAGAATACTCACAGGTGTTTAATTACATAATTTAGGCAAAACTTCCAGGGTTAGGTTATAACCCAGGTCAGGGATGTTACAAATTATCCACCCCTTACAAGGATTTCGTCCCCGAAATCGATAAAACGCATTAAGAGAAAAGAGTAGGGTATTTCCTTCTCATCTCATCCTCTAGTTCCCAAGTGGCTTCTTCAACACCATGGTGGTTCTAGAGGACTTTCACAAGACTTATATCTTTCTTCTTTAACTTTTTAATTCTATTATCAAGAATGGACACTGGTCCCTCCTCATATGTTATATCTTCATTCAATTCTACTTCCATAGGTTGTAGAACTGACTCGGTGTCGGGGTGACATTTCCTCAGCATGGAAATGTGAAAAATAGGATGTAACTTCTACAACTCCTGAGGTAACTCTAGTCTATAGGCTACCTTTCCAATTCGCTCAACGATTGGATAAGGTCCCATAAATCTAGGAGATAACTTCCCTTTTCTTCCAAAACGAAGGACTCCTTTCCACGGTGAGACCTTGAGATACACTCTGTCTCCAACCTGGAACTATAGGGGTCTACGACGTTTATCAGCATACGACTTCTTCCTATCTTGTGCAGTCTTAAGCTGTTGCTGTATAACTTTAATCTTCTCTATAGTTTGCTGCACAAGATCAGGACCTAACAACTGGTGCTCACCAGTCTCATACCAACACAAAGGTGATCTACAACGTCTACCATACAAGGCTTCATATGGTTCCATATCAATACTATGTTGATAGCTATTGTTATAGGCAAACTCTATCAAGCTCAGGTGTAGATCCCAACTCCCGGTAAACTCGAGAACACATGCTCTCAACAGGTCTTCCAAGGTCTGTATAGTCCTTTCAGACTATCCATCAGTCTGTGGGTGAAAGGTTGTACTAAACCTTAACTTGGTGCCTAAGGCTCTGTATAACTGCTCCCAAAAATGACTTGTGAACCGGGGACCTCTGTCAGAAACTATAGAGATAGGAACTCCGTGCAACCGCACTATCTCTTGCACATACAACTGGGATAACCTCTCAACAGAATAGGTTGTTTTGACAGGCAAGAAATGCACTGTCTTTGTCAACCTATCAACAATTACCCAAATGGAATCATGTCCTTTGCTTGTCCTGGGTAGGCCAACAACAAAGTCCATGGTCGCATGGTCCCACTTCCACTGTGGTATGGGTAAAGGTTGCATTGTTCCTGCAGGCTTCTGGTGCTCAGCCTTAACCTGCTGACACACTGGACACCTCATCACAAACTCTACAACATCCTTCTTCATCTCGGGCCACCAATACATATCTTTCAAATTTCGATACATCTTGGTGCTCCCTGGATGCATAGCATACATTGAAGAATGAGCTTCTTCCAGGACTAGCTTCCTCAGGTTATCCACATGTGGCACTATCATCCTCCCATGATAGCATGCCACATGGTCATCTGAGTCATGGAAACCATCTCATTTTTCATCACCATACTCAGACCTGATCTATTGAACTGTAGCATCCTCTAACTGTGCCTCCTTTATCTGCTCTCTTAGAGTAGGTTTAATATGCATCTCAGCTAACAAACTGGCTAACAATGACACCTTCAACTGTACATTGTTTTGCCTTAAAGAGATAAGCATATCTCTCCTAGAGCATACTAAAGAACTTAGTTGTGCTCTATCCATGGTTGATGTTGCTTATTTCCTGCTCAAGGCATCTGCAACCACATTGGCCTTGCCCGGATGGTAATCAATCGTACAATCATAGTCCTTGATTAACTCCATCCAGCGACGTTGCCTCATGTTAAGCTCTTGCTGAGAGAAGATATACTGAAGATTCTTGTAGTCTGTGAATATCTGGAATGTTTCTCCGTAGAGATAATGCCTCCAGATTTTCAAGGCATGAACCACAACAGCTAACTCCAGATCGTGTGTCGGATAATTCTCCTCGTGCTTCTTAAGCTGTCGGGAAGCAAAAGAAATCACTTGTTTATCCTGCATCAACACACATCCAAGTCCATTCTTGGAGGCATCACAGAAGACTACATATCCTTTTCCTTGCTTAGGTAGCACAAGCACATGTGCACTTGTCAACCTATCCTTCAACAGTTGGAAAGATTGTCTACACTTATCACTCCAAGAAAAAGGAACATCTTTCCGGGTTAACTTGGTCAAAGGTAAGGCTATAGAATTGAAATTCTTAATAAACCTTCGATAGTAACCAGCTAACCCCAAGAAACTTCTAATCTCCGTCGGTGTTTTCGGTTGTTCCCATTGTAGAACAGATTCTACCTTTTTAGGGTCAACACGAATACCTGAGGCAGATACCACATGTCCAAGAAAAGACACTTCAGGTAACCAGAACTCGCACTTGCTAAACTTAGTGTATAGCTTATGTTCTCTTAGCAAGTTCAAAGTTTGGCGAAGATGCTGCTCATGCTGCTGAGCATCCTTACTATAAATCAGAATGTCATCTATGAAGACGACAACATACTGATCAAGGAAAGATCGGAAGATTCTATTCATGAGTTCCATAAATGCAGTTGGTGCATTAGTTAGTCCAAATGATGTACATAACCGTGAACTCATAGTGACCATATCTTGTCCTAAAGGCAGACTTGGATATGTCACTGTCCTTAATGCGGAGTTGATGATATCCAGATCTCAAATCTATCTTTGAGAAGAATGTTGCACCACGCAACTGGTCAAAAAGATCATCAATCCTCGGCAAAGGGTACTTGTTCTTTATTGTTACTTTATTGAGTTGTCTGTAGTCAATGCACAACCGCATTGACCCATCTTTCTTTTTAACAAATAAAACCGGAGCACCCCAAGGTGAGGTACTCAGTTGGATGAAACCTTTCTCAAGTAACTCTTGAAGTTGTTTCTTGAGTTCTGCCATCTCGGCAGGCGCCATCCTATACGGAGTCTGGGCTATGGGTTTCGTATCTGGGACCAAATTGATCTCAAAATCAATCTCCCGAGGTGGTGGTATACCAGGAAGTTCTTCAGGAAACACATCCTCGAATTCCTTGACTATAGGAACTTCAGCAGGATTGGGACTCTCCTTGGTAACATCTACCACATGGGCCAAGAATGCATAACATCCTTGCCTCATCAGCTTATCAGCAACCATAGCTGATACAAGACAGGTGGGCAGAATCTTTCTTTCTCCTTGAAAGATCCATGTGTTGCTTTCATCAGCAAACACAACCAACTTGGACTCACAATCCAAGACAACTCTATACCTCTCTAAGGTATCCATTCCTAGGATTATATCAAATCCTTGCATATCAAGTGGTATAAGATCCACTTGAATGCGATGACCAGAAAAGAAGAGGATGCAGGGAGAACATACCTCCTGCAAAACGGCAGACCCTCTCAACAGAGTCTCCAACAACAAACTATCTGCCCTATGACTGACAGTCATATTGCAGTTGTGAATCACTCTTCGAGTGATGAAAGAGTGCGTGGCACCCGAGTCAATTAGAACAGATACTACATAAGATTTAGACATATCATAATATAAAAGTTCCATATGACCTGCCACTACTTGTGGATTGACCACTACCTCTGGTGGGTTCATAACATAGAACCTTGATGTAGCCTGGTGTTGAGGTGGTGCTGATGATCCAGCTTGAGACGGTTGCCCGCATCCTCGAGCTGCTCCTTGAGATTGCCTTCTCTGTGATCCCTGTTGACCTTGTCTCGGAGACTGTATCACACTGACAAGCTTAGAGTGTCAGTCCTTCATCAAATGTCCCACCTTACCATAGTTGTAGCAACTTCTCTCCAGTTGTGGGGGTCTTGGTGGTCCAGTGACTGACATCGATGCAGAACTGTGAGTCCCTTGGGGCTGTTGACTCCGTCCTCTACCTCTACTTGGTGACCATTGAGTTTGAGAACTCGATCTGGGTGGTGGAGGGTTAGGTGCAGAGAATCTATGTTTCTTGGAATCCCTAGATGAAGAACCCTGGAACTATAGATATCTTTTCTGGGTTTGCCTCTTCTCAACCACAGATCTCTCTATCCTTCGGACTGACTCAACGAAGGTAGAGAATCTCTCTCGGTTTTCTAAGGCAGACACATGGGTTGACATATCAGCATTCAAACCCTTCTCGAATCTCCTGATTCTTTCCTCTTCTGTGGCAGCCATGTGCGGGCAGAACCGCAACAACTCCATGAACTTAGCTTCATACTCGCTAATGTTCATCATACCCTGCCTCAATCTCTCAAACTGAGAGATCTTCTCATCTAGGAAGGTCTTCGGGAAATATCTATGAACAAATTCCCGGCGAAACTCTTCCCACGAGATCTCTATTCCAGGTCTCTTCTGCTCTTCCATGTTCCACCAGTGACCAGCGCTTCCCTTGAGAAGATAGACAGCATGTCTAATCTTCTCAGCTTCCAGGATATTAAGATTCCTAAAAGCCTTCTCCAACTCTGTCAACCACAGATCAGCATCTGCGGGGTCGGCAGTCCCAAAGTACTCGGTAGCTCCGACACAACATAGTCGCTCAAACGTCTTCCCGATACCTTGTCCTTCAGGCTGGACAGGTGCCCTACGTGCAGGCATGGGTATCCTGTTGGTTATGTGTGTCATGGCAGTCATAAACTACCCAAACATTGTCTGAACTGCTGGGTTACCCATATCGGCTGGGTCAAACTGGGGTGGCTCCCGGGGTGGCTTAGGTACAGGCTGTTCTATTTCTGGAACCCTTGCACCGCCTTGAGGTGCACTAGCACTACTCTCTGC
Organism: Alisma plantago-aquatica; assembly: GCA_963693085.1. NCBI lineage: Eukaryota > Viridiplantae > Streptophyta > Magnoliopsida > Alismatales > Alismataceae > Alisma > Alisma plantago-aquatica. Next base: position 128,414,660 of record OY856409.1, on the reverse strand, counting down.
CACGTACTCATCATGTGGTTCTACCATCCTTATGTATCTTCTTCTCTCGAGGAGCAGAAGATTCTATTAGATAAGGAAGGAACACTAAGGATAGACTCGACATCCTAAGTCCTATGCCTCTGTAGACTCAGCGAACCAGGAGCTCTGATACCACTTAATTGTGGGCTCTGATCTCCAAAACCCGAGATAAACACATAACTTCGAATTAAACTTAGCGGAAGCAATCGATTAACAGCGGAATACCAAAAATCAGCGGAAATTAAAACTTTTTGAGATAAAGCATTGAAACCATAAAACTTCATTCATGAAAGGAGATAAACTGTTTACATCTCTGTCAAATTACTTCTTGAGTAATTATACACATCATGATTCAAAATCTCAAGAATCGTAACAAAAACTCAGACCAACAACTCCAAGACCTGAGAGTACAGAGGACACATAGGACTGGCTCTATTTACACCACATAGCATGCTGAATCTCCACCTGAGATTTACTGCTGCTCTTGGTGCTGCTGCTGGGACTGGTCACCTGTAGACTGATTCCTCCGTCTTCGATGACCACCTAAAAAGTTGAAGTCTACGGGGTGAGACAATTTTAAATAATTGTCCCAGTGGGAGTTATAACTCTCCACTAGAAGCTTTATAAGGCAAAACAAAAAATAACTTAAGCAGTAAAAGCTTTCAAAGTATTCAACAGCAGTTTTGGTAGTAAGCAAGAGTTCAACATTTATGAAACATGAAGAACATATGCACTATACAGTGTAACATCAATCAATTAACTCGTAGTTATCTCTAACAGGTATACTACACTGTAGATTATGTTTTTCAAACATTATTATCATGCCCTACGGAGATGAGGTATACCACTCATACTCCAACTGATCACTGTTACGTGCCTCGATATCATACTAGGTCATTGACAGAGCCGGATTCTCATGACCTTCACCTTCCTCAGTCAGTAAGAGGATTACTTGCAGGACATCTTGTGTCTCTGCTACTATAGCTTACCAGGGTAATCTGGTCCTTCGCTATTTTAGAGTTACAGTGGCGTTCTGTACTCTCTTCGTCATCAAGAGATTTCGTGTTTACCTTCCACTGATACGGTATCTGTGCTTTCTTCATCATCATGAGATTTCATGTTTACCTTCCACTGATGCGGTATGGATTTGTAGTGAAGGATTTGTTGGGTTTTAGGGGAGACAGAGAAGGCAGTGGAAACAAAAAATTTTCTCCCCCAACCCATACCTAGGAAACGTGTCAACATCTATATAATAGGAAAGGATGGTTTGTGGAATCATACCTTGTCCCGAGGCTTGCTCGGCGACAATACCTCGTGCAATGCGCGGTCTTCAACTCCGGTCTTGGACGGTGTCTGTGCAGCTCCTGGTCGCACCGGGACTGACGACTCCTCCTCCTACTGGACTGTCGGATGACAGTTGTCCTCCTGAGCGGCAATGTCCTCCCGCCTCTGTAGTAGTCCACACGGACCACCTGGAACTCCACACTCCTTGTCCCACAAGGAAGTGGAAGGAGTCGCACCCTCCTGTTGACGTACTAGTCGCCAACACACTCTCCTGCTACCAGTTGCAACTGCAGTTGTCCTTCCCTTGCTGCACCTCCCTTTTGCGGGAAGCACTTGCTCGGGATCTCTCACGGTTACCAAAACCAGAGAGAATGACAACTTCGCAAAGCAACCGGCTTGCATTGAGTTGTACTTTGAGAAGCCCCCAATACCCCTATATATATAGGCGGGTCATGGGACAGGGTTCTCTGTGTCCGGCAATATGGGACTAAAGCAGGAGTAGAAGGGTTCGAGAATTTTCCACAAAAAGCAACCGATTCACAACTTGAAATGATCGGTTCACAACTGAACCGATCGGTTCGGCCATTGAGCCGATCGGTTGGACCTGAGCCGATCGTTTGGGGCACTCCAACCGATCGGTTGGTGCCCTGAACCGATCGGTTCATAGTCCTAATCCAGCTCAAAAAGACTTTCCTTGTTTCGTTCCCAATTGGTATCGAATACCAATGTTATTCCCAATCGAATTGGGCAATTTGAAACCAAAGGAAAATTCTTGCCGACATGACTTTCCCAACTGGTCGGTTGCACCAGTTGAGCCGATCGGTTCAACCCTTGAACCGGTCGTTTCAACCTGGTCATGAGCCGATCGGCCTGGACACTCCAGCCGACCGGTTCAGCACCTCAGCCGACCGGTTCATCACATGAGCCGATCGGTTGGGAGCACAGGTTGGGAAAAATCAGTCAATTGCGATTTCAATCAATCTGATACTCCAATCAATGTGTCCAACACCTTGAACCATATGATATTGAGATATCGACTGATTGAGTGTTTAATTGAACTACTAAACTCCTTTAGTAATCAATCTAAACATTGCTTTGTGGACAAAACTCCTCTTCCAGGTTAAATCCTATGTGTGTGACCCTGCAGGTCCATTTCACGTTGGCAGTGAAAGTCCATAACACTTATGATTTCACAAGCAAAGAGCGGTGCCTAGTCACACATCAGTGCTACCCAAGTGAAAGTAGAAAGTTGGAGAACAACTTTCATCCTACAATCCGTGAATGGTGTTACAGTGAATGTATAATTCCTTTGTCACTGATATCTCGAATGAACTCAAGGCATGGAACAGTCATCCTGTCAACGTTCATTCACTTTCTTGATCTCAGAGTAGATTGAAGGAGATATGTATGACATCAATATCACATACTGATTCACACATGCGTGCACACGCCTATCTCAATCCTACTCATCAAGTGGCCTTGGATATCAAACTCCCTTAGAAGGGACAAATCCCATATCTATCACTCACCCCTCAAAAGCCCCATGTGTCAAAGCCACCCAATCATCACCTTTATAACAACCCATGTTTCAGGACTGCGTTTGATGATGTCAAAGTGTGCCCAACGACATGTGTTGAGTGCAGTGATTTCAGGTCTAAGAATCACACTCACCACCATCACTGTGAGTACTGATTGTGACTACCATCTTATGGTTCCATGTGTCAAACTCACGGTGGGTCTGTCCGGTACACTTGTTCTCTAACAAGTACCTATGTGTTTGGTTTGATATCTCTATATCATGACTAATGAGATTCTGTCATCAACTAGTCTTGTGTATCATTGCTGTCTATCTACCTTCCACAATGACATCCGACTAGGGACATAACAAGAATGTACAAACTCTTAGCATCCGTATGATCTCATCGTTCAGGTCATGAACCTGAAGGCATACATCATTGAGTACTGTCATTCTCTAGACATTCAATCTGTTCTATCACTATCTCATATGACTGAACCAGAAAGAATTGGAAGCTTGCCTTTGATGTTTATCAAATCAATCTTAATGTATCCCACCAATCATCCCATGATTGGCTCTCAGGGCATACGTACCAACAGACTCCCACTTGCACTGCGAGCCAATCACCCTTGAATCATATTCATAGTGATTTTCAAACATGTCCCACATGTCACTGTGCTCTAGTGCCAACATAGTGAGTAATGGCAACATCTTGCCAAAGTCAGTATAAATTGCATGTCTCTCATCTCTTCGCTGTACGTCGCACGTATGAGATGGAGTTGCCGTAATATGCGATCTAGTATTCCTTTGCTAACCTTTAGCCACATTGCATGATCAAGGATTCCAGACTTGTCATCAATGAGTGGAATATCTATAAGTTCATCTCATGAACTTCCAGATCCATATAGTATCCACTGTTGTTCTCTAACACACGGATACTCGACATTTCCCTTTTAAATGGTTTTATTGGAACACTTCCAATTATCAACAAACTTTTACTTTTATACATCCTATGTATATTTTGCGATTAATTTTCTATCCTTTCGGAAGTTCGCATCAATGTAACTCTTTACATCGAACTCTTCCTTATCTCCATGGAACTAGTACTTCCCAAGTACTTATCAAGTTCTTATGGTATTCCAGTAACCCTTACTGGAAGTAGACAGACATCCACTCATCATGTCCTACATACGAGTTATCAGGATGAGCACATCATATTGCTATGTCCCACATACAAGATGATGAATGCATTTTATTCTTGCCATGTCATACATGCAAGACAATGGGATGATTACATACATGATAGATCCAGATCTATTCTTAGTGTTCATATTCTTCATAAGAATTGGACACTTGGCCTTGGGATACTAACTCCATGTAACATGGACAAGTTTTCTCCCACTGTATCTGTGTACACTGAACCTTTCAGTACGAATTGCCAATGTATGCTTTCTCTTTTCAGGTCAAGAGGTTTTTGAGAACTATCTCTATAGATCTCTATTCCTATCACATAGGAAACATCTCTATCTTCCTTAAAGATAATTTCCACTTTTGGATTTCCATTCAAGAACATTTCCATTTCACATCAATATGTGGAATGTGAACACGCTCCCACTAAATCACAAATCCTTCTTTATCTTTGAGATATCAGTCAAACCCTTTGACTATATCATCAAAGTAAAGATCCAATTTTGAGTTGCTTGTACTCAATCAATCACATTGATTAGTCCATTGTAACTTATAGACTTCATTTGCACTAGTGGATTCATAAACCTTATAGGTTGTGTCACGTACACATCCTTGTTTTATTCCTCATAGGAATGCGGTTTTAATATCCATATGCCAAACGTCCTAGTCATTAAGTTGCAATTAACAAGCATCATCCTTCTCAAAATGTTATCCATGTGTCTTAACACTTAAGACTTATTTGCACTTATGGACATGATCCAATGAATGCTACCATCAAGGTCATACCTTATGGCTCACATGGAAGTCATTTAGGATGTAATGGTTTTATACCATAACTCAAAATATGATTCCTCATATTTATCTGGATAGTTGACTCATCATATGAACAACTCATCACATAGATAATTGAGGTGTATCTGTTAAAGATATAAGAACTCACAACCCTTGTGATTCTTAATTTCTTTTATTAGTGTGGGGTATTCATTTATTAAGAAGAATTCAGCTATTTGATAATCATTCTCTAACTCCTTAGAGTATGATTCCTTCTTGATTCAGACATCACCATGCCTTAATCATGAGTTCACTATGATACACTATCATAATCACTCATAAGGATCTCAAACATTTGGTTCAAGTATTTCATTCATTGATCTCATCAAGAATTAACACTTCACCAAATTTGTACTTCATCTATAATAATCTTGAACACTTCAATATATTCATATTGGTATTTCTCTAAACACCATTTGAAGTATTAGCATTTGTTCCAATAGGTATGTAAATACATCACATGTATTATACCTAATAGGATAATCGTTCTCCCACTATCATTAGTGAAGATTGATTAATCACGTCCAAGATATTCATGTCTCTTACTGGTTCTCTAACCAAAAGAGTCTAGATTTATCCATCATATGGACACTAGAAATGAATTTCTCATGATTGATGCTAATTTGATTGTTTGAGTTATCAATAACTTTAGGTATCATTTTATCTTATGCATACCATGTATCACAAGATAAACAAGGCATTGCCACAAAGATCATATCTTTAAGATCGAAACGTCAACTTTATTAATTGCCATCATTGTCATACAATATGCAATAATAAAGTGTTTCTATCTATTGGCAATATATGAAATAGCAGTTCTCAACTCTATTTCGTGCCCATTAGGCTGAAATAAACTGAAAGGTACTCCTATCTATGGCAGCAACACTTGCTCCAATGATGGGTACTTCTTTCTTGGTCCTTTCACAAAGGCCATCACTTCTTTACGGATATTGCATATCATATATGACATATCCATATCTTGGTATCATATACCTCGGACAAAGAAGTGGTTCATTTCATGATACCTTAGGTGGAGATCTCCATCCCCTCCTTCATCTTCTTTTGTTCTTCCAGATATAGAGGGCAGTTCCCTCATACACCCTTTCCCCATGTGCCTTGAGGCTGAAGACGGCTTGGATTGCTGGCTAGCATCAGAACACTTCTTAGCTTTGCCCTTGCCCTTGCCCTTAAGACTTACCTTTTCTTCGATCACATCAAAGATTATGGTTTGTCTTTCTTCATCTTTGCCTCTACTATCCTCAACATGTCCAACAACTTTGTCAACGCTTGTCAAAGTTGTTCATGTTGTAGCTTATCATGAATTGTATGATTCTCACAACATTTGCAGTATCATACCAATAGCCAACTCTTGGCTCAGAGGGAATCCTTCTTAATCAGGTTTTCCACATACCCAATCACATTGAGTGTGTGAATACCTTACTGGATCTCCTTCTGTCATGACATACTAGGACAGTATCTTGGAGACATCATATGTCTCATGTTGTCTCTGCAACTCATAGTTCAGAGAACACAACATCAAGCACTCCTCATCAATGTCATCCTCAGTATGCTTCCATAAGCATACTTTCAGCCATTGATGTGGTGGGATCGAGTTCATCTAGTTCTGGTATAACTAGGACTTAGAGCTTTCACTCTTTGATTGAGAACACTTCTCATCGTCCTAACCAGTCGTGGAATTATTCCCATTTAATTTGTTGGTCTCAAAGACCGATCGCAAATAAAGTGATTTGTTGATTAACCATTTATTTTAACAAAAGGAAATATATGCAATTTTTAGTCCAAAACTCTTTTGACTTGTTTGATTGATTTGAAAAGCTGACGATAAAATTAGGCCTTTAATTAATTATCACTCCCACTATTTTACTTCAAATTGATAGCCCTCACCATCAATTCGGAAGATTGCAGCGTACAACCTTCTAGTGGGCAAGATCCTGAAATCCTCTAAGCCATGGACCAGCTAGGGCTGTCACCCACAATATAGATCTCTCAGGTAGGCAACTTTTGCCAATTGCATCATATGCAACTCTTGATAAGATGTCATATACAACTCCTTGCAATGATCATCTCCATGCCTCAAGGCGCTAGATCCTATCTAGGTCACCTTGTTAAGTCCGACCCAAAGCAAACACGATGAATATGCACCCTGCTAGGGCAGACCCACACATTCATCCTTCACGCTTCCACGAGGTAGACGGTGCACCACGCTAGGGCGTGCCCACACTTGGTCGAACAAGCTTTTCACGTGTGTCACATTTGGAAGGCATCTAAAACTTAATATTTTAATGAGGGATTTGGTTTTTATATACATATACATATCCAATCACCACAATACATAGTACATATCATATACATGCTATATCCCACAGAAAACATGCACAAAACGATAAAAAGCGATGATTATGGCCATCCTAATGTGATTCCTTGAGCCAAGAGGAATCACGGTCATCTAGGTCTACATCACATGCAACCTGTACAAGATGAACTTCTGTGCCTTGCCATCCGAGTTGATCAACTCATCACATGAATGATCTGTACTCTCCAGCCGGTCGTCTGGGTTCCACCAGCCGATCGGTTGGCTCCTCCAACCGATCGGTTCCCCTGGTCATCGTGCATCTCGTCATGTCTGCCACCTGCTCGTCTCGCTCCTCGAACCGGTCATCAACCGATCGGTTCACTCCTTGAACCGACCGTCTGGAATGTCAACCGATCGGTTCACCCCTTGAACCGATCGTTTCAGCTGTCGTCTTGATGTCCGCCAGTCTTTGACATAACAGGAAATAAAAATCTATCCTATTATTACATTGCTTTAAAAAGTGAAACCCCGAGTTACATTCGGGGGGAGCAAAGGTAGGAAAGAATCTCGAATTATTTCGAGTTACATCAGGAATAAGAGAGGGAAGATCGGTGCGCAGACCGAGATGCAAGCAACCACAAATAACCACACACAGATAGGGGTTTATAGGCCATAATCACGCTACACACATCCACCATAAAACTCATTTAAGGGCAACGCGTATCGAGTGCATTAATAATACATATCATATATGTAATTTGCGATTTGTGGATTTAGGATTGGACATGCATAAAGCCAATATTATTCGCATCGTATGCAATAAATAAAGGCGACAAACCAAAATCGATCATATCGATATTCCTAAAATATAGAGCAGTTGACGTGGCTCTGATACCACTGTTGGGTTTTAGGGGAGACAGAGAAGGCAGTGAAAACAAAAAATTTTCTCCCCCAACCCATACCGAGGAAACGCGTCAACATCTATATAATAGGAAAGGATGGTTTGTGGAATCATACCTTGTCCCGAGGCTTGCTCGGTGACAATACCTCGCGCAATGCGCGGTCTTCAACTCCGGTCTTGGACGGTGTCTGTGCAGCTCCTGGTCGCACCGGGACTGACTCCTCCTCCTCCTACCGGACTGTCGGATGACAGTTGTCCTTCTGAGCGGCAGTGTCCTCCCGCCTCTGTAGTAGTCCACACAGACCACCTGGAACTCCACACTCCTTGTCCCACAAGGAAGTGGAAGGAGTCACACCCTCCTATTGACGTACTAGTCGCCAACACACTCTCCTGCTACCAGTTGCAACTGCAGTTGTCCTTCCCTTGCTGCACCTCCCTTTTGCGGGAAGCACTTGCTCGGGATCTCTCACGGTTACCAAAACCAGAGAGAACGACAACTTCGCAAAGCAACCGGCTTGCATTGAGTTGTACTTTGAGAAGCCCCCAATACCCCTATATATAGGCGGGTCATGGGACAGGGTTCTCTGTGTCCGGCAATATGGGACTAAAGCAGGAGTAGAAGGGTTCGAGAATTTTCCACAAAAAGCAACCGATTCGCAACTTGAAATGATCGGTTCACAACTGAACCGATCGGTTCGGCCATTGAGCCGATCGGTTGGACCTGAGCCGATCGTTTGGGGCACTCCAACCGATCGGTTGGTGCCCTGAACCGATCGGTTCATAGTCCTAATACGGCTCAAAAAGACTTTCCTTGTTTCGTTCCCAATTGGTATCGAATACCAATGTTATTCCCAATCGAATTGGGCAATTTGAAACCAAAGGAAAATTCTTGCCGACATGACTTTCCCAACTGGTCGGTTGCACCAGTTGAGCCGATCGGTTCAACCCTTGAACCAGTCGTTTCAACCTGGTCATGAGCCGATCGGCCTGGACACTCCAGCCGACCAGTTTAGCACCTCAGCCAACCGGTTCATCACATGAGCCGATCGGTTGGGAGCACAGGTTGGGCAAAATTAGTCAATTGCGATTTCAATCAATCTGATACTCCAATCAATGTGTCCAACACCTTGAACCATATGATATTGAGCTATCGACTGATTGAGTGTTTAATTGAACTACTAAACTCCTTTAGTAATCAATCTAAACATTGCTTTGTGGACAAAACTCCTCTTCCAGGTTAAATCCTATGTGTGTGACCCTGCAGGTCCATTTCACGTTGGCAGTGAAAGTCCATAACACTTATGATTTCACAAGCAAAGAGTGGTGCCTAGTCACACATCAGTGCTACCCAAGTGAAAGTAGAAAGTTGGAGAACAACTTTCATCCTACAATCCGTGAATGGTGTTACAGTGAATGTATAATTCCTTTGTCACTGATATCCCGAATGAACTCAAGGCATGGAACAGTCATCCTGTCAACGTTCATTCACTTTCTTGATCTCAGAGTAGATTGAAGGAGATATGTATGACATCAATATCACATACTGATTCACACATGCATGCGCACGCCTATCTCAATCCTACTCATCAAGTGGCCTTGGATATCAAACTCCCTTAGAAGGGACAAATCCCATATCTATCACTCACCCCTCAAAAGCCCCATGTGTCAAAGCCACCCAATCATCACCTTTATAACAACCCATGTTTCAGGACTGCGTTTGATGATGTCAAAGTGTGCCCAACGACATGTGTTGAGTGCAGTGATTTCAGGTCTAAGAATCACACTCACCACCATCACTGTGAGTACTGACTGTGACTACCATCTTATGGTTCCATGTGTCAAACTCACGGTGGGTCTGTCCGGTACACTTGTTCTCTAACAAGTACCTATGTGTTTGGTTTGATATCTCTATATCATGACTAATGAGATTCTGTCATCAACTAGTCTTGTGTATCATTGCTGTCTATCTAACTTCCACAATGACATCCGACTAGGGACATAAAAAGAATGTACAAACTCTTAGCATCCGTATGATCTCATCGTTCAGGTCATGAACCTGAAGGCATACGTCATTGAGTACTGTCATTCTCTAGACATTCAATCTGTTCTATCACTATCTCATATGACTGAACCAGAAAGAATTGGAAGCTTGCCTTTGATGTTTATCAAATCAATCTTAATGTATCCCACCAATCATCCCATGATTGGCTCTCAGGGCATACATACCAACAGGATTGACGGATTACACATCTACATCAATGCCTACACTAGGATGTAAGGTTCTACACATCCATATACCCCACATACTCAAAAGTATGTGATCCAAGAGTTCCCTTAGGAAAACCTATTTCACCATCATTTGATCTCTGACAATGATGGATCTATGATCAGGGGTCTACATGGTATGATTACACTTGATTAGTTAGGTACATTCAGTATTCTTTTAACATCATACATTGTTTTCAAACAATAACATTAGCATAGCAGCTATGAAGGGAGAATACTAAATGTAACAAGCCTAACTCACATCAATTATCATTTCTCAATATTCCCATCACAAGTCACCTCTAAAGCATGACATTGATGGTATTTATGGCTCTCACAGCCCATTAATCTCATAAGATGCCACTGACAAGGCATCAAGATATTTTACTATTCATAAAGCTAACAACATGCTTTCAATGAATGTAGCATCATCATCCATACCTGGATATGATTATCCTCATCTAAGGACCTGCATGGTTAATTCAAGTGATAAAAGCAATTCAATTCAAGAATTATACCTTCACTCTTTCCATAAGAGCTAAGTTCCCTGATTCTCATCAATTAGGGTTTACTATTCACATTACATGTCATCACCCTAGAATTAGGGTTTACTATTCACATTACATGTCATCACCCTAGAATTAGGGTTTACTATTCACATTACAGTGAATTGAACTCATAACATCATCATGTATGAGGAACATCATCATTGATGCTCTCAGATTTAGGTTAAGATTCATCATTTATCATAATTAGGGTTTCTATGATCTCACATAGGTGGATCATACCCTAATCATGCACATTCATGTGTATTGAAGGTACTTTACTTGAGTTTCCACCATAAAAGGGTACTTTCTCTCTCTTATGATACTTTCTCTCTCCTCTTACTAGTAGATGGTGATAACACCACTCTAGATTAGGTTGGGTCAAGTCATCTTTGATTAACATAAACCAAATCACCACTATCAAGTGATTAGGATTTGATTAGAACAAGGTATCACTCAATTGAACCTTTCAAGGGCATTTTGGTAATTTACCCATTGATCATCATTATGGGTCCATTCATTAGTCACTTAGTCCCTTAATATCTTAAGTTTCCATTAGGGTTTAGATTAGATCATCATTGAACCATTTACACCTTCAAGTGATTAAGTATAAACAACCTTGAAGGTCTCCAATTGGTTTCAACCTTCAACCTCCAACCCGTTTGAATTTTAAACGACCTTGAACTCGTTTAATCTCAAATGACCTTGAACCCATTTGAGCCTTAAACGAGTATGGACCCATTTAGGCTTAAACGAGTGTGGACCCATTTAAGCTTAAACGAGTGTGAACCCGTTTGAACCTAAACGAGTGTGAACCCGTTTGAGCCTAAACGAGTGTGGACCCGTTTGAGCCTAAACGAGTGTGGACCCATTTGAGCCTAAACGAGTGTCAACCCATTTGAGCCTAAACGAGTGTGGACCCGTTTGAGCCTGAACGAGTGTCAACCCATTTGAGCCTAAATGAGTGTGGACCCGTTTGAGCCTAAACGAGTGTGGATCCGTTTGAGCCTAAACGAGTGTGGACCCGTTTGAGCCTAAATGAGTGTGGACCCGTTTGAGCCTAAACGAGTGTCAACCCATTTGAGCCTAAACGAGTGTCAACCCACATGGACATAAAAGGTGAAATAAAGGTTATGTTCGAAAAGGATTTCCCATGTTGAAGCCTTCAATTGGCCATGCCATTATTAACCACTTACAAATTGAGTAAATTAGGATGAGCCTCAATCAATTGGACACCAATTTGACCTTCAATTGAAAGCCAAATAGAGTTAAGTCTAACTCAATTAAGGTCTCCAATCGGCTAATCATCAATTTTCAACAATGTGAATCAAATCAAGGTTGAACCTATCAATTGAACTCCAATTGGGCCCAAACTTGGCCCAAACGGTCTTGAGATCGTTTGGATGACCTCCAAACGATCTTGAGACCGTTTGCCCAAAGTTTGACCAAAAACCAAGTTGGTTGGATTAGGGTTGAACTTGAATTAGGTCTAAGATCAGCATTTTTATCAATTCATCAACTTATTACAATTGGACCTTCAACCCATCAAAATACCTCAACTTTAGACCTTCAAACGGTCTTGGGTTGTGCCCAAACGGTCTTGAGACCGTTTGGAGGAACCCCCAAACGCTCTTGAGACCGTTTGGGTTCTTCAACCCAAAACTCAACAAAATCTATATATGAAAACAGCAATTTCAACCCGATTAGGGTTAGGATGTTGAAGTGCCTTCAACTCTCAATTGATTAAGAATTTAACTTTGATTCTTTTCAGGAATGAAATTCAACATATTATGAACAGGAATCTCAAATGGTCAATTCTTGGTCAACTCATTCAAAGGGGTTGAACCCGTTTGCCCAAAAAGTTCAAGTTAATCAGTTTGGAAAAATCAGCACTTAATCAATTCAATTGCCTAATTGATTGGCCTTCATCCTACGATTCATTTGGAGTTAACCCCTCAAATTTGGTGGGTCATTAGCCTACATGATTATGAACAGGAATCCCAAACGGTCAACTCCCTCAAACGGGTTGAACCCGTTTGCTCCAACCGACCTTGTGAACCCGTTTGCCCTTCAAATGGTTTGGTCGGAGGGGGTGGGGAAACAGGACCGTTTGATAAAGTAACTTTGGTAATCATGCCCATATTTTTCAACCTCTATTAAGGTTGGTTATACCACCGTTTTGCTTGCAAAAGTGCAAGGAAGAAGGGAGGTAGAAGGAGAACTAAATGCTAAAATTGCAAGAACAAATATGCATATAGAGCAAAGATTTTAAAGTTATAAAACCCGCCTTAAGGTCGTTCCTTGAGCTCCAAGCTTCCAAGCTTCAAGCCTCTAATGGTGTCTTGAGCTCCACAGGTCGGCCAAGGGTGTTTCTCCAAGGAAAGGTTGGGAAAAGATGGCTAGAACGAGAAAGCTAAGTGAATTAGCCATGAAACCAACCTTATACAAGAATTTTCTCCATGAATTCAAGCTAGAAGGTGGTGTTCTCTTACCTAGAACAGGTTGGTCACCCTCCTCTTCTCCAGAGCTCTGTCCTAATTCGGTCTAAGCAAGGAAATAAGAAAGGAAGTGAAGGAAACGTTCCTTTACAAACAAAGGAAGGGTGTATATATATCTAGGGGTCATTTCCAACATAAGGACAACTAGTTTCTCCTTTTCTTAATTAGGTCCCTCCTTTCTTATAGGCACGTCCCTTCTCCTTATTATAAGCCACGTTTCTCCCTTTCATACTTAAGCAAAACTCATCTTAAACCCAAGGTCCAAAGGTGAAGAAGGTCAACTTTCAACTAGGGTTCATACATGAAAGATCTCCATACCCATATATGGTGAATTTCATGCACAAAGATCACTTTTCTTATCTGATTATTAATTGATGTATATATTTCATCATTTCTACTCTAAATGATTCCAAGAGTCATATAAGATGCTCTAGAAGGTTTACTTTACAAATTTCACCCACAATTTGGGTAAATTACACTTTACTCCAAATTAGGGGTTTTAAGCATTAGGATCACTCCACAAGCTGCATTTGAATGCCCAAGCTTGGAAAATCCATCATGCCTCATCATATTCACTCATATGATGTCTCAACATCAAAAGAACATCTTAACCTGTGAAATTGCAAGTTAAACCCTTAAACTGGGTAACTTGCACATGGGTCCCTGCATTACAAAACAATGCTACAACTTTGTTTATAAAGGAGCAAAATTGAAAGTATATGTTCATTTAGGAACTTAGTTACATGCCAGAGAATACTCACATGTGTTTAATTACATAATTTAGGCAAAACTTCCAGGGTTAGGTTATAACTCAGGTCATGGATGTTACAGATACACCTAGTTGAGATGGTTGGTTGATGCCCGATATGGTGGTATAGAGAAACCCTAGTAGGTGCCTGAAGTGGTGGCCGATACTAGAAGCTTGACTTAGATGAAGGATATGGCCTTCTTGATCTAAGTGGTGTTGTTCCCTTGGTCGATACCTTTGTTGCTTGGGCGACACACCTTGTTGAGTGCTCTGCACGAAACTCCTTGTAGAGAGGTTTCCCGATACCATTCTGCCTTGAGATGGCCTTGGCCGATAGGCTTTGATAGCTTAGTGCTCGATATAGCTTTGGTCGATACCACCCTTGTTTGGATGAGCTTTGGGCGATATGGTATGGTGCCCGGCATGATAACCCTAGGTGTTGGCCGATATGTTGCTGCATGACCATGCATGACACAACTCTTGGGTGTCATGAATGCCCTGGCTGATAGGGATGATCCCTGGACGATAGGAAGTTGGTTTCTCGGTAGGGGCACTTGGGTGATACCCCTTTGGCTGTTATGGTCCATGTGAGGGTTGGCTGATAGAGGAAACCCTAACCCTAACCCTAGCTTGATGCACGATACACCTTGCCCGACACCATGTGAGTTGGTGGGTTCTTGTTACATGATAGGTGAAGTGATGGGGTTGGCCGATATGGTGGTGAGCTTGCTTAGGATTGGGAAACCCTGGCCGATACTTTCTTTGGTGAGGGTATGACCATACCCATTACATCTTTTGGTGAGGGTTGGCGCTGCCTGCCATACCTTTAGTAAGGGTTGCAAGAGCTTTGGTGAGAGTTCTGATAACCCGGAATGTATATAGCTGATAGTTCTCTATTAATAATGATAATACAAGTGATATGGTGTAATCACCTTGAATCCTGCAACTATGATAATGAGATAAGATGATAGGTTGTGAACCAAGAAGTTTGGAAGGATATGATGTTACTATACATGATAATGTGACACATGTATATGATCACAAGTATGGGCCATGATATATGCTTATGATTGATAATAAAACTATGATTTCTACATCTTACGTGTAATATACTCATGGGTGTTACTTTATGCTTGATAGCATGATAATCTTGTTAATCCATGATGGCTTCAGTATCTCTATGGATGTGTATACTGACCATGTAGGTATTTTTATGTGGGTTCATAGCCTGGTAAGAGTTATGAGATGTATGTGCTTGAGTAGCACCATGTGGTAATGAGATAACAAGTTGGTAGGTCTGAGGACCTGATATAAGGCTGAGTGCCTAGTTGAGGTGTTATCCTCTGATGATGAGATAAGGGATGCGTTCCCAAAATGCTGATGCATGATTATGATGCCTTGAGAGGCAGTGGTTGATATAATGAGGGATTGAGGTCCAAGGACAGTATGATGATGGCAATAATGATGTAATTCTATAAGGCTATGTTTATACTTTGGTTGCCTCAACAATTGGCTTAAAATATACTAATTAATTATAGATGGACATATCATGTAGTTTGCCCTGTCCATAGATCCATCATCGTCAGTATCATGGTGATGGTGAAACATGTTTATCATGCGGGATCTGCCTGGAGCGCATATTGTTGAATATGCGAGGTTTTCCTCTAGCCTAAAATAGGAGGAATCTGAGTTACACTGTGAATATATGGAGCATGGTGAACAGACCCATGGCTCAGGATATGTGATGATGAGCATGATGTGTTCATGGCTCGGATGTATACATTAGCACCTATGATGAGGTAAGCTAGAGATATGGGTAGCTTGCGGAGCTGACCCAGAGGCCGAGGCCCTATAAGCATAAGACTGTGATCTTGCTTGATGGTTCCTGTACTGACCACGAGAAGGTGAGTTCATGGAGTCCAAATCTCCTTAGACCTTATATGGCACCGGATTGGGCTTCATAGCCAATGGTTGGATTTGAGCAGGGAGGGCTCACTTCCTCAGGGCATAATAAAATGTAATACAACCAGATAGTATATGCTATACAGAATAAATACGAAACATTATTTGAGGCCTTGTTTAATAGATAATCTAGTTACCTACTTACAATTGCTTATATGATCTTGATATCTTGTGGTAAGTTCATGTAAATCTTATCTTGTCAATCATGTTCCATAAAGAAGTACTTGGTTATAGGCCTCATGGATACCCTGGTAAGGATGATGGATAATATGGTCTTGCTCAACATACTGCTCTTGTTATACGCCTTATCAGTTATCTGCTTTTATTGCTTTAATCTTTAGAGGTTTTATAGTTTCAGCGAGGAGTTATGTTTCTCACTGGGACTGTGTGTCTCACCCCGCTGGTTTACAACCTTTTTAGGTGATTACTCTATATGTGGTGGTGGTCGTGAGGTTGTGGCCGAGCAGCAAGAAGAGCAGTAGAAGGCAAGAGATGGACATGTTGCTATTTTGGTGGTTTTGTAGTAGAGTCCTAGAGTCATCACTGTACTCTCAGGTCCTCGGAGGTGTTTGACGACGTTTCACAATGACTAGCTGTTGTAATTTTGTATATCCTGTTGTTGGCCGTACGTGGCCTGTTATGTATGTATAAACAAGTGATGAACTCTGGTGCTGATAGTACAGCTGGTTCCGATAAGATGTGGACATATATCAAAGCTTGTAATATTTTTATAACATGTTTCTCTACAGGATCTGGATGTAAAAGTACTCTCATGTATGCTTTCCGCAATCAGTTTTAATTAACCAGTGTTTTCGGTAATATGTGGTTCTGCACATTTTCGCATGTCATCTCATTGTCTGTGTGATGGTGGGGTGTCATACTTAGTGTTCCTTCTTGTAGTGTAGGTATATCCTAATAATTGAGCCAATCATACTAGGGTTTGTTGTAAACAATTTGCCTATGTTCTAGGTATACTACTTTTTAACCTAATTTTCATGATACATGCATGAGTGACAAATGTTTATAGGCTCTGATACCAAGTTGTAAAGACCCAATCTTTAAAATCAAACATTTACAAAATAATATCAAAATAATATAAGCAAATCTTTTTACAATCATGCTTTACAATAGAGTCAAAGAAGCTTTAAATAAGATTCAAAATTTTGCATTGATTCTTATCTAGTCTTCTGTAAGGGACAACTCATGCACATCTCTTCTAGTTCTTTAGTGATCACATGTCTATGATTTCCTGGAGGAATAAAATCATGCATGGAACCTAAGAAAGGAAATATGGGCCATTTGAATGAGTGGTACCAAATTGATAATCGGAGAGTAAAATCATGAACCTATCTATAAAGGTGACAAAATGCAAAGGAATAAACAATATATGAAAGTATCAAAAGGTAGCTATGGGTTTTCAAATTCAATAAGATTCGACATCTAATTTTTGAAACTAGTAATCCAAATTTTCAAATAGATAACACATGTTAATGTCTAGTTGTTGGGGAAGCCATGTGTTGTCCCCTATGGAGAACGACAACACACCTACTGAGATTCCCACTATACTGAGGGACTTTATGTCCTTTAACTCTACACAGAGGCATGTAAGCATATTTCCACAAAACTTGGGGCATTAGTCTACCCTTTTCGATGTTTAAACATTGTGCTACCAATTCCAGGAATTTTATGGTGTCCTTCAAAAGAGGAAGGCTAAATTTTCTATTAAAAAAATTAGGCCAACCAACCTATCTACTATGTATGATTTCAAAAGGGAAAAATCTTTCAATATAAACTAAAAATTTTGTACCTTTGTATCAAATTATGCAAAATGGTGAGTTCCAAGTATTCAACTCCAAGAATAAAACATAGAGATCTACAAACGTAGAGGAAGATTTGTCAGTAAATGGCTTGGAATCAAGTGTTGTTCCATTTGAGTTATTTCAGCTTAGTCTTTTCCAAATTTAATTTCTATTTCATATTTTCTCATCAATATATTTTCTATATCTTCAACTAGTTATATATAACCAGTGTCTTATAATTAAATATATCATCATCATGTCATTAGATTGGGTTAAGGGTTTTGTGAGACCCCTAACCTTACTTAAAGTGTTTAATAAGATTAATTATCATAATATAATTCTTATAACCCGAATATAACCTTGTGATATGCTTTGAAATCATAATACAAGCTTAAGTTCAAATTTGGTCCAATTTGGACACTGTTTGAGCAAGTTATGCAATTTTATGCACATTTTGGACTTTTCTACAATTTACCCAATTGAGAGGTTTTCTTTGCAATTTATCACTTGCATTATGTTCCTTGGATACTCTCTCATAATTCTTGAGCTTTTTGAGCCATGGGGCACCTATTTAATCCTCAGTTTGAAGGTTTTTTCTAAAAGGGTATTTTAGGGTTTATCCCTTTACAGATGAGCTACCTTTAGTAGCTATCAACTAATGAATTCTTTGATTGGCTTGGAAATTCGACAAAGGAAAGCTAAGTAGGTCTATATGGACGGTGGGGGAGCTTCTTATGTGTGTTCTTGTATATTCTTAATAGTTTAAGGCCATAGACACATGGGGAAGCTACTTTTACACCTCATGCTTGCTTCCATCCTTATCCATGGGCTATATTTACCTCTTCCTTGCCCCAAGTACAAAACATTTCTTACTTTCTCTTTCCTCTAACATGGAGCAACGACTCCACTCTATTTTTCTGTGGAATCAAGTGCTCTAAGGTAGAAGACAACCTCTTTTTGGAGAAGAAGGTCTCCTAGAGCTCCATCTAGCCCTACCTAGGGTTTCCAAGGTCATCTTCTAGGGATTTTGACCAAGGCAAGTTGTTTTCTTCCTTCCTTCTCCATTTCTCTTGCTCTTCTCCTTCCTTAGACCTTCCTATAGGTTGGAACCTTGCTTTTCCATGGTATAAATTGCTCTAAAGCTCTAAAACCCTACCTTTCTTGCTCCTTATGCTTAGGGTTTGCTCATTTGATGAAGAAAGGTGCTAGATGGACGAGTTCACAGCTTATGCTTGGATTTTCTACCCTACCTGCTCGTGTTTTATTCTATTTGGGAGTTTATCTTCTAATTAGAGGCAATTTTTATAACTTGCTCCACATTTATTGCTTACCATAAGCTTGCTAGCTCATGTCCTTGTTTGAAAATGATGATCCATGCACTAAAAACTATGCTTGACTTGGATTTCGATTTTTATAATGTTCCCTATTCTGATTTCAGTTCTAGATGAACTTGTGATCATGTGTACGCTATTCCTAAGGTATAATATGACTTGTATCATGTTGGTTTGACAACCTATGGTGCTAAGCACCTATCAACCAATGGTCAATTTTAGGGCTTTAAGCTGATTTCTTCTATAAACACATGACCCATTGGTGGTACCATTGCAACGAACGATGGTGTTGTCTTCATGACAACTGATTATGGTGACCAAGGGTGTCAACTGACGTTCACCACTTAGGTCAGGTTTTGGCCTAATTAGAATCTTAATGATCAACAACTAAGTATTCTAATGATGCTATCAATCAATGGTGACATTAGCTTGATATTTGATGTTGATTAATGAATATAGTGTTGATCTAATAACCTATGGTGACTTAATGGTCATCAATGATGGTGGATCAGGTCTATACAACCTATGGTGAGTTAATCATTGTAGTTGTAGCATCAATTAAGCCTTAGACCAATGGTTTCTTGGGTCACTTAATGCAATGGTAGGACCTATACTGTAATTGATGGTTTTAACATATGAACTTGACCCAATGGTCAAGATCTAATGTTTATTCCTCCAATAAAGTGGAATGATGGCTAATGTAATATGTTGGTCCTAATAATGTGATTTAAATGGTTTCCTATATATGATCAACTTAAGGATCTTACTTGTTGACAATGGATGGCTTGTTTTAAATGAACCGTCGATTGTGGGTTTTACCCTACTCTCAATGGAACTTTTTGTGTTGTTAATCAAGGGATGTCTAGGGTTAAATGGTGACTCTTTCTAGAGAACAAATCAAGGACTTCATAGGTGGTTTATCCAAGGTGTTTACTTATGTAAACAACCAATGATCTTACCTTTTAAACATCCAATGGTTCTGGGTGACATTGTGGTATGGTGATATGGGTTGAATAATGATGGAAAAAATGGAGGGTTACCCTTAATAAGGTAGTCTTACCTATTTAATCATATGAATAGAAGGGATGATAACCATATTGTGTTGATATGTAACCCTAATGAGGTATAGCTTGTTATACCTAGCTTTAATATAACTAAATGATGGTAATTGGTTATGAATAGTCCTTGAATGACTAATACAATCATGGAGTACTCTCTTATTGTTGTTGAAACCTTAGTATGCTATAACCCGATGGTTACATCTTGATTTATGTGTGAGTTCATGATGGATCTAGAACTTACACCAAAAGATTACTCTTCCAATGTAAGTCCTAATATGCACCAAAAACCCTAGGGAGTTGATGTTCTCTCTAGGTTTACCTACAACTGGTGCTAGATAAATGCTCCAACCCCACAAGAGTGTGGAAGCCTTATCATAGTACAGATTTAGGATCGAACCCAAAGGACAACGTTAAGAATCTGAGTGTCTTTTTCTTGTTTTGTATCAATCTAATTTAATCATCTAAGACCAGAAGTTTGATTTGAGTTATTTAACCTAAAACGTGCAAAAGTAAAAGCAAGAATAAAAACTAGTTTAAGGATTGAAAACTAAGATTAGAAAATGATGATGGATCACTGGGGTGATGCAAGTATTCACCACCACTACACATGAATTGTACTTGTACCAAACATAGCAAGACTTGTAAGCAAGATACATGGATGTTGTACAATACCGATGTCTTATAGGACAAGAGTAATGCACACATCCTTCACGGGTTGAGTAACTCTCATTCGGTATGTATCTACGTGTCAATGAAGATATGTAGTCTCCGAAGAGAAAATCTTACTCAACCTCGTGAAACGTGCATTGGAAAACTAACAAGCGAGCGATAATTACCAAATCGATTAGTATCCTTATAGACTATCCCTCTTTCGAGGATATAGCTACGAGAAATGTGAGAATGTTGCAACGTCAGCCATTCCCGAACGAATGGTCAAGTACTTTGCACCACTCTCTCCTCAGAGTGTGTTCCTCGACCTATCAAGGTTGCACTTTTGTATGTCAACTGATTCCATTTCATAGTACAAAAGTACAACGATGGAGGTGAGCTTACTCCACTCCTTGGAAAACGTTCCTAGATACCGAAACGGATGCGTGGTGGATACACACACCAGAAACCAACACTAAATCGGTATTCAAGTCTCAAGAGCGGTCGTAGACAAACCACAACGAAAGCAAATAAATGCATACAAGAACGCGACCAACATTCGAGCATGTGTGAAACGATTTAGTATTGAATCAAAATGATAACATCTTTTTAGTACAAGATACAAGACACGGGCAGCGGGGCTAGTCTCCGTGCCCCAGTGGATGGAACTACTCGCTCCTCATAGAGGGAGCAACAAAGAAAGAGAAGAGAGAGAAAGAAAGCATCTTCGGAGCAGAAGAGTAGATCTGTGACAGCCCGGTGTAGATCGTCGCAGTCTCCGGGACTGCTCCGTCGTGGTCGATGTCATCCGTCTCTCTGCCTCGATCGTCGTGTCTACCTCCGGGATTGCACGGGTAGAATGAGGTAGAACAATGGTAGAAGTGAGGTAATAGAGGTGAGATGGTGATGGAACAGAATTCTAGATCTGTCCCCAGTCTGGCAGCACACCAGATCTGGACTCAGGCCGGGATTCTGAGGCTGTGGGTGAAGTTTGGTCGGAAACGGTGCTCGGGCATTCTGGCGGCGTCCCGACACTGGTCCCAGTCCGGCAGCCTTGGGCCGCGATGAGATGGGATCCCAAATGAGGACCCATGGGGTCCTATTTATAAGCACAAATCTTGATAAATATCTTGTTCATGCGGTTTGGCTTTGCACTTACTTTTCCATGCGGTCTTGCTTATGCGGTCTTGCACAAGTGCTCATGCGGTCTTGTTTATGCGGTCTTGCACAAGTGCTCATGCGGTTTGCATGGCAGATCAGCAACCGGTCTTATTGTACAATAGCTCATGCGGTCTTGCGCTTTGTGCGCTTTGCTGTTTTGGAAGCCGCTAGCCTCCTCACGTTCTCATGCGTTCACAATAGCTGAATTCTAGTGGGGCCATGCGTTCCTATCCAACAGCATGCGGTTTGCTTGGTTGCTCATGCTTCACGTGAATAGCTACTTTTCATTTGATCTACACGTGAGTAAGTTATTTCATACGGTTTCCAGCACATTGGTTCATGCGGTCTTGCTTTGCAGCAGCCCCGTGCAGTCTTGCATAGCAAATGGCCATGCGGTTTGCTTTGCACTTGTGCTCATGCGGTCTCGTACGCAATTTCCCATGCGGTCTTGCTGCACTCATCAAACGGTCTTGCCTTTTTCTTTTCACGATCTTGGGCTGTGTTCTTCACGGTTTGGAGCATTCACGTGGACAGCTACTGGTCTTGCTGCTTGCCTATCCGATTTTCACGTGAATAGTGCTACGTGTTCATCCGGCTCCAAACGATCTGTTGCAAAGAACATATGCTTTGATAGCTTTTCCTCCAAACGGTCTTCATGTGGGCTGAGCTAACGGTCTTCATGCACACCAGCAAGACCGCATGAGAAGCTAAGCAAACCGCATGAGCATGCAACTATGAAACCGCATGAGAAGCCATCGGTGTTGCTGCTGCCTTAGGAGGATGGTGTCGGTGGTTGTGGCGGCTAGAGCAGCTCGCAACACCGGTGAAGTTGCTGCTGTGATGGTGGGGACGAAGGTGGCTGCTGGTGTATGTTGCGTGCTTTAAACGGTTTGCATGCGTGGTCGGCGAGGGTGGCGTGGTTGCCGGAGTTGTTTGCGTGAGCTGCGGAACGTGGATGTCGACGGCGTAGGTTGCAAGTGCTACGGGCGCCGTCGTTGCTGCTGCTGATGACGCCGGCGCTTGTGGCAAGCCAGCCGTCGTGGGCACCGTCGTTGCTGCTGCTGACGATGTCGGTGCTTGTGGCAAGCCAGCCGTCGTGGGCAGTGGTGGTGTCAGTGAGCAGGTCACAACACCGGTGGAGGTGCTAGTTGCTGCTGCGATGGTGGGGACGAAGGTGGCTGCTGGAGCAGCTCGCAGCACCGGTGAAGGGGCTGGTTGCTGCTACGATGGCGGAGACTACGGTGAGGTGGATGTCGACGACGTAGGTTCGGAGCTTGTGATTATAGGCAGACGAGCAAGCATCGTTGCTGCTGGACAGTGCGGGAGGCACCGTAGTAACACCGCGATGCAGGTGCTGCCAGGCGACGCTAATTGGCGGCGCTACTGCTGTGTCAAGGTGAATGGTGGCAGCGCTGCTCCATTCGTGTGCAACGAGTATGAGCACGGAGACGATGGTGATCGGGTGGTGTTGCATGTGCTCGCACAGCAGCAGCTCATCATGGTTTGCAAGTGGAAGCATCTCCATGCATGTGCGATGGTGGTGGAGCAAGGTTGCTGCAGGTGGGTGATGAATTCGGACGGCGGCGACGCTCATGGTTTGAGATCGAGAGAGCAAACGGAATGAAGGTCAAGACCACATGAGGTCAAGACCGAGTGGTTGGATGAAAAGGAACTGTTGGATCTCGATCGGATGGTTGAGAGTGATCTGTAGAGGGAAAGGAGAATGTGTAAGAGATAATAGTATCGAATAAACTAGTATTTAGAACTATTTAAGCATTACTTGTAGGGAATTAGTGAAACACTCAAAGTAAACCAAAGTAAGGGTAAATCAGTCAATATGAGGCACAAAAATCCTTAGAATTGGAGACTGAGAGGGTGAATCTGGAGGATTCATCACCACACCGAACTTAAGCGTTGCTCGTCCCGAGGAACGAAAAAGCCCAAGACAGTCGCCAAAACAGATGCATTTTGGTCTTGTAATTACCTCACCTTCGTGCAAGTGTCAGAATTTTCACAAAAAAGAGAAAAGGAAAATGAGGCGAAACAAAAATTAGGGTAAAAACGTCAAAAATCCTTTGAATTGGTGACTGAGGATGAGTCTGGAGGATTCATCGCCACACCAAACTTAAGCGTTGCTCGTCCCAAGAAATGGAAAACTTAACACAGTCGCCAAAGAAATCGTTCATCTAAGGATTGCCTCATCCAATTGTCATATCGTAATTTTGTTCATGGCTTAGATCAATACAACATTAGAGCTTCCTTAGATCACAAAATACATCTTATGATATCCTCATTTCCGAGTTCACTTTCCTGAAGTACTTCCTTCTCACTCTCTGTTGTATCGGTCATGTTAAAGAGTATTATGATACTTTGAACAGACCCACAGAATCAACAAAATGCATACGATCTGTCACTGGTGTTGAAAAAGGAGGGAATGGGGGTATGATCAAAAGATAAGAGTCTCTCCTCTGATTGAATCAAGACTCTTATTATTAGTTGACTCATCGAGATACTTTGAATGATTTATGCACAACTCTGGTTGACTTAGCCTTACACCTGATTTTTTTTTCTAAAGGTAACTCAGAAGTGTGTATAGGTTGGCTTAAGGCTTTTGGGCTATTTTACCTCTTCGAGATGAGGTAAGGGGTTATTTTTGGATCCTTAGGATCTTACTACCGGTCATGACACATCTGCCTTTATGAGGGCAGCTAATGTACCAGCCGGGCAAGACCTTTATCGGTTATCCTTATTCAGGGCACAACTCTCATGTTTTTATTCACACTCTGGCTTTTATTCATTCTCACTTGGCTTAGGAGAAAGGGTATTTTTGGATTTTTGCATATTTGGGCTGCCAGGCCTCTTTTTGGAATCAGGGTAGATTTTTCACCAACCTCGGTATGTGCACAATCATCATTGTATACTCTTTGAAGCAAAAAGAGGAGGTGGTACACCCCTATTATGTATTGAGGGGTATGGAAAAAGCGGTAGTGGAAAAAGAGGTGTGGTGTACCACACCGAACTTAGAGTTTTGTAGAGGTGTGGTTTACCACACTGAACTTAAAGTTCGGCAATATTCTAGTTTTCACTAGAAAGGAGTGTGGTGTGCCACACCGAACTTAAAACTTTGGCGGCATGGTTAGTGAACAGAGGGGTATGAAAATGAAAGAAGAAGTGTAGAAGAGAGTTCGGATCATGATGCAGTTTGCTTAGCAATTCCATGTGACGGGTCTCTTTTCTCCATCACACTCTGCTAAAAAAGAAACATGATGAAACATCAAGTGAGAAATCCATACAACAGATCCATTAATCAGATAAAGGCGTGATGTATTTGATCTATCTCAGTCTTATTGAAGTGTATCATCTTTTCCTATTTGAGGGTATGGCATTAGGATTCATAGACTATTCAAGATGAAAGACACACATTGGCTAGTTTTAAGCATTCTTATCTTAGAAATTTGCAACGAAAAGAGGTGATGATCACAGATTCGAAAAACAAAAAGCCGACTAGATAAAAGCTTTATTTTTGGAAGACTATAGAAAGGCAGAAAAATTATGAAAAAGAAACTAGAATGGAAAAATAGGAAGCAATAAAGATAGAGGGTGGAGTGAAAGTCATACCACCCGCCCTCCACCTTGAACTCATGAATTCGCTCTTTTCTGAACAAATATTAGGTTCAAGGTGGAGGGGAAGGGTTGCGCAATGTTAACCAGGCGGTCCTCGTAGTTGGAAGAAGGTGCGGCAAAGATGTCTCGCGATAGCTGGTGCCGAGAATGAGGAAGTGGCCCGAACAACCTGTTGAATGGGTGGTTGTGGTGACTCGAACGAGTCATCTGGACGACTTGGATGCACATTTCTTTCGCCTCGTTGTCCGTCTAGAAGAATCCAGAGACCTTCCCCCATTAGTGAGGGAGGTGAAATGTAGGTAGTCAAAACTGGAGGACTATGCGAGAAATCAAGGTTATGCCCACTTGTGCCCTCCAGTTGTGTCTCACCCTCGAAGTTCAAAGTAAAACTGCTTTCTTCAAAATCTAGGGCAGTTGATTGAGGGTCAGCCACTTGAACTTCCTCCTGTCCAGGATCAGATGGTGGATCCGGTTTTGGCTTCATTTCACCACCTGGATTTTCTTGTGTGGGATATGGTATCCAGGAGGACGTTTCTTCATCAGAGGAGTTATTTTGAGAAGTATCATCATCTTTATCAATGTTGAAATTGGTAAGAGCATTGTTCTTCTTTTCAAGGTTTTGTTCAAAATTTTCCTCGTAGAACATCCTTAGTTCATCCAAGTAACTAGAAGAGGATTTGATTGGTAAAATGAACTCTTGCTCGGGTAAGGAAATCATGGGGTCCTGAGATAGAGGTTCCAATGATGTATCTTCATGGGAGGGATTAGTCCATGACATATCGTTTTGAGGGCTAAAATCCCCTGATGAACCCATTTCTTCGATATTGGGAGTAGTGTATACCATTTCTGAGTCATGTTGTTGTTCCAGTTCTTCTTCATAACACTCCTCCGGTTCTATTGAGTGCTCGAGAAGAGTTTCTATGGGAGGAATGGAACCTAGCTCAGGTAATGGACATATCTCAGTTTCTTGAATACCAGGAGGGGTTTCTTCATAGGGATGAGTGACTATAGAGGGATAGGTTTGTGACTTGATGTATTCCCAAGGGTCCTTTTTGTCATTACAAGAGTTTGCAGTAATATCGTAATCCGTTCTAAAGTCAAGAGATGGCTCATGTTTCTCTTCATAGTGCACTGTCAACTCGTTCAAGTGACTAGAAGGAGATTCAATAGAAAGATCATGCTCTTATTCGAGGACTGGCTCCGACTGGATTTCTTGTGGTGGTGGTAACTCAGGTAATATCATCTCATGAAAAGGACCGGTCGTAGGATTGTCATCTTGAGATCCGTCATTATCCATTGATTCTACTTTATCAGTGAGAGTGGTATGGTCCATTTCTGAATCAAGATCTTGATCAATTCTATCCTCAAAGTCTGTCTCTAAATCAGCTGAATGATTAGAAATTTCTTCATAAGGGCCATTCGGATTTTGTTCTGGAAGTGAAGACATTTGATTCCCTTGCATAAAAGACATATCCTTATCTGAATCGGTCACATACCCATCTGAGTCTGATTGTGAAGGAGTGTAGAGTCCTTGCGACGTTAATCCTTCTTTTACGGATTTTATTGATGAGACAGCTGAAGTTGAAAGGATTTTGTCATTGGGGGAATTGATTATCGCCAATTGCTCTTCAATGGTTGGGTTTGAGTCTATGAAGTCAGAAGGTGGGTAAGTATTGAAGTTTATCCCCCATTGTCCTCCTGACTGTAGAAAATCCTCATATTGGTTATTCCATCTTTCACCTAAGGGAATAGTGCAGGAATCACTTTCCGAGTCAGGTCTTGGCTCGAAAGATGATTCTTTCTCTTGTAATGTTATGAAGAAATAGTCCTTGGGTTCAATTATTAATTCTGAAGATGATTCCTCACCTTGAACTGATTCTTGAAGATCATTGAAAGGCATATCCCACATGATTTCATAGTCATCATCGTAACTGATTGCAACATGTGGACTAGGGATGTGCTTAGTTGAAATTGGTGGCTGTTCTACATGTTGCTCAGGAGCGTTAGCAAGTTGCGTAAGTTGATCAAGATCGACTATCAACTTCTTGATCGCGGCTGTGTGATCAGCTAGTTGTTGAGCCACCGATGTCTGTAGAGCATGTAGTTCTTCCATCAATGTGTGTTGCTCTTTATGGAAAGGCTCTTCACCACACCTGTTAGGTTGATCATGATAATAACTCTCCTCATCATAGTATTGGTTTGCATTGTTTTCTAGGTTCCCTCCTACATTGCAGTCCACGCCTTGAAATCCACCATAGTTAGGTCTTTCATAGTAGCCTCCAGGGTGATACGAACTATAACTTGCATTATGTCCATAGTTGTATGAAGAGGCTGCTTTGAGTTTCCCAGCTATCCGATTCATGATTATTTGACGCAAGGCCATCACATAGAGAGGAGGGACATTGAAGCAGTAAATTGATGCGTGAGAATAGTCACCACATAGTTGACATCTAACGGTTGGTGGTGTCGACTGCTTCATTTTGAAGAAAGTTGGTACCTGAAATCAAGGAAAAAGTGTATCAGGCTTGACCAACCACTTCAAATCCAAGAAGATATGCGAGATTAAGCCCTTCACTTTTTAGGTTTTTGAAAAGAAAATGAAAAACCCTAAAGAAACTTAAATCGACACGAAATTCGAAAAAGATGATTCTTATACCGTTGTCCCCGACAACGACGCCATTTTTTGATGGAGCTAGAACTTACACCAAAAGATTACTCTTCCAATGGAAGTCCTAATATGCACCAAAAACCCTAGGGAGTTGATGTTCTCTCTAGGTTTACCTACAACTGGTGCTAGATAAATGCTCCAAACCCACAAGAGTGTGGAAGCCTTATCATAGTACAAATTTAGGATCGAACCCAAAGGACAACGTTAAGAATCTGAGTGTCTTTTTCTTGTTTCGTATCAATCTAAGTTAATCATCTAAGACCAAAAGTTTGATTTGAGTTATTTAACCTAAAACGTGCAAAAGTAAAGGCAAGAATAAAAACTAGTTTAAGGATTGAAAACTAAGATTAGCAAATGATGATGGATCACTGGGGTGATGCGGGTATTCACCACCACTACACATGAATTGTACTTGTACCAAACATAGCAAGACTTGTAAGCAAGATACATGGATGTTGTACAATACCGATGTCTTATAGGATAAGAGTAATGCACACATCCTTCACGGGTTGAGTAACTCTCATTCGGTATGTATCTACGTGTCAATGAAGATATGTAGTCTCCGAAGAGAAAATCTTACTCAACCTCGTGAAACGTGCATCGGAAAACTAACAAGCGAGCGATAATTACCAAATCGATTAGTATCCTTATAGACTATCCCTCTTTCGAGGATATAGCTACGAGAAACGTGAGAGTGTTGCAACGTCAGCCATTCCCGAACAAATGGTCAAGTACTTTGCACCACTCTCTCCTCAGAGTGTGTTTCTCGACCTGTCAAGGTTGCACTTTTGTATGTCAACTGATTCCATTTCATAGTACAAAAGTACAACGATGGAGGTGAGCTTACTCCACTCCTTGGAAAACGTTCCTAGATACCGAAACGGATGCGTGGTGGATACACACACCAGAAACCAACACTAAATCGGTATTCGAGTCTCAAGAGAAGTCGTAGACAAACCACAACGAAAGACAATAAATGCATACAAGAACGCGGCCAACATTCGAGCATGTGTGAAATGATTTAGTATTGAATCGGAATGATAACATCTTTTTAGTACAAGATACAAGACACGGGCAGCGGGGCTAGTCTCCGCACCCCAGTGGATGGAACTACTCGCTCCTCATAGAGGGAGCAACAAAGAAAGAGAAGAGAGAGAAAGAAAGCATCTTCGAAGCAGAAGAGTAGATCTGTGACAGCCCGGTGTAGATCGTCGCAGTCTCCGGGACTTCTCCATCATGGTCGATGTCATCTGTCTCTCCGCCTTGATCGTCGTGTCTACCTCCGGGATTGCACGGGTAGAATGAGGTAGAACAATGGTAGAAGTGAGGTGATAGAGGTGAGATGGTGATGGAACAGCCTTCTAGATCTGTCCCCAGTCTGGAAGCACACCGGATCTGGACTCAGGCCGGGATTCTGAGGCTGTGGGTGAAGTTTGGTCGGAAACGGTGCTCGGGCATTCTGGCGGCGTCCCGGCACTGGTCCCAGTCCGGTAGCCTTGGGCCGTGATGAGATGGGATCCCAAATGAGGACCCATGGGGTCCTATTTATAAGCACAAATCTTGATAAATATCTTGTTCATGCGGTTTGGCTTTGCACTTACTTTTCCATGCGGTCTTGCACAAGTGCTCATGCGGTCTTGTTTATGCGGTCTTGCACAAGTGCTCATGTGGTTTGCATGGCAGATCAGCAACCGGTCTTGTTGTACAATAGCTCATGCGGTCTTGCGCTTTGTGCGCTTTGCTGTTTTGGAAGCCGCTAGCCTCCTCACGTTCTCATGCGTTCACAATAGCTGAATTCTAGTGGGGCCATGCGTTCCTATCCAGCAGCATGCAGTTTGCTTGGTTGCTCATGCTTCACGTGAATAGCTACTTTTCATTTGATCTACACGTGAGTAAGTTATTTCATATGGTTTCCAACACATTGGTTCATGCGGTCTTGCTTTGCAGCAACCCTGTGCGGTCTTGCATAGCAAATGGCCATGGGGTTTGCTTTGCACATGTGCTCATGCGGTCTCGTACGCAATTTCCCATGCGGTCTTGCTGCACTCATCAAACGGTCTTGCCTTTTTTTTCATGATCTTGGGCTGTGTTCTTCATGGTTTGGAGCATTCACGTGGACAACTACTGGTCTTGCGGCTTGCCTATCCGATTTTCACGTGAATAGTGCTACGTGTTCATCCGGCTCCAAACAATCTGCTGCAAAGAACGTTTGCTTTGATAGATTTTCCTCCAAACGGTCTTCATGTGGGCTGAGCAAACGGTCTTCATGCACACCAGCAAGACCACATGAGAAGCTAAGCAAACCGCATGAGCATGCAACTATGAAACTGCATGAGAAGCCATCGGCGTTGCTGCTGCCTTAGGAGGATGGTGCCGGCGGTTGTGGCGGCTAGAGCAGCTCGCAACACTGACGAAGTTGTTGCTGCAATGGTGGGGACGAAGGTGGCTTCTGGTGTATGTTGCGTGCTTCAAATGGTTTGCATGCGTGGTCGGCGAGGGCGGCGTGGTTGCCGGAGTTGTTTGCGTGAGCTGCGGAACGTGGATGTCGACGACATAGGTTGCAAGTGCTGCGGGCGCCGTCGTTGCTGCTGCTGACGACGTCGGCGCTTGTGGCAAGCCAGCCGTCGCGGGCACCGTCATTGCTGCTGCTGATGATGTCGGTGCTTGTGGCAAGCCAGCCGTCGTGGGCAGTGGTGGTGTCAGTGAGCAGGTCACAGCACTGGCGGAGGTGCTAGTTGCTGCTGCGATGGTGGGGACGAAGGTGGCTGCTGGAGCAGCTCGCAGCACCGGTGAAGGGGCTGGTTGCTGCTACGATGGCAGAGACTACGGTGAGGTGGATGTCGATGGCATAGGTTCGCAGCTTGTGATTAGAGGCAGACGAGCAAGCGTCGTTGCTGCTGGACAGCGCGGGAGGCACCGTAGTAACACCGCAATGCAGGTGCTGCCAGACGACGCTAATTGGCGGCGCTACTGCTGTGTCAAGGTGAATGGTGGCAGCGCTGCTCCATTCGTGTGCAATGAGTATGAGCAGGGAGACGATGGTGATCGGGTGGTGTTGCAGGTGCTCGCACAACAGCAGCTCATCACGGTTTGCAAGTGGAAGCATCTCCATGCATGTGCGATGGTGGTGGAGCAAGGTTGCTGCAGGTGGGTGATGAATTTGGACGGCGGCGACGCTCATGGTTTGAGATCGAGAGAGCAAACGGAATGAAGGTCAAGACCGCATGAGGTCAAGACCGAGTGGTTGGATGAAAAGGAACTGTTGGATCTCGATCGAATGGTTGACAGTGATATGTAGAGGGAAAGGAGAATGTGTAAGAGATAATAGTATCGAATAAACTAGTATTTAGAACTATTTAAGCATTATTTGTAGGGAATTTGTGAAACACTCAAAGTAAACCAAAGCAAAGGTAAATCAGTCAATATGAGGCACAAAAATCCTTAGAATTGGCGACTGAGAGGGTGAATCTGGAGGATTCATCAGTTCATACTTGAGAATAGTATGGAATGTGATGGTGATGCTTCACCTTATGCATCCATGATCCAATGCGGATGTTGTGAGTTAGGGTTTGGGTATAAGTGCTGATTAGTAACATTGATATAATTTATCACGTTGAACCTAACTCTAATGAAAATAGATAAAGATGAGTATTCATGTTTAACATTCTTATATGATGGAATGATGGTGAAATAACCTCCTTAATATGATCATAACCTTAATGTGTTAATTGATGATTATCATAGCCACATGGTTGACACTTTCTTATGCTAAACATGTTCATTTTGAATATGATGAGGGTTAATCATATCTAGATTCCTTTCATGTTGATGTAATAAAGGAATGTTCTTAATGTTTTTATAGCCCTGCTATGATTGTTTATGAATATCTCCTTGCTCATTAATGCAATATTGTGTTGATCCGGTGTATTATATGTAAGTAATGTTGTTGAGCCTTGTTATAAGGCATGCAAAGATAATGATGATCTTGTAGGGAATAGTATGATGGTCTTAAGGACCTTTGGGCATGGTTGAGCTCGGAATGAGGTGTAATCCTCTTGTGTTGATAAGGGTTGATACCATGTGATTTTGTGAAAAGGATTTATATCCTATGATAGTATGATGGTCTTAATGACCTTTAGGCATGGTTGATCCCTGAATGAGGTGTAATTCTCTTGTGTTGATAAGGGTTGATACCTTGTGATATTGTGAAAAGGATTTATATCTTGTGATAGTATTATGACAAGTGTGGTCTCATGAATGGCAAGTGAATAGTACCATGTGATGATGAGATGAGAAATTATGTTTCACATGTTTTATATCTTTTAAAAGTTGTGATATTTATATGCTTGCTAGAAGTGAATTAGGGTTTGTATGTCCACTTATTTGATGCAGTCTTAATTCACCCAATTGGAATAACTAATCAAGTGCAACTCTAATCATATAGTGCCCTATGCCGTAGAGCCATCTTCAGTGTCAGAACTTGCTGGATGGTGAAACGAGTATTCCTAAGGGAAACTCGGAGCGCATACTGTTGAGTATGTGGGGGTGGAAGGTTGAGGATATATCCTTGTCATCCATAATGCAGATTGTGGAGGATAGCTATGGTCATGCCTCATACATATGATGTGATTGAGGACAACTGCGGTTGTACCTCGGATTAGAGGGTTTTGTATACCCTAGTTTCTAGTGGCATGACCTGTACCAAGGGCGGACCAGTGGTTAGAAGCTTGACTATATGTCACTGTGGTGGCAACTTTGATTGATATGTCACAACCTTTTTACTCGTACTGACTGAGGGGAAGAGATCTTAGGATACTGACACTCCTAGATCTTGTACGGAACCAAATAGCCCTTCGCAGGGGTTGGTTGGACTTTGAATGGTATGATTCAAATTCCCCATGGCATAATAAAAGATGTAAGACAACCATGCAACATATCTGTTTAGGGTTATGCACAATGCTTCATATTGGATGATAACCACCCATGTTACATATCTATTTAGGGTTATACACAATGCTTCATATTGGATTATAACCCTTGTTTGCTTTCTTTTCACTGAGATCATGTGTAATGACCACATTTGTGCTTAATTAGTAAACTAGGGTTTACCTGAATGATTACATGCTTGATTAGATTGAACATCGTTTAGACTTGATTAATGATAGTAGATCAATTGTGATGTTTCAAACCTAAGAAGAAACTCTAACTATGATTTTATTTTGAAGAATTAGGATTTGAGAAATGTAAACCCTAATCAGCAAAAATTAGGGTTTTGATAGTACATGAATATGGAATTTGATCAGGATAGCATTGTGGTAAATGATTTTTCATATTTTCTACAAATTTTTTTATTAACTGAATTTTGGATATGATATGTATAACTCAATCATACATATTGGAGAAAATTTTTAGAATATTTCAGTGTTCTTTGAATGTGGTTCTCGGTCAAACTATACTTCAACCAAAATGCTGACAGAGTGCTTTTTAGAAGTTTAGTGTTTTATTTTTATTTATTTATTGGTAACTACAAATGATTTGAAATTTTAAATGGAGATCTGAAACTCAATAATAAATAACATGTAAAATTTTCATAATTTTTGGATGCATTTAGACCTTATCAGTAGATGAGTTACGGTAATATTTTTATGACAGAAAATTCAGCTGAAATAAGAGAAAGTATAGTGAGGGGTCAATGTGCAATTGACCCAAGAAACTCAATTGCTCTGTGGGATCTGATCTCCAAAACCCGAGATAAACACATAACTTCGAATTAAACTTAGTGGAAGCAATCGATTAACAGCAAAATACCAAAAATCAGCGGAAATTAAAACTTTTTGAGATAAAGCATTGAAACCATAAAACTTCATTCATGAAAGGAGATAAACTGTTTACATCTCTCTCAAATTACTTCTTGAGTAGTTATACACATCATGATTCAAAATCTCAAGAATCGTAACAAAAACTCAGACCAACAACTCCAAGACCTGAGAGTACAAAGGACACATAGGACTGACTCTATTTACACCACATAGCAGGCTGAATCCCCACCTGAGATTTACTGCTGCTCTTGGTGCTGCTGCTGGTGGGACTGGTCACTTGTAGACCGATTCCTCCGTCTTCGACGACCACCTAAAAAGTTGAAGTCTACGGGGTGAGACAATTTTAAATAATTGTCCCAGCGGGAGTTATAACTCTCCACTAGAAGCTTTATAAGGCAAAACAAAGAATAACTTAAGCAGTAAAAGCTTTCAAAGTATTCAACAACAGTTTTGGTAGTAAGCAAGAGTTCAACATTTATGAAACATGAAGAACATATGCACTATACAGTGTAACATCAATCAATTAACTCATAGTTATCTCTAACAGGTATACTACGCTGTAGATTATGTTTTTCAAACATTATTATCATGCCCTGCGGAGATGAGGTATACCACTCATACTCCAACCGATCACTGTTACGTGCCTTAGTATCATACTAGGTCATTGAAAGAGCTGGATTCTCATGACCTTCACCTTCCTCAGTCAGTAAGAGGATTACTTGCAGGATATCTTGTGTCTCTGCTACTATAGCTTACCAGGGTAATCTGGTCCTTCGCTATTTTAGAGTTACAGTGGCGTTCTGTACTCTCTTCGTCATCAGGAGATTTCGTGTTTACCTTCCACTGATACGGTATCTGTGCTTTCTTCATCATCAGGAGATTTCGTGTTTACCTTCCACTAATGCGGTATGGATTTGTAGTGAAGGATTGACGGATTACACATCTACATCAATGCCTACACTAGGATGTAAGGTTCTACACATCCATATACCCCACATACTCAAAAGTATGTGATCCAGGAGTTCCCTTAGGAAAACCTGTTTCACCATCATTTGATCTCTGACAATGATGGATCTATGATCATGGCTCTACATGGTATGATTACACTTGATTAGTTAGGTACATTCAGTATTCTTTTAACATCATACATTGTTTTCAAACAATAACATTAGCATAGCAGCTATGAAGGGAGAATACTAAATGTAACAAGCCTAACTCACATCAATTATCATTTCTCAATATTCTCATCACAAGTCACCTCTAAAGCATGACCTTGATGGTATTTATGGCTCTCACAACCCATTAATCTCATAAGATTCCACTGACAAGGCATTAAGATATTTTACTATTCATAAAGCTAACAACATGCTTTCAATGAATGTAGCATCATCATCCATACCTGGATATGATTATCCTCATCTAAGGACCTGCATGGTTAATTCAAGTGATAAAAGCAATTCAATTCAAGAATTATACCTTCACTCTTGCCATAAGAGCTAAGTTCCCTGATTCTCATCAATTAGGGTTTACTATTCACATTACATGTCATCACCCTAGAATTAGGGTTTACTATTCACATTACATGTCATCACCCTAGAATTAGGGTTTACTATTCACATTACAGTGAATTGAACTCATAACATCATCATGTATGAGGAACATCATCATTGATGCTCTCAGATTTAGGTTAAGATTCATCATTTATCATAATTAGGGTTTCTATGATCTCACATAGGTGGATCATACCCTAATCATGCACATTCATGTGTATTGAAGGTACTTTACTTGAGTTTCCACCATAAAAGGGTACTTTCTCTCTCTTATGATACTTTCTCTCTCCTCTAACTAGTAGATGGTGATAACACCACTCTAGATTAGGTTGGGTCAAGTCATCTTTGATTAACATAAACCAAATCACCACTATCAAGTGATTAGGATTTGATTAGAACAAGGTATCACTCAATTGAACCTTTCAAGGGCATTTTGGTAATTTACCCATTGATCATCATTATGGGTCAATTCATTAGTCACTTAGTCCCTTAATATCTTAAGTTTCCATTAGGGTTTAGATTAGATCATCATTGAACCATTTACACCTTCAAGTGATTAAGTATAAACAACCTTGAAGGTCTCCAATTGGTTTCAACCTTCAACATCCAACCCGTTTGAATTTTAAACGACCTTGAACTCATTTAATCTCAAATGACCTTGAACCCATTTGATCCTTAAACGAGTATGGACCCATTTAGGCTTAAACGAGTGTGGACCCATTTAGGCTTAAACGAGTGTGAACCCGTTTGAGCCTAAACGAGTGTGGACCCGTTTGAGCCTAAACGAGTGTGGATCCGTTTGAGCCTAAATGAGTGTCAACCCATTTGAGCCTAAACGAGTGTGGACCCGTTTGAGCCTAAATGAGTGTCAACCCATTTGATCCTAAACGAGTGTGGACCCGTTTGAGCCTAAACGAGTGTGGACCCGTTTGAGCCTAAACGTGTGTCAACCCACATGGACATAAAAGGTGAAACAAAGGTTATGTTTGAAAAGGATTTCCCATGTTGAAGCCTTCAATTGGCCATGCCCTTATTAACCACTTACAAATTGAGTCAATTAGGATTATCCTTAATCAATTGGACACCAATTTGACCTTCAATTGAAAGCCAAATAGAGTTAAGTCTAACTCAATTAAGGTCTCCAATCAGCTAATCATCAATTTTCAACAATGTGAATCAAATCAAGGTTGAACCTATCAATTGAACTCCAATTGGGCCCAAACTTGGCCCAATCGGTCTTGAGATCGTTTGGATGACCTCCAAACGATCTTGAGACCGTTTTCCCAAAGTTTGACCAAAAACCAAGTTGGTTGGATTAGGGTTGAACTTGAATTAGGTCTAAAATCAACATTTTTATCAATTCATCAACTTATTACAATTGGACCTTCAACCCATCAAATTACCTCAACTTTAGACCTTCAAACGGTCTTGGGTTGTGCCCAAACGGTTTTGAGACCGTTTGGAGGAACCCCCAAACGATCTTGAGACCGTTTGGATCCTTCAACCCAAAACTCAACAAAATCTATATATGAAAACAACAATTTCAGCCCGATTAGGGTTAGGATGTTGAAGTGCCTTCAACTCTCAATTGGTTAAGAATTTAACTTTGATTCTTTGCAGGAATGAAACTCAACATATTATGAACAGGAATCTCAAACGGTCAATTCTTTGTCAACTCATTCAAACGGGTTGAACCCGTTTGCCCAAAAAGTTCAAGTTAATCAGTTTGGAAATATCAACACTTAATTCAATTCGATTGCCTAATTGATTGGCCTTCATCCTACGATTCCTTTGGAGTTAACCCCTAAAATTTGGTGGGTCATTAGCCTACATGTGAATTTCGTGGTGTGAATCAAGGCCTTGAATGAGGTTGTATATTCCCATAAAGCTTCATTGAGATGTAGAGACCAATCCTTGCTATCCGGACCCACTGACTTCTCAAGAAACTTTTATATCTCAGTTGGCTAACTTGGCTTGACCACTCATTTTAGGATGGTAGGGATTGTCTACACGATGGATCACACCATGCCTCTTCAAGATGCTCTCAAAGATTCTATGGATAAAGTGGCTTCTACCATCACTAATCATGGCCCTTGGCACATCAAACTGGTTGAAAATGTTTGACTTGACAAAATCACACACCACCTTGTGTTCTTTGGTTCTTGTATCAATGGATTCAACCCATTTTTAGAAATAATATGTAGCCACTATGATGTATACAAAACCAAAATAAGGGGGAAACAAACCCATGAAGTTAATGCCCCACACATCAAACTCCTCTATTACTAGAATAGGAGATAGAGTCATCAGTCCTTCTTTGAGGTTGTACCTAATTTCTGTCACTTCAACCAAGATTTGCAATAGTCATGAGAATCCTTGAATAAAGCTAGCCAAAATAAATCACCTTGTAAAACTTTGGAAGTCTTTCTCTTTCCACCAAAATGTCCTCCACATATGCCCAAGTGGCACATGGATAGAATGTCTTGATGTTCATGTTTACGCATGCACCTTCTTATGAGTTAACCAGATCAATACTTAAAAAATGTGGGTCAAATACCACACATAATTTTTCACCGTATCAAACAATCTTCTTCTATCTTCCCTATTCCATGTGCTTATTACTCTCCCACTGGCTAAGAAGTTGCCTATGTGCTTGTACCATGGCCTTTGGGTAGAATCAAGCCAAAGTAGTTTCTCATGGGTAAATGTCTCCTAGATCTTTGTGACTTCATCATAAGGTGCCTCAACGTGAGATAAGTAGTTGGTAGTAGAATTTTCAATCCCCTTCTTATCAACAATCTCCAAGTCAAATTCTTGAAGCAATCAAATCCACCAAATCAATCTAGCATTTGAATATTTATTTGTCATGAGATACTTGAGAGTTTCATGGTTGGTGTATACAATAACCTTGTTTTGTAGAACATAATATTGTAACCTATCATGAGAAAATATCACATCAAGCAATTCTTTCTCTCTGGTGGTATAGTTCCTTTGAGATTCATGAAATTTTTTGCTATCATAATAGAGAGCATGAGATACCTGACCAATACTTTGGTCCAACAAATCCCCCACATCCATATTGGATGCATCCATCATGATCTCAAATATATGAAGAAGTCGTGTGTGCTTCAAGTGATTGAAGGCCTCAATGCATTGATCATCAAAGTTGAACTGGTCATTCTTCTCAAGAAGGTGGCACAATGGTCTAGAAATCTTGCTAAAATCCTTTATGAAATGATGATAGAAACATGCATCCCCAAGGAAGAATGAACATGTCTCATGATGGAAGGAATGGTTAAGGTACATATGAGGCCCACTTTGTCCCTATCAACTTCAGTCCCGACTTTAGATACTCGATGAATAAGAACAATGCCTTCAGGAACCATTAAG
Organism: Alisma plantago-aquatica; assembly: GCA_963693085.1. NCBI lineage: Eukaryota > Viridiplantae > Streptophyta > Magnoliopsida > Alismatales > Alismataceae > Alisma > Alisma plantago-aquatica. The sequence continues at coordinate 128,375,539 of OY856409.1, read as the reverse complement.
TGACTCTTTTTCGATGATGGAACCATATGAACTTCACACATCTTTTAAGAACCATAGTGAGATGATATAATCATTCATCAAAGGACTTGTCAAACACTAAAAAATCATCCATAAAGACTTCAATAGAAGAAACAAGCATATTGGTGAAGGTAGACGTAGCACATCTTTGATAAGTGGAGGGGACATTATAGAGCCAAAATGACATTCTTCTATAAACAAAGGTACCACTTGGATAGGTGAATGTGGTCTTTTCTTGATATTCTTGTTGCCACCTGTAAGTACCCATAGTACCAATCAAGAAGCAATAGAAGCTTTATCATGCAATTTGGATTTCTCCCTCACAAGCATTATTTCACCATCCACTCATCTACAGTTAGCGAGAGCACGGAAAAACTTCCCCGTTTCGGCCTCTTTGTTATTCGGGCAGGTGTCCTTCATTGGGAGCAATAGTGATCCCACCCTTCTTGGGTAAAACTTGGATAGGACTCACCCAAGGGTTGTAATAAATGGAAAGATGATCCTAACATCAAGCAACTTAACCACCTTTTGAGTCACAACCTCTTCCAACTCAAGATTTAATCTTCTTTGCATTTGACGGGTTGGCTTTTGTATCAACTTCAAGATACATCATGGGCACACATATGGAGGGGTCAACACCCCTCAAATCAGCAACAGACCACCCAATAGCTTGAATGTTCCTCTCTAGTAGATAGAACAGAAGAAATGTTCACCATGAGGGTGTCATTTGGACCAAGAAATGCATAATTCAAGCCTTTAGGAATAGAGTTTAACTCGAGAATAGGAGGGTCTTCAATGGAACTTTTCAATGGCTTCGTAGAGATATAAGGAAGATCATCACTCACAACAACTAATGCAACCTCATTCTTTTCAGTAGTGTCCTCATCAAGAATCTCAATAATGGCCTCTAGACTCTACCCCTTATGGTAGTCTCAATCTACATAGTTAGGCATTCCTCAACAATTTCCTTAAGACAATGAATATGACAACAATCTTCTTTTGTAGCACTTGTCACCTTGTCTTTGGTGGATGCCGTAAAATGTTCGACTAGATCTTCATGTGCATGAAGGTCACATACATGGTGCTAGTCCTCACATGTACCACTTTCTCAACTGTGGCTAGGAAGGTCTCCTCGAGATGATAGGAACTTTCCTTGTACCCTTTCCATGTCCAACTGAATAAAATCAGAAAGAAAGAAGGCAGATGTGTCATCATAAGTTCAACCAACACATCATCAGTTCGCCCTTAGGTATCTTTACAGAATGGTCAGTTAGTTGTAAAGTGCAGTTAGTTGACTCCAAGTGTCCCAAGTTCAATTCAGCATACACATAATAAGGCATTAGATTCGCACTAGAACCCAAGTCAAGAAGAGCTTGCTCTATGTGGTGTGTACCAATGTAACAAGAAATGATAGGGGAATCAAGATATTTCCTCTCCTTTGAAGCGGTGTGTTGTAGAATGGATCTCAGTTGTTCTATGATCTTGACTTTCTTAGGCATTCTTGCAGTTGATCTCCTCTTAAAAGTGCACATGTATTTCAAAAAAATTGCATAAGACGAAATCTACTTGATGGCATCTAACAACGGAATATTGATTCTCGCTTGAATGTCTCCATGATGTCCTTAGTGTGCTTCTTCTTCCTTTTAGAGGCAAAAGGCTATCAGGGAAAGTGTAGGGAAATATGGCGACAGAGATGGCAGCAGAAACAAAACAATTCTTACAATATTTCACATGATCAGTTGTCAAATCAACAATTATGAATTGGGAAGGAAGGTTTGAAAGGTATATACCTGGTCCTAGATCAAGTCCAATGACAATCCTCACAATGACATGCTTCTTTCTTAAAAAGCACCCAGACTGTTGTCAGCTGAGACCTCCTAGTGTAGCATCATGGATGGTGGTTGATAATGTCCTCCTAGAATGGTGGTGACAGTCTCCACACCTCTATGTAGTCCATGCGGACCACTACAAAACTCCTATCATTCTTTTGGAACTGAGAGGAAGGAGTCTTCTCTTTGATGTCAACATACTAGTTTTGACTTGTTCTCCCTAAATATCTCTCCCTTTTATGGGTAAGACTTGCTTTGGGCTCTCACGTTACCACAAGTGTAAGAGGACAACATTTTTCAGTGTTAGTTTTGTCTTCTGAAAGCCTTGACTGCCCCTTTATATATAGGAGGGTCAGGGTCAGGGTTTTCAAATCAAATGGGAGTCAAAGAGATGGATTTTCATGAATTTTTGGCTACTACGGGTCACAAGTCAGTCGACTCAACATTTGAGTCAGTCGACTCACTCCCCAGTTGGTGAAATTGAATGATTTCCTATTCACAAACATATTGTCTTTCAATGCAATGATCAATGCACAACATGATGTCAACATCAATTCTTGATCCAATCTTATTGATCATCCAATCAAGCAAATTCTAAACCAGACAGTTCATATTCTAAATCAGTCAATTCACATTTTGAACCCGTTGATCCACCAGTTCATCCATTGTTCATTCAATGTCATTTAAATTGACTGGACACTTGAGTTGATCGACTCAACATTTCCAGTTAGCCAATTTTCAGCATGGCTATTTAAATTAAATACCTAAACACTTTAGTAATCAAGTTAAACCTTATTCATGAGTAAACTTATGTTCTACGTGCATCCTATCCATGTGACCCTATAGGTCCCAAATTACATTGGCATCAAATGTCCAAAACTAAATTACAACATCACAAGCAATGAGCAGTATCTAGAAACACATTGTTTCTACCCAAGTTATTAGAAAGTTGGAGAACAACTTCATCATACATCTATGATTAGTGTTATTGTGATCGTATAGTTCCTTTGTCACTAATATCCAGATTGAACTTGAGGCATGGAATTGTCATCCTCTTATTATTCAATCCATGTTCTTTTATTCAGATTAGATTATCTGAGATGCATGTGATCTCACATTTCATATATTAATTGACATGAGTATGGCCATATGTTTCTCAGTCTATCTTATCAATTGGCCAGGATATTAACTCTGGAAGGAGGGACAAATACCATCTACATCACTCACAGTCAATCCCCATGTGTCACAACATATCTGAGAACCACCTTTATGGTAACCCTTATTCAAGGTCACGTCGGGGTTGGTATGTATGCCCATAGAGTCAATCATATTATGATTGTAATGGGGCATCATATACTTGATTTGATAATAATATAGGTAATTATGTCTATTATGTTTGTCTAAATCATGAGATGATTGCACAAACATGGTAGATATCTAGAGAATGATGTTACTCGATGACATATGTTTTTAGTTTGAGGACCTAAATGATGAGATCATATGTATGATAACAGTACATACATTCTTATTATGTCCCCAGTTGGATATTATTGTGTACGCAAAATAGAAGATAGCAATACATAAGACTAAAGTGTGTGTTGGTTGATAAGAGAATCTCATTAGTCATGATATGTGATATCAAACCAAGCACTTAGCTACATGTTAGAGAATAGTGTATCGGACATACCCACCATGAGAGTGATACACGGAGACAATGGAATGGTAGTCATAATCATCACTCATAGTGATAGTGGTGATTGTGGTTCTTAGACCTGAAGTCACTATACTCATCACATGTCATTTGATGTATTTTGACATCATCCAACATGACCTTGAATAACAGTTTCCATAAAGGTGATGCTATGGTACGTTGTGACACATGGGGATTGAGTGTGAGTGATGTAGATGGGATTTGTCCCTCCTATAGAAGACCGGTATCTTGGCCACTTGATAAGAGAGACTGATAAATGTATGTCCATACTCATGTGACTCAATATATGATATGTGAACTCACATGCATCTCATATAGTCTGCTCTAGTTCAAGAAAAATGGATTGAATATTGAGAGGATGATGATTCCATGCCTCGAGTTCAATCTGGATATCAGAGACAAAGGAACTATATGATCATTGTAACACTAGTCACATATTATAGGTTGAAGTTGTTCTTTAACTTTCCAATCACTTGGGTAGCAATGAAGTGTTGCTAGATACCGCTCATTGCTTGTGATGTCATAAATTGGTTATGGACATTCACTTCCAACGTAACTTGGGACCTATGGGATCACATACGAAGGATGCACCTAGAATAGGAGTTTATTCGTGAATGATGTTTAACTTGATTATTGAAGTGTTTAGGTATTCAATTTAGACTGAAAGTTGACCGACTGGATGTGAACCAATCGGTTCAAGTGTTGAACCGATCGATTCAAGTGTCATGTCAACTTGAACTGCATTGATTGAACATTTCCTGAACTGGGACATGAATCGACTGGTTCAAGGTCTGAAATGACATGTTCAACTTGCGAATCACTTGGTTCAATGATTAATACGATTGGATCAAGGATTAATGTTGACTTCACGTTGTGCATTAATTTTTCAATTAATCAAATATTGAAAGCCAATGTGATTTATAATAGGAAAGCAAGTGAACTGGCCGGTTCAAGTGTTGAATCAATCATTTCACCTATCAACTGGCCGCTTCAGTAGTGAACTGACCAATTCAACATTCATAGCTTCTAGAAAAAATAGGAAATTTCATCTCTTCAAATCCTAGATGATCTAGAAATCCCTTATCCTAGCCATCCTATATGAAGGGGGCCAGTCTACATTTTTAAAGACACAACAACAAGTTCTGAAAATTTGTGTCTTCTCATAGTTGTGGTAACTAGAGAGCCCAAGAAAGTCCTACCCATAAAAGGGAGGGATAAAAAGGGAGAGACAACACAAGAGAGAGAATCAACCCTAGTAGGTTGACGTTTGAAGGGACAACTTCTTCACATTGGTTCTGGTAGCACAACTTGGAGTTCCCGGTGGTCAAACTAGACTACTTAGAGGCATAGAGGTTGTTGCCATCATGCTAGGAGGACAATAACCACCATCGTTTGTGGTGTTGCACCATAAGGTCATCATCTCCACTTGTCCATGTGTGTCTTGCCAAGAGTGTACATCACTGTGCAAGAGTTATCATTGGACTCGATTCAGGACTAGACATACTTCTTGCTTCCTTCTTTGATAAATACATTGTTGTTGAAGGGATTCCCTGATCAAGGAATAGGGACAAAATTTTTGTTTTCACTGCCTTCTCTATCATCCCTATTTCCCAATAGTGTTATTAGAGCCACGTCAATTTACAATGTATTTGTATTTAATACGATATGATCGGATTTATTTTATTGAATATGTTTAAAATATTAAAAATGATTAGTGTGCATATATGATTAAATGCCACATAAGTTATATATATATATATATGTGTGTGTGTGTGTGTGTGTGTGTATGCAATCAATATGTGTCACCCTAAAAGTGTTTTGATGGTGGATGCATGTGTGGTTGTGGCCAAAACCCATGTGGATGTATGTGCGTGGTTGTTTGGTTTTCTTTCCTATCATTACTCGGTTTGCATATCGAGCCTCTCCCCTCCTTTCTAAATGTAAATTAATGCTCTTTTTCCTATGTTCCCTTTGAATGTAACTTGAGACTTTCCTTTTTACAATGTAACATGGAATAGGATAGTTTTAGTTTATGTTTCGTCATGATAAGATGTTCTACACTTGATGAGTCGACTAATAGAAAGTCCAGCCAATCGATTGGAGAACCAAGACAGATAGGAGGAGCCAACCGATCAACTTGGAGGCCAACCGATCGACTGAAGTGTTCAGACGACTGACCTGGCTAGCATAAGTTTCCAATAATGGTTGCTACATGTGATGTGGACCTTAGGTGGTAGCAATTCTTTGTGCCTCCAAAGAATTACATTAGTGTGGCCATAACCATCGTTGGTATACTTTTCTGATTGAATATTTTTCATCTGTGGATATCACATGTATATGATATGTACTATAAGTATGTGGTGATTGGATATGTATATGTACTTATATAAAATCCCAAAATTAATACTAAGTTTAAGATGTTTTCCATAAGTGACACACATGAAAAGCTTGATCTACCAAGTGTAGGTTATGCCAAAGTGTGATGTGCCATCTATCTCGTGGAAGTGTGATGGTAGATATGTGGGTCTACCAAAGCAGGGTGCATATTGTATTGTGTTGTCTTTTGGTTCACTCTTAACTCGGTGGCCTCAATGAGATTAAGTGCCTAGAAGCATACAAATGGATTGTGACAAGGAGTTGTGCACACCATCTATCTAAGAGTTGCATGAGTTGCAATTGGAAAAAGTTGCCTACCTAAATAGTCAAGTTGTGGATGATCAACCAAAGATGATTCATGGTTTGATGAAATATGGATCTTGACTCACTAGAAGGTTGAACGTTGCAATCTTCCAAATTGGTAGTGGGAGCTCTCAATTTTAACAAAATAGTGGGAGTGATAATAAATTAAAAGTCTTATTAATATTGTAAAACTAATCAAATCAATCAAATCAAAAGTGTTTTGACAAAAGGTGCAAATTTTCTTTTGTAGAATCTAATGTAAAAAACAAACGTTTTTTCTTTGTGATCATTCCTTGAGAATGACAAGTTGAACGGCTTCCATAGCTAGTTTAGGACGTTGAGAATCATTCTCACTTAAGAGCACAAGCTCCATGTATTGGAGACACCCGATCCAGATGAACCTACTCCCGTTGCACCTAAAGCTGATAGGGATGCTTACAAGTAGCACTCTGAAGATGATGTGGATGTCAAGTGCCTAATTATGTGCTCAATGAACTATTAGTTGTAGAGATAGCATGAGAACATGGATGTTATTGAGATGGTAACACATCTGAAGAACATGTACCAAGATCAGGCAAGATAAGAGAGATATGATGTCTGCAAGGTGTTGTTCATGAGAAACATGGCAGAAGGAGATCCAGTAGGTCCCCATGTGCCCAAGCTTATTGGGTATGTAGAGAACCTTGCTAGACTGGGACTTCCCATGGGTCAAGAGTTGGTCGCATATGTGATTCTGTAGTCATTGCTGGAATCATACAGCTAGTTTATCATGAACTACAACATGAATGATTTTGATAAGTTGTTAGAATTACTTGGCATATTGAGGATATCTAAAGCTTAGATGAAGAAGGACAAACCCAAGTATGTGATGATGATTAGCATAGGGAATCCCAAGGGAAAATCAAAGCTAAGAAGATTTCTAAAGCTAGTCAGAAACCAAAGTCTTTTGCACTAAAAGCTAGGAATGAATAAGGAAGGAAAGAGCCACCACTATCACCAGCCCAGATACTAGAAAAGGAATTGTCCTATTTATATATAGGATCTCGGGAAGAAGAAGGAGATAGAGATCTCCACTTCATGACCTGAGAAGAAGTAAGCTAGAACTGTGTGAAATAAGAGTTTTTGTCACTACAGTTGAAATATGTCATTCATGGCCATGTAATAGAATTAGTGAATTGTTATTATGTACCTGCCATTAATGACAAACATCATGTATCTTGTATGGACAAGAATATTATGAATAAATTGATGTTTAATTTTAAAAGATAAGATCTTGTATGGAAATGCCCTATGTCTCATAGTTAATATTTGATCATTCTGAAGACAATTGTATAACACATATATTGGACGACAAGATGAATCAAATAATGAATACATAGAGCATTGGTATCTAGAGCACATAAATCAGAAATGCATTTCTAGAATCCATACTGATGGTTATCTAGAGTATTTTGGTCATTGAACCAATAGAGACATGCAAGTCTTATTTATTGGGAAATATGAGAAAAGCATCTTTCACTAGAAGTAGTGGGAGAGTGAGTATTCTATTAGAGCCATACATACTGATGTATATAGAACTTTTAGAATAAATTCTAAAGGTGGCTAATTGTACCTCACTATATTTGTTGATGCTCTCAGTAGATATGGAAAATTGCATTTAATGAAATACAAGTCTAAATCTTTTGAAGTGTTGAAGGAGATCATGAATGAAGTACATAACCCACTTGATATAAGTATTAAAACACTTTGATATGATCGATGTGGACATATTTTAACCAAGAGTTTGAGGGCCTTTGGGGAGACCGTGATAGTGTATTACAATAAACTCCACATGAAACATAATGATGTATCAGAATGAAGGAATCACACCCTATTATTCATGGTGTGATTAACAATAAATATAGTTATTATTCCAATTTCCTTTTTGGCACGTGCTTTACACTAAATAATGTATCGTCTAAAATGGTTCAAAATATACCATATGAGATATGTCATGGGAGGTGTCCTGATATGTATTTTTATAAGGATTAGGATTGAAACTTTATACAAGAAAATAGTTTCTTGAAAAGATTTATCCATAAATCACACATATTTTATTTTGTTGAATACTACTTCTATATTCCAATCTGATAACAAAAGTGTTTGTTTCCAGGATGGTTGTATTCCTAAAGAGAATTTAATTCCAAAGGAATCAGTGGGAGAAAAGTAGAACTCAAAAAGTTTGAGACCAACAAGGAAACATTGAACCTAAAGAGGCACAGTAGGAACAAGGAGAATCACAAATTGTTGAGGAATCTCAAGTTCCTTATGTAACACAAAGCCTCATAGATCTAGTAGAACACTCCTTGAGCTTGAAAATTTATGCTATATTATAACTCAAGAAGGCGATGTGTTGGTCATAGATGATGAGCCAACGACCTACCTAGAAGCTATTGAGGGACCAAAGTTTGAGAAATGGCTCGAGGCCATGAGATTCAAGATGGACTTCATGTACACCAACAAGGTATGACCTTGATGGATCTACCTGAAGGGGTAAAATTCCATAGGGTGCAATTGGGTTTTCATAAGGAGATTGACATGGATGGTAATGTACAAACCTATAAGGGCACATTTGCTTCAAATGGTTTCAAACAAGTTCAAGGTGTTGAACATGACAAAATCTTTTCACCAATTTCCATGGTTAAACCCATCAAGATAATGCTTGTCGTTATAGCTTAGTATGACTATGAGATTTGGCAAATGGATGTTGAAATCACATTCCTTGATAGGAATGTTGTAGAGGATGTGTGTGTGACACAACCTAAAAGGTTTTATAATTCCAATTATTTCAAATGAAGCCTATAAGCTACAAAGGTCAGTCTATGGATTGAAACAAGCATCTTAGAGCTGGAATCTTTGATTTGACAAGACAGTCAAAGAGTTTGACTTTAGTCAAAGTGATGATGAAAATTGTGATTACAAGAATTTACTGGGAGTATGTTTATATTCCACATAATGATGGGGAATGACGTCCTTATCCTGTAAACATTAAAATATGGTTGGGAAGAACCTTATCTATGAAGAGATTAGATGAAGCATCCTATATCTTAGGAATGAAGATCTATAGAGATAGATCTAGAAAGCTTCTTGACCTAAGTGAGAGTGCATGTATTGGCAATCTATTGAAGGGTTCAACATAGAGTACTCAATGAGAAAAAAAATGTCCATGTCAGATTAGTCTCTCAAGATCTTAGTATCCTAGTTCTTTTGAAGAATAAGATTACATGAGTAAGATGTCAATTGCATTCACAAAGTTATGTACTCATCCCGTTATCTTGTATGTATTGTACATAATGAGTGGATATTAGTCAGATCCTAATGAAAGTCATTGGACTACCATAAAGAACATCCTTAAGTATTTCAAAAGAACTTAAAGGATCAGTTCCTTGCTTATGGTAATAAGGAAGATTTGGTTGTAAAGGGTTACACAGATGCAAGCTTCCAAAATGACAAAGAAAATCAATGACTACAATATAAAAGTGTGTTTGACCTTAAAATAGAACTATAAGTTGGAAGAGTTCTGAGCAAGAAAAGGTTTTTCTACAATTGAAGCTGAGTACCTTGCTATTTTGAACACGGGAGAGGATATTATAGATATAGAAGTTCATATAGATGAACTTGTAGGAGGTTCAAACCATTGATGCCACAATAGAAATACTGTAACAAGAATGGAGCTACTGATTAAGCATATGAATCTCAGATAGCATACTACAGAAATTCCATATCATACAAGACATCATACATGTGAATAAATATATGATATTGAGGTCACATATATCTCATACAGTCTACTCTAGTTCAAGGAACATGGATTGAATGTTGAGAGGATGGCAATTCCATGCATCAAGTTTGATTCGAATATCAGAGACAAAGGAAGTATATGATCACTATAACACTAATCACAGATTATAGGTTGAAGTTGTTCTCCCAACTTTTGAATTACTTGGGTAGCAATGATGTGTTGCTAGATACCGGTCATTGCATATGATGTCATAAATTGGTTATGGAGATTCACTACCAACGTAACTTGGGACCTATAGGGTCACACACATAGGATGCACCTGGAATAGGAGTTTATCCATGAATGATGGTTAACTTGATTACTAAAGTGTTTATATAATCAATTTAGCAACAATTGTTGAAAATTGAATGTCTGGACTGTGAACTGACCAGTTCAAGTGTTGAACTGATTGATTCAAGTGTTAGGTCCATTTAAACTATATTGGTTGAACATTGCCTAAGCTGGGACATGAATCGACCAGTTTAGTTGGTGAGTCGACTGGTTCAAGGTCTGAAACGGTCGTATCAACTTGTGAATTTCCTGGTTCAATGATCAATATGATTGAATCAAGGATTTATGCTGACATCATGTTGTGCATTAATCAAATATTTATAGCTGATGTGATTGAGAATAGGAAAGCAAGTGAACCAGACCAGTTCAAGTGTTGAACTGGTCATTTCACCTATGAACTGACTGGTTCAGTGGTGCACCAACCGATTCAACATTTGTAGCTTCCAGAAAATTCATGAAATTTTGTCTATTTGACTCCGAGATGATATGGAAACCTTAAACATGGCCATCCTATATAAAGGGGCAGTCTAGTCTTTAAAAGACACAACAATAATCTCTGACAATTGTTTTCCTCTCATAGTTGTGGTAACTAGAGAGCTCAAGCAAGTCCTACCCATAAAAGGGAGGGATAGCAAGGGAAAGACAAAATGGAAGAGCAAAACAACCCTGGAAGGTTGAAGGTTAAAGGGACAAATCCTTCTTGTTGTCTTTGGTAGTGCAACATGGAGTTCCTGGTGGTTTGGGTGGACTACTTAGAGGCGTGGAGGTTGTAGCCACCATGCTAGAAGAACAACAACCACTGTCGTCCACGGTGTTGCACCAGAAGGTTGTCGTCACCAATTGTCCGTGTGCATTTTGTGAAGAGTGAACACATCCTACAAAAGTTGTCACTAGACTTGCTCTAGGACCAGGTATACTTCTTTCTATCTTCTTTCCTAGATACATCGTTGTTGACGTGATTCCCAGATCAAGGAATTAGAACAAATTTTTTATTTCCACTGCCTTCTCTTCCATCCCTATTCCCCAATAGTTGGATGGTGTTAAATTACATCGAACAACATGTGATGAGTGTACTGACTTCAGGTCTAAGAACCAAAATCACCACTATCACTATGAGAGTTTATTCTGGTTACCATTTAATGGTTTCCATGTATCACTCTCAAGGTGGGTTTGTCTGGTACATTGTTCTCTAACAAGTACATATGTGTTTGGTTTGATATCACATATCATGAATAATGAGATTTTGTCATCATCTGACACACACTCTAGTCTTATGTATTATTTTTGTATTTTAGCTTCCACAATAACATCCGACTAGGGACATAACAAGAATGTACGTACTCTTATCATACATATGATCTCATTATTCAGGTCCTCAACCTAAAGGCATATGTCATCTAGTATCATCATTCTGTATACATCTATCATGTTATATCCTTATCTCATAATTGAACAAACATATAGACAAAGATTGCTTTATTATTAATCAAATCATTTACAAGATATAACATTACAATCATCATATGATTGGCTCTATGGGAATGTATATACTAATAGAAAGGAGTTAGTTGTGCGCCCATCTTGTTCACATCCATAGAATCATCAAGTCTTATCACATGAATCATAGTACAATCATTGTTTGTCATAGTATCACCTTGATTCCCAATCACGTATCACAACCATGCATTACAGTATCACTTCTTATCATAGTATCATCTTTTTGTTTACTCACAAAACCATAAAATGTATGGCTCCTTAGCTGCTCCAAGGTCTTTCCACTTCTCAATACATTCTTAGCTTTCACTTTTTCATGAGTAGAAGAGAAAGAAGCTTGTTATAGCTCTTATGATCCTTGAGGTGGTGTCCTTTGGTGTGGAAGGTTGAGAATGTATTGTGGTTGTGGTGGTTTTTGTGGAGATGTTTGATATTGTAGAGGCAGTAGGCATTTATGTGGTGGTTGTGGAGTGTGTTGGAAGTAGTATGGAGGTTGAGGTGGTGGAGGAGAATAAGCATTAGGAGGCCCTTGGTACTACTACAAGGTGGGTACTTGCCCTTGTGTGGGAGATAGGTGCCTTGAGTAGAACTCATGGATTCACCAACACTATTGGGATTTACCAAGGTTTGGGAGGGAAGCCTCCCTTCTTCATGACGAGTAAGAGATGGAGAAATATGATCAATCCTTTGTTCTAGACAACTAATGTTTTTTTTCCTTGAATAGACACATCCTTCTTCACATCATCAAGGTTCCTCAATCTCCCAAGAACTTCCTCCTCAATCTTGGAACTATATTTCTAACCTTCATGTTGCCTAGGTTGTCCTTGTCCTTCTTCTCCTGGCTTCCAAGAGAATTTAGGATGATTCCTCAAATATATAGTATAAGAATTTGACATGATTGTAGAGCTTGCACCTCCTCCCAAAGAGTCTCCACAAAATGAGCAGTTTGGCTAGAAGAGGCCCCCACATGATTCTTCATGAGATTCATCATGTCCTTCAAGATTTCATCATTTGCAGGTTGGGTTCATTTTTGGTAAGAGGAGGTGAAGTTTCTTGAATTTTGTCTGATTGCGCATCAACACTAGAAGCTCAATGTCATGAGTTTTTAGCCAAGTGGTCAAAAGAGGCCAAGATTCTTCAAGGGGTTTGGCCATTAAAAGATTCACCAAATGATGAGTCTACTGATGTTTGACCCATTTAGGAAACCCCATGTAGAAAGATTGGACATGTTTCCAAATAGGTACCTCATGATGAGGACAATCTCGTAGTAACTTTAGAAACATTTTCCATGTCTCATGGAACTATTCATTCAATTTTTGACTAAAGAATTCGATTTATCTTCTCACGTGATTCAATATATCAATAGGATCAAATTTCTTCAGAAACTCATTCTTCATCAATTCCCAAGTGACAAATTTGGTCTTTGAATAATATCACTCCTTTGCATTGTCCTTGAGAGAAAAGTGGAATAAGGTGAGCCAAATAGAATTGGTAGTTGTTGCAGTAGTCCTAAGAGGAGAGCAAATCTCCAAAAATGCATCTATGTTCTTGTATGGATTTTCAATCTCAACTCCATAGAACATAGGGAGAAGCCCAAGAAAGGCCAGTGGAATTGAGAACTTTTGTACTAGCATCTGATCAACTATAGTAGAAATTGGAGAGTTGTAGTTCACATGAAATAATCATGCAACTGCTTGTAGACATGAGGGATTGAAGGGCTACGTGCCTCCTCCTCATGGTCATGGGCATCCCTGTCTCCCATCTCTTCTTCTTGATATTGGTTGTGCTTGTTTCTATGCCTTCTTCTCCTTATTCTCTAAGAAAGAATCGACAGAAAGAGATCTATGTCCAAACATGCAATAATGATCACATGCACAAGGCACAACCAAATCGAAAACAAGTTAGAAAACAAGTTTGCAAAAGTAACACAAAGAATAAAGAATAGCAACGATAAGGGCAAATAGGAAAAGTCAAAGCTAAACTAACTATTGGTAAGGTATGCCTAGAGAGACAATCATGTGATGATTGACATGACATAAACCATAAAGGATTGGAGTAATACTCATATAGGCAAGCTTCCAATTCATTCTGTTTACCTCAATAATTATATAATGAGGAAACATTATGAATGTCTAGAGACTAATACTACTGAATGATGTATGTCTTCAAGGATAGGACTTGGGGAATTGAGATCATATGAATGTTAAGAGTACATATACATATTCTCATTATCTCCCTAGTCGGTTGTTACTGTGGAAAGTAGATAGACGCCAGTAACACATAAGACTAGAGTGTGGGTTGGTTGATGACAAAATCTCATTAGTCATGATATGGTAATATCAAACCAAGCACACAAATACATGTTAGAGAATAGTGTGTCAGACCCACCTTGAGAGTGACATGCGGAAACCATCATTGGTGGTCATAGTCATCTCTTATAGTGAAGGTGGTGATTGTGATTCTTAGACCTGAAATCACTACACGCATTGCATGTTGTTGGGTACGCTTTGACATCATCAAATGCAGTCCTGGAACATGGGTTGTCATAAAGGTGGTGATTGGGTGAATTTGACACATGGGGATAGACTATGAGTGATAGAGATGGGATTTATCCCTCCTACTGGAGAATGATATCATGGCCACTTGATAGGTGAGACTGAGAAATGCATGTTCATGCACATGTGAATCAATATATAATATTGAGGTCACATTATCTCAGTCAGTCTGCTCTTGATTCAAGGAACATGGATCACACATTGAGAGGATGACTATTCCATGCCTTGAGTTCATCCTAGATATTAGAGATAAAGGAATTATACAATCACTGCAACACCTCACATAGATTGTAGGTTGAAGTTATTCTCCAACTCTCCATTCACTCGGGTAGCACTGATGTGCGATTAGGCACCACTCTCTGCTTGTGATGTCATAAGTTAGTTATGGAAATTCACTTCCAATGTGATATGAGACCTATAGGGTCACACACAAAGGAACTCATCTAGAAGAGGAGTTTAATCTTGAATGATGATTGGATTTATTACTAAAGTGTTTATGTATTCGATTCATGCAACAGATTAGTTGACTGCACTGCCAAACGATCAACTCAAGTGTTGAGACAGTCGTTTGGGCAACCAGGAGATCATCTCAAGTGTTGAGACAACCATTTGTACATGCTAGACAAGCGTCTCAAGTGTTGAGATGGTCGTTTGGGTTGTCAGGATGATCAGAATTCGAATTAGCTAAGTTCTGTCCAAATTGAGATGTGAACCGAACGGTTCATTCTGATGAACCGATCGGCTCAACCCAACTCACTAGACGGCCTCATGGGTGAGTGAGACGGGCATCTTGCATGTGTGAGATGGCTTGGTTGGGGATGAATGAAGGTTCTAGAAGTTTCCTAAACTCATTTCAATTGCACAATACTTGTGGTGCAGGGAATTAATATTTAACATTAATTGAAATCAAATTGCCAATTTTGTATGCAACTGGGAAAGTACAAAATGACCATCTCACAGTACGAGATGACCGTCTCACAGTACAAGATGACCGTCTCATGCACCAGATGACCCTCTGGCTCACCAGGGAACCTCTCGTGGTTTGTAGGTTGCAAAAATTCAAAATCTTCTGGTCCCTTTCAATCCCGCACAAATCACGTACTGACCTGGAACCCTGACCCTAACCCTAACCCTAACCTCGCCTATAAATAGAGCGGTATTGGGGGCTTCCTAGAGTACGGGCTTCCTAGAGTACAACAAAAACACAACTGAGAATCAGTTGCTCTGACAATTATTGTCCTCTCTAGTTGTGGTAAACTAGAGAGCCCAAGCAAGTCCTACCCATCTAGGGAGGGATAGCGACCGGGGGAGAACAACTGAGAATCATTATTGTGGGAGAGAAAATTGGTGACTAGTATCCCAACAGGAGAGACAACTCCTTCTTGTATGTTCTAGTTGAATAACATGATTCTAGTTGGTCCATGTGGACTAATCTAGAGGCAGGAGTCCTTTAGCTACTACTAGGAGAGAAAAGTAAGTTTGTATTACATGGCGAGACCATAGGAGTCGTTGTAGAAGTTGTCATGTTCATTGTTTGTGGTGAAGACTAGGAGCTGCACAGCCACCATCTAAGAGCAACTAGTAGATAGTTGCATTGAAGCGAGTTGTTGTCACTAGACTTGCTCTAGGGCCAGGTATAACTCGTCAAACCATCCTTCCTATTCCATAGTATTTTACGTGATCTTTCTATTATGGAATACAGATAGATAAAATTTTTGTTTTTGTTTCTATACTCTATGCCCATATTTCCCAAAAGTGGTATCAGAGCCATGTAAATTTACTATATTTTAGGATAATCCATATGATTGAATTTTGGTTTAATCATTTATTTATTGCATACGATGTGAATATTTAATCTGTCTCACATGTGTATCTGATCAAAGATCACATAATCCCAAACTGATATATACATGATATGATATATATATACAATGTACACACATCGCCCTAAAAGTGGTTTTGATGGTGGATGTGTAGCGTGGTTATGACCTAAACCCAATATCTTTATGTGGTTGGATGGTTTGTCTTTATTCCTATTTATCTTGGTCTGCATACGGAACCTCTAACTTCCTCTTCCATATGTAAAGTTAATTACGTCCTATCTTTGCCCCCCTCGATTATAACTCAAGGATTCTCTTTATACAATGCAATAAAATAGCAATAGGATAGTTTCTTTTCTTGCAATGACAAGGAAGATGATCGTCACCGGATGTGACGACCAGTTCATGAGATGAGTCGACCGTCTGGAGGACTATGGAGGACAGAATGATGGAACCTAAAGACCTTCTGGTAGACCCAACCAACCATTTGGAAGGAGTCCAAACATCAATTCGACTGGAGGCCGGACAACCATCTGTGATGACCAAACGACCGACCAAGAGGTGATACGATCGGTTCAAGGGTTGAATCGATCTACCCAGATTGGCAAGCATAGATCTACGCCAACAACATGTTCATACATATGATGTGATGATTGACCTAGGTGGAAGTAATTCCTTGTGGCTCCAAGTAATCACAATAGACATGGCCATAACAATTTCTTATTATTTTATATTGCATGTTTATGTTGTGGGATATAGCATGTATATGATACATACTATATATGTGGTGATAGGATGCAATATATGTATATATATATGATATATATAAAATCCATCAAATCAAATATATTAAGTCTAAGATGCTTTCCAATAGCAATACACATGAAAACCTTATTCGACTAAGCGTCAGTTATGCCAAACTATTGTGCACCATCTACCTCGTGGAAGTGTGATGGTAGTAACGTAGGTGATGCCAAAGCGGGGGTGCATTATTATCGTATTGGCTATTGGGTCAGGTTTAACTGGTGACTTTGAGATCCTAGGCCCAGAAGCATATAGATAACTTTGGCAAGGAGTTGTGCATATTATCTATCAAGAATTGCAATGATGCAATTGAGAAAAGTTGCCTACCTTGGTAAATAACTATGTTTTGCGGAGTTGGTTGGGCCATAGTTGAATTATCTTGGATCTTGCTCATTAGAAAATTGATTCGCTGCAATTTTCCGGATTGATACTTGAGGGTTGTCAATTTGAACAAAATAATGAGAATTATAATGAATTAAAGACCTAATCATTATCACCCAAAATTAATCAAATCAAATCAATAATGAGTTTTAACAAAATTGCAAATTCTTTTATAGAACCAAATGGCAACAAACAACAATCACCTTTTATCTACGATCAGTCCTTGAGAATGACAAACTAACTAGGAACAACTTCCATGACTGGTTTAGGACGTTGAGAATCATTCTCACACATGAACGAAGCTATATGTCCTGGAGACGCCAGAACCAGAGGAACCACCTCAAAATGCACCAAGGCCTAACAAGGATGCTTATAAGAAGCATAGTGAAGACGTCGTGAATGTCAAGTGTCTAATGCTATGCTCCATGAACTATGAGTTGCAAAGGCAGCATGAGAACATAGATGTGATTGAGATGGTCACACGTCTCAAGAAAATGTTCCAAGATCAGGCAAGATAAGAGAGATATGATGTCTGCAATGTGTTGTTCAAATGTAACATGGTAGAAGGTGACCCAGTAGGTCCTCATGTACTCAATCTCATTGGGTATGTGGAGAATCTATCTAGAGTGGGATTCCCTTTCGGTCAAGAGTTGGCCACTGACATAATTTTGTAGTCTCTACCAGAGTCATATAGTCAATTTGTCATGAATTACAACATGAACGACTTTGACAAGTCATTGGCAGAGTTGTTGGCATGTTGAGAATAGTTGAGGGGGAGATGAAGAAAGACAAACCCAAGTATGTGATGATGATCAGCAAGAGAAAGGGGAAGTTTAAAGGAAAAGGCAAAGTTAATAAGAGTTCTAAAGCTAGCCAGAAGCCCAAATCTTCAGATCTCAAAGAAAAAGGAGGAGTAAAGAAAATAATAGGTGATTGTCACCATTGTCACCAGCCTAGACATTGGAAAAGAAATTACCCACTCTGGTTATAGGAATTGAAGAATAAGAATAAGGAAGGTGTTGTGGCCTCCACTTCAGGTACAAACATTATAAGATAAATTTGATTACTTCTTAGTCTGGTTGTGATACCAAATAGATATCTGACATACTTGATGTGCTAGATCTGATAAGAAGTAAACGTCTTCATGGAAGGACAATGATGGACAAGGTGGAGAAAGAGTTGCAGAAGATTTGGTTTACATTTAAAATTTATCTTAGCCCAATGGGTATGTAAAGAGTTAGTTGAACTGCTATTTCATTATGTCACTAAAAACATTTCTTTTATGAATCTTGTATGACAAGGATGATAAATCAATAAAAGGTTGTTTATGTTTATATATCTTGCATGGACGCCCAAACATCTAATGATCTTTGTACAAAAGACTTTGAGATGAATATTTATAACATTAATACCAAAGGATTATAATTGATAACTCGGGACTATCATTAGCAATAGTCACCTTGGGCGTATATATAAGAAATCCATGTCTAGAATACATATTGATGTTAATCTAGATTCCCTTGGTTATCAAAACTAAGGAAACATGCAAAGCCTTATTTACGCACGATGTGACATGACATCCTTCACTAGATGTAGTGGGAGGATAAGCTATTCATCAGACCTCATACATATGATGCATGAAGATCTTATGGGATGAGTGCTATAGATAATTGCTTATACTTCATTTCTATTAATGGTAATATGATGATATGTACTCAGTAAAATAGAAACAAAAATCTCTTGAAGTGTTCAAGAAGATTATATCTGAAATATGACCTTGATGAAAGTATTTAGAAACTTTGATGAGATCAAATGTTGAAATACTTAACATCAATACCTTAAGAACCTTCAGAAAGAAATGTGATAATGTATCATAAGTCAATTTAAGCATGATGATGTGTCAGAATTAAGGAGTTATACCATGATGAGTCATGATATAATTATCGATTAACCTAATCTTCTTATATCCTCATAAATGTAAATCTATCACCAAAAGATGTATTGTATGAATGGTTTATAAGACATCATATATGATATGATTTGGGAATGTCCAAATATGTCTAAAGGATAAAAACCTACATTGAGAAAGTAGTTTCTTGAAAAGGTTTATCCACAAACAATAATTGTTGAATGTTACTGTTAATCCCAATCCAATAACAAAAGTGTTTTCTTAATAGGATAAGTGAGTTCCTAAAGAATCGGTGGAAGTAAAAGTAGAACTTAAAATGTTCAAGGTCAATAAAGAGGTACAATGAGAACTAAGAGAATCACAAGTGGTTGTGGAATATTGAGTTCATCATGTAACATAGAATGAAATAGTTATAGTAGAACATGTATGAGATTGAAGGATTGTGAATCCAACAATTCAGATGGGTTGGTCATGATAGGATGAGCCAACTAATCAACTAGAAGCTATCAAGTACCATGATCTGAGTAATGGCTTAAGGCCAATATGGGGTCCATGTAAGCTAACAAGGTGGGACTTTGATAGTGCCACCTAAAGGGGAAATACCTAAAGGGTGTAGTAGGGTCTCGTGGCAAAGACCTACATGGACAACATAAAAGGAAAGATTGGCTGAATAGGTTTTCAAATCAGTTCAAGTTGTTGAACATGATAGAAATTCCTTTATCAATTGCCAAGCTTGTTGTTGTAGTTAAAATAGACTAAGAGACTTTGCATATGAAGGAAAGAACTGGATTCCTTAATGGGAATACATCAAATGATGTGTATGTGACACAACCTAAAAGGTTTTATAACTTCAAGAATGCAAATAAAGTTTATAAACTACAAAGCTCAATCTGGGATTGAAATAAGCATCTTAGAGATGGGATCTTTTAATTTTGACAAAATAGTCAAAGAGTTTGACTTGAATCAAGATAAAAGATGAAATCTATGATTGCAAAATATTTAGTGGGAGCATATATGAATATTCCACTTATGATGAGGAATGACATCTCACTATTGTGAATATTGAGATCTGGCATGAAAATCCCTTCAGCAAGCAAGGATTAAGTGAAACATCTTATGAGATAAGGATCAAGATCTATAGAGATAGTTCATGAATGTTTCACGATGGAAGTTTGAGAACATACAATAGCAATATGTTGAAAGAGTTCAACATAGAAAGGATTTAATGAGAGAGAATCTATATTAGTCTCTCATGAACCTTATATTCCAATTCTTGTGAAGAATGGAAATGACATGATTAAGATGACATAGGCTGTAGCAATGGATCTATCATGAATGCAATATATGTACTTATCCTATATAATCTTGTATGTATTGGACATGACAAAGTGATTGTAATTTCCAATAAGGGTTATTGCAATGTCATTAAAGACATCCATTAGTACTTGTGAAGTACTTGAGGATAGATTGCTAGTCAATAAGGATTCTAATAAAAGGAAGAGTTGGATGTAAAGGGTTACATTGATGCAAGCTTCCATAGTGAAAAAGTGGTTGCAATAAAATATGTTTGATTTTAAAGGAGAAATGTTGTTAGTTGGAAGGGTTCCAAACTAATAGACATTATTACTATTCTACAATGGAATTCGAGTATACTTGTGTGAACACAGAGTGATATTGTATGGATCTAGAATTTTAATATGATGAACTTATAGATATTCCAACCCTTGATGACACAATAGTGAGATATCATATTACAGTGGTTTCATCTCAGAGAGAAGAGATAAAGAAACATGCAATATACTGATTGAATAGCAAAATGTTGCTAACCCGCTGGATTAAGCACTTGCGCAGTAGAAGCATGATCGACATGTTTGGATCACTAAGAATAAGATTTGTGGGTGATTGGCTCTAAGTGCAAGTGGGAGTCTATTGGTGAGGTATGCCCAGAGAGCCAATCATGTGATGATTGACATGGCATAAACCATAAAGGATTTGATTAGTACTCATAAAGGTAAGCTTCCAAATCATTCTATTTCAGTCAGTTATGAGATAATAAGGAAACATTATGACTGTCTAGAGAATAATATTACTCAATGACATAATGTCTTCAATTATAGGGCTTGGGGAATGGAGATCATACAAATGGTAAGAGTACATTTACATATTCTCATTATGTCCCTAGTCGGTTATAACTATGGAAGATAGATAGACACCAATAACACATATGACTAGAGTGTGGGTTGGTTGATGACAGAATCTCATTAGTCATGATATGGCAATATCAAACCAAGCACATAGATACATGTTAGAGAATAGTGTATCAGACAAATCCACCTTGAGAGTGACATGTAGAAACCATCATTGGTGTTCATAGTCATCTCTTATAGTGAAGGCAGTGATTGTGATTCTTAGACCTGAGATCATTGCATGCATCGCATGTCGTTGGGTATGCTTTGACATCATCAAATGTAGTCCAGAACATGGGTTGTCATAAAGGTGATGATTGGGTGACTTTGACGCATGGATATAGATTGTGAGTGATAGAGATGGGATTTGTCCCTCCTACTGGAGAATGATATCCTAGCCACTTGATAAGTGAGACAGAGAAATGCATGTGCATGCACATGTGAATCAATATATGATATTGAGGTCACATTATCTCAAACATTCTGCTCTTGGTTCAAGGAACATGGATTGAATGTTGAGAGGATGACTATTCCATGCCTCGAGTTCATCCTAGATATCAGAAACAAAGGACTTATACAATCACTGCAACACCTTATGACATATTGTAGGTTGAAGTTGTTCTTCAACTCTCCATTCACTTGGGCAACACTAATGTGCGACTAAGCACCACTCTCTTCTTGTGATGTCATAGGTTAGTTATGGACATTCACTGCCAATCTAATATGAGACTTATAGGGTCACACACAAAGGAACTCATCTAGAAAAGGAGTTTAATCTTGAATGATGATTGGATTGATTACTACAATATTTAGGTATTCAATTCACGCAACAGATTGGCTGATTGCACACCAAACAATCGACTCAAGTGTTGAGAGGGTCATTTGGGAAGCCATACGATCATATCAAGTGTTGAGACAGCCATTTGGACATGCCAGACGAGCGTCTCAAGTCTTGATATGGTCATTTGGGTTGTCAGACTGATCATAATTCGAATTGCCTAAGTTCTACCCAAACTAAGATGTGAACCGACCAGTTCATTCTAATGAACCGATCGACTCAACTCGACTCACCAGACGGCTGTCTGGGTGAGCGAGATGGACATCTTGCATGTGTGAGATGGCTCATTTGGGGCCGAACAAAGGTTTTGGAATTTTCCCAAACTTTTTTGGGTTGCATAATACTTGTGGTACAACGAAATAAAGTTTAACATTAACTAGAATCGAATTGTCAATTTTGTATGCGATTGGGAAACTACAAAATGAACATCTCATAGTATGAAACGACCATCTCGTGTACCATATGACCTTCTTTTGGTTTGTACATTGCAAAAATTCAGTATCTTCTGGTCCCTTCGACTCCCACACAAATCCCATACTGGTTGGGAACCCTGACCCTAACCCCGCCTATAAATAGAGGGGTATTGGGGGCTTCCCAGAGTACAACAACAACAACACAACTGAGAATCAATTGCTTTGAAAATTGTTGTCCTATCTAGTTTTGGTAACCTAGAGAGCCCAAGCAAGTCCTACCCGACTAGGGAGGGATAGTGACAGGAGAGAACAACTAAGAATCATTGTTGTGGGAGAGCAAGTTGGTGATTAGTACGACAACGGAAGGGACAACTCTTTCTTGTATGTTCTAGTTGAACGACATGAGTTCTAGTTGGTCCATGTGGACTATTCTAGAGGTAGGAATCTTTTGAGCTGCTTCTAGGAGAGCAAAGTCAGCCTAAAGTCCATGGTGAGACCACAGGAGTCGATGCAGAAGCTATCATGTTTGCTATCTGTGGTGAAGATCAGGACATGTAAAGCCACCATCCAAGAGCAACTAGTAGACATTTGCATTGAAGTGAGTTGTTGTCCCTAGACTTGCTCTAGGACTAGGTATAAC
Organism: Alisma plantago-aquatica; assembly: GCA_963693085.1. Lineage (NCBI taxonomy): Eukaryota > Viridiplantae > Streptophyta > Magnoliopsida > Alismatales > Alismataceae > Alisma > Alisma plantago-aquatica. The sequence continues at coordinate 128,352,151 of OY856409.1, read as the reverse complement.
TCGTTAAACCATCCTTCCTATTTCATAGTAGATGACACGATCTTGTTGTTATGGGAATGTAGATAGATAAAATTTTTGTTTCCATTACTATATTGTGTGCCCGTATTTCCCAACATTAACTAGCTAGGATGAGCGCATATGTCCCCAAAAATGATGCTAGAAATCTTCATGTGCACACTGCATATTCACATAACCAATTTCATTTTGATTGGATGCACCCTAGGCACACAACATGATCTTTCAAATTTGTAAAACTTGTAGGACACACTCTTAAACAAATCTACAAGTGCACAGGTTCAGAGTATCGTAGGAATGGTAATTCATGGTCAAACCCAAGGGAGAGAGGGGTCAATAGATATATGTTTGTTTAGCTAGGTTCCTAATGTGGAGTATTGAGTTCAAAGGTTTAGCTTGTTGGCTGAATAACACTAAGTGTTCAAACAAAAAATTAAAGAAGAGAAAGAGAAGGACCTACTTAAACCCTATATAGTTTAAGTTCAATTAATAAGGAAAAGGGAATATAAGTAATGAAAGGAGGCAATTTAGACTAAGGCAAGCAAGATCAAGTTAACACTAGCACTACCCTAACAAAGCAATCCTACATGACAACTTAGAGAGGTAATTACCTAAACTAGGTAAGAGAGATCACTAAAGTAGAAAAATATGCAAAAATGGAAATTAAGGGCCTAAACTAGTAAGAGCTAGAAAGAACAAGCACAACTTACTAAAAGATAGTGCTAATTATCCTATCAAGTTAAATAGCATGAACAAAGCAATTAACTAATAAGGAGAGTAAAGAGACCATCTAAGAAAGAATTAACTAAGCAAGGAAGGATTTAGGGTTTAATCAATTAATAGAAGTGTGGACCATTTGGTGTGACTAGAACCTAGGTTGGGGGTTATAACATCCAAATACTACTTATTCATTCATATTGTCAAACTAAACAACAAGATTGATCCTAGAGAATTGCCCTAAACTACTAATTGGCCATGGATGAAATAGGATGAGTGAAGGGGAACTACTCCCTAGCACACCTTATCCAACCTTACAAGGCTCATTTGGATTAGGGTTTATGTGAAATTATACTAGGATCTAATCAAGTCTTGGTTTCTATGATAGAAGCTCTTAGGGAAATTGAGGGTCGGTAGTAATGGTGGGTGAATGAGGGTATTTCACCCACATCACCTACCATCTAGCCTTTAGGTAGATCCAAGTGAATTGCACTAAGTGCCTCTAGACTCTCTACTTAGATCTCATAGCTAGGAGTAGGAGAAGGGATATACATGTGGGAAAATGGGTTTCCAGCTACGATCCACTAGTTGGACCTAGGATCAAATCCAAAAATAGCCACATATAGGTCATTCTCTCCTAGGACCAAGATGGTTTCAAGAAGAAATCACAAGATAATCCATGGTTTTAAGCACAAACCATAAGATAATTTATGGGAAATGGGATAGAAGTATAATACAATGAATATAAAATGAAACGGTAGACTTTACAAGTTACTTTATACCAATATGGTATCAAAGTCATATTTTAACCCCGACAGCCCACCTGGGGGGCTTTTTTTGTCCTTCAAAGCTTGTTGCCCTTTTCTATTGATAAAAGAAGTTTCTATACAAAAGGTAGCCGAGTATGTATAAGAGCTAAAAAACAACAAGCAAATAAAAACTTTCTAATCCTATCTTTACATGATTCCATATCATATCAACACTTCTAACTCTTCCTTCAAAAATCCTAGTATTCCTATCCCTCAAAACTTCATGGAGAGCAGAATGATAAAAGTTCTAGCAGCCATATCCTCCATGCAAGTCAGATCAAACATCCCAACTGGAATGCATGGAATAATCCCATTCTTTTTTGCTCAGTTCCAAACTTCTTTACAGAACCTGCAATAAAAAAGAATGTTCATGGTAGTTTCCTCTTCCTCCAAGTACAACACACATCTAGACGCACATTGAACACCTCTTCTTTTAAGACTATCTATAATAAAAAAGACACCCCTCATACATCTCCATACAGTTAGAATAACTTTCATGGGAGCTTTAGTTTTTCACAGCCAGTTGGAACAACTGCATTTTGGAAAAATGACCCTCAATTCACCCCAGAAATCCTTCATCTTGTTAACCCTCTTCCCATTCAGCAAGAGATCATCCTCATCTCCTCTCGAGAAGGTGACTCTTTCTTTGACAAAGTTAACAACGTGACTAACATGTATCGATTTGGAATGTAGCCATTTACCATCCTTAGATATATAACAGTTGAACTTGGCATACTTCCCAACACCACAATTGACATGACACTTATCAAGAAGGAGGTACTTCATAAAAAAACCCTTCCCTACCCAAGGATCTCATCACAGTAGGGTTTTATCCCCTTTACCAACTGAACAACACACATCATGCACAAGTTTATCCCTTAGAAGAATAATCTTTTTCCAAATCTAAGTAGAGTTGGATTAGATTTTGATGATCCACATCATGCACACCTTGGGGCTTAGCTACTCACATAACAAAAAACATCATAAGAAGAAGAAATAGAGAGGGGAATATCCATGGAATCTCGTGAAAGCCCTCTTTTTCTTCACCTCCAGCATCAACAACTCATCCTTGAAGGTAAATATGGTGACAGAGATGGAAGTAGAGACAAAAAAATTCTTACCATATTCCCGTTGACCAACTGCTCACATTAATGACTATGGATTGGAAAGGAAGGTTTACAAGGTATAAACATGGTCCTGGAGCAAGTCCAGTGACAATCCTTGCAAGATGGTGCTTCTAGATCTGGCAACACTTGGACGGTTGTTGGTAGCAACCTCCTAGTTTAGCACCAGGAACAATAGTTGACGATGTCCTCCTAGCGTAGTGGCAATGTCCTCCATTCCTGTACATATTCTACATAGACAACTGGGAACTCCACGTTGTGCTACCAGATCCAATGGGAAAGAGTTGTCCCTTTGATGTCAAAGTGCTAGCACTGACTTGTTCTCCTAGTTGTCTCTCCCTTTTATAGATAAGACTTGCTTTGGGCTCTCACATTACCACCACTGTGAGGGGATAGCATTTTTCTGTGTTAGTTTTTGTCTTATGAAAGCCTTGACTACCCTCCCTAGTTATAGGAGAGTCTCGGTCAGGGTTTCTAGATCAACTGGAAGTCAAAGAGACGGATTTTCACAAATTTTTGGTTGTGACGAGTCATGTGTCGGTCGAGTCAACTTTGATTCGGTCAACTCACACCCCAAGTCTGTCAAATTGAATGATTTCCTATTTTTGAACATATTGATGATTAATGCACAACATGACGTTAGCATCAATCCTTGATCCAATGTTATTGATCATTGAATTGGGTGATTCACATGTTGAAATGGTTGTTTTAGACTCTGAGACATTCGTTCCATTTTCCAGTTCAGCCAATGTTCATCCAACTTTGTTTAAATTGACTTGACACTTGAATCGGTCAACTCAAATTCTTAGTAAGCCAATTTTCATCCAGTGTTGTCTAAATTGAATACTTAAACACTTTAGAAATCAAGTTAAATATTATTCATGAGTAAACTCCCATTCCAAGTGTATCCTATGTGTGTGACCCTATAAGTCCCAAGTTACATTGACAGTGAATTTCCATAACTAATATATGACATTGCAAGCAATGAGTGGTGTCTAGAAACACATCATTGCTACCCAAGTAATTTGAAAGTTGGAGAAAAACTTCAACCTACAATCCATGATTAGTATTATAGTGATCATATAGTTCCTTTGTCTCTAAAATCTATTTTGGACTCTAGGAATGGAATCATCATCCTTTCAACATTCAATCCATGTTTCTTGAACTATAGAATACTATTGAGATACACATGAGCTCAATATCACATATTTACTCACATGAGCATGTCCATGCATTTCTTAGTCTCACTTATCAAGTGGGCAGGATATCAATCTCCAATAGGAGGGAAAGATCCCATCTACATCCCTCACAGTCACTTTTGTATCTAAGCACCACCTTTATGGCAACCTTTATTCACAGTCACGTTGGATGGTCTCAAAATACATCAAATGACGTGTAATGAGAGTAGTGACTTTATGTCTAAGGACCACAATCACCACTACCACTATGTGAGATGGTTTTGATTACCATTCAATGGTTCCGATTACCATTCAATGGATCCATGTATCACTCTCAAGGTGGGTCTGTTTAGTACACTATTCTCTAATAAGTACCTATATGTTTGGTTTGATATCACATATCATGACTGACGACATTCTATCATCAACCAACACACACTCTAATTTTGTGTATTATTGGTGTCTATTTTGCTTCCACAATAACATCTGATAAGGAACATAACAAGAATGTATGTACTCTTATTATACATATGATCTCATTACTCAGGTCCTCAACCTGAAGACATATGTCATTGATTAACATCATTCCTTAGACATTTATTATGCTATATCATTATCTCATAACTGAATAAAATAGAATAAATGGAATTACCTTTTATTAGTATCAAATCAATTACATCATGCCACATTACAATCATCACATGATTGGATCTCTAGGCATACATACCAATGGTCCTCCTCCCTCTTTAGTGGTTGTATTTCATGTAAATGTGGATATAAGTAGACAAACCCTAGAAAATTAGGACTTTGAGGTGGAAGATGGTGGAAGTTAAGTGCGAGTAGGTGGGAGAATGGATGTGATAGTAAATGCTAGGGAGGCTCACCTTTTTCTCCCAGCCACCACTATTGTATATATAGTGGTTGGGAAGTCTAGGGTTAAGTGGGGGTAGAATAAGAAAAATAATTAGAAAGTTGGAGAACAACTTCAACCCACAACCCATGATCAGTGTTATTGTGATCGTATAGTTCCTTTGTCTCATAAATCTAGATTGAATGTGAGGCATGGAATTGTCATCCTCTTCATATTCAACTAGAGCATATTGTTTGAGATATATGTCAGCTAACATATCACATATTGACTCACATGAGCATGACCATGCATTTCTCAATCTCACTTATCAAGTGGCCAGGATATCAAATGTTGTGCGAGGGATAAATCTCATCTACATCACTCATAATCAATCCCCATGTGTCACAACATACCCGAGTACCACCTTTATGGCAAGCCTTATTCAAGGTCACATTTTATGGTGTCAAAGTTCATCAAACAACATGTGGTGAGTGTAGTGACTTTAGGTCTAAGAACCGAAATCACCGCTATCACTTTTAGAGCTGATTCTAACTATTAAATAATGGTTTCATTTATCACTCTCAAGGTGGGTCTGCCTGGTACACTATTATCTAACAAGTACATATGTGCTTGACTTGATATTAATGAGACTTTGTCATCAATCAACACAAAATCTAGTCTTACATATTATTGTCATCTATTTATATTCCACAATAATACATGGCTAGAGACATAACAAAAATGTATGTAATGTTATCATACAGATGATCTCATTATTCAGGTCCTAAACCTGAAGACATACTTCATCAAGTAATACCATTTTTTAGATCTATCATGTTATATCATTGTCTTATAACTGAACAAAACATAATAGATGGAATTGCCTTTATTATTATCAAATCAATTACATTATACCATATTACAATCATCATGTGACTGGCTCTTTGGGCATGCATACAAACAAACTCCTACTTCATTTAGATCCAATCACCCACAATTCTTATCCTAGGTGATCTAACATGATCATCATGTTTCTATTGTGAAACTACTTTTTCATCGGGTCAAAAAATATTGCTTTCAGTCGATACTCTACAAATCTTCACATCTCCTTATTGTACGACCTTTAGCACAAGTTGGAAGCACCTAAGTATATGCTAGGAACTTTGATGTGATCTAGGTTACTTAGCTTGTGCAATATCCCCATTGTTTTCATAGTACATCTCTGCTGCATTGCTAATGCTTGGAACCACTCTAAGTTCACTAATGAACTTCTTGACTCAAACATTTTCCTTTGTTGCACTCGAGGCATCAACAAGCTCAGTTTCCATTGTAGAATTAGCAAATGTTTCTTTCTTGAAACTTTTCCAACTCACAACACCATTGTTAAGGCATAATGTGAATCCAGATTGCAATTGATAATCATCTTTATCAGTTTGGAATCTTTTTCCGGTGTAACCCTATACACCCAACTCTTCCTCACTGCCATAAAAAAGGAATTGATCCTTAGTTCTTCTCAAGTACTTAAGGATGTCCTTTATGGCGGTCCAACAACCTTCATTGGGATCTGATTGATATTTTCTCATCATGCTCAAAGCATACAAGACATTGAGACAAGTGTATAACATTGCATACATAATAGATCCAATTGTGAACGCATATGTCATCTTACTCATGCATTCCCATTCTTCACAAGAACTAGGACATTGGGATCTAGAGAGGCTAATTCCATGCGACATGGGCAAATTCCCTCTCTTTTGGTCATGAATGTTAAACCTTTTCAGCACCTTATCAATGTATGTACTATGGCTTAGGACAAGAAGACTTGTAGATCTATCTCTATGGAACTTAATTCCTAAGATATAGGATGCTTTGCCTAAATCCTTCATAGAGAAGGTACTTCCCAGTCATTTCTTTACCATTTTTAGGGTAGGGATGTCATTCCCCATCAATAGCATGTCATCCACATACAATATGAGGAATAATTCTATGCTCTCACTAACCTTCTTGCAAACACAAGGTTCATCTTCATTTTGACTAAAGCCAAACTCTTTGACTACCTCATCAAATCAAAGATTCTAGCTCCAACATGTTTGCGTCAATCCATAGATTGACCTTTGCAACTTACATACTTTATTTGCATTATTTGGATTTATAAAACCCCTGGGTTGTGTCATGTACACACAAGAAGATCCCCATTAATGAAAATGGTTTTAACATCCATGTGCCAAATCTCATAGTCATAATAAGCTACAATGGAAAGCATGTTCCTGATGGACTTAACCATGGAAATTGGTGAAAAGTTTTCATCATAATCAACACCTTGAACTTGTCTAAAACCCTTTGCAACCAATGGCCTTATAAGTCTGTACATTACCATCCATGCTAAACTTCTTCTTGAAGACCCATTTTCACCCTAAGGGTTTTACCCCTTTGGGTGGATCCACTAAGGTCCATACCTTGTTGGTGTACATGGATTCCATCTCTGATTTCATGGGCTCCAACCATTTCTCAGACTATGGTCCCTCAATAGCTTCTAGGTAGGTTGTTCATTCATCATCTATGACCAACTCATCAACTTCTTGAGTCACAAGATATACAAATCTTTTAGGCTCAAGGCGTGTCCTACTAGATCTACAAGGTTCTTATGTTACATGTGGAACTTGAGACTCCACAATAGTTTGTGATTCTCCTTGTTCCTTTCTGTACCTCTACAGGTTCAGTATTTTCTTGTTGGTCTCAAAACTCTTCAAATTATACTTTCTTCCAACTAATTCCTTTGGAAATAAGTTCTTTTTCTAGAAATAAAACATCCCAGAAAAAAAACATTTTGTTTACACATGGAGTGTAGAAGTAGTATCCCTTAGTTTTGTTAGGATATCTAACAAAATAACATTTATCTGATTTGAATACAAGCTTTTTTAGAAACAATTTTCTCACATAATCTTAACAACCCCAAATCTTCATAGAAGACACATTGGGGTGTTTCCCATGCCATACCTCATATGGTGTCTTATGAACTGATAGACAGTACATACTTTAGTGTAAACATGGAAGCTTGCAAAGCATGTCCCCAAAAGGAAGTTGAAAGATCGACAAAGTTCATCATTGATCATACCATGTCCAACATGGTGTGATTCATTCATTTTGATACACCATTATGCTATGGTGTACCAGGTGGAGTCCATTGTGGTACAATACCATGATCTCGTAAAGCACCACAAACTCTTGGCTTAAATACTCTCCACCTTAATCAGATGCAAGTGCTTTAATCTCTTACCAAGCTGGTTTTGTACTTCATTCTTGAAATCTTTGAGCTTTTCAAGGGCTTCTAACTTGTGTTTCAACAAGTACACAGAGACAAACCTACTTAGGACATCAATGTAGGTAATGAAGTATTGGTAACTACCTCTAGAATTTATTCTAAAAGGGCCACATGCATCTATATGTATGAGTCATAATAGACCACTCTCTCTCTCTCACTATTGCCATTGAAAGGTGCTTTCATCATTTTGCCCAACAAATAAGATTTGCATGTCTCTATTGGTTCAAAACCAAAAGAGTCTAGATAACCATCTTTATGGAGTCTTGAAATGTGTTTCTCATTTATATGCCCTAGACGACAATGCCAAAGGTAGGTCTTGTTTGATTTATTGAGTTTTAGCCTTTTTGTATTTATGTTATATACCCTAGTCTCTATATCTAACAAGTATACACCATAGTACATTGGGTAACTGCCATAGAAGATCCCATTTTAACTAATAGAACATTGACTATTCCTTACAAGAAATTGGAATCTATTCTTATCCGAGCAAGATAAAGATATGATATTTCTATTAATGATAGGTATATAATCACAGTTCTCTAATCTACTACAAGCCCACTCGGCAAAGATAACTTATAGCTTCCAACTACACTGGTAGAACTCTTGCTCCATTAGTAATGTGTAGTTCAACCTCACCTTTCTTGAAAAGCTTCTTCTCTTTAGATCTTGCTTATTTGAGCAAATGTGAGATCCGCATCCGGTATCCAATACCCAATATGAAGAAGTGGCAAAGTTAATTTCAATAATATATATACCTAAAGTAGCAAAGTTAATTTCTATAATGTATATACCTAAAGTAGATATCTCTATCCCTTTCCTCATCTTACTTTATTCCTTTAAGTGAAAAGGATAGGTTCCTTTTAAAGTTACCCTTCTCCTTATCTTGAGTGCAGAAGACTTGGACTTCAGCTTCACCTCAAAACTTTTCTTGGACTTGCCTTTTCTCTTAGACTCCCCTTCGTTGATCACCATCATGAGTTTGTCCCTTTTCATTTGTGCTTTAGCATTTATCAACATGTCAAGCAATTTAGACATTAGTTTGGCTAAGTTACTCAAGTAATAGCTCTCGATAAACTGACTATATGATTCAGGAAAAGATTGTAGAATCATATGTGTGGCCAACTCTTGGCTCAAAGGAAAACCCAACCTCTCTAGATGTTACACATGTGCAATCATATTGAGCATATAGGGTTAACTAAATCCCCTTCTGTCATCCTACACTCGATCACCTTTGAGACATTGTACCTTTCTTACTTTGCATGATCGTAGTTCATGTTCTTAAGATGTGTAACCATCTTGAGAATGTCTATGTTTTCTTGTTTCTTATGAAACTCACAATTCATACATCATAGCATAAGGTTTTTAATGTCTAAGACATCATTGGCATGCTTCTAATAAGCATCCATCTCAGCCCTAGGTGTGTTGGGTGTGGGTTCCTCTGGCACTAGTGTATACAAGACATAGAGCTTATGCTCACGAGTGAGAACTATTCTCAAAGTCCTAAATCAGTTACTAAAGTTGGTCACATTCAACTTGTCCTTCTTGAGGACCGGTCACAATGTGTTATTATTTGCCATCTAACTCTACAAAAGAAAAACTTACATTTGTCAAAACACTTTTGATTGATTTGAAAATATTGATGACATTGATTAGGCCTTTAAATTAATTTTTTCTCCCACTATTTTGCTCAAACTAATAAACCTCACCATCAATTTGGAAGATTGCAACATACAATACTCTAGTGGCCAAGATCCAAGATATTTAAGTTATTATCCAGCCAATCTTTGCGTCTATAGTCAATTATTAAGGTAGGCAACATTTTCCGATGGCATCCAATAAAATTCTTGGATAGATGGTATGCACAACTCCATGCCATAGTCCATTTGTATGCTTCTAGGCACTTAATCCCATTAAGGTACCTATTTAAGCCTAACTCAAAAGCCAACATGATAGAAATGCACCCTAGTTTGTAGGTCCACATAACTACCATCACACTTCCATGAGATAGATCGCACACCACACTTGGTGTGCCCATTATTGGTCGATCAAGCTTTTCATGTGTGTTGCTTATGGAAAGCATCTAAGACTTAATATTGACTAGGGGATTTTATTTATTAATACATATACATATCTAATCTCCACATACTTATAGTATGTATCATATACATACTATGTCCACAAATGAAACATGCAATCACAATTATACAAGTGACTATTATGGCCATACTAATGCAATTTTTTGGAGACACAAAGAACTGTTATCCACCTAAGGTCACACATCACATGAACATGTTGGTGGATCAACTAGACCTTCCAACCCATTAGTTGGTCTCCTGTCGGTCGGTCGATTCTCCATAGCTTGGTCGGTTGGCTCTCGGCTCAAGCACATGGCTGGACTCCTCCAATCAATCGATTAGGCCTCCATTCGATCGATTAGCTCCTCTAGTCGATCAACTTGACTTCTAGTATGTCAAATTGCCTGATCAAAATGCCTTCTTCTTGCCAAAAACAAAACTAATGCTAATCCTATATGTATATTATATTGTGAAAAGAGAATACGTCAAGTTACATCTGAGGGGAGTATATGGAGAAAGTCATTAACTTACATGTGGAGAAATAAGAGGAAGGCTTATAATGCAAACCAAATTTAAAAGGCAAGAAATAAACCACATAACCACACAGATAATCCTAGGGGTTTGGCCATAACCATGCATAAATTCACCATCAAAACATTTTTAAGGCGATGCATATAAATTTCATGTATATCATAATATATATAGGATTTATAGGACATTCCCTAGTGTATGTGGTATTTAATTAGATATGCACATTAAATGATAACCAAAACTGTTCATATCAATTAAATCCCAAAACATAGTAAGTTGGCATGGCTTTGGTGCCACTCTAGGGAAATATGGTAACACATATGGTAGTGGAAAAAAAATTCTTGCCATACCAACAGATCGCATCAATAATTATGAAACGGGAAGGATGGTGCAAGGCATATACCTAGTCCTAGAGAAAGTCCAACGACAATCCTTGTAGAGGTGTGCTTCCTTCACAAGTAGCACTTGGATGGTTTCCAACAACATCCTCCCGGTGTAATGACCATGGACGGTGGTTGGGGGTGTCCTCCTAGAATGGCAACAAAAGCCTCTACAGCTCTACCCAGTCCACACAGACCATGGGGAACTCCACGTCATGGTTATAGAGCTGATGGGGACGAGTTGTCCTTCCATTGTCAATGTGCTAGCGTCAACTTCCTTTCCCCTTGCTATCTATCCCTTTCTTGGGTAAGACTTCTTAGGCTCTCACATTACCACAACATTGAGAAAAGTTGTGTCTAGAGCCATGTCCACCCCCTCCTTATATAGGATTGGATGGGCTAGGATTTCCATAAACCTAGGGGATAGGAAAGGCCAGATCTCAAGGCTTGGCAGCTGTTGCGTGTACCCAGTTGGTCAACTGGTGTGCTGTCAGCAACACAATTACATTGGCTTTCAATGTGATGATTAATGCATGTAATTAATTGAATGACCCAGTCAATATTGGTCACTTCACATCTACTCAGTCGACTAGACCTTCCAGTCACTTGAATTGCACACCAATTGGTTGACTGGATAATCTAGTCGGTTGACTCACAACTAATGTTTCTTAATTTGATTACAAAAATAGTTTTAGTAACCAATTTAAACCTTATCCATGAGTAAACTCCTATTCTAAGTGCATCCAATGCATGTGACCCTATAGGTCCCATTTCACATTTGAAGTGTATGACCATAACCAGATTATGACATCAAAAGGAATGAGCAGTGTCTAGCAACACATCATTGCTACCAAAGTAATTGGAAAGTGGGAGAACAACTTCGACCTACAATCCATGATCAGTTTTACCATGATCATATAGTTCCTTTGTCTCAGACATCAAGATTGAATGTAAGGCATGGAATCATCATCCTCTTAATACTCAATCTATGTTTCTTTAACTAGAGCAGAATGTTGAGATACATGTGAGTTCACATGTCACATATTGACTCACATGAGCATGGCCATACGTTTCTCAATTTCGCTTATCAAGTGGCCAGGATATCAACTCTGGTGGGAGGGAAAAATCCCATATACATCACTCATAGTCAATCCCCATGTGTCATAATGTATATGAGCACCACCTTTATGGCAACCCTTATTCAAGGTCATGTTGGATGGTGTCTAAGTTCATTGAATGACATGTGATGATTGTAATGATTTTAGTTCTAAGAACCAAAATCACCACTACCACTTTGAGAGATGATTCTAACTACCATATAATGGTTCCATGTATCACTCTCAAGTTGGGTCTGCCATGTACCCTATTCTCTAAAAAGTACCTATGTGTTTAACTTGATATCATAATATGACTAATGATACTATGTCATCAATCAATATACAATCTAGTCTTATGTATTATTGTCATCTATTTAGCTTCCACAATAATGTACTACTAGGACATAATAAGAATGTATATATAGTTATCATATATATGATCCCATTGTTCAAGTCCTAAACCTGAAGATATGTCATCGAGTAACATAATTCTTTAGACATCTATCATGTTGTATCATTATCTCATAACTAAACAAAACATAATAGATAGAAATTCCTTTATTATTATCAAATCAATTACATTATGCCACATTACAATCATCATGTAGTTGGCTCTTTGGGCATACATACCAATAGTGACAAGTGTCAAAGGACGGGAGGTATATCAAAGAGAGATGAAATGCCTCTCAACTCCACTCTTGAGATGGAGGTAATTGATGTACGAGGCATAGACTACATGGCCCCCTTCCCATCCTATTATCTCGACAAGTACATTTTACTTGCTTGTTGTTATGTATCTAAGTCAGTTGAAGTTGTTCCTACTCAAGCCATCGATGCAAAATCTATGATAAAGTTATTTTAAAAGATAATCTTCCCCATCTTTGGAGTCCAAGAGTTGTGATGCCCTAAGTCGGTTGAAGTTGTTCCTACTCAAGCCCTCGAATCTGTGATAAAGTTATTTCAAAAGATAATCTTCCCCTTCTTTGGAGTCCAAGAGTTGTGATGCCCAATGGAGGTACACACTTTAGTGAAAAGCAATTCAATAATCACCTCAATAAATATGGAGTCAAGCATAGGATGTCTACTCCATATCACCCTCAAACGGTGGGACAAGTTAGAGTATCAAATGGGCATCTTAAAAGTATTATGTATAAAACTGCTTCTAGTTCAAGAAAATATTGGGCACTCAAATTAGATGATGCGCTATGGGCATTCCGAATAGATTTCAAAACATCTATAGGCACAACACCATTCAAGTTGATTTATGGCAAGTCACAAGTCATGCCATCTTCCTCTGGAGTTAGAGCACAAAGCTCTATGGGAGATTAAGTTTCTAAATTTTTACTTGAAGAAAGAAGGAGATAAGAGATTGCTACAACTCCAGGAGCTTGAAGATCTTTGTCTATATGTCTATTAAAATTCAAAAATATACAAATAAAGGATGAAGGAATCATATGAGAAGAGGATTAGAAGGGAGGACTTCTCTGAAGGATATCAAGTGCTATTTTTCAACTCTAGGTTGAAGCTTTTTCTAGGCAAGCTACATTCCAAGTAGTCCAAACCATTCCTTACGTTGAAGATCTTTCCATATGGGATTGTTGAGCTCTAAGGGAATCTATCAACACTTAAAGTCAATGTCCAAAGATGCAAGTTATACCTAGAAGGAGAGAGGATCGATAAGGGAGTTTTGTGCTCCCTCACTGACATTTGATGAAAAAGATTTAAGTCTCACTGTGGACATTAAACAGAGGACGTTTGTGGGAGTTGATGCCACACTTAGGATAGATTTTCTTTAAGATTTTTCTACTAAAAAAGAACTTTTATTTTCCAAATAAATTTGCCATGGATGAATGTAATGAACTTAGACCCTCATAGATTATTTGCCAATGTCATTACAGTTATGTAGAAAAATCAAACTTAGACCCTCATAAATTATTCGCCAATTAGCAGTGTCAATCCCAAATAGAAAGAATTTGTACTCAGTTTAGAACGCAGGGCATGTGGTAAAACCAATACAACATGTTCAAAGCAGGTCACACAAGCTTCATGTTCTATGAAGTTGCAACACAATGTGTGCATTGTGGCACATGGTGTATACAACTAGAAGAAAGATTTTCAAACAAAATCTGGAAGCAAACACGACATGTTTTATGTATAACACAACTTGTGTAAATCGGTCAAGTTTTACATAAGTCTCTAAGAACATAAGACACGACATGTGGTTTTCATAATAAGGCATGCCTATAATGGAGTTTGCTTATGTAATCTTCCTATGGAAAGAGACACAACGTGCATGAGTTCTAACACGGCGTGTCATGGGTCAACCAACCATACATGAGAACTTCTGTGAAAGTACACACAACATGTCCTTATTAAGACACGATGTGTCATTCTCTAACAGAGCAAAAAAAAAGGAAGCATAATATACGAAGAAGACATGACGTGTGTCTGTTCACACACGCTATTTTGAGCAGATTGAAATAGGGTTTTCAACCCTAATTTCAAACGCATTCTCACAACTTGCCCCTACTCACGCCATGTTCAAGCAACCAACAACCAATTGTGTCCACCAACTTTGTCGGTCATGTCCATATATGTGAATCCACTTTGTCACTTCCCTCTTGAAGTCGTCGACCTCACTGTTGTAGTCCTTCACCCAGGATTAGGGGTGTAAACAGTGTGGGTCTGGTCATACCCACACCCATATGCATCTAATTTAGCGGGTCCAGTTCTGGTTCTAGACCTTCATAATATAATACCTAGACCCGTACCATACTCGTACCCGTAATAATAGCGGGTCTACAGTGCGGGTATGCAGGTAAGCAGTTCTATAAAACATCATATTGTTTATGTAAGAGAAATGGCTATGTTCTATATATTTTAATACAATAAAATGTAGTTATTATATAGTATATTAACATACAATAGTTATATTAGATAATGTTATATTTTATACATTAACATTAATTGAGTTAATTGTTTACATATTTTTAGTCATCATCATAACGTTTAACTTATGTAGAAAGTAATGTAAATTAGTAAGCATTTTGATTTTAAATTTACATATGATGTTCATTATTGTAACTAGAATAGTTAATTCTTAATTATATGACTAGTCTCAATCTTATCGTGTAGGATATAAACTCAAGAATTATATTAGTTAGACTAGTAAAGTATGATATATATAACATATTATTTAAGTAGTTACTTATGTATAGCAGGTACATGGGTTTAGTGGGTCTAGGTCCAAGCATACCCATTATTGGACCCACTTATATATAGTTCCAAGGGTATATGGGTCCAAGGGTATGTGGGTATAAAAAATTAGACCCGCGACAGGTTTTTTAAGGGTCTGGATTTGTGGGTCTGCGGGTCTACCCGTACTTATTTATAGCCCTACCCAGGATGATAGCTCCTCCACCTACAAGCTCTGTCGGAAACCTCCATTCTCTCCTCCACAACTGCATAGCAGCATATGTGTTGTTGTTTTCCCATCCATCACTGCCATACCAGCTTTGATCACAAATGTCTGCCACCAACAACCCATCTCTGCGAGACCTCATTCGCACAAGATGAACTCCAACCTGCAAGGGTTTCAAACTGCCTTATTCTTCACCAAACATGTCTTCCAAGCAAAAACTCAACTCTAACTCGACAACACCATCGTCTAAGCTCGTCAGAACTCAAGGAACACATCGTGAACCTCCATGCACACACCCTATTCCAGTTTTCTTCTTCGCTTGCAATTAAGTTGAAACCATAGGAAACATGTCGCGTATGCACTCTGCACACACCATGTCAGACTTATCAACATCACTACTTCAGAGCTCATGGCCCCCATCAAGCAAGCAAGCAAGCTTCACAAAGGAGAAAGCTCCTCTTTTGCACCAACCTACATCTCGTCCACTCAATTCAACATCAACATTGACGAAGATGTTACATACCATAATCTGATCATGTAGGGTCCTTACTACACATTTTTCTTACAATGAGACAATGGAAGCATTGGTCTTCAAGGATGAGGTGATAGGGTTTCATGAGGAGCTAGGGTTCAAACACACATGTTGCAATGTATGACCTACTTCTCTCAAATTGACCTATGAATTTGTTGCTACTTTGCATGTAGTGGAAGACCCAAAGAAGCCACATGAACCTTTTGGAATAATCACTTTTTGACTTCTTGGTCATGGTTATAATCTCACTTTTAAACAATTATGTGATGCATATCAATGCACATATGGAGTGAGTACAATAATGCATCCACAATTTAACAATGATGATTTCTAGAGGGAGATTAATGGAGACGACCTTCATGATGTGAAATCTGCCAGGACATCACACACTCACAACCCCATCTTTCACTACATGCACTGGCTTCTTAGCACTTGTGCTTTTTCCAGGATAGAAACACAAGGTGTATGTGGAAAATAAGACTTATTTTTCTTATGGCCAATGCTACACAATTATAAAATTAGTGCATGATATTTTATCCTCTATTGTTTTTTTGAGGTTAGAAATAAGAAATTAGGTGATATAATGATTGGAGGATTAATAAACCATATTGCCCAAAAGGTGCATGTCAACTTGACAACTGCCATCGCAAGGAATAAGGTTGACCTCCAATTTCTCATCTTCTCAGGTTTAATTGTTAGAGATCCCTCTGATAAAATCATGTTCAAATAGTACTTCAATGGACATGAAGAATACATCAAACTACCTGACTTAGTGAGGGTCACTTTGACAAATAAAAACAATTGGAAGGTTGTTCTTGATGATGAGAATAATTTTGGAGATAGATCTGAGACCTCCACTGTAGTAGAGGCATCTACACCACCACCTCCTTCTACTGGTACACAGACTCACTACAGTTGGGCTATGCCAGACATGAAACATCTTTACGAGTATGTCCAACAGTGCTTTGATCATCAGGACAGTCACTTGGACTAGTTGAGTATGTAGTACTCTGATATGCATTCCTTGATTCATAGTATGGATATGTGACACATATCTTAGGGCCACTATGCCATGCCTCCACCACCTCCACCGCCACCCCATGAGATAATATTCATAGACATCCCTGGTGATGATATCTTGAGGCCTCGGCTACTAATGAGGGAACTGGCCCTTCACTCTGATCCATCCACAATTGGTACCTAGTTGAAAACTCTCTGGGTTTGATTTATGCAGTGAGGACACTACAAATTTCAAGCTTAAGAGGGAGCAACCGGCTGGTAATATAGTTCTAGTTTCTTTTGATTGTCTTTTTATTAGTTTTTCTTTTAGTTTCTATTATATATTGTGGTAAATCTAGTATGATTTGAGGCTTGGTTTCTTTGTTGGATTGAATTCCCTTTATGTTGAACTGGTTTGTCCAAAATTGTATTGAGAAATATCAATTGAAGCAAAATTATACAAGCCATGCATTAGTTAAATAAAATCTTTGCCAACAACATTCACTTCATTTTGGTTTATTACTTTTAGTCTGCATGTTCATCTTTCACACTTTTACTTATATAATACATGTAACAACTGAAATATTCTTGTCTTAATCAACACTACAACTTCGTTTAGTGTTCTAAATGCCCTCATCAAATTCTTAGTGTGTTTTCAACCACACCATCAATGATCTTTTTTAAATAAATGAATAAAATCTAGTTGATTATGCAATCTAATTAACTCTTCTATGCTTTGGGGAAAATACTTTAGTTTAAGGCCTTATAATTATCAAGCGGACCTGACTCACTTTTTATTATATTAGCTTATTCTTCAAAAATATTATTTTAGTCCCCACAAAAGATGTCTAAACTACCCATGTATCATGCTAGCCTAATGTATGTATGATTTGGATACGACGGTTAGGTGTTACACCCAAAAAGAGGGTAAATGACCCCAACCAGAATTCCATGTGTGCATAAGTCTATTTTGGCTATCAAGTTCCAGAGCCCATGCTTCATCTCTTAATCTTGTTCTAAAAAGGGAAACGAGAGCATTGTTGGACTTTTATGTTAAGTCGGATTTCATCTTTTACATCCTTAATTAATTGAGAGGGTTGAGTTGCATATTAACTAGTTATTTGGTTTGGTCATCTAAATTCTATTTAATATTTGTATGTTGATTCTCCCATTTGTATTTTGTCACTTTTATTGAACTAAACTTCAATCTCAGATGTTTAAGTTGAACTCATGGCAAATAGCAATAACCCTATGATTATGGTTGGATTGACTTGATACGACGCATTTTTAAATATGAAAGCACTCTTATGGGATGGTTATCACTCATTATTTGAAGAATTGTTTGGCCATAAAATAGATCAGAGAAGAAGGAGGGTAATTTTAAAGAAGACGAGGTGCTTACTTGAGAGAGAACCTCTTCTCTAGTCCATTTTTGTTCCCTGACTGCGGTAGAGGTATCCATTCTCCATTCCAACCCCTTAAAAGAGAAGGTTGTTGGAGTAGGATCAGTAGCAAAGGATGAAACTTCATCTTCTAGTCAGAGTTCTTACGTTGTTCCTCTTCTTCCATGAATTTCTTCATTCTTTCTCTTCTCTAATCATGTTTTTCTTCAAGATTTATTACTTATACTTGTGTTTTACCACCATGTGTGAGTAGAACTCTTTTCTTGGGCATGGGAGAGTAACTCCCATGTCATGACTCATGTGAACACAAATTTCTATAAGTCTAGTTGTCTACTATTCTAAGATTGCACAGGTTCCTAATTTACTTGCTTGTTTGATTGGAAATCTACTTGCTTGCTTTATGCTTCTAATATTGTCTAGGAATACGTATCTAGAAGTATGGAGATGTGATCTTGGAAATACTTTCTTGACCACATAGGTGGTTGGGAATTTGTTGAGGAACCAAGGTTTGTAGTTCAAAACAAAGCATAAGCACATGAGTGCTATCTGGAGTTAGAATTCTCTCATATCACCAGAATGTATATGAGACACAAACCTCCTTTGTATGTACAACTAGTATGTTAAATTTGTGTTGTTCTACTAAGTTGTGACATGGAAGTGGAATCTCATTTCCTAGATTCATCATATTTGATTCTAATTGATATCCAAAAAGATTTGTGTTTGCTTGATTTTCTTATTTCCCTTGAACTAGTTTAATCTAATCAATCAAACTTGAGTAAACGATCTAGATTGTTGAACTTTAATGCTTTTGTGTGTAACTAGCCTAAATATCTGTGGATATGACCTTGACTACAATCGATCATGTATACTTGTAGGGGAGAAATGAGTTAAGACATTTAAATATTAAATCTAGTCCATTAATATGACCAACAAGTACCCAAAAGCAATACGACTTGGGTTACTAAGCTAACCCCTCTGGACCCACAAATATGATTGGGGACTTTCATTTTTTTCTTGTAGGTCACTTGCAAAAGGATTGACATGAGTTGTTAATTTGAAAATTGGTTTATCAATACACATAAAATAAGAAAGGTGAGATGTGTATGGGTTGGAAACAAGAGGAAAAGAAATGGTAATAATTGAGGTAATGGTATTCTTTCTCATATCCAATCATTGTTTGTTTTTCCAAGTTTGTATGCACCTTGCATATGGTTCTTTTAGTCAAAGTTGGTATATTATGATTTTCATCACTTTCTTGATAAAAAACTACCGCTAATGCTTTTGTAGCGCATTACTAACTTGCTTATACATGTTTGGATATTGTTTATATTTGTATCATGCCTCTAGATATGTTTTTTCTAAAATTTATGTGTTTCTTGCCAACAATTGTTTTCGTACGAGACTGTCCTGAAGAAACTTGGCTAACAGGATTCCTTTGGTTTTCCAACAGTTGTTGTCAGTCAAATTTGTCCTGCAGAAACTTGACTGACAAGTATCATGGGGTCTTGTCAGCAACTATTGTCAGTCAAGAAGTTCAACCCAGAAACTCGACCAACAACACTGTGCACTGAATATACTTCTGGTTTATTGAATGAGAATTTCCCTCTCAACTAGATTTTCCTGACCAATAACCTTATTCTAGTGGCGCTCCCCATGGTACCATTACTTGATTTGAATATTCCATGCTTTAAGTTGTCTATCTTGCATACAACACTATCTTTCAAATTGCTCTAGGTTGGTATCTCTATATCTTTCAACTACTTGTCTTGAGTTGTTATGCATGTTTTGATGATAATCTCTTTGAAAACTATGCTTGTGATTAACTTGCTTCTGTTGTGCTCTAACTTGTGACATCTATCTGGTTGTATACCTTTTGATGCAATCTTGAGTCTCTTAGTGGTAATCATCTTTTGGTAATGATGCATATTTGCTAGCTAGTAATATCCTTCCATGCTTCTTAAATTACATATTTCTTTGATTGGATATTTCTCTACATCTTCTTATAGCATGTTCTTTAACTTGATCATTTTTTGCTATAATTTAGATCCTACGAGTAGCTCTAACTTGTAATACCATTTACTATCAGTCAATCTACATGTAGTTCTAGTCTTCTTCATCAATTGGTATCCAACTATATGCTATGCTTGTATCTTGTTTTAGACATAGTTAGGCTTGTTCCTCGACTTACATATCTACTATCTTCAACTACTTGTTTGCATAGCCTTACCATGATTGTTTGGTAGAATTGCATCTAGGGTTGTTCAACTTTATATACATTGCTTGGACAAGCCCTTAGGTTTTTCTCTTCTACACTCCCTTTTCTAAAAAGTTGTGTTTTAGCTCTTCAACCCCCTCATGTTTTGAAATGGCAAAGGGGAAGAAGACATGTATTATGTAAAGGGAAGAAGATGTATACGAGAAGACATATATGAGTAGAAGACATAATATCTATAAATGTTATGAAAGTTAACCTTGTAGGAGAAATAACAAAATTGAGGGGGAGTATATTAACTCAATTGGCATAAATTGAGGGGGATCACATGTACTCAACTCATTGAAGCCCCCAAGTTTCTTTAAAGGTATGGTTTTACTTATCTTATTGAAAAATATTTCAATACATTTATGAAATGATTTGTCATCTTCTAAAAGGGGGAGAATGTTGACTCGAGGTCTAAATTGACTAATCCCTTGTTTTGATGATGACTAAAACATTCCACTTATTTGTGTTTAATGCTTATACTTGAGTGATTTTAGATTAGATAGACACACTCCAAATGCCTAAACTTCCACATCCTAACTTGGAGTAATTAAGTCATACATGCATAAAGATCAAGATTGCAGAATATATAGTTTTCTCCTTTGATCTTTGATATGAATTACTTGCAATGATTGTATGACTTGTAATTAAGCTCATATGTAAAATGGAGTCAATAAGGATGAATAATGAGCAACTTTTGGGCATTTGTCATAATCCATCAAAAAATGGCTTGTCGGCCAAGTTTGTCCTGGTAGCAACTCAGCTGATGGCTCTTGGAAATACCCAAGGTCGGCAGAGTTTATCCCGGTGCCAACTCAACTGACACCCTGCACTTTGACTTGTCATATAGTGCTATCGGTCGAGTTTCCTAAAAGATAACTCAGCCAAAAACATTGTACAGAAAAGTGTAGAAAAGTGTTTCTAGCTGTTGGAGTGTTGCAATACTAAAAAATATATCTGTTGGAACACCCAAAATGGCTAGAATTCCATCCTAAGTGTATCTACTGGCTAGTAGGAAACCTCAACTACAAATAGGACCCCTTTGGCTTCATCTCATGGTTATCCATGCGCTATGAAGGTCCCTATTCTATAATTGAGAGAAATTTGCCTCCCAAGAGCCTCCATCCATTATCATGAGATTAATCACTTGCTACATCCATTAGAGTGAGTAGGAGATTTGTAAGAGAGCTAGTCCTACATGTATATGTTGTGAGGCTCTCACTTTCTTCACCTCCCAATCTCTCTTTCTACCATGAAGATGAATATTCTCTCTCTTCTCTAAGAGAGGTGAAGAAGAAGAAGGAAAGGAGTCCCTTGGTGAAAGCTTCTCCTTGCTAAAGGTGAAGTCAATGGTAGAAGATCCAAGTCAAGAGTGGGTAAATCCTTGAAGGTCGAAGACTTGTTTCAAGGGTGGGTTTTAAGAGTATCTGTTGTGTGAAATTCACATCAATTTCTTACATGTTTTCACATAGAAATTTAGTTCATTTTGTTTCCATTTAGCCTTTATTCATATTCTTCTTGCCACCTTTTTGTCATTTTGCTTATCGCATTATGTGTATTGCAGATATGCTTAAAAAGGGTCAAATTAGAGATAGCCCAACTCAACACCGACATCATTGGAGTTTCTCCATGCTTTGCAGACAACTCAGAGTCTTATTTTTGCTAAAATAGCATCGCACACGGCGTGTCTGAATTAAGACATGGCGTGCACGATTCCAGTTAGCCATGCATCTAGCCAAAAGGGAAAAAGACATGCCGTGTCTCCTTTTGGAACACGACGTGTATGATCCCAGAAAGTACCAAGAAGAGAAAAACACAACGTGTTCACCACAAACATGGCGTGTATCTGGGATATCAAAGTCGACTGGATCAACTGTCAGAGACCGGAACACGACGTGTCCGAAGGAAGACACGTCATGTCGCCGTCAGTTTTAGCAGAATTAAAAAATGACGCCATTCATTTTTAAAGACAAAACCAACTAAAGGAGCAATTATCACTGGTCATATTTCAAATGCTTTTTATCCAAGAGGAGGTCTAGAGCAAAGGAAGGCGATTTGGGGTGGAAGAAGGTGGTTTCTTACCAAAGAACCTCCATTCTTCTTCTCTTCTTCTCCATTTTCTTATCGGAAGGTGTAGTAGAACTTCTTCTCTTTACCAAGCTTCTCGGGAGGGAAGTTTTCTGATTTGAAGTAGCTTTAGGAGTGGAATTTCGTCCATAAGCCGAAATTCTACTCTTCTTGGGTTACACCTTTAGTTCTCTTAGTTTTTCCTTCTCTAAACCATGTTAAACTCTGAAAATTTTGTATCATTTCTACTGTACATCATCATGGATGAGTAGGCTCTTTTTCTTGGACATGGGAGAGTAACTCCCATGTCATGACATGTATGGAATATGATAATTTTGTACTAAATGTTAAATGCTTGCTCTTCTACCTTTTGAGTATCGGTTTCTTACTTCTTGCATGTATGGCTAGCCACTATGTATGCATGTTTTATGATTTCTTGTTTGATCTGAGAAGATAAGTAGGAGAGTAAGGAGGTACTCTCTTGGAAACTCCTCCTTTACCACGAGAGTGGAAATTATGGAGTTGAGGAGTAGGTTTGTGATTCAAAATGAAATACATACACGAGAATGTTGTGTTGTGTTAGATCGTTGTATTTGCACTGAGAGGTGAAGTATAACATACAACTCTCCTTTAGCAAGTGATTAGTATGTTTAAATTTCGTGTTTCTACTTCATGTTATGATGTACTAGTAAAATCCTATGTCCAAGGCTATTTTAAATCTAAAATCAAACCCTTTTAAGTAATCCTTTTACTGTTTAGTCCAATTCTGAAATTTTAGTTTAATTAACCAAATCTTAGTTTGAAAAAGGTATAGATTTTTGAAACTTAGCACTCTTGCATTTAATTGATAGTTAAAGCTCCTTGTGTTCGATCTCGACTACAACTACTCCTATATACTTGCGGGAATTGGCTTGTTGAGTAAAAGATCATTTATATGATTGAAACTTGTTAGTGTAATAATCAAACAAGTTTTTGGCGACGTTGCCGAGGAGCTACAATTAATCTAATTAGAGTAAAAAGTGATAACTAGTATTCGAGACTAGATCACCACTTCCATTTTTGAATTTTCATATACATTTTAGTTGTGTTCTCAATATCTCTTGCTTCTTTTCAGGTTGTATGAGTCGCTCGCAGAGGGGTCTTCAACCATATGCATTTCTAGATCCTGAAATTGTGCACACTCTTTCAAGTTTAAGAAGAGCAAGAAGAGGAGAGAAACCATTGCTAGAGGGTGTTCCATCATCACCATCACCATCTTCTTCATCCTTTGAAGAAGCCACACAAGAAGATCCAACCATTGAGGATGATCGTCCTTTAAAAGACTTTGCCATGCCGATTGCCACAAACATTTGTGGAGCTATTGATCTACCTACAATGGAAGCAAACAACTTCTCTATTGCTCCTTCAATGATGTAGATGATCCAACAAAATCATTTTGGGGGTACTGTTAATGAAGATCCAAATCTTCATGTAGTTGAATTCTTGGAGTACATGAACACTTTCAAAATCAATGGTGTATCTGCTGATGGAATAAGGCTAATGCTATTCCCTTTCACCTTGATAGATAGAGCCAAGGAATGGCTTTTATCTCTTCCTAAGAAGTCCATCAAAAGCTGGGATCAACTTTTAAATGCTTTCCTTGCAAAGTATTTTCCACCAAGCAAAACAACCCAACTGAGGAACCAGCTCAAAAAATTTTCTCAATCAGATGGAGAAACTTTGTATGACACATGGGAGCAGTTCAAGGACCTGCAATGACTTTGCCCTCACCATGGATTGACAAATTGGTTGCTACTTAAAGCATTTTACAATGGACTATTCTACAATACTCGTATGACATTGGATGCCGCAGCTAATGGAGCTTTAATGAATAAGTCTTACAAGGAGGCTTATGATATCATTGAAGATATAGCACTCAACCACTGCCAATGGGGGTCAGATAGAAAAGCACAATCATCTTCTACATAGGGTTCTTCAACCAGAAAGCAAGGAGGAATGTGGAGAAAACAGGCGCGACAGAAGCAATAAAATCCACGCAACCCAAAATAGGATCTCATCGACAACAAAGTATTTGGAAGGAGTGTTTACGGGATATACCTTATCGCGGAGCAAGTCCGGCGATGTCCCGCTGCACGACGGTGCACCATTGCTTGTCTACATGGAAGGAACTTCTCTCCCGTTCACTGTCGCAGGTTGATCCGGCGGCGCTCCTTTGCAGCAGTGATGTCCGCCGCTCGTAGCGCATACAATTGGTCGTCGACGTCCTCCAAACGCAGGCGTCAAGGCTTATGCATCTCTACTTCGTCCACACGGATGGACGGAACTCCACGTCACGCTTCCCAAGCTGGTAGGAAGGAGTATGTCTCTATGGCGGCGTGCTAGCGGCGTGTTTCTCTCCTTTCTCTCCTAAGGATGATGATGGCTAGGGTTTACGTGTGTGACCGTAAACTAAAAGCGTCTCTCGATATCTTATATAGATATCGGTCGTCAATCCTCCTTTAAATAGGATACGAAGGGAAGTAGGGTTTCCTAAACCCATCGGTAAATAGAAATGTTGCATTAATTAAAACGCTCGTGGATTAATTAGAATATTCTGGAATTCATTAATTAACCAAATAATCACATTAATTGATTAATTAATATCTGACTCCATGTAATCGCTTGGGATGGCTCTATGGGCATACATATACGAATAGACTCCCACTTGCATTTAGAGCCAGTCACTCTAATATTATTCTAATCCATTACATAAAAATTTTAGTAATCAATGTGATTCAGAACAATTCCAAACAAAT
The DNA here is from genome assembly GCA_963693085.1 of Alisma plantago-aquatica. NCBI lineage: Eukaryota > Viridiplantae > Streptophyta > Magnoliopsida > Alismatales > Alismataceae > Alisma > Alisma plantago-aquatica. The sequence goes on along the minus strand of OY856409.1, from coordinate 128,326,579 downwards.
CCACAATTATACTCCTATTCCAACACATCCTATGTGTGTGACCCGGTAGGCTCCAAATTACATTGGCAGTGATATCCATAATCATATTATGATTTCACAAGCAATGATTGGTATATAGCAAGACTTCATTGCCACCCAAGTAATTGGAGAAGTTGGAGAACAACTTGACCTATCATTCATGACTGGTGTTACAGTAATTGTATAGTTCTTTTGTCACTGATATCCGGATTGAACTCGAGTCATGGAATTGTTATTCTTTTCAATGTTCAATCCATGTTCCTTGAACTAGAGCAGACTGTCTGAGATATATGTAAGCTCAATATCACATATTGACTCACATCAGCATGGCCATGCATTTCTCAATCTCGCTTATCAAGTGGCCGGAATATCAAACTCCCGTAGGAAGGACAAATTCCATCTACATCACTCACAGTCATCCCCATGTGTCACAGTGCACCCAAGCACCATCTTTATGGAAATCCTTATTCAGGACCATGGTGGATGATGTCAAAGTACACCAAATGACATGTGATAAGTGTAGTGACTTTGGGTCTAAGAACCACAATCACCACCATCATTATGAGATGTGACTCTAACTATCAATCATGGTATCCATGTGTCACTCTCAAGGTGGGTCTATCTGATACACTGTTCTCTAATAAGTATCTATGTATTTGGTTTGATATTTCCATATCATGGATAATGAGATTCTTCCATCAACCAACATACATTTTAATCTTATGTGTTATTGATGTCTATGGATATTTACACAATAACAACCGATTAGGGACAAAACAAGAATACATACTCTTAGCATACATATGATCTCACTGTTCAGGTCATCAACCCGAAGACATATGTCATTGGGTATATTATTCTATACACATCTATAAGTTTTATGGTCATCTCACAATATAAAACACAAACATATAGATTGGAAACTTGCCTTTATTGATATGATCAATGTAGTATTACAAATCATTTACATAGTATCCCATTACAATCATCGAATGATAGTCTCTATGGGCATACATACCAACAGATTCCCACTTGCACTTATACCCAATCACTCATGAATCTTAATCCAAGTGATCGAACATGCCCATCATGTTTCTGTTGTGAAAGTGCTTTTGTGAACGGGTCAGCCACACTGCTTTTTGTAGGTACTCTGCAAATCTTCACATCTCCTCATTGTATGATCTCTCATATGAGATGGAAGCGTCGTAGAATATGTTTGGAACGTTGGTGCGATCTTGGTTCTTTAGCCTATGTAATTGCTCCATTGTTGTCGCAAAACAACTCAATTGCATCACCAGCGCTTGGAACCACTCCAAGTTCAGAAATCAACTTCTTGATCCACATAGCTTCCTTCGCAGCATTAGATGCGGCAATATATTCGGCCTCTATTGTAGAATCCACAACCGTCTCTTGCTTGGAACTCTTCCAGCTCACAGCTCTGTTGTTCAGGCAAAACACAAATCCAGATTGCGATCTGTAGTCATCTTTGTCAGTTTGGAAGCTAGCATCGGTGTAACCCTTTACCACGAGCTCTTCCTCACTGCCGTATACCAAGAATTGATCCTTAGTCCTTCTCAAGTACTTTAGGATGTTCTTTATGGCTGTCCAGTGACATTCACCTAGATCTGACTGATACCGGCTCGTCATGCTCAAAGCATACGACACATCAGGATGAGTACATAACATTGCGTACATGATAGATCCAATTGTTGATGCATATGGAATCTTACTCATGTGTGCCCGTTCATCACATGAACTAGGACACTGGGCTTTAGAGATTATAACCCCATGGGGCATGGGCAAGTTATGTAAGGACCCTGACTTTCATTTAGGGTTTACCCTATTTGTTTTGCTTAACCCTGGTGCTTTGGTGCTTGCTAATCACCTTTAGTGGTGATTAGGGTTTGGTTGTGCTTTGTTGAGAGTTGGAGGTGCTACTTGCAAATAAACCAAGTCTAGGGTTTTGCTGGCAAGTTTGCCACCTTGTGAGGTGTTCATCCCTCTCTTTGCTTCCTCTTGTGTAGACAGGAAGGCTTGGGTCCGTTGCTTGAGTTCTTTTGGGCCTTGTTGAGCTAGTTGGGCCTTGAGGTGCCTTGCTTTGTTTTGGTTGAGCCTTGTATCGGCCAAGATGTTGATGTGTATCGGCCAAGGGAGTGTGTCGCCCATGAGGATGAGGTGTGTCGCCCTAGGAGCAATTTGTTGTGTCGCCCATGATGCTTGACCTAGCCTTGACCTTGTTTAGTGGACACTTGGTGCATATCTTGGACATGTGTAAGGAGCTTGCAATAGTGGTGGCTCGTGCACTAGGACAAGTGTCCCTAGGCAAGTGAAACCTTGCTTGGACCAACCTTGTTTTCTCCTCCCTTTCCTGTTATATAGGTGTGTCCTTTCCTTTGCTAGGAGTTCCTTTGGGTTCCTTTGCTTCTCCTACACCTTGTTGTGCACGACACCACCCTCTTCCTTGCTAGTGGTGACCGATACCCCCCACCTTGGAGGAGAAAGTGGTGGCCGACATCTTTGGAGTTCTTCTTCCTTGCTTGGTGGTGCTTGGAGCTAGGAGTTTGAAGTTGCTTAAGGCGGGTTGCATAACTTCTAACCCTAACTACATTATCTTCTTCTATGCTCTTGTTTATATGTTAGTAGCTTGGTACCTTGCTTAGTCTCCATGTTGGCCGATCCTTGTGGATTAGGGTTTCTCGATGAGCAATACTCCTTTCTATCCTTAGTCTAGAGGAGTGAGCTTGAACTCCTAGTATCATGAGCAACAACCCTCTTTCCTAGCCGATTGAGGTGAGCTTGTGTTCTAGTTGTTTGAACAACACTCTCCTCTCACCATGGACTTGAAGGGTGAGCTTGGTTGTTGTGAGCCTTGTTTAGGGTTGGTTTTTGTGTTGCCCGATGGGTGATAGGTGGTGTGCAAGACCCCTCCTTCTAAGTTGATTGAGGTGAGCCATTTCCTTGACCCTCTAGGGTTTGAGGCCCTGTGACGATCTTGTGAGTTAACACCTTGGACGTTATGTTCTGTTTGTGACGGGCGATACCCCTTTGTCTTTGTGACGGGCGTCACAATGTCGCTTTGCCTTGTAACAGCTGATAGGCCCTGGCTTAGTTGGTTGCAAGAGAGGACTCTTAGACGTTGCCTTTGTGATGTACCTTGCACACACACCTAACTTAAATGTGGTTTGTGTCGTTGTGTGGATGATGCCGAGCAGCCTGAGATGGGCATCACGGTTAGCCCTTGAGTGTCGCCCAATATGTATCCTTGTGACGAGTGTTGCCCTGCTGCCCGATACAATGTTGCTCGATAGGGCTGAGTGATGACGCCCTGTTGTGCACAACAACTCTGACACAGCGTTGCTAGCTGCTGGTCGTTATGAGATGAGCTTTGGGTGAGGGCTTGCTGCCCGGTATAATTTGTAGTGAGGGTTTTTGGACACTTGCAGTGAGGGTTTGACGTATCATGTAAATCTGAACTGTTGGATATGTCCTTGTTTAAAACGATGGTGATTCCTTATTTACTCAATGATAATGGTAATGGTAACGATTGTCCCTTATATCTAAACATGACCGAATGCATGAACTTGATCATCATGATTATCCGTATAATGCTAAGGAAAATGATAAGCATGTAATGAGGTTTGCTTAATGATGTACCCTATGCCTATGATCAGAAGTTGATGCATGGTTAAGAAATTATATCTAGTCTTTGATGTCACCTTGTATTGATAGCATGGTCTCTCTCTGATAAACCTTTGATTATTGAAATACACTAACCATGCAGGTAATTCATAGTCAAATAAAAGGACTATGAGGTATATGTATAAGTTGAGTAACCTTGTTGTGATTGTTGCTTTTGATATTGAAAATATCTGTATAATGAACATGATTGCTATCCCATTATGATGATGTTGTAAGCCTTGAGAGGCAGTGGAAATATATGATGAGGGATTGAAATCCCATGGTATGTGATGATCCTTGAGATGGATCTAGATTGATTGGCAAGAGGCCAAGTGATAACATGAGATGTGGGATCCTTGTGATGGATCAGTATGATGTGAATTGTAGTAAAAGCATAATGTTGAGTTTATGTTGTTTATTTCCTGTCATAGCTTGCATGTTATACAACTTGGTTGAATCTTGCAATCCATATAAAAGATACTAATTAATCACAGTGAAACCTATCATGTAGTTGCCCTGGCCATAGATCCATCATCGTCAGGAGTTGGTGATGGTGAAACGGGTTCTCCTACGGGTTAACCCGGAGCGCATATTTTTGAATATGTGAGGTTTCTCCTAGCCTCAAATAGAGAGGAAAATGAGTGCAGCTGTGGTTGCAAACTCGGATATGTGATGAGCATGGTGAACAGGCCCATGGCTCCGGATATGTGATATGAAGAGCATGAATGCGTTCATGGCTCAGAGCACGGTGATCAGGCATGTGGCTCAGATATACTAGCGCCGTGACCTATACCGAGGCGGGCTAGAGGAAGGGTAGCCTGAAGAGATGACCCTGTGGCTAAAGACCACTTGAGCATGAGACTGCGGTCCTGCTTTGTTTCTCGTGTACTGACCACGAGGGGTGAGGTCGTGGATTCCGGCTCTTCCATTGACCTTGTATGGTACCGGCTATGGGCTTCGCAGCCGAAGGTTGGATTTGAACGGTATGGTTCACTTCCTTAGGGCATAATAAAACGTAATCCAGTCGGTTAGTATTTACTGCTTAAGACAAAATACGAAACATTGGTTGAGTCCTTGTTTGTGTAGTTAACTTTGTTATATCTTGCAGATGCTTATATGTTTCTCATATGTGGTAGATCTTTATAATCTTATCTTGACAATCATGTCCTTTAAACAAATAGTTGAATATATGTTGGAATACACATGGCAAACTTGATAAGTATGAATAGCTTTATCTTATAACTGCTCTTGTTATACTCTTTACCAGTTAACTGCTTTACACATATATGAGGTTTTGTAGTTTCGGCGGGGAGTTATGTTTCCCGCTGGGACAATGTTCGATTGTCTCACCCCACTGGTTTACACCCTTTTTTAGGTAGTCGAGCTAGGCGTGGTGGTGGTCGTGGAGTTGTGGTCGAGCAGCAAGAAGAGTAGTAGAAGGCAAGCATTGGACATGCTGCTGTTTTGGATGTTTTGTAGTAGAGTCTAGAGTCATCCATGTACTCTCAGGTCCTTGGCGGTGTTTTGATGATGTTTTACGACGTACATCTGTATATGTTTTGTATATCCTGCTGTTGACCGGATGTGGGCCTTTATGTATGTATGAACAGGTGATGAACTCATGATATGATAGGACAGATGTTGCTCTAAGCTGTGGATATGTATCAGGGCTTGTATATATGTATATAACCTGTTCTTTTGTGGAATGTGGACTAGAATGTAATAGTTTCTCAGTTTATTCGCTTTTCGCAATCGGTTTTAATTAACCCGTGTTTTTAATAATCTGTGGTTATGGTGATTTCTGCACATTTTTGCGTAACACCTCGCTGTCTGTATGATAGTGGGATGTGTTGCCACAAGTTTTGGTATCAGAGCACTAGGTTCGCTGAGTCTACATGGATTTAGGACTAGGTTGAGTCTATTCTTATGAATTTTCCAGATTTTCTCATAATCATCTTCTGCCTCAGCGGAAGAAAAGCCAAGATGTCTGGAAACCATGAAGAACACGCTGCTGAGTTCAGCGATGCTGCATCAGTTGATGGAGCGGAAGGATAGGCACATGAAGATCGGGTGCCTGAGGTCCCCCAACCTGACCCAGCCATTCTCGAACATCCTGCTTACCAACAGCTTATGGGGCAGATAATGGCTACGATGAATCTCATGGTTGAGCGATTGTTAGTGCCTCCTCCAAGAGCACAGGTTCCCCATGGTGAAACATCGGGTATTGGGAAGACCTTCGAGTGGCTTTGCCGAGTCGGAGCTTCAGATTATCCTAGAACGGCTGATCCAGCGGATGCAGATCTGTGACTGACAAGTCTTGAGAAGGCTTTCCGGATCCTCGACATCCCCGAAGCAGACAAAGTAAAGCACGCTGTCTACCTTTTGAAAGGTAGTGTTGGTCATTGGTGGACCATTGAGGAAGAGAAGCGGCCTGGTGAGGTGATCTGTTGGGAAGTGTTCCGGCGTGAGTTCGTCACTAGATACTTCCCGAAGACGTATCTGGATGAGAAGATCAGTCAGTTTGAGAGCTTGCGACAAGGAACGATGAACATCACCGAGTACGAAGCCAAGTTCATGGATATGTTGAGGTTCTGTCCTCACATGGCAGCGACAGATGAGGAACGAATCAGATGTTTCGAGAAGGGTCTGAGTTCTGATCTGACAACACCTGTGTCTGCATTGGAGAATCGAGAGAGGTTTGCTACATTTGTGGAATATGTTCAGAGAATCGAACGATCAATTAGGGAGAAGAGAGAGTCTATGGCTAAGAAGAGACATGCTCAGTTCCTAGGGTAGAAGTTTGGTGTCTTCAAGAATCCCAGGTGTTCAACGTCGTCTGTGATGAGAGGTGCTGGTGGACCGTCTCAGTGGTCTCCAAGTAGAGGAAGAGGTTATGTTTCTTCACCATCTAAGGCACATAGTATGGCTTCTATGGCAGTGACAGGGCCATCCAGGCCACGGGTTGATGTTAGGACATGCTATGCCTGTGGTCAGATAGGGCATGTCAAGATGAGTTTTCCCTATAGAGATGATGAGGTAATGCAACAGCCGAGGCAGAATCAACAAGGGTCAGAGAGGCTGCAGCCCAGTGGTAGCAGAGGATGAGGACGCGGTCAGGCGTCTCAAGATGGATCGTCTGCTCAAGGAGGCAAAGGACGTGGATAGCAAGCAACGGCTCGATTCTATGCTATGAGTCAGCCAGATGTGATAGTCAACCCGCGAGTAGTGACAGGTCAGATGGAGTTATTTCATTCTGATACGTCTTCTTCTTGCTTTATATCTGTTCTGGTTGACCCGGGTGCTACACACTCTTTTATCACCCATAGTATGCTTGCAAACTGTCGTTTACCTGTTAGCTGTAAGAAGGATAGTTTGTTGTTAGAAACCCCTCTTGATGGTTCCTCATTGCTTCGAGAAGAGTGTCCATCTTGTGTCTTGTCTTTCTCGGGACACTGCATTCAAGTGGATCTCATACCACTTGATATGTATGGTTTCTATGTCATCCTTGGGATGGATACCTTAGAGAAGTATAAGGTTGTTTTGGACCGCGGTTCGAAGCAGGCTGTGTTTGATGATGCTGGAGAGAAGTGGATCTTCCAGGGAGATAGGAAGATTCTTCTGACGTGTCTGGTATCAACTATGGTGGCAGATAAGATGTTACGACAAGGATGTGAGGCGTTCTTAGCCCATGTGGTGGATACCATCGTGGCTACAAAGGCGAAAGGTCCTAGCCTTGAAGAGGTGCCAGTTGTTCGGGAGTTTGCAGATGTGTTTCCTGAGGAGTTTCATGGTGTTCCCCCACCCTAAGAGATTAACTTTGAGATCAATCTAGTCCCAGGGATGCAGCCAGTTGCACATACACCGTACAGGATGGCTCCGGTGGAGATGGCAGAGCTGAAAAAGCAGTTGCAAGAGCTGCTAGACAAAGGTTTCATCCGACCAAGCATGTCTCCTTGGGGTGCTCCAGTGTTGTTTGTCAAGAAGAAGGACGGTTCGATGCGGTTGTGTATAGACTACCGGTAGTTGAACAAGGTCACGATCAAGAACAAATACCTGTTGCCGAGGATAGATTATCTGTTTGATCAATTGTGTGGTGCTACAGTGTTTTCAAAGATTGATCTACGATCCGGATATCATCAGCTGAGGATCAAGGAGGATGACATACCAAAGACAGCTTTCAGGACGAGGTATGGTCACTATGAGTTCATGGTTATGTCGTTCGGGTTAACCAATGCACCTGCTGCTTTCATGGACTTGATGAACAAAGTGTTCCATCCGTTCTTAGATCAGTTTGTTGTAGTCTTTATAGATGACATCTTGATCTATAGTCGGGACAGGCAAAAGCATGAGCAACATCTTCGAATAGCGTTGACTCTTCTTCGCCAACATCAGTTGTATGCCAAGTTCAGTAAGTGTGAGTTCTAGTTGGATGAAGTAACTTTCTTGGGTCATGTGATATCTGCAGAAGGAGTCAAAGTAGATCCGAAGAAGGAGGAATCCGTTGCAGAATGGGAGCAGCCGAAGACGCCGACAGAAGTTCGCAGTTTTCTGGGTTTAGCAGGATACTACCAGAGGTTTATCAAGGACTTCAGTGCGATTTTGTTGTCGATGATGAAGTTGACAAGAAAGAACGTACCTTTTGTCTGGGATGATCGATGTCAGCAAGCTTTCCAGAGTCTGAAGGAGAAGCTGACTAGTGCTCCAGTGTTAATCCTACCAGAGCCTGGGAAGGGCTATGTGGTTTTCTGTGATGCTTCCAAGAAAGGTTTAGGTTGTGTGCTAATGCAGGAAGATCATGTGGTTTCTTTTGCTTCACGACAGCTTAAGAAACACGAGGAGAACTATCTGACTCATGACTTGGAGCTGGCAGTAGTGGTCCATGCATTAAAGATTTGGAGACACTATCTGTATGGGGAAGTGTGTCAGATCTTTACGGATCATAAGAACCTGAAGTACATCTTTACGTAGCAAGAGTTGAACATGCGATAGCGGCGATGGATGGAGTTGATCAATGACTATGACTGCACTATCGAGTATCATCCTAGTAGGGCGAATGTGGTAGCTGATGCGCTTAGTCGAAAGTCTTCTTTTTCTTCCAAAAGGGCGCGGCTGAGTTCTTTGGTATGACATAAGCGAGATATGTTTGTCTCTTTGCGGCAGATGAATGTGCAGATGGAAGTTTCCTCGTTAGCTGGACTCTTAGCGCAGATGCAAGTCAAACCTACACTGAGACAACATATCAAAGATGCCCAGCAGACAGATGATGCGGTACAGTTGATCAGATCAGAGTTTGACAGCAAAAAGCGTGATGGGTATCATGAGTCTGAGGATGGGCTAGTCTGCTATCGTAATAGGATGGTGGTTCCTGATGTTGATGAGCTGAGGAAGTTGGTGCTCGAGGAATCACACACATCGATGTATGCTATGCATCCAGGTGTCACCAAGATGTATCATAATCTAAAGGACTTGTACTGGTGGCCAGGCTTGAAGAAAGATGTAGCTGAGTTCGTGGCTAGATGTGCGGTTTGTCAGCAAGTAAAGGCTGAGCATCAGAAGCCGGCAGGTACGTTGCAACCTTTGCCGATACCGCAGTGGAAATGGGATCATATCACCATGGATTTCGTAGGTGGTCTACACATGACAACTAGAAATCATGATTCCATTTGGGTGATAGTGGACAGATTGACAACGTCTGCCCACTTCCTACCGGTAAAGACGATGCATACAGCCGAGAAGCTCGCTAGAATGTATGTGGATGAGATAGTACATTTGCATGGTGTGCCAGTGACGATAGTTTCTGACAGAGGTCCGCAGTTTACAAGTCATTTTTGGGAACAGTGATACAACCAGTTGAGGTTGATCTTGATGAAGATGTGACCTACGAAGAAGGTCCTGTGGCGATCCTTGACAGAAGGGTTAAGAAGCTGAAGAGGAAGGATTTGGTTCTTGTGAAGGTTCTTTGGTATCATCGTGGAGTTGAGGAAGCTACGTGGGAGCTTGAGGAAGAGATGAGAAGGAAGTATCCCTCGCTTTTCTCCTCAGATTTCGCAGACGAAATCCCTTAAAGGGGGTTAGCTTGTAAGGACCCTGACCTTCGTTTAGGGTTTACCCTGTTTGTTTTGCTTAACCCTGGTGCTTTGGTGCTTGCTAATCACCTTTAGTGGTGATTAGGGTTTGGTTGTGCTTTGTTGAGAGTTGGAGGTGCTACTTGCAAATAAACCAAGTCTAGGGTTTTGCTGGCAAGTTTTCCACCTTGTGAGGTGTTCCTCCCTCTCTTTGCTTCCTCTTGTGTAGAGAGGAAGGCTTGGGTCCGTTGCTTGAGTTCTTTTGGGCCTTATTGAGCTAGTTGGGCCTTGAGGTGCCTTGCTTTGTTTTGGTTGAGCCTTGTATTGGCCAAGGGAGTGTGTCGCCCATGAGTATGAGGTGTGTCACCCTAGGAGCAAGTTGTTGTGTCGCCCATGATGCTTGACCTAGACTTGACCTTGTTTAGTGGACACTTGGTGCATATCTTGGACATGTGTAAGGAGCTTGCTAGAGTGGTGGCTCGTGCACTAGGACAAGTGTCCCTAGGCAAGTGACACCTTGCTTGGACCAACCTTGTTTTCTCCTCCCTTTCCTGCTATATAGGTGTGTCCTTTCCTTTGCTAGGAGTTCCTTTGGGTTCCTTTGCTTCTCCTCCACCTTGTTGTGCATGAAAAAACCCTCTTCCTTGCTAGTGGTGGCCGATACCCCCCACCTTGGAGGAGAAAGTGGTGGCCGACAGCTTTGGAGTTCTTCTTCCTTGCTTGGTGGTGCTTGGAGCTAGGAGCTTGAAGTTGCTTAAGGCGGGTTGCATAACTTCTAACCCTAACTACATTATCTTCTTCTATGATCTTGTTTATATGTTAGTAGCTTAGTACCCTGCTTAGTCTCCATGTTGGCCGATCTTTGTGGATTAGGGTTTCTCAGTGAGCAATACTCCTTTCTCTCCTTAGTCTAGAGGAGTGAGCTTGAACTCCTAGTATCATGAGAAACACCCCTCTTTCCTAGCCGATTGAGGTGAGCTTGTGTTCTAGTTGTTTGAACAACACTCTCCTCTCACCATGGACTTGAAGGGTGAACTTGGTTGTTGTGAGCCTTGTTTAGGGTTGGTTTCTGTGTTGCCCGATGGGTGATAGGTGGTGTGTAAGACCCCTCCTTCTTAGTTGATTGAGGTGAGCCATCTCCTTGACCCTCTAGGGTTTGAGGCCCTGTGACGATCTTGTGAGTTAACACCTTGGACGTTATGTTCTGTTTGTGACGGGCAATACCCCTTTGTCTTTGTGACGGGCATCACAATGTCGCTTTGCCTTGTAGCGGCTGATAGGCCCTACCTTAGTTGGTTGCAAGAGAGGACTCTTAGACATTACCTTTGTGATGTACCTTGCACACACACCTGACTTAAATGTGGTTTGTGTCATTGTGTGGATGTTGTCGAGCAGCCTGAGATGGGCGTCACGGTTAGCCCTTGAGTGTCGTTCGATATGTATCCTTGTGACGAGCGTTGCCCTGCTGCCCGATACAATGTTGCCCGATAGGGCTGGGTGCTGACGCCCTGTCGCGCACAACAACTCTGATGCAGCGTTGCTGGCTGCTGGTCGTTATGAGATGAGCTTTGGGTGAGGGCTTGCTGCCCGGTATAATTTGTAGTGAGGGTTTTTGGACACTTGCAGTGAGGGTTTGACGTATCATGTAAATCTGAACTACTGGATATGTCCTTGTTTAAAACGATGGTGATTCCTTGCTTACTCAATGATAATGGTAATGGTAACGATTGTCCCTTATATCTAAACATGACCGAATGCATGAACTTGATCATCATGATTATCCATATAATACTAAGGAAAATGATAAGCATGTAATGAGGTTTGCTTAATGATGTACCCTATGCCTATGATCAGAAGTTGATGCATGGTTAAGAAAGTATATCTAGTCTTTGATGTCACCTTGTATTGATAGCATGGTCTCTCTCTGATAAACCTTCGATTATTGAAATACACTAACCATGCAGGTAATGCATAGTCAAATAAAAGGACTATGAGGTATATGTATAAGTTGAGAAACCTTGTTTTGATTGTTACTTTTGATATTGAAAAGATCTGTATAATGAACATAATTGCTATCCCGTTATGATGATGTTGTAAGCCTTGAGAGGCAGTGGCAATATATGATGAGGGATTGAAATCCCATGGTATGTGATGATCCTTGAGATGGATCTAGATTGATTGGCAAGAGGCCAAGTGATAACATGAGATGTGGGATCCTTGTGATGGATCAGTATGATGTGAATTGTAGTAAAAGCATAATGTTGAGTTTATGTTGTTTATTTCCTGTCATAGCTTGCATTTTATACAACTTGGTTGAATCTTGCAATCCATATAAAAGATACTAATTAATCACAGTGAAACATATCATGTAGTTGCCCTGGCCATAGATCCATCATCGTCAGGAGTTGGTGATGGTGAAACGGGTTCTCCTGCGGGTTAACCCAGAGTGCATATTTTTGAATATGCAAGGTTTCTCCTAGCTTCAAATAGAGAGGAAAACTAGTAAAGCTGCGGTTGCAGACTCGGATATGTGATGAACATGGTGAACAGACCCATGGCTCCAGATATGTGATATGAAGAGCATGAATGCATTCATGGCTCAGAGCGCGGTGATCAGGCCCGTGGCTCAGATATACTAGCACCGTGACCTGTACCGAGGCGGGCTAGAGGAAGGGTAGCCTGAAGAGCTGACCCTATGGCTAAAGACCACTTGAGCATGAGGCTGTGGTCCTGCTTTGTTTCTCGTGTACTGACCACGAGGGGTGAGGTCGTGGATTCCGACTCTTCCATTGACCTTGTATGGCACCGGCTATGGGCTTCGCAGCCAAAGGTTGGATTTGAACGGTACGGTTCACTTCCTCAGGGCATAATAAAATGTAATCCAGTCGGTTAGTATTTACTGCTTAAGACAAAATATGAAACATTGGTTGAGGCCTTGTTTGTGTAGTTAACTTTGCTATATCTTGCAGATGCTTATATGTTTCTCATATGTGGTAGATCTTTATAATCTTATCTTGACAATCATGTCCGTTAAACAAATAGTTGAATATATGATGGAATACACCTGGTAAACTTGATAAGTATGAATAGCTTTATCTTATAACTGCTCTTGTTATACTCTTTACCAGTTAACTGCTTTACACATATCTAAGGTTTTGTAGTTTCAGCGGGGAGTTATGTTTCCCATTGGGACAATGTTCGATTGTCTCACCCCGCTGGTTTACACCCTTTTTTAGGTAGTCGAGCTAGGCGTGGTGGTGATTGCAGAGTTGTGGCCGAGCAGCAAGAAGAGCAGTAGAAGGCAAGCATTGGACATGCTGTTGTTTTGGATGTTTTGTAGTAGAGTCTAGAGTCATCCCTGTACTCTCCGGTCCTTGGCGGTGTTTTGACGATGTTTTATGACGTACAACTGTATATGTTTTGTATATCCTGCTGTTGGCCGGATGTGGGCCTTTATGTATGTATGAACAGGTGATGAACTCATGATATGATAGGACAGCTGTTGCTCTAAGTTGTATATATGTATATAACCTGTTCTTTTACGGAATGTGGACTAGAATGTAATATTTTCTCTGTTTATTCGCTTTCCGCAATAGGTTTTAATTAACCCGTGTTTTTAGTAATCTGTGGTTATGGTGATTTCCGCACGTTTTCGCGTAACACCTCGCTGTCTATATGATAGTGGGATGTGTTGCCACAAGTTACCTCTCTTAGAACCCTCCATGCTAAACCTCTTTAGCACCTTGTCAATGTATGTGCTCTGGCTTAGGCCTATAAGCCTTCTAGATCTATCTCTATAGATCTTGATCCCTAGTATATAGGATGCTTCGCCTAAATCCTTCATAGAGAAGGTCTTCCCTAGCCAACCTTTTACTGTCTGAAGAGTAGGGATGTCATTTCCCATCAATAGTATGTCATCTACATACAATATGAGAAATACGATTGTGCTCCCACTAACCCTTTTGTAAACACAAGGTTCATCTTCATTTTGACTACAGCCAAACTTTTTGACTACTTCATCAAAATGTAGATTCCAACTCCGAGATGCTTGCTTCAATCCATATATTGACCTTTGTAGCTTACAGACTTTATTGGCTTCCTTTGGATCGATAAAACCCTCATGTTGTGTCATGTACACATCCTCGAGTAAATTCCCATTAAGGAATGTTGTTTTAAAATCCATCTGTCAAATCTCATAGTCATGATAAGCTGCAATGGCAAGCATGATCCTGATGGATTTAACCATGGCAATTGGTGAGAAGGTCTCGTCATAATCAACACCTTGAATTTGACGGAATCCTTTCGCAATCAATCTACCTTTATAGGTTTGAACATTTCCATCCATGTCAGTCTTCTTCTTAAAGACCCACTTGCACCCTATGGGTCTTACCCCTTCAGGTGGATCCACCAAGGTCCATACCTTGTTGGTGTACATGGATTCCATCTCAGATCTCATGGCTTCGAGCCATTTCTCAGATTCTGGTCCTTTAGTAGCTTCTAGATAGGAAGTTGGCTCATCTTCTATGCCCAATTCACCATTGTCTTGAGTCACGAGAAATCCAAATCTCTCAGGATCAAGTCGTGTCCTACTAGACCTACAAGGTTCATGTGTTACATTTGGAACTTGAAATTCCACAACAACTTGTGAGTCTTCATGTTCCTTATGTACCTCCTCAGGTTCTCTGCTTTCTTGTTGGTCTTGAACTTCTTCGAGCTCTACATTCCTCCCACTAATTCCTTTGGAAATTAATTCCTTTTCAAGAAATACAGCAGTCCTAGCAACAAACACTTTGTTGTCAGTTGGGGTGTAGAAGTAGTATCCCCGAGTTTCCTTTGGGTATCCAACAAAATAGCATTTTTCCGATTTCAGTCCAAGCTTTTCAGGAAATTGTTTCCTAACATAAGCTTCACATCCCCAAATCTTTAACATAGACAAATTGGGACGATTCCCATTCCATATCTCATATGGTGTCTTTTGAACTGATTTGGAGGGTACACAGTTAAGTGTAAACGCTGCAGTTTCAAGAGCATATCCCCAGAACGATATGGGAAGTTCGGATGAACTCATCATTTATTGTACCATGTCTAATAATGTACGATTCCTTGTTTCTGACACACCATTATGTTGTGGTGTACCAGGTGGAGTCCAATCTTGATACAATACCACGATCTCTCAGAAGGTCCTCAAACTCTTGGCTTAAGTATTCGCCATCTCGATCTGAACAGAGTGCTTTAATACTCTTACCAAGTTGCTTCTCTACTTCATTCATGAAAGTCTTGAACATTTCAAGAGTTTCTGACTTGTGTTTCATAAGATATACATAGCCATACCTACTGAGGTCATCATTGAAGGTAATGAAGTATTGATAGCCTCCTCTAGCATTTGATCTAAAAGGTCCACATACATCAGTATGTATGAGCCCTAGCAGATCACTAGCTCTCTCACTATGTCCAGTGAAAGGAGTCTTGGTCATCTTCCCTAATAAATATGCCTCACATGTCTCTAATGATTCAAAATCAAAAGATTCTAGATAACCATCCTTATGGAGTCTAGATATGCGCTTCTCGTTTATGTGCCCAAGACGACAATGCCATAAGAATGTTTTGTTTGAGTTATCAAGTTTTAACCTTTTAGTATTTACATTGTATATGCTAGTCTCAAGTTCTAACAAGTAGATACCATAAGACATAGGGGAATTGCCATAAAAGATCTCATTTTTAGATATAGAAATAATGCCATTCTTAATGTGAAATTCAAATCCACTCTTGTCCATACAAGATACAGAAATAATATTTCTATTAATGGCAGGTACATAATAGCAATTCTCTAATTCTATTACAAGGCCCTTAGGCAAAGATAAACTAATAACTCCAACTATGGTGGCAGCAAATCTTGCTCCATTAGCAACCCACAGCTCGACTTGTCCCTTTCGTAAAGGCTTACTTCTTATTAGATCATGCATATTAGAACATATGTGAGATCCACATCCGGTATCCAGTACCCATGATGAAGAAGTATTTAAGTTTATCTCAATAACATATATACCTGAAGTGGAGATCTCTATCCCCTGCTTCTTCTTCCTCAGTTCCTCTAGGTAGAGAGGACAATTTCTTTTCCAATGTCCAGGCTGGTGACAATGGTGACAACTGCCTTCTTTGGAGATCTCACCTTTAGCTTTGAGCATGGATGACTTTGGCTTCTGCCCGGCTTTAGAACCTTTCTTAGCCTTGCTTTTGCCTTTTGACTTTCCCTTTGCCTTGCTGATCACCATCACAGACTTGGGCTTGTCTTTCTTCATCTGTGCTTCAGCTGTCCTCAACATGCCTAACAATTCTGACAACGACTTGTCAAAATTGTTCATGTTGTAGTTCATGACAAAATGATTATATGATTCAGGCAACGATTGTAGAATCACATCTGTGGCCAACTCTTGACCTAGGGGAAATCCCAACTTGGATAGGCTTTCCACGTACCCAATCAAGGTGAGTATATGGGTGCCAACTGAGTCTCCCTCTTTCATCTTGCTTTTGAACAAAGCCTTTGAGACATCATATCTATCATGTCTTGCTTGATGTTGATACATGTTCTTGAGATGTGTTACCATCTCCATGACATTCATGTTCTCATGCTGCTCTTGCAACTCATAGTTCATTGAGCACAACATCAGGCACTTGACATCCACGGCATCATCAAGGTGCTTCTTGTAAGCATCCTTTTCAGCCTTGGGTGCATTTACGGCGGGCTCCGCTGGCTCTGGTGTTTCAAGGACATAGAGCTTACGCTCATGTGTGAGAACAATTCTCAACGTGCTAAACCAGTTTTGAAAATTGGTTCTGGTAAGTTTGTCCTTCTCAAGGACCGATCGCAATGAGAAAGTGTGAGTGTTGGTTGCCATTTGATTACTACAAAAGAAAAAATTTGCATTTAGTCCAAAACATTTTGACTTGTAAAGATTTGATAAATGAGATTAATTAGGCCTTTAATTAATTATGCTCCCACTATTTTATTCAAATTGATAGCCCTCACTATCAACTCGGAAGATTGCAATGCACAACCTTCTAGTGAGCCAAGATCTAAAATAATTGGATCAATGCCCAGCCAACGCCGGCGTCAAAGACCAAATACTAAGGTAGGCAACTTTTGCCAATTGCATCATATGCAACTCTTGGATAGATGATCATGCACAAATCCTTGCCATGATGTATCTATGTGCCTCTAGGTATTTGGTCCTATCAAGGTTCCCTAGTTAAGTCCAACCCATAAGCCAACACGATGAGTGTGCACCCTACGGAGGTAGACCCACACACCCACCATCACACTTCCACGAGATAGACAGTGTACCATGCAGAGGCATGCCCACACATAGTCGATCAAGCTTTTCATGTGTGTTTCTTTATGGAAGGCAACTAAAACTTAATATTATTAATTGAGGGGTTTTATTAATACATATACATATCCAAACACCACATACTTATAGTACATATCATATACTACTATATCCACAACCACAAACGATAGACATGCAATCATAAACACAAATACATCAGTTATGGCCATACTATTGTAATCCTTTGGAGCAACAAAGGATTACGGTCCACCTATGGTCTTATGCATCTCATGCAACACCTGTGAATCAACCTGTAAGCATGTAATGATCAACATTACAATGAACAACTTCATGGATGCTTCGTGAGGTTGGAACTTCAAGTTGCTTCTTGGAATTGGATCTTCTTGTTGCTTCTCCATGGACGCTCCTTGGAGTTGGATCTTCAGGTTGCTTCTTGGAATTAGATCTTCATGGTGCTTCTCCATGGACACTCCTTGGAGTTAGATCTTCAAGTGGCCTCCTTACATCAAGTTTACAAAGACTAAAACTAATTCTATCTCTATTACATCATATGTGTACAAATATAAAGGGAAGGAATTAATTACACTTTGAAATAAGAGATGAGGCTCGACATGCAAGCCGAATACTTTATACAAAGGATCCTGATGCATGGGTTTTGAGTCACTTTTATAGGCTTATTTTATATCTGTTTTATGCATGTATTTGTCATTTTCTTGATTATATTTGAATAATTCACTATAGTTGGCCTTTAAACTCTTTTTGCATCAAATTATACTTCTTTTATCATATTTATATGATTTTATATAATCCCTGGACTTATACACATGTTTTGGCACTTTTTCAGGCACTTTTGCATTGTCCGGAGTCGATACTATCGACCCCCAGGTCGATAGTATCAAAATTTCATCAAAAAGCAACCCCAAAACGTGATCTTGGAAGGAATTACCTGTGCCATGGTCGATACCATCGACCTAGGGTCGATACTATCGACAGTGTCGGGATCTGGCGATTTTCAGCACTAAAACGGATCATTTTAATCCGACGGTTGAGCTTTTTCGGAGCCGTAAAGTGGTCCTATGACCTAAGAAGAGCATGGACGGCCCGAGGGGGAGAGGAGATTGTGTTGCACAACATCCAAGAAGGAGAGAGAGAGATAGGAGATGAGAGACGAAGGCCGTCAACCGAGCGATCCGGGCACCTCCGACGGGCAATTTTGCTACCGGAAGACTGCAAAACGCACGTTTCTCGAGGAGGATCTCCAGGAACACCTTTGTATCAGGGGTTACACGAGTTTTCTCCATGTTTCCCATGTTTTTCTTCTCTACTCCTCTGTCTTTCATTGAGATGACCATGCAGGGCTAATCCCCTTTGTCTTTAGGACCGGGAGTAGCCCGGGGATTCATTGTATGACAATTTTATAATAGTAGTTCATATTTTATCTCTTAAATCCGTGGTATAGTTTCGTTTTCTCCATATATTGTTATGCTTGATCACCATAATAATAACCTAATGCCCTTAATCACTTTGAAAGAAGAATTAACGGCTGAAAAGAGACGAAATCTACATTAATCGATAAATCCCTTGACCAAGGTGGTGTAACATTAATGGTGGATACTGAGAGATCGTTCATAATGCACCGAGTTTAGGGTATAGGTTACTACGACGGTGGAACCGACCTAGACCTAGGTAGTGAATTGCACCACGACAGTGAACAATTCTATTTTCAGGCCACTACCCGGAAAGAGAGATAAAATTGAGGCATTATATAAAATTTAATACAATGAAAACCCGCGGTGAAACCGCAATCCTAAAGATACCCTTTTGAATTGATTAAATTAACATTTAATCGATTGTTTGTTTTATTTTGTTTTTGTTTTCTTTTATTTTTAACAACAACCCTAAATTTTTTATTCGGCTTAGCTGATCGCAAATAGTTAGTAGGAGTCTCCAACAATTCCAAGTATCCCTGTGTTCGACTCGGGCCTCACAAAGGCCTGTACTACTCGACGCGTTCACTTGCATTTTAGCGCATAGTAAAATTGCGTCAGATCCATATGTAACCATTATACATCCATAGAATTCACAAACAAACATATTCACAAGATCGACATCCACATTCATTCACAAAAGGGGATACTAGGCCATAACTGTGTATGCATTCACCACATAAAACAGATTTTAAAGGCGACATGTATGCTATCATAGGTATATCTATATATATGTATATACATATTAAAATTGTAGTACTTTTAATGCGGGACATTCCCCATTAAATAATTTTTTTGACTCCCACGCAGACTATGCGGGGTACATAGGGGCAGCGCCCCTGTGTGCGGTTAACGGGCGGGGGTCAAGGGGAGGCCGCCCCTTGCGAGATCTCAGGGGTAGAGCCCCTGAAAGGTCTACAGAATTTTACTTCCGTGCACTTATGAAAATCAATATTTTCCATAGTCGACCCCGCCCAAAACGTCAAAAATAGAAGCATGCGGCATATGTGGAATTAGGTTTAGATTTGTACATTAGCAGGTTTAATTCGCATCGTATGCAACATAAAAATAGTATATAGTGATTCAATCATATCGAAACGAATCCAAATATACAGTAGATCAACCTGGCTCTGATACCACTATTGGGTTTTGTGGAGATAACATGTGCGGCGAAAGCAATAAAATCCACGCAACCCAAAACAAGATCTCATCGACAACAACGTATTTGGAAGGAGTGTTTACGGGATATACCTTATCGCGGAGCAAGTCCAGCGATGTCCCGCTGCACGACGGTGTAACACTGCTTGTCTACACGGACAAAACTTCTCTCCCGTTCGCTGTCACGGGTTGATCCGGCGACGCTCCTTTGCAACAGTGATGTCCGCCACTCGTAGCGCGTACAGGTGGTCGTCGACATCCTCCGAACGCAGGCGTCAAGGCGTATGCGTCTCTACTTCATCCACGCGGATGGACGGAACTCCACGTCGCGCTTCCCAAGCCGGCGGGAAGGAGTATGTCTCTGCGGCGGTGTGCTAGCGGTGCGTTTCTCTCCTAAGGACGATGACTGCTAGGGTTTACGTGCGTGAGCGTAAACTAAAAGTGTATCTCGATATCTTATATAGATATCGGCCGTCAATCCTCCTTTAAATAGGATACGAAGGGAAGTAGGGTTTCCTAAACCCATCGGTAAACAGAAACGTTGCGTTAATTAAAACGCTTGTGGATTAATTAGAATATTCTAGAATTCATTAATTAACCAAATAATCGCATTAATTGATTAATTAATATCCGACTCCATGCAATCGCTTGGGATGGCTCTATGGGCATACATATACCAACAGAAAGCACAGTGTTGATGTAGTTGATTTGATTGCATCCAAGCTTGATGTTCTTATATAAAAATTTGATAAGATGACTACCATGCAAATCCAAGTAGCTAAGGTAATTTGTGAAGCTTATGGATTTTCCGAACATACTTATTCTACTTGTTTTTCTCCTAATATGAATCAAGACAACCAAGAGAAAGTGAATGCAGTTGGGGTACAGGGGAACAAGCAATATAATCCCTATTCCAACACATACAATCCGGGATGGAGAGATCATCCTAATTTCTCTTACCGAAACACAAGCAATGCCCAAAACTTTCAACAAGGACAACAACAACCATAGAAACAACAACATTTCAACCGACAAACAAATGGGAATCTGCCAGGTTTCAACAACAATAGAGATTACCAACAACAACAACAACAACCTCAAAGTTCTTCCTTGGAGACTATGATGGAGAAATTTATTTCTACTCAAGCGCAACAAAATGAAGAGTTTAGGAGCAATGACAAAGTGTTGAAGGATGCAATTGCCCAACTCTCTGCAAAAGTGGATGGCATTTCCACTCATACAAGGATGTTAGAGAACCAAATTGCCCAACAGGCCTTGGCACAGCAAAAGAACACTCAATCTTGTTCTCTTCCAAGCCAACCAAAGGTGAATCCAAGATAGCATGTGAATGCTATCACCTTGAGGAGTGGAGCTAAAATCCAAAGACCTTCTCCACTCAAGGAGAAGAGTGTTGAGGTCACTGATGAAGATAAGTTTGACACCCCTATTGGTGAAAAAGGAAAAGGTACATATGAGATACCACCTTCTTATAAAGCAAATGCACCATTCCCACAAAGAGTCGCAAATAAGAAGGAGGATTAAAAGTTCAAGAAATTCATAGATATCCTAAACAAACTCTATGTCAACCTTCCACTGGATGAAGTTATAGTTGATATGTCGTCGTATGCCAAGTTTCTGAAAGACATCCTCACCAAGAGGAGGAAGGTGGACCAGGTTGAAACTGTCATGCTTTCTGAAAGAATAAGTTCAATTATCTAAAATAGACTTCCTAAGAAACTAGATGACTTGAGAGCTTTCACTCTACCTTGCAAGATTAGAAACACCACGTTTGACAAAGGTCTCATAGACCTTGGAGCTAGCATTAGTCTCATTCCATCTACCTTGTGGCAGGAGCTAGATCTTAGAGATTTGAAACCTACAAAGATGGCCATTGAACTAGCCGATCATTCCATCAAATATCCCAAAGGTATTGTGGAGGATGTGTTAGTGCAAATTGGTAAATTCTACATTCCTTGTGATTTTGTTGTGTTAGACATGGTAGAAACTCCTTCAAATTCCATTCTCTTTGGGAGATCCTTTTTGAGAACTACCAGATGCCTTGTTGATGTCCGAGAAGGGAAACTTACACTCCGGGTTGGTGAAGAAGCCATGGAGTTTTCTATGTATGATGCCATGAAGGCACCTTCATGGGTAGAAGAGATCTATTTTATAGACTCTATTGATTCTATTATGGAGGAAAATCATGATGTTGCTAATTTGATATTAAATTATTGTGATGATGATGAAGTTACAAACAACAAATATGAAAATTTAGGAGTACTTTCTATTGCTCAATCAGATGTTATTAATGAAGACACTTCACTTGTTGATGATAAAGCCAAAGAGAATATAGTTGGGAGAAAGGTAGAACTCAAAGTCCTTCCACCAGGGCTGAGGTATGCATTTCTTGACTCTGATTCTACTTCTCTTGTCATAATCAATGATGAGTTAACTAATAAATAAGAAAATAAATTGCTTGCTGAATTGCATTTGTGTAAAGATGTCATTGCCTAATGTTGTTGATCATCTATCTAAGTTGACTACATATGCTAGAGATTTATTGCCTATTGAGGACCAATTGCCGATTGAGAAACTCTGTGCCTTATCGTCCACACAAGCACTATGGTTTGCAGACATTGCTAATTTTCTTGCCACATGACAGCTAACCCCAGACTTGAAATATCAACAGAAGAAGAAGTTTTTCCATGATGTAAAGTTCTAATATTGGGACGATCCCTTGTTGTTCAAATATGGGAGTGATAGCCTCATTCGAAGGTGTGTTGCTGAAGAGGAAATTGCCATAATCATTTCTGAATGTCATGCTTCTCCTTATGGAGGTCACTTTGGAGGAGAGAAGACTGCAACAAAGATTCTCCAAGCCAGCTTCTATTGGCCAACCTTATTCAAAGATGTCAACCATTTCGTCAAGGCATGTGATAAATGCCAAAGTGCTAGAGGAATATCAAGGCGCGATGATATGCCTATTAACTCCATCTTGGAGATTGAGGTATTAAATGTGTGGGGAGTTGATGACATGGGACCTTTCCCATCATCTTGTGGTTATTAATATATTTTAGTTTCTTGTGATTACGTTTCTAAATGGGTGCCATCCCAACCCAAGCACCGGATGCAAAATCTATAATCAAGCTATTCAAAAAAATCATTTTCCCCCGGTTTGGAGTTCCTAGAGTTGTGATTTATGATAGAGGCACACATTTTGTTGAGAAGTAGTTCAAAAATCTTTTATCCAAGTATGGAGTCACTCATAAAGTCTCTACGCCCTACCATCCTAAAACTTTCAGGCAAGTAGAAGTCTCCAACTGACAGTTGAAGAACATTCTAGAAAAGATTGTGTCTAGCTCAAAGAAGGATTGGGCTTTAAAGATAGATGATGCATTGTGGGCATATCGAATAGCATACAAAACTATCATAGGCACAACTCCATTCAAGCTAGTATATGGTAAATCTTGTCATCTTCCACTAGAGCTAGAACATTGTGCTTTATGGGCTATCAAATTCCTAAACTTTGACATGAAGAAGGATGGTGAGAAACGTCTATTGTAGCTACAAGAGCTAGAGGAACTCCGGCTAGATGCATATGAGAAGAAAAGCTCTATAAGGAAAGAACAAAGGCTTGGCATGACAAGAGAATCCGTAGGAAAGATTTCAAGGAAGGAGACAAAGTGCTACTATTAAACTCAAAGCTCAAGTTATTTCCTGGAAAATTGAGATCCAAGTGGTCTGGTCCATTTCTTGTAATGAAGATATTCCCATATGGAGTTGTTGAACTACAAGGTGAAGATGGCATTTTTAAAGTCAATGGACAACGATGCAAGCTAACATCTGGAGATGAAGTTGGAAAGGAAGCCTCTTGCTCCCTCTAAGATGCTTGATGAAAAGATTGAAGAGTCTAACTCCAGACTCTAAATGGAAGACCTTGTGGGAGTTGAACCCACATTAGGATAGATTTCCTTTTTGTTATTTGAGTCAAGAACTCTTTTTAGTTTCATAAATAAGCTTGTCATGGATGAATGTAATAACTTAGAAAATATCTATCACTATTACTGTGCTGGCAAGAAGTTGTTTTCTGCATAAACTATAGAAGACACGACGTGTCTTTATTTGACACGGCGTGTCGCTCCTCCTAGAAACACATCATCCAAGCCATATCTCCAGGTACACGATGTGTCAGAAAAAGACACACCGTGTCACTGTCCAATAGATTCAAGGTATTACTCGATCTGGAGAAGTACACTATGTGTCCTCATTCAGACACGGCGTGTACTTCAGTAGCAACGGGAAGCATAAGTTATCTGGAAAATAACACGACATGTCTTTATTTGAACACATCGTGTAGTTATTAGAGAAAGAGACACAATTTGAATTTCTAGTTTCAGACATGGCGTGTACATAGTAGAACACAACGTGTCTTGTAATGCACAAAGGAAGTTCTGCCAAGAAACATGCCATCTCTTACACAAGGAATGTCGTGTCTTTTGTCGAAAATACGAGTTTTTAACCTAGCACACAAACTGCCTCTCTCACTCACGTCTCTATTTCAAGTTGTGTGCTCTCCCCCAAGCAGCCATGTGCCCTAGTGCCCTTGCCCCCTTGCAGTGCCACTGTCGTGTGCCTTAGCACACCTTGCAGAGCCGTCGTTGTGTCACTGAATGTGTCTTCTTCAAGCAGTAGCCTAGCCGCTATCCTCCTTGCTCACGTTGTGGATGTACTCCTCTCAAAGATGCCACTTTCCCACAACAGAGAAGAAGCTCTACCCACATCTCCTACCAAAGTGAGATCCCACATCTAAGACCCACACCGCCACTCTCCACCATTCTCCACGCCATCAAGTCATACCTTTCAAGCTACAACCGCATCTTCATCATCTACATCGAGCCATGTCGATGACATTTCTCTCGACCTCCATCTCCGTTGCTTCTCCAAGTGTCGTCGTCTCCATCTTCAGCCTATGGAACTTCTCTAGGTACACGTCGTGTGCTTCACTGATTCGTCCAGAGTTTTGCAACCGCACACGTCGTGTCCCTTTCTGAACACGTCATGTCTTAGCCCGTCAGCAATAATGGCACCTCTCAAGCAAACGTCAAACCACAAGCATCGTGCCAGCTCCTCCTCCGCTCCGGCATACATCTCCACGACCCAATTTTGGGTCACTCCTGAGGAAGACCCGACGTACCAGTTTCTCATAGTAAGGAGGGAGCTTCCTATGCATTTTGCTTGCAAGCAGACTCTCACCACCCTCAGCTTCAAGGATGAGGTCTTCATGTGCCTGGAAGATTTGGGACTAAACTACATATGATGCACAGTATCAAACACTTATCCCCGTTTAGTTTATGAGTTTTTAACGACACTCACTACTGAGAAAGACCAACAAAAGAATATGGAACCTTATGGTATTATCCATTTCTGCCTTTTGGGTCATAGTTTTAAGCTTACCTTTAGGCATTTCTGTGAGGTTTTGGATTGCCACTACGAGGGGGCAATTAGTTATCCACCGACTTTTCACAGTGATGAATTCTGGTTTGAGATATCAGATGAGGAATGCCATGATGCCAAGCAAGCTAGGGCGTCTGCTATTCACAACCCTATTTTTCGATACATGCACCGCCTTCTTAGTATAGGAGTGTTTGCTAAGAAAGAAACTCAAGGATTTGTTGGAAAACATGATCTTTTCTTTTTGTGGGGAATGATCTATGACTATCAGATCAATGCTACTTATTATATCCTTACGTGTTTCCTAGACATTAAGAAAGTGAAGAAGAGGGAATCTAGAGACATAATGTGTAGTGGTTTGATCATTTTGATAGCACAAAAGTTAGATGTTGATCTGACAGGTCTCGAGGCTGCACCAGGTAGAAACCTGGTAGACATTCATTATCTTATTTCTACAGGATTGGTCTCAAAGGTTGCCAATAGTAATACCAAATTTTGGCAATTCTTTGATGACGATCAATACATTGATATTTTAGATCCTGAGCATATCACATTGGAGAACAAAGATAACTGGAAAGTCATCCTGAACACTGAAGAAGAAGTTGATGTAGCTAGAGCTACTAATGATACTGAAGCACCCCCTACTTCTCCACCACCTCCCTCCACCAGCACACAGACAGAGTACTCCTGGGCCATGCATGATGCCAGGCATCTATATGGCTATGTGCAGTAGCGATTTGACCACAAAGACACCGCACGGACCTGATGGGTCAACAATTTTATTCTATGAATGATATGGTTCATCGTATGGATAGTTGGCACCTTTCTCAAGGCCACTACTCCATGCCACAACAGCACCAGCCTACTCCACCGCCGCAGCCCGAGTTTGTTCTACACCCTATGCAGGTTGATATTCCAGATGACGATGACCTTGTCAGCCAGTTCTTCCCCTCTGATCACATGGGCCCTGGCCCATCCCACTGATGCCCCACCCCATGATAGGTACCCGGTTGTTTCCTTCATAAGTTTGATTGATGCAGTGAGGACACTGCAAATTTCAAGCTTAGGGGGATGCAACCGGCTAGTAGTGTAGTTTACTTTTATTGTTTTTCATGTTTTTCATGTTTTCATGTCTTTTCTGCTTTCATGTTGTTCTCTGTTTTTCTTTCATTTTGTGGAAAAATCAAGTATGATGTGAGGCTATCTCGATGTAATGAACTGATTTTTCTGCCAAGTTTGAACCATCTTGTCCTTTTGCACCTTAATCTATCATTGAAAGAATTCTAAAGAACATGCATAGATTGGTTGAAATTCATTGGACTCCAACACGTGTTTATTTCTGGTTTATACTTGTAGCTTGAACACTCAACTTTTTCATCATTGATTGCCTAAAACATGTAATGGTTTCTTTTTGGTGAGTAAATTAACATCACAACATCATTTGGAATATGGGATACCCTTGCTAAACTCTTAGTGAATTTTTCAACTTTTCTTTCAGTGAATTTTTTTCTCCAAAACAAATGGATGAAATCTAGCTAATGTTGTTATTAAGTTGACTCTCCCATGTTGTGGAAAATAATTAAAATCTCTTTTATCTCATTTCACCCTCATACATCATAAAAGATGGCTAAACTTCCCACATATCATGTTAGCCTAGTGTAAGTTTGATCTGGCCATGATGGTTAGGTGGTATGTCTTAAAAAGAGGGTAAAATACCCCAACCTGCACTCCACGTGAGCATAAGCCTACATTAGCAGCCGAGTGTCAGAACCCATAATCCATTTACCATATAATTTCTAAAGGAGAGTACAACTAATTATGTTAATGTTAGCTAAGACTTCGTCATTTGTATCATTCATAGCTGAGAAATAGTGTTGTGCATCCACTAATTGTTTGGCTTGGTTATCCAATTTCTGTTTAATGTTGTTGAGTTGATTGATTCATTAAATTGAAACAACCCTTGTTGAACTTAAGAATATTTTTCATTGATGTTTAAGTTGAGTTGATGGCCATGAGTATAGACTGTTGATCATTGTTGGCTAAACATTGCACATATTTCTTTCAACTAATCTATATATGAGCTTGAAAAATTCTTTCATGTGTGTTTCTATGTTCTTTTTTGCTTGAGGACAAGAAACGGTTAAAGCTTAGGGGGATTTGTTGTGTGCGTTTCACATCAATTTCTTACACATTTTCACACACAAATTCAGTTCATTTTGTTTCTATTTAGCCTCTATTCATATTCTTCTTGCCACCTTTTTATTATTTTGCTTATCGCATGATGTGTATTGTAGAAATGCTTAAAAAGGGTCAAATTATAGATAGTCCAACTCAACGTCGACATCATTGGAGTTTCTCCACACTTTGCAGATAACTTAGAGTCTTATTTATGCTAAAATAGCATCGCACATAATGTGTCTGAATTAAGACACGGCATGCGCGATTCCAGTTAGCCATGCATCCAACCGAAAGGGAAAAAGACACGTCGTGTCTCCTTTTGGAACACGATGTGTGCGATCCCAAAAAGTACCGAGAAGAGCAAAACACAATGTGTTCACCACAGACACGGCGTGTATCTGGGATGTCAAAGTCGACTGGATCAACTGTCAGATACCAAAACATGATGTGTCTGAAGGAAGACACGTCGTGTCGCTGTCAGTTTTAGTAGAATTGAAAAAAAACGACGCCTCTCATTTTTAAAGACATAACCAACTAAAGGAGCAGATATCACTGGTCATATTTCGAATGCTTTTCACCCAAGAGGAGGTCTAGAGAAAAGGAAGGTGATTTGGGGTGGAAGAAGGTGGTTTCTTGCCAAAGAACCTCCATTCTTCTTCTCTTCTTCTCCATTTTCCTCTCGGAAGGTGCATCAAAACTTCTTCTTTCCACCAAGCTTCTTGGGAGGGAAGTTTGTCCGGTTTGGAGCAGCTTTAGGAGTGGAAATTTGTCCCCAAGCCGGAATTCTACTCTTTGTGGGTTACACCTTTAGTTCTCTTAGCTTTTCCTCCTCTAAACCATGTTAAACTCTGAAAATTCGATATCATTTCTACTGTACATCATCATGGACGAGTAGGCACTTTTTCTTGGACATGGGAGAGTAACTCCCATGTCATGACATGTATGGAACATGATAATTTCGTACTAAATTCTAAATGCTTGATTTTCTACGTTTTGAGTATCGGTTTCTTGCATGTATGACTGGACACTATGTATGCATGTTTTATGCTTTCTTGCTTGATCTGAGAAGATAAATAGGAGAGTAAGGAGGTACTCTCTTGGAAACTCCTCCTTTACCATGAGAGTGGAAATTATGGAGTTGAGGAGTAGGTTTGTGATCCAAAATGAAATACATACATGAGAGTGTTGTATTGAGTTAGATCATTGTATTTTCACTGAGAGGTGAAGTATAACATACAACTCTCCTTTAGCAAGTGCTTAGTATGTTTAAATTTCATGTTTCTACTTCATGTTCTGATGTGCTAGTGAAATCCTAAGTCCAATATTGTTTTAAATCTAAAATCAAACCCTTTTAAGTAATCCTTTTATTGTTTAGTCTAATTATGAAATTTTAGTTTAATTAACCAAATCATACTTTGAAAAAGGTCTAGTTTGTTGAAACTTAGCACTCTTGCGTTTAATTGATTAATAAAGTTCCTTGTGTTCGATGTCGACTACAACTACTCCTATATACTTGCGGGAATTGGCTAGTTGAGTAAAAGATCATTTATATGATTGAAACTCATTAGTGTAATAACCAAACAGTATCTCTATTCACCCCCCTCTAGAGCCCATTATAGATCTAAACTAGGGGGCTTTTTCTTGCACTTTGATCTTCTTTTTTACCATCCTTGGAGTTCTGTGCTCTAAGTCAACCCTTGGTCGCTAGGGGTAGGTTGGGGAAGCTCTTGGACCCTCCATAGACTCCTTCATGGGTGGAGGAATCCTTAAATCATCTTCCTCTCCCATCCATTCAGAGTACATGAAAAACATAAGAACGTCCATAAGTGCATTTGATAGTAAACCATTTATTGGGGGGTAGCATGCATTATAACATGTTTAAATGTGATTAAAGTACGAAAAGGCACAAGATGAATCCCTTAAATAAGGCAACATCCCTTTTTTCTTTTCATAAGGTTCTAGGAGTAGGTCAAAATGATTGTTACAACTCATATCATGCTTAAGTGGTAATCACAAAATTGAAGGATAACCCTAATATTTATCATGCTTGTTAGTATCTTAATTACCTTGTGAATTAATTATAGTTTTAATATTTGAAATAATTTTTTGATGTAAAAATACAGAGAAACTAATTAAGAATCCATAAAAGCAAAATGAATCAAAGAAAACAACCTTTCAGTTCTCTTGCAGAGTCTCCATCGGTTGACAACTGATAGTTATATTGAAGTATTATCTTTCCTAAGATTGAAGGTTCCTTTTAGCCTGAAAAATGTTGGTTGTCCATGAGAGTTGGCAATCGATGGTCATGAAATGAAGGATATGCTGAGTGTATCAATTGATGGTCTGGGAAGGAGTGCCTTCCAATGGTTGGTAGGTGGTCACCTACAAAATACTTTTCTGTTGAGCATTAATTGAAGGTTTTCATTATGTGTTGTGAGCCAAAGGTTGAACTGGTAAGTGTCTTCCAATGGTTTTATTAAAGAACATCAACCAAAGGAAGAATAGGCCGACAACTTTGGAAAATGATGGTTGCATTGATGATTCAACCCTATTTTAGGGCTTCATCATGTGTCATATTGCATTTCAATCACATCTATACCTGTTAGATTACATGTTATTTCCCTCAATATGCATATTTGTGTAAAATGCACTTATGGACATTATTTGCATGTTTTTAGGCATATGGACCACGCTTGATGGAAGAGAGAGAGAAGGAGTGATCCTAGGGTTTCTCTACCCTTGGGGAGACCCAAAGTGAAGTCCAATGCTCCCTCAACCTACCCCTAGTGGCCAAAGATCCATTGAAGCAAATATGTCCAAGAAAATCCAAAGAATCAATTCAAAGTGTTGATCCAGAGACCAACACGGTCACGGTACCACAGAATGGTCGTACTAGGACACTTGCAAATCAACAGAGTCATCCTCAAATAAAGCTAGAATCACCACGACTGTTCCACACAGAATGGTCGTGGTGATATGACCCAGAGCGGTCGTGCCACCTTGCACGGTTGTGCTAGAGTAGAGGTAGAACGTCCATGGAGTATAGAATGGGATATGCATTTCGAGCCACCACGGTCGCGGTGACCACCACGGTCGTGCTACCCTAGCCCCACCATGGCCATGGTGACCACCACGGTCGTGCCACCTTCAATACAAAATTGACCTATTCCTTGTGATTTTTCCCCATTCATTCCCATCCACCACGACCGTTCTCACCCTCCCCACCACGGTTGTGGTGACCACCACGGCTGTGTTACCTACAAAAACGGGCTACTTTTGCACTGTTTTTCCCAGACTACCCCTACTTGACCTAGTGCTTCACCCACACCTATACATACCTAGGTGGATGCTCCAGCATGAGGTTAGATACCTTCTACATCCTCCTAGATCCCCATTTCGCCCCTTACCATTCCACTCCATCTCCACCTCCATTTCACCATTTCCACCACCAAAACCCTAATTTCCTCTCATTTCCACCCATTTCCACCATCATTCCATGCCCCTATACCTTGGAGGAGAGAGGAGGATGCCCTGCATCAAGTGAAGTGGAGGAGTTCTTCATCTACACTGAGTTCCATGGCTTCTTCTATCTCCTTCTCTTCCCTTTTTGTATTCTGCATTATTATGAGTAGCTAGGCCCCTTGGGTGGGCTGTTTGGGGTGTAAAATTTTACTTTGATACCATGTTGGGGGAAATGATATGTAAACTTTGTAATTCCATTTTCTAATGATTATGTTATATTTCTATCTCATTCTCCATGAATTGCTTGTTGGTTTGTGCTTGAAGTAAATTGGGAATTTAGGGAAATTGATTATATGTGTGAATTTTGGGATTTGCTCCTCGGTCCAATTCTTAGATCCCTAGCTAGCTACCCATCCTCCTACATCTTAATCAATCTTCCTAACCCTAGTTGAGAGATATAAGTAGCTAGTTTAGATGAAATTGGTGTGTTTAGCATGGAGCTTTCTCAAGGTTAGAATGTGGGTGATGGGAGGCCTAAAACCTCATTTCCACTCTCATTACTAATCTCAACCCCTAATCATCCTAAGATCATCTAACCTAGAAACCTAGGCTTGATTAGACTTTAATTGGATTACACCTAAGCCCTAACCCAATTGAGCCTCGCAAGCGTATTAGGGAGTGTTAGGGACTAGTTTCCCTATACACAACCTAGCATATCCATGGCCAATGAGTAGCTAAGGATAATTCATTAGACTCTTACTTGATGTTTAGTTTGATAATCTGAATGGAATCATAATGTTCATATGTCACCTCCAACCTAATTGATAAGTGCATCCCCTAAACAGCCCACATCTCCCTTAATTGCTTTAAAACCCTAGTTTCCATCTTCCTTAGCTAGTGTTAGCTTAATTAGCTCTTTTCTTGCTTAGATAGCTTATTTCTCTGTTCTTGCTTTGTTCTTGCTAGCTTAGGTCTTTAATTGCTTTTTTGTCTCTTCTTGCTTGCCTTAGTGTGGATTGTTCCTTTCTTGCCTTGCCTTGCCTTGTCTTTTCTTGTTCGGTAGAATTAACTATCTATGGTTAACTTAGGTTTTAATCTTGCTTGTCTTGCTTTCTTGCTAAACCCTTAGCTTTATCATCAAATCAACCTTCAAACCCTTAATCCTAGTATCAGTAGTAGGAACCTAGAACCAAAAACTAACCTAGCTCTAGTGCCCCCTTTTCTCCTTGTGGATCGACCTAATACTTGCCACCTTACCTATACTATGACATGACCCTGTGCACTTGCGGGTTAGTGTTTTAGTAGAAGTAGGTCATTTGAGTTCAAGTCAATATAAATTTTGAAAGTGAATCCACCTGTGTGCTTCCATCCGTGAAGTTGCATCTATTCAAATCTCAATTGAGTAGTGTGTAATGCCATTGGCGGGGGTGCACTAAGCTTTTCGGCGTCGTTTCCGGGGAAAAAGGCGCTCAGCCTAGCTAGTTTGTTTTGCTTTGACTTTTCCTACTACCATCATCATTGCTATTATTTATTCTTATTCTTTGCATTCTTTGTGTATATTGGTTTACTAACTTGTTCTCTTTTGTTTGGTTGTGCTTTGTGCATGTGACACGCCATTCGAGGAAGACAAGATGGAAGGCCAAAATGCACCCCACAAGCCGCTTCAAGACTACTTTATGCCTAGCAACTATAAATATCCAATTGCTAGCAGGGTTGATCAAATGCTAGGGGAGCAATTCTCCATTCCTCCAGGTCTTCTTGGGGTCTTTTCCATCTTCTACAACTCGAAGAGTGAGAACCCCTACAAGCACTTGGACTCCTTTCTTGAAGTATGATCCACCTTTAGGATGCTGACAACTAAAGATGATACCATTTGATTGACCTTGTTCTCATTCTCCCTCAAAAATAGATCCAAAGATTGGTATGACTCTATAAGGGACATTGTGAGTTGGGAAACAATGAAGAATGCCTTCCTAAGGTAATTCTACTCTATAGCAAGGTTAACTCAAA
Source organism: Alisma plantago-aquatica (assembly GCA_963693085.1). Classification (NCBI taxonomy): domain Eukaryota; kingdom Viridiplantae; phylum Streptophyta; class Magnoliopsida; order Alismatales; family Alismataceae; genus Alisma; species Alisma plantago-aquatica. Next base: position 128,293,723 of record OY856409.1, on the reverse strand, counting down.
TGCGGCATGCCATGACAAGTTTTAGTCAAATGGCCAATGAGTAGTTTCATAATGTATGGGAGAGATTTAAGAAGATTTTGAGAGAGTTCCCGCACCATGAGATCCCTTTGTGGCAGCTAGTTCAATCATTCTACTCTGGTTTATCTCTAAAGGACCAAGATACAATGGATTCTTCTTGTGGAGAAGTTTTCATGGCTAAGCCACCTGAGGAGATATGGCCTTTGTTTGAGAAGTTGGTTGAAGGATCAAGAATTTGAGCTTCTAGCATGATGAATGACAGGGACTATACCTTTGGTGTGACACCTCCTACTCATAATGACTCAAGACCACAAGTGATGAAGATCTTGGTGACATGGTGAGCTTCATGAAGAATCAGGTGACAAATGTTCCTTGCCACCCGGTTAATTCTATTAAGTTCTATGGTGAGGAAAAGAAGACACCTCACTCCTATAGCTACCAACAGCCACAAAGTACAAAATATAGCTCAAGGTTTGAGTAAGAGGTTCTCTCTAGATTGAAAATATTTGATGATGTTCAAAAAGATGTTGCAAGGCTAGAAGAGAGAATAGAACAACTATCTTCCATAATTGCTCTCCAAGAGGAAAAGTTGTCTTCAAGACCCATCGTGAGCTACCATGAAGTAAGTGGACCAATGCCCTCTTCTCAAGTTTGCTATAGCCCACCTCCCATGCAAGTGCAACCCGTCTATCAATTCCAAGGTGATCCCAAGACTTATACTCCACCTCCACCTCTATCACCACCATTTTCCCAACAATTCACCTTCCAACCTAAATTCTCCCCTCCACCTCAATTTCAACACCAAGTGTCACCTCCACCTCCTCCACAACCACAACTAGCTCCCCCTCTCCACAATGAGCAAGGAAGTGTTGTGACAATTCTAAGGAGTGGGAAATCTCTTAAGCATCCCACAAGTCAAAGAAAGGTTGATAGAGCAAAGCAAAGGCAGCCAAGTGGTGATATTGGGATTGAGATTACCGAAGATGATTTTGTGATACATTCTGTTGATTTTGGGATATCGTGTGCTCCACCTCATACTCCATTTGTAAGTCCCACCATCCTAGTGTTCCACCTCACATTGATGCAAGCAAGGCAAAAACCAATGATCCTCCATTCATTGAAGCACTAGATGAGCCACTAGAAAAGAAGAGGAGGCAAAAGCACAATGTGAATATTCTTGAGGTGTTAAGCCAAGTGAAGGTGAAAATTACACTCTTCGATGCTATCAAGCAAATCCCATCATATTCCAAGTTCCTCAAGAACCTATGCACTGTGAAGAGAATGTCAACGGGGAGGATACCAAAGAAAGTGGAGTTGACTGAACAAGTGAGCTCTATTCTCCATCACTCACTCCCCGTGAAAAGGAAAGACCCAGTAGCCCCAATCATACCTAGCTACATTGGGGGATATCACATAGGCCAATCCCTACTTGATTCGGGATCTAGTGTCAATTTGATGCCATATAATGTGTATGTTGAGTTGGGTTTGGGCAAGTTGAGTGGTTTGTGAAAGCAGGAGAGGAGAGAGGTAGAATGCATATACTTAATCATTATTGATCCATTCAGCAATAATCATCCTTTGCATTACATTTTTCATTTCTTGATTGTGGAAAACTTGTAGAGAGATTAAGTTGGAGCATACTTGAGGACAAGTTTGTTTTGAGTTTGGGGTGGACAACCATTAACAAAAGGTGTGATGGTCGGAGGTGACAACTAAAGTTTTGTCCAGACAAAAGGCTCATTTGTTGAAGGCATCGATCGAAGGATTACAAACCATATGTATTGCCTTCTGATGGGTTGACTGTGACGCTGCCCAACTCGTCAAATCATAGAGAGCTTAGATATCTATAAATACTCGATAGAAATTGATTGAAACATGCATGTTAACTTTGAATTTAGATCCTTATCCACCTGAGAACCCTAAAGCAAAGGTGAGTGGGGATTGCAGAGGCGATCCAAAGGACGGTGACAAGGAAGATAATCTCATAGATTGAAATTGTAACATACCAAATTTTAGGTACCAAATCTACTTTGAGCTATACTTCCTATTTTACCCCTAACTTGAGATTAATTACATTGTTGTCCTTCATTCTAAATCCCAGTTAGTATGTTTATTGAATGTCCATGGTCTTTGATAAAAAAATAGCTTTAGTTGAATTTCCCATTTGTCCTCCTTATTTGAGAGTTATTTACAAATTATTCCCTCCAATTTACCCCATGAATCCATTTGATAGCACATAATGCAATTTGAGTCCATTATGTCGAGATGCCTTGGTACATGCTCAAATACTCTACATTTGAGAGCTAATGACTTCAGAATCCATTTTTGAATATTATTGATAATACCATTTATTAATTATTGAGTGAATAATGGTAGAAAAAGTAGACAAATTTTGAGCCACTAATTGGAAAATTGTCATTATATTTAGACAATCCTCCTAGTAATGTACCCCTAGCCCAGGTTTCATCTCATTTTGACCTTGTTTGACCCTCCAACTAATGAAACAAAAATTGTCACATTTATTCACATAAATAGCATGAATTGTACCCTTCATTTCTCTAGGACATGTTAATTTTCTTTCCTACTTAGCACTTCTATGTTGTCCCTCTCCTCACGTCAAGAGAAAAAGGTTGTCCTAAACAATGGCATTCATTCTCAACCCCCTTCTCTTCTACACCCTTGACTTCATTCACTCTCACATGTGTTGCCCCCAAGTCTCTCGTCACGAATACTACATTCATCGCCCTTTAATCCCTAAAAATTGTTGCCACAGTCTCTACAAGTCAGAAATGATAGGGTCGTTACAATTATTTGTCACACCCCTCATGATCAACTAAAAACCTGAAGTTTCCCCCTCTCCGCATCACCAAAACTCCCCTCAACTCTAGTGCCCTCATCTATAGAAAGCTTGGGGCAACATTGTCGCCAGAAAGGAAAGACACAAAAATTTACTAAGACCTGGCAGACATGCAGTCTCAATAGTTTGCTCAGATGCTATCCACTCATCTCAACACCAACCATCAATCTGAAGAGGATTCATGATCTCAGTGCCCTCACACCCTTCCTCCTCCTAATCACGAACCATCGACCTGCACTGCAATGTGGTAGTAGGAGGCACCACTGCTCCAACGAGCTGCCATGGTTGTCGGGCCAACCCACTGCTATCATTGTGAAATGGTAACACCAAGGGAACCCAATGGAGCTTGTACCTCTGTGACAACTCCATCCTGAAACTTTACCAACAATAGAGCCGACACTCTATGGATTCCACTACCAAAGAGAAAATCTCAATGCCTCCACCTAGACTCCCGACGACAACCAAATTAGCCTCTACAAATCAGCAACCTATAGAACTATCGCCTCCTCCTCGGAAGACCCTCTGCAATACATCATATCCTTTCTCAAGTCACATCATCAACATGTATACATTCGACCAGAGCAAGGAGAACTAGAACTCCAGTAATGTAGAAGGGGAAAAAGATGGCCTACATTAGCTTCATTGTAGACCTTGATGCTATAATGACCTTACCTACGCTACCCACCAGTCTTCGATCAGACTGGGAAGAATCACACAGTCAGACACCCCTAGCGGCACCAATGAGTCCAATGTAGAATTCAACATTGTTCTACCACATTGTCTTTAGATCGACCCATTATAAGATTGAAATTGGTTCATCGGGATCAGTAGGTTAGTAACCTTTTCGTATTTTAGTTATTAAGAACCTACTTGATAAGATAAATGAAGTCATTGGTCATATAATAATATTAGAGATATAATTTTCAGTCTACTCATCTAAATACCTAACCGTATAGTAGCATATATGTGTAACATTGTAATAGTAAATAAGAATCCCACAAATTATGTAGGATGACACCAATGTATTAATAAGACATTAGATGAAAATTTTAGAAATTAGGATGATTATTATTATTATTATTAATGAATAGTATGTATGTGGTATCCAATTTTAAGAAATCAACTAGTACAAATATATATATATATATATATATATATATATACATATATAATACAAAAGACAAATAATGACCAAAACATGTTTACATATATAAAATGTCATTATTATGATAATATGGCATACTTTATCTACTATCTTAAAGTTCTTCATGTGAGTAATAATACACATTAGTTAATAAATGGTCAGATAAGTACATTGCAATTTCAATTATTATTAGTAAGTGAATTATGCACAATAGACTCATTTTTGTCTCAAATAAAACCCTAGATCATATACATAATATTATATGGAAATACAATAAAGATACGGGAGGTATATTTATATAGATTGATCTAATTTAATTTGGTATTTGAGATAAATAATACATACAAGCAAAATACTTTTGTAATATAAGTATGAGTAGCCCAGACATGTATAGACTTAATTAGTTTAAATTGAATCTTACAATAAGAATTGATCTAAAATAGTGAGAGCCTGTTACACTAAACTAGATTACCCAAAACATAAAACACAATCAATCACCAATTAAACACATACCCAAAAATATGGATAAATTAAAACCAATTTCAACATCAACACCTACTCAGAAATATTTGAATAAGAGCCCAATATCTTTCTTATATCCATACTATGCCAAGAATTTGATACAAATTGTCCTATCACCTTAGCTACAACATATATACAGAAGAGAACAATATTTTTATATGCCACACAACAAACATTAACATGATAGCAAAATTCATATTCATTTGAAACACCATATACAAACTTTTCCTGCCCGAACCTGAGAGTATAGGGATGACTCTAGGACACACTAGACATCTAATCAAATTTCTCAAAGATTCATTACTATAGCTCCTCTTTTCTGCCACATGTTTATTTTCATCACTTATGATTACCTAAAAAAATGTGGTGAACCACAAGGGTGAGACCCATGTCCCAGCAAGAGATATAACCTCCAACAACGCTTATTTATTACAACATTTTAAATAGTATATAACTAAGCAGTTGGAGTATTTAATAATCAATTGAACTGATTGAACAGTTCAAGTATACTAAACATATTAAGCAAATCATCTTTGCAACAAGTATGATCATCAATGCATATATATATAACAAATAAATCCATTTCTCTAGACAGATATCTACTCAAATATCATTAAATTGCATCTAATAATAATCATTATTATTAATCTGACTATCATCATATTTCCTGCTAACAGTACAAGCAATCTAGTAGCATAAGCATCCCTGACATCATGATTATGTCTAGTAACATAACATGGCTATCAATATTGGCATCTCAAATAAAGGGAACATATCTATATCATAAGTAGAACTAACATCATAACACAATTAACTGCATAGGCATGATTAGCAATTTAAGCATTTATAATTACATAGGCATGGCTAGCAATATCAAACATAGCTAGTAGCATCATCTTAACCATCAGTGTCAATACATTTGATAATATAAGCATGTTTACAACATGAGCATAACTACAACATAAGCATAGCTATTATCTATTATTATACTATACATGATCTCAATGAAAAGAAAGCAAATAAGGTTTATCATCCAATATGAAGTGTTGTGTATAATCCTAAATAGATATGCCACACGGCTGTCTTACATCTTTTATTATGCCCTGGGGAATTTGAATCGTACCATTTAAAGTCCAACTGACCCCTACGAAGGGATATTCGGTTCCGTACAAGATGTAGGAGTGTCGATATCCTAAGATGTCTTCCCCTCAGTTAGTATGAGTAAAAAGGCAGTGACATATCAGTCAAAGCTGCCTCCACAGTGACATATAGTCAAGCTGCTAACCACTAGTCTGCCCTTGGTACAGGTCACAGAACTAGAAACCAGGGTATACAAAACCCTCTAATCTGAGGTACAACCGCAGTTGTCCTCAATCACATCAGATGTATGAGGCATGACCATAGCTATCCTCCACAATCTGCATTGTGGATGACAAGGATATATCCTCAACCTACCACCCCCACATACTTAACAGTATGTGCTCCGAGTTTCCCTTAGGAATACTCATTTCACCATCCAACAAGTTCTGACACTGAAGATGGCTCTAGGGCACATGGAACTACATGATTAGAGTTGCACTTGATTAGTTATGCCAATTGGGTGAATTAAGGATGCATCAAACAAGTGGACATACAAACCCTAATTCACTTCTAGCAAGCATATAAATATCACAACTTTTAAAAGATATAAAACATGTGAAACATAATTTCTCATCTCATCACCACATGGTACTATTCACTTGCCATTCATGAGACCACACTTGTCATAATACTATCACAAGATATAAATCCTTTTCACAATATCACAAGGTATCAACCCTTGTCAACACAAGAGGATTACACCTCATCCAGGGCTCAACTATGCCCAAAGGTCATTAAGAGCATCATACTATCACATGATATAAATCCTTTTCACAATATCACAGGGTATCAACCCTTATCAACATAAGAGGATTACACCTCATTCCAGGCTCAACCATGCCCAAAGGTCATTAAGACCATCAAACTATTCCCTACAAGATCATCATTGTCTTTGCATGCCTTATAACAAGGCTCAACAACATTACTTACATATAATACACCGGATCAACACAATATTGCATTAATGAGCTAGGAGATATTCATAAATAATCATAGCAGGATTATAAAAACATTAAGAACATTCCTTTATTACATCAACATGCAAGGAATCTAGATACGATTAACCCTCATCATATTCAAAATGAACATGTTTAGCATAAGAAAGTATCAACCATGTGGCTATGATAACCATCAATTAACACATTAAGGTTATGATCATATTAAGGAGGTTATTCCACCATCATTCCATCATATAAGAATGTTAAACATGAATACTCATCTTTATCTATTTCATTAGAGTTAGGTTCAACATGATAAATTATATCAATGTTACTAATCAACACTTATACCCAAACCCTAACTCACAGCATCCCCATTCGATCATGGATGCATAAGGTGAAGCATCACCATCACATTCCATACTATTCTCAAATATGAACCCACACATAAATCAAGGTGTAACCATCGGGTTATAGCATACTAAGGTTTCAACAACAATAAGAGAGTACTCCATGATTGTATTAGTCATTCAAGGACTATTCATACCCAAGTACCTTCATTTAGTTATATGAAAGCTAGGTATAACATGCTATACCTCATTAGGGTTACATATCAACACAATATGGTTACCATCCCTTCTATTCATATGAGTGAATAGGTAAGACTACCTTATTAAGGGTAACCCTCCATTTGTTCCATCATCATTCAACACATATCACCATACCACAATGTCACCCAGAACCATTGGATGTTTAAAAGGTAAGATCATTGGTTGTTTACATAAGTAAACACCTTGGATAAACCACCTATGAAGTCCTTGATTTATTCTCTAGAAAGAGTCATCATTTAACCCTAGACATCCCTTGATTAACAACACAAAAAGTTACATTGAGAGTATGGTAAAACCCATAATCGACTGTTCATTTAAAATAAGCCATCCATTGTCAACAAGTAAGCTCCTTAAGTTGATCATATATCGGAAACCATCTAAATCACATTATTAGGACCAACATATTACATTAGCCATCATTCCACTTTATTGGAGGAATAAACATTAGATCTGGGTCAAGTTCATATGTTAAAATTATCAATTACATTATAGATCCGACCATTGCATTAAGTGACACAAGAAACCATTGGTCTAAGGCTTAATTGATGCCACAACTACAATGCTTAACTCACCATAGGTTGTAGAGACTTGATCCACCATCATTAGTGACCATTAAGTCACCATAGGTTGTTAGATCAACAATATATTCATTAATCAACATCAAATATCAAGCTAATGTCACCATTGATTGATAGCATCATTAGAATACTTAGTTGTTGATCATTAAGATTCTAATTAGGCCAAAACCTGACCTAGGGGGTGAACGTCAGTTGACACCCTTGGTCACCATAATCAATTGTCATGAAGACAACACCATCGTTTGTTGCAATGGTACCACCAATGGGTCATGTGTTTATAGAAGAAATCAGCTTAAAACCCTAAAATTGACCATTGGTTGATAGGTGGAAATCCTAATAATGGAACCTAGTTTATCCTTGAGAACCTAACCTATGTCGAGATGCTTGTGAAGTATATGTTGATGAGTTGTTTGGTGGAAGTTATGGTTGGAGAAACAATCTGGAGTTTTGTGATGAGGTGTTGCACCTTCACCCTTCCCTCCTTGCTTGTGATTTCGGGGATGAAATCCTCTTTAAGGGGTGGAGTGTTGTAACATACGAAATGTTGGACATTTGTCTTTTGACCCTCTTTTTCTTTCAATTATGTTCTCTTTGACCTTTCTATTTGATTTGTGGAGAATATAGTGGTTTAGTGAACATTTGTTCACCTTTTATGCCAATAAAGGGTTTTATGCACAAATACCTCACTAAATATTTTAATAAGGGTCTAATATGCAAATTTACTACTCATGTGATATATTAATAAAATATATTTGTTCTAGATCATTCCTTAGCCTTATGGAGTAAGGAAGAGAAAAAGGAATGTACTTCCTTTGTACCTCATCTTATTACCTTCACATGGTTACTTGCATATCATGGTGATGTCACATCATTCATACATATCTCCTCTTGGGTCAGCACAAAAACCCCCACCTAAGAAGACATTCTCAATATGGAATGTAGAAACTTGTTGTGTCATCTATACAACTATAGTAGTAACTTTCAACTTTAAATTCTAGCTATCATCCTATAATTATATCTATTGTATCAACACATTACTCAAAAGTCATACTTGTTAGCTTTTTACCAATCATGGCATGTGTCCCATACCATTCCTTGAAGCATAAAAAGAAAACTATGTGTCCATCCTTTTTTTTAGATACACTAACACTTGAACACTTGTCAGTTCTTTTTCAACGTCAAAAGAAATGTTGACGCTGGCACCTGTCATTACATATAAGGAAACATCATTCCTATTCAACCTTGTTAGGGGTGAAACAACAACACTATCTTTACCTTACTAGTATTTACACAACTTACTTATAAGACATATCGTGATCCCATATAAAGACATTTAATCAAACCCATCTCACTCTTGTTCAACTTGTCTCATAGTTATTGTTGCTTTGGCAACCCTAAGGTTTTTGAAGAAATATTGATCATATTTTTGACCATATTTGAAATACTTTGGCATGTCATCATGCAAATCTTGATATAACTTGTATGACATGACTGGAACACTCTGTTCCTCCTATTCATAAATTCTATTTGTACATTGGTTAGTTTAAAGGACATATCTCTAAACTCATCATGGTCATGTGAATTATGTCATCCAATCTAACTCTTATGCATTGATATTTGATCATAGGTTTATCTTAAAGGAACACAATATCACATATCTATTGACCAACAAACCATCTATCCTTGATAGTGGTCTTGCCCAGCTATCACTGAACCATACAAAACATTATAGAATCACTTTTTTTTCTTCCTTCCAAACAACATTTAGAGGGTCATCATCAACTCTCTTTCTCTCTCTAAGGGAGAGGAACACTTGGAATGTTCATTTAATAAACATCTCCAACCTTCACATATTTCTCATACTATTGATACATCTCGGATACTAGGATTCATTACCTTGGTATCCACCTCATGTGTTATAAGGAACTCACATCATTATCTCATCCATTTTTACCAACATAACAAATATCAAGACATATAAGAGGAGTCTTCCTAATTATTGGAAGGCTCAAAAGCAAAATCATCACAAACTTTATGATCTTGGAACCATAGTCCAAACAACCATATGCTATAATAAGCTATCCACCCTCATGTTTACAACGAATCCACACATACCAAGTGGAAATGATCCACTTGAAAGTTGTGCCCTGGAGAGGAAAGACACAAAGGGAAACACACTTCCCATACCATGGCAACATTGTTCAAGGGTCACTAGCAAAAAGGTAACCAATTCTATTTTCATTATGCGAGTTACAACTTCTTATGTATCATTTTACCTTTTTCATTTCAGGTTCCTTGCCATTACCATAGGAATCATCATGATTAACATATCTCATTACTCCTTCATTGATGACTATTTATCACACTTGGGTATGTTCTCTTATTTTATTATGTTTTTCAACCACTTTATCAATAGGTAAATCATCATATTCCACATTTTCTTCATTAAACAAGGATCATCTGCCTTAATTTCTTTCACATGCTATGTTGATTTTACATTAACACTTTCTTACACACATAGGTTGGTCTGAGATTAACTCAGGTTCCACCTTATTCCTTTGTCATTGTTCCCATTTATCTTCTCATTTTGTACTTGTTATAGGAGTTCTTTCCATCTTATGTGGATTTCATACCTTGATTCACTTTATAAGCATAGACTTATCTGTATTTTACTTTATTATCTTCTTGAATCACATCTTCAAGAACTCATCTTTTTATAATTTGTATTCGGATTTAGATTCCATGGTGTTATATCTTTCTCTTATAGTTACCAAACATTCAAGTTTTGATAGATTATGATGCAATTCTCATCTTCTTTAAGGTAGCATTGAGATATTCATACCATGATTTCTTATTCATTATGCTCTTTAGATTGTCTCAAAATGACTACTTGATCAGAGTAATCAGAAAGATAACAATCTAAGTGTTCCATACTTACCTTTCTTCAATAATTGAATACCTGGCCAGGGAATCCAAGTACTGAGATTAGGCAGTATACACCATGTTTTTGTGTCATGTTCCTAACTTAGACATCATCCTAGTCTTAAGTCCTAGTGTCCCTGTAGACTCGGTGAACCTAAAGCTCTGATACCAACTTGTGAGAACCCGTTACACTAAACGAGATTACTCAAAACATAAAACACAACCAATCACCAATTAACCACATACCCAAAAATATGGGTAAATTAAAATCGATTTCAACATCAACACCTGCTCAGAAATATTTGCACAAGATCTCAATATCTTTCTTATATCCATACTATGCCAAGAATTTGATACAAATTGTTCTATCACCTTAGCTACAACATATATACACAAGAGAACAATATTTGTATATGCCACACAACAAACATTAACATGCTAACAAAATTCCTATTCGTTTGAAACACCATATACAAACTTTTCCTGTCTGGACTTGAGAGTTCAGGGATGACTCTAGGACACACTAGACATCTAATCAACTTTCTCAAAGATTCATTACTATAGCTCCTCTTTGCTGCCACATGTTTTTTTTCATCACTTCCGATTACCTAAAAAAATGTGGTGAACCACAAAGGTGAGACCCGTGTCCCAGCAAGAGATATAACCTCCAACAACGCTTATTGATTACAAAATTTTAAATAGTATATAACTAAGCAGTTGGAGTATTTAATAATCAATTGAACTGATTGAACAGTTCAAGCATACTAAACAGATTAAGCAAATCATCTTAGCAACAAGTATGATCATCAATGCATATATAGATAACAAATAAATCCATTTCTCTGGATAGATATCTACTCAAATATCATCAAATTGCATCTAATAACAATCATTATCATTAATCTGACTATCATCATATTCCTTGCTAACAATACAAGCAATCTAGTAGCATAAGCATCCCTGACATCATGAATATGTCTAGTAACATAACATGGCTATCAATATTGGCATCTCAAATAAAGGGAACATATATATATATCATAAGTAGAACTAACATCATATTACAATTAACTACATAGGCATGATTAGCAGTTTAAGCATTTATAATTACATAGGCATGGCTAGAAATATCAAACATAGCTAGTAGCATCATCTTAACTATCAGTGTCAGTATATTTGACAACATAAGCATGTTTACAACATGAGGATAACTACAACATAAGCATATCTATTATCTTTTATTGTACTATACATGATGTTACACCCTGATCTCACAATTACCATTAATCATGAGATTAGGGCATAAATTGAGGATTTAACGTAATACAAAGATCACCCTTAACTTTTTCTTCTTTTTCAAACTCTTTATTTTCTCGCATTGAACCACATAAACTAACTTTACAAGGGAATCTAAACATTGATTTCTCTAATCTGATTTCAACAGTAAAAATGCATGTATGAACATTCATTATGTTTCTCATACTTTTAAGCACATATGACTTGCTGATTCGCATATATATTGCTAAAAGAGGAATAATGTTATACATCATCATTTACAACTCTCTCCTATTTCTTTATAAGGACCTAGAGTGATAAGGACCGACTGAACTCAACTATACTCAGACTTAACTCTTGTGGAAAATCTACTCTGATGCAATGATATCTTCAAGTACATGTGATTTCCCTAAAAAAATTGTGAGTAGAGGGGTGAACCTACTCGCTCAGTGAATGAGTACTTCAAAGAAACAGTCTAAAGCACTGATATAATTACAGATATACTTTTGAGCAATTGATATTAATTATAACATTAGTAAGCTTTAAAGAATCTAATCATTGACAATCATAAATACGGAATGATAATCTAGATATCTACAAGAGTAAATCAATATATGAGCATGCTTGATTAATTTCAAAGAGAACTAATAATTCAGAAACATACAAAGAATAATTATTGGGAAACTGTACTCGAATCTTTCTTAACTTTTCTTACTTATGAGAAACTCTTTAAAACTATATGAACATATTTTAGCTTATGTCTTGATCATATGCAGTGTACTCTACATATGAAGACTCATAGTGAACTATGATCTCATCGTACAAGACTTAGCTGACACACCCGGGAATGCTAAGCCTGACTATGTCGCTGGTCTGCAATAGGAAAATGGCTCTCTGGCCTCGACACACCTATTATGCCATAAAAACTGGACTCCTCCTCTAACCTGAGCACACAGGCGGAGAGTCAAGCCACCTATTGGCTTTTCTGTACTCTAGTGCCACCATGACCTCTGGTTGATGTTGGACACTACATGGTGTATATTAAGGACTTCCACTAGGGCTTCGTCCCCCGTACCACCTGTTAGTGCGTTCCAACCCCCGTATACTAGACACTGCCATGGTTAGGTCCTTTTATCCCTACGGCGTAGACCTCTCATAGGGAATCTACGGTGTTCAGGGCTCTTAAGTCTATTATTTTATCATTCTTGGAAAGCTCTTACTATATTGTATCTTTTCCCTTACTTATACTTGACTTTGGTATCTCTATGGTACCGTATCTATTTACTTGAAGTTTATAACACAATATGTATATCATTCTAAACTTGGCAGATCAATATACTCAAAACATTGTAATATACTGAGAAATCAACATTTTATACATACAGGCAAACTACAATTCTTAAATAACAGAATACATGTCCACTTGATACTTTATACACTAGAATCATGCAATTGAGCTACTTAATACACTGATAAGAGTTAATTACTTGACATACGAGTAATCGTCATTTGCACCTGTAAATTATTTGTACTTTCTTGGAAAATGTGCACCTCAACCCAATCTTGAGTTGTGCACCACATTACATATCTTAGTTTAGCTCTATAAACCATTCGTTTCATAGACCATCTGATAACATTTACCACAACTAAACTGTTAAACATCACCACATCTCATACTGAGAACATTGATATCAAAATACTTGATTCATTGAACATCCTATCCTTAGGGTTTCATTTAACCCATTCACTTATCACATGGCTCTCATAAGGATTTCATGTGACATAAACATTCACTGAATAATGACTACTATCAACAAATCATATAAAATCAATATATGTATGAAACCTTGGAACTGAGTTGAATTTGGGTTCCCATGCCATTCATTGAGATAACATGCATCAATAATAAAATTGAATAAATAAAGTCTATCATGTCAAGAAAATATACTCAAATGGATTTCATGATATCTATTCGCAAATATCCAACTTTCCTCGCATCTAGGGTTTCACCCTCTTTACTAAGATATCAAACAAACACTATTCACCTTAAATGAAATACAAGATAGTATCTGACATATATGTACTATGAATTCAGATAAACAATCATTCATAACCAAGGGAATCCAGATAAACAAATTTCTCTATTTAATTATACAACAATTTCAGTCATATGCAAATTCCCTATATTTCAGTTTACTCTTATAACCTCTGCGAATACTTAGGGAATTCTCATTAGGGTGTATTGTATACATTTCTAATATGATTTTATCATCTTAATTTCATCCAAATAGAGGAAGAATCGATTTCATATCATTTTGCAACAACTTAGATCAAACACACAATTCAGGGTTTGTAGTCGCATACTAAGCAATTAAAGATTATGGATGATTTAATCAATTTTCGTGCAATATACTGTTTAAAGGGAGTTCCCACTCACCCTAGGGTGTGAAAACACCTTAAAAATGCAAATCATCCCTGAAAATCTCGATATCATATCAAATCTCTAGCAATTCACCTGATTCTTCTTCCTTTCAACTCGGAAACCCTATAAATGAGGGATTATAAAGAAAGAGTGATAAAAGGGGAAGTTTTGATACCATTTTGGATCAAATCAGAGGAGGGATGGAATCTTGACATGTGAGAGAAGATTCACCATTAAAGTCTATGCAAAGAAGCTAAACTTACATGATTTCATCATCCCTCGCACCGCAAAACCCTAGGTCAGCATCTCCATCACTTTCTCCTCTCAAACCCTAACTCTCCCTCTCTCTATAGGATTTCGTTTCTCTAGATTGAATCATGAATTATGATATCTCCTTGTGTGTTAGGTTGACCATATAGAGCATGTAACATCCCTGACCTGGGTTATAACCTAACCCTGGAAGTTTTGCCTAAATTATGTAATTAAACACCTGTGAGTATTCTCTAGCATGTAACTAAGTTCCTAAAGGAACATATACTTTCAATTTTGCTCCTTTATAAACAAAGTTGTAGCATTGTTTTGTAATGCATGGACCCATGTGCAAGTTACCCAGTTTAAGGGTTTAACTTGCAATTTCACAGGTTAAGATGTTCTTTTGATGTTGAGACATCATATGAGTGAATATGATGAGGCATGATGGATTTTCCAAGCTTGGGCATTCAAATGCAACTTGTGGAGTGATCCTAATGCTTAAAAACCCTAATTTGGAGTAAAGTGTAATTTACCCAAATTGTGGGTGAAATTTGTAAAGTACACCTTCTAGAGCATCTTATATGACTCTTGGCATCATTTAGAGTAGAAATGATGAAAGAGATACATCAATTAATAATCAGATAAGAAAAGTGATCTTTGTGCATGAAATTCACCATATATGGGTATGGAGATCTTTCATGTATGAACCCTAGTTGAAAGTTGACCTTCTTCACCTTTGGACCTTGGGTTTAAGATGAGTTTTGCTTAAGTATTAAAGGGAGAAACGTGGCTTATAATAAGGAGAAGGGACGTGCCTATAAGAAAGGAGGGACCTAATTAAGAAAAGGAGAAACTAGTTGTCCTTATGTTGGAAATGACCCCTAGATATACATATACACCCTTCCTTTGTTTGTAAAGGAACGTTTCCTTCACTTCCTTTCTTATTTCCTTGCTTAGACCGAATTAGGACAGAGCTCTGGAGAAGAGGAGGGCGACCAACCTGTTCTAGGTAAGAGAACACCACCTTCTAGCTTGAATTCATGGAGAAAATTCTTGTATAAGGTTGGTTTCATGGATAATTCACTTAGCTTTCTCGTTCTAGCCATCTTTTCCCAACCTTTCCTTGGAGAAACACCCTTGGCCGACCTGTGGAGCTCAATACACCATTATAGGCTTGAAGCTTGGAAGCTTGGAGCTCAAGGAACGACCTTAAGGCGGGTTTTATAACTTTAAACTCCTTGCTCTATATGCATATTTGTTCTTGCAATTTTAGCATTTAGTTCTCCTTCTACCTCCCTTCTTCCTTTCACTTTTGCAAGAAAAACGGTGGTATAACCAACCTTAACAGAGGTTGAAGAAGATGGGCGTGATTACCAAAGTTACTTTATCAAACGGTCTTGTTCCCCCCCCTCTCACCAAACCATTTGAAGGGCAAACGGGTTCACAAGGTCGGTTGGAGAAAATGGGTTCAACCCTTTTGAGGGAGTTGACCAGGTGTTGACCGTTTGGGATTCCTGTTCATAATCATGTAGGCTAATGACCCACCAAATTTGAGTGGTTAACTCCAAAGGAATCGTAGGATGAAGGCCAATCAATTAGGCAATCGAATTGAATTAAGTGCTGATTTTTCGAAACTGATTAACTTGAACTTTTTGGGAAAACGGGTTCAACCCATTTGAATGAGTTGACCAAGCATTGACCGTTTGAGATTCCTGTTCATAATATGTTGAATTTCATTCCTGCAAAGAATCAAAGTTAAATTCTTAACCAATTGAGAGTTGAAGGCACTTCAACATCCTAACCCTAATCGGGCTGAAATTGCTGTTTTCATATATAGATTTTGTTGAGTTTTGGGTTGAAGGACCCAAACGGTCTCAAGATCATTTGGGGGTTCCTCCAAACGGTCTCAAGACCGTTTGGGCACAACCCAAGACCGTTTTAAGGTCTAAAGTTGAGGTAATTTGATGGGTTGAAGGTCCAATTGTAATAAGTTGATGAATTGATAAAAATGCTGATTTTAGACCTAATTCAAGTTCAACCCTAATCCAACCAACTTGGTTTTTGGTAAAACTTTGGGCAAACGGTCTCAAGATCGTTTGGAGGTCATCCAAACGATGTCAAGACCGTTTGGGCCAAGTTTGGGCCCAATTGGAGTTCAATTGATAGGTTCAACCTTGATTTGATTCACATTGTTGAAAATTGATGATTAGCCGATTGGAGACCTTAATTGAGTTAGACTTAACTCTATTTGGCTTTCAATTGAAGGTCAAATTGGTGTCCAATTGATTGAGGCTCATTCTAATTGACTCAATTTGTAAGTGGTTAATAACGGCATGGCCAATTGAAGGCTTCAACATGGGAAATCCTTTTCAAACATAACCTTTGTTTCACTTTTTATGTCCATGTGGGTTGACACACGTTTAGGCTCAAACGGGTCCACACTCATTGAGGCTCAAATGGGTCCACACTCATTTAGGCTCAAATGGGTTGACACTCGTTTAGTCTCAAACGGGTCCACACTCGTTTAGGCTCAAATGGGTTGACACTCGTTTTGGCTCAAACGGGTCCACACTCGTTTAGGCTCAAACAGGTCCACACTCGTTTAGGATCAAACGGGTTCACACTCGTTTAAGCTTAAATGGGTCCACACTCGTTTAAGCCTAAATGGGTCCATACTCGTTTAAGGCTCAAATGGGTTCAAGGTCGTTTGAGATTAAAGGAGTTCAAGGTTGTTTAAAATTCAAACGGGTTGGAGGTTGAAGGTTGAAACCAATTGGAGACCTTCAAGGTTGTTTATACTTAATCACTTGAAGGTGTAAATGGTTCAATGATGATCTAATCTAAACCCTAATGGAAACTTAAGATATTAAGGGACTAAGTGACTAATGAATTGACCCATAATGATGATCAATGGGTAAATTACCAAAATGCCCTTGAAAGGTTCAATTGAGTGATACCTTGTTCTAATCAAATCCTAATCACTTGATAGTGGTGATTTGGTTTATGTTAATCAAAGATGACTTGACCCAACCTAATCTAGAGTGGTGTTATCACCATCTACTAGTAAGAGGAGAGAGAAAGTATCATAAGAGAGAGAAAGTACCCTTTTATGGTGGAGACTCAAGTAAAGTACCTTCAATACACATGAATGTGCATGATTAGGGTATGATCCACCTATGTGAGATCATAGAAACCCTAATTATGATAAATGATGAATCTTAACCTAAATCTGAGAGCATCAATGATGATGTTCCTCATACATGATGATGTTATGAGTTCAATTCACTGTAATGTGAATAGTAAACCCTAATTCTAGGGTGATGACATGTAATGTGAATAGTAAACCCTAATTCTAGGGTGATGACATGTAATGTGAATAGTAAACCCTAATTGATGAGAATCAGGGAACTTAGCTCTTATGGCAAGAGTGAAGGTATAATTCTTGAATTGAATTGCTTTTATCACTTGAATTAACCATGCAGGTCCTTAGATGAGGATAATCATATCCAGGTATGGATGATGATGCTACATTCATTGAAAGCATGTTGTTAGCTTTATGAATAGTAAAATATCTTGATGCCTTGTCAGTGGCATCTTATGAGATTAATGGGCTGTGAGAGCCATAAATACCATCAAGGTCATGCTTTAGAGGTGACTTGTGATGAGAATATTGAGAAATGATAATTGATGTGAGTTAGGCTTGTTACATTTAGTATTCTCCCTTCATAGCTGCTATGCTAATGTTATTGTTTGAAAAAAATGTATGAT
This sequence comes from Alisma plantago-aquatica, assembly GCA_963693085.1. Lineage (NCBI taxonomy): Eukaryota > Viridiplantae > Streptophyta > Magnoliopsida > Alismatales > Alismataceae > Alisma > Alisma plantago-aquatica. The sequence goes on along the minus strand of OY856409.1, from coordinate 128,275,276 downwards.
GTTAAAAGAATACTGAATGTACCTAACTAATCAAGTGTAATCATACCATGTAGAGCCCTGATCATAGATCCATCATTGTCAGAGATCAAATGATGGTGAAACAGGTTTTCCTAAGGGAATTCCTGGATCACATACTTTTGAGTATGTGGGGTATATGGATGTGTAGAACCTTACATCCTAGTGTAGGCATTGATGTAGATGTGTAATCCGTCAATCCTTCACTACAAATCCATACCGCATCAGTGGAAGGTAAACACGAAATCTCCTGATGACGAAGAAAGCACAGATACCGTATCAGTGGAAGGTAAACACAAAATCTCCTGATGACGAAGAGAGTACAGAATGCCACTGTAACTCTAAAATAGCGAAGGACCAGATTACCCTGGTAAGCTATAGTAGCAGAGACACAAGATGTCCTGCAAGTAATCCTCTTACTGACTGAGAAAGGTGAAGGTCATGAGAATCCGGCTCTTTCAATGACCTAGTATGATACCGAGGCACGTAACAGTGATCAGTTGGAGTATGAGTGGTATGCCTCATCTCCGCAGGGCATGATAATAATGTTTGAAAAACATAATCTACAGCGTAGTATACCTGTTAGAGATAACTACAAGTTAATTGATTGATGTTACACTGTATAGTGCATATGTTCTTCATGTTTCATAAATGTTGAACTCTTGCTTACTACCAAAACTGCTGTTGAATACTTTGAAAGCTTTTACTGCTTAAGTTATTCTTTGTTTTGCCTTATAAAGCTTCTAGTGGAGAGTTATAACTCCTGCTGGGACAATTATTTAAAATTGTCTCACCCCGTAGACTTCAACTTTTTAGGTGGTCGTCGAAGACGGAGGAATCGGTCTACAGGTGACCAGTCCCAGCAGCAGCAACACCAAGAGCAGCAATAAATCTCAAGTGGAGATTCAGCCTGCTATGTGGTGTAAATAGAGTCAGTCCTATGTGTCCTCTGTACTCTCAGGTCTTGGAGTTGTTGGTCTGAGTTTTTGTTATGATTCTTGAGATTTTGAATCATGATGTGTATAATTACTCAAGAAGTAATTTGACAGAGATGTAAACAGTTTATCTCCTTTCATGAATGAAGTTTTATGGTTTCAATGCTTTATCTCAAAAGGTTTTAATTTCCGTTAATTTTTGGTATTCCGCTGTTAATCGATTGCTTCCGCTAAGTTTAATTCGAAGTTATGTGTTAATCTCGGGTTTTGGAGATCAGAGCCCACAATTAAGTGGTATCAGAGCCCCAGGTTCGCTGAGTCTACAGAGGCATAGGACTTAGGATGTCGAGTCTATCCTTAGTGTTCCTTCCTTATCTAATAGAATCTTCTGCTCCTCAGGAGAAGAAGATACATAAGGATGGTAGAACCACATGATGAGTACGTGGCAGAGAGTAGTGCTAGTGCACCTCAAGGCAGTGCAAGGGTTCCAGAAATAGAACAGCCTGCACCTGAGCCACCCCGGGAGCCACCCCAGTTTGACCCAGCCGATATGGGTAACCCAGCAGTTTAGACAATGTTTGGGCAGTTTATGACTGTCATGACACACATAACCGACAGGATGCCCATGCCTGCACCTAGGGCACCTGTCCAGCCTGAAGGACAAGGTATAGGGAAGACGTTCGAGCGACTATGTCATGTCGGAGCTACCGAGTACTTTGGGACTGCCGACCCCGCAAATGCTGATTTGTGGTTGACAGAGTTGGAGAAGGCTTTCAGGATTCTTAATATCCCGAAAGCTGAGAAGGTTAGACATGTTGTCTATCTTCTCAAGGGAAGCGCTGGTCACTGGTGGAACATGGAAGAGCAAAAGAGACCTGGAATAGAGATCTCGTGGGAAGAGTTTCGCCAATTTGTTCATAGATATTTCCTGAAGACCTTCCTAGATGAGAAGATCTCTCAGTTTGAGAGATTGAGGTAGGGCATGATGAACATTAGCAAGTATGAAGCTAAGTTCATGGAGTTGTTGCGGTTCTGCCCGCACATGGCTGCCACAGAAGAGGAAAGAATCAGGAGATTCGAGAAGGGTTTGAATGTTGATATGTCAACCCCTGTGTCTGCCTTAGAAAACCGAGAGAGATTCTCTACCTTCGTTGAGTCATTCCAAAGGATAGAGAGATCTGTGGTTGAGAAGAGGCAAACCCAGAAAAGATATCTACAGTTCCAGGGTTCTTCATCTAGGGATTCCAAGAAACCTAGATTCTCTGCACCTAACCCTCCACCACCCAGATCGAGTTCTCAAACTCAATGGTCACCAAGTAGAGGTAGAGGATGGAGTCAACCGCCCCAAGGGACTCACAGTTCTGCATCGATGTCAGTCACTGGACCACCAAGACCCCCACAACTGGAGAGAAGTTGCTACAACTGTGGTAAGGTGGGACATTTGATGAAGGACTGCCGCTCTAAGCCTGTCAGTGTGATACAGTCTCCGAGACAAGGTCAACAGGGATCACAGAGAAGGTAATCTCAAGGAGCAGCTCAAGGACACGGGCAAGCGTCTCAAGCTGGATCATCAGCACCACCTCAACACCAGGCTACAACGAGGTTCTATGCTATGAACCCACCATAGGCAGTGGTCAATCCATAAGTAGTGGCAGGTCAGATGGAACTTTTATATTCTGATATGTCTAAATCTTGTGTAGTATCTGTTATGATTGACCCGGGTGCCACGCACTCTTTCATCACTCGAAGAGTGATTCGCAACTGCAATATGACTGTCAGTCATAGGGCAGATAGTTTGTTGTTGGAGACTTCGTTGAGAGGGTCTGCCGTTTTGTAGGAGGTATGTTCTCCCTGCATCCTCTTCTTTTTTGATCATCGCATTCAAGTGGATCTTATACCACTTGATATGCAAGGATTTGATATAATCCTAGGAATGGATACCTTAGAGAGGTATAGAGTTGTCTTGGATTGTGAGTCCAAGTTGGCTGTGTTTGCTGATGAAAGCAACACATGGATCTTTCAAGAAGAAAGAAAGATTCTACCCACCTGTCTTGTATCAGCTATGGTTGCTGATAAGCTGATGAGGCAAGGATGTTATGCATTCTTGGCCCATGTGGTAGATGTTACCAAGGAGAGTCCCAATCCTGTTGAAGTTCCTATATTCAGGGAATTCGAGGATGTGTTTCCTGAAGAACTACTTGGTATACCACCACCTCGGGAGATTGATTTTGAGATCAATTTGGTCCCAGATACGAAACCCATAGCCCAGACTCCGTATAGGATGGCGCCTGCCGAGATGGCAGAACTCAAGAAACAACTTCAAGAGTTACTTGAGAAAGGTTTCATCCGACCGAGTACCTCACCTTGGGGTGCTCCGGTTTTGTTTGTTAAAAAGAAAGATGGGTCAATGCGGTTGTGCATTGACTACAGACAACTCAATAAAGTAACAATAAAGAACAAGTATCCTTTGCCGAGGAGTGATGATCTTTTTGACCAGTTGCGTGGTGCAACAGTCTTCTCAAAGATAGATTTGAGATCTGGATATCATCAACTCCACATTAAGGACAAGATATGGTCACTATGAGTTCACGGTTATGTCATTTGGACTAACTAATGCACCAGCTGCATTTATGGAACTCATGAATAGAATCTTTTGACCTTTCCTTGATCAGTATGTTGTCGTCTTCATAGATGACATTCTGATTTATAGTAAGGATGCTCAGTAGCATGAGCAACACTTTGCCAAACTTTGACCTTGCTAAGAGAACATAAGCTATACGCTAAGTTTAGCAAGTGCGAGTTCTGGTTACCTGAAGTGTCTTTTCTTGGACATGTGGTATCTGCCTCAGGTATTCGTGTTGACCCTAAAAAGGTAGAATCTGTTCTACAATGGGAACAACCGAAAACACCGAAGGAGATTAGAAGTTTCTTGGGGTTAGCTGGTTACTATCGAAGGTTTATTAAGAATTTCAGTTCTATAGCCTTACCTTTGACCAAGTTAACCCAGAAAGATGTTCCTTTTTCTTGGAGTGATAAGTGTCGACAATCTTTCCAACTGTTGAAGGAGAGGTTGACAAGTGCACCTGTGCTTGTGCTACCTGAGCAAGGAAAAGGATATGTAGTCTTCTGTGATGCCTCCAAGAATGGACTTGGATGTGTGTTGATGCAGGATAAACAAGTGATTTCTTTTGCTTCCCGACAGCTTAAGAAGCACGAGGAGAATTATCTGACACACGATCTGGAGTTAGCTGTTGTGGTTCATGCCTTGAAAAACTGGAGGCATTATCTCTACGGAGAAACATTCCAGATATTCACAGACCACAAGAATCTTCAATATATCTTCTCTCAGCATGAGCTTAACATGAGGCAACGTCGCTGGATGGAGTTAATCAAGGACTATGACTGTACGATTGATTACCATCCGGGCAAGGCGAATGTGGTTGCAGATGCCTTGAGCAGGAAATCAGCAACATCAACCATGGATAGAGCACAACTAAGTTCTTTAGTATGCTCTAGGAGAGATATGCTTATCTCTTTAAGGCAAAACAATGTACAGCTGAAGGTGTCATTGTTAGCCAGTTTGTTAGCTGAGATGCATATTAAACCTACTCTAAGAGAGCAGATAAAGGAGGCACAGTTAGAGGATGCTGCAGTTCAACATATCAGGTCTGAGTATGGTGACGAAAAATGAGATGGTTTCCATGACTCATATGACCATGTGGCATGCTATCATGGGAGGATGATAGTGCCAGATGTGGATAACCTGAGGAAGCTAGTCCTGGAAGAAGCTCATTCTTCAATGTATGCTATGCATCCAGGGAGCACCAAGATGTATCGAAATTTGAAAGATATGTATTGGTGGCCCGGGATGAAGAAGGATGTTGCAGAGTTTGTGATGAGGTGTCCAGTGTGTCAGCAGGTTAAGGCTGAGCACCAGAAGCCTGCAGGAACAATGCAACCTTTACCCATACCACAGTGGAAGTGGGACCATGCGACCATGGACTTTGTTGTTGGCCTACCCAGGACAAGCAAAGGACATGATTCCATTTGGGTAATTGTTGATAGGTTGACAAAGACAGCGCATTTCTTGCCTGTCAAAACAACCTATTCTGCTGAGAGGTTATCCCAGTTGTATGTGCAAGAGATAGTGCGGTTGCATGGAGTTCCTATCTCTATAGTTTCTGACAGAGGTCCCTAGTTCACAAGTCATTTTTGGGAGCAGTTACACAGAGCCTTAGGCACCAAGTTAAGGTTTAGTACAACCTTTCACCCACAGACTGATGGACAGTCTGAAAGGACTATACAGACCTTGGAAGACCTGTTGAGAGCATGTGTTCTCCAGTTTACCGGGAGTTGGGATCTACACCTGAGCTTGATAGAGTTTGCCTATAACAATAGCTATCAACATAGTATTGATATGGCACCGTATGAAGCCTTGTATGGTAGACGTTGTAGATCACCTTTGTGTTGGTATGAGACTGGTGAGCACCAGTTGTTAGGTCCTGATCTTGTGCAGCAAACTACAGAGAAGATTAAAGTTATACAACAACAACTTAAGACTGCACAGGATAGGCAGAAGTCGTATGCTGATAAACGTCGTAGACCCATAGAGTTCTAGGTTGGAGACAGAGTGTATCTCAAGGTCTCACCGTGGAAAGGAGTCCTTCGTTTTGGAAGAAAAGGGAAGTTAGCTCCTAGATTTATGGGACCTTATCCAATCGTTGAGAGAATTGGAAAGGTAGCCTATAGACTAGAGTTACCTCAGGAGTTGCAGAAGTTACATCCTATTTTTCACATTTCCATGCTGAGGAAATGTCACCCCGACACCGAGTCAGTTCTACAACCTATGGAAGTAGAATTGAATGAAGATATAACATATGAGGAGGGACCAATGTCCATTCTTGATAACAGAATTAAAAAGTTAAAGAAGAAAGATATAAGTCTTGTGAAAGTCCTCTAGAACCACCGTGGTGTTGAAGAAGCCACTTGGGAACTAGAGGATGAGATGAGAAGGAAATACCCTACTCTTTTCTCTTAATGCGTTTTATCGATTTCGGGGACAAAATCCTTGTAAGGGGTGGATAATTTGTAACATCCCTGACCTGGGTTATAACATAACCCTGGAAGTTTTGCCTAAATTATGTAATTAAACACCTGTGAGTATTCTCTGGCATGTAACTAAGTTCCTAAAGGAACATATACTTTCAATTTTGCTCCTTTATAAACAAAGTTGTAGCATTGTTTTGTAATGCAGGGACCCATGTGCAAGTTACCCGGTTTAAGAGTTTAACTTGCAATTTCATAGGTTAAGATGTTCTTTTGATGTTGAGACATCATATGAGTGAACATGATGAGGCATGATGGATTTTCCAAGCTTGGGCATTCAAATGCAGCTTGTGGAGTGATCCTAATGCTTAAAAACCCTAATTTGGAGTAAAGTGTAATTTACCCAAATTGTGGGTGAAATTTGTAAAGTACACCTTCTAGAGAATCTTATATGACTCTTGGCATCATTTAGAGTATAAATGATGAAAGAGATACATCAATTAATAATTAGATAAGAAAAGTGATCTTTGTGCATGAAATTCACCATATATGGGTATGGAGATCTTTCATGTATGAACCCTAGTTGAAAGTTGAACTTCTTCACCTTTGGACCTTGGGTTTAAGATGAGTTTTGCTTAAGTATGAAAGGGAGAAACGTGGCTTATAATAAGGAGAAGGGACGTGCCTATAAGAAAGGAGGGACCTAATTAAGAAAAGGAGAAACTAGTTGTCCTTATGTTGGAAATGACCCCTAGATATATATACACCCTTCCTTTGTTTGTAAAGGAACGTTTCCTTCACTTCCTTTCTTATTTCCTTGCTTAGACCGAATTAGGACAGAGCTCTGGAGAAGAGGAGGGTGACCAACCTGTTCTAGGTAAGAGAACACCACCTTCTAGCTTGAATTCATGGAGAAAATTCTTGTATAAGGTTGGTTTCATGGCTAATTCACTTAGCTTTCTCGTTCTAGCCATCTTTTCCCAACCTTTCCTTGGAGAAACACCCTTGGCCGACCTGTGGAGCTCAAGACACCATTACAGGCTTGAAGCTTGGAAGCTTGGAGCTCAAGGAACGACCTTAAGGTGGGTTTTATAACTTTAAACTCCTTGCTCTATATGCATATTTGTTCTTGCAATTTTAGCATTTAGTTCGCCTTATACCTCCCTTCTTCCTTGCACTTTTGCAAGAAAAACGGTGGTATAACCAACCTTAACAGAGGTTGAAGAAGATGGGTGTGATTACCAAAGTTACTTTATGAAACGGTCCTGTTCCCCCCCTCTGACCAAATCGTTTGAAGGGCAAACGGGTTCACAAGGTTGGTTGGAGCAAACGGGTTCAACCCGTTTGAGGGAGTTGACCAGACGTTGACCGTTTGGGATTCCTGCATCCCTTCTCCGCAACTTGATCTCGGCCTTCCATCTGTCACAGCCCTGGCCTCTTCACAGGTTCAGTGTTTGACGGTATCTTTCCTGAGGGGTTCTTCACCAGTTCGGCCATTTGAGCTAATTGTTGGTCAATCTGGCGCTGGTGCGTCTGCATATCTGCCAGTTGAGCCTGCAATGAGTTTAAGACGCCTGAATTTGATAAAGTGCTCTACACCAAATGATTGTTAATCGTAGGGAAAAGCTACCATGTACCCATGTAATTGCAACACAAGGCTTCGTGGACTTTGAAACCTATGGATGTGGATATGGAAGCCGTCGTAGTGAGAAGAAAGCAACAACTCAATGAATTAGAAGAAATGAAGCATGAAGCCTATGAGATGTGCAAGAGTTACAAAGAAAGATTCAAATTCTTGTATGATAGGTTGTACAAGAAGAAGTCTTTTGATCCTGGGCAATGTGTATGGATGTACAATTATAGACTAAAATTCTTTCTTGGAAGCTTAGGTCAAGATGAGAAGGACCATGTCAAGTCAAGCATATATATATACATATAGAGCTATTGTGATACATGATAAGGAAGGTGCTAACGAATTCACAGTGAATGACCAAAAATTAAAAGCTATCATTAAAGTTGGGCTTGAAAATGCCAATCAAAGTTTTGACATTTTTATGTTGATTGCAGAAATTTCTATTCATGAAAAGATGTGCTTGAAACATGAGAAGTCAATTTACTATGGGTATGACACTTTTAGGTACTCAAGAGGATGAGTGGTTCAAGAATCAATAAACCTGATTGAAGGCATAAAAATTAGAGCTAGTGGGAGGCAACCACCTAGTTTTGGGAACTTTTGCACCCAACCTTAAATTTGTCATACTTTTTTGTTAATTTTCACAGGTTACAAGAAATACACACACAATGTTTGATAATCTTTGTTTGAGTTTTGAAGTGTGATAGGAAAAAAAGTGAGAGTTTGATCAAAAGGGCTAAAATAAGTGAAAATGAGTAAATAATATCTTCTGTGGATCAAAAAAATTGTCTGAGATATGAATGTTTGCAAGATTTGTGAAAAAGTGAAGTTTTTGGACCAACAAGGTCTAGAACGAATGTTTTACCAAGGAAAAATCATTCTACAAGAATTTTACAGGGGAAAAACTCAAGTTTGGGGCTGACCAACACAACCGTGCTGGACAGAATAGTGAGCACGACCTAAAATTAGACCAATTATACACTTCATCTTCCTACCTAGGGTCCTGGATCATGACCTATAATTAGACCATCTAGATCCTAACAAGATCACATCTACAATCTTAGATTATGACCTTGAACTGGACTACCTTTGTGCTTTTGTGCCCACATTCAAAATCTTGGACAATGACCTAAAACATGACCATGATCTTTTGGTCAACTACATAGATAAGGAGAAGCCAAGCCAATGCTTCCTCCTCGCTGACCATTCATCGCATACAAGGTGAAGAAAATCCCAAGATGGCGCTTCACCAGAACAACCATGCTGGCCCGACCCCGCCACTTAAGTTGGGATTTATTTCAGAAACAATATGATCATTCTTCATTCCACCACAAATAGAGTGTTTGTTCCACATAGTGGAGACTTAGGGCGTGGCCTCCAACCCCAATCACTCTAATCTTCATTCCTAAGATCCGTTTAAGATTCATTGAGCTCCCAAAGATCTGGTTCTACCTCCAAATCCACATTCCAACCCTTATCCACCTCCATTTCTCCACCTCTAAAGAAAATATGACCATCCCCAACTTTATGTATTCCACCAAAATTCTTCTCCAAAATCCTTGTAGATTGAAGACGATGTGCAAGGCAGTGAAGAAGGGGGTTCCGAAGTGGCATCCAAGCCATCATGAAAAGAAAAGACCGTACAAAGAGAGCTTCAAACATCACCCCACATTCCCATAGTCCCACTCCATCATTTTCAAACTCCATTTATAGATCCCTTTCACATTCAACATCCATGAAGGTCTCTCTCCTCATGTCTTCTTGTAGCCCCGACTCCTAAGATCCAAACTACGACAACCATGAGGAGGAGGATGAAGAATAGATTGAAAATTTTGTCAATTTAGTTGGAGTTGATGCTCTAACCCAAGAAAGAAGGAGCAAGGAGGCTACTACCACCTTGTCTTCATGCGTGCCTCAATGGTCTACCCCAGGAAGACACTCTAGATCTTCAACACTAATGCACGCTAAACAACAACCACAAGAAGGAGGTTATTGATTGAAGAATAGGAAGACAACACACCAACTGAGATGGTATCCCTCAACTAGGAAGCAAGTTTGGGGTTACATGATAATCAAGAAGAGAAAGGTGGCAACACTAAAAGTGAGAAAGTGGAGGAGGATCCACTAGACATGATTTCAAGGTTGGAGGTAGAGAGGATGAAGATCTTGGGGAAATAACCTGAAGGGTCCACCTTGGCATAAAAGCAAAGAAGAAGATTTTTGTGAAGCCTCTCCACCTGAGTACATGACAAGGAGGGTAAACCCTACTAGATATGATTGTGTGTCTACTATGCAGGCTCTAGGGATCCATACTCAAGCAATATTGCAATCAATGGGTTTGTACACATACTGATAATGGTAGAAGATACAACTATTTAGTGATGTGAAAAGACTTCACCAGTCAAGAAACCTTTGCAGTGGGAAAGTCTAAGATGAGCAAACTATATAACCTTGCCACGAGATATCTCTAAAAGATTCTAGATAATACCATTTGTGGATGATATGATAATTAAGGCTGCTTATCATAAAAGGATTTGTTTGTAGTGACAATGATGACGAGTGATAAATATGTCAACTTAGGGGCAATGATGTTAGATCATTTAAAAAAAAAACCCTCTAAGAGCAAGAATCCATTCATAATTGGGGGGGGGTGTTAATCACTACCATTGCTCTAGCCATAGATTGTGATATAGAAGGGCTCACAAAAGCTGAATGGAGCAAGTTTGTTGATTTGAGCTACCTTGCACAACCCTAGATGATATCCCTATATAATAAAACTATCATTTATAACAAACTCTGGGTACCTTGGAATAACTTTAGAGTTTCCCTATCATTCCACTATTCTTGTTGATAATATGGGGTCAATGAATGATTTCCTAGAAGTGCTTACCAACTGGGAAAGTTGACATCCATGAGAAGGCTATAAGGCTCCACTAGTTGACCTACCCAAAGGAGAAGAGGAGACACATATTCTAGAATAGCGACATATCCTTGAGCAACCACACCACATAAGAGTGAGACATGATGACTTTTATGCACATCCACCTCTAGAAAATGCATACGACATGTCTGCTATTTGTGCATAGTTGAAGGGAATTTAAAAGAAACAAGATGCCATATGGTTGGACAACCAACAAATGCATCACCAAATCGACCACACATATTTCTTTCAACACTCGCATGTTCAAAGAAACCTCCCATGGGGGGAGGACTTCTAGGTTGCACTATCATGTTACCGGGAGACATATCCACCTTGACATGTGGATTATTGGGGCAGTTACTACCAAAATCCTCCACCATATGGGGGACCACCACAAGATCCACAGTCATAGTAGTGACATCTAACCTATCATTCCTAGACTTCAGTTTCATGCCGATGACATCATTATTCAAAAGTTTGGGGTGGTATGGAAGTACATGCCTCTTTTTAGTTTCATTTTGTTATGCTTGTTTCACCATGTCCCAACCTAATTTTGGTAATTGATGTTTGCAACACCTCTATCTAGTGTATAGTTTTACTTTCTTTGCATACATGCATACATATAATTTAATTTCTTGCATCTTTGCTGAGTTTTTCAAAAACAATTGTGCCTTTTTCCATTCCATGCTGCACAATGCATTTCATGTAGGTTTTGGAAAATTTTGGTGTGTTTCTAGCTAGGATTCTCTTATTAATTGCTTATTTCTCCTAGTGTAGGTTTATATGCGACTGAAGGTAGTTTGGCATCATTTTGACCAATTTTCCCAAACTTAATTTTACTTGCCTAATAGTGTCTTTCAACTAAATATCTACCTATTGTGATATGAATGGCTAGAATTGGGACAATGCATCCCATTGATGATCTTTTGGATAAATGATTCATATGATGAAAATTTTCATGTCCTCCAAGCCGCTTGCAAATAGTTGACATTTTTAATAAAAGTATGATCCTTGCAAGCCTTGAATGCTTGAGGTTATTCATTCAATGTGGAATGAGTGTAATTATATTTCTCAATGTATGTGTGGTTTGTCTTTTGGTGAATGTTACATGGATTAACTTTCTTGAATGAAAACATATAGGGATCTTCATCACTTATGACCTCTCTTTGACCCAAGATTTCTTCTATCATCTTCTTACCTCTCTGCGTCACGAAAGGATTCCAAAAGTGCACACATTATCCTTGGCCACCCTCCAAAAGTTTGGGGTGGACATATCCATACCACCTTGCTTCTTCCAATCATCATATACCCTCCTTACATATGGTATAGAGAAAAAGAAAAAGAAACAAGAAACAAGGTATGATTCTATGTAATAACCTCTGAAGAAAAGAAAAAAAGATGAATGCTCCCACATAATAGAACTCCACTCCCTTCCATGACACTTTCTTCTCTTTTTATGCATATTAGGGCTAGGGTAAATCAACTCTATCCCACACACCCCTACACAAGGCATGCGGGTCATGAGAGGTGAAATGAAGTGTGTTATGGAGTTCTAGAAAGTGAAAAAATTATGAACAATTTGATGTATGCCATGCATGATATGGTCTACCCAGAGAATTATGAAAGTTGCATCACTTAAATGTGTTGTTTATATCCCATATTCGAAGTTCTTGTGTTAAATGCTTGAATCACATTGAAAAATACAAAAAATGAATAGAGAGTAGTGGATTGCATGCCTAATTCTACACACAAACTTACTTTAGCCAATGAAAACCATGATGATTGCATTCTTCCCATGTTTCTTGAATGAAGTGAAAATGAGATTAAGTTAGAGAATACTTGAGACAAGTATGTTTTAATTTTAGGGTGGTGATGCAACCCTATTTTAGGGCTTCAACTTGTGCCTTTTTTTACTTTAATCACATAAAAACATGTTATAGTGCATGCTACTCCTCCCAATAAATGGTTTACTATCAAATTTAGTTATGGATGTTCTTTGTATGTTTTTAGGTACTTGAACGACACTTTGGATGGAAGGAGCATGATATAAGGGTTCCTCCACCAATGGAGGACTAAGGAGGGTCCAAGAGTTTGCCAAACCTACTCCTAGTGGCCAAGGGTAGACTTAGAGTAAAGAACTTCAAGGATGGTCAAATGAAGATCAAAGTGCAAGCAAAAGCTCGCAGTACAACTGTGGTACAATGGAACTAACGTGCTTCCCAAGCCAAAACAGTAGTTAGATCATAGACTTGAAGTGGCCTAGGACAAGTCCAGTAGCACGACCCTTCCAGAAGACCCCATCACGGATGTGTTAGCCAGAACAACCATGTTGCCCAAAGTCTAGTAGGTCCGTGCTAAGCGAGAATGATCAAGCTCAAACCCTACCAACATGGCCGTGCTTCTCAACACGACCGTTCTACCAGCCTCAAAGATCCACCCTCAACTATTATTACTATCATTCCTTAACATGCCCATTCTCTCCCAATACAACTATGCTACCCTTCCTCCACCACATCCATTATGCCTAGAACGATCGTGCTACCATCAAACCCTAGTGCATTTTCCCACAACTATGCTACCCTTCCTCCACCACGTCCATTATGCTTAGAATGGTCATGCTGCCATCAAACCCTAGTGCATTTTCCCACTATTTTTCCTATTCCATCCCCACTTAACACTAGGCTTCGCATACCACTACATATATAATAGTGGTGATTGGTATCAAAAGGGGAGTCTTGCTAGCATTTACTACCACATTCAACCCCCCACCTACTGCCACTTCATTTCCACCATATTCCCCCTCTAAACCCTAGTTTTCTAGGTTTTTGGATACATCCATCCACATTTCCATGCCATCCAACCACCAAGGAGGGAGGAGGATGAGTTATTGTTGTTGGAGGTGAAGAAGAAGAGGACTTCCTCAAGATTCCATAGCTATTCCCCTCTCTACTTCTTATTCTTTTGCTATTTTTTGTTACATGAGTATCTAAGCCCCCCCAGGTGGATCGTCTAGGGTTAAAATTTGACTTTGATACCATGATGGAGGAAAGTAACTTGTAAACTCTACAATTTCGTTTGATATTGAATGTGTTCTACTTCTGTGATACACCGTTCGAACAAAGCGTTATTAACTAAACTAACTGATGCGGAAGCGTTTCGTTAGTAGCAGAATTACTGAAAATCACTAAAAATTAAAACTTTTTGCACTGAGAATCACAAACTGAAAAACTCTTTCATAAAGAACCAAAGTAAGTTATTTACATTCTGATACATCCGTTCATCTCTGTATCATCCCATCTTGAGAGTCATAAACATTGACTGCCCTGTTAAACTGTACATGAGCAGTATACAAAAATCTCGAGGCATCAAGCCAAAAATATCAAATCTAACTCAAACCATCTACTGACTCCTAGGACCTGAGAGTATAGAGATGACACATAGGACTCTCTATATACAGACCCTAATAGACAATGTCTCCACCTGAAGATCATTGCTGCCCTTATTGTTGCTGTTGTTGCTGCTCACCCACTGAAGGGTTTCTTCTTCCTCAGCGTCTACCTAAAAAGTTGAATCCCACAAGGGTGAGACAATTGAAAATTGTCCTAGCGAGAGATATAACTCTCCGCCAGAAGCATTGTTATTGCTGATAATAGAATAGCACTGAGCAGTAAAATTATAAATATTCAACAGTAGATAATTCATTGAATAAGGTATGCAGAGCAGTATTCTCTATGCAATCATTTCAATTATAACTTGATTAAGAAACAAGCCATACATTTAATAAGAAATATGAAGAACATGTATATTAATTATCCAACTAGGACATATTAAATAAAGTATCATCAAACATTGATTCTCGTTGTTCAACCCTAGAAATTATGCTACACGGCTGATTACATTTTACAAACATATTTATGCCCTGAGGAGATGAGGTATACCGCTCATACTCCAACCGACCATTGCGAAATTGAAATCAGTACCATACATAGGTCATCAGAAGAGCCGGATTTCTATGACCTCATCATCCTCAGTCAGTGTGAGGAACAACATGCAAGACATCTTGTGTCTCTGCTAAAATTAGCTTTCCAAGGTATTCTGGCAATTTCGCTATTAGAGTTACAGTGGTGTGCTGTACTCTCTTCGCCATCGAGGGATTTCTTGTTTATCTCACATCGATGCGGCATTAACATCATCATCAGGAGATTAGTGATACATCATCCTGGCATATACATATAATGAAGGATTGAGGGATTTAATGTTTATCTCACATCAATTCCTCCATTAGGACGTAAGGATATTCGCGTCCATAACCCCCACATACTCAAAAGTATGCTCTCCAGGAGTTCCTTAGGAAAACCTGTTTCACCATCATCCAACTTCTGACGATGATGGATCTATGGTCAGGGCTCTACATAATATCATTTCACTTGATTATTTAGGTACATTACAACATTCTTTTAGCATCATGCATGTTTTCAAGCATAAACCATTATAACAGATGCCATAAAGAAAGAGTACTATCTTATCAAGTTCATTTCATAGCTTTATAAACATTGGGATCTCAATCCCTTATCAATTCATCATCATGATTCAAGAATATGGGTGTACAAACCCTTATATCATCAAATCACTTGTTACCACCTTAACAGGTAACACAATGCCATCAGGTTATTTGACAGTGTAAACAAAATAGTACCAATGCAAGTATTTCACTTGGCTCATACAGCATGTCAGTCTCTTTTGTTACCTTTTTGCTAGGCAACATAGCATATCATTGCTTACAAAACTTATAAAGTACTTTCATTAAACAAAGCATCATAGCACTCACCTGGCTATGTTCAATATGTCATAAAACCTACATGATTAGTACATATGATAGCAGATACATTTATTTCATATCAGCATAATGCAAAACAATGATAACGTCACTATTCAAGGGTTGCACCACTATGCCCTTATTAGGCTTAGGGTTTCCCTTTTCATTTAAATTAGGGTTAATCATCCCCTAAACTCAATTAGGATTAATGACTTATCATTTCATTATCCAATCATAGAGCTTCATGCTATAAAGCATAACCCAGAATTAGGGTTTATCATTTTCATATACTTATTTGGAATTAGGGTTTACTATTCAGATTGCATCACCCTTGATTATGGTTCATGTTCAACATACCCTAAATTAGGGTTTACTATCCACATCACATCACCCTAGGTTAGGGTTTACTATTCACATCACATCACCCTAGGTTAGGGTTTACTATTCACATCACATCACCCTAGGTTAGGGTTTACTATTCACCCCAAGTAGGAGTGATCATCAAATCACTTGAATTAAGGTTTATCATGTCATCACTATGAATTGAGATCATACCATCACCATGTATTAAGATTACTTCCAATAATACCCTCAATTAGGGTTATGATTCATAAACCTTCGTAATTAGGGTTTCATGATCTCACTATCATGGATCATTCGCTAATTAGACATCTATTCATAATGAGAATCCATTACATAATTATCATTTATGTAGGTAATCCTTTCTCTCTCATCCTTTATAGGATGATGTTTACTTCAGCCTTGATTAGGCTAAGTCAACTCAACATGAAAGAGAATTGACATCATGGGTTATGTCATTACCATTATGATCATTAAGGCTTAACTACTTATTGGATATTAATCACATTATCCCATTAATATACAAGTACCATAATCATCTTTGATTGCATCTTGTATTAAACAATTAACCAACTTAACCTTTAACCACTTTAAGTATCCATGCGGTTTTGGATAATTATTCATCAAACGATCCTAGATACAAAGGCCCCAAACGACCTTGACCACAAACATCCAAATGGTATAAGACCATTTAGACCTCCATGCGGTCTTGCACAACCACTAAGACCGTTTGGTGAAATAGGTAGTGAAGACCGTTTGCCCAAAGTTGACTTTTGAAACCGCATGAACTTGATCGATTTGGAAACCGCATGAACCGAAACGGTTTGGGTTCATTTGGTCCCAAACGGTCTTGAGACCATTTGGACTCAAACAGTCTTGAGACCGTTTGGTCCAAACCCCCTCAAAACCACAAGGACCAAAAAGGGTCTCAACCACCTCAATCAATTTAGGGTTTCCAAGATCGATTCCTTCAATGATTGTAATCATGTTATCACTCATCAATTGGACTTGTCACCACACTTCAATTAAGTTAATTAGGTCAACCTTCAACTGATTTCACCCTCAATTGACCCTCAATTAATCATCAATCAGGGTTTGAATAAATTGAATTAGGGTTTGGGAACGTTGATCCTTCAATGTTGATTATTGTTGAACCAATTACTTGAAATTATTAGATTACCATCCAAATTGGGCATGACCTGACCCCAAACGGTCTTGACGTCGTTTGGATGACCTCCAAACAGTCATGAGACCGTTTTCCCAAGTCAACATCAAAATACAAGTCAACCATTTAGGGTTTGGTTCATTGGATTGATCACCATATCAACATTTGATTGCTCTTCAACATAGCATCATTAGATCTTCAATCACCTAATCATAGTCAACCCTAGACCTCCAAATGGTCTTGGATGATCACCAAACGGTCTTGGGACCGTTTGGATGACCTCCAAATGGTCTTGAGACCGTTTTCTCATCACATCATCACTAACCATGTCATTCAATTAGGGTTTAAATCCTAGGATTGGTCGCCAAATCAGCAATTGATTATACTTCAACTTAATATCTTTGGACCTTCAATTGCTCAACCATACTTAACCCTAAACCCCCAAATGGTCTTGGGTGATCACCAAACGGTCTTGAGACTGTTTGGGTGATCCCCAAACAGTTTTGAAACCATTTGGGTCAATCAACCCAAGTTCAAACTCAATCAATAATCAAATCAGCACTTAACCCGATTAGGGTTTTGGTGATTGTTGGACCTTCAATTAGTGAACCAATTGAAGTTAATTAATAATTATTGATGGAGAATTGACCTACATTATTCTCAACAGGTCTCGAAATGGTCAATGTTTGGTCAAAGCCACCAAACGGTCTTGGACCGTTTGCTTCTATGCGGTTTAGTGAAACTGTTTGCATTCAAACGGTTTGAAACCGTTTGCTCCCAAACGGTTTGGGAAACCGTTTGAGCACAAAAGCAAACCGTTTGGTAAAGTAACTTTTTGGATATTTATCTAGGATGATGTCACCTTCGTCTTCCTCTATTCTACCAAGAACTGTTGCTGTTCTTCATGGAAGTTATAGCAAGAACTCACAAGAGTATAAAAGGAAGAAAAGTAACCAACAATTCTTATAGAAAAGAGTGCAATACTAATGCTTAGGAGTTAGAGTTATAAAACCCGCCTATAGAACTGATCCAAAGCTCCAATATCCATGGTTTTAATGGTGGATGGAGTTTCAGCAGTTGTCCAAGGTCCGTCCTTCAACTTTTGGGTGAACAAGATGGCTAGAAATGAAAACCGTGTGAAGAAAACCATTAATCAAGCCTTGTTTTAGGGTTTCCACCATGAATCCGAGGTAGATGATGAATAAAACTTACCAACAGGTTTGGTCATCCTTCCTCTGCTCCAGATATCTCCTTTGGTCGGCCAAAGCAAGGTGAAAAGAGAAAGAAACTAAGGGAACAGTTCTCATGTGTATTGCAAAAGATATACATAAGAGATATGTATATGGGTTTTTAAGGAAATAGAACAAAGTGAGTTATCTTCTTTAATTTCAATTAATTTCCACCAAAGCTTCCTCCATTCCTTGGCCACATAGCCACCTTCTATTTTACTTGCAAAACTTTCTCCATTATCCAAGAAATAATGGAAAAAGGAACTAAGCACCTTAATTAGTTTAATATTAATATCCATTCTTTTATTGGAAATTGTTTTATATTATATTAATGTGAATGGCTTCAACTCAACCAAGATATTTTTGTGCCCAAGCATGGCACAAGATATTACAAACTATAGCAAACACATCCGTCAACTTTTGGTTGAAGGGCTCCTTAATTAATATATTTCTTTTTGCACTAAATTATATTAAAGAGCCATTTGTGCTTAAATCTTGATTACTTTAATGTCAAGATTCTCTCTCCTCCAAGATAATTCAAATGAGGCGCCCTTCTCATTTTATTCACTCTACTTGATTACAAGCAACATGAGAGACCCTATAGAAGTGGTATTTTGCATATTGAACCCTAGGTTTTGGGTAATTTGCACATTACACCAAAACTAGGTTTTAATGCACAAGGTTTGCTCTACAAGCTTTATTTTGGTGCCCAAGCTTGTGGAAACCATTACACTACATAATATTCATTCATATGATGTCTGAACATCAGAGGAACATATTATTATGTGCAATTTGCAAGTTAACCCCTCAAGCTTGGGTAATTTGCACTTTAGTCCAAAAGTAACAAAATAATGTTTCAACATTATTCAAAAAGGACTGAAATTGAAATATAAGTTCCTCAAAAGCCTTAATTACTTTTCAAACTATAAGAGAAAGCATCTAATCAACTTAATTAGGAAAAACACCTAGGGTTAGTACATAACCCAGGTCATGGATGTTACAAATTATCCACCCCTTACAAGGATTTCGTCCCCGAAATCATCAATAAAACATTTTAAGAGAAAAGAGTAGGGTATTTCCTTCTCATCTCTTCCTTTAGTTCCCACGTAGCTTCTTCAATGCCACAGTGATTCCAGAGGACTTTCACAAGACTAATGTCTTTCTTCTTCAGCTTCTTGATTCTTCTATCGAGAATCAACACAGGTCCTTCAATATAAGATATATCATCGTTCAATTCTACTTCCATAGGCTGCAGAACTGTTTCTGTGTCAGGATGACATTTCCTTAGCATGGAAATGTGGAGCATTGGGTGCAACTTTTGCAGCTCAGGTGGTAATTCCAGCTTATAAGCTACCTTTCCAACCTGTTCAATGATTGGATAAGGCCCCATAAATATAGGATCTAACTTTCCTTTCCTTCCAAATCTAAGAACTCCTTCCCAGGGTGAGACCTTGAGGTACACTCTGTCTCCAACCTAGAATTCTAAAGGTCTACGACGCTTATCAGCATAAGATTTCTGCCTATCCTGTGCATTCTTTAACTGCTGTTGTATTATTTTAATCTTCTCGGTGGTCTGCTGTACAAGATCAGGACCCAAAAGTTGATATTCACCAGCTTCATACCAACATAGGGGAGATCTACAACGTCTACCATACAAAGCTTCATAAGGTACCATGTCAATGTTGTGTTGATAGCTATTGTTGTAGGCAAACTCTATCAAACTTAGATGCAGATCCCAACTTCCTATAAATTGGAGGACACATTCCCTAAGCAAGTCCTCTAAGGTTTGTATAGTCCTTTCTGACTGTCCATCAGTCTGAGGATGAAAGGCTGTACTAAACCTCAACTGTGTGCCTAAGGCTTTATGAAGTCGCTCCCAAAAATGACTCATAAACTGGGGACCCCTGTCAGAAATAATGGTAACTGGGATCCCATGCAACCGCACTATCTCATTTACGTATAACTGTTCCAACTTCTCAGCAGAATAGGTTGTTTTGACAGGTAAGAAATGTGCTGGCTTTGTCAACCTATCAACTATTACCCGGATGGAATCATGACCTTTGGCTGTTCTGGGTAAACCAACCATAAAATCCATGGTCACATGATCCCACTTCCACTGTGGTATGGGTAAAGGCTGTAGTGTTCCTGCAGGCTTCTGATGTTCAGCTTTAACTTGCTGACATACTGGACACCACATAACAAACTCAGCAATGTCCTTCTTTAAACCAGGCCACCAATACATATCTTTCAAGTTATGATACATCTTGGTGCTTCCTGGATGCATAGCATATATTGAAGATTGGGCTTCTTCCAGGACTAACTTCCTCAAATCATCAACATCTGGTACTATCATCCTACCATGATAACAAGCTACTTGATCATCCGAATCATGGAAACCATCTTGTTTTTCACTACCATACTCTGATCTAATCAACTGAACTACAACATCAGCTTGCTGTGCCTCCTTAATCTGTTGTCTCAGAGTAGGTTTTATGTGCATCTCAGCTAACAACCCAGATAACAATGATACTTTTAACTGTACATTGTCTTGCCTTAAAGAGATAAGCATACCCCTCCTAGAGCATACCAAGGAATTCAGCTGTGCTCTATCTAAGGTTGGTGTTACTGATTTCCTACTCAAAGCATCAACAACTACATTGGCCTTCCCTGGATGATAATCAATTGTACAATCGTAGTCCTTGATTAACTCCATCCAATAGCGTTGACTCATGTTAAGCTCATGCTGAGAGAAGATATACTTTAGGTTCTTATGGTCTGTGAAAATCTGGAATGTCTCTCCATAAAGATAATGTCTCTAGATCTTCAAGGCATAGACTACAACAACTAGTTCTAGATCATGTGTCAAATAATTCTCCTCGTGTTTCTTAAGCTATTGAGAAGCAAAATAAGTCACTTGTTTATCCTGCATTAACACACATCCTAGTCCATTCTTAGAGGCATCACAGAAAACTATATACCCTTTCCCTTGTTCAGGTAACACTAGCACAAGTGCACTTGTCAGCCTTTCCTTTAATAACTGGAATGATTGCTGACACTTGTCATTCCAGGCAAAAGGAACATCTTTCTTGGTCAACTTAGTCAAGGGTAAGGCTATAGAACTAAAGTTCTTAATGAACCTCCGGTAATAGCCTGCCAACCCTAAGAAACTTCGGATCTCCGTCGGTGTTTTGGGCTGCTCCCACTGCAAGACAGATTCTACCTTTTTAGGGTCAACGCGAATACCTGAAGCAGATATTGTGTGTCCAAGAAAAGAAACTTCAGGTAACCAAAACTCACACTTGCTAAATTTAGCATATAACTTATGCTCTCTTAGAAAAGTTAGAGCTTGACGAAGATGCTATTCATGCTGTTGAGTATTTCTACTGTAGATCAGGATGCCATCTATAAAGACAACAACACACTGATCAAGAAAAGGTCGAAAGATTCTATTCATGAGTTCCATAAATGCAGTTGGTGCATTAGTTAGTCCAAACGACATAACTGTGAACTCATAGTGACCATACCTTGTCCTAAAGGCAGACTTAGGTATGTCACCCTTCTTAATACACATATGATGATATCCCAACCTCAAATCTATCTTTGAGAAGACTGTTGCACCACGCAACTGGTCAAAGAGATCATCAATCCTTGGCAAATGATACTTATTCTTTATTGTTACTTTATTTAATTATCTGTAATCAATGCACAACCGCATTGATTCATCCTTCTTTTTAACAAAGAGGACCGGAGCACCCCAGGGTGAAGTACTTGGTCAGATGAAACCTTTCTCAAGCAACTCTTGCAGTTGTTTCTTGAGTTCTTCCATCTTAGCAGGCGCCATCCGATATGGTATTTATGCTATTGGTTGCGTGCCCATGATTAGATTAATCTCAAAATCAATCTCTCAGGGTGGAGGCACACCTGGAAGTTCTTCAGGAAATACATCTTCAAATTCCCTGACTACAGGAACTTCAACAGGATTAGGACTCTACATAGTGGTATCTACCACATGGGCTAAGAATGCATAACATCCTTGCCTCATCAACTTCTCTGCAACCATAGCTGACACAAGACAGGTTGGAATAATCTTTCTATCTCCCTGAAAGATCCATGTTTCACTATCATCAGTGAACACAGCTTGCTTGGACTCACAATCCAAGACATCCTTATACCTTTATAAGGTATCCATTCCAAGGATTATATCAAACCCATGCATCTCAAGTGGTATAAGATCCACTTGAATGCGATGTTCAGAAAAGAAAATAATGCAGGGAGAACACACCTCCCGCAACACAATAGATCCCATCAAAGGAGTTTCTAACTTCAAACTCTCTGCCCTATGACCAACCGTAATATTGCAGTCAAGAATCACTCTTCAAGTGATAAAGGAGTGCGTAGCACTCGAATCAATCAAAACATATACGACACAATATGTAGACATATTAGAATAAAACAACTTCATCTGACCTGTCACAACCTGAGGGTTGATCATTGCATTAGGTGGATTCATCGCATAGAATCTCACTGTTGCCTGTGGTTGATTTGGTGCTTGATGACTCTGTGCCGATGATCCAACTTGGGACACTTGTCCACGTCCTCTAGCTCCACCTGGAAACTGTCTCCTTTGGGAACCTTGCTGACTCTGCCTTTGAGGTTGAGTCACACTCACCTCTCTGGCTCTGCAATCCTTCATCAGATGTCCCACCTTTCCACATATGAAACAACTTTTGATCCCTTACTGTGGTCTGGATGGTCCTGTAACTGACACGGATGCTGAGCTGTGGGCTGCTTCTGGTGGTAAACTTCATCCTCTACCCCTATTTGACATCCACTGTGTCTGGGTACTAAATCTAGGTGGTGGTGTAGGCACGGAAAACCTCAGTTTCTTGAAACCTTTGGAAGAGGATCCTTGGAACTGGGGATACACCTTCTTGTTCTTGGTCTGTCGCTTCTCCGTCACAGACCTCTCTATCCTTCTGACAGACTCCACAAAAGTAGCAAATCTTTCCCTATTCTCCAGAGCAGACACAGGGGTGGTCAACTCAGCGTTTAACCCCTTCTAAAAATGTCGAATCCGCTCTTCATCTGTGGTTGCCATATACATACAAAACTATAAAAACTCCATGAACTTAGTCTCATACTCACTAATGTTCATTGGTCCTTGCCTTAATCTCTCAAACTGAGAGATTTTATCATCCAGGAACGTCTTAGGAAAGTATCTGTTGAAAAATTCTCATCTAAATACTTCCCATTCAATCTCCACACCTGGCCTTTTCCCTTCCTCTATGGTCCACCAGTGGCCAACACTCCCTTTAAGAAGATACACAACATGTCTAACCTTCTCAGCTTCTAGAATGTTTAGGATTCTAAAGGCCTTCTCTAACTCTGTTAGCCACATGTCAGCATCTACTGGGTCAGCTATCCCAGCATATTCCATGGCTCCAATACGGCATAGTCATTCAAATGTCTTGCCGACTCCTTGTCTTTCTTGAGGGGTAGGTGCCCTAGGTGCAGTTATGGGCATCCTATCAGCCATGTGTGTCATGGCAGTCATGAACTGCCCAAACATGGCTTGGAAGGCTAGATTCCCCATGTTAGCTTGATTGAACTGGGGTGGTTCAAGTACAGGTTCCTCCCTTCCTTGGTCTCTTGCACCTCCTCCAGGTGCAGCGACACTACTTTCAGCAACATGTTCATCATGTGATCCAGACATCTTTAGTTTTCTCTTCTCCTCCTATATGAGCAGAAGACACCATCAGATAGACTGGAAGACACTAGAATAGACTCAACAACCCTAGTCCTATGTCTCTATAGACTCAACGAACCTAAAGCTTTGATACCAATAATTATGATACACCATTCGAACAAAAAGTTATTAACTAAACTAACTGATGCAGAAGCGTTTCATTAGCAGAAAAATTACTGAAAATCACTAAAAATTAAAACTTTTTGCACTGAGAACCACAAACTGCAAAACTCTTTCATAAAGAACCAAAGTAAGTTATTTACATTATGATACATCAGTTCATCTGTGTATCATCCCATCTCGAGAGTCATAAACATTGATTGCCCTATTAAACTGTACATGAGCAGTATACAAAAATATCAAGGCATCAAGCCAAAAATCTCAGATCTAACTCAAACCATCTAGTGACTCCTATGACCTGAGAGTACAGAGATGACACATAGAAATCTCTATATACATACCTTAATAGACTGTGTCTCCACCTGAAGATCACTGCTGCCCTTGTTGTTGCTGTTGCTGTTGTGGCTGCTGTTGTTGCTGCTCACCCACTGAAGGGTTTCTTCTTCCTCAGCGTCTACCTAAAAAGTTGAATCCCATGGGGGTGAGACAATTGAAAATTGTCCCAGCGAGAGATATAACTCTCCGCTAGAAGCATTGTTATTGATGATAATAGAATAGCACTGAGCAGTAAAATTATAAATATTCAATAGCAGATAATTCATTGAATAAGGTATGCATAGCAATATTCTCTATGCAATCATTTCAATTATAACTTGAATAAGCAACAAGCCATTCATTTAATAAGAAATATGAAGAACATGTATATTAATTATCCAACTAGGACATATTAAACAATGTATCATCAAACATTGATTCTCGTTTTTCAACCCTAGCAATTATGCTACATAGCTGATTACATTTTACAAACATATTTATGCCCTGAGGAGATGAGGTATACCGCTCATACTCCAACTGACCATTGCGAAATCGAAATCGGTACCATACATAGGTCATCAGAAGTGCCAGATTTCTATGACCTCATCATCCTCAGTCAGTGTGAGGAACAACATGCAGGACATCTTGTATCTCTGCTAAAATAGCTTTCTAGGGTATTCTGGCAACTTCACTATTAGATTTATAGTGGCATGATGTACTCTCTTCGCCATCGAGGGATTTCTTATTTATCTCACATCGATGCGCCATTAACATCATCATCGGGAGATTAGTGGTACATCATCCTGACATATACATATAATGAAGGATTGAGGGATGTAATGTTTATCTCACATCAATTCCTCCATTAGGATGTAAGGATATTCGCGTCCATAACCCCTACATACTCAAAAGTATGCTCTCCAAGAGCTCCCTTAGGAAAACCTGTTTCACCATCATCCAACTTCTGACGATGATGGATCTATGGTCAGGGCTCTACATGATATCATTTCACTTGATTATTTAAGTACATTACAACATTCTTTTAGCATCAGACATGTTTTCAAGCATAAACCATTATAACAGATGCCATAAAGAAAGAGTACTATTTTATCAAGTTCATTTCACAGTTTATAAACATTGGGATCTCAATCCCTTATCAATTCATCATCGTGATTCAAGAATATGGGTGTACAAACCCTTAGATCATCAAATCACTTGTTACCACCTTAATAGGTAGCACAATGTCATCAAGTTATTTGATAGTGTAAACATAATAGTAGCAATGCAGGTATTTCACTTGGCTCATACAACCTGTCAGTCTCTTTTGTTACCCTTTTGCTAGACAACATAGCATATCATTGCTTACAAAACTTATAAAGTACTTTCATTAAACAAAGCATCATAGCACTCACCTGGCTATGTTCAATATCTCATAAAACCTGCATGATTAGTACAAATGATAACAGATACATTTATTTCATATCAGTACAATGCAAAACAATGACAACGTCACTATTCAAGGGTTGCACCACTATGCCCTTATTAGGGTTAGGGTTTCCCTTTTCATTTAAATTAGGGTTAATCATCCCCTAAACTCAATTAGGATTAATGTATTATCATTTCATTATCCAATCAAAGAGCTTCGTGCTATAAAGCATAACCCAGAATTAGGGTTTCACATTTTCATATACTTATTTGGAATTAGGGTTTAGTATTCACATTGCATCACCCTTGATTATGGTTCATGTTCAACATACCCTAAATTAGGGTTTACTATCCATGTCACATCACCCTAGGTTAGGGTTTACTATTCACATCACATCACCCTAGGTTAGGGTTTACTATTCACATCACATCACCCTAGGTTAGGGTTTACTATTCACATTACATCACCCTAGGTTAGGGTTTACTATTCACCCCAAGTAGAAGTGATCATCAAATCACTTGAATTAAGGTTTATCATGTCATCACTATGAATTGAGATCATACCATCACCATGTATTAAGATTACTTCCAATAATACCCTCAATTAGGGTTATGATTCATAAACCTTCGTAATTAGGGTTTCATGATCTCACTATCATGGATCATACCCTAATTAGACATCTATTCATAATGAGAATCCATTACATAATTAACATTTATGTAGGTAATCCTTTCTCTCTCATCCTTTATAGGATGATGTTTACTTCAGCCTTGATTAGGCTAAGTCAACTCAACATGAAAGAGAATTGACATCATGGGTTATGTCATTACCATTATGATCATTAAGTCTTAACTACTTATTGGATATTAATCACATTATCCCATTAAGATACAAGTACCATAATCATCTTTGATTGCATCTTGTATTAAACAATTAACCAACTTAACCTTTAACCACTTTAAGTATCAATACGGTTTTGGATAATTATTCACTACACGATCCTGGCTACAAAGGCCCCAAACGATCTTGACCACAAACATCCAAACGGTCTAAGACCGTTTAGACCTCCATGCGGTCTTGCAAAACCACTGAAACCGTTTGGTGAAATAGGTGGTGAAGACCATTTGCCCAAAGTTGACTTTTGAAATTGCATGAACTTGATCGATTTGGAAACTGCATGAACTGAAACGGTTTGGGATCATTTGGTCCCAAACGGTCTTGAGACCATATGGTACAAACCCCCTCAAAACCACAAGGACCAAAAAGTGTCTCAACCACCTCAATCAATTTAGGATTTCTAAGATCGATTCCTTCAATGATTGTAATCATGTTATCACTCATCAATTGGACTTGTCACCACACTTCAATTAAGTTAATTAGGTCAACCTTCAACTCAATTGACCCTCAATTAATCATCAATTAGGGTTTGAATCAATTGAATTAGGGTTTGGGAACGTTGATCCTTCAATGTTGATTATTGTTGAACCAATTACTTGAAACTATTGGATTACCATCCAAATTGGGCATGACCTGACCCCAAACGGTCTTGAGGTCGTTTGGATGACCTCAAAACGGTCTTGAGACCATTTGCCCAAGTAAACATCAAAATCCAAGTCAACCATTTAGGATTTGGTTCATTGGATTGATCATCATATCAACATTTGATTGCTCTTCAACATAGCATCATTAGATCTTCAATCACCTAATCATAGTCAACCCTAGACCTACAAACGGTCTTGGGTGATCACCAAACGGTCTTGTGATTGTTTGGATGACCTCCAAACGGTCTTGAGACCGTTTTCCCATCACATAATCACTAACCATGTCATTCAATTAGGGTTTGAATCCTAGGATTGGTCGCCAAATCAACAATTGATTATACTTCAACTTAATATCTTTGGACCTTCAATTGCTCAACCATACTTAACCCTAAACCCCCAAATGGTCTTGGGTGATCACCAAACGGTCTTGAGACCATTTGGGTGATCCCCAAACGGTTTTGAAACCATTTGGGTCAATCAACCCAAGTCCAAACTCAATCAATAATCAAATCAACACTTAACCTGATTAGGGTTTTGGTGATTGTTGGACCTTCAATTAGTGAACCAATTGAAGTTAATTAATAATTATTGATTGAGAATTGACCTACATTATTCTCAAAAACTCTCAAAACGGTCAACTCTTGGTCAAAGCCACCAAACAGTCTTGGACCGTTTGCTTCTATGCAGTTTAATGAAACCGTTTGCATTCAAACGGTTTGAAACCGTTTGCTCCCAAACGGTTTAGGAAACCGTTTGAGTAACAAAAGCAAACCGTTTGGTAAATTAACTTTTTGGATATTTATCTAGGATGATGTCACCTTCGTCTTCCTCTGTTCTACCA
The DNA here is from genome assembly GCA_963693085.1 of Alisma plantago-aquatica. Classification (NCBI taxonomy): domain Eukaryota; kingdom Viridiplantae; phylum Streptophyta; class Magnoliopsida; order Alismatales; family Alismataceae; genus Alisma; species Alisma plantago-aquatica. The sequence goes on along the minus strand of OY856409.1, from coordinate 128,247,168 downwards.
AGAACTATTGTTGTTCTTCACGGAAGTTATATCAAGAACTCACAAGAGTATAAAAGGAAGAAAAGTAACCAACAATTCTTATAGAAAAGAGTGCGATACTAATGCTTAGGAGTTAGAGTTATAAAACCCGCCTCTAGAACTGATCCAAATCTCCAAGATCCATGGTTTTAATTGTGGATGGAGTTCCAACAGTTGTCCAAGGTCCGTCCTTCAACTTTTGGGTGAACAAGATGGCTAGAAATGAAAATCGTGTGAAGAAAACCATTAATCAAGCCTTGTTTTAGGGTTTCCACCATGAATCCAAGGTAGATGACGATCCAAACTTACCAACAGGTTTTTTCGTCCTTCCTATGATCCAGATCTCTCCTTTGGTCGGCCAAAGCAATGTGAAAAGAGAAAGAAACTAAGGGAACGGTTCTCATGTGTATTGCAAAAGATATACATAACAGATATCTATATGGGTTTTTAAGGAAATAGAATAAAGAGAGTTATCTTCTTTAATTTCAACTAATTTCCACCAAAGCTTCCTCCATTACTTGTCCACGTAGCCACCTTCTATTTTCCTTGCAAAACTTTCTCCATTATCCAAGAAATAATGGAAAAAGGAACTAAGCACCTTAATTAGTTTTATATTAATATCCATTCTTTTATTGGATATTGCATTATATTATATTAATGTGAATGGCTTCAACTCAACCAAGATCTTTTTGTGCCCAAGCATGGCACAAGCTCTTCCAAACTATAGCAAACACATCCCTCAACTTTTGGTCGAAGGGCTCCTTAATTGATATATTTCTTTTTGCACTAAATTATATTAAAGAGCCATTGTGCTTAAATCTTGATTACTTAAATGTCAAGATTCTCTCTCCTCCAAGATAATTCAAATGAGGAGAACTTCTCATTTTCTTCACTCTAGTTGATTCCAAGAAACATGAGAGACCCTATAGAAGTGGTATTTTGCATATTGAACCCTAGGTTTTGGGTAATTTGCACATTACACCAAAACTAGGTTTTAATGCACAAGGATTGCTCTACAAGCTTTATTTTGGTGCCCAAGCTTGTGGAAACCATACCACTACATCATATTCATTCATATGATGTATCAAAATCATAGGAACATCTTATTATGTTCAATTTGCAAGTTAACCCCTCAAGCTTGGGTAATTTGCACTTTAGTCCAAAAGTAACAAAACAATGTTTCAACATTATTCAAAAAGGACTGAAATTGAAATATAAGTTCCTCAAAAGCCTTAATTATTTTTCAAAGTATAAGAGCAAGAATCTAATAAACTTAATTAGGCAAAACACTTAGGGTTAGTACATAACCCAGGTCAGGGATGTTACAACTTCTATCTCACTTCCCATAAATTATATTGTGGTTTGTGCTTGAAAACATGTATTATCATGTAATTTGTGCTTGAAACCACCTAGGTTATAGGAGAGAATGGCCTATATGTGGCTATTTTTGGGATTTTCTCCTAGGTCCAACTAGTAGATCCCTATCTATCACCCTATCTTCCCACATATATATCCCTTCTCCTACCCCTAGGCGTGAGATCTAACTAGCTAGTCTAGAGGCACTTAGTGGAATTGGCTTGGAGCTACCTAAAGGCTAGATGGTAGGTGATGTAAGGGATAATATCCTCATTTCCACCCTCCATTACTACCCTTGTCCCCCAATTTCCCTAAGATATTTTACCCTAGAAACTTAGACTTGATTAGATCCTAGTAGAATTTCACCTAAACACTAACCCAAATGAGCCTTTCAAGGTTGGATAGGATGTGCTAGGGAGTAGTTCCCCTTCACACATCCTATTCCATCCATGGACAATTAGTAGTTTAGGGAAATTCTCTAGCATATATCTTGTTGTTTGGTTTGACAATATTAATGAATGTAGTATTTGCATGTTCTAAACCCCAACCTAGGCTCTAGTCACATTACCATAAACGAACCACACTTCCACTAATTGATTAAAACCTTAAATCCTTCTTTGCTTAGTTAATGCTTACTTAGCTAGTCTCTCTACTTGCCTCAGTTATTTACTTTGTTCAAACTAGTTTAAATTGATAGGATAGTTAGCTCTCTCTCATAGTTAGTTGTGTTCATTTTTTATAGATGTTACTATTTTGGGCCCTTAGTTTCCCTTTTTGTTTAATTTGCTAGTTTAGTTCTCTCTCTTGCCTAGTTTAGATAGTTGCCTCTCTAGATTTTTAATTAGAATTTCTTTGTTAGGGTAGTGCTAGTGTTAATTATATCTTGCTCGTCTTGGTCTATAATTACCTATTTTCATTGCTTAGTTTCTCCTTTCCTTGTTAATTAGACTTAAATCATCTAGGGTTAAAATAGGTTTTGCTCTTGCTTTCCTTTAATTGGTTGTTTGACCAATTTTTGTAATACAACCAAAATCAAGCTAAACCCTTAAACCCTAGATTCTATATTAGGAGCCTAGATAAAAAAACATAGCTCTAGTTCCCCATATCTCCCTTGGGTTCGATCCTAACTTACAGTCCATATAATATCCCCGAGCCTATGGGCTTGTGGATTTTTTGAAGAGTCTGTCCACCAAGTTTCAAAAGTTTGAAAGACCCTATTATGTGCCTAGGGAACATCCATATAAATTTAATTATTGCGGTGAACCCACGCTATGCACATCAATTAGCTCTTCATGATCAATATATTCTCCATAAAGTAGAAAGAAGGAAAAAATAATAGGCATAAGAACTATTCGAAACTGAAGGAACTCTGTATAAGCACTAGCAACATGCAATTGGAAAATAATCAATACTTTCTACCAGTGGAACTTTCCTCTAGATGCACATGGGTGATGAATCACTCATGTATCCACTCCTCATGTCTTCCTAACCACCAACATTGGTCTGGAATGAGATACAATAATATCCCTCTAAAATAGATCTTAAGTGATCTAATCTTTATATTTTATATCAACCATTAGATAAAGATAATCATTTTGCATCTTGACTTATTACACCAGCTCAATACATTGATATGTGGCTGCTAGTATTGACCAATAGGGATGAGTGTGCTTTCATAAGTAGGGTTAATGCATCGACTTATCTTGAACTTGGTGTAGGATTGTTCCTGTTGAAATAAGAAATTAGGATGGTAATGTCAACTTTTGAAGTATTTTCCACTACCTTTAGTCCCTTGATTGATAGTAACAACAATAAACTCAATATGTAGACTATGTAGCATGTCGACTCGAATTTCTCACAATTAAAACATGGAATACTTAGTGCCTTGTAATTTTTATGATAAATGGATGCAAAAATACATAAAAACAATAACAAATAATGCACAAGAAGTATAAAATACTTTAGGATACATGAATCAAAATGTACACAATAAATCACTAAGGAAACTAAAGAAAAATAAACTAGCACATAAGTAGATAACAATTGTGCATGCATTGAAATCCCTCAAGCTTAAACTCTTTCTCGTCCTCGAGCAATGAATCCCTTAGTTTTGGTATATTAGTTAGGAACAAGACAAATCTCTATAAATACAACATTCATAATAACTCTTTATCAAATAGTTCCAAACTGGTATGTCAAACCAATGACACATTACTTCTTAAATGTGATCAATCACGAAAATCACAAAGACACTGGCAATAAAACCAATAAATTGCACAAGTAATTTGGAGCATGTGATATATCATGGCCGTGATGAAATATACTAAGTGTATCACAATATCTACCTATACTACATTAATCTTAATCATATAATACTCTAAAATGGAATCAATCCCCTACTGATAATGCATGAGGGGTGATCATGGTAGTAGCTTACCAAAAGTGTAATGGGTGTATGGAATAGGTGGATTGAATTTAAATTTATTCAACTTTCTCATGCAATCAAAGATGATGCTCCTATATGATGAAATGCATTCTAATGATTAAAATGCAACTAGTAAAGGATGTACGTAATGAATGACTCATCCTAGTGATGGGAGTGGGGGTGATGAGAATTTCTCATGGTTAACTAGAATCCACACTTTTCCTCTTTTAGCTCAAGGGGTAGTTTTGAATTCATTATCACTACACTCGTTTTCTACTTCTTCTTTTTCCTTTCTTTCACTACACTCCTTTTCTACTTCTTCTTTTTCCTTTCTTTCTTTCCTTTTTTCTACATGATTTTCATGCCACATCCTTCTTTGCAAAATGATATGTAAATGGAAGGGTTGTTATTAAGAAGGAGATTTAGGACTTCAAATAATCATCCCTTATTAGATTAAGTGTGTCAATAAAATAGTTGGCATTAAAACCTGGGAAAAGTACGCAAAAATGCAATATAAATATGATTCCTTCAATTATAAACACAAAATATAAACATTTTTTTATTTTTCATGTCTATGGAAATACAAAATTATGCATGCTTTCCTATCATGTAATTCTACATGTGAAAGTATAAATTATTTCACAAATCTAATGGTGGTGAAAAAGATAGACCAGAGTGTATGGAGATTTCTGGGCCCAGGATACATCTTCGTACCCAACCATAATAAATCTCTCTCATAGTAGATTCATTATTCATGGTGGTCTCAAAACCTATCATTGAGAAGTTCATGAAAGACCAACACTATAGTTTGATTATATGGAGTCAAACACCCATTTCTTTACAAAAAACATTAAACTTAAGTCAAAGTGTCATGCTTCATAGAAATTATCTTAAGATTGATGAACTCAGGCCAGTTCAAAAATTTCATGCTCTTAAACAATAAAAAAACTAAATGTAATGAAGACATAATGATTGTTTGGTTTAGATACGTGATCATCAATATGTTTCCAATTTTTATTTATCTATTATATACATATTTTTGTTATAAATTGAAAGAAGCCAGATAACACAAGATCTAATCAACAAGACTCTAATCAAAGCAAAACCACAAATAAAAAAAAAACAAAGTAGATAGATAGTATAAGGTTGAGTTTGACGTTCCAACTTCCATCAATATTGTCATTGGCATTGTTCTCAATGTTAATAAGACTCAAAAGAGGATTAGAATGCATGTATGAATGATCAATGTGGTGGTGGTTAAAAATAGAAGAATCCCAACTGGGTGTGATCTTGCAAAAGATATCAAAGTGGCATGAAGATCCATTTAATGTTGAACTTGACAGCTAGTGGTGGTGATAGCAGTGGATATGGGTTGAAGTACCCTTGGCCTTAATAGTTGCCAAGTAAGGGATGTGAAAAATTCTTTATCCTTCTCATCCTATAGTGAAATAGCTCTTGGTTCTAGAGAATCAATCTCTCATTGTGGAAATTCATCTCCTTATGCTAGAAAATTCTCTCTTGATTAAAGAACATGTGATCTTATAGACTTGTGAAATGGTCATTGTAACGTCTATCTCAAGAAAACAAGATTAACTAATGCGGAAGCGTTCACTAAGTAGAGGATTACCAAAAATCACTAAAAATTAAAACTTTTTGTGAAGAGATCTTTAAATGGTAGAGCTTTTTCATAAAGCAACATGATAAGTTATTTACAAACTGATCCATCAGTACATCTCTGTAAGGTCGTATCTCAAGATTACAATCATCAACCACCATGTTAACTATATAAGGCAAGATACAGAAATCTCGAGGTACTGGACCAAAAACTCGAAAGCACTAACTATTACTCCGAGGACCTGAGAGTACACAGACGACACATAGGACTCTAACTACATCTATACATGGCATAACAACCAGTGTCTCCACCTGAAACTTCACTGCTGTCCCTGGTACTGTTGATGCTGCCCTTCAACTATTGAAGGATTTCTGCCTCCTCGCCCACGTCCACCTAAAAAAATATGTTTCCCACGGGGTGAGACAATTATAAAATTGTCCCAGCGAGAGTTATAACTCTTCGCCAAAAACATAATTATTGCAGCTTAAGAGAATAAATGTACACAATGAAGTTATATTTGTCTAGGAGTAGTTAAAACAATGTTTAACAGATTAAACCATTCTTCTTATTAAAGCAGTACAGCTATAATTTGATCAACCCATATGTCATTTATCTTTTAAGAAATAGAAGAACATGTATGGCATTTATTTACTTATAAAACCATTATTACAACAATAACTCTCTTCATACTTAGATCATATATCTAATGTATGACATTATTATTGGGGAGTCATGGCATGTAGCCATACGTTTTCTCACAAAGTGTTAGGATCTCAATTCCTCAATTTATCAAATACATTTCTAAATTTATCATCATGATTATAGAATCTAGGTACTTGAACTAATAATTTACCATTCACTAGGTATCATAGCATATCATTATACTTGAAGCATGTAAATTAATTTCAATACATAAGATATCATAATCCTTACCTGGATATGATCATCTCTTTATGAAAACCTGCATGATCAATATTTACTAATAACATGCATATTGTATCATAAAAACACCATATAGGTTCTTCTCAAATTATATATGTGATACCACAGCCGTGCTACCTTGCACGGTCGAGCAACAAAGGACTCACCACGACCGTGTCATAATACCACGACTGGTTTCTAGGGTTAGGATTCTCATTTAATCCAAAAAGAGTTATTCAACCTCTTAACTAGATTAGGAATAGTGATTCCTATCTCATTTCTCAATCATGGAGTTTCATGCTTAAAAGCATAACTCAGAATTAGGGTTATTTGTTCATATCATCACATCTCCCTAGATTAGGGTTTACTATTCACATAGCATCACATTACCCTAGATTAGGGTTTACTATTCACATAGCATCACATTACCCTAGATTAGGGTTTACTATTCACATAGCATCATTATGTATGAAGATTACTTCCATTAATATCTTCACTTAGGTTAAGATTCATTGATCATCATAATTAGGGTTTCCATGATCCCATTGTAAAGGATCATACCCTAATTATGTGTGTTCATGCATGTTGGAAGTATATTACTTGATTCTCATTCATATTAGGAGTCTTCTCTCCCCTCTAAATTATTATATGATGTTTACATCTCTTATGATTAGGTTAGGTCAATTCAACCTTGATAACATAAGTCACATTATTACTACAATGTTCATTAGGGTTTGCTTGATCAAGAGGTGTTGACCACTTAAACCCATCAAGGGTACTTTAGTAATGTTCACCATTGATCATAACATGCTTCAATCAACTAATTACTTGTTCCCTTAATGTCTTTAGATATCATTAGGATTTAGATTAATCAACCATTAAACCATCTAAGCCTTTAAAGCATTAAGCATTCTTGACCTTAAAAGACCCCAAACGGTTTTGCACTTTCAACCTCCAAACAGTTTGAAACCGCATGACCACCAAACGGTCTTGAGACCGTTTGGTCCCAAACGTTCTTGAGACCGTTTGGTCCAAACATCCTCAAAACCGCATGGGCCTAAAACTGTATTAACACTTCCAATTGAGTTAGGGTTTTCAATGTTGAACACCTCAATCATTCATGCCATGGTTAACCATTTATCAATTGAGCCAATTAAGTTAATACTCAACTAATGTGACCCTCAATTGATCCTCAATTGATCACCAATTAGGGTTTGGATGGATTGGATTAGGGTTGGAATCGATCATCCTTCAACATGCATCAATATGAGCTTAATTGATGTTGAACCCATTGAACCATCACTCAATTGGGTCATGACCTGACCCAAAACGGTCTTGAGGTCGTTTGGATAACCTCCAAACGGTCTTGAGACCGTTTGCCCATCATATCATCAACATCCAAGTCAACCAGTTAAGGTTTGGATCATTGGATTGATCATCAAATCAGCAATTGATTACACTTTAACTTAGTAACATTGGATCATCAATTGCTTAACCATTCTCACCCATATACCACCAAATGGTCTTGAGACCATTTGGCTCATCCAACCCTTGGATTCTAGTGAAAAGATATCAAGGATTGGTCTATCGAGTTGATCAACAAATCAACACTTAATTGTAATATGATTTGGTACCTTTGGACCTTCAATTGGTCAACTATACTTAACCCCAGACCTCCAAACGGTCTTGGGTGATCCCCAAACGGTCTTGAGGCCGTTTGGGTGATCCCCAAATGGTTTTGAAACCGTTTGGGCCAATCAACCCAAACCATCATCTCATTCACTTGCAAAATCAGCATTTAGCTGATTAGGGTTCATACCACATCTTTGGATCTTCAAACACATATCCATACTACACCCTAGACCTCCAAACGGTCTTGGGTGACCCCCAAACGGTTTTGAGACCGTTTGGGTGATCCCCAAACGGTCTTGAGACCGTTTGGGCTAATCAACCCAAAATCTCAAATTTAATTCATTGTAATTTCAACACTAATTTCAATTAGGGTTTGCCCAATTGATTAGCCTTCAACTCATGATTCCTTGAGAATTAACACCTAAAATTTGGTGAGATATTAAACAACATAATTAGGAACAGTAATCTCAAACGGTCAACGCTTGGTCAACGCACTCAAACGGTTTTGAAACCATTTGCCCAAAAAGGTCAAGTTAATCAGGTTGAAAATCAGCACTTAATCCAATTAGGTTTATCTAATTGATTTGCCTTCAACTCTCGATTCCTTGGGAGTTAACCCATAAAATTTTGTGAGTCATTAACCAACATCATTAGGAACAATTATATCAAACGGTGAACCCTTGGTCAATGCACTCAAACGGTTTTGAAACCGTTTTCCCAAAAAGGTAAAGTTAATCAGGTTGAAAATGAGCACTTAATCCAATTAGATTTACCTATTTGATTTGCCTTCAACTCACGATTTCTTTGGAGGTAATCCCTCAAATTTTGAGGGTTATCAACCAAAATAATTATGAATAGGAATACCAAACGTTAAACCCTTGTTAAACTTAACCAAACGGTCTTGGAGACCATTTGCTCCAACCGACCTTGTGAACCCGTTTGCCCCTCAAACGGTTTTGCAAACCCCCAAACGGTTTTGCAAATCTGTTTGGCCAAGGTTGCAAGACTGTTTGCTAAAGTAACATTGGTATTCACGCCCCCTTATTCTACCTCCAGATCCAGGTCTGTTCTTCATGGTTTTAGTTGCAAGAAAGCAAGGAAGGATGGGGGAAAGAAGAACAAACTACTTTTGCAAGAAAGAAAGATGCATAACAAAGTTTAAGGGTTTAGAGTTATAAAACCCGCCTTAGAACCAGATCTAGAGCTCCAAAATTCGAATATTTAATGGTTTCTTGAGCTCCATAGGTATTCCAAGGTTTCTTCTTCAAGAATTGGTTGGAAAGGATGGCTAGAAAGAAGAACTTAGTAAAAATTTTTTAGCAAACCAACCTTGTATCATGATTTCCTCCATGAATCCGAGCTAGAAGATAACCAAAGGTTACCCAAACCTACTTGGCCGTTATACCCTGCTCCTGAGCTCCTTCCTTAGTTGGCCACATCAAGAGATAAGTGAAGAGAGAAAGGGAAACGATCCCTTGATTGTGGAAAGAGCTTGCTTATATATTTTTGGGCATATTTCCAAAGCAATGAAAAATACTTCTTCTCTTTTACATCTATATCCTCCACGCCCCTCTCCTACTTCTTTGCCACGTTCCTCCCTTCTCATAACATGAAAACTTATCTCTCAACCTTGGTTTAGAGGAAAAGAAGCCAAACACTTTATTAAGTTATACATATATAAGGGTCATTTTGCATACATCTTGATTATTCAATTACAATGATTATCCTTATTATATGGTTACTCAAATGAGGTGCCCCCCCTCATTTTCTTTACTCCACTTGATGATAAAATGCATGAGAGGTACTCTAGAGGGTATATTTTACATGTTGCACCCTATGTTTTGGGTAAATTGCACTTTACACCAAAACTAGGTTTTAAAGTACAAGGATTGCTCTACAAGCTATCTTTTGGTGCCCAAGCTTGGGGAATCCATAACACCACATCATATTCATTCTTATGATGTCTCATCATCATAGGAACATCTTAATATGTGCAATTTTCAAGTTAACCCCTCTAATTGGGTAATTTGCACATAGGTCCCTATTAAACAAAACAATCTTACAACATTGTTCAAAAAGGGCAGAAATGAAAATATAGATTCTTCTAAAGCTTTAATGACATATAAAGGGTTAACCACAAGCCTTTAATCATAATTTTAAGCAAAACACCTAGGGTTAGTTCATAACCCAGGTCAGGGGTGTTACAAATTATAAACCCCTAATAAGGATTTCGTCCCCGAAATCCCAGAAAAAGGAGGGACATATTATTCATTAGTAAGGCCCTCTAGTTTCCCCATATTATCTCAAAATTATGATGATATTATGGATTTGTAATTCACACAAAGTCCCTTTCATTAATTACTTATTATCACTGTTTATGTTTGTGCAAAGCATAAACCCCTAACATAAGGTGTCCATACTTTTGAAAGGAAGAAGCATAAAAGAACATTCTTCTAGTATCACCCAAGAATGTTTACCAAAAGAGAAACATACATACCTTGTCACATATAATTCACTCAGCAATCCTTTATTTATTTGAAACAGTTCACTAAGAAAGTTTGCTAATCAATTAATTTGGAAATATTCACTGAGAAGATTCACTAAGCAATTTGTCTTGGAAGATTTCACTAAGTAAATTGACTAAGTATGTTGTCTCAAAATCTTTCACTGAAGGAATTCATTGAGTATGCTTACTAAGTATTTAATGAGGAAATTCACTGAGTATGTTCACTAAGTATGTTTACTAAGTATATTCACTAAGTATTCACTAAGGAAGTTCACTGAGTATATTCACTAAGTATTCACTGAGGAAGTTCAGTGAGTATATTCACTAAGTAAGTTCACTGAGTATATTCACTGAGTATATTCACTAAGTATTCACTGAGGAAGTTCACTGAGTATATTCACTAAATATTCACTGAGGAAATTCACTGAGTATATTCACTAAGTATTCACTAAGTAAGTTCACTGAGTATATTCACTAAGTATTCACTAAGGAAGTTCACTGAGTATATTCACTAAGTATTCACTGAGGAAATTCACTGAGTATATTCACTAAGTATTCACTAAGTAAGTTCATTGAGTATATTCACTAAGTATTCACTAAGGAAGTTCACTGAGTATATTCACTAAGTATTCACTGAGTATATTCACTAAGTATTCACTAAGGAAGTTCACTGAGTATATTCACGAAGTATTCACTAAGGAAGTTCACTAAGTATATTCACTAAGTATTCACTAAGGAAGTTCACTGAGTATATTCACGAAGTATTCACTAAGGAAATTCACTGAGTATATTCACTAAGGAAGTTCACTGAGTATATTCACGAAGTATTCACTAAGGAAGTTCACTGAGTATATTCACTAAGTATTCACTAAGGAAGTTCACTGAGTATATTCACTAAGTATTCACTAAGGAAGTTCACTGAGTATATTCACTAAGTATTCACTAAGGAAGTTCACTAAGTATATTCACTAAGTATTCACTAAGGAAGTTCACTGAGTATATTCACGAAGTATTCACTAAGGAAACTCATTGAGTATATTCACTAAGTATTCACTAAGGAAGTTCACTGAGTATATTCACTAAGTATTCACTAAGGAAGTTCACTAAGTATATTCACTGAGTATTCACTGAGGAAATTCACTGAGTATATTCACGAAGTATATTCACTGAGGAAGTTCACTAAGTATTCACTGAGAAAGTTCACTAAGTATTCACTGAGGAAATTCACTGAGTGTGTTCACTAAGTATATTCACTAAGTATTCACTAAGAAGATTCACTGAATATGTTTATTTAGAAGTTTCACTTAGCTTTTCTCATTAATTTCCTTATACTCTCTAGATTATTTCAGAATAATTACCTGATTAGAGTAATAAAAAAGATAACAATCTAAGAGTTTCATACTTGCCTTATCTACAATATCCATATACTTGGCCAGGGTATATAAGTATTGAGATTAGGCAGTGTGTATTTTACTTATCATCATATTCCTCACTTTTCATATCATTATACACACATGATTTACCATACTAGATTATTCTTTAGGTATCACATCTATATCTCATCTTTTGATACACAATTAAGGGAGATTATAAATTGTTTTAAAGAATACTGAGTAAGATATATGTTCTTATCTCCCTTGTGTCCTTCTAGGACTTAGTCAAAGGAATTAAAAAATAGCTAATTTTCATATCTTTAACACATAGAATCCTGATATGAAATATCAAAACAAAACTTATTTCATCTGACCTGTCTGGGATGTCTGTCCACGTCCTCTATTATTATATTGCCTCCCTTGTGAGCCTTGCAGACTCTATCCTTGAGGTTGAGTCATTATTTTATTCCTATCTGGACAATCCTTTGCCAGATGTCCCAGTTGTCTACATTGGTAACAGATCCTGGGTGCAAAGTGTCTATACGATCCAATTACCGATGTTGATGCTATGTCGGAGGGTCTTCTTGGTGTACTACTATGATCCCTACTTCCACTTGACATCCATTGTGTCTGGGTAGGAAATCCTAATATTGCTGTCGGTATAGAAAATCTTGGCTTCTTAAAACTTTCAGGCCTGTGATCTTGAGGCTGGGTGTACAAAACCACATCAACTCCATGAACTTAGCTTCATATTCGCTAACGTTCATCTATCCTTGTGTGATCTTCTCAAATTGAGATATCTTCTCATCTAGATACGTCTTAGGGAAGTATCTATTGACAAATTCTCATCGGAATACCTCCCATCCTATTTCTTCACCTGGTCTCTTATCTTCCTCTATCATCCACCAATTACCAGCACTCCCTTTTAGGAGGTATACCGCATGTTTTACCTTTTCAGCTTCAGGAATATCAAGGATCCTGAAAGCCTTTTCCAGCTCTGTCAACCATAGATCAGCATCTGCTGGGTCAGATGTACCAGCATAGTCTATGGCTCCCACCCGACAAAGTCTCTCAAAAGTCTAGCCGACTCCATAACCTTCCTGATGGGCTGGTGCCCTAGGTGTAGATGGTGGCACCCTATCTGCTATGGGTGTTATGGCTGTCAGGAATTTATCAAATAAAGCATGGAGAGCTGGGTTTGCTATCTCAGCTGGGTCAATCTGGGGCTGTTCAGGTACATGCCCCTCCCTATTCTGGTCTCCTGCACCTCCTCCTAGTGCAGCAGTACTGCCCTCAGTAGCATGCTCTTCATGTGATCCAGACATCTTCAAGTTCTTCTTCTCCTATGAGAGTAGAAGATACTATCAGATAATATGGAAAACACTTAGAACATACTCAACAACCTTAGTCCTATGTCTCTGTAGACTCAGCGAACCTAGAGCTCTGATACCACTAAATGTAACGTCTATCTCGAGAAAACAAGATTAACTCATGCGGAAGCATTCACTAAGCAGCGGATTACCAAAAATCACTAAAATTAAAACTTTTTGTGAAGAGATCTTTAAATGGTAAAGCTTTTTCATAAATCAACATGATAAGTTATTTAAAAACTGATCCATCAGTACATCTCTATAAGGTCATATCTCGAGATTACAATCATCAACTACCATGTTAACTATATAAGGCAAGATACAGAAATCTCGAGGTACTGGACCAAAAACTCGAAAGCACTAACTATTACTCTGAGGACCTGAGAGTACAGAGATGACACATAGGACTCTAACTACATCTATACGTGGCATAACAGCCAGTGTCTCCACCTGAAACTTCACTGCTGTCCCTGGTACTGTTGATGCTGCCCTTCAACTATTGAAGGATTTCTGCCTCCTCACCCACGTCCACCTAAAAAAATATGTTTCCCACGGGGTGAGACAATTATAAAATTGTCCCAGCGAGAGTTATAACTCTTCGCCAGAAACATAATTATTGCAGCTTAAGAGAATAAATGTACACAAAGAAGTTATATTTGTCTAGGAGTAGTTAAAACAATGTTTAACAGATTAAACCATTCTTCCTATTAAAGCAGTACAGCTATAATTTGATCAACCCATATTTCATTTATCTTTTAAGAAATAGAAGAACATGTATGACATTTATTTACTTATAAAACCATCATTACAACACGAACTCTCTTCAGACTTAGATCATATATCTAATGTCTGACATTATTATTGGGGAGTCATGACCTGTAGCCATACTTTTTCTCACAAAGTGTTAGGATCTCAATTCCTCAATTTATCAAAGACCTTTCTAAATTTATCATCATGATTATAGAATCTAGGTACTTGAACTCATAATTTACCATTCACTAGGTATCATAGCATATCATTATACTTGAAGCATGTAAAGTAATTTCAATACATAAGATATCATAATCCTTACCTGGATATGATCATCTCTTTATGAAAACCTGCATGATCAATATTTACTAATAACATGTATATTGTATCATAAAAACACCATATAGGTTCTTCTCAAATTATATATGTGATACCATGGCCGTGCTACCTTGCACGGTCGTGCAACAAAGGACTCACCACGACCGTGTCATAATACCATGACTGGTTTCTAGGGTTAGGATTCTCATTTAATCCAAAAAGAGTTATTCAACCTCTTAACTAGATTAGGAATAGTGATTCCTATCTCATTTCTCAATCATGGAGTTTCATACTTAAAAGCATAACTCAGAATTAGGGTTATTTGTTCATATCATCACATCTCCCTAGATTAGGGTTTACTATTCACATAGCATCACATTACCCTAGATTAGGGTTTACTATTCACATAGCATCACATTACCCTAGATTAGGGTTTACTATTCACATAGCATCATTATGTATGAAGATTACTTCCATTCATATCTTCACTTAGGTTAAGATTCATTGATCATCATAATTAGGGTTTCCATGATCCCATTGTAAAGGATCATACCCTAATTATGTGTGTTCATGCATGTTGGAAGTATATTACTTGATTATCATTCATATTAGGAGTCTTCTCTCCCCTCTAAATTATTATATGATGTTTACATCTCTTATGATTAGGTTAGGTCAATTCAACCTTGATAACATAAGTCACATTATTACTACAATGTTCATTAGGGTTTGCTTGATCAAGAGGTGTTGACTACTTAAACCCATCAAGGGTAATTTAGTAATGTTCACCATTGATCATAACATGCTTCAATCAACTAATTACTTGTTCCCTTAATGTCTTTAGATATCATTAGGATTTAGATTAATCAACCATTAAACCATCTAAGCCTTTAAAGCATTAAGCATTCTTGACCTTAAAAGAGCCCAAACGGTTTTGCACTTTCAACCTCCAAACGGTTTGAAACCACATGACCACCAAACGGTCTTGAGACCATTTGGTCCAAACACCCTCAAAACCGCATGGACCAAAAACTGTATTAACACTTCCAATTGAGTTAGGGTTTTCAATATTGAACACCTCAATCATTCATGCCATGGTTAACCATTTATCAATTGAGCCAATTAAGTTAATACTCAACTGATGTGACCCTCAATTGATCACCAATTAGGGTTTGGATGGATTGGATTAGGGTTGGAATCGATCATCCTTCAACATGCATCAATATGAGCTTAATTGATGCTGAACCCATTGAACCATCACTCAATTGGGTCATGACCTGACCCCAAACGGTCTTGAGGTCATTTGGATAACCTCCAAACGGTCTTGAGACCGTTTGCCCATCATATCATCAACATCCAAGTCAACCAGTTAAGATTTGGATCATTGGATTGATCATCAAATCAGTAATTGATTACACTTTAACTTAGTAACATTGGATCATCAATTGCTTAACCATACTCACCCCTAGACCTCCAAACGGTCTTGGGTGACCTCCAAACGGTCTTGAGACCATTTCGATGAGCTCCAAACGGTCTTGAGACCGTTTAGCTCATCCAACCCTTGGATTCTAGTGAAAATCTATCAAGGATTGGTCTATCGAGTTGATCAACAAATCAACACTTAATTGTAATACGATTTGGTACCTTTGGACCTTCAATTGGTCAACTATACTTAAACGGTCAACACTTGGTCAACGCTTGGTCTATCGAGTTGATCAACAAATCAACACTTAATTGTAATATGATTTGGTACCTTTGGACCTTCAATTAATCAACATAATTAGGAACAGTAATCTCAAACGGTCAACGCTTGGTCAACGCACTCAAATGGTTTTGAAACTGTTTTCCCAAAAAGGTCAAGTTAATCAGGTTGAAAATCAGCACTTAATCCAATTAGGTTTATCTAATTGATTTGCCTTCAACTCTCGATTCTTTGGGAGTTAACACATAAAATTTTGTGAGTCATTAACCAACATCATTAGGAACAATAATCCCAAACGGTCAACCCTTGGTCAATGCACTCAAACGGTTTTGAAACCATTTTCCCAAAAAGGTCAAGTTAATCAGGTTGAAAATCAGCACTTAATCCAATTAGATTTACATAATTGATTTTCCTTCAACTCACGATTCCTTTGGAGTTAATCCCTAAAATTTGGAGGGTTATCAACCAACATAATTATGAACATGAATCCCAAACGGTAAACCCTTTGTCAACTCAACCAAATGGTCTTGGAGACCGTTTTCTCCAACCGACCTTGTGAAACCGTTTGCCCCTCAAACGGTTTTGCAAACCCCCAAACAGTTTTGCAAACCCCCAAACGGTTTTGCAAAACTGTTTGGCCAAGTTTGCAAGACCGTTTGCTAAAGTAACATTGGTATTCACGCCCCCTTCTTCTACCTCCAGATCTAGGTCTGTTCTTCATGGTTTTAGTTGCAAGAAAGCAAGGAAGGATGGGGGAAAGAAGAACAAACTACTTTTGCAAGAAAGAAAGATGCATAACAAAGTTTAAGGGTTTAGAGTTATAAAACCCGCCTTAGAACCAGCTCTAGAGCTCCAAGCTTCGAATCTTTAATGGTGGCTTGAGCTCCACAGGTCTTCCAAGGTTTCTTCTTCAAGAATTGGTTGGAAAGGATGGCTAGAAAGAAGAACTTAGTAAGAAAAACTTAGCAAACCAACCTTGTATCATGATTTCCTCCATGAATCCGAGCTAGAAGATAACCAAAGCTTACCCAAACCTACTTGGCCGTTCTCCCCTGCTCCTGAGCTCCTTCCTTAGTTGGCCACAAAAAGAGATAAGTGAAGAGAGAAAGGGAAACGATCCCTTGATTGTGGAAAGAGCTTGCTTATATATTTTTGGGCATATTTCCAAAGCAATGATAAATACTTCTTCTCTTTTACATCTATATCCTCCACGCTCCTCTCCTACTTCTTTGCCACGTTCCTCCCTTCTCATAACATGCAAACTTATCTCTCAACCTTGGTTTAGAGGAAAAGAAGCCAAACACTTTATTAAGTTATACATATATAAGGGTCATTTTGCATACATCTTGATTATTCAATTACAATGATTATCCTTTTTATATGGTTACTCAAATGAGGTGCCCCCTCATTTTCTTTACTCCACTTGATGCTAAAATGCATGAGAGGTACTCTAGAGGGTATATTTTACATGTTGCACCCTATGTTTTGGGTAAATTGCACTTTACACCAAAACTAGGTTTTAAAGTATAAGGATTGCTCTACAAGCTATCTTTTGGTGCCCAAGCTTGGGGAATCCATAACACCACATAATATTCATTATTATGATGTCTCATCATCAGAGGAACATCTTAATATGTGCAATTTGCAATTTAACCCCTCTAATTGGGTAATTTGCACATAGGTCCCTATTAAACAAAACAATCTTACAACATTGTTCAAAAAGGGCAAAAATGAAAATATAGATTCTTCTAAAGCTTTAATGACATATCAAGGGTTAACCACAAGCCTTTAATCATAATTTTAAGAAAAACACCTAGGGTTAGTTCATAACCCAGGTCAGGGGTGTTACAGTCATGGAGTCTCATTGTTGGTTCTATCCAACCAAGAGGGGCATAAGAATGGTGTGAAGATACCTCATTGAAAAGGTTTCCCGCACACGTTGACAGAGTCACTATTGCTTGATGGTTGGGACATGATGCGGTCAGCTATCCACAATGTGGTAGAAAGCCTATTATCAACATCATCTCCTTCCTCCTCATCAGAAGTATCCTTACCTCAACAACACAACTTGTCAAGGTTAGTGAGGATGAATATATGGTAGGGGAGATTCCCTACCTAATGCTTTGTGTTCAAGTCATCATCATCATGGGAAAGAAGCTTTACTTGTTGACAATGCTTGAGCTCAAGGTTGCCCTTCTTTTTCAGTGACTTGAGTTTGTAAAGGTCCAAGTCCAGGAATTGCTGTAGAAATGGATGGAAGACTTATTGGAAGTATTGAAGACCCTCATTAGGTCCTCAGAAAGAAATCACCTATGGTTATGCACTATGAAGTTAGATACAAGAATAGTATTAAGGCATATAGTTCATCATGTTGTACCCTGCCTTACCCATGTCACATCTTAGCAAAAGTTGTGTTGATGAGTAGCCGGTGGAAGTATCACAAGCATGGGTCCTTGATGTTGGAGACACTCAAGTGGTGGAAGTCGACCATCTCCTCATATGTTATTAGTGACCACATCCCAATATAGTTGTAATTCTTTGAGTCAAAGCATTGTCCCTCATTGGACCACCCAAATATAGCATTGAACTCTTGCTAGGACATTTTTTAGTACACATTGTAGAGATGGAACAAAACTCAACCATCCTTCTAGTTGATTCCATATTGAGGGATGAAGTGGCCATTTATGGAAGACACAAAATCAAGGATGAGACTAGAAATGTGTGTCCTATTTTCTGAAGAAAGGATGTCCTCTAACCATCTCATGCCCCTTGCAAATCTATTGTATGTCAATGGTGAAACCCATCTCCTCGATTACCTCATTAACTACATAGAATCTCAACACCATGACACACATGATGATCTTCGTGCATATATCCATTTGGGGGCTCACCCCAACAATGATTATTCTTGGATGGAGTTGTGTTTGGTCAAAAATCATACTCCCAATAGGACATTCCTCTTCCTCAATCACTAGATTACTTGGCCAAGTTTTCAAGGTGTGGTTGCTGAGGTGTTGAGCTCTAGAGTTGAATGAAACACTTTGTTTGTGGTCATGGAGAAACTCAAGAAGACTAAGGTTGTATTGAAGGAATGGTTGAAAGTGTTGACTAATCTGGCCACTCTCATCAAAGAAGCCCATGCTCAGTTTGAGGCAGTGGCTGGTAAACTAAGGTAGGAACCTTCTTCTACATATCTTATGAGGAGCAAAGAAGCGACTAGCAAGAGGCTTCTCCAACTTGAAAAAGATGAAGAGATTAGCTACTAGAAGCATAGTAGAATGAAGTGGATTCATGACGGTGATAAGAACTCTAAAATATATCATTCTTATGTGAAGAGAAACAACATGAGGGATTGCATTCATAATCTTGTGGATGTAGATGGGCACCTTGTTGACAAAGAATCCAAGATTGGAAATCTGGCCATGGAGTTTTTTTAAAATATTTACAACCAAGATAGATGGGATATTAGTATATGCAATTAGGTCCCTAATAGAGTGTCTGATGATATGAACATAAATGTTCTCCACATAGCCTATTATGAGAAATCAAAGCTGCAACCTTCTCTATAGGTGCGTCCATGGCTCTAGACGCAGACGGGTTTAATGCTAAATTCTTCCATTCTTGTTGGGATATTGTGGGACGTGATATCTACAATGCTGTCTTCTAGTTTCTTGTTGGTAGTAGCATGGTGAGACAGACTAATCATGCCTTTATCAAGCTCATACCCAAACACAATGTTGCTATGAGTATGAATGATTTCCGGCCAATTACGTGCTACTATGTGATACATAAGATTGTGTCCAAGGTTATAGCTAAAAGACTTAAGGAGGTCATGCCTTCTGCGGTTTCCATCAACCAATCTACGATCGTTAAAGGGTGTTCTATCTTTGATAATTCTCTTTTGGAATCCGAATTCTTGGTGGATTTTCAAGTTAAAATAATTCTAAGAAAGCGTGTATCAAGATTGATATATTGAAAGCATATGACCACGTCATGTAGGAAGGTCTCTGGGATACGATGAATGCCATGGGGTTCATTGATAGGTTTATTAGGATTGTTAATAAGTGTGTGGAGATGATGTCCTTTTCTATACTCATGAATGGGGTACCAAAAGGTATGTTTAAAGCTTCGAATGGGTTTAGACAAGGGGATCCCTTCCCCCTTACTATTTTCATTAGTCATGGAGAATCTAACATTCCTTACCCACAAAGCTGAGATTGAAGGCAATGTTAAATCTTTCAAAATCCAAGGCATTAAGGTTCTCATGCATATGGTCTTTACTTATGGTGTACTTTTCTTCAGTGCTAGGCGAGTCAAGTTCTCAAGAGGATTGAGGAATGTTCTAGTTCTTTTTGGTAGGCTTACTAGCCTATACATTAGCAATATCAAATCACATGTCTTCTTCTACAAATCATGTGACTCTCACAAAGGAAGGCTCAAACTTGCTATTTGAGTTGAAGAAGGGACATTCCTGATGAGATACCTTGGTATTCTGATATCATGTAGTCTAAGGAAGGGTGAGAATTTCAAATGCTGCATTGACGATATGAGGTCTACAATTGATAAATGGAGCGGTACTCATCTTTCCATGCCTGACAGGTCTGTTCTAAACAAGTTTGTTCTCTATAGCAAGATCAACTATTGGTGTCAGCTTGTGGAGATCCTAGATTTCATTATGGACAAGTTCAAGTCTGTCATCTCTAGTTTTCTATGAGGTGTTCAGTCACAAGCTATCTCCTAGGACATAGTGATGCAACCTCGCCATTGTGGCAGCTTGGATCTAGTGAAGTTGAATGACATTGCGTGGAATGCTAGTACCGACAAAGTGAACAACTTCCTTACCAAGCCTGATTATCTCTGGGTGAAGTGGATGGCAAGACGTTATGGTGGCCTAGATAGTGACAACAACTTTTGCTCGATGTCTAGAAGCTGGAGAAATATGAAGCTGGATTGGGCTAAGGTTAAGAATGAGTATGTTTTTTTGAAGGGAGATGACAATCTAGTACAACTAAGCCTTGGCTTCTACATTGCCTCTGCCTACAGGTTACATGGGAACCTATTCTGGGGCATAAAACCTATGTCCCCAAGTGGAGCTTCTATCCATACTGAGCTATTATGAATAGACTGCCCACACGGGACAAAATTGGCAAGTGGGGGTACACTGGTGAGATTGGTTGTCTGCTTTGTTCTAATGAGCTAGAATCTCATCAACATCTATTCTTTGAATGTACCTTCTCTAAATACCTATAGAAGAGAATGATACTCAAATTTGGTTGGGGTGGGATTCCCCCTGATTAGATGAGCTCGATCATTCCATGAATTCTAGATAAAACATGAAGTAATCCAAAAGGAAGAGGGTTCTGTGGACTGATTTTACATCCCTCAATTTTCTTAGTTGGAAGGAGAGGAACAATCGGTCCATGGGCGCAAGGCTTGTAATATGCTTTCTATTTTTGATACTCTTGTAAATAGCTTAGTTTGTTTGGTTAGAGCCAACTCGAGGACCTTTGAGGGGGTTCCTACAGGGGTGATCCGTATGTGGGATCTTTATATGGTCTATACAATATATAGGGTTTTTGGTATTCTTCCCCTATATGACCTTTTTTGAGAAGTAATATTTTACCTTATAAAAAAGAGAGTAAAAAGACAAGGTCTTTATTAATTATGAGGGTCACTGGGTTGATATTGAGTTTCACCACTACTACATGCACAACCACATTCATAACATGTCTAGGATAAATACAACAACCCAAAAGGAGCAAAGCAAGATACACTTATTAGGTGTGGATGTGTAAACATGTCCACGAGATTGATGCCTCATCACTCACAGATCAAGTACCTACTGCTATAGAGATATCCTTTTGGATGTTATCGCCTGGGCATAAACCAACATAATTGATATTCAAATCCTAAGCATAGAAATTCTCGCATGAAATGAATATAATAAATCAGGTAGGTATCTAACCAAAAAAGATGCATAAACCGATTAACATTGAGGTGGAAAAGTGATATAAAAGCCATGGAGCATTTAAGAATATACATGCAAGGATAGGAAACGGGGCTAGTCCCCATACCCCAATGAGATGGACTACTCACTCTTCATGCTAGAAACAAGGGAGAGGGAGGAGGAGGAAGATTCAACCATGTTCATCATGGGGTATACAGACAAAGCTCGGTGGAACAATGGTCTTCTACTTGATGAAGAGGTTGACTCGATTGAGGAGAGAGGAGGACACCTAGTGTAGACTTGGATGTCTCCTTCTTCACTTTCTCCTCCTCTCTTTAGGCCTTGCTTTGTCAATGAATAGGAAACAAAGGTTGGGCATAGATGAAGATGGATATGGGGGTAGACTTTGTAGATGAATGATGGATGATTGGAGGGAGATGGAATGAAGATGGAATGGTAACATTCTAATGGTTCTATAAGGATGTTCAGTGAAGTGTTGGGTGATGATCTTCTTAGTTGGGCACAAAGCAACAACCTCTCAACATAGATGAGTGGAACATACCCCTCCAATGTTGGATGTGGTTAAGTATTTATAGCAGCAGGGTGTGGAGGCTATAGCTTCATCGCCCTGCCTGTAATCGACTGATGGGTTGTGAGAGTGTAAAAAGTCCATCAGGCACTGAGAATTGGGGGTCATCAAGCATTGAGATTCAGAATCCCGTTGGTCATTGGAGTGTTTGAAGTTCCATTAGGCACTGAGATCTTCTATCTGTCGAGGGATGGGGTCATTGATCCCGTTGAGAATTAGGGGTGGGAAATCCATCAGGCACTGGGATGAAAATCTGCCACACACCGGGATGAGAATTTGTCAGGCACCGAGTGTAAACCCATCATGCACCGGATGGAAACCCATATAGCACTAGTGGATTTGGGATCTCATCGGGTGCTGGGATGACCAAGCTGGATCCTAAGTGGGTTTCTACAAGAAAAAGGGTATAAAAGGTGATTAGGGAAATTGTTCTTGGAATGTCAAAATAGATAAGATTTATAGTGGTAAAGTTGGTAAAGTCAATAATGTGAAGGTAAAATAAGAACTTAACATAAAAAAATTGGAGGTTATCAATCTCTCCAAACTTAGAATCTAGATTGTCCTCAAGCTAACAAATAGCATTAAAGCATCAAGTGACTTCAAAGGGCTTTATTATATTACTAGTTTTATAGCATCAAGAATGTCTTTATGCCAGCTTAGGTCAAGATATCTGATTCATGCTTGGTCTACTCTCTTGATCCCTAGATTTGTTCTCTTAGGTTAGGAGTTTCATTAGCCTTCTTATCTATTATGACCTTCTTATGAGGAAGGATTTCTTCATCGCGATACACTATAGATCTTGTTCCTAGCTGTACTTGTGCAAGGTTCTGACAAGAGGTAGCTTTCATGCCCAACTTTCATCTTTTTGGAGCCCGCGATATTTGTGAATGGGTGGGATAAGATTGTGGGGTATTCTATATTTCTTAAGGTCACTCAACCATGGGTGTTGTCGACAGTATTACCCAATTTTATAAGATTGTGGGGTATTCTATATTTCTTAAGGCCACTCAACCATGGGTGTTGTTGACAGTGTTACCCAATTTTTAGTCATGATGTATTTTTAGGCAGTTAAGTGAGACCTCCTTTGAAAGAAAGGTGGGTATGCTTTGGCTTCTGATCTTGTGCCTGTTGGTATAGTATGCCTAGAGAGACAGTCATATGATGATTGCAATGAGGCATATGACACTTGATTTGATAATGATAAAGGTAATTTCATCTATTATGTTTGTCTCACTCATGAGATGATGATACATACATGATAGATGTCAAAAGAATAATGTGACTCGATGACATATGTCTTCAGGTTGAGGACCTGAACAATGAGACCATATGTATGATAAGAGTACATACATTCTTGTTATGTCACTATTCCGATATTATCGTGGAAGCAATAAAGACAACAATAATACATAAGACTAGAGTGTGTGTTGACTGATGACAAAGTCTCATTAGTCATTGTGGCACACCGTTCAAACAAAACATCATTAACTAAGCAGAAGAGATCATTAGCAACAGATTACTGAAAATTACTAAAAATTAAAACCTTTTTCAAAGAGATCTAATTTTAGGAAACTCTTATTAACAAGAACCAAAGTATTACATGTACATTCTGGTCCACAAGTACATACCATGTACCATTTCTTCTCGAGGATTACATACATCAATTGCTCTCTTAAGTCTATACATGAGAAACACACAACCTCGAGGCATTCAAGACAAAATCTCAGATCGATTATGAAAACACTAAGTACTGACTCTAAGGACCTGAGAGTACAGAGACGACACATAGGACTCTTATCTACAAGACACAATAGTAAGTATCTCCACCTGAGATGTTACTGCTGTCCTTGATGCTGTTGTCCTTCCCTATGGTTCTTACCTCCTCATCCTCGTCCACCTAAAAACGGGGTGAGACAATTGAAATTGTCCCAGTGAGAGATATAACTCTTCGCCAGAAACATTATTATTGCAGTTTAATAGAATAATACTGATCAGAGGATAAGCAGTTAGAACATTCTCATATTTTAAATCATTACAACTATCTATGATAGAACAATAATTCATCTATTCACTTTATAAGGAATATGAAGAACATGTATATCATTTATCCATCTTACTATATCCACATCTGAAGCTTATCCTGAGATACTCATTATCATGGTATGTCATCCATGAATCATTCTCATTTCTCTCTGTTGACCTTAGCCAATCTATTAGCCATATATTGAATTGTTCCAGTCATGTGAGTATACATCATCATATTCTGTCCAGGCATTGGACCATGCCAATGTTATGCAAACATTCCAGGCATTAGACTATGCCAATCATGTGCAAACATTCCAGGCATTGGACTATGCCAATCCTATGCAAACATTCCAGGCATTGGACTATGCCAACCCGGTGCAAACATTCCAGGAATTGGGTTATTACCAATCATGTACAATTATTCCAGGTATCAGGTTATGACCAATCCTGTGATATTATTCCAGGTATTGGGTTATGACCAATCCTGTGACATTATTCCAGGTATTGGGTTATTACCAATCATGTGCAATTATTCCAGGTATTGGGTTATGACCAATCCTATGACATTATTCTAGGTATAGGGTTATTACCAATCCTGTGCAATTATTCTAGGTATTGGGTTATGACCAATCCTGTGACATTATTCCAGGTATTGGGTTATTACCAATCCTGCGCAATTATTCCAGGTATTGGGTTATGACCAATCCTATGCCATTATTCCAGGTATTGGGTTATTACCAATCCTGTGCAATTATTCCAGGTATTGGGTTATGACCAATCCCGTGACATTATTCCAGGTATTGGGTTATTACCAATCTTGTGCAATTATTCCAGGTATTGGGTTATGACCAATCCCATGACATTATTCCAGGTATTGGGTTATTACCAATCATGTGCAATTATTCCAGGTATTGAACTATGTCAATCCTGTGCATCTATTCCAGGCATTGGACTATGCCAATCCTGTGCATCATCACTGAATACCACATCACCTTTACTAGGTATTAAACCTTGGCCAAGCCATCATACTTATTCACATCCTTTATGTAATTCAAGTATTCCTCTTATCTCCTTTAAGCTTATTCAAAACACTATAGCCCTTATTTGGCTATAAGCATAAAGCATGCATGATTAAGATTTCATTATTATTATTATGTCCATTTAATTATTATTATTATGTTACTAAGTTTCCATTTCCTAGTTTATTTGAACATTATCATTGCTTACATGAAACTGTTATAAACATCTTGTTACCTCTGACTAGGCAACAACTATTCACATGGCTCACAAGGCCTATTAAGCATCTTGTCACCTTTCACTAGGCAACAACTATTCACATGGCTCACAAGGACTATTAAGCATCTTGTCACCTTTCACTAGGCAACAACTATTCACATGGCTCACAAGGCCCATTAAACATCTTGTCACCTTTCACTAGGCAACAAATATTAGGGTTAGGGTTTTCCTCTATAGCCGAATAGGTTTTAAGTTCATATTATTAATTCAAACCCTAATTCATTGCTCCACAAATCTAGGAGCATACATTGATATCATAAGTATTCAATTATACTTATTTATTCTCATCTTTTATCATTAAATGATAATCATCACAAAGTGTGAGTTTCTCTCTCATCTTCTCTAGGATATTGATTACATCATACTTTGTTATCTTGGCTTAACCCTTTCTCAAGGTATGTTAGCCTACACTTATCAAAGTGCATTACATATTAATGTAATAATTGTCATGACACACTTCATGTGTCACTCATCCAAGTATATTGGATTTAGGGTACATCAAGGTGTATCAACCTTGAGGTGCTGAATGTGATATCTATCACGTTCTGTTGTTTCACTTCCCTCATCACGTTTATCTTACTTAAGTTCATCAACTTATCTTGTATTAGGGTAATTCCCATCCTAATACTTTATGCACCAGTTCATCACATTTATCATGTAATGTATTGGTCATAAGTCACTCATTTGATTTATTCAACCGTTATGAATAATGTGGACTCATCTCATGTTAAGGCATTATTGATATACGGTTATCCATTATCAACCACTTTAGGTGTTTCACCTACTAATATATTATTCATTATTCCATTATTGGGAATAGGGTTTCCCTCTTTATCAACTAGGGTTTTACATCACATCACCCTATGTTGGGGTTTCACATGACGTCACCCTATATTAGGGTTTCACATGGCATCACCCTTGATTAGGATTTCACATGGAATCACCCATGATTAGGGTTTCACATGGCATCACCCTTGATTAGGGTTTCACATGGCATCACCCTTGATTAGGGTTTCACATAGCTTCACCCTAGATTAGGGTTTCACATAAAGCACCCTCTTAAATTAGGGTTTTTCATTATATTACCCTGAATTGGGATTTCTCATATCATCACCCTAGATTAGGGTTTCACCATTACCCTAGATTAGGGTTTCACCTAACATTTCTCTAAATTAGGGTTAGGGCTCATCAACCATCTTGATTAGGGTTTCATGATCTCTTTATCAAGGATCATACCCTAAATACACATTTTATTCATGTTGAAAGTGTTGAGGCTTAACCACTACATGATTATCATACATGTATGAATTCCTCTCTCTCTCATCCTCTCTAAGATGTTGATTACTTCAAGCTTGATTAGATTAGGTCAACCCTTCATTCAAGTACATACGATTAGGGTTAACATAGTGTATTGAGATATTGCTTCCATAAGCATCAAAGGTTAACCCCTCTTAAGGGTACTAATCACCCTAGTATCTTAAAGGTACAACCATTGTAATTATCCTTAAAATACACCATCAAAAATCATGGGGTTAATTGTACTTAAATGGTTTGAATAAATTAGACCTTCAAATGGTCTTGAGGTATTAGACCCTCAAACGATCTTGAAGTACTTTGACCTTCAAACGATCTTGAAGTACTTTGACCTTCAAACGGTCTTGGTCCAAAAATCCAATCGGTCTGAGACCGTTTAGATCTTCAAACGGTCTTGGACCAAACCTCCAAACGGTCTGGAGGCCGTTAGACCTTAAACGGTCTTGGTCCCAAAACCTTCAATCGGTCTTAAGACCGTTAGACCATCAAGCGGTCTTGCTCTCAAAAACTCTAAACGGTTTGAGACAATTTGAATTAAATATTAATTAACCCAAAACGGTTTGAAACCGAATGTCCCTCAAACCGTCTGAGACCGAATGGTCCTCAAATGGTCTAAGACCGTTTGGTCTCAATCAACTTGAAACCATTTAACCCTAAATTAGGGTTTCTACAATCAATCGATTTAGGGTTTGCTTCATTGAATCATTAATTAATTGGACCATTGAAAATAGATCAACTTGTAACCCTTGGATCTCCATCCATCCATGGCTCCTCTTGACCTCAAACGGTCTTGAGACCGTTTGAGCCATTCAACA
Source organism: Alisma plantago-aquatica (assembly GCA_963693085.1). Lineage (NCBI taxonomy): Eukaryota > Viridiplantae > Streptophyta > Magnoliopsida > Alismatales > Alismataceae > Alisma > Alisma plantago-aquatica. The sequence goes on along the minus strand of OY856409.1, from coordinate 128,219,199 downwards.
TAGAAATCGACCCAATCAATTTAGGGTTTCAACCAAATCAATCCGATCAGGGTTTGTAGTTAATGGATCACCCATTCTTGGAACCATTTTAATTAGAACAATTGGGACCATTGGATCTTCATCCAACTACATCAACAATTGACCCCAAATGGTCTTGAGATCATTTGCCCTCAAACGGTCTTGTGACCGTTTGGTTATCAAAATGCAAACTTCAAGCTACAAACCTTTGAAATTTTCTATGATTCTTATGGTGTGTGCTAAGATGAAATAATCATCTTCAAGCTACAAACCTTCGAAATTTTCTATGATTCTTATGGTGATTTCATCAACTAATCAAAAGAAATTTCGGGAAAGAAGATAGATTCAACATATGATGAAGGAATGAAATCAATAACAACATTTAAGAGTTCAAGTTATATAACCCACCTTCAAAGTTGAATCCAAGATTCAAGCTTCATGTACTCAATGGTGAATGAAGCTTTCTCAACTGTCCAAGGTCCGCCTTCAAGTCTTTGAGTGAAAAGAATGGCTAAGGTTGAAGATTGAATGGAGAAAAGAAGAAAATAAGCATTGAATTTCGATTTTCCACCATGAAATCAAGGTTGAAGATGATTAAGGAGATCACCTACATGTTGGGGCACGTCCTCGTGTTTCTCCTAAGCTTCCTTGTGTTCGGCCAAAGCAAGGAAAGAAACAAGAGTCGAAAAAGCCTTTCATGTGGGTGAAAAATGGGATATATGTAAGGGAATTTCAAGAGAGAGAAAGTGTTATAAAAATCCTTCAATTCCTTAAATTGGTGACACTTATCCCCCTCACTTACTTTCATACGAAACCATTATCCTTTCCTTCAAAATCTTCTTCTTTATCCATGAATTAAAAGAAAACAACTTAAGCACCTTAATCAATATAATAATAATATCCAAAATTAGTGGATATTACTTTTTCTTTAACTAATGTGAGTGGGCTCTCCACTCACTTTAGATATTTCGGTGCCATTGCAAGGAACAAGGATGTACATACTTATACAAATTCAACCATCACACTTTTGTTTGAAGGACACTTCCATTAATATATTTATTTTTGCATTAAATTGAATTAGGGTTTCAATTATGCTTAAATCTTGATTATGTTAATATCAAGATTCTCTCTGCCCCAAAGAGATTCAAATGAGACGCCCATCTGATTTTCTTGTCTCAAATTGATACCAAGAAACATTAGAGACTATCTAAAAGTGGTATTTTTCTTATTGAACCCTAGGTTCTGGGTAAATTGCACATTACACCAAAACTAGGTTTTAATGCACAAACATTGCTTAATAAGCTCTTTCTTGGTGCTCAGGCTACCACAAGCCATACCTCTGCATCATTTTCATTCTTATGATGCTTCAACACTTGAGGAATATTTTATCATGTAATATTTTCAAGTTAACCCCTCAACTTGGGTAATTTGCACTTTAGTCCAAAACAAGTAAAACACTGTTTCAACATTATTCAAAAAGGACTAAAATTGAAACATAAGTTCCTCTTGAGCCTTAATTACTTTTCAAAAGATAAATACAAGAATATAATTGAGTTACTTAATCAAAACTGTAGGGTTAAGTCCTAACCCAATTCAGGAATGTTATAATTATAAACCCCTAATAAGGATTTCGTCCCCGAAATCCCAGGTAAAGGAAAATAGATATTATTTATTCATCATATCATCAAGCCTCCAACTAACATCTTAATGTCATGGAGAGGCCATAGAAATTTGATCATCACAAAGTCCTTCCATACTGGGTTATCATAGAATCTGTCACACATGACACATACTCCATTGTCCTTTTCATTATTAACTAAAGAGTCAACTCTATGTTAGGTAACACTAACTTATTTAACTCAGGTGTCAAACCTCACTAATTTGTCACCCACTTGGTACTACAAATCTTATCATACATTTTTAGCTTTAATGAGCTTTTCCCACAATGATTCTACAATTGTTCCTTCAATTAGTACATCCTTATTGATGTTATGTTTATGCATGGCATAAACCCCTAACATATGATGTCCATAGTATTTTATATAACTAGACTGATTTCATAGTTTCCCATTCTAGGTAACCAACATGAATCATCTTTCTTTCATCTTGGGGCATTACTCGTTACACATATCTTTATCTTGGAACCAAAGTCCAAGACAAACTGATACTTTTCTAAGTATCCAACAATTGAACATTTTTAACTTATGCACATCAAGTGTCATAAGACTCACTTGATTGCCATGTCCCCGAAGGGAAAGATCACAAAGGAACATATTCTTTTTATCACCCCATCATTACTCAGGGTTGTTTATCAAAGAGAAGAGATTATCATCTCCTCATATTATTGCATGAACTTTCAATTATTGATGTGTCATTCAATCTTATTTCCTATTAAACTCCTTGCCTTCATCATAGAAATTATAGAGATGATTACATATCACCACCTCTCTGTATTATCATCATCATAATTACTAGATTTGGGTATTCCAACCCTTAGATCATCACTGAACATTGTTACCTCTCATCAGGTAATTGTTACCTCTAGGTCTGAGGACCAGGGTATACATTATACTAAACATCTTCTTTTGTTTATAAGTTGATCTATGATTAACTCAGATCTCTCTGTATCAATTAAGATGTGGTAGAATTATCCATGCCACATCTCTGACTTCATTATGTTCTTTAGATTGTCTCAAAATGACTACTTGATCAGGGTAATCAGAAAGATAGCAATCTAAGAGTGTCATACTTACCTCACCTTCAATAGATGAATACCTGGACAGGGTATTCAAGAACTGAAATTAGGTAGTATGCATTTGTTTCATATTATGTTTCATACTTTTAACATCTCTTTAAATTTACTATTTAGTATCCCTAATTTTCTCTGGGTGTTTCATTTACATCTCTTCTACATGAAAAGAGAAATTTCAAAACATACAAGAGAATATTATTCTGAATATAGGTTCTCATCCTTTTTATCTCTTCCTTATGTCCTCATAGGACTAGTTAAAGGAAGCTCAACAATAACTACCTTTCTTATAATCAGTAGGTAGTGAGAGGAAAAGGAAAGATAATTCGGAATGAAAAGTTTTATCTGACATGTTACCTTTACGGGTTATCTTGTGTCTTATCTGACCCAATTACATGGAGTCAGCTGTCATCTGCTATTGCCTTTGTCCTCTACTACCAGAGGTAGATGGACCAAACTGTGACACTTGTCTTCATCCTCGGCCTTCTGCTTCACTAACCTGGGGTCCTTGTGGGTTTTGCAGATTATGCCTTGACTGTTGGGTCACCACATTATTTCTTCTTTGACACTGCTGCCTAAAATGTCCTATCTGTCAACATTTATGGCAAGTTCGGCCCTCACTTGATGACCACTGCATTGGTGTACTATGTTGTGGTTGAACTAGAGTTACCTAAAACTTTGATTGTTTAGTACCACCAATCCACTGTTCATGTGACTCTGTAGATCTCCTTTTGAGGTTTGCCTCATGTTTCTTTGTCATAGACCTTTCTATCCTCCAGACCGACTCCACAAATGTGGCAAATTTCTCTCTACTTTCTAACACCGCTTCCGATATAGACACCTCAACATTCAGTCCTTTCTCAAAACGTCAAATCTTCTCCTACTCAGTAGCAGCCATTTGAGGACAAAACTATAAAAGTTCCATAAACCTAGCCTCATATTCATTTATTGACATGGTTCCCTACCGAACCTTCTCAAACTGTGAGATATTTTCATCTCAGTATGTTCTTGGAAAATACTTATTGATGAATTCTTGACGAAATTCCTCCCAACCAACCTCTTCATCATTCCTTTTTACTTCTTCTATGGCCCACCAATGGCCAACACTACCCTTCAAAAGGTATACAACATGTTTGAATTTGTCAAATCTGGAATACTAAGGATATTAAAAGCCTTTTCTAACTCAGTGAGCCATAGATAAGCATCTGCTGGGTCAGTTGTCCCAGCATATTCTATAGCTCCTACATGATGTAGTCGTTCAAAAGTCTTACCAGACCCATGTCCCTCATTGGGAGTTGGTGCCCTAGGTGTTGGTGTGGGCATCCAGTCTACCATATGCCTCATTGTGGCCATAAATTCCCTAAATAGAGTATGAATGGCTGGGTTTTCTATCATAGCTTTATTAAAATGGGGATTCTCAGGCACTGATTCCTCTCTTGCCTGATCCCTTGCACCTCCTACTAGTGTAGCAAAATTGCTTTTAGCGACGTGATCCTCATGTTCTCCAGACATCCTTAAGCTATTTCCCTTCTTCTGCATAAGCATAAGTCACTATAAGATACATTGGGGGACACTAGAACAAACTCAACACCTTAGTCCTATGTCTCTGTAGACTCAACGAACCTTAAGCTCTGATACCACTAATTGTGGCACACTGTTCGAACAAAATGTCATTAACTAAGCAGAAGCGATCATTAGCAACAGATTACTAAACATCACTAAAAATTAAAACCTTTTTCAAAGAGATCCAATTTTAGGAAACTCTTATCAACAAGAACCAAAGTATTACATGTACGTTCTGGTCCAAAAGTACATACCATGTACCATCTCTTCTCGAGGATTACATACATCAATTGCTCTCTTATGTCTATACATGAGCAACACACAACCTCGAGGCATTCAAGACAAAATCTCAGATCGAATATGAAAACACTAAGTAATGACTCCAAGGACCTTAGAGTAAAGAGACGACACATATGACTCTTATCTACAAGACACGACAGTCAGTATCTCCACCTGAGATGTTACTACTGTCCTTGATGTTGCTATCCTTCCCCTGTAGTATGGTTCTTACCTCCTCATCCTTGTCCACCTAAAAATGTTGGATCCCACGGGGTGAGACAATTGAAATTGTCCTAGCGAGAGATATAACTCTCAGCCAGAAACATTATTATTGCAGTTTAATAGAATAATACTGATCAGAGGATAAGCAGTTAGAACATTCTCATATTTTAAAGCATTGCAACTATCTATGATAGAATAGTAATTCATCTATTCACTTGATAAGAAATATGAAGAACATGTATATCATTTATCCATCTTACTATATCCACATCTCAAGCTTATCCTGAGATACTCATTATCATGGTATGTCATCCATGAATCATTATCATTTCTGTCTGTTGACCTTAGCCAATCTGTTAGCCATATATTGAATTGTTCCAGTCATGTGAGTATACATCATCATATTCCGTCCAAACATTGGACCATGCCAATTCTATGCAAACATTCCAGACATTGGACTATGCCAATCCTGTGCAAACATTCCAGGCATTGGACTATGCCAATCCTGTGCAAATATTCCAAGCATTGGGTTATTACCAATCCTATGCAATTATTCTAGGTATTGGGTTATGACCAATCCTGTGATATTATTCTAGGTATTGGGTTATGACCAATCCTATGACATTATTCCAGGTATTGGGTTATTACCAATCCTGTGCAATTATTCTAGGTATTGGGTTATGACCAATCCTGTGACATTATTCTAGGTATTGGGTTATTACCAATCCTGTGCAATTATTGCAGGTATTGAGTTATGACCAATCCTATGACATTATTCCAGGTATTGGGTTATTACCAATCCTGTGCAATTATTCCAGGTATGAGGTTATGACCAATCCTGTGACATTATTCTAGGTATTGGGTTATTACCAATCCTGGGCAATTATTCCAGGATTTGGGTTATGACCAATCCCGTGACATTATTCCAGGTATTGGGTTATTACCAATCCTATGCAATTATTCCAGGTATTGAACTATGTCAATCCTGTGCATCTATTCCAGGCATTGGACTATGCCAATCCTATGCATCATCACTGAATACCACATCACCTTTACTAGGTATTAAACCTTGGCCAAGCCATCATACTTATTCACATCCGTTATGTAATTCAAGTATTCCTCTTATCTCCTTTAAGCTTATTCAAAACACTATAGCCCTTATTTGGCTATAAGCATAAAGCATGTATGATTAAGATTTCATTATTATTGTTGTATCCATTTAATTATTATTATTATGTTACTAAGTTTCCATTTCCTAGTTTATTTGAACATTATCATTGCTTACATGAAACTGTTATAAACATCTTGTTACCTCTTACTAGGCAACAACTATTCACATGGCTCACAAGGCCCATTAAGCATCTTGTCACCGTTCACTAGGAAACACCAATTCACATGCCTCAAACGGCCTATTAAGCATCTTGTCACCTTTCACTAGGCAACAACTATTCACATGGCTCACAAGGCCCATTAAGCATCTTGTCACCTTTCACTAGGCAACAACTATTAGGGTTAGGTTTTTCCTCTATAGCCGAATAGGGTTTCAAGTTCATATTATTAATTCAAACCCTAATTCATTGCTCCACACATCTAGGAGCATACATTGATATCATAAGTATTCAATTATACTTATTTATTCTCATCTTTTATCATTAAAAGATAATCATCACAAAGTGTGAGTTTCTCTCTCATCTTCTCTAGGATATTGATTACATCATACTTTGTTATCTTGGCTTAACCCTTTCTCAAGGTATGTTAGCCTACACTTATCAAAGTGCATTACATCTTAATGTAATAATTTTCATGACACACTTCATGTGTTACTCATCCAAGTATATTGGATTTAGGGTACATCAAGGTGTATCAACCTTGAGGTGCTGAATGTGATATCTATCACGTTCTCATGTTTCACTTCCCTCATCACCTTTATCTTACTTAAGTTCATCAACTTATCTTGTATTAGGGTAATTCCCATCCTAATACTTTATGCACCGGTTCATCACATTTATCATGTAATGTATTGGTCATAAGTCACTCATTTGATTTATTCAACCATTATCAATAATGTGGACTCATCTCAGGTTAAGGCATTATTGATATAAGGTTATCCATTATCATCCACTTTAGGTGTTTCACCTACTAATATATTATTCATTATTCCATTATTGGGAATAGGGTTTCCTCTCTTTATCAACTAGGGTTTTACATCACATCACCCTATGTTGGGGTTTCACATGACATCACCCTATATTAGGGTTTCACATGGCATCACCCTTGATTAGGGGTTGACATGGCATCACCCATGATTAGGGTTTCACATGGCATCACCCTTGATTAGGGTTTCACATGGCATCACCCTTGATTAGGGTTTCACATAGCTTCACTCTAGATTAGGGTTTCACATAAAGCACCCTCTTAAATGAGGGTTTTTCATTATATTACCCTGAATTGGGATTTCTCATATCATCACCCTAGATTAGGGTTTCACCATTACCCTAGATTAGGGTTTCACCTAACATTTCTCTAAATTAGGGTTAGGGCTCATCAACCATCTTGATTAGGGTTTCATGATCTCTTTATCAAGGATCATACCCTAAATACATATTTTATTCATGTTGAAAGTGTTGAGGCTTAACCACTACATGATTATCATACATGTATGAATTCCTATGTCTCTCATCCTCTCTAGGATGTTGATTACTTCAAGCTTGATTAGATTAGGTCAACCCTTCATTCAAGTACATACAATTAGGGTTAACATAGTGTATTGAGATATTGCTTCCATAAGCATCAAAGGTTAACCCCTCTTAAGGGTACTAATCACCCTAGTATCTTAAAGGTACAACCATTGTAATTATCCTTAATATACATCATCAACAATCATGGGGTTAATTGTACTTACATGGTTTGAATCAATTAGACCTTCAAACGGTCTTGAGGTATTAGACCCTCAAACGATCTTGAAGTACTTTGACCTTCAAACTATCTTGAAGTACTTTGACGTTCAAACGGTCTTGGTCCAAAACTCCAATTGGTCTGAGACCGTTTAGATCTTCAAAAGGTCTTGGACCAAACCTCCAAACGGTCTGGAGACCGTTATACCTTAAACGGTCTTGGTCCCAAAACCTTCAATCGGTCTTAAGACCGTTACACCATCAAACGGTCTTGCTCTAAAAAACTCTAAACGGTTTGAGACCGTTTGAATTAAATATTAATTAACCCCAAACGGTTTGAAACCAAATGTCCCTCAAACGGTTTGAGACCAAATGGTCCTCAAATGGTCTAAGACCATTTGGTCTCAATCAACTTGAAACCATTTAACCCTAAATTAGGGTTTCTACAATCAATCGATTTAGGGTTTGCTTCATTGAATCATTCATTAATTAGACCATTGAAAATAGATCAACTTTTAACCCTTGGATCTCCATCCATCCATGGCTCCTCTTGACCTCAAATGGTCTTGAGACCGTTTGCCCTCAAACGGTCTTGAGACCGTTTGAGCCATTCAACATAGAAATCGACCCAATTAATTTAGGGTTTCAACCAAATCAATCCGATTAGGGTTTGTAATTAATGGATCACCCATTCTTGGAACCATTTTAATTAGAACAATTGGGTCCATTGGATCTTCATCCAACTACATCAGCAATTGACCCCAAACGGTCTTGAGACCGTTTGATCACCAAACGGTCTTGAGACCGTTTGGTTATCAAAATGCAAACCGTTTGCTCATGATATTTATTGAGGTGTGTGCTAAGATGACATCATCATCTTCAAGCTACAAACCTTCTAAATGTTCTATGATTCTTATGGTGATTTCATCAACTAATCAAAAGAAATTTCGGGAAAGAAGATAGATTCAACATATGATGAAGGAATGAAATCAATAACAACATTTAAGGGTTCAAGTTATATAACCCACCTTCAAAGTTGAATCCAAGATTCAAGCTTCATGTAATCAATGGTGAATGAAGCTTTCTCAACTGTCCAAGGTCCGCCTTCAAGTCTTTGAGTGAAAAGAATGGCTAAGGTTGAAGATTGAATGGAGAAAAGAAGAAAATAAGCATTGAATTTCGATTTTCCACCATAAAATCAAGGTTGAAGATGATTAAGGAGATCACCTACAGGTTGGGGCACGTCCTCCTGTTTCTCCTAAGCTTTCTTGTGTTCAGCCAAAGTAAGGAAAGAAAGAAGAGTCGAAAAAGCCTTTCATGTGGGTGAAAAATGGGATATATGTAAGGGAATTTCAAGAGAGAGAGAGAAAGTGTTATAAAAATCCTTCAATTCCTTAAATTGGTGCCACTTATCCCCCTCTCTTCCTTGTATACGAAGCCATTATCCTTTTCTTCAAAATCTTCTTCTTTATCCATGAATTAAAAGAAAACAAATTAAGCACCTTAATCAATATAATAATAATATCCAAAATTAGTGGATATTACTTTTTCTTTAACTAATGTGAGTGGGCTCTCCACTCACTTTAGATATTTCGGTGCCATTGCAAGGAACAAAGACATACATACTTATACAAATTCAACCATCACACCTTTGGTTGAAGGGCACTTCCATTAATATATTTATTTTTGCATTAAATTGAATTAGGGTTTCAATTATGCTTAAATCTTGATTATTTTAATATCAAGATTCTCTCTCCCCCAAAGAGATTCAAATGAGATGCCCCTCTGATTTTATTGTCTCTAATTGATACCAAGAAACATTAGGGACTCTCTAGAAGTGGTATTTTGCATATTGAACCCTAGGTTTTGGGTAAATTGCACATTACACCAAAACTAGGTTTTAATGCACAAACATTGTTTAATAAGCTCTTTCTTGGTGCTCAGGCTACCACAAGCCATACCTCTGTATCATTTTCATTCTTATGATGCTTAAACACTTGAGGAATATTTTATCATGTAATATTTGCAAGTTAACTCCTCAACTTGGGTAATTTGCACTTTAGTCCAAAATAAGTAAAACATTATTTCAACATTATTCAAAAAGGACTAAAATTGAAACATAAGTTCCTCTTGAGACTTAATTACTTTTCAAAAGGTAAAGACAAGAATATAATTGAATTAATTTAGAAAAACTTCTAGGGTTAATCCTAACCCGGGTCAGGAATGTTACAGTCATGATATGTGATATCAAGTCAAGCACACAAATATATGTTAGAGAACAATATATCGGACAGATCCACAATGAGAGTGATACATGGATACCATGGAATGGTAGTCACAATTGTCTCTCATAGTAATGGTGGTGATTGTGGTTCTTAGACCTAAAATCACTGCAATCATCACATGTGATTGGGTACACTTTGACATTATCAAACGCAGGCCTGAAACATGGATTGTTATAAAAGTGATGATTGGGTGACTTTGACACATGGAGACTTGACTGTGAGTGATAAATATGGGATTTGCCCCTCCTACAAGGAGTATGATGTTCAGGGCCCCTTGATAAGTGAGACTGAGAATTGTATGGCCATACTCATGTGATTCAATATATGATATGTGAATTCACATGCATCTCAGACAGTATGCTCTAGGTCAAGGAACATGGATTGAATGTTGAAGAGGATGATGTTCCATGCCTCAAGTTCAATACGGATGTCAGTGATAAAGGAACTATACGATCATGGTAACACTAATCACACATTTTAGGTTGAAGTGGTTCTCCAACTTTATAAGTTACTTGGGTTGCAATGATGAGTTACTAGATTTCACTCATTTCTTGTGATGCCATAAGTTGTTATGAACATTCACTGCCAATGTAAATTGGAACCTACATGGTCACACACATAGGATACCCCTGGAAGAGGAGATTTTCCATGAATGATGTTTAGATTGAGACTAAAGGTGTTTAGGTACTCAATTAAACATACAATTGACTGTCTGGACTCAGAACTATCAAGTTCAAGTGTTGAACTAGCTGGTTAGAGTAAGGTTGATTGGAGACTACATTGGCAATGCTAGGACTGCCAACTGACCAGTTCACCCTTGTGAGCCGATTGGCTGGTGTGAGCCAACCGACCAGTTCACTTGGTGAACCAGGTGGCTCAGAGTCCTACCGACTGAGGAAATAAGGATTTTCCCAGTTGGAAGAAAACTTTCACATTTCACTTGTTTAATTCAATTAGAATAAGGATTAATCTTTTCATTAATTGGAAAAGATTGAGGAAAGTCAATTGTGGGTAAGTCTGGGAAATGAAATGACCGGTTCACTGGGTGAACCAATCAGATCACCTAACCAAATGACCGGTTCAGTTATGAACCGATCGACTCACCTACCCAAACGATCGGTTCAGTTGTGAACTGATCGGGTTGCCTACCGCAGTACAAACTATTCATGGAATTTTTGGATCCTTCTACTCCCAAATAGACTGGGAACCCTGACCCTTCCCTCTACTAAATAGAGAGGTACTGGTGGATTCTTAGAACACACAACTCAGAATATCAGTTGCTCTGCAAAGTTGTTGTCCATGACTTAGAGGAAATCAGGAACTTGCTCACTAGAAGGTTGTACGCTGCAATCTTCTGAATTGATGGTGAGGGCTATCAATTTGATCAAAATAGTGGGAGTGCTACTTAATTAAAGACCTAATTAATATCGTCAACTTTATCAAATCAAATAAATCAATTTTTTTGAAATGTTGCAAAATTCTTTTATAGAATCCAAATGACAAATACATATACATTATCATTGTGATCAGTTCATAAACGTGATAAACTTTAAATCTGGTTTGGGACCTTTGAGAAGTGTTCTCAATAGTGAGTGTAAACTTTGAAGTCCTTGAAAGACTAGAGGCAGTAGAACCACTCCAAATGTGGCTAAGGCTAAAATTGGATGCTTACTTGAAGTATGCCAATGATGCCTAAGACATCAAGAACCTTATGCTGAGCTATATGAACTATGCGTTGCATAAATAGCTTGAAGCATGAACATTCTTGAGATGGTTATATATCTTATAAAACCATGTAAAGCGTGAAAGGTATAATGTCTTCAAAGAGATATTTGAGTATAATCAGATAGATGGAGATCAAGTGTAATCTCATATGCTCAATATGATTGCGCATATAGATCAATTGTGATTTCTTATAGGTTAAAAGTTGACCAAACATATGATTCTACAAATCATTGTGTGAATCATATAGCCAATTTATCAAATATTGAGAAACTTGTCCAAACCATTGTCTGAAGTGCTTGGCATGCTGATGCCAAAGCATAAATGAAGAAAGGACAAAAACTATGATAATGATAAGTAGAGTGAAGTCCATAGACTAAAGCAAGGTCAAGAAATGTTCTGAAGACAAGCTTTGGTCCAAGTCTTCATCACTCAAGATATGGAGAGGAGTGAGTAGGAAAGGGAAATGACCTCTTTACAGATGATCTCAGGAAGATGACAGAGATAGAGATATCTACTTCAGGACCTGAGAGGAAGTAAGCTAGAAACTATGCAGAGCAAGAGTTGCTACCATTACAGTTAAATTATGACATTCATGGGCATGTAATAGAACTAATTCATTATGCTCTTTAGATTGTTTGCAAAATGACTACTTGATTAGAGTAATAAAAAAGATAACAATCGAAGAGTTTCATACTTACCTTTTCTTCAATAATTGAATACCTGGCCAGGGCACCCAAGTATTGAGATTAGGCAGTATGCACCATGTTTTTGTGTCATGTTCCTAACTTAGACATCATCCTAGTCCTAAGTCCCTGTGTCCCGATAGACTCAGTGAACCTCACTCTGATACCAACTTGTGAGAACCCGTTACACTAAATAAGATTACTCAAAACATAAAACATAATCGATCACCGATTAACCACATACAAAAAAATATGGGTAAATTAAAACCGATTTCAACATCAACACCCGCTCAGAAGCATTTGCATAAGAGTCCAATATCTTTCTTGTATCCATACAATGACAAGAATTTAATACAAATTGTTCTATCACCTTAGCCACAACATGTGTATCCATACAATGACAAGAATTTAATACAAATTGTTCTATCACCTTAGCCACAACATATGTACACAGGAGAACAATATTTTATGTGCCACACAAACAAGCATTAACATGCTAACAAAACTCCGATCCATTTGAAACACCATATACAAACTTTTCTTTCCCGAAGCTGAGAGTACAAGGATGACTCTAGGACATACTAGACATCTAATCAACTTTCTTAAAGATTCATTACTATAGATCCTCTTTTCTGCTACAAGTTTATTTTCATCACTTCTGATTACCTAAAAAGATGTGGCAAACCATAAGGGTGAGACCCATGTCCCAGAAAGAGATATAACCTCTAACAACATTTATTGATTCCAAAATTTTTAGATAATGAGACAGTTTAAGTAGTTTAATCATATATAACAAATAAGCTCAACAACACTGATGATTAAAAAAATACATAAAGCAATTGATAATAACTATCTTCATTAGCCAGACTATTCTCATATCCCTATTAACAATATAAGGAGTCTAACAACATGAGCATCTCTATCATCATGAATAAGTCTAGTATCATAAGCATAGCTTACAACATTAACACGTCTAACAAGTTGAACATATCAACATCATAAGTAGAGCTAATAATATAAGTACAACTATCTTCACAAGCATGACTAGCAGTATATGCATCTCTAGTTACAAAGTCACAGCTAGCAATATAAGTATAGCTAACAACATGTGATAACTAATGTCATAATCATAGCCAACAGTAATAATATCTCTATCAATTTAAACATGACTATTGTATGTACACATTTATAACATGAGAATATCCACAACATAAGAATATCTACTATCTTTTAATGCATTAACCATCGAAATTCCATGTAAAGAGAACAACAAGGGTTATCAGCCAATATGAAGCGTCATGTATAACCCTAAATAGACTTGCTACATGACTGTATTACATCTTTTATTATGCTCTGAGGAATTTGAGGATACCACTCAAAATCCAACTGATCACTTCTAAGTCAAAATCAGTGCCATACAAGATCTAGGAAGAGCCAGACTCCTAATATCTTCTCCACCCTCAGTCAGTACAGGTCTACCACAATGACACATAAGGTCAAGCAGCTGACAACCTAGTCCGTCCTTGGTACATGTCACGACACTAGTAAAAGGAGGTGGGTATGCATACCCTACCATTCGAGGTACAACTGTAGTTGTCCTCCAATATCATCACATATATAATCACCAAGACACAACCACAGTTGTTCTCAAACTAAGGACTAGGTGTGACTGTAGTCATCCTCCCTAAACACTTGGTTTCAAGATGAAAAGCACCCCACATACTCAACAATATGTGCTTCGAGTTTTCCTTAGGAATACTCGCTTCACCATATGGCAAGTTCTAACACTCAGATGGATGTATGGCACATGGCACTACATGATTAGAGTTTCACTTGATTATGCCAATTGGGTAAATTAAGGCTGGATCAAACAAGTGGACATAAAAACCCTAATTCACTTCTAGAAAGCATATAAATATAACAAATTCAAAAGATATAAAATGTGTGAAACATTATTTCTCATCTCATCATCACATGGTACTATTCACTTGCCATTCATGAGGCTACACTAGTCATCATACTATCATTACATATAAATCCTTTTCACAATATCACATGGTATCAACCCATATCAACACAAGAGGATTACACCTCATTCAGGGCTCAACCATGCCCAAAGGTCATTAAGACCATCATACTATTCCCTAAAAGATAATCATTATCTTTGCATGCCTTATAACAAGGCTCAATAACATCACTTGCATATAATACACCGGATCAACACAATATTGCATTAATGAGCTAGGAGATATTCATAAACAATCATGGCAGGGTTATATTAACATTAAGAACATTCCTTTATTACATCAATATGCAAGGAATCTAGATATGATTAACCCTCATCATATTCATAATGTACATGTTTAGCATAAGAAAGTATCAACCATGTGGCTATGATAACCACCAATTAACACATTAAGGTTATGATCATATTAAGGAGGTTATTTCACCATCATTCCATCATATAAGTATGTTAAACATGAATACTCATCTTTATCTATTTGTATTAGAGTTAAGTTCAACCAGATAAATTATATTAATGTTACTATCACAACTTATACCCAAACCCTAACTCACAACATCCCCATTGGATCATGGATGCATAAGGTGAAGCATCACCATCACATTCCATACTATTTTCAAGTATGAACCCATACATAAATCAAGGTGTAACCATCGAGTTATAGAATACTAGGGTTTCAACAACAATAAGAGAGTACTACGTGATTGGATTAGTCATTCAAGGACTATTCATACCCAATTACCATCATTTAGTAATATTAATGCTAGGTATAACAAGATATACCTCATTACGGTTACCCATTAATTCATTATGGTGATTATAAAGCATAATCATATGAGGGAAAGGATAAGAATACAAGTTTAAGACATTGAACCATCAAATTCTCATCATTATAATCATAATATTACACTACATGCTTCACACAAAACAATGGGAATATTGAGGCATCAACTTCTAACCATTAAATGTTGAAAAGGTAAAGCCATTGGTCATTTACATAAGTAAACATCTTGAACAAACCACCTATGAAGTCATTGAGTTGTGCTCTAGAAAGGGTCACCATCTAACCCTAGACATCCCTTGATTAACAACATAAAAAGTTCCATTGAGAGTAGGGTAAAACCCACATGTGATTGTTTATTTAAAACAAGCCATCAGTAAATGAGCTTCTTAAGTTGATCTCATTAAGGAAACCATTTAAATCACTTTTTTAGGACCAACATATTACATTTAGGCATAATTCCAATTTATTGTATGAAGAAACATTAGATCTTAACCATTAGGTCACGTTCATATATTAAAACCATCCATTGGAGTATAAGTCTGACCATTTCATCAAATGACCCAAGAAACCATTGGTTTAAGGCTTAATTGATGATACATCTACATGCTTAACTCACCATAGGTTGTGGAGACCTGATACACCATCACTAGTGATCATTAAGTCACCATAGGTTGTTAGATCAACACTATATTTATTAATCACCATCGAATATCAAGCTAATGCCATCATTGATTGATAACATCATTATGGTACTTAGTTGTTGATCATTAAGCTTATAAATAGGCCAAAAACTGACCTAAGGGTGAACATCAGTTGATACCCTTGGGTACCACCATCAGTTGTCATGAAGACAACACCATAGGGTTGTTTCAATGGTACCATCATCGGGTCATGGGTTTATAGAAGAAACCAGCTTAAAACCCTAAAATTGACCATTGGTTGATAGATGCTTAGCACCATAGGTTGTCAAACCAACCTGATAAAAGTCATATTATACCTTAGGAAGAACATGCACATGAATATAGGTTCATCTAGAACTGAAATTAGACCATGGAACATTATAAAAACCGAAATCCAAGTCAAGCATAGCTTTTTAGTGCATGGATCATCATTTTCAAGCAAGAACATGAGCTAGCAAGCTTATGGTAAGAAATAAATGAGGAACAAGTTATACAACTTGCCTATAATTATATGATAAAGTCCCAAACAGAAGAAACATGAGCAGGTAGGGTAGAAAATCTAAGCATAAGCTGTGAACTTGTCCATCAAGCACCTTTCTTCATCAAATGAGCAAACCCTAAGCATAATGAGCAAGAAAGGTAGGCTTTTAGAGCTTTAGAGCAATTTATACCATGGGACAACAAGGTTTAGACCTAGAGAAAGGTAGGAGGAAGGATAAAAAAGAAATAAATGAAGGAAATAAGGGGATTCTTACTCTTTTAGGTCAATATCACTAGAAGGAAGGTTTTTAAACCCTAAAAGGAAGTCAATTGCAACCCTAGATGCTTTTTCCCCAAGAAAATCCCCACTTTCTTCTTCCTTGGACAGGAACTTCATAGAAGCATAGAGGGAGAATTAGGTTCATAGTAGGAGGGAAGTGGTAGAGAGAAAATGGTTTGTTTGGGTTCTTAGGGATAAGTATATAAAACTTTAAGATAAAGAAAAAGAAAAAGTTGAAGTTCTAGTATCTTTCCAAGTGTCCATACATGGCCTTAAACTATTAAGAATATACAAGCACACACACAAGAAGCTACCCCAAATATAATAGTGACCTTCTTATCCCTCGTTTCTTGAATTTCGAAGCAAAATAAATAAATCATTAGTTGATAGCTCCTAAAGGTACCTCATCCATAAAGGGGTAAACCCTAAAATACCCTTGGAGAAAACACCTTCAAACCAAGGTTTAACTAGGAGCGCCATGGATAAAAAATATCAAGAATGATAAGATAACATCTAATAAACATAATTCATGTGACAAACTGCAAAGAAAACCCCTTTATTGGGTAAATTGTAGAAAAAGTCCAAAATGTACATAAAATTTCATAACTTGCTGAAACAGTGTCCAAATTGGACCAAAATTGAAACTTAAGAGTGTCTTATGATTTCAAAGCATATAACAAGGTTATATTAGGGTTATAAGCACTCAATTATGATAATTAAGCTTATTCAACTCTTTAAGCAAATTTAGGGGCCTTATAGTATTACATGTAGTTTCTAAATATGAAATATAGTAAAGATAAGAGAAAGATATACAAGAAGCAAAGACAGAAAGAAGAGGAATGGATCATATAATCAAGTAAAATGCACTTATGACTTCAAAACTATAGAAAAATAGAAGAAAAGAATTGAAGTATGTAATGAGTACATAGAAGTGGGGAATTTTCAAAAGAATTAAAGTAAAGAGAACTAGATGAACATGTGAACTATAAGTTGAGGATAAGACACACATATGAAAATAAGAGAAATGACGAGCTTGATTAAGGTAAGAGGGTTACATGATATAATAGGGAAAAATTAAGCTTTTAATTTTTCAATCAACTCTAGTGTGTTCATCTTTACTACTATTTTGATGCAAATTCTCAACAAAAAGCAACTTAATTTCATTTAAATGTAGTCAAAAAGTTCCTTGTGATTAAGTGAAACCAATTTCAAGAAGAAGAACAAAGATGATGCTAATCAAATCAATGAGCCATATAAATGTGAATTTTATGCTGAACATAAAAGATTGATTAAAAATGCTTGACCCCTGATGAGCCGTATAAATGCAATACATATTACATATTTGTCATAAAAAGAAGCTAACCTAGATATAGTTATTCATAAATAAACTTTATAATAATAAAATTATATTAGAAATATATGGCATGGAATATGGATCATACAAATGAATGAGAAACATGATCATCAAAAATTAGAAGTTGGTAATGACAAATGGAAGAGCAACATACATGGAGAGAATGATGGAAAATAAATAAAGGTTTGAAACATGAGTAAGTTATAGAGATAATAAAAGGAAAGATTTTGTGAGATATATGAATATGATAACTAATCAAGTCTCCTTGATGATAACTAACTAAGCCTAGATATGAAAAATGTGTTAAATGAACACTTGAAAAATAGAATTCTAAATCTCAAAATCATATCCTTTTTGTATCATCCTTAATGAGAATAACATGGGGATGAAGTCAAAAACAAATAAATTCTATATATTAATACCCATCAAGAGAAACACATCTATTAAATGTAGTGATCACACATTATGGAATGATGAAACCAAAATGAGGTACATAAAGAAAGTAACTTACCAGAAATGTCAAATAAGAGAAAAGAAATAAAACATCAAATATAACATTCATCAAAAACCAAAAATTTACAAAAAATGTTTCACAGAAGCAAGGACAACAAATTGAACTGCCATCCTTTTTGGATGGCGAATCCTATAGGTCTAAAAACAAACTACAAGAAGAAGAAGATGGTCACATGAGGTTCTTGCTGGTGACGCCTTCATAGAAGAGATGTCCTATCATTAGGTAGAACTCCAAAGGTATCAAAAGCAAAAGGCAAATAATGATGGTGATTTTCCATACAAATTGCACTATGCTTTTGTACCCTTTGTGTAGCGGCATCGCCAGCTGGCTTGCCTGCTTTAAAGTTACTTGGAAGAACTCCTGATAGAGAATAGATTTCAGTGTGATCAACACATCCATGTTTTCAATCTGTCCAATCAAATAACAAGATGTCAGTATGACGTTGAGAGTGGATACCATCAGGTCATGTGCCAACAAAGGTCACAAGAGCCTCTTTAAAGACTTTTAACCCATGTTGAGAGGCAAGGTAAAAAAAGTATCATGAACTAAGTCATGTTGAAACTTATATCTAGGTCTTGTGAGGCTATGAACAACATGAAGGCATCAAGGTCGGTAGTGTTGCAAAGCGAGCAATGTTTATCACCTGGGTATAAGGGAATCATAAGATGATAATAAAGGATAAATCAATACTCAATAAATTCAAGTGATAAAGATAAGGAAGATTTCTAGTAAATTAAAGAGAGATAAAGTTTGAATTTCGACTTTATGGAGTAAAATCATGTCACAAGAAGATCATGTTATTGATAAGGATCATATCCTAGAATGTTTGGGTTTCTAGCATAATCAAGGGATGTCACTGGTGACTTGACTTTAAGTACTAACTTATTAGAAAAAAAGATCCCAAGATTAGCAATATGAGAAATAAAGCAATGATAACAATATAAGGTTTTAAGGTATTAAATGAGAAACATAGATAAACAACATGGAAATGATTAGGAACAAAGGATACAAAATAAACTTGAAATGCAAGAAATGGAGTATGAATAAAAGGAGGTGTTATATGGACAAAAGTGTGACCTGAGATTAATTCTTGTAGTGATAGAAAGAATGATTGATAACCCGTTCTTACCTCGAATAATCGAATATTTAAATCATAGAGACATTTATTTTATATGATCATAAGGAGAAGGAGAAATGGAAGAAGTAAGTAATAATGCATCAGAAATAAGTAAGAGAGAATAAGTGGCTTTTAGTAATATACAACTATGTTTCCATAAGTATAATTTGTTAAAGGCATACCAAAGTATGTAAATTTGTTATACATATGATTTTAGTTATACATGTGCAAGAAAAATATTAAACTGAAAAGATATTTAGTTATTGTTTTAGTCATTCATACCACTAATCCAACTCAATATTGTACATCCATTGTTAATCTAGTCTTGCATCTTATGAGTGCTTTGATATTGGAATATCACAATAGTAAACTTCAGAATAACAAAGTGAACATTTTCTAGTAACTCTGTTATGATAAAGAATAATATTATAGAGTGAAATGTATAAATGGATATGGTTAGAATGGATTACCAATACAAAGGTAACACCTGTGAAGAGTATGACAAATTTGAAGATGGTTAAGTAGTAATTTATTGTGACACAAAATTTTATTTCCAGTCATTGAAAAGCTTTTTTTTCAAATATGTTGAGACTAGAAGAGAAATAAAGGACTCATTGTTGAAGTCAATGTTCAACTAAGAAATGCAAGAGTAAGTGAGATATAAGATATCAAAATTTGAAAAGAAACCTTGAATGTACTTTTCCAGCATATTTATGTTTTGAGGATGAAAACTTTTAAGAAGAAGAGATTGTGATGACCTAGTTTCAACTGAGCCATATGATTAGGGTTTACTTGCATGATTACATGATTAACTAGAGTGATAATTGTTTAAGCTTGATTATTAATTAGAGTCTAATTATGATGTTTCAAATCTAGCGAGAAACTATAAGCATGATACTATTTTTTAATAATTAGGTTTGACAACTTTAAACCCTAATCAACCCAAATTGAGGCTTTGATGGTATGTGAATGCAGAATTTGACTAATAAAATACTATAGTAAATGATTTGTAATATTTCTATAACTCTAATTTAGTTGAATTTTGGATATCATTAAATTATTTGAAGCATAGAACACTACAAGATTACAAGGAAATAGAAGGGATAACTAAAACATACATGTTTTAAAAAATTAGATTATATGGATGTGTGATGGGCCTGTTTGTCAGTTGAGTTTGTACAGGACAAACTCAGCCGACCATGCGTTCAAACTAAAATATAGCAGTCTGGTATTTGATTTTTATTTGTTTATTGGTATATCTAAATAAAATGAATTTTAACTATAGCCTTTTAAACTCAATTAAAGATATGTATTATATTTTAAGAATTTTCAAATGATATATGAGTTTTATAGAGTGTGGTGTTGGCGACCAACAAGTTTGATTAAATAAAAAAGATTAAAAATAGATTTTAGACTTATTTGTAAATGTTCCAAGAACCTCAATTGATCTATATGATCAAACTAAAACCCTAGTAGCTCTCAAAACCCATCATATCTATCCAAGATATGAAATTTAGAGAGAGAGAGAGAGGAGATTATGATTTTGAAGGAGAAAAATTCTAGCAATGTTGATTTGGGGATTTAGCTTCCAGAAGCTTGTGAATTCAAGTAAGTTCATCAACCATAGATATTTTATAATGGTTAATCTTCTCTACGATGTCTAAAATTCGTCCCTCCTTTGATTTGATTCAAAATGGTATCAAATCACCATCTTTTCTCATTCTTTCTCTATAATCTCAATTCCTAGGGCTTTTGATTCGAAAGGAAGAAGAACATGATGGATTGCTTGAAGTTTGATTTCGATTCAAGAAACTCTATTCTTAGGCTATGAAATTATAGGTATTTTGCACATGAGAAGAGCGGGTACTTCCATTTAACAAAAGGTTGCACTAAAATGGATTGAATCCATTAAAATCTTTAGTTCCTTCTATATGCGCTAACAAACCATAAATCTACCTTCCAATTCTAGATTTTGTAAGACAATTTATGAATTTATTATTTCCGGATGTGTCAAATTCGAGATGATGAAATCATATTAGAAATACCTATGAATCATCTAGAATAGCATTCCTAAATTAATTGTTGAAGTTAGAAGAAAATACCAAACTCTATAGTTTCTAGATATACCTGAATTTGCAATAAATGTCTAAATGAAGAACTTTGATGATTTGAATATTATTATTATATAATATTTGATTGTTTAATAAATGTTTAGTACAAATACAACCAATTTTAGTTAGGTATTTCATTGAAGTTATCAATCTTTGTTGATATTTTAGTAAAGAGGGTGACACCCTAGATGAGTAAAAACTTGGGAGTTCATGAATAGATAAGTGAGTAAAAGTGAATCATTTGAATATTTTAATTCTATTTAATCACTTTACTCCCGATGCATGATATTTCAATGAATGGTGTGAAACCTTAATTTAGTTTCATAATTGGGATTCATATAAATGGTTAGTTGTATGTGAACTAGTAGAAATAGTCTTTTTTGCCAATTAAAGTTTATGATGCAATACATTTATATATTAAAGTAATGTTATATGTGAATGAGAAAGATGAAACCCTAAGAATTAGATATCAATTGAATCAAGTATTTTCATTCCAATGTTCTTTGATATGATAAATGAAGTGCTCTATTTACAGTAAATATTACAGAATAGCTATGAAAAGAACCTAATTCTAGGTTAAGTTAAGAAACATTGATTAGATGACTCTAAAATGAAACTAAAGAGTGAATTAGACATTAAATTCTTTGAACACTTAGATTCCCTAAGGAGGTCTGCACCATAGTGGAGGAAATCACTTACCCACTAGCAGTGTCTGTGAGAGGAAGCCGGAGCACATCAGTGGGGCATGAGGGGTTAAGCTCAACATGGACAAACTCTTGATTAATAGTAGGCGTATCCAATAATAATTAGAGATTCTGGTGATATCCAATTATACCTAATACTAAATTGAGACCCTAGTGGTACCAATTTTAGTACGATTTCAGGTAGGTACCCAACATTTACTGGAGATACTGGTGGTACCCAGTTCAGTTACTACTCATCGAGTCATATCTTATCGAACCAATGGAGTGGACAATTTTATCTAGAGTGTTTTTGACTCTCTATGTGTGTACCCATATTTAGAGGAGGAGTCCAATTCTATCAGTCACCTGTTTAGCTGTTGAGGCCAGATGTGGCGAGGCCCATTATAGACTGGGTAGCTAGTTAGAAGAATTAGAGTCTGAGGCTTACTCTTAGTCTTGTACTATGAGATCCAAGCTTTTGATGATGCTTTCACATGTCAAGGTACACTTCATGCAGGTTTTTGGTCATAGTAAGATGAATAAGAGATTAATCAAGTTTATTCAGTTATTGATTTATCCTTTGTAGTTATTTGGAGTAATTTGCAATTTGTAAGTTTTTGAATGACTAGTTCCCATTAAGATCAATCAAATATGTTCAAATATTGATAATCGTTGTAGTCGTATAGAGTAACCTACCATTTATATGATTGAGAATGACTAGTTCATTTATAGTTCTGTACTGTTCTACTTTAAATTTAGTTTCTGAATAATTCATCTTTTGACTATTTATGTGCTTTGAACTATTTTGTAGAAGTACTCATTCACTAGAGGAATAGCTCGTCACTCTACTCACGTACACCCTGAGCATTTGGAGATCCAAATGTATATTGTAAGTCCTTTCACAAGTTAGATGCAAGAGAGGTTCAGATAGTCGGTCCCTGTCAGTCTAAGTCCTTGTTTAGAAGTAAAAAGAGTTGTATATGAATGATGCTGTAATAATGTTAGATCATGACAATTTTTGTATTTAATAGTCAAGCCAACAATCATGTAATGTTGAAAGATAGTATAGATAGCTTAATCTATTCCTTTATGTTTGCAATCATATCAGAGAATCAAAGTTTTATTTCTCATACATGTCGTTTCACGTGGTTGTGTTTCATACAATGATATCGATTTATATAACCAGAAAGGAAAAAAAGTTTAGAGCAATTTTTAGTTTGCTTGAACTCATGTTATGCCCTAATTTCATGATCTATTTGTAATTGTGGAATGTGGGTATGACACCCAACTTTGGTTGAGAATTGTAGTACTGATGTTGTTGCTTATGGTGTTTAGATTTGTCTTGTATTGTGAAACACCCATTGTTGAGATCTAAAAAGAACATCACAAATCAAATCATATAGACTTTCACAGACTCAATGAGTGATAAGAATACCCCAAAAGAGGAGTAATATGTGTAGAAGGTATTACCTAACGTTAGGAAACATCAAGCAATCACTCTAACTGACGATGTCTATTAAAGAACTATGATATACATCTAATAATTGGAATTCATAACTTGATCACGGTGAAGACTATAATGCATAAAACACTAACTACCACAACTACATAGACTGACATTTTAAGATAAAACTTTTCATATTTCATGAAGACTGACTTCCTACAAATTTTTTCTAACAACATGTTTCCTTGATACTCTACATTCATTTGGTTGAACCCTAAGCGACATACCATTAGAGTAATAGGTTAAATTAGTGTCCCTAAGATCGTTGGTTGCACCCGATCTTGCTTTAAGGTTGCCACTAGCCCTATACATGCTCATTGGCCTACTACATACTTGTATCACTCTATATTCTAAGTAACTGAGAAGCGCAAGATAAACTAAGTGATTAGGCAAATAGTGACTTCCCACGAAATTCCAACTATATGTAAACTTGATCTTTACTATAAAGAAGTACTGTGGTATGGCCCCACATGAACTAAAAACCCAAATTTGGCACTGATTAATCCACACGTGTAACTGTGAAGTGGAGTTCCCGCCACACCCTATTACCCTCCTAATTGATTTTTGGGCTGACTCATTTTGGGACTCAAAATGGGACACATATGTCCATTTTTATAGCAAAACAAGGAGAAAACAAAGAAAGTGACATATTTTATTCGTTATGTCTCTTGTTTTATGTGAAAATGATAGATTGTGTGTCCCATTTTGAGTCTGAAACCGTGTCCAGATAACATTTTCCTTGAATTTTAGACACATGATGCATGCTTCCGGGTTCTTTCTCAAGATCCATCATGGCTTCTACGTAAGTAAACCAGTTTCTCTTCTTTGATACACACCGCAGGGTAAGATCTACCGTCCTCAGTGATCCTATATTGACTATTCTCTTAGTTTTACAAAGTCTTTTCATTGTTGTTTGGGCAGTTGGCAGAAAAAGAATGAGAATTACAATTGGGTCAAATCGATAGAGATCACGATTCTGTGGAGGATGATTTTTCCCAGGGATTTTGAGATCTCAGAAGATTCTTTATCAAAGGGTAGTCGCTCACGATGTGTTTGCCTGTACATCCAAATGCAAGGCCTGAAGGCCACAAAACAAAAAGTAAGACGTCATCAAGAGGGGGCGGCATCCCCCAGTTGTAGTCTGTAGACATGAATAATCCATTATTAGGGCGTGTGAGGGTTGTTAAATGACCCGTATTTATCACACAATGCTAGCGAAGAAAACAGTGTCCCCACACCGGGCCGCGGGCGACGGTGGAAGTAAACGCGGAAAGAGAGTAGGAAGGGGAGGTACTGACGAAGTTGCTAAATGCGCTTATAAATACATGTGGGTGGTGGTCCAGCTCGATCGCGTTCCTCACCCAAGGGTAGGCCAGGCCTCACACCTACTCGCCCTCGATCGTCTGCCGACCTCTGCGTTTCTAGAGTCGGGCTGCTGCTGCTGCATGTGCAGCACAGACAGCGGCAAGCTCAGCTGCTTGCTTACAGTTGCATTTGCCTTGTCGTCGTGGTGTTCACTCTATCCACTCTGCTCTATTCTATCCCTCTTCAATTAATTACTGATCGTCTTCATCCCTTCCAGAAAGCCCTTTAATGAGTAACGGGGCCGGGCAAGAAGCCGCACTCAACAGCACCAGCTAAAGAGAAGAGATGGAGGAAGAAAAATGAAGGTAGCCGAGGACAGGACATGGTGGTAGCAGGAGAGAGAGAGAGTGAAGAGGAAGAATCAATGAAAAAGAAGAAGAATGAGCAGAACTCGGCAGCAGCCGTCCAGGTTGTTTCTTTCTGGGTGCGTGGGGCGGGCTAAGTTAGCGCAACAGACTAAGCAATAGGTTTGCAGGTCGAGCTGTGTCAACCTGTGTTTACGCTAGCTTTACAACACAACACAATATTAACAGCCCGACACTTATGATAAAAGCAGGCGTCCAACCACTTGGTCGTCGCCCTGGAGGGGGCAACAGACAGACAGAGGCGACAATTATGAACCGTCCGTCCTGCAGCTCGCGATGAAATTTCACATGGTTAAGTTTTTTAAATACAAAAAAACCAGACCACTCCATTGATTCTGAGTCTGTCTTGGTTCAACTTAATTAGAAGAAACGTGGTTTCAGTGTCGATTATATGCAAACTGTTGCCATTCGAGGCAAGAACTATTGTAAATTTTGTATTATATGTGGTACATTCAGCAACAACAGTTGCAAACTAATTAATAGTTTCAGACAAATTCAGATAAAAAACACGTAAAATAACCAATGCAGGGGAACACAAATAAACTGGAGTTAAAATCACAAATAAAAAATTTAAGTTTGAATCGATATAATGTGTGGAAGAATGGCGGAGGCCTGACCGACTGACATGGCGACTGGGCGACGCCGACCATCATATCCGGTTCACAAGCTCATATGGAGAAAGAAGCGAGACGATGTCGATGAGCAAGCTCAAACTCAACAGATCTATCTATCTCCCAGGTGCCAGAAATAGACCAGTTCTCATCGGGAAGCTTTTCTCTCAAAGGGAAGGAAATCGTCCAGAAGAACAAGAAGTTAGTTTACCCTAGATCTGAAGCCCGGGAAAATGCAATTCGATGGAGTAAATGTCTGGTTGGTTACATTATCGACTTCTATCCTCATGTCTCTACGCTACTGAACTATCTTCAATGGTTATGGAATTCGGATGAGTCTATTGAACTTCTAAATTGTGGGGATGATATTTTCCTTATCCGATTCTCAGAGTCATCGAGTTTGGAGTATGTTGTTTCTTAAAAGATGGTCTCAAGGCGATAGTCTAATTAAACTGAAGTTGAAGAACATTCCTGTTTGGGTTTGTATCTATGATCTACCTTTGAACCTCTAGGAGTCACTGATGTTTCAGAGAATAGAGTCCCTACTAGGTACCTCTCTTTGTGTTGATGAAGCAACTGATTCCTACTCGAGAATGGAATTTGCAAGAATTTGGGTCAAGATGGATTCAACATCAAATTTCCCTAAAGACTCGGTGCTAACTAGTGATGAAGGTGTTGATCATTCCATCACATTCTTGTATGAGTGGTGGCCTTCAAAATGTACTGTCTGTAGTTTTTTTGGACATGAAGATTCTTATTGCAAATCTGTGACCCCTGTTGAACGGAAGGAGAAGCAGATGTGGAGAATTAAATATGTTGATAATATTGTTCAAAGTGAAAATTGTTGGGAAATACAAACACAGAGTATAGCAGCGGAAATATTTTTTTTATCTATTAATATTCTCATAACAGCAAGATTGTGTCAACTACTATGAAATAGGAAGGATGGTTTTAGCGAGTAATACCTGGTCCTAGAGTAAGTCCAGTAACAAAACTCACTTCTTTTCAATTGCTGACAAGTTGCTCTTGGACAATGGATGTGCAACTCTAAGCCTTTACCACGAATAGCTGTCTGCGCAACCTCTGTAGTGACTCCGGTGGCCTTGCCATAGCCTACATGTTGACTTTTCTCTCTGAGCAGCAGTCAAAGGACTACTGCCTCTAGAGTAATCCATGCAGACCAACTAGAACTCCTGTCGTTCACCAATAACGGACAAGAAAGAGTTGTCTCTCTCCCATTTGTGTACTAGTCACTAAGATGTTCTTCTACCAACAACGATCACCAATTATTTCTCTCACGTAGTTATCCCTCCCTATCGAGTAGGACTTGCTTGGACTCTCTTATTTACCACAATTAGAGAGGACAATAGTTCTGAGCGAAATTGTTTCTCAGTTGTCTGTGTTGTGACTTAGGAAGCCGTCAGTACCCCTCCTTTAATAGGTGGGGTTTGGGCCAAGGTTTCCGATCTGTACATGATTGTGTGGGAGTGGAAGAAATTGGAAGAACTTAAACTTTCGCAACATACAAGATGCCAAACGATCATCTGGCATACCCATACGGTCATTTTGTGTGCGTGACAGTTGTTTTGTACTTCTAGATGGTCATCTAATAGTTTTCCAAAGGGATACGGATTTGGAAATTTCTATTCAAATAAATATCACATATTAATTTGTTTGTAGCCCAAGTAAAGTACAAACTGAAACTATTAGGGAACAATCCTGAACCTTCATTTTCCCAACTGAGCCGTCTCACACATATGAGACTTCTGTCTTGTTCACCCAAACAGTCATCTAGTGAACCTGAGCCGAATTGATCGATTCAACAACTTGAATCAGTTGGTTCACTCCTCAATTTGGAAAGAACCAAGCCAGTTCGATCCTTGATTAGCTTGACAAACCAAATGACCGTCTCAACTCTTGATATGCCCGTCTGGCTGCCGAAATGGCTGCCTGACTCAGTGAGATGGTCGTTTGGCAGTGCTGTCAGCCAATCTTTCGATCTATTACGTGAATTGAATACTTAAACACTTTAGTAATCAATCCAATTGTCATTCAAGATCAAACTCCTC
Organism: Alisma plantago-aquatica; assembly: GCA_963693085.1. Lineage (NCBI taxonomy): Eukaryota > Viridiplantae > Streptophyta > Magnoliopsida > Alismatales > Alismataceae > Alisma > Alisma plantago-aquatica. The sequence continues at coordinate 128,190,841 of OY856409.1, read as the reverse complement.
TTCTAGAGGCGTTCCTATGTGTGTGACCCTATAGGTCCCATATCACATTGGCAGTGAGTGTCTATAAGTAGCTTATGACATCACAAGTATAGAGTGGTGCCTAGTCGCACATCAGTACTACCCAAGTGAATGGAAAGTTGGAGGACAACTTCAACCTATAATATATATATAAGGTGTTGCAACGATTGTATAATTCCTTTATCTTTGATATCCAAGATGAACTCGAGGCATGGAAGGTGACACTGTCAACATTTAATCCATGTTTCTTGAATCAAGAGCTGACTGTTTGAGATAATGTGACCTCAATATCATAAATTGATTCACATGTGCACCAACATGTGTTTCTCAGTCTTACTTATCAAGTGGAAAGTATATCATACTCCAATAGGAGAGACAAATCCCATCTCTATCACTCACAATTTATTCCCATGTGTCAAAGTCACCCAATCATCATTGTTATAACAACCCATGTTTCAAGACTGCGTTTATTGATGTCAAAGCATACCCAATAACATGTGATGAGTGCATCGATTTTAGGTCTAAAAATCAAAATCACCACCTTCACTATGAGAGATGACTATAACCACCAATGATGGTTTCTACGTGTCACTCTCAAGGTGAGTATGTCCGATATATTGTTCCCTAGCATGTATCTGTGTGCTTTGTTTGATATCACCATATCATGTCTTAGTGACACTTAATCATCAACCAACTCACACTCCAGTCTTATGTGTTACTGGGGTCTATCTATCTTCCACAGTAACAACTGACTAGGGACATAATGAGAATCTATATATGTGCTCTTAACATCCATATGATCTCATTTCCACAAGGCTAATACTTGAAGACATACTTCATCGAGTAATATCATTCTCTAGACATTCACTATGTATCCTCCTTATCTCATAACTGAGTGAAACAGATGAATTGGAAGGTTGCATATATTTATGTTATTATTAATCAAATCCTTTTAGGTAATTATGCCATGTCAATCATCATATGATTGGCTCTACGGGCATACCTTACAAACATACTCTCACTTGCACTTAGGGCCAATCACCCATGAATTACATCTTAGTGATCTAAACATGTCCAACATGCTTCTATTGCGCTAGTGCTAAAACAGAAGGTTAGCACCACTTTTCTAGTCAGTATATTTCTATTTCTTATCTCTTCGCTCTAAGTTGAAAGCTCTGTAGTATGGTATCTGATATTTGTTGCCTAACAAGTAGCTCCATTATTGTCACAGTATCTCTACTGAGTCATTAATGGTCGGAACATTTATAAGTCCATCATATGAACCTTTTAGATCCATATAGTATCACACTATGTTCACAACACAAGTATACTCAATCTCTATTATAGAATAGAATTAATGGCTATTAGTTCATAACCTTCCAACTAATAACATCCTTTTCTATTTTAAAATCAAACATATTTTATTGCGATCACTTGGTCATTATGGAAGCTTTCCTCGATGTAACTCTTTACATCCAACTCTTCCTTTTATTGCTATCCTTATTGACTAGCAATCTATCCTTAAGTACTTCACAAGTACTAGTACATATTTTAATGACACTCTAATAACCCTTATTGGATTTAAATATCATTTTGTCATGTCCAATACTTACAAGATTATATAGGATAAGTACATTTATAACACTCATGATAGATCCATTGTTGTACCGACCTATGAAATCATGATCATGTTATTTCCATTCTTCACAAGAACTGGAAAGTATGGTTCATGAGCGACTAATACATATTCTCTTATTGATTCCATCTTTTTTGAATTCCTTCAACTCATTACTATTTTACTTGCTTAAACTTCCATTGTGAAATATTCAAGAGATATTTCATAGATCTTGATCCTTATCTCATAAGATGTTTCATCTTATCCTCCATTATTGAAGGTATTTTTGTGCCAGTTCTCAACATTCACAATATTGAGATGTAATTTCCCATCATATGTAGAATATTCATATACACTCCCACTAAATCTTTTGTAATCACAAATTTCATCTTTTATCTTGATTTAAGTCAAACTCTTTGACCATCTTTTTAATTCAAAAGATCCCATCTCTAGGATGCTTGTTTTAATCCTAGATTGAACCTTGTAATTTATAGACTTTTTTTGCATTCTTGAAGTTATGAAACCTTTTAGGTTGTGTCACATACACATCCTTTAAAGTATTCCCTTAAGCAATCTAGTTTCCATCTTTGTATGCCAAATATCACAGTCTATTCTAACTACAACAACAAGCTCGAAAATTGGTAAAGGAAATTCTATCATGTCCAACAACCTAAACTTGATTTGAATTATTATTCAACCGATCTGTACTTCAATGTTATCCATGTAGGTCTTTGCCACAAGACCCTATTTCACCCTTTAGGTCCCACATTGTTAGTTTACATGGATTCCATATTTCTCAAAAATAACTTCTAGTTGACCAGTTGGCTCATCCTGTATGACCAACCCATCTGAATTATTGGATTCACAATCCTTCAATCTTAGATGTGTTCTACTAGAACTATTTTTATTTTGTGTTACATGATGACCTGAGATTCCATAACAGTTGTGATTCTCATGGCTCTCATTGTACCGTTATTGTTGATTTTGAACATTTTGAGTTCTACTTTTACTCCCACGGATTCTTTAGGAACTCAGTTATCCCATCAACAAAACAATTTTGTTATTGGATTGAGACTAATAGTAATTTTCAAAAGTTATGGTTTATGGATAAACCCTCTCAAGAAACTACTTTCTCAATGTAGGTTTCAATCCCTTAGACGTAATGGGACATTCCCAAGTCATATCATATGTGATGTCTTTACAAACCATTCATATGGTACATGATTTAGTGATAGGTATACATTTATGAGGATTAAGAATATTAGATTAATTGGTAATTATATTATGACTCATTATGGTATAATTCCTTCATTCTAGCACATCATCATGTTCAGAAGGATTTGACTTGTGATACAGTATCACAGTTCATTCATGAAGGTACTCAAGGTATTGATGTAAAGTATTTCAACATTTGATCTCATCAAAGTTTCTTAATACTTTTTATCGAATTTATACTTAATACATAATCTCTTTGAAAACTTCAAGAGATATGTGTTTCTACTTTACTGAGTACATATCATCATATTACTAGTAAATGAAATAAAGTATTAGAAATAATCCATAGCATTCATTCATAAGTATCTTTATGCATCATATGCATGAGGTCTAATGAAAGTTTTATCCTCCCACTACATTTAGTGAAGGACATCATATCATATTTGTGCATAAATAAGATTTACATGTTTCCTTAGATTCAATAACCAAGGGAATGTAGATCAACATTAATATGTATTCTAGACGTGCACCTCTCATATTCATACACCATGACTAATGCTAGTGATATTCTTGAGTTATCAATTATAATCCTTTGGTATGAACATTATAAACATTATGAACATTCATCTTTGGATCATTTCACATAAATATGCAAGATGTTTTAGGGCCAATGCCATGCAAGATCTTATCTTTGAAATAGAAGCATGAATAATTCTTTATTAATAATCATCCATGTCCATACAAGATGTATAAATAAAATGTTTCTATTCTAATGGCATAATGAAATAGCAGTTCTAATAACTCTATTACATGCCCATTGGGCTAAGATAAATTTAAATGTAGACTATGGCTTCTATAACACTTGATACACCTTGTCCATATTTGTCCTTCTATGAGGTCATTTACTTCTTGTCATATCCTGCACATCAGTATGTCAGATCTCTTATCTGGTATCATATACCAATATGAAGAAGTAATCAAATTTATATTATATTGTTTATACATGAAGTGGAGGCCTCAGTTCCATCCTTCTTCTTCTTTAGTTCCTCTAACTAGAGTGGACCATTTCTCTTCCAATGTCCAATTTGGTGACAATCGCCTCTTTGTTTCCTTACACCACCCTTTGTTTTGAGGTCTAAAGACCTATGTTTTTGGCCAGCTTTAGAACCTTTCTTAGATTTGCCTTTGCCTTTAGACTTCCCCTTTGTTTTGTTGATCATCATCAAATACTTGGTCTTGTCTTTCTTCATGTGTGTCTCAATTGTTCTCAACATGCCCAACAACTCTGTCAACAGCTTGTCAAAGTCATTCATATTGTAATTCATGACACATTGATTGTATGACTCTGATAGAGACTACAGAATCACGTCAGTGGACAACTCTTGACCCAAAGGGAATCCTAGTCTAGCTAGGCTCTCCACATACCCAATCAGTTTGAGCACATGAGGACCTATTGGGTCTCCTTCCACCATGCTGCACTTGAACAACGCCTTGGAGACATCATACCTTTCCCGTCTTTCTTGATCTTAGAACATGTTCATGAGATGTGAGACCATCTCTGATACATTCATGTTCTCATGCTACATCTGCAACTTATAGTTCGTGCAGCATAGCATCAAACACTTGACATCCATGGTGTCTTCAGTATACTTTGTGTAAGCATCCCTGTCATCCCTTGGTGCATTTTGAGGTGGTTCCTCTAGTTGTGGCGTTTCTAAGACATAGAGCTATCACACATGTGTTAGAACGATTCTCAACGTCCCGTACCAATCGTGGAAGTTGTTCCCAGTAAGTTTGTCATTCTCAAGGACCGATTGTAGAGAAAAGTGATTATTGTTGGTTGCCATTTGGTTCTACAAAAGAATTTGCATTTTTGTCAAAAAATCATTTTGATTTGATTTGATTAAAATTTGGGCGATAATAATTAGGTCTTTAATTAATTATCGTTCTCATTATTTTGTTCAAATTTATAACCCTCAATTATCAATCCAAAAAATTGCAGTGAACAATTTTCTAATGAGACAGATCCAAGATAATTCAATTGTGGCCTGATCAACACCACACAACACATTTAATCATCAAGGTAGACTTTTTTCTTGCCAATTGCATCATATGCAATTTTGGATAGACGATATGCACAACTATTTTCCATAATCATCTTTATATCTCTAGGTCCAGACGCTCTGAGAATCACCAGTTAAGACCAAACCCAATAGCCAATATGATAACAATGCAACCTACGGAGGCAAAACCTACATGATTACCATCACACTTCCATAAGGTAGACGACATACCACATGAAGGCATAACCTACACTTAATCAAACAATATTTTCATGTGTATTTCTATTGGAAGGCATCTTAGACTTAATATGTTTGATTGAGGGGTTTTATATATATCATATACATATCATATATATATCATATATATTATATATATATACTGCACACACAGACACACACACACACACACAGATATATAGAGTCAGACTAGAATACACTCGAGTGTATTCGGAACAGAATACACTCAAGTAGTTTTTCATGATGCAATATATTTTTCAAAAATCTAATACATTGATCTTCTTAAACATCTTGTGAATAGCTCATACACAAAATTTGAGCACATTTGGACATTTATAGGTCATGTTATAAATACCACAAAAATTATGCATTTCAAATTAGTTTCACGCGTCAATTTTGTTGCCCTTGGATGAGTGACTTACACTCATCCAAATGGGCTCAAAATTTATATATAGCTAGTTATAGTATGACTGTGAAGATCAATGGTTTACATTTTGCAAAAAATAGTCTTGATATGCAAATACACTTGAGTGTAATCGTGCGATCTGTACACTCAAGTGTATTCTAGCCTGACTCTCTCTCTCTCTCTCTCTCTCTCTCTATATATATATATATATATATATATATATATATATATATATATATATATTATATTCAATCACCACATATATAGTACGTCTCATATACATGCTATACCCCATAACCTAAACATTCAATATAAAATAAAAAGTGATGGTTATGGCTATGTCTACTTGTATTTCCTTGGAGCCACAAGGAGTTGCTACCACCTAGATCAATCATCGCATTACATGTATGAACCTACGGTTGATGTAGACCTGTGCTTGCCAATATGGGTAGATCGGTTCAACCCTTAAACTGATCGTCTCACCTCTTTGCTGGCCTGCTGGTTATCACGAATGACCTCTTGTCAAACCGATGTTTGGACTCCTTCCAAATGGCCGACTAGACCCTCTAGGCAGTTGTCTAGCTCCATCATTTTGTCCTCCATGGTCCTCCAGACGGTCAGCTTGTCTCACAAACTGGACGTCACCCTTGATGACGGTTGTGATCTTCATTGTTTCATAAATAAAAACAATCCTATTGCTACTACTTTTACATGATTAAAAGAAAGCTCGAGTTACATTCAAGGAGAGCAAATGTAGGAAATAATTACTTTACATTAAAAAGATAGAGGTAGAGGCTCGGTTCACAGACCAAGATAAACAGGAACAACCAAACCATCCAACCACACACATATATACGATTTAGGACAGAACCACACTACACATCCACCATCAAAATTGCTTTTGGGGCGACACATGTAAATTGCATATATATATATATATATATATATATATTAGTTTGGTATTATGTGGTCTTTAATCGGATACACATATGAGAGCAGAAATATTCACATCATATGCAATAAATAAATGATAAAAACAAAAATCCGATCATATCAATTATCCTAAAATATAATGAATTGGTGTGGCTCTGATACCAATGTTGGGAAATTCGGGCACAAAGTATAGCAGTGAAAACAATTTTTTTATCTATTTGTGTTCCCATAACAGCAAGATTGAGTCAACTTCTATGAAATAGGAAGGATAGTTTTAGCGAGTTATACCTGGTCCTGGAGTAAGTCTAGTGACAAAACTCACTTCTCTGCAACTGTTGATAAGTTGCTCTTAGACGTTGACTGTGCAACTCTTGGCCTTCACCATGAACAGTTGTTTGCCCAACCTCTACAATGACTCCAGTGGTCTTGCCACAGATTGCATGTTGACTTTTCTCTCCGAGACACAACCAAAAGACTCTTGCCTCTAGAGTAGTCCACATAAACCAACTACAACTCCTATCATTCACCAAGAATAGACAGGATGGAGTTGTCCCTCCCATTGGTGTACTAGTCACCAACCTGCTCTCCCACCACCAACAATCAGTTGTTATTTCTCTCCCGTAGATATCCCTCCCTGTCGGGTAGGACTTGCTTGGCTCTCTTGGATATCACAACTAGAGAGGACAACACTTTTCATAGGAATTGGTTCTTAGTTGTTTGTGTTATGTCTTAGGAAGCCCCCAGTTCCCCTCTTTATAGGCAGGGTTTGGGCAATGACTCCAATCTATATGGGGTTGCGTGGGAGTGGAAGGGACTAGAAGAACTTGAACTTTCACAACCTATGAGATGACAAATGGTTGTATATCACACTAAGATGGTCGTCTCGTACTTCCATACGGTCACCTGACAGTTTCCCAATTGGATATGAATTTGGAAATTTCGATTCCAATTAATATCACATATTAATTTTCCTGTACCCCAAGTAAAGTATAAATCTAAACTATTCAGGAAACATCCTGAACCTTCGTTTTCTCAACCAAGCCATATTACACATGCAAGATGCCTGTTTCATTCACCCAGACGGTCGTCTGGTGAACCTAAGTCGAGCCGATCAGTTCAACAACTTGAACTGGTTGGTTCACTCCTCAATTTGGGAAGAACCATGCTAATTCGATCCTTGATTATCGTAACAACCCAAATGGGTGTCTCAACTCTTAAGATGCCTTCCTGGCTGCCGAAACGACCATCTCACTCAGTGAGATGGTCGTTTGGTAGTTCAGTCAGTTAATCTTTCATTAAATTGTGTGAATTGAATACCTAAACACTTTAGTAATCAATCCAATTGTCATTCAAGATCAAACTCCTATTCTAGATGAGTTCCTATGTGTGTGACCCTATAGGTACCATATCACATTGGCAGTGAGTGTCCATAACTATCTTATGACATCATAAGTAGAGAGTGGTGCCTAATTACACATCATTGTTACGCAAGTGAATGGAAAGTTTGAGAACAACTTCAACCTACAATCTATGTAAGGTGTTGTTGTGATTGTATAATTCCTTTATCTCTAATATCCAGGATGAACTCGAGACATGTAAGATCACCTTGTCAACATTAAATCCATGTTCCTTGATCCAAGAGCAGGATGTTTGAGATAATGTGACCTTAATATCATATATTGATTCACCTGTGAATGTGCATGAGTTTCTTAGTCTCTCTTATCAAATAGCCAGGATATCATACTCCAGTAGGAGGGACAAATCCCATCTCTATCACTTACAGTCTATCCCCATGTGTTAATGTCACTCAATCATCACCGTTATAACAACCCATGTTTCAGGATTGCGTTTGATGATGTCAAAGAGTACACAATGACATGTGTTGAGTGCAATGATTTCAGGTGTAAGAATCACAATCACCACCTTCACTATGAGAGATGACTATGACCACCAATGATGGTTTTCATGTATCAATCTAAAGGTGGGTTTGTCTAATACACTGTTACCTAACATTTATTTGTGTGCTTAGTTTGATATCGCCATATCATGACTTAGTGAGACTTAGTCATCAACCAACTCATGCTCCAGTGTTATGTGTTATTGGTGTCTATCTACCTTCCACAATAACAACCAACTATGGACATAATGAGAATATGTATATGTACTCTTAACATCCGTATTATCTCATTTCCACAAGGCTAATACTTGAAGACATACATCATTGAGTAAAATCATTCTCTAGACATTCACTATGTATCCTCGTTATCTCATAACTGAGTGAAACATATGAATAAGAAGATTGCCTATATTTATGTTATTATTAATCACAAATCTATTTAGGTAATAATGCCATGTCAATCATCATATGATTGTCTCTACGGGCATGCCTAACCAAAAAAAAAAGTCCCTGAAGTTTGTGTTAATCTCTTAGCATCTGCACATAATGCAAACCTGGCACGAAAGGTGAAGCAAGATGAAGCTAGAAGATCTATTTTGTCTTCCCCTATGCCGATGTTCAAAAAATTGCTATCGTTAAGCTCCTATGGTTTGTTGGATGGAGAAGGCCTCACAAAGGTCACTAGTAAACAAAAACCCCCTCCCATATTTACTGTCAAGTAGTTAGTCGTGATCTTCGATAGAGTCACAAATTCCATCTTTTCTCCTATGCTGGGGAACCTATTTGGTGGTCTACAAATCATCAATGAAGAGAAGAACACAGAGGCTGTCAATTCAATATCTGAGGTTATAAAATGATCCCCCCTCTTCACATATCTTCTTGGAACTTTAGATGCATTACAAATAAAATAAATGGTGTTAAGGAGGAGCTTTGACATTCAAAATGTGACATAATAATTCTAAATGAGACTAAGGTTCATTATGAGAATATGTCTTGGTTCATGATTAAACATTTTCCTGATTATAGTTGGGTTTCTAATCATGCTTCTCAAGTTTTGGGGAGAGTTTTCATTCTCTGGAAGAATTGTAATGTTTTGATGGTGAATGAGTCTGATCAACACATACATTCTAGAGTGGATGTGGACAATGTTTCTTTTCAGTTAACAATTGTCTATGGTCATAATGGTGATGTACAGAGAATGTCTCCTTGAAACAACATTAAGGATATTTGTACTTTATCCCTTGAGCCCTGGATTCTTATGGGTGATTTTAATTTTGTTAGAAAGGAGAATGAGAAGGTAGGGAGACAACCTCTAACTAAAAAGTTGATGAAGGACTTCAATGACTGTCTTCTTGATTGTGTTTTATTTGAGATGAACCTGAGTGGACCGTTCTTTACCTGGGACAATGATTTGTGTATTTCATATCATCTTTTGGATCATGTTTGGTTGCATATCCATGTTGGTTTGACTCAATTATCGCTCTCATTCATGCTAGATTCTATATTTTTAGCTATTCTTACTTGTCTCATGGTTTGGATTGTAGGACCTACATTTTGCAATGAAATGATGAGGAATATATCATATTATCACTTATTGAATCACTCCTCAAGTATCTACATGTTTTAGGGTTCGAAATTGTGCAAATACCACTTTTTACGACATGTAAAACTGACCTACTCGCCATAAGTTATGAGAAAATACACATCAGCCCAAAACAACCCAGAATAGCCATTAACACGCTATGTCTTAAAAAGACACGACGTGTCTCATTAAAGAAACCCTGTGTCTCAGTCTAGAAATTGAATACAAAACTCCAGATTTGTAGCAAAATGCCGTGTTTTATTAAAGATACGCCCTGTCTTATTAATGATACGTTGTGTCTTATTAAAGACACGTTGTGTAGCCTCCCAAAACTCAATCCAAACTTCATTTATTGCATAAGACACATTGTGTATTATGAAAGACACATTGTGTGACCTACAGATTTCACTCAAACACGAATTTAACTGTCTCACACTTATATATACGACCCCAACTCATCTTGGGATAGTTACCACGGCTTAGGATAGACCTTTTGGAGGGCAACTCGACTGGAGGGAGTCCAGGAGAAGTTGGAGGAGACTAAGGGAGATAGGTGGTGGTTACTCGAGAGAGAACCCTCTTCTTCTTCCTTCTTCTTCACTATTTGTAGCAAGGATCTTCTTCTTCCTCTTCTATCTACTTGGGAGTGAAGAAATCTGGAGAAAGTGCAGCAAGCAAGGACAGAGCTTGACTTATAACCGAAGTTCTTCTTCATTCTACTACTTCTCACAGACATACTAGTTCTTTCTACTCTTTTACTATGTCCTTTGATGTTTTCTCTAGCCATGGATGAGTAGAATCCAAATCTTGGACATGGGAGAGTAACTCCCATGTCATAGCTTGTATGAACATATGAATTTCATACTAAATGTTAGTTGCTTGCATGTTCCAAAAGTTGTTTCAGATCTGAAATGCTTGTTTGTGTGATTGGGCATCATACTTGCATGTTTTATGCTTTCTTTCATAATCTGAGAAGATGTATTTGAGAGTATGGAGTTACTCTTTTGGCAACTTGTCCTTGACCACGAGAGTGACTGGGATTAAGTTGAGGAGCAAGGTTTGTGATTTGAAATGAAACACATACACAAGAGTGATGTATGGAGTTAGAATCGTCATCACTTCATCGGGAGGTGAGTGATGACTACAAACCTCCTTTGCAAGTTAATTAACATGCTTAAATTCATATTTTAATATAATCTATGATGTGATAGTGAAATCCCAAGTCTAGGATCCTCCTAAATCTGAATCTTAACCTTTCTTAAGTGATCATTCACTATTTTGCTTTAAATATGTAATTTAGTTGTTCTAATCCAATCATCTTGTGTATAATGATCTAGATTATTGAAAATCATAACTCTTTCACCTACCTAACCAACGCTCCTTGTGTTCGACCTCAACTATAACTACTCTCATATACTTCAGGAAATAGCTAGTTGAGTAAAAGATCATTATATGATTGACATTCGTTAGTGTAACAAACCAACATACAATCACTAGGATGGAATGAATTTTACTACTGCGAAGATTGATAAAATCACATGTAATGGTGATTTCTTAAAGTTTGCTCCTGAATATTTTGGCGAGGTAATTTCTAACACAGTTAGTGATACAAAATGCTATCCTTAAAGATTGGTCATCCTAGAGTTGTTAAAACACCATTTAGATTTATCAAATCTTGGTTTTCTCATAAGGTTTTTTTAATCTATTGTGGAGGATTCTTGGAATTGTAATGTTGAGGTCTATTCTACTTTTTTATTTTATAGGAAGCTAAGTGAGTTGAAAGATAACATGAAGAAGTGGAACAAACAATCTTTTGGTGATGTGCATGAGAATGCTCGTATTGCTAAACAAGAAGCTTTGAGAGCTCAATCTAAAGCGGACCATTCTCCTTTATGTGAATCCCTAAGAGCTAAGGCCAAGGACCTTCTTGCTATGTCAAATGCCCATTCTGTTGAGGAGGAGATTTTCTCAGGAAAAAATCTCATGTTCAGTGCTAAAAGAAGGGGATTCAAGTACCAGATTTGTCTACTCATCCATGAGATCTCGTAGACACTTGAATCATATCAGAATCATTGATGTTGATGGGAATTCATCTTATGATCCTATTATCATTCATGATTCTATTAAAAAATATTCTAACCTTTTTAATAATTCTGGTAAGATTGAGGAGTCATGCCATGGTGACTGGATGGATAGTACTCTAACTGAAAAATAGAAGGCTGATATTATTGCTCCTATCTTGAGGAAAGAAGTGAATGAAAATTTGAATGTGGACAAGGCTCTTAGGTCTAATGGTTTCAACAATTTATTCTATAAGAAATGTTGGCATATTATTGGTGATGATGATTTTCTTGCTATTCAAGAAATTTTCATGCAAAAGAATCTTTTGAAGGAGGAAAACAAGACCTTTATTACTCTTATTCCTAATTTCCTAGATTTGAGTAAGATTAGCAACTGGAGGCTTGCTTTATGCAATGTGTTTTATAAAATTATTTCAAAAGTGCTTGCTAATAGACTCAAAGTTGTCCTTCCTTCCATCATTGATAAGAATCAGTGTGCTTTTGTGAAGGAGAGGAGTATCAAAGATGCAACACTCTTAACTAATGAAATTCTTAGTAATTTCAAGAATTCTTCCAATCATAATATGTTTATCCATGGTAACATATCAAAAGCCTATGATTTAGTTACCTGGAGATTTCTTTTTTCTATTCTATTCTATTCAAGATGGATTTTCCTATCATTTGGATCAACTAAATTGAGGTCATTTTTAGATCTTCATATTAGATTTTAATCAATGGAGATCCCTATAAACCTACTTTCCTACTAAGTTAAGGAGACCCTATGGATACTTACCTTTTTGTGATAGTTATGCATGGTCTCTCCGAGCTTCTAAAGGTAGAAGTAGTTGATATAGTTTTGTTCCTAGAGAGGTTTATAAAATTGTTGTCTATACCACCTTATTTTTGTATATGAGCTGATGATCTTTACGAAGGCAAGCTTTAAAAATTCTACCTGCCTTAAAGGGATCCTAAATAAGTTTGGTGGAATGTTGGGGCTCATCACTAACTCTAATAAAAGCTTTGTTCATTTTATCAAGTCTGCTTAAACTTTTGTATCTTAAATATTCTTGATATGTAGATTGCTGGTGAGTCAGAGTATTTAGGTCTTCCCATCTTTTTTGTTAAGCTTCCTAAAGGTGTTTTCTCTAGCCTTAATGACAAGATTGGATGAAGGCTTGAGTCCTATAAGAGTAAGTTACTCTCTTTGGCTGGTAGGGCTGAACTCATTAAATCCACTATTTCGACCATGCACTTATATTGGTTTTACTCTTTCCCTATCCCTTGCTTGGTGCTAGATACTATTGACAAGATCTATAGAGATTTTCTCTAGGGGTCTTCACTTGGTCAGATGGGAAAAAGTTACTTTCCCCAAGAAAGAAGGAGGCTTCAGACTCAGCAAGAGCAAGGAAGTTTCAAAAGCATGTGTTATGTTGAATGCTTTGGATATTGCTAAGAAAAAAGACTCACTTTGGATAAAGTGGGTTCATGAAAAGTATCTAAAGAAAAGAACCTTTTGGAGTGTCTCTGACTCATCTAATCATTCTTGGCTCTTTAGTAAGTTTATAAAGGCCAAACATCGCGTTCTCTCTGTAGTGGACTTCTGGGTTGGAAAAGGGGACAAATTTAAGTTGTGTCTTGATCCCTAGATCAATGGTCAATTCCTTGATGATTTTATAGACAACAGCATGATGATTAGAACGATTTTTCTTGTTAACTTTAACTTGAATTCTATTATTAATGACAAAGAATGGTCTATACTTACAAATAAAAGTTTTGAATCTCTACTTAAAGTTCCTAAAAACATTGATATCAATTTTCATGGTGAAGATGATATTTTCCTCAAGGATAATAAGGAGGCGTCCCTTAAAGTTTTCCTAGAATGTTTTGGAATATCAGGGGCCCAAATATATGTCTATTTCATTTCTAGAAATATAAGTTGGATAAACTTCCTACTTCAGATTATTTAAAAAAAATGGGGTTTCATGTAGCCTTGATGTGATTTCTTTGTAGAGATGATGATGAGAGTTGCAACCATATTATGTTTTCTTGCCCCTTCATAGTTTTAATCATGGATGAGTTTTCTAAGTTTTATTCTCTGACCTCTAGACCTCATGATTGGTCCCAACTTACTGATGTTGGAGGGTGTGACACAAAGCTCCTTTTTGCTTTGGCTTCATATCACATCTTATCTGAAGGAACTTTATTGTTCATGAGTGTAACTCCAGAACTTCTCAAGTCCTTTGGGAGTGTATCCTTAGAGATTATAGGGAATTAACTATATTCTAATTTTCTTTGTTATTTTGGAGTTTATCTTTTGAACTGAGGTTTTAGGTTGTTGTTAAGGAAGGATCTGTCTTTTGGGTTCCTTTTCATCCTTGTTTTTATCTATTCCTACTTTGGCTTGTTAGTTTCTGATAAAGGTTTGAGCTACATCATCTTGGCACCTATGTACAATTTGTTCTTCATGATTTCTTTATGGGATGCAAGGGTTTTGTTCCTTGATGGCTCCTATGAAGGTCTGTAGTTTTTTGTTATATCTTAGCACCTGAGGTGCTACCCATTATCTTGATTCTCTTTGTCATCCTGGAGATTCTCTTTTGGGTTGAAGTTTAGGGTTTGGTTAAAGGAAGGATTTTCTAGTGTCTTAGCTATTTGAAGATATATCTTTTTTAGATTCCTATTATTTTGTTGTTTTCCTAATTTTGATGCATGTGATGCATAGTTGTCTTTGTACATATATAGATATTGATATATGTTTCTGGGTAATCTTCATGATTCCTTTATGGGATGCAAGAGTTCTATGTTCCTTTTTGGCCCCTTTGAAGGTATGTCGTTTATTGGTAAATATTTGCGTGGGTTTCTCCCTATTATGTGTCATTTGAGATTGTTCCTTGGGAGATGAAACTTGCTATTTATTGATGATATGAGAAGCCTCTCGTATGGGCGGTCTTCCTATTTTCTTACATAGTACCTTATAGAAAACATACTTGTAAAGATACTAATTTGTATAGACATTTCTCTTTATTTTATTTCATTTATCTTTTTAAGGAATGAACACTTTGTACATACCCTCTCTCAAAAATGAAAAAAGCAACATTAGTTTTATCGACCAAAAGAATCACAGACTAGATCATTTGTTGAAAATGAGCGTGCTACTTAAGAAATCAACAACTCACAATCCTAAAGTATGACTGTCGTTATTCTAGTCAAATCGATCATGAACCTGTAGCATGTCATCATCTTGTTCACACTTGATGACAATCAGCGTGCTACCACCACCTGCACAGATTATGCCTTTTGGTAGAGGAAGGAAAATCTTTCTTCTCGCAGGAGAGAAACCTCAAGAAGCCAATTGGGAACAAAGACAATAGGAAGAACATATTGGAGATTAGGGTTCGTAAAACACAAATGAACCACTTATGTCTGATGTTCTAAAAGTGTGTTTAATCCTAGTGACCAGAAACTTATTCATAGACTTACACGCCCCAATCTTATTTCCATTAATATGCAATCACATGATCAATCTTGTACACATTGCATAAAATGTCGAGAGAAACACTTTCAAATTAGGATTAATGAATCTATTTTGGAAAGATACAATTCATTAAATTAATAAAACTATGTAGTTGTATCCTTGTGTAAAAAGAATATGGAATACAACTTCCACTATGCACAACCCACAACCCACAAGCCACAAGCCCGTGCCCATGCCCGGTCCGGCCCAACCGGCGAGGAGAGGTGTGGTGTGCATACATGCGTGCATGTGTGTTGTGGTCACCATACCCACCAAGGAGGTGAGTATTCTCTCCCCTAGATCACTTTGGATACCAGTGTCACATGTGATCCTACAAGTTGGACCACAAAAGTTTTAGAATTAAGGAAATTGGGACTAAAGCTCTTCCTATTTGCACAAGACACAAAACTATATTTCCTCTATGTACTTGTTACACTAAATTGGGCTTAACCATGATAAATAAATGTCTAGCAAGTATATAAAAATCCCCCACAAAATCTAATGTATAGTGTCCTCTACCATTCAGTTCTTCATACTGTGCTTTTAGTAGATACTTTTCAATTTGAATCTACCTAAGTTATCCAATTTTGACCCCCGTAGGAACTAGGTGAACAAGAGTCTTGAACCTGAACCTTAGATGCAAGAGTATCAGTTGGTAACAACATAATACAAACATGGTTGAAAAGAAATACAATGCATTAAGGACATTCATCCAAATAAGATCTCATGATTGATATCAAGGAACAACCCCCATCCCCCTATTGTGACCTATACAACATCAATCATTTAGTTGGAGTCTCTAAGGATGTACTACTAACATCCTATCCTAAGACCTGACACCATTCAGAAACTATTCTCTTACTAACTCACAATCATGACACTAACACATTTTCCAGGGGATAGACACACATATGCAAGCATCAATGAGAAAACATAGTGTCATATTATTCACCCGACAACTTTTTATTACCACATTAAACACAAATTTTGGTATTTCCACTTATTTAAGTTGGGTTTCTACTACCTAAAAATCTAAAGGGGTTTAAGTTCCATTCCCAACCTAGATTTCTTCATGAAGGCCGGGTTAAGACCTTCAGTGAAAGGATCAATTGTATTATCTTTAGTGCTGATGTATTCTACAACCACAACCCCATTAGACACTGATTTCCGTACATACTTGAGTCTGACTTGGATGTGTCTATGATGTTTTTTTAATTGTATTTGTAACTTTTTATCTTAGAAGAGGTTGTAATGTTGTCACAACGAACTAAAACTACATGAAGTGGCTTCTTTATCGTAGGTAAACTGGACATAAGTCCATGTAATCATTCAACTTTCAATCCAGTTTCATTTAAAGCATGCAACTCTGCCTCAAAAGCAGATCGAGACATTATGGTATATTTCTTGGACCTCCACACAACAACAACTCCACCCAATAGGAATACATATCCTAAGACATCATTACTCCTAGAGTTCATGGCAATCTAGCTTGCATCACTATCTTTGACCACAAAAGGATATTTTCCATAATGCAGCCTAAGGGAAGAAGTTCACTTGACATATCTTAATACTCTATCAAGAACTTCCCAATGGGTCTTATTTCTACTAGTGATGTATCTACTTAACTTACTCATGACAAACATAATGTCTGGACCCCTGCAGTCCATATGATACATCAAACTTCTAATAATATGAGAGTATCCTAATTGAGACACTAAAACCCCAATATTATTCTTGAATAAGGCCTTGGATGAATCATGTGGAGTCTTAACCTGTTTACGTAATGTGTACTCAAACCTCTTCATTATCTTCACAACATAGTGAGACTGAGAGAGAGTTATACCATAAGTATACCTTATGATTTTAATCCCTAAAATCACATCATGACACCCATATCCTTCATCTCAAACTTGCTACATAAGAATGGCTTTGTCTCATTTCCTAATTTCATATTGGAACCAAAAAGTAGGATATCATTGACATATAAGTATAACAAAATGAATCCATCATTAAAATTTTTGCAGTAGAGATGCTTTTCAAAATCATTAAAAACAAAGCCAAGCAATGATATCATTGAATCAAACTTCTCATGCCATTGCTTATGAGCTTATTTCAAGCCATATAATGAATTAACAAGTTTAATCACTTTGGACTCATTCCCATGACCCAAAAATCCTTTGGGTTGTTCCACATATATATCCACTTGAAGGTCACCGTGTAAGAATGCGGTCTTCACATCCATCTGATGGATAGATAGATTACAAATGGAAGCCAATTCTATAAGCACTCAGATTGTGGTCGTATGGGAAATAGGAGAATATGTATCAAAATAATCTATTCCTTCCCTCTATGTGTAATCCTTAACAACTAACCTAGCTTTATACTTATTCATTGTCCCATCTTCTTTAAGTTTCTTCTTAAAGATCCATTTACATCCAACTGTAGACAATCCAAGAGGTAACTCCACTAATTCCCAAGTTCCATTCGAGAGAATTGATTGGATTTCATTGTAAATATCTTCTTTCCAAAATTGAAATGATGGAGAGTCCATAACTTTTTTAAAAGACACAAGATCATTCTCAATTTTGTATGTGAGTAACTCTT
This sequence comes from Alisma plantago-aquatica, assembly GCA_963693085.1. Lineage (NCBI taxonomy): Eukaryota > Viridiplantae > Streptophyta > Magnoliopsida > Alismatales > Alismataceae > Alisma > Alisma plantago-aquatica. The sequence continues at coordinate 128,172,697 of OY856409.1, read as the reverse complement.
TTTTCAAAATATTTGGATGTCCTAGACCGCTTACTTCTCCTTGGTTCAACCATTTCTTTAGAATCATCAGAGAAATAGCATGTTCTGAGTTGTCCCCCATATTCGTCATCCTTTCTACTTGCTCATGAATGAAATCTATGGCGAATGAATCTTCTTGAGATACTTCTTTGGGAAAACAAGATTTCATGGAAAATACATCCACAAAAGAATGTAGCAGAACATAGTTTCACAATTTTATTGACATCAATTCCTAAGATATCTGATTTTACAATCAAGAATCTATAGGCATAACTTCTGTCTACATAACCCAAGAAAATGGCATCAATTGTTTTTGGTCCCAATTTCTTTGTTTTTGTTTAGGGAAAATACCTTAGTGAGGCACCCCCACACTCAAAGATATTTGAGACTCGGTTTTCTCCATTTGCATTGCTCAAATGAACTACTTTATTTATACTTATGGGCAACTCTATTTAGAATATGGCAAGCCTTATATAAGGCTTCGCCCACATAAATTTGTGTAGACCTGTGGTTTGGAGTAAGGTATTAACCATATCTATTAAAATTCAATTATTAGGTTCTTCTATCTCATTAGACTATGATGGATAAGTAGCATTAACATCATAAACTATACTGCATAATTCACAAAATTCTAACAATAAGTTTGAGGTGTATTCTTCTCCCCTAACAGACCTTAATTGTTTAACTACATTACGAGTTTGAGATTCAACTTCTTTCTTATAATTTTGAATTTATCCAATGCCTCGTCTTTACATTTAAGTAAATAGACATAACATTATCTACTAGCTGTTGAGAAATATGACATCAGATACGACAGTGATTTTTATTTTACTGCCATATTCCCCTTTAACAACAGATCACACCAACAACTATGTAATGGGAAAGAGGGTTGCAAGACATATACCTGGTCCTGGAGAAATTTCAATGAAAATCCCTTGTTGCAGCGTGCTTCTTTCTTCAAGTTGCAACTGGGCGGCTGTCAGAGACACTAACTGGTTGATCACCACAAAGGGAGGTGGACTATGTCCTCCTAGGGGGTAGCAAAGGCCTCCTTTCCTCTATAGTAGTCAAAGCAGACCACAATGGTGACTCCTGTCGTTCTAGATGAACAAATAAGAATGAGTTGTCCCTTCTAATCAATAAGCTAGCATCGACTTGCTCTCCCAATTGTTTCTTCTTTTTTGTTCTTCCCTTTGATGGTTAGAACACACTCGGGTTTTCACATTACCACAACTATAAGAAGACAACAATTGTCAGATCTTATTATTGTATATCTCTAGAAATCCTCGACTACCCTATATTTATAGGAGGGTAAAGGTCAGGAGTTCTAGTCTGGGTGGGAGTCAAAGAGATAAAATTTCATGACTTTTTTGAGACATGCAAATGTTGAACTGGTCGATTCACTATTGAACCAGTCACTCACATGTGAGCTAATCAATTCAATACTTGAACTGACCGTTTTGCTATGTTTCCTATTTGCAATTGTATTGACATTTAATATTTGATTAATGCACAACATGACATCATCATCAATCTTTAATCCAATCATATTGACCAACCAAACTGTCAGTTCACAACCTGGATCATTTGGTTTAGACATCTGAGCCAATTAGTTCACTTGTTGAACCGGTCATTTCAGATTGTGGATTGCCAATCTTGTTTAAACTTGAATAATAATCGAGTTTAAACCATATTCATGACTACACTCCTATACTAGATGTATCCTATGTGTGTGACCCTATATGTCCCAAGTTATGTTGGCACTAAATGTCCATAAGGAATTTATGTAATGACAAGCAATGGGTGGTATCTAGAAAGATATCATTGGCACCCAAGTGATTGGAAAGTTGGAGAATAACTTCAACATACAATGTGTGATTCGTTTTACAAGGAACACTGACATATAGATTGAATTCTAGATATGGAATTGTCATCCTGTTTAACATTCAATCCATGTTCCTTGAACTTATATTGGCTCATGTATGCATGTCCATGCATTTCTTAGTCTCTCTTATTAAATGTCCTGGATATCAAATTCCTGAAGGAGGGAAAATTTCCATCTACATCAGTCACAATCACAACCCATGTGTCACAATGTATTTGAGCACCACCTTTATGGTAACCCTTATTTAAGGTCAAGTAGGATGATGTCAAATTACATCGAACAACATGTAATGAGTGTAGTGATTTTAGATCTAAGAACCACAATCACCACCCTCACTGTGAGAGATGATTTTGACTACCAATAATGGTTTCCATGCATCACTCTCAAGGTGGTTCTGTCCCATACACTATTCTCTAAGATGTACCTATGTGTCTGGTGTGATATCACATATCACGACTAATGATATTTTGTCATCAACCAACACACACTCTAGTCTTATGTGTTATTGTTGTCTATCAACTTCTACAATAAGATCCAACTAGGGACATAACAAGAATGTATACAATCTTAACATTTGTATGATCGCATTGTTTAGGTCCTCAACTAGAAAATATATGTCATTGAGTAGCACCATTCTGTAGACATTTATTATGTTGTGCCGTTATGTCATAACTGAATAAAATGGAATAAATGGAAGATTGCCTTTATTATTAGTCAAATCATTTACTAGATATGCCATTAAAATCATCATATGATTGGATCTCTAGGCATACATACCAATAGACTCCAACTTGAACTTAGGTCCAATCACCCATGAACTTAATCCCAAGTGATCTAATATGGCCTTCATGCTTATGTTGCCAAAGTGCTTTTGTCAAGGGTCAGCCACATTACTTTTAGCTGGTACTCTACAAATCTTAACATCTCCTCACTGTACATCTCTCATATGAGATGGAACCACCTTTGCATGTGCTTGGAATGCTGATGTGATTTGAGTTCCTTAGCTTGCGCAATAGCTCCATTATTGTCACAATACAACTCAATTGTATCATAGATGCTTGGAAAACCCCTAGTTCAGTGATGAACTTCTTGATTCAAACAACCTCCTTTACTGCATTGGATGCAAAAATATACTCAATCTCCATTGTAGAATTAGCAATTGTCCCTTTCTTGGAACTCTTCCATCTTACAACTCCGTTGTTAAGGCAAAACACAAATCCAGACTATGATCTATAGTCATGTTTATCAGTTTGGAAGCTTGCGTTGGTGTAACCCTTTACCACCAACTCTTTCTCACCATCGTAGACAAGAAACTAATCCTTAGTTCTTCTCAAGTACTTATAGATGTTCTTCAGGACAGTCTAGTGAACTTCTCTGAGATTTGACTGATATCTTTTTGTGACGCTCAAGGCATACTAGAAATATGGATGAATAAATAACATTGTGTACATGGTAGATCCAATTGCAGATGCATATAGAGTTTTATCCATGCACTCCCATTATTCAAAAGAATTGGGGCATTGATATCTAGATATAGTAAAACCATGAGACATGGGCATGTTTCCTCTCTTTGAGTTCTCCATGTTGAAATTATTCAACACTTTGTCAATGTATGTGCTATGACTTAACCCAAGAAAACTTCTAAATCTATCTTTGTAGATCTTAATTCCTAAGATGTAGGATGCTTCACCTAATTCCTTCATAGAGAATATATTTCCTAGCCAACTCTTTACCAATTGTAAAGTAGGGATGTCATTCCCCATCAATACTATGTCATCCACATACAATATAAGGAATACAATCATGCTCCCACTAACCTTCTTATAAACACATGGTTCATCTTCATTTTGACTAGTGTCATTCCCCATCCATAGTTTGTCATCCACATGCAATATGAGGAATACAATCATGCTCCCACTAACCTTCTTATAAACACATGGTTCATCTTCATTTTGATTAAAGCCAAACTCTATGATTGTTTTGTAAAATTGAAGATTCTAGGTCCAAGATGCTTGCTCAATCCATAGACTGATCTTTATAACTTAAGGACTTTATTTACATACTTTGAATTTATTAAACCTTCGGGTTATGTCATCACTACTACAGAAGTGCCTTTTAGTGTCGGTTGTTTAACCCCCTTTGGCGTCGGTTTCTGAACGACGCCTATGTGGGCGCCGCTAAAAGGTTGGACACTTCAGCGTCGGTTAAAAAACCGACGCCTATTTAACATAAAGGCGTCGGTTTATTATAAAACACCGACGCCAAAAGGGTTCGCGCCACAAAAAACAGCGTCATCTAGGACGCTTTATGCGTCGGTTATATACTAAACAACCGACGCAGAAAAGTGTCCTAGATGACTCCCATTTCCTGTAGCGCGAACACTTTTGGCGTCGGTGTTCAACAAAAAACCGACGTTGTAAGTCTGTGCTGACGGTTATCGGTAAATAACTGACGCCTATATCTATTTTTTTTTTATAAATCTGTTTGCAGGCCTACTGTGGCTGGTCAGCAGGATGAGAACCTGCAGTTCAGTTTTCTGAACTGCAGGTTTACGACATCCGTTGATATCAGCCTACAAACAGGCCACAAACCTGCAAAATTAACATAAAAAGATTCACACAAGTAGATACATTCAGACATCAATTCAATTGTCACGTTCACACATATAGAATCATTCAAATACATGTTTTAACATTCAGAAACATTCATTTACAAAGTATCATTCATCATCACTATCAACATCCCAATTATATCTTACAGTTGCCACTATTTGTACAGCTATTGCCCATTCTTCTCTTACTTCATTTAATGATTCCCTCGTATATGGAGCATGTACATTTTTTAAGCGTTTGCCTATAGTGGTCAGTTTTAAACACCTGCAAAGAGAATGATGTATATATATAAGTAATAATATAAAAATAAGATTGATATATTTCATACTAACTAATGAGACTATATATAATACCTCATGTATGGTATCGATGTCCAATGCGGCATGTTTGATAATCATCTGCATAAATCGCATCACATAGTATGCGCATGCCCAGCCATTGTCTTGTGTAGCGCACTATAAATTGAAACATACAAATTAATACAACTAAGCACAATTCACATCAATAATATATACATTGGAGTCGGGGAGTCGGGAACTTACTTTTATGTTCTCCCAAGACAATGGCTGGTTCTTTTTCCTTGGGACCTTTCCTCCAGCATTTTTGAATGCATCTAAACCCCTACATGTTAATATAACACACTAAGTTGCATAAGTAAATAGTAATGTAATAAAAGATGTTAACGGATATAAAAAATGAAATATTTCTCACCAGAATAATGCCATTCTCATTACGTGTCCAATTTTAGTGTTTAATGTACTTCCTGCGGGATCTAGATAATAAACAGTGAACGTCCCGGGGACAATAACTAGTAACTCCCAATGTCTACCACTAGAGGTAAAAAGTTAACAATTAATAACTCAAAATGCAAAATAATAATGGAATTTTCTTAAGTCCAAATTATAAATAAAGCAAACTTACTTAACATTGAATGGAGCTATTATTATCGTCTTCATTTGATGACCAAAAATTGTAAAAGCATCTATACAGTATTGTTGAACACTATCAGGGTCTTTAGCTACCATACTAATCAATGATGGAATCAAAAATCCCACATGATCATATGCAAATTGTTTGCAATGATCTTCGATTAAGTAGCTGCAAAACATATAGACGTATGCATTAATATATAAGAAACTAGATCACCGGATCTTACACAAGGTATATGGATGTATAAACAAGATCTCACCTTATCCATGTCTCTATCATTGATGTATTCAACCAATCATACATAAACAGCTCAATAATATCTTGTATAAATAAAGAGCTGTCGTATGATTGACCTGCATAATCTGCATCTAAAGAAACAATTATAGGGCAAAGTATATTATGTGCCCGTAGACAACATGCCATTCCCCTACAAGCAGGACCTAACGGGTATTGTAGGTCAGTTGGAACCCAAGTTGGTAATGCGGGAATTGGAGGTGGAGGCCTAGGTGCTCCTGGTGTCTTCTTTTTAACCTGTATATATAATTTCAGATCAGTTGACATCATATATACACATTAACAGTCTAAATCAATGTAAATTTATCTTACAATTTCAGTCGTGTAGAGGACATCTGCTTTGGGCCACAATATGACCCCGCTTTCTGCCTCACCAAGTGTATCAATATCTGGGTGGGCATATGGCAACTCAACTTCCCTCCAATCGGGTAATACATGTATCGGGCTCACACGAATGTAGCCCTGCGGCATTGGAGTCCCATGAAACGTTGCCCCAGGAAGGGACTGGTAAGCTTGCGCCTCTGCAACAACATAGTTTTCCATTCTTAAGCGGCATGGCTTCAATGCCTACAAATTTACGTAAAGAATGTTATACATATATACATATCATCTTGAAAACATATCATCTTGAAAAGACTAGCTACAATGTCATAAACAATACTTACAGCAGACGTGTTAGGCGATGGGTCTCCAGGATTACTTGTAGTCTGTGCACCAGGAGAAGAGTGGGTCGGCATAGGCTGATTGGAAGCCTGAGATGCCTGCCACCGCAACAATTCTTCCTTGACCTTCTCAGCAACCACATCGTTGAGCTTCTTAGCAACTATATCCTCGACTCTCTTATTCTCCTATACATGGATAAAACAAATATTAGCTTTTTATTAATGAATTTCCTTTTGCAGTAACATTATAAAAATAGAATATGTTACCTCTTCTTGAGAAAGTCCCGCTCTGGGTTTGCGCTGGGATGGCCCAAAGAATGCTTTGATGCCCACACCAGCGCCGACACCTCTAACACGTCCAGGATGCTCTGGGTTACCCAGAGCAACTGTCAATTCATCCCTTGTGCCCTGAGGGATGAACGTGCCTTGTTTTCTCTGCTCGTGCAGCTCCCGCTAATCACCATAAACAAAAATTGGTAAGTTAACACCACAAATAATCAATATTCAAATGATTGCTCTAAGAGTTGTATTTTACCATTTTTGCAGCCGCCTCAGCAGTTTCGGGCTTCTTTATTTCACCCTTCTTGTTTTTCCTGCCAGCTATACAGATATCATGGCGAGGGAAGGGTGTGGCCGCAGACTCCTGAGTAGTCGCAGACTCCTGAGTAGCCGCAGACTCCGCCTGTAGTCTTTGGCGAACGCTTGCATAGCCTTTTGGACCCATAGTATGGTCATGTACATTCAGTGCACGCCTTGCTTTTTGTGCGTCACTGAGGGCCTAGTTAGTATGCACATTTATAATTAGGTTAGTAGCACTAAATGTTAATCTTGAATAGGTGAATACAATGTATATTAATTAAAATGGGAGTGACGCCTAATACCTTGAATTCTTCAGATTTTCTTGAAGCAACAAAATTGTCCCAATCTTCTTTGTCCAAGAAGTTCCATTGTTCAAGGGCTGACTTCTTCTTCTTATCACCCTGTCTTATGTATTCTCTGTTCAGATTTGTCCTGTAATTCCTAAGCATCTTTCCAGCGCGTTGCATCACACTTTTACGATGCAACATCTCATCCAATGCAAACAGATTCTGTAAAATAGAAATGTTATTAACTAGTACCATTGATTAAAAAAGCGGCTCGTGCGCCCGCTTTAGCGCCCGCTTTAGCGGCAGAGTACAACATCCGCTACGATTCACTGTTTTGCGGTAATTGTGCGGTTTGCACTGTAGCGCCCGCTTTGGGCCGCTTTAGCGGGCCTTGGGCCGCTGTTGGTGAGTCCGCTTTAGCGGCTGGAGCGCCCGCATGGGGCAAAAAAGGCCTCTGTTCCCTGGTATTCTCTCCAATAACTGGCCATTTTGTTCCTTAACCCTGAAGAGTCCCCGATACGCAAGGCGACTCCTCGTTTTCTTCAGCCGCTGCCCGCCCTAGCGGACTTTCCCGAAGCGGAAAGGAGTCCCAATGGCGATAGGCTTTTTAAAAGCCCTCTCCCGCACGTATCTTCTTCACGGTGAAGCATCGACCTCCGGCGCACAGCAGCCCTTCAAGCCGGACAAAGGCAAAGCCGGCAGCCCCTTGACGCGGAGCAGTGCCTGCTGCCTGGACGCAGACCAGCGGCAAGTCGGCAACGTACAAGTACAACAAGCGGAGTCTCTTGAAGGCGGCAGCGGCAAGCCTAGCAGAGACGCAGACCAGCGGCGCCATTGGCTAGCAGCCTAGCAGAGATGCGGCAGACCGCAGACGCAAGGAAAGTCATCCACATTCCACAATCAAGTAAGTTTTCTGTTCTTCTGGTCTTCTTCTCAACCCTGTTCTTCTATTTTCTTTTCTCTCTTGTCTCTTCTATCCTACGATTCCTAATTTCCTACATTCCTACATTACGGTACTTACTAGTTACTACTTAATGTACCCTACAGTAGGGTACTGTTATGAAGCAAGTTAAGCAACTTTGTAATTGAAAACAAACACAATCCGATTCCTACCCTGTTATGAATCCTACAATCCGATTCCTACTGAAGTATGTCACTTAATAAAAACTTAGCTCTTCCTCTCAATCCGTTTCCTGACCCTGTATCTGTAGGCTACATGTATGCCATGACTTTTGTGAGCTGATTCATATATCTTTTAATACTGTTGTGTATCATATATCCGTATGGATTAATGAAAAGTGAAGCTACTGTAGTGAAATATCAATTGGATTAATTTTTATGAAAAAGCTACTGTTATTTTTACACTTAGATCCGTATGAAAAGTGAAATATCAATCAATATTCAGTAATTGAAAACTGCTGTGCTTATTTTTTAGTTTTTACAGTATCCAATTGTGTTTTACTGTTTTCATTGAAAACTGCTGTGTTGTGCTGCTTTTCAGCCTCTTTCATGCTACCATTTATCACAGATATGTATGATGTGAGTGAAATATCAATCAGTAATTGGATACTATTACTCCATTAGTAATTTAGTATCATACTAATTACGATTACAGTTACAAATATTCAATTTCACAGTTTCACTATACTATTATTTAATAATTGAGTATCAATATTGACTACTCAATCACTGATTAGTGATTATTTATTCTTTTGTCAATCACAATTAGTATGGTTGGTGGTGCTCAAATGTCGGCTAAATCAAATGATCCCGGGTGGAAGTATTGCACTCTTCCAGATCCAGCCCGAAGGGAGAAAGTTAAATGCAACTTCTGTGATCATATATCAACGGGTGGAATTTTCCGATTGAAGAAACATCTTGCAGGCCAACGTGGAGATGTCGATGCATGCAAGAAGGTTCCGCCCGAGGTGAAGACGGAAATTACTGAGTATTTGGAAAAGTTTGCTGCAAAGAAGAACAAGAGGGCTCAAGAGTTGAAAGATTTGCGTGGTGATGTTGATATTGACAACAGTGCAGATGACTTTGTCGATATTGGGGATTCACAGAGGAAGAAGCCGAAAGTTGTAGGTCATCTTGACACTTATTTCATTAGAAACCCAGAATATATTGTCAAAGACAGGGTGGTATCTAAGCAACCTACAATACCGAATAAGTTAGGTAAAGAGCGAAGGGCTAGGACATGTCAATATATTGCTCGATGGATTTATGAGGCTGGTAAAATCCTAATTCGAATTATTCTAGTAGATTCAAAAATTTTAGAACCCTAATTGTAAATTTGTAAATTGTAATTATTGTTTCTTTTTTGTAATTAGGGATCCCAATGAATACTGTTAACCTCAACAGCTTCCAAGTGATGTTGGAAGCTATAGGTCAGTTTGGACCTGATTTGAAGGGACCTTCCTATTATGAATTGAGGGAACCGTTACTCAGGCAGGAGGTGGAAAGTACCAAAGAAGCCCTTGCAATACATAGGGAAGAGTGGAAACGGTCTGGATGCTCTTTGATGACAGATGCTTGGACAGACAGACGCAATAGAAGTATCATGAATATATGCGTCAATAGCCGTTACGGGACCTATTTTCTCAAGGCAGTTGATTGTTCAGGTCAAATACACAATGCAGACTACATATTCAACCTTGTCGATGATGCTATTGAAGAAGTTGGAGAGGAGAACGTTGTCCAGGTGGTTAGTGACAATGCTGCAGCTAATCTTGCCGCGGGTCGCCAGCTGAAGGAGAAGCGACCAATGATCTTTTGGACCCCATGTGCCGCACACAACATTGACTTGATGTTGGAGGCAATCGGAAAGTTGCACCGGGTACAAAATGTCATTAAAAAGGCAAAAACACTCACTATTTTTATCTACAGCCATCACCTAACTCTCGATATCATGAGAAGCTTCTTGGGACGTGATCTAGTTAGGCCGGGTGTTACTAGATTTGCTACAGCATTTTTGAGTTTAGAAAGTCTCTTAAAAAACATGTCCAATTTAAGAAGGATGTTCGTTTCTGAAGAATGGCTCAAATGCAAATTCTCGAAGAGTCCTGAGGGCATTAAGGCTGCAGCTACTGTTGGTGGGTCCCAATTTTGGAGAGGAGTTCAGTTAGTGCTTAAAATTTTCAAACCACTTGTCAATGTTCTACGACTGGTTGATGGGGATAAAACACCTGCTATGGGCTACATACAACAAGCTATGGTCACCACACTCGATGAACTAGATATAAAGTTAGCTAATGATGAGCCGCTTCGCAAGCAGGTGTTTCAGATAGTGGAAGAAAAATGGGACAAAAAGCTGAATCGACCCTTACATGCTGCAGGTAGTTGAACACCACCACTCTTTTGTGCAATTAGTTTTCTGAAATTCGATATTCATATTATACTAAGTTACTAACACTCAAATCATATAGGTTATTATTTGAACCCATTTTTGTATTGGAGAGACCCTGACATCAATAGTACTGGTTCGATTATGGATGGTCTCATAGAGTGCATTGAGACATTCTACCCTGAGCCAGATATCCAAGATGGCATCATCATGAGGAAGGAGTTACCAGCCTATCGGGATGGGTCAGGTTCTTTTGGAAGAGCAGCTGCTATTCGACAATGAAATGACATCAACATAAATCCAGGTATGGGCTATAGAAGGGTCTTAACTCTTTTTTGTTAAATAGATCCTGCCTTACTAATTTTAATTTACATTTTACACCTACCCTACAGTTCAACGGTGGATTAATTTTGGTTGTGATACGCCTTACTTGCAAAAAATGGCCATCCGAGTGTTGAATTTAACTTGCTCGTCGTCAGGATGTGAGAGGAATTGGAGCACCTTTGAGATGGTAATATAAGCAACCCTTAGTAATTTACTATTATAAAATGACTATGTATGATTAATTATTTATGTTAATAATCTATTTCTTTCTTAGATTCATACAAAACGGAGAAATAGGTTGGATGTGAAGAGGCTTGAAGCATTGGTATTCATTCAATTTAATGCCAAACTCAAGGAGCGGAAGGAGAAAGACGAAAAAGATCATGATCCAATAGAGTCTCAAGATAGAGACAAGGCTAAAGATTGGATGGTACAGCTAGACCCAGATGAAGAAGAAATCTATCTAGGTGCTGGACTTACTTGGGGAGAAGTTGCAAAAGCTAGTGGGGCAGAAGAAGTGGCAGAGACTAGGAAAAGCACAAGGTTGACTACTTCAAAAGTGGATGCAAAGAAAAAAACAAACAAGGAGTATGGTGATGTTGAATCTGATGATGATGATGACAACTACATGGATGCTGACAATGATCTTAATGACATTGAGGCATCTTTAGATGATGAGTTTGTTTTCACTCGCTCTACGAGCGAGGACTATGATTTTCTTTGAAGTTTCTTTGCTTTTTAGCTTGTAAACATTTACTTTTGTTATTCAGAACCATTTTGATCTATGAAAGTCATTTGTAGTGGTGAAATATTATTCAAAATACTTGATTTTTGAGTAATAAATCTATTTGTTGCTAGTAGGATGATCACAAAAATTTACAAATCAATATGAAACAATGTGATCCGCTTTTTCAAAAAGCGCCCGCTTTTATCCGCTTCAAAACCCGCTTCCCGCTTTCCGCTTCAAGGAGGGCAATCCGCACGCTTCACGCTTTCTAAAACCCTGACTAGTACCAAAAATATAATTGCAAATAATAGAATTTGTAATCTACAAAATAGAATTGCAAATAATAATAACTCACGCATAAATCTTTCCATATCAAGTCTTTCTTCGCCTGAGGAACTTTATGCCAATTATCATATTTAACACCACAATGGCTTCGAGTGACAACCCCAAGATAGTTTATAAAATTATTGCGGTTCACTCCAATTGCATTCCCTCCATTATCAAACTCCACAACCAATTTAGATCCACTGCCACTCAGCGCAAGTAACTTTTTCAACAGAGTGATACCCCTTTTCTTGTTAAGTTTTTGTTGCTGCGCATCAAGTTGCTCAATTGCTTCAGTAGGTAGCTGTGCATCATCAACCTAAAATTTGACAAAAATAAACACACCGAATTAAGCCAATATAGAAATACAGGATATATGACATAACTAGAAGATAATGAATTTTATAGAAATACGGGATATGTTTTTAGAACTTACGTTGGTATCCTCGTCATGCTCGTCATGGACAGCATGCTCATCATGGACTTCATGCTCATCATGGACATCATTCTCATCATGGTGAGCCATCTGAAAATTTCATTAAAAAGGAAAACATTTAGCATTTGTATCAACTAGAATAAGGAAAACATTTAGCATTTGTATAAACATACATGTCTCTAAAATTGTGATCTTTTATCAATTAGCAATCCTTCAATGTACAAGTAATATAAAAAACAATGATTGTTCACATTCTAGGCCAACAAACACATGTGATGTCATTCTTATATATAATAAATGTGTACCACCTATCCCATCCTTGAACACCTAATCTCACTAGTAAGTGTATAATGTGTATTGGGTTTTCAAGAAAATTTCGGCAGCATTTCCCCGCTGTTCTCTAAGTACATATGTACTTAGAGAACAAACGGGGAAATGCTACCAAAATTTTCTCAAAAACCCAATACACATTATACACTTACATCCTAAGTGAGATTAGGTGTTCAAGAACAGTCCCAAACCGGGGACTATCCAAGATTTACTCCTAATGAGTAAATCTTGGACGGGTTTCTAGGCCAACAAACACAATAATAGATATCTACAATGAAGCCGGACTCCATACAAACAGTATATAATTTAGTGATTGTTCATTCTAATTTATATCAATGTACAAGTAATATAAAAAACAATGATTGTTCACATTCTAGGCCAACAAACACATGTGATGTCATTCTTATATATAATAAATGTGTACCACCTATCCCAACCTTGAACACCTAATCTCACTAGTAAGTGTATAATGTGTATTGGGTTTTCAAGAAAATTTCGGCAGCATTTCCCCGCTGTTCTCTAAGTACATATGTACTTAGAGAACAAACGGGGAAATGCTACCAAAATTTTCTCGAAAACTCAATACACATTATACACTTACATCCTAAGTGAGATTAGGTGTTCAAGAACAGTCCCAAACCGGGGACTATCCAAGATTTACTCCTAATGAGTAAATCTTGGACGGGTTTCTAGGCCAACAAACACAATAATAGATATCTACAATGAAGCCGGACTCCATACAAACAGTATATAATTTAGTGATTGTTCATTCTAATTTATATCAATGTACAAGTAATATAAAAAACAATGATTGTTCACATTCTAGGCCAACAAACACATGTGATGTCATTCTTATATATAATAAATGTGTACCACCTATCCCATCCTTGAACACCTAATCTCACTAGTAAGTGTATAATGTGTATTGGGTTTTCAAGAAAATTTCGGCAGCATTTCCCCGCTGTTCTCTAAGTACATATGTACTTAGAGAACAAACGGGGAAATGCTACCAAAATTTTCTCGAAAACTCAATACACATTATACACTTACATCCTAAGTGAGATTAGGTGTTCAAGAACAGTCCCAAACCGGGGACTATCCAAGATTTACTCCTAATGAGTAAATCTTGGACGGGTTTCTAGGCCAACAAATAATGTGTTGTCATTCTTATACCTAAAATCCTAGTTCTTCAAATTAGGGTGATTATTGATGTCTTTAAAAGCATGATTGGCAATTTAGGGAAAAGTTCATCATTTAAATTCCAAGCATTCATATGTGTGCATTACAGTTCATCATTAAGCAAGAAGGGTGATTAGGATTCTCAATATACTCAACAATAAAATAAGTTAAACATGTGTGCATTACAGTTCATCATTTACATTCCAAACATGTCACATGTGTGCATTACAGTTCATCATCAAGATATCTATAACTTACTTAAACATTCAATTATGAAGTAAATATACACTTAATTAAGAATAGCATGACACACAAAGTTGCAGTCAACATCATTATGTTTTGTTCTATCATGGACTATCAGATTGGTATATCACATATGTATCAGTACATTATTAAATAAACACAATCAGTAAATAACTTTTAGCAAAAAATCCACTAGACGTGCAGCCTAGACGTGCCCTGGCGCCGCCCAAGCATCTGCCCAGAGGCCTATCTAGGCAGGGCACCTGGGCTTGGGACCCTAGGCGTGCCCTGGCACCTACTTAGGCGCTGCCTGCGTGAGTTCTAGGTTGGCGGCGGCAGAGAAAAGCAAGGCAGAGGACAAAAAAGGTGGTGAGGGTTTGTGGGTTACCTTGCACGAGGACAGCACGAGTAAAGCTGCTTCTACCGGCGGGGGCGGAGGTGACGACGACAGCACCGTAGCTGCTTCTACTGGCGGCGACGACTAGAGGAGAGCAGGGGCGGTGGGCAACGACCGGCGGCGACGAGCGGACAGCAGCAGTAGCAGGGGCGGCGGAGAAGAAGGGCGCCGGAGAAGAAGGACGCCGGAGATGGGGCGCCGGAGAGAAGCGCCGAAGAGCAGCAGCAGCAGAGAAGCGCCGGAAAGTCGCCGCAACAGGGAAAATCGCCGCAATAGGGTAGCAATGAAACAGAAGAAAGGGGAAGAGTCGGGCGATCGCGGGGGGTTATAAGTTCCCAAATAGCGTCGGTTGTTTACAACCACCGATGCCTAAACAGCTTTAGCGTCGGTTGGTTGAAACAACCGACGTCCAATTGGACGATATTTTCATGGAAATTTTTGGCGGGAACCACCTTCAGCGTCGGTTAGAGAGGGATAACTGACGCAGAAAATGACACTATTTTTTTTTATCGAAAAATGGATTTCGCGGGCGACTTTAAGCGTCGGTTGTTTATAAAAAACCGACGCTTAATACAAAGCGGTACCCGTGTCTGGCTGGTCTTCGAATATAGACGTCGGTTTTATTAAACAACCGACGCCTTATATGTTAGACGTCGGTTTTCCTTAATAACCGACGCCCAGAAAAGCGACACTGAATGCTATTTCTGTAGTAGTGCATGTACACATCCTCAAGAAGATTCCCATTAAGGAATGTGGTTTTAACATACATATACCAAATCTCATAGTCATGATAAGCTGTAATGACAAACATGATCCTGATGGACTTAACAGTTGCAACTGGACAAAAGGTTTTGTCATAGTCAACACCTAGAACTTGTCTGAAACCCTTTGCAACCAATCAACCTTTGTAAGTTTGTACATTACCATCCATGTCGGTCTTCCTCTTGAAGACCCAATTGCACCTTGTGGGTTTTGCCCCTTCAGGTGGATCCACCAAGGTCCATACCTTGTTGGTATACATGGAATCCATCCTAGATTTCATGGACTCAAGACATTTATTGGATTATGGACCCTTAACAACTTCTAGGTAGGTTGTTGGCTCATCATCAATGACCAAATCATTGCCTTCTTAAGTCAAAAGATAACCAAATCTATCTGGCCCAAGGCATATCCTACTACATCTATGAGGTTCCTATATTACATGAGGAATTTGAGATTCCATAATGGTTTGTGATTCTCTGTGTTCCTCTTGTACCTCTATGGGTTCAACATTCTCTTTTAGGTCTCAAACCTCTTCAAATTCTACTTTCTTCCCACTGTTTCCTTTGGAAATAAATTCCTTTTCTAGGAATACACCACCCTTAGAAACAAACACTTTGTTGTTAGATGGAGTATGAAAGTAGTATACTTTGGTTTCCCTAAGGTATCCAACAAAATAACATTTATATGATTTGGATCCAAGCATTTCCGGAAACTACATTATCTCATAAGCTTCACAACTCTTAATCTTCATAAAGACACACTGGGACACTTCCCATACCATATCTCATATGGTATCTTTTGAACCGATTTAGATGGTACATGGTTTAGGGTAAATGCAGAGGTTTCAAGATCATAACCCCAGAAGGAAGTCAGAAAATCTACAAAACTCAACATTTATTGCACCATATCTAGCAATGTGTGATTCTTTCTTTATGATACACCATTATGTTGTGGTGTTCCAGGTGGAGTCCATTGTGATACTATACCACAGTCTCACAGAAGGTCATCAAACTCTTAGCTTAAGTATTCTCCACCCCGATCAGAATGAAGTGCCTTAATAATTTTATCAAGTTGGTTTTGTACTTCATTCATGAAATGCTTGAACGTTTCAAGAGTTTCTAACTAATGCTTCATCAAGTAAACATGAACATACCTACTTAAATCATTAGTGAAGGTAATGAAGTACTGATAACCACCTCTAGAATTTGTTATAAAAGGACTGCATACATCGGTATGATGAGTCCTAATAGATCACTATCCCTCTCATTATTGCCATTGAAGGGAGTCTTTGTCATCTTGCCCAACAAACAAGACACACATACCTCTATTGATTTAAAATTAAGAGAGTCTAAATAACCATATTTATGTCTAAATATGCAATTCTCATTGAGGTGCCCTAGATGACAATGCCAAAGATATGTTTTGTTTGAGTTTTAAAGTTTTAATCTTTTGGTATTAATGTTATTAACATATGTCTTTAGATCTAGAAAATAAAGACCATATGACATTGGGGCACTGCCATAAATGATATCATCTTTTGAAATAGAACATTGACCATTATTTTAATGAAATTCAGATCCATCCTTATCCATACAAGATAAAAAATAATGTTTCTACTAATGACATATACCAAATAGTAGTTATTTAACTCTATCACAAGCCTCATGGGTAGAGATAAATTAAAGATTTCAACTATTGTGGAAACAACTCTTGTTCCATTTGCAACATGCAGTTGAACCTCACCCTTTCTTAAAGGCTTACTTCTTTTCAGATGTTGCATATTCAAACATATGTGAGACCCACATCTGGTATGTAGTACCCATGATGAAGAAGTAGGCAAATTTATCTCAATAATGTATATAGTGGGAGTGATGATCTCTATCCTCTCCTTGTTTTTCCATGAGTTCCTCTAGGTACATAGGGAAATTCCTCTTGTAGTGTCTAGGTTGGTGATAGTGGTGACAATTCCCCCCCTTAATCATGAATGCATGAGAATTGGGTTTCTGGCCAACTTCAGAACTCTTCTTAGCTTTGCATTTTCCCTTGGACTTCCCTTTGCCTTTGTTATCATCATCACAGACTTGGTCTTATCTTTTTTCATATGTCCTTCAATTATTCTCAACATGCCAAGTTACTCTCACAACAACTTGTCAAAAATTTTCATGTTGTAGTTAATGACAAACTGGCTATATGACTCTGGCAGTGACTTTATGTCCAACTCTTGACCCAAGGGAAATCTAGGTCTAGCAAGGTTCTCCACATGCCCAATAACCTTAAGTACATGGGGACCTACTGGTTCTCCTTCTTCCATGTTGCACTTGAACAATACCTTGGAGACATCGTACCTCTCTTATCTTTCTTGATATTGGCACATGTTCATGATATGTGTTACCATCTCAATAACATCCATGTTCTCATGCTGTCTCTGCAACACATAGTTCATTGAGCATATCATCATGTACTTGACGTCTATAAAATAATTAGAGTGCTTCTTGTAAGCATCCATGTTAGCCTTGGGCACAGTGGGAGCATGTTCATCTAGCTCTTGTGTCTCCAGGACATAGATCTTACACTCTTGTGTGAGAACAATTCTCAACGTCTTCAACCAATCATGGAAATTATTCACATTCAACTTGTTCTTCTCAAGGATTGATCACAAGGAAAACATGTTATTGGTTGTCTTTTGTTTCTACAAGAAAAGTTTACAATTTATCAAAATACTTTTGATTTTATTTGATTAAAATAAAATTTGATGATGTTTAATTAGGACTTTAATTAACTATCACTCCCACTATTTTGTTCAAACTGATACCCCTCACATACCATTTCAGAAGATTGCGGTGTACAACCTTCAGTGACCCAAGATCCAAAACAATTGAATTATTACTCGGTCAACACCAGTGTCCATAACCAATTATTAGGTAGGAAACTTTTTCCATTTGTATCTCATCCAATTCTTGGATAGATGGTATGCACACCTCTTTTTATAGCCATCTTCATACTTTTAGGCACTTAATCTCATTAAGGTCACCTAGTCAGACCCAAAAGCCAACACAATTGTAATGCAACCTGCTTGATAGTCCCACATAACTATCATCACACTTCCATGATATGGACAGTGCAACACGCTTGGCATTCCCACTCTTAGTCGATCAAGATTTTTATGTGTGTTTCTTATGTAAAGCATGTAAGACTTAATATATTTGATTGAGGGATTATATATATATATATATATATATATATATATATACATACATACATACATACATACATACATACATACATACATATACATATACATATCCAATCACCACTTACTTATAGTACATATCATATACATGCTATAACCACGAATTGAAAACATGCAATTATAAAACACGAGCAATGATTATCGCCATAGTAATTTAGTTCCTTGGATCCACAAGGAATTACTACCACCTAAGATCCACATCATTTATAATAACCTATTATTAATGAAGATCCATGCTGGAACCAGTCTGGGACGATCGGTTAAACTCTTGAACCGATCGATTGGAATCCTAGTCGGTTGGTTGGATTTTTCAGAACGATCGACTGGCCTCCAATCCAAGTAGCTGATCGTTTGGTCCAACATCTGATCATTTTGGACACTTCCAGTTAATTGTTTGGACCACCAACTGATCATTTTAACTCCTCCTATTTTTAGGCCTCCTCGGTCCCCTAGCTGATCGGTTCACCTTCTAAAACGAGCGGTTCGTCTGGTGCAAAATGTCTTCTTTGACATAACACAAAATAAAAAATTATCCTAATCCTATTTAACATATTATAGTGCAATAGAGAAACCTTGAGTTACATTTGAGGGGGGCATAGGAACGAAGAATTAAGACTTTTACATATGAAAATGAGAGAGAAGCTTGGTATGCAAACCAAGATATAAATAGGAACAAAAACCATCCAACCAAGTACAAAGGTCTAGGGGGCAATTGGCCATAACCATGTTTACATCCACCGTCAAAACAAACTTTTAGGGAAACACATGTAAATTGCACATATATGTATATATTAGTTGGGGTTGCATGTGATATTTAATCGAATATGTACATTAATCATTTTAAATATTTACACTGTATGTAATAAAATAAATGATAAAAATAGAAATCTGATCCTTTCTAGTCAGAGCAATGTCCTTTCTAGAAAGTATTAGGTATGATCCCAAAGTATTAATATGATCAAATTTCTATTTTATCATTTATTTTATTACATACAGTGTGAATATTTAAAATGATTAATGTGCATATTCAATAAAATATCACATGCAATCCCAACTAATATATACATATATGTGCAATTTACATGTGTTTCCCTAAAAGTTTGTTTTGATGGTGGATGTAAACATGGTTATGGCCAATTACCCCCTATACCTTTGTACTTGGTTGGATGGTTTTTGTTCCTATTTATATCTTGATTTGCATACTGAGCTTCTATCTCATTTTCATATGTAAACGTATTAATTCTTCTAGATAAACAAACAAGAAGGAGTTGGGATTTAATTGATAAAATAGAGTTCTTTGGGATTTAAAATAGAGTTCTTTCTAGATAAACAGACAAGAAGGAGTTGTCCTTTCTAGTTAGCGTGCTAGTGTCGACTTGCTCTTCTAGTTATATCTCCCTTGTTGTTCCCTCCTTTGATGGGTCGAACTTTCTCAGGTTCTCATGTTACCACAACGTGAGAAGATAACAATTGCCAAAACTTATTTTTGTATATCTATAGAGAGCCTCAACTACGCCTCTATTTATATGAGGGTCAGAGTCAGGAGTTCTAGTTTGAGCGGGAGTCAAAGAGACATACTTTCATGATTTTTTTGGAACCTACAAACATTGAACCAGTCGGTTCACTACTGAACCGATCTGTTCTCATGTGATTTGATCGGTTCGATACTTGAACTAGTCATTTTAGTATGTTTCCTATTAGCTATTGTATTGGAATTTAAGTTTCAATTAGTTCACAACATGACGTCAACATTAATCCTTGATCCAATTGTATTGATCAACTTAACATTCTGTTCACAATCTGAACCCGTCAGCTAAGACATCTGAGTTGATCGATTCACTTGTTGAATCAGTCATTTCAGATTGTTGATTGCTAATCTTATTTTAATTGAATACCTAATACTTTAGCAATCGAGTTTAAACCATATTCATGAGTAAAGTCCTATTTCAGGTGTATGCTATGTGTGTGACCCTATAGGTCCCAAATTACATTGGTGGTGATTGTCCATTATTGATTTATGACATCACAAACAACGAGTGGTATCTAGGAAGCAATCATTGCTACCCAACTAATTGGAAAGTTAGAGACAACTTCAATCTACAATCTGTGATTAGTGTTATAGTGATTGTATAGTTCCTTTGTCATTAATATCTATATTTGAATTTGAGGCAGTAAATCATCATCCTCTTGAAAATTCAATCCATTTCCTTAAACTAGAGCTGACCATATGAGATATATGTGAACTCAATATCCTATATTGACTCACATGTGCGTGGCCATGCATTTCTCAATCTCTCTTATCAAGTGCCTAGGATATCAAACTCCTAAATGAGGGATAAATCCCATTTACATCACTCATAGTCATACCCGATATGTCACAATGTATTCGAGCATCACCTTTATGGTAACCCTTATTCAAGGTCATGTTGGATGATGTCAAAGTACATCGAACAACATGTGATTAGTGTAGTGATTTTAGGTTTAAGAACCATAATAATCATTGTGAGAACCCATTACACTAAATGAGATTACTCAAAATATAAAACACAATCAATCACCAATTAACCACATACCCAAAAATATGGGTAAATTAAAGCCAATTTCAACATCAACACCCGCTCAGAAACATTTGCATAAGAGCCCAATATCTTTCTTGTATCCATACTATAATAAGAGAGCCTGAATCTAGACCGCCTATGGATCTATGGAAAGACCATCCGCCTGGATAGGAGGCATATTTTGGTACCAGCCTGAATAGGGGGTAAATGAGAAGTCACCCGCCTGGATAGGCGGAGACATGATGAAGTCATCCGCCTAAATAGGGGAAGACAATGAATATTGTAGTATGAGGCCCTGAGGAGTTATGACAGAGGGAGGAGAAACCTAGATTGGGTAGTCATAGTGAAAATGTTAGATTTGGTTTGTTAAACATTGATTATTGAATTATGTTTTTAGCATTATCTATGAGATTTTGTTTCCCCACATACCAATATGACTTGTCATACCGACCGTGTTTTGTTCCATGGCGTTTTAGGTATATGATGATATGCATGATAAGGGACATGAAGATAAAGATGAAACCATGTGAAGACATTAATCTAAGTAAGGAGGATTTAGATATACACTTCTTCTCTATGTATAGTTCTGGTAATGGAATTTCATGCAAGCCTTTTGTAAACAATATTCACAAATTAATGAAATTGTTTTCTATTATTTATTATTTGCTAAATCTGGATCCTTGGGATTATAGGTAATGGCTCCCAACTTGAAGGTCTTTCCTTAATTAGGGGACACAAAAAGTGAGGTCGTTACATTTGGTATCAGAGCCCCAGATTTTATCAAATAATATTTAATAGTTTATTATTTTAAGTAATATTTAGAAATATGAGGGAATTTTTAGGGCATTTTCTAAAGACTGAGGTGTCTAGAAGGGAGCACGACCGGGGGCTGGGAAAATTTTCCTCCGCACTGCAAGTCAGCTTATGAGGACTCCCGAATCCGTGCATCCTTCCAGGCCAAAGTCAGATGATTTTTCCCGAAGTAAAATACCTTTAGGGTGTCTTCTCATCTTGATTCATCCACTTCTCATCCTCTTGCTTAATAAACCTTAAAAGGAACTTCTCTCCTCATCTCAAGTTAGGATTTTTGAGAAAAAGTAGGATTAAGGAATCCTTCACCAACTAATGTACATGTAATATAGAAACAATAATGTACATGTAATGTGGAAATTGACATGTGATGTGAAGATAATGATAAAGGAAAGAGAAAACATCATATAGGTTTTCCCTATGAGGATAACCCTAGATGGGACTAGGGTTCATTTAGAATAACCCTACGGGGTCAAGGGGCATGAAAACCCTAAGAGATAGGGTGTAATCCCTAACCCTAACCCTAACTCTAAAACCCTAATCATAAGAAATGTGCATAGTGTGGTGATACAGTACCCTACCCAAAAGAACTCAATTAGGGTAAGAGGAAAGAGAGAATATAAATGTTTCTGGGAACCGATGCATGAAGGATGCATGTGAAAGAATATGAATATAATTGAGTTAAGTGACTCAATCTCCCATGCACGTGTGCATGTGGAACAAGACATTAATAAGAAAAGTTTTAAGAAACCTATGAAGAACATGTGATATAATATAACTTGCTCAACTAACTCTGATGGATGTATGAAATTCAAGTAGGATGTATGATCGAACCTATCTAATCACCTCAGGTCAAGAGGGCCTATGTATGGTCACTATGGTTCTCGGTGATCTGGCCCAGAAAAGATAATCACCTCGGGCAAAGGCCTATGTATGATTGTCACTATAGTGATAGATGATTGGGCCATGGCTTATGTATGATGTCCGTCGAAGGGAATTACCCTAGATAGAGGGTTCCCCACATGAATACTCTAGGCAGGGAGTGTCCCATAGAGATTAAGTTGAGAAGTTAGAAAGAAAATGCATGAGTATATACAAGACAAACATAAATAACCAATGGTTATACATATGAAAAGTGGAAATATGAATATAACTTTCTCTTTGCCTTACTTTTGTCTCTGGGAGTTTAGTCATTTTGAAAATGGCTGTGATACCAAGCTTAGATAGGATGGTATATGGGGTGCCAAGCCCAAATGGGAAGGTATGAAAGTTGTTTGGGACTAAAACCCCATGAAAGGGTATCCCAAAGATTGAGCAAACAAGGGTTGAGAAGCTATAATAATAAAAACCGTGCATAAAGATGAAAATATGAAACCTTTAGGGCTAGTGTGCCAGCTCGGGATGGGTCAAACCAAAAGTGGGAAGATGACCTACGGGGGGAAGAAAAACCTTAGACCTTGGGGCCAGGTTGTGGCTAGAGAAGCCTAACATCCTCCTATGAGCTAAGAAGGCACCCTAGATTAGGACCTTCCCTAGAAAGGTAAGTTGACTACATCAGTTTAATGATTGAGGTTACGATGAATGTCACATAATCTAAAGATGAAAGCACATATATTGAGTATGATTCTTTGAGCCCAGGTATGCCATCTCTGAGAAATATGAGGAAACGTCACTATGGAAGTGGCTGACCGTATGAGAATGAGTATGAAAAAGAAATATTGCCTTTGAAATGTTTCCATGAGTCCAATGAGGGGACATAAAGTAAAAAATGAGCACTATAAGAGATGGAGGAATCTGATTTAAAGAATTGCATATGAATATAGTGTGATAGTGATGAACCCTTAAGAAGGGTAGAGCCCGAAGTCAATTCTAAGGTCAAGTAGGGAGTATTAAAGGTACATAGGACCAATTGGATTAGGAGTTGATGGTGCCCTGAATACATAAGACCATGTGGTCGGGAGGTAACAACTAGGTTTTCCCAAGGTCCATGAATCAGGAAATTAGCTACCTTCATGATGATCATGTGGCCTAATGGGTGAATGTGAGAGGCACTCCTTGAAGGATGAGATCACTCCAAAAAGTACCTATACCCCTGGAGACCTCAAGGAAGTGTCGAAGGCTCATAAAACATTAGGTGTAAATGTAAAAGATACGAAGAATACATGTAATAATGAGATCTTAAATGGAAGATTGCACAAACTCAAGAGTGAAAAAGGGATATGACTTCATGAAATATAAAGACATTGTGGAAATAAAAAGTATGTATGGTTTAGAGTAATGTAGAGAATGATTCATCCTAAAATATGAATTTTGAGGTAATGTGTGGATATACCATCTCTACTCTTGGAATGGGATGAACTTTGTATTTGGGCTGTAGTCAAGTGCTTATTTCATTTTATTATGAGTGAGAGAGATTGGGTGGTCACATGTAATGCTTAAAATGAACATATGAGGATGAATACCGTATTTTGGGGTTAATGACATGATCTAAGGTTGGAGGTGTTACATCACCCTTATGTGAAATAAATGAAAAATAGGATGGAAATCTAGGTGAAAAGATAATCACCAAGTGAATTTGAGATCACAAATGGAAATTGCAACCACCAAGAGATGAAATCGTATAATGCTAAGAATGTTTATGTGCCTTGAATTGAATTTAGGTACCAATATTAGTAATAATGTGAGGAATTTGCACATCAATAAAGGATATCTAAATAGGTTTGCTAACCCTAAGGATTGAAACTAGATCAGTTAACATTCCCCATTAAGCATACAAAGTTTGAATTTTGGGGGAAAGGTTCTGGTTAAGGAGGGGTGAATGTTATATCCTCAATTTTGGTAAAATTGAATGATATAAATGTAAAGCATGATTTGATAAATAATCTTCCCCAATGGTATTATTTGTGGAATAATAATATGAATCACTTTTATGATATGGGTGCTTGTAGCATGAGTTAAAGTAATAAAAGGAATTTTGAGTATTTGGTGGTTTGAATAATCCAATAAGGAAGGGAGTCCTAAAGTAATGGACAATGGATATTGTTAAATATACAATTATGTGGAATTATCTACACTAGAGAATTATCATGCAAAGAAATGTTAATAGCTTTATAATTGTGGAACAATAGAATTACGGGCAAGTTTCCAAAAGATATAAGATACATGGTGGTTTAGATAATTAAAAGATTAATCATCTAACCATTATTGGCAACACATTGTTTGTGGAAACAATTGGTATTATTTTAATGTAACTTTTGTATATTTACAAATAATAAGGGAAAGAGAGAATTCTAGAAATTAGGAGAAAAAGAATATTCCATGAAATAATGACAGTAGTTTCAGTAAAATGGTTATAAAGAGCAAGTATGGTATGGGGAAGACATCCTAACAAATCCCATTTAAAAAATATGAAATGGGAAATATTTTGATGACTTACCATGGTATGACGAGGTGAATGAGTCGGGGTTGCGAACTACAGCGATAGGCACTCCTTTACCTGTGATTCTGGCCATTGGTGGTGTTGGAAGAGAGAGACCTAAAGTGGTGGTGTCGGCATCATAGAGTGGTGGAGGAGATGGAGGGTTCCTGTGCAGACCTCCCACACCCACACACAATAGCGCGATGGTAGTGAGGGAAGTGTATGAAATTAGAACCACGACAGCAAGTGGGACACCTAGGTTATTGTGGGATCTCGGTTCTGACCTACAGATCTGCTGAATTAAGAAGAGGGTGGCGGAGGTGATCAGACTCTAGCGTGGACCTTCCACGCGTTGAAAAGGAGAACCCTGGCGGGCACTAGGCATCTGATCTACTGTTGGATAGGAGTTGGTGGGGTGCATGAAGGTTGTCATAGAAGGACCATGATGAGGCACCTGGTGTCTAGGGAAGGCTTCCCATTTCTCTATCACGACAGTACGGGGTGTGGGAATGAATGTGAAGGCGAGGAAGAAAGCATTCGGGTCTAGCCGACAGTTCAACCCATTAAACCAAGTCACGCCTGGTCCAGAAAAGAACCAAGAGTAAACCGTGCCTCAACTTAAAACAACTTGGCACTAGCATTGACCAATGGGAAAGCGCCACGTGGCCCAAACTTAAGGTATATATGTTTTCTTGTTTTATTTGTAATAAATTCTAGGAGTGCCCAAAAATAGGAAAACTATATATCAAAATGATCAGGAGAATGAGTGAATTGCAAAGAAAATATAATTGAGATCTAATTAGGCTTTTTGTTCCAAAAATAAGGTATCATATGATAATGTGGTGATTAGCACATGGAAATCCTAGTTTTGGGTATTATAATGTGGAAAACATTAAAAGCCTTTCTTTTATGCTATTATCTAATCTAGTTGAGCATAATCATAACAAATATAATGATGATAATAATGATAAGGTAATTAGGGTCTCTAATGTGGATAATCTTTAATGTGTGGAATTAGGACTAATGATCCTAACTTACTATGTTGTTAATGAACATATTTGATCTAAGTGATCTTAATGAAAGGATAAGATAGATCTAGTAACTAGGGTTCATCTAGTGTTACATATGTGATGGAAATAGGGTTAATAACCTTATTCCTTATCCCAAACCTGAACCCTAGATTAGGATCGAATAGGGTAAAATGTATTTAATATGTTTGATGACACTTTAGAATTTATGTAATGCAGATTATATGATGATTGCTTGATTTGCTTGATTGATTGGACAATATGTTTGAAGTATAAGTGAATAATCTGCATGGAAAAGGTATGTGGTTACACCTATGAGTAATTGATTTAGTTTCATGTGTATTTTTTGGGTTTCTTTGCATGGTTTGAAGATATATGCTTGCATGCTTATTTCATTCCATGGAAACTATAAAATGACTATGATTATTACATTATATTTTAACATGACTAGCCCGAATCTAGGTCACCTCTGGATCTATGGAAAGGCCATTCACCTGGATAGGGGAAGGCATATTTTGGTACCAGCCTGAATAGGGGGTACATGAGAAGTCACCCACCTGGATAGGGGGAGACATCATGAAGTCACCCTCCTGGATAGGGGGAGACATGAAGAATTCATATGCCTAAATAGGGGAAGATAGTGAATACTACAGTATGAGGCCCTGAGGGGTTATGATAGAAGGAGGAGTAACCTAGATTGGGTAGTCATGGTGAAAATGTTAAATTTGGTTTGTTAAGCATTAATTGTTGAATTATGTTGTTAGCATTATCTGTGAGATTTTGTTTCCCCCGCATATTAGTATCACTTGTCATACTAAACATGTTTTGTTTCATGGAATTTTAGGTATATGATGATATGCATGATAAGGGACATGAAGATAAAGATGAAACCATGTGAAGACATTAATCTAAGTAAGGAGGATTTAGATATACACTTCTTCTCTATGTATAGTTTTGGTAATGGAATTTCATGTAAGCCTTTTGTAAACAATATTTGTGAATTGATGAAATTATTTTCTATTATTTCTTATTTGCTAAATTTGGATCCTTGGGATTATAGGTAATGGCTCTCAACTTGAAGATCTTTCCTTAATTGCGGGACGTGGAAAGTGAGGTCATTACACACATACTGCCCCCAATAAAGCTTACCTTTACGTCACATTTTGGGGTCACCCATGCCCTACAAAATTCATTTGGAAAATCATCGGTCCACACAAAATCAAACTTCTTATATGGCTCATCTAGTACAAAAAGATTCTTGCTGGAAAAAATATGAGCAAAAGAGGTAATTGACGTCCTTCCAACTACAGTCTTTTCTCTCAACATGAAGAAACAACAATACATATTTTCATTAATTGTCCTACAACAATGCTCCTATGGTTCACTTCTTCTTATCACTTAACACTTTACCATCATCACCTATTGAAATTCAACATATGTTTTTGATATCCAAACTAATAAATTCAGTCACTTACACACATATAATTCTTTTTGGCTCCTTGATATTGATTATATGGACGGAAAGAAACAATACAAAATAAAAAAACAATAGTAACACCATTACACTCATAATAAAGGACCAAGACTCTTATCATCTATTTATACAATGAAGATCTGTAGGATACCAAAAACCAGAGTAAAGAAAACCAAAATAGGACGTCTCACTTTGGAGAGAAGACTGATGCTTAGAGAAATACACCATCGAGGGGATTCTTGCATAGACAAATAGATTTTGTGTTTGCTTCTTATGAGGCCTATAGTTAGGGTGCCTCCACTTTGATATGTTGAATCTTAGGACTCTACTTTGATTCTAGGCTTCATGGTTTCATTGGCACTCTTGTGCTACTGACGTATCTACTTTGCTCTTTTATTATGTGTACTCTCTGTACGCCTCAGATTAGGACGAGGTTGTATGTTTATCTTGTCTATGCTATTAATTTTCATAAATAAAAAGGGGAATCCATTTCTTACTTAATTGAGGAATACACCACAAAGAGGAATAGAAAATGGAGATCCATTTCCAATCCAATCACACTGATACATATGGGGGAAAAGATGTAATTTTATTTCTCAAATATGATATATTAAATAGAATCATTATCTAGCAGAAAAGGAAATTAACTATTTCAACATTATTGTCAAGACATAGTTACTTACCTCAAGGGTGGTAGTATAAAAAGATAGTGGGTACATTTAATTATAACAAATAACTGGGGTAGATTACAACCTGCTCATCCCAAACTATTCTCAAGATCATTATCTTGGTGCATGTTCCTTCAGAGCCATGATTGAAAACACTTATGCCAATATGGTTGGGTAAACACCCCAAAGAGGAATAGAAAATGTATGTGTCAGAAGTTACATAGCATGTACATGAGTAAGATATTTACGCATTATAAGGTATCATAAGTACAAAAAGGTGTGTTCCAACGTAAGAGGGGATCTCAACATATAAATAAGTCCACAAATAGTTCAACAAGTGAATGAAGCATACTTTAAATTAATTCAAAATTGAGATTAAGAGTCATTCCATAAAAGTCACTCAAAGTAAGACAATACATGTATACTTTTGGATGCAAATATAGAATAGACTAAGGACAGAGATTGAAGGGCAAAAACACCACAATATCATTTCCTAAAGTTTTGGGTGTAATTTACACCCTGGGAAGAATAACACACCCATGTGTATAATGATTGTGGATTAGTAGACCCAGGAAAAAAACCCAAATCCTTAAAATATATAGTTATGCATAAGTATATACAATAGATAATTGAGTCTAATATCAACATGCTTAATAGAGTGGCAAGATGCATTGTCCAATACAAATATTTAAATGGCATTACATGAGGGGTCGTGGACGCAATACAAAATGGTAGTTCATGATTCAAAGGAATAAAAATGAATTTAGTTTAGGAAATATGCAATTTCAATTTATATATAAAAAGGAGTGATCTTCAAGAAAATGCCTTCTCATAGAAAATCAAGGTTATAGTCATATGAGTGCCCAAATAGAATAGCATAACTTTACACTCTTGATCTTCATTATTAATCTTTATACTATTGTCAATTTCAAATAATTAATTCTCCTTAGATAAAATATATGTCACAAAGACGTATACACATACGTATTACCAAATTCTATTGGCAATCACCTAAATGTGGACTAATTTTTTTCTCCTTACATTTCCTAGCATAAGATTTTAATATTAATAGATACCATTTATAATTGCATGAAAATTATATCAATTTTAGTGTGGTATGAATTAGTGTTAGAGAATTAGTTTTACATGAATAGATGGGATTAGAGATATATAATTATGATGCATGAATTAAGAACTATTAAATAATTATATGTTATAATAATTAAGTATTGATTAGGTAACCTAGATAGATAGTAGAACATATATAATGACCACAAGAACAAAATGTAGTTAATAAGGTCAAGTGAATATTAATATGTATAAA
The DNA here is from genome assembly GCA_963693085.1 of Alisma plantago-aquatica. Classification (NCBI taxonomy): domain Eukaryota; kingdom Viridiplantae; phylum Streptophyta; class Magnoliopsida; order Alismatales; family Alismataceae; genus Alisma; species Alisma plantago-aquatica. The sequence goes on along the minus strand of OY856409.1, from coordinate 128,142,832 downwards.
TGATCCATTGACAGGTCTCAAAATATTATTTTCTATTACATCAAATAAGAAGTGTTGGATCACATTTTGAGTTAGAAATCTAGGTATATTAATTAAGTATACATGACATTTATTTTTAACTGGATATTAATGGAACTCTAAATAGGATATAGTGAACAACTTATATATACATGTAACATTTTGTTACAAAATGATACACATCATTTTATTAGACAAGTAATGACACCTATTAACTAAATTAAAATATACAAATTGGTATAAGATAAAACATAATATTGTGCTCCATGGTAACTATGTACTGCATAGTCACAATGTCAATTAAAAATAACCATATATGCTAAAGAAACTATTATAATTGGATCAAGAGCTAAATGTATGCTATTTAGGTATAAGGTATGATAATATATCATACTGCTTCTTATGCTATTTAGGTATAAGGTATGATAATATATCATATTGGTTCTTTTTATATAAAATTATGTAACTATTATATTAATTGAGAGTCACATAATATTACATATTTAGATATAACAATGAAAGTGTTATACCACATGTATAATGTGATGTTACATTTTATTATAGTGATGGGATAGTTGACCATTACATGTATATCATATATGTGTAACATGTTTGAAATAGGGTTGTCTCTCAAACATAGTGAGGTTGATAGATGAAGGAGCATTGGTGGTTGTTGAACCAGAGGGAAGGATGACAGTGATGTAGTGAACAAATCATATAGAACACATTCACATGGGAATAGGAGTCAGATCTGACTACACCTGGTGTTGCATTGGGTGATAACTATATAGGAGTTGACAGGGAAAGGAGTAATAGATAAAGAAGACAACTAGGATTTAGGATGTTGTGTGGATGAGAGGGAAGAAAGAAGTAGGGATAGGAAGAGGAAGAGAATAGGATGCAAAGAAATACTCAAAGAAGAAGGGGATGGGACCGTTATAACATAGTGAAGGTATCACATAAATTTTGTGGTGCACTATTCATGCTCCATATAATGACCATAATAAAACATTACTATTCGTTGATAGTAAATGCTACTAACACACATTGATACGTTAAAAGTTCTCCACAGGTTGGGTGTGCAAAGTAAATTGAAAAGACTTCAAATTTGGAGGAGTGGTGTATATATTAGTTACTACACTATAAAAAGATAGTTCAATATTTTAGATAAATTATGACTATTAAATAATTTGGAGGATTTGTTGTTATTTAGGGGTTCTAAATAGGTATAAATTTTGATTTCCTATTCCACTGAAAGCAAAGAGGATAATGTATTAACAATAGGAATATTTGCAAAAGAAAATCAATTATCATGAGTTATAAAGTATGTATCACCATTTCCTACATTATAACTTATCTACAAATGTTTTTTTTACCAAAATTGAGGAGTCACGTCATTTCCCATTATATTACATATATAAAATGGTAAATTTGTATTTGGGTAAAACGAGACACTTACTAGTGAAAATGGTCAATCTAAATGTTGATTAACGTAGGTCAATGATGTATATGTATATATTATGCAAAAAGTGAGATCATTCAAGCTTCCATTAAATAACTAAAAATTGAATAGTGTACTGCTATCCAAAATTCTGCATAAATATTAGTTACTATAATTCGTCTACTAATAAGGTATAAATGCATCCAAAAATTATGAAAATTTTACACTTTGTTTATGATTGAGTTTCAGATCTCCAGTTAAAATTTCAAATCATTTAGAGTTACCAATAAATAACTAAAAATAAATTACAACACTACTGAAAAGTAGTCTGTCAGCATTTTGGTTGAAGTATAGTTCGACCGAGAACACTCGAATATTGTGAATTTTTTTCTGAAATATGCATGATTGAGTTATCCATGTCATATCCAAAATTCAATTAAATACAAAATTCAGTTTTGTTACGAGATGTTTCGGCTAGGGTTATGAGAGGCGGCGGCACTGGGCGATCAGGAAGCAGAGGCGGCCGGGATGGCTTTGGCCATGCTCGTCCTCCTCCGGAAGACCACATGGAGGGACAAGCGGGGGTAGTCATGTTGGATTCTGAAGTACTGACTGACGAAACACCACTGAACATCGTCGATCATATGATAGAAGAATCAGAGCAAGGCAATAGATACGCTGGCGCAGCTGACCAACGGGGAACTAAAAAATCTTATAAAGACTCAGTCACCGGAAACACGAGCAGGGCCGACCTTCCCCCCATCTCGCCAGACTACCTGAAAGAGTCCGACGTGATCATTGATCGGAACGGTGCTATACTTGCTATTTCTATCAGGGAGGAAGTCGTCCCCCCTCTCTTGGAACAGTGGAAATTCGCCATAGTCATTAAAGCCATATGCATGAACATTGGATTCCAGGCCCTGGTCACCCGCATCTCAATCCTCTGGGGAATCCACGACAATTTCCGTATCATCGATCTAGAAAATGGTTACTATCTGGTGCATCTGTTCTAAAACAACGATTATGTTAAAATTCTCACAGGTGGTCCGTGGACTCTGTTTGGAAACTACCTATCTGTGCAGACTCGGTCTCCTCACTTCCGCCCTTCTGATCCGATGCCGCGCAGATTGGTTGTATGGATCAGGATTCCGGATCTACCAGTCCACCTCTATCAAAACCAACTTCTCACAGGGATTTGCAACCTTGTGGGGAAGATGATCAAGATTGATTCCACAACAGCTCAAGGTAACCGGGGCAAGTTTGCTAGGATTGCCACGGAAATAGACACATGCAACCCGTTGCTCCCAGCTGTCTTCATCAATGGAGAAATCTTTAAAATTGAATACGAGAACCTCCCGTCCCTATGTGTTCGCTGTGGGCGCATAGGCCATGAAGAAGCGAGATGTCCCCAAACAGCCATTGCGGCAAATGAACCTCCCACGAGCAACGCTTCCATTGTTCCGTTCTCTTCCAGCATGCACGCCAAGAAACCGGAAAGGCGCCCGCCCCGCCAAAATCAAGGTGAAGAAGCTCGCAAACTCGTAGACAAAGGTCCGCCCAAGGAGCAAAGTGTTCCCCCGCCGCCACCCGGTCCCAGGGAAGGGGCAGAGGAGGACTGGCAGACTGTGACAAGTAGGAGGAATCGCAGGAAGAACCAAGGGGAAAAGCAAAATACTACTTCTAATAACGTGGATTCCACGAGAGGGAATACTACGAGTACCGACATGGCTGTGCACCTTTTCGGCGATGACACTTCCACTGGGAGGGTGCAAGGAAGCAATGAGGTACCCCCTTTCCAGTTCAGTTATGACTTTTGGGCTTCGCCCGGGTCAACCAGTGGCACTTGTAACGTGAGGAGAGGTGTTCTTCTGAGGAACCGTCGTATAATTTACCAGATAGCACCGAGCAGTCCAGATAGAACGCGTAAGAAGCGTAGGGCTTCAGAAGCGTCCGACAGCGGCAAGGCCTCGGAGGCCCGTCAACTTTTCAGCTCTGGTGAACCAAATGATGCAGGTAACGAGGTCCAGACAATCGAGGAAGACAACCCGGGGCCAGTCACTAACCTACAAAATGCCGCCTGAATCCACCTGATAGAATGAATTACATCTGCTGGAACATACATGGCGCATGCTCTGACAAGAAGATACAATTTCTGCGTTATCTAAAAATAAAATTCAAGTTAAAACTAATAGCCATTATCGAACCCAGGTGCAGAGGGCCAAGGGAAGATTGTATTATTAAATCCATAGGATTTCCCTCTTCTCACAGAGTGGAAGCACTTGACTATTTGGGAGGCATCTGGATCCTCTGGGATCACCATACCATATCCTTGGAAGTCCTGTTAAATCACAGGCAATTCATTCATTTCCGGATTAACAATACTTCTCTAGTTACGTTCGTTTATGGGAGTCCTAATCCCTCCTCCCGTAAATGGCTATGGAATCACCTTGCTAGAATTGCACAAAGCATCACCACAGACTGGGCGGTCATAGGAGATTTCAACACGATGCTCTCTCCGACTGGGAAGGTGGGCAGTCATTTTTTTGATCATGCAGCAAGCATGGCTTTCAATGATTTACTTCTTCTTACTGGCCTGGCTGAAATTCTGTCCATTGGCCAATGGTTCACCTTCCATAGAGGTCACCTCTTCGAGCGGCTTGACAGGCTTCTGGCCAAGGGTACCTGGCTAGACAAGAACTCTACAACCACTATGACCATCCTTCCACGGTACTTTTCCGATCATAATGTGCTTCTGGTCTCTCGCCGACCAATAGTGGTCCACTACAAACGTGTCTTCAGAACTCGATCTAGTTGGAACCTTCAGGAAGGCTTTGACAACCAAATCGCTGCCCACTGGGATGCCTCCCTCCCCTTTACAGAGGCTTTAAACAAATTCAGTCCTACCATTTCCAAGTGTGAGGATTCCACTAGGCGGGTACAACACATAGAGAAGAACCACATCCTTCGTCAACTGAATGAGCTACATGTAGCCCTTCCCTCGTTTACTTCTTCTGCTAACGAATTGAAGTGCATCGATCTTCAGGAACATCTACAACAAATACTCCTACGGGAGGAAGCAGATTGGAGGCAAAAAGCACACATTGACTGGCTCCAGTTGGGAGATAGCAATACCAAATTCTTTCAATATTTCGTTAAAGCAAGGCGGCAACGTAATCTCATCAGCAGACTCAAATGCCCGAGAGGCAATTGGGTCACAGAGGAGGAAGATCTCAAATCCCTCTTCTGGGTTCATTTCAACAACATGCTAGCTCCACCCAATTCAAGACAAAGACCTTGCTCTTCGTACGTAGGACTGTTCCCTGGTATATCTTCACAGAATCTCAAAAAGCTATCGTCGCTCCCTACGGAAGATGAAGTACGAACTGTTTTATTCGAAATGAACTCGACCAAGGCTGCGGGGCCCGATGGGGAACATACAGACTTTCTCCAAGATAACTGGAAGTTCATCATCCCTTCTATCTTGCACACGGTGAGGTTGGCTTTCTCCATGGCAGGCGTTCAGCCTGAACTTGCAAATTTGCATATAGTACTCATTCCAATGTCCAACAATGTTGAGACGTGCAACGATCTACGCCCTATATCCCTCACGAACACATGTCTGAAGCTGATCTCCAAAGTTATTGTAGAGAGGATCAAGCCTCTACTTAATGACTGGATCTCACCTACACAATCTAGCTTCATTCCGAGAAGACGAATCACATACAATATTCTACTGGTACAAGAAGCCATTCACTCCATGCACATCCAAAAAGGGAAGAAGAAATGGATGGCGGTCAAGCTCGATTTGTCGAAGGCCTTTGACTGAATGAGTTGGGAGTTCATCCGGGATACTCTTGCGAGAGTAGGCCTCCCTAGACCTATCTCTGCATTGATACATAACATCATCACTTCTGGCCACGCTTCCATCCTCTGGAACGACACCCCTCTTCCGGCCATCAAAGCCAACCATGGCATTCGTCAGGGAGACCCTTTGAGTCCCTACATTTTTGTTCTGTGTATGGAGCATTTACACCAAACCATCACAGCTGCAGTGAAGATTGGGGAATGGCAACCTATGATCCTAGCAAAAAATGGGCCTCCCATCTCGCATGTCATGTTCGCAGATGACATTATTCTTTTTGCTGAAGCGTCTACCAGACAGGCATCATGCATTAATCGCATCCTAAAAGAGTTTTCCAACGCGTCAGGCCAGGAAATGTCGGTGAGCAAATCAAAATGCTTTTTCTCTGTAAACACTTCTTCATCAGACAAAGCTTGTGTAAGCAGATGTTTGGGCATCCCTCTCACCGATGATCTAGGAAGATATCTCGGCGTGCCTATCCTTCATAAATGGGTCAATCGCAGCATGCACGCTTCACTAGTGGATTCCATTAAGGAGAAGATGAATGGGTGGTCTCAATAACATCTCTCACTGGAGGGACGAATCACTCTTGCTAAGTCATCTCTACAATCGATACCGTCATACACTATGCAGTCAATACGTCTGCCTCAAGGATTATGTGACGATATAAACCAGCACATTAGATGCTTCATTTGGCAAGGCTCGAGTGAACAAAGGAAGATCTCAATGGTGTCTTGGAACAAGGTCACAGAATCCAAACCTAATAGGGGCCTGGGAATTAAGGAGGCTGCAGATCAAAACAACTCCATGATGCTAAAAAATACATGGACCTTTTTGACATGTCCTGAGAAGCCTTGGGTGTAGGTCATGAAAAACAAATATTGCCCCAGGGGTAAGATTAAAAAAGGGGCATGCTCCCCAGCTTGGTCCTTCATTCGCTCCTCTATCCACCCGGTCATAGGCAACTGCAGAAGAATCATTAATGATGGGTCCAACACTAATGTTTGGTCTGAACTGTGGTTTTCCAATAACATCATCATTGCTTCCAATACCAACGTATTCATCGCTGACGATCTGTAGGACCTCATGGTTGTGTTAATGGTCCAAAGTGATGGCTCATGGGACTAAAGCTTCATCCTTAACTATCTCCCCACCAATTCCTAGCCGCACATTCACGACACACCCCGCCTTCCCCGGATGCAGGTCCTGATGGGTGGGCCTGGTTGGAAGATCCTCTTGGTAATTTCTCCTCCGCATCCACCTACAACTAGATTAGAAGCCAGAAAGAAACTCCCTGCACTGGGGGAATGGACATCTATATGGAAACTCAAGCTCCCTAATCGCATCCGTACTTTCCTATGGATCTTGGTGCACAAAGCCCTTCTAACTAATGTTGAAAAAGCCAGATGGCACATGGACACATCTAAGACATGTCCTCAATGCAATAGTGAAGATGAGACCCTCCTCCATTCCCTCAGAAACTGTGCTCCTCGGAGGGCAGTCTGGAGGGGGCTGGGAATGCCCCCCAACTTCTTTAGTTTGGACCTTGATGCGTGGTGTTGGTCCATTATATCGGCTGCACATTCATCTCCTCTCCAAGTGGTTGCCTGTTGGCACCTTTGGAGTATCAGAAATGACTATGCACACTCTCGTAAACTTACTCCTACTCAGGTGAAGATCAGCTTTATTATGAAACGCTCGCAAGCAATTGCAACCCTCCCGGGTCATTTCTTCAAACAACAGCAGGTCATACCTCCTCAAATACCGATTATAGACAAGGACTTCATCGTCTTCGCTGACGCAGCTTTTAATAGTCAATCCAGGCATTACGTTTCTGGTATTTACATCACTTCCCCTTTCGGCAAACTTGTACGAGGACTCGGTAAACCAGGCTTTGCATCCAGTGCGGTGGAAGCGGAGGTTAAAGCTATTTCTCAAGCCATCAACATCTGCAATGAGATGGGTCTCACGAGACCTATTATTCTGTCAGACTCAATCACTGTCATCAAAGTTTTTAACAACAAGGATGAATCACCTCCCAGCCTAAAACCATACGTAAGGCAATGGCCTGAAGACTGCTTATTTTTATATACCTTCCACTATCTTCCTAGAAACTGTACACTGGTAGCTGATGCCATTGCCAAGCATGTGCTGCACAAAGCCTCAACAATAGATTTTACCTTCAAGCCACCATGGCACAAGCCATTAGTATGGCTCTGTAATCTGGCCAGTTGTGATCAATAAATTATAGGACTTTTGCAAAAAAAAAAATTGTGGAAAATATGAAAAATCATTTACCACACTCTGATCGAATTCCATACTCATGTACCATCAAAACCCTAATTTCAGCCAACTAGGATTTATATTTCTCAAACCCGAATTTCTCAAATAATAGAACACCTTAACGTTCTTATTAGGTTTAAAACATCATAATTGAATTATCATCATTAATTAGATTTAAGCAATGATCAATCCAATTAAGCATATCTTACCAATTAAGCTCAGATGCGGTCATAACAATTCTCCCCCCCCCCCCAAAAAAAGGTTTCATCCCCGAAACATAAATATGCAAGTAAAGTACATTCAAGGTTTATTTTAAGCTTTTTAAATCTTACATGTCATTATATTCTTGTATTTCATACTTGAATGCAGTTTTCAACATTAAGTCCTTTATTCCTTTACTAAATCACAACATGTTTGAAATAGTTCTCAATGATAACAAACAAATTCTCTATGCCACAATCAATCATAGGATAGAGAGAGAAACAACGATTTCAATATTTTCATACTCTTGAGGTGTTACCTCAACATCGATAATCTGATCCAACTATCTCAATTCATACTGCTAAATATGTACTATTGTTATGTATTACATCTAAATCACGAAAGAGAGTTCACCATGTTCTTTTGAATTTTACTATTGTGCTACTCAAATAGAAAAACAGTCTTGAGTTAAAAGACTAGATTCAACAACAAGTGTACATTACTAGTCACGACATCCCCATTGGATCATGGATGCATAAGGTGAAGCATTACCATCACATTCCATACTATTATCAAGTATGAACACACACATAATTCAAGGTGTAACCCTTGGGTTATAGCATATTAGGGTTTCAACAACAGTAACAGAGTACTCCATAATTGTATTAGTCATTCAAGGACTATTCATACCCAATTACCATCACTTAGTTATATTAAGCTAGGTATAACAAGCTACACCTCATTAGGGTTACATATCAATACAATATGGTTATCATCCCTTAATATAACTTCAAAAAATTATACTTCTAAAAAAAATTCACATATTACTAAAAGCCATTGTTTTCTCTTATCTCTCTCCTCATTCATTACTACTTACTTTTTGCTACTTATCCTTTTCATTTTGATCATGTAGATTAAACATCCCTAAAATTGAAACATACAAGGTATGAATAGATTATTCATAATTCTTGCTATTACTGCAAGAATTTATTTCATATCACACTTCACTCATATTGTATTTCTCCTTTTGTTCAAAACACACCTCTTATATTTCAAATATATTTCATATCCTTTGTTCTAAATAATTTCAATATTGTTTATCTACCTTTTAGATTAGCTAGAATTACTATGAGTGCTAGTTTACTTCTCATAGTGCAAATTTCATGATCTTGTTTTATAGAGATGCTAGTATTCAAGGTCAAATCATTAGTGACAACCCTTGAACTACTACAACTCTAAACATTCTAGGGTTTAGTCTTTATCAATAGCATGATGTTATTGTGGTGTGACTTTGCACCCTTAATTTGAAATTCAAACTTTGGATCTCACGAGTTTTTACTAAAGTCTTCCTTATCTTATCAATTGAATTTCCTTCATCTTAATTGGCCATTCAGATAGATTACACTCTCAATTTACCCTTCTAGGGTTTCATCATCATATTGTGTCTCATTATTACGTTCACTAGATGCCTCTACCATGGTGGTTATGCATCAGATATGATTCATTTTTTATCACTTCATTCCTACATTTCTCTCATTAAGTAATATATGGAAGAGAAGACAATTCTGAGACTTAGAATTCTTATCTTCAAACATCCCATTAATACATTTTTCATATGTAGGTTTAGTTAGTTATCAACAAAGATACTTGACTAACTAGCACTTGATTGAATCTCCTAACCTCTTTCTTTTACAATCTATATTACTCCACCATGTTTCAAACCCTTCCTTATTTTCCATAATCCTCTTACCATATACTACTCTTCCACCTGTTATCTTTAACTTCTACTTTTCTCTTATGATCATGTTTCTTATTCATGTGTATGATCGTGTATACCATGTTGCACATATTTCTTTTTATCCTTCTACTAATGTGAAGTTGAAGTTCTAAATCAATAATCTCTCTACTAGTTTCAACTCATGTTTAATACATTACATATCCTTCATTTTAAATCAAACGGATCATGCATGGGTGAAACATAGTTTCTCTTATATCAAGTTTTTCCTTCCTGAGTATAGTCTACCTTTGTATAACTTATTCATTTTGTTAAGCTACACTTTTGTTCTTTTTTTTAGAAACTAGTTTGTTGTTCTATAGAGACTTGGAATCCAAAGGTAGTAAGGATGAATGTATTAAACTTATTAATATAGGTATACATTCTATGCTCTCAATTATATCATAACCCTCATTCCTTAATCAAGCTCATCATTTCCAACATTTATCTTTGTTTTAACTTAGTTTCTTATCCTAGTCTTATGATTTACATATTTATCTAATTCTCTTTACTTTAATTCTTCTGAAGACTCTTCACTTATATTTACTTATTGTATACTTAACTCTTTTCTTCTATTTTTCCTTTGCTTTGGAGTACGTAAAATATTATACTTGGTTATGTAATCCATTCCTCATGATTGATTCTTACTACCTTGGCCCTTACATACTTTTCTCATATCTTTTCCATATTTCATATTTAGAGTTCATATAATATTAATCATTAAACTTAATTTGAACCTTACATCGTGTTCCTTTATTCCCAATTAAGTATTTCTCATATGAGGCCCCAAATTTGGGTCTTAGATATCAGTTCCAACTGATTCTTAGCTATTCTAATCTTTCCCATATGTTTCAACATCTTAGTGTATGTACATTCTCACTATGATATGGGTCTAATTTATCCAGAGTCTACTCTTATCATATTGTTAATAGGAGTCATTAGATCCTAGTGATGCATCTTATCAGTCGTACCAGGCCGAACCTGCAGTCCTGAAGCCAAGAGCTACTTAAGATTAACCAACTCCTATTAGTCTCAAACATGTGGAAAGAATATCCACTTAGGAAAGTTCATTCAAAGATCATTTCTAGTCTACTTGATACAAAGAATGTATTCAATAAATGCTACAACTACATAGTGTACAACAAATCTTAAAGACCCATATATATTACAAAATAATGAATATATGAATTCAAACATATAAGAGCATTTCTATTCATCTCCAATAAAACAACAATATGAAATGAAAGTTATATCTCATTTTATATTTATGCTCTTAATTCATGGTACTTAACTTGTTTCTAACCCTAATATTTCTAGGGTTCCTCTCTAGCCCATCCTTCCACTGTATACCTGGCCAGGGTATACATGAAATAATAGACAGAGTAGCTTGATACTGGTTGATCCAAGTACTCAGATATCGGGCCAGGATATCTAAATACTCAAATCCCCAAAGCTAACATCATAACATCTCCTATCTGCCATACTTATGACTGTAACTTACTAACTTAATGGTCCCTAACAACTCAGCCTAAGCTCTGATACCAAGTTGTTACACACCGATCTCACAATTTCCACTAATCATGAGATTAGGGCATAAATTGATGATTTAACGTAATACAAAGATCACCCTTAGCTTTTTCTTCTCTTTAAAAACTCTTTGTTTTCTCGCATTGAACCACATAAACCAACTTTACAAGGGAATCTAAATATTGATTTCTCTAATCTGATTTCAATAGTAAAAATGCATGTATGAACATTCATTATGTTCCTCATACTTTTAAGCACATAAGACTTGCTAATTCACACATATTGCTAAAAGAGGAATAATATTATACATCATTATTTACAACTCTCTCTTATTTATTTACAAGGACCTAGAGTGAAAAGGACCGACTGAACTCAACTATACTCAGACTTAACTCTTGTGGCATATCTACTCTGATGTAATGATATCTTCGTCAAGTCCATGTGATTTCCCTAAAAATTGTGAGTAGAGGGGTGAGCCTACTCGCTCAGTGAATGAGTACTTCAAAGAAATAGTCTAAAGCATTGATATAATTACAGATATACTTTTGAGCAATTGATATCAATTATAACAGCAGTAAGCTTTAAAGAGTCTAATAATTGAAAATCATAAATATGGTAGGATACTCTATAAATCTATAAGAGTGAATCAATATATGAAATGCTTGATTGATCATAAAGAGAACTAATAATTCATAAACATACAAAGAATAATTGAATAACGGTACACACTTGTTTGACCTCTCATTCATTTTATTATGCCCTGATCATATGCAGTGTACTCTACATATGAAGACTCGTAGTGCACTACGATCACACCATACAAGACTTAGCAGACACACCCAGGAAATGCTAAGTCTGACTACTCTCTTGGTCTGTAATAGGGAAATGGCTCTCTGGGCTAAACTTGACTCCTCCTCTAACCTAAGCACACAGGTGGAGAGTCAAGCCACCTCTTGGCTTTTCTATACTCTAGTGCCACCAGGACTTCTGGTTGATGTTGGACACTGCAAACTATAATTTAAGGAGACTTACACTAGGGCTTCGTCCCCCGTGCCACCTGATAGAACGTTTTGACCCTTGTATACTAGACACTGCCAGGGTTAGGTCGTTTCACCCCTAAGGCGCAGACCTCGCATAGGGGTTCTATAGTGTTCAGGGCTCCTAAGTCTATTATTTTATTATTCCTAGAATGCTCTTTTCTACATTGTACCCTTCTCTTACTTATACTTGACTCTGGTATCTCTATGGTGTCCCGACTACTTATTTGAAGTTATAATACAACATGTATATCATTCTAAACTTGGTGGAGGGATATATTCAAAATACTGTAATATACTGAGTAATCAACATACTATACATGCAGGCAAACTGAAATTCTTAAATAAACAGATTACATGTCCACTTGGCACATACACACTAGAATCGTGCAATTTATCATCTTATTGCACTGATAAGAGTTAATTACTTGACATATGAGTAATCGTCAATAGCACATGCAACTTATCTATAATTTCTCAAAGAACGTGCATATCAACCCAAATCTTGAGTTGTACATCTCATAACTCAATTAAGAATTCATTACTTATCATGACAAGAATTATTAATAATAATCGAGAACATTGATATCATAATACTTGATCATTGAACACCCTACCCTTAGGGTTTCATTTAATCACAACAAATGCTACAAAGAAAGGTGTAATACATCTATGACATACTTTTCAAATATTTACAACACATGATACCTGGGATCTCAACCCCTTATCACATTACTGGGAATTCTCATCCATTCACATCATTATCAAAATTACTGGATCTGGGTATTCAAACCCTTGGATCATTACATAGCATTGTTACCTCTGTAACAGGTAACCATTACCTCTAGGTCCTTAGACCAAGGTATTCATTTCACTGGTTGTACAAGTATTCTCATGGCTCATAAGGCCATCACACATCTTGTCACAGTTAGAGGATGTTGCAGTTCAATAGATCAGGTCTGAGTATGGTGATGAAAAACGAGATGGTTTCCATGACTCAGATGACCATGTGGCATGCTATCATGGGAGGATGATAGTGCCAGATGTGGATAACCTGAAGAAGCTAGTCCTGGAAGAAGCTCATTCTTCAATGTATGCTATGCATCCAGGGAGCACCAAGATGTATCGAAATTTGAAAGATATGTATTGGTGGCCCGGGATGAAGAAGGATGTTGCAGAGTTTGTGATGAGGTGTCCAGTGTGTCAGCAGGTTAAGGCTGAGCACCAGAAGCCTGCAGGAACAATGCAACCTTTACCCATACCACAGTGGAAGTGGGACCATGCGACCATGGACTTTGTTGTTGGCCTACCCAGGACAAGCAAAGGACATGATTCCATTTGGGTAATTGTTGATAGGTTGACAAAGACAGTGCATTTCTTGCCTGTCAAAACAACCTATTCTGCTGAGAGGTTATCCCAGTTGTATGTGCAAGAGATAGTGTGGTTGCACGGAGTTCCTATCTCTATAGTTTCTGACAGAGGTCCCCAGTTCACAAGTCGTTTTTGGGAGCAGTTACAGAGAGCCTTAGGCACCAAGTTAAGGTTTAGTACAGCCTTTCACCCACAGACTGATGGATAGTCTGAAAGGACTATACAGACCTTGGAAGACCTGTTGAGAGCATGTGTTCTCCAGTTTATCAAGAGTTGGGATCTACACCTGAGCTTGATAGAGTTTGCCTATAACAATAGCTATCAACATAGTATTGATATGGCACCATATGAAGCCTTGTATGGTAGACGTTGTAGATCACCTTTGTGTTGGTATGAGACTGGTGAGCACCAGTTGTTAGGTCCTAATCTTGTGCAGCAAACTACAGAGAAGATTAAAGTTATACAGCAATAGCTTAAGACTGCACAAGATAGGCAGAAGTCGTATGCTGATAAACGTCGTAGACCCCTAGAGTTCCAGGTTGGAGACAGAGTGTATCTCAAGGTCTCACCGTGGAAAGGAGTCCTTCATTTTGGAAGAAAAGGGAAGTTAGCTCCTAGATTTATGGGACCTTATCCAATCGTTGAGCGAATTGGAAAGGTAGCCTATAGACTAGAGTTACCTCAGGAGTTGCAGAAGTTACATCCTGTTTTTCACATTTCCATGCTGAGGAAATGTCACCCCAACACCGAGTCAGTCCTACAACCTATGGAAGTAGAATTGAATGAAGATATAACATATGAGGAGGGACCAATGTCCATTCTTGATAACAGAATTAAAAAGTTAAAGAAGAAAGATATAAGTCTTGTGAAAGTCCTCTAGAACCACCGTGGTGTTGAAGAAGCCACTTGGGAACTAGAGGATGAGATGAGAAGGAAATACCCTACTCTTTTCTCTTAATGCGTTTTATCGATTTCGGGGACGAAATCCTTGTAAGGGGTGGATAATTTGTAACATCCCTGACCTGGGTTATAACCTAACCCTGGAAGTTTTGCCTAAATTATGTAATTAAACACCTGTGAGTATTTTCTGGCATGTAACTAAGTTCCTAAAGGAACATATACTTTCAATTTTGCTCCTTTATAAACAAAGTTGTAGCATTGTTTTGTAATGCAGGGACCCATGTGCAAGTTACCCAGTTTAAGGGTTTAACTTGCAATTTCACAGGTTAAGATGTTCTTTTGATGTTGAGACATCATATGAGTGAATATGATGAGGCATGATGGATTTTTCAAGCTTGGGCATTCAAATGCAGCTTGTGGAGTGATCTTAATGCTTAAAAACCCTAATTTGGAGTAAAGTGTAATTTACCCAAATTGTGGGTGAAATTTGTAAAGTACACCTTCTAGAGCATCTTATATGACTCTTGGCATCATTTAGAGTAGAAATGATGAAAGAGATACATCAATTAATAATCAGATAAGAAAAGTGATCTTTGTGCATGAAATTCACCATATATGGGTATGGAGATCTTTCATGTATGAACCCTAGTTGAAAGTTGACCTTCTTCACCTTTGGACCTTGGGTTTAAGATGAGTTTTGCTTAAGTATTAAAGGGAGAAATGTGTCTTATAATAAGGAGAAGGGACGTGCCTATAAGAAAGGAGGGACCTAATTAAGAAAAGGAGAAACTAGTTGTCCTTATGTTGGAAATGACCCCTAGATATATATACACCCTTCCTTTGTTTGTAAAGGAACGTTTCCTTCACTTCCTTTCTTATTTCCTTGCTTAGACTGAATTAGGACAGAGCTCTAGAGAAGAGGAGGGCGACCAACCTGTTCTAGGTAAGAGAACACCACCTTCTAGCTTGAATTCATGGAGAAAATTCTTGTATAAGGTTGGTTTCATGGCTAATTCACTTAGCTTTCTCGTTCTAGCCATCTTTTCCCAACCTTTCCTTGTAGAAACACCCTTGGACGACCTCTTGAGCTCAAGACATCATTAGAGGCTTGAAGCTTGGAAGCTTGGAGCTCAAAGAACGGCCTTAAGGCGGGTTTTATAACTTTAAACTCTTTGCTCTATATGCATATTTGTTCTTGCAATTTTAGCATTTAGTTCTCCTTATAACTCCCTTCTTCCTTGCACTTTTGCAAGCAAAATGGTGGTATAACCAACCTTAAGAGAGGTTGAAGAAGATGGGCGTGATTATCAAAGTTACTTTATCAAACGGTCCTGTTTCCCCCCCTCTGACCAAACCGTTTGAAGGGCAAACGGGTTCACAAGGTCGGTTGGAGCAAACGGGTTCAACCCATTTGAGGGAGTTGACCAGGCATTGACCATTTGGGATTCCTGTTGATAATCATGTAGGCTAATGACCCACAACATTTTAGGGGTTAACTCCAAAGGAATCGTAGGATGAAGGCCAATCAATTAGGCAATCGAATTGAATTAAGTGCTGATTTTTCCAAACTGATTAACTTGAACTTTTTGGGCAAACGGGTTCAACCCGTTTGAATGAGTTGACCAAGCATTGAACGTTTGAGATTCCTGTTCATAATATGTTGAATTTCATTCCTGCAAAGAATCAAAGTTAAATTCTTAACCAATTGAGAGTTGAAGGCACTTCAACATCCTAACCCTAATCGGGATGAAATTGTTGTTTTCATATATAGATTTTGTTGAGTTTTGGGTTGAAGGACCCAAACGGTCTCAATATCGTTTGGGGGTTCCTCCAAACGGTCTTAAGACCGTTTGGGCACAACCCAAGACCGTTTGAAGGTCTAAAGTTGACGTATTTTGATGGGTTGAAGGTCCAATTGTAATAAGTTGATGAATTGATAAAAATGCTGATTTTAGACCTAATTCAAGTTCAACCCTAATCCAACCAACTTGGTTTTTGGTCAAACTTTGGGCAAACGGTATCAAGATCGTTTGGAGGTCATCCAAACGATCTCAAGACCGTTTGGGCCAAGTTTGGGCCCAATTGGAGTTCAATTGATAGGTTCAACCTTGATTTGATTCACATTGTTGAAAATTGATGATTAGCCGATTGGAGACCTTAATTGAGTTAGACTTAACTCTATTTGGCTTTCAATTGAAGGTCAAATTGGTGTCCAATTGATTGAGGCTCATCCTAATTGACTCAATTTGTAAGTGGTTAATAAGGGCATGGCCAATTGAAGGCTTCAACATGGGAAATCCTTTTCAAACATAACCTTTGTTTCACCTTTTATGTCCATGTGGGTTGACACTCGTTTAGGCTCAAATGGGTTGACACTCGTTTAGGCTCAAACGGGTCCACACTCGTTTAGGCTCAAACGGGTCCACACTCGTTTAGGCTCAAACGGGTCCACACTCATTTAGGCTCAAACGGGTCCACACTCGTTTAGGCTCAAACGGGTCCACACTCGTTTAGGCTCAAATGGGTTGACACTCATTTAGGCTCAAACGGGTCCACACTTGTTTAGGCTCAAATGGGTTGACACTCGTTTAGGCTCAAACGGGTCCACACTCGTTTAGGCTCAAATGGGTCCACACTCGTTTAGGCTCAAACGGGTTCACACTCATTTAGGTTCAAACAGGTTCACACTCGTTTAAGCTTAAATGGGTCCACACTCGTTTAAGCCTAAATGGGTCCATACTCGTTTAAGGCTCAAATGGGTTCAAGGTCGTTTGAGATTAAACAAGTTCAAGGTCGTTTAAAATTCAAATGGGTTGCAGGTTGAAGGTTGAAACCAATTGGAGACCTTCAAGGTTGTTTATACTTAATCATTTGAAGGTGTAAATGGTTCAATGATGATCTAATCTAAACCCTAATGGAAACTTAAGATATTAAGGGACTAAGTGACTAATGAATTGACCCATAATGATGATCAATGGGTAAATTACCAAAATTCCCTTGAAAGGTTCAATTGAGTGATACCTTGTTCTAATCAAATCCTAATCACTTGATAGTGGTGATTTGGTTTATGTTAATCAAAGATGACTTGACCCAACCTAATGTAGAGTGGTGTTATCACCATCTACTAGTAAGAGGAGAGCGAAAGTATCATAAGCGAGAGAAAGTACCCTTTTATGGTGGAAACTCAAGTAAAGTACCTTCAATACACATGAATGTGCATGATTAGGGTATGATCCACCTATGTGAGATCATAGAAACCCTAATTATGATAAATGATGAATCTTAACCTAAATCTGAGAGCATCAATGATGATGTTCCTCATACATGATGATGTTATGAGTTCAATTCACTGTAATGTGAATAGTAAACCCTAATTCTAGGGTGATGACATGTAATGTGAATAGTAAACCCTAATTCTAGGGTTATGACATGTAATGTGAATAGTAAACCCTAATTCTAGGGTGATGGCATGTAATGTGAATAGTAAACCCTAATTCTAGGGTGATGACATGTAATGTGAATAGTAAACCCTAATTGATGAGAATCAGGGAACTTAGCTCTTATGGCAAGAGTGAAGGTATAATTCTTGAATTGAATTGCTTTTATCACTTGAATTAACCATGCAGGTCCTTAGATGAGGATAATCATATCCAGGTATGGATGATGATGCTACATTCATTGAAAGCATGTTGTTAGCTTTATGAATAGTAAAATATCTTGATGCCTTGTCAGTGGCATCTTATGAGATTAATGGGCTGTGAGAGCCATAAATACCATCAAGGTCATGCTTTAGAGGTGACTTGTGATGAGAATATTGAGAAATGATAATTGATGTGAGTTAGGCTTGTTACATTTAGTATTCTCCCTTCATAGCTGCTATGCTAATGTTATTGTTTGAAAACAATGTATGATGTTAAAAGAATACTGAATGTACCTAACTAATCAAGTGTAATCATACCATGTAGAGCCCTGATCATAGATCCATCATTGTCAGAGATCAAATGATGGTGAAACATGTTTTCCTAAGGGAACTCCTGAATCACATACTTTTGAGTATGTGGGGTATATGGATGTGTAGAACCTTACATCCTAGTGTAGGCATTGATGTAGATGTGTAATCTGTCAATCCTTCACTACAAATCCATACCGCATCAGTGGAAGGTAAACACGAAATCTCCTGATGACGAAGAAAGCACAGATATTGTATCAGTGGAAGGTAAACATGAAATCTCCTGATGATGAAGAGAGTACAGAACGCCATTGTAACTCTAAAATAGCAAAGGACCAGATTACCCTGGTAAGCTATAGTAGCAGAGACACAAGATGTCCTGCAAGTAATCCTCTTACTTACTGAGGAAGGTGAAGGTCATGAGAATCCGGCTCTTTCAATGACCTAGTATGATACCGAGGCACGTAACAGTGATCGGTTGGAGTATGAGTGGTATACCTCATCTCCGCAGGGCATGATAATAATGTTTGAAAAACATAATCTACAGTGTAGTATACCTGTTAGAGATAACTACGAGTTAATTGATTGATGTTACACTGTATAGTGCATATGTTCTTCATGTTTCATAAATGTTGAACTCTTGCTTACTACCAAAACTGCTGTTGAATACTTTGAAAGCTTTTACTGCTTAAGTTATTCTTTGTTTTGCCTTATAAAGCTTCTAGTGGAGAGTTATAACTCCCGCTGGGATAATTATTTAAAATTGTCTCACCCCGTAGACTTCAACTTTTTAGGTGGTCGTCGAAGACGGAGGAATCGGTCTACACGTGACCAGTCCCAGCAGCAGCAGCACCAAGAGCAGCAGTAAATCTCAGGTGGAGATTCAGCCTGCTATGTGGTGTAAATAGAGTCAGTCCTATGTGTCCTCTGTACTCTCAGGTCTTGGAGTTGTTGGTCTGAGTTTTTGTTACGATTCTTGAGATTTTGAATCATGATGTGTATAATTACTCAAGAAGTAATTTGACAGAGATGTAAACATTTTATCTCCTTTCATGAATGAAGTTTTATGGTTTCAATGCTTTATCTCAAAAAGTTTTAATTTCCACTGATTTTTGGTATTCCGCTGTTAATCGATTGCTTCCGCTAAGTTTAATTCGAAGTTATGTGTTTATCTCGGGTTTTGGAGATCAGAGCCCACAGTATCGGTCAAGGGTAAAACCCTAGACAAGAGGCTATCGGGCAGCACTACTCCAAGGTCATAACGTGCTAAGCACAACTCTACAAGGTCATCTTCAACCTCAAGCACAAGGGCACCAAACCCTAAATGATAAAGAAGATCGGCTTACCTCTCAACACCCAAGAGAGAGGGGTTTTGCACAACCTCTATCACAAATCGGTCAACCACAAAGATCAACCTCAACTTAGGTCATCATATCTCCAAGAGCTCACCTCTCAAATCCATGGTGAGAGGAGGGTGTTGCCCAAGCAACTAGAATGTAGACTCACCTCTCAACTTAAATGAGAGAGGGGTATTGCCCACATCACTAGATCTCAAACTCACTTCCCAAAAACCAAGGAGAGAAAGGGGTATTGCCCAATAAGAAAACCCCAAACTATGGTTCGGCCAACTAGATCTAAAGGCATATAAGCCATCAATAACATCAACAACATCATGCTCACTATATCCATAAGATCAACAACATGTACTAGAGAAAGAAACATAACATGCAATGGCTGATCATCAACATATATAAATCGTGCAACATAGAGAAGGTAGTATAGCTAGGGTTAGAAGTTATGTAACCCGCCTTAAGAAAACTCCTCAAGCTCCTTGCTCCAAGCACACCTCTTTCGACCATCTCAAGAAAAGGAACAAGAATCATAACCACCATGGCCGAAGAGTAGGCAAGATGGAGAAGAAGATGCTAAGGAGAGAGGAAAGATGCTTACCAAGGAAGCAAGGTTCACCTAGGGTTCGGCCACCAAGATAGAGGAAGAAGAAGGGAACTCCTTCAAAGGGATCAGTCACCAACCTTAGCTCCTCCAAGGGTATCGACCACCAAGGTTGCAAGGGGGAGGTGTATCATGCACCAAAGAAGAGAAGGGCAACAAAGAGCTAAAGGGTTCCTAAGGAAGAGAAAGGCAAGGCATATATAGATGAGGATCAAAGGGGAACCAAGGCAAGGTGTCACCTTACCCAGGGACACATGTCCACACATTTGCCACCTTGCAAAACATATGCACAAACCATGCCACCCACTCATCCAAGGATCGGCCACATGTCCAAACTAGGGTGACACAACCAAAGCAAGAGGGTCAACAAAGTCAAAGGTCGACACACTTCAAACCATGATCGATACACCACCAACACCTCTAGGCCGATACACATCATGGCCGGCACACCTCATGGCCGACACAAGCCTCCTTGCCCGATACAGGGCTCCTCAAAGCAAGGCAAGGCCCAAACAAGGGAAAACAAGGCCCACCAAAGCTCAACCAAGCCCAAGACAACTCAAGGCACGAGCCCAAACCTTCCTCTCAACTTAGAGGAAGCAAAGAGAGAGAAGAACATCTCTCAAGGTGACAAACTTTCCTATCCACCCTAACTTAGGTTATTTTGCAAGTAGCACCTCCAACACTCAACAAAACACAAGCAAACCCTAATCACCACTAAAGGTGATTAGCAAGCAACTAAGCACAGGGGTTAGGCAAAACAAATAGGGTAAGCCCAAAACGGAGGTCAGGGTCCTTACACTAAGAGCCTAGGATACGAGGTATTTACCTTAATATAGAAAGTCATGAAACATGCCGAGTCCATCACTAGCTTTTTTACTCCCCAAGGTGTAAATTTACTTAGGGATATTATTAAGCAAGAAGTATTTTAAATACATGTGTGTATATTTATAGTGATGCCATGGGAACATTAAAATCACCACTATAGGTATACATATGGTTAGGGTGCCCTAGATTCAATCAATTGCAAATAAGAAAAAGAAAATAAAATAAATAAATATCATAGAATTTATCCTGAAATGGTAAGTTTCATATAATTGAACTTCTATTTGGAACCTTAAAACATATGTAAGAGTGATGTAACGTAGATAATTTACTCCAAATTTTGTCAATCAATTTAGAATAATCCATCACCATGTAAGTAGAATGAACAGAGGTGTCTAAAGAAGGATATTTGTGAAGATTCTAAAATAATTACGCCCAATCCAGTTAGGTGGTGGTGGGGTTTCCTTACTTTATATAATGACATGGTCAAAGTGATGTCTACTACTTTGGAAACCCTAATCTTGAATTTAGTCAATAATCCAATTTAAAAAAATGTGTGTTTGTTTAATCACCTTCAATATAGAGGAAATAAATAATAATAGCTTAGGACTTAGATGAAAAACCCTACTAATGCAAAATGTATAAAAATATTTTTTTTGCCTTATGATAACTTTTACATACGACCCCTACTAAGGGTGATGATTGAGAGTTAGATAATAGGTCCTCCTTATACATATGTAATGATGATATTTGGGAGACAAAAAAGTTACAAATCCAATTCTATATCTATATAGATGCAAAAAAAAGTTAGATCTACAATTACACCCAATCTGTAATACGATAACTAAAGCGTAAAATGTGATAAGTATTAGGACCTCTCAATTTTTGAAATTCTCAAATTTTAGAATAATATCTACAATTTTGGATCAATTATGTTGAACTAAGTATTATATTGATGTAATATTGAGTAAAAGTTGATAAAGTTTTAAAACTTGTCAATCGTAACTATATTTTATCAAATAATTTTGCAGTGTAACATGAAATTTTGATATTCATAATTTAGATTCTTAAACTCGAAAGATATACATGACCCTATAGGAATTATATGGACCATGTGTCACTAAGTACTCATGTGACTCTTTATGTTTTATAAAAATATAATTTCCTAAAATGTGTCAAGAAGTTGGCACTAATAACTAGAATGTAAACATGAGGTGATTACGACTTAGTTCTCACATTGATTTTGGCCATCTTTCAGTTTTGTATCAGAAGTTTTTTCCATCAAAAGATATTTTCTTTATAACATAATATGTACTAAGAAAATAACTTTATGAAATTTTATCGATGATTTCTTGAGCTAAGTCACAATCTAGGAGGAATGAGAAAACCAGTAGAAAGTCACTTAAAATATAGAGTTTGGTGTAGGGTAATAGTTAAGAGAAAGTCAAGAATACTACATTGTAGTTGACTAGTTGAGTTGTTTTAATTAGTGTTTTTTGGGGACAAAATCCTCTTTAAGGGGTGGAAAGTTATAGCATACTGAATTTTAGGTACCAAAACTATTTTAAGATATGATTCCTATTTTACCCCTAACTTGAGATTAATTACAATGTTGTCCTTCATTCCAAATCTCAATTAGTATTTGATTGAATGTCCATGGTCTTTGATAAAATTTAGCTTCAGTTGAATTTCCCTTTTTGTCTAAATGTAGTTATCCTCCCTATTTGAGAGGTATTGACAAATTCGTCCCTCTAATTTACCCCATGAATCCATTTGATATCATGTAATTCAATTTGAGCTAATTATGTCAAGATGTCTTGATTGGACCTTATATGTTCAACTCTACATTTGAGAACTAATGGCTTCAAAATCAATTTAAAATATTATTGATAGTATTAGATACTAATTACTGAGAAAAAATGATAGAAAAATTAATAGGCCAATTTTGAGCCACTAATTGAAAAATTGTCATTATATTTAGACAGTCCTACAACTAATCTACCCCTAATCCATGTTTCATCTCGTTTTGACTTTGTTTGACCCTACAACTAATGGAAAAAAATTGTCACATTAGTTCACATAAATAGCATTAATTGGACCTTCATTTCTCTAAGACACGCTTATTTTCTTTCCTACTTAGCACTCTCTTTTGTGTGGTCCCTCTCCTTGCGTCAAGAGAAAACAACTGCGCTAATGGCATCGTCCATTCTAACCCCCTTCTCTTGTACACCCTTGGATTTATTCACCCTCACATGTGTTTCCCTCAAGTTTCTCACCACAACTATTGCATTCTCATCCTCTAAACCTGAAAAATTGCCACCAATGTCTCTATAAGTCAGAAACGACATGGTCGTTACAAGTCATCATTGCACCCCTCGCGACCAACTGAAAACCTGAAGTGTCTCTGTAACGCCTCAATATTTGAGGCCTCAGATAAAATGATCTTAAAAGAAATGATTAGACTACCCATATCACCAAGGTGCACCTCCTTTTCAGGGAGCCCATCACTAAAGAAAATCTTCACTAAAGAAAATCTATGGTTACACGTGCTTAGACCAGAGTAGTACTAGGATAGGTGACCAATTAGGAAGTTTATCTTGGCTTGTACATGAGTGAGGACAAAGCATGTAGTTAAGGTTAGTGGTGGTCTGTGGGGCCACTTGTCATTCCTAAAACTCTACTAGAATATTGGGCAGTGGGCAAAACATTATAAATGGTATCAGAGCTAAAACCCCTCTAGTAGGTGGGGCCCACATGGTCCTATGGCATGCACGTCTTTGAGCCGTGCGGTCCATGCATGTTGAAAAGGGCTATCCATGGTGATGGAGCCACCCTTACACTAGTAGCCGTGATCGGGAGCTGGTTGTACATGACCATGTTGGGTCTGCACTAAAATGGTGATATATATGAGGCCATATAGTTGAACTTTGCAAGGACGTTAAGAGTTTAAGTGGGGGAGACTGTAACGTCCCATGATTGATGTCTCAGATACATAATCCTTTTTCGAGGGATGGTTGGCGTCGGTATTTTTTTATATTTACTTTCCAATGATATGCAATACATCATGTCCTTCAAGCCTCCTCACTAGCAGGTGTACATATGACCAGATCAAGGAGAACTATAACTCCACTAGTGTAGAAGAGGAAAATGATGGCCTACATTATCTTCATCTGCAGACCTCACTACTGTAATGACCAACCCTACCCTACCCACCAGTCTTCGATCAGACTAGGAAGAATCATACGACTAGACAAACCCTTGAGGCACTAAAGAGTTCAATGTAGAAGTTCAACATTTTTCTACCACAAGAACTACATATTGACCCATTAGAAGATCAAAACTGGTTCATTAGGATCAGTAGATCAATAACCTTTTGGTATTTTAGTTATCAAGAACTTACTTGATAAGAGAAATGAAATTCATTGGTCAGATAATAATATTCTAGGTCTAACTTCATTCTACTCATCTAGATACCTAACTATATAGTAGCAATATATATAATATTGTAATAGTAAATAAGAAGCCCATAAAATATGTAGAATGACACCAATGTATTAATTAGACATTAGATGAAAATTTTAGAAATTAAGATGATGATAATTAGTATTAACAAATAGTAGATCTGCAGTATCTAATTTTAGGAAATTAACTAGTACAAATATATATAATATAGAAGACAAATAACCACTAGAACATGTTTATATATAAAACATGGTTATTATGATAATATGACATACTTTATCTATTATCTTAATGTTAGTCATGAGATTACTAATGCACATTAATTAATCAATGGTCAAATAAGGACAAGTGATTTCTATTATTAGTAGTTAGTGAATTATGCACGATAAATTTGTTCTTGTTCTCAAACAAAACTTTTAGATCATATACATAATATGATATTCAGAAATATAATAGTGATCTTGGAAGTATATTTATATAGAATGATCTAATATGAATAATTTGGTATATGAGAGATAGAATACATACAAGCAAAATACTATTGTAATATAAGTATGGGTAACCTTGACATGTGTAAACTTAACTAGTTAAAATGAAACTTATAATGAGAATGGATCTAAAACCCTAGATTCAAAATCTCTTGAGATGTCGGTAACTCAATCTAATGACATGATGATGATATACTTAATTATAAGACATTAATTATATATATAGCCTAGTTGAAAATCTAGAAAAAATATTGATGAAAAAATATGAAATAGAAATTCAATATGGAAACATCTAAGCCTAGATAACTCAAATGGAACAATGCTTGATTCCAAGCTATGTAGTGACAAATATTCCTCTACATTTTTAGATCTCTCTATTTTGATTCTTGGAGTTGAATACTTGGAAATCACCATTTTGCATACTTTGATGCAAAGTTGTAAAGTTTCTAGTTTATATCTGGGAAGCTTTTTCCCTATTGAAATTATACATAGTAGATAGGTTGGTTGACTTAAAATTGTTTTTGAAACTTTAGCCTTCCTCTTTCAAAGTCTACCAACAAATTCCTAGAAATAGCATCACAATGTTTAAACATTAAAAAAGGACATGCAGGTGCTAGTTTAGTGGAATTACGCTTCCACACCTCTACACAGAGTTAAAGGACACAAGGTTCCTTAGTATAGTGGGGATCTCAATTGGTGTTTTGTAATTATCCATAGGAGAGAGAACATGGATTCCCCATCAACTAGACATTAGCATTAGCTATCTATTTGTAAAATTGAATTACTGGTTTTAAAAATTGGATATTGAATTTGGAAACCCATTGCTATCTTTTTATGCTTACCTATATTGTCTATTCCTTTGTATTTTGTCATCCTTTGTAGATAGGTTCATGCTTTTACTTTCCAATTATCAATTTTGTATCAGTCATTCAAATGACCCATATTTTCCTTCTCGGGGTCCATGTGTAGTTTTGTTCCTCTTGGAATTTATGGACATGTGATCAAAGAAGAAGAGGCGTGCAATGGTTTTCCCCTTTTGAAGAGTAAGTAAGAATTAATGCCTAATTTCGTAATCTTATGTAAACCTTTGGCAACTATGATGTAAAACATGATTGTAAAAAGATTTGTTTATATTTTTTTGATATTATTTTGTAAATATTTGATTGTAAAGATCAGGTCTTTATAGAAACCAAAGGTTTCCCGTAGTTTTGTTTCAATAACTGGTTTTCATCTATGAATTCTCTCATTTCTTTGTGTCTCCATGGCCAGAGACCCCTATCTCTTCAATTGAAGGTTCCAATTAGCCTTCATTCTTCATCTTCTACCTCAAGCAGTTTTTCTTTGAGGCAAGTTTACCTATTATAGACCATCATGATGAGTTTTGAAGATCTAAAACTTGGATCATACTTGAATGAGATAGATTTTGAACTTAGCTAAGATCGGAGGCAGGCCAACAAGCTAGATCACGTACATGTGAGCGGAAAATCACCTTCTAGCCTTGATTTATAAAATATATGTAAGAAATAATGATATTCCTATGTTGATTCTTACTCAGTAATTGCTAATGTGAAAATTATCATTCTTGCATAATAGTTTCCAGTAGAGAAAATATGTTATTCAATATTCTATGTGTTATGATGTTGATATGCTTAAAATATTGCAAGAGTTATAATGTAAAGATTTATGGATGCTAGATTTAGAGTCACGAAAAACCTCAGGTTTGCCTAATTCCATATTTAAAGAGTTGAACTGTGATGTTGAGAGAATTCTAATAGTTGCTATTTTCCAAATGATTACTATGCATACTTTTAAATTTTTTCTTATCGAAAATAGGGTAATAATTAGCAATGATAAAGATCATATGAAATAAAATAAATTTCATAGACGATAGATGCTCTGGACACGATAGAATCCTTCACAAGAGGCCTACGATGTGAGGAGGAAACATGCTTCCTGACTGGGGGATAAATCCAAAATGAGATAGCCAGATCATACTGAATAAGGGTTGGGGGTTTAAGCCAGTGAGGACACACTCCTTGTTATATTGAGATACCCAACAATAACTAGAGATGTCAGTGGTACCTGTGTTGTTGGCCGGTGTTTACCTTTTATATAACTATTGATGTAGAATAAACCAAAGTGCTTTGACACTCCACCTAAGTATCTAGGTTTAGAGTAGGAATCCATATATTTTATTGATCCCATATCTTTGAGAGCTAGATGTGGCGAAGTCTGCTACATACATGGTTGATGGATATTACATACACATGATTCCAATCATGCTTCTAAGTCTTTTACAATGAGATTATAGCTTGTTGTAATGCTTTCACATGTTGTGGTACACCTCATGTGAGTCTAGGGTTTTCATTAAATGGATAAAGTAATTAATTGAATATTTATTGTTTACTATGTTATATTGTTATGAATACTCTTGCTATGTTTGAATGATTAAATAATCTCAATTACTTGTATAATCTGCTTGTATCCTAATATATTAAATAATTGTCAGTTGATTGATCATGGTTACCTGTTGATTTTCTATGCACTGAGACAGTAGCTCATCAATTTATTGAAATATTTTTCACAAAAAGGACCAACTACACTTGAAGAGATAGAAGCCAACTTTTATCAAGAATAGAGTAGAGTTCTTATGAGAGAATAGATAGATTACTTAGTCACTCTCTTATCCTTCCTCTAGAATCTTATGAATGAGACAGTGAGAAGAGAGAGTAGTTCATAATAAGTTTTACGTGATGTATATTAAGTGAGAACTCTTTCATTATGTAAAAGTCAAACTCTATTGTAACCTTTCATGTTTTGGCTGAAAGAATATGTTATTTTTCTAGACTATCATGATGTTTCATTTATTTCTGTTAATTTAAGTAAAGGGAAAATGCTAATGCTAGTTTTCATTAAAATATTAAAAGTGATTGGTTAGTCTAGTCCCTCCTTGTCGGGCCTCATCATCAGATTAGAGGTTTTGAGTTGCGTCAATGATATCATAGTTTAATTCTTGGTATTTATTAATGCATGCATCATTGATTGGACACTATTAATGATTGAATTAATCTATCTAGATTGTGCTTGGTCACCATAGTCGATGTGATTAATAGATTTTGTTATTAGCAAGTGCATTGTTTATCAAATTTTGTTCATAGATGCAGGACATGAGAGCACAAAAATATCCCCATGTTTGTGAAACTGCATCATTGTAGGTTTGAATTAATTGGTTTAAGTAAGATAAAACACAATATAAGTAGTATTTAACTAGGATAAATACAATGTTATGATCTGAATGGACATATCACTCTTATAAATCACTAGTCTTGAATTGAATGAACATTTTTTCAATAAATTGATCAAGATAATAGCAATTGATTATCGTGATAAAATTTGACATCATAGGGATTGTTAGTTTTAAAATGTAAACAACTCTTAGTCATCCATTAGGTTTACCTCTTAGTTAATCAACAAACCATATTCACTGCTTTTACCAATTTGGATAATCAATTTTAGTTATTAGTAGTTTCTAGTGGCCGAGTGGCTCAAACACCTTTTATTACTTGACGACCACACACTTGCATTTATACACACTTTTTGACATATCATTATACCAATATTTGTATTTTAAAGTCCAATATAGTATATATATACATATATAAGATGAATGATTAAATTTTCTCTATTGCATTTGATTTAAGACGGGATAGTGATAAACAAAAAAGCAGAAACAAACTAGTTCATAGTAGATTTAAGATTATCTGTTGATATAAAATGAGTAATGGAATGTTTCGTGCAAGTGCGGGGCTGCTTGCGATCAATGATAAGCAAGTCTATTGCATAGACAAATTAAGTTTATATTGTTGTGTTTAACTAATTAACATTTTCATAAAGAAAAAGGTCAACAGTGATATAGTATCAGGTTTATTACTGTGGTATGTCGAGATTGTAATGGAAAATGGATCAGTGGATGGGGCAAGAAAGTGAGGGCTAGTAGTATCCTCGAAGCTGAACTAAGGGCCATTGCTATGGTCGTGGAAGAGGGGCAATCCCTTATTTGTGATCGGATTATCATTGAAACAAATTCCAAGCGAGCAAAAGAGGCCATTGTCGGTAATGTAGTTGACTACCCAAACTTGGCGAAGTGGTTATTCAACATTAGAGGTAGGTGGAAACACACATGGTCATGTAATGATATACCAAGAGAGGGGAATAAGGTGGCGGATATGCTTGCCAAAACACACCAAAAAGCCCAAGGGGGATTCTATGTTTATAGAAGCCCACCTAGTAGTCTAGTTGATTTAATCAATCTAGAGTCATGTAATGGTAGTAGTACTACCACGTTTAATTCATTCAGTTCTAGTGAAGCTTGTAATGACAATAATGGTTTAGCTTGCATGAGAGGGGCGAAATGAATAAAAACCCTCTGACTTCTCCAAAAAAAAGTATCAGGTTTATTCCATTATCTCATTACTTAATAGTGATTTTGAGATCTAGGTATAGCACTTTTAGAGAATTATCACAAGAAATTATGGTTTGATATTGTGGAATTCACTTGCGGCTATCATGTAGAGGTGCAATTTTGCCTCAATCAGATATACACTGATAGATACAAAGTTGCGCTTTTCAAAACAAAAATAAAATATTTGGTGTTAGCACACCCGACATGTGTCATTGCCCACAGCAAGCCAGGCCTAGTTCCATGTTTAATAGTTTGACCCATATATAACATGCAAGGTTTATGGTCCCATTTGATACAATGATTGGGCCTAGATTTAGAGCAGATTTAGCCTTGACTTTTATTAGTACTAGCAGAAGTCATGTGCTAAGCATGTGCACTACCATTGAATTACTTTGACATGTCACACCACATGTCTAGTTTTGGAATGACTCATCTTAGATGGGTATAATGTGATGTTATTGATAGATCATCCTCAAACGACAAAGATGTCAGAGTATGTCAACAATTCATAAGTTTTTTTTGTACCTAAAGCAAGTTTGTATATGATCTCATGACTAATTTGCATACTAAGTGAATCAAGATGTTCAAATAGCGCCCACATCAACCTTGTTCACCACATTTTATAAGAAAACAAATTAAAAATCCAATGGAAGGAAACTGCACAAATAAAAACTATCATTATATCTAAAAACAATCAACAAAGTGAAGCTGTTTGAATATCTGTTGAAAAACAGTTACATACCAGGTGAAGAAAATTGTTCAGATAGTGCCCAACATGATATCTTTCACCAATTTTATAAAAATAAGAACTAAAAGAATAACAGACTCAAATTGCTCGAATAACAATTGACACTACTTTTGTAAACATTAGTTGATTGAAGCTACACCGATCTTAAACACAAACCAGAAACAGTGGATATAAAAGCATGTGTCTCATTTAAGCCAGTGGAATATATATTTAAATTAATATTATTGTGAATGAAGCAGCTTAAGCAAGCAAAATAACAATTAGACTGAAGTAGGGATTTTTTTTTTGATAAAAACCACTAGATTGAAGCTGCACTACACCAAAAATAAATAAATTATATATCAACTAAATTAACTTGTTTCATGTCATAGAATACTGACCTCTATCATTATTTTTTTTGAAATAAAAAAATTCAAAAAGTTAGTTGCTCCTTTAAAATAGCAACAAGTTGCCTGAATAACATCTACACTCTTTCGTGCGTGGTGATAACCCACACATAAAATAAAACTAAATAGGTAGAACAGATGCCACACAAATAAAATAAAATACAACATGTGGAACAGATCAAAAGTAGACAAGTGACTGCCAACTCAAAGGATAAGCATATCTTTCTAAAGCTATTTTTATAAGTTGTAAGCCTAGTTGTCAAGACTACAACGATCTTAAATAGGTGGAATAGATGCCACACAAATAAAATAAAATACAACATATGGAACAGATCAAAAGTAGACAAGTGACTGCCAACTCAAAGGATAAACATATCTTTCTAAATATACTTTTTATAAGCTATAAGCCTAGTTGTCAAGACTACAACGATCTTAAACTAAAACCAAATTTAGTGAATAGAAAACAACAATCAAGTATAACTTAGTGAAATAGTAATTTAAATGAATAATACGACGACTAACACAACTCAAGTAAGCAAAATGATAGCTAGATTGAAGCATAATACTCCATTATGTTATAGTAAAGGTAGATATTATGATGACTAAACAATCAATCGAGCAAAATAGCAGCTAGACAACCCATACAAATTAAATTTTGTTATAGAAAAGGTAGAAGTGATGTGACTACTTCTTGTTTATAGTATAGTGGAGGTAAAATTGGGTTGAAAATGGGATAACGAAGCATGTTAATCTAGTTTTAGTCTTCCTTTCTGACGTCAATTCAGATCATAAAATTTTGCTCATAAATATATACAACATAAGAAAGCTGTTACAGGTTTTCTATGCATATTTTCCTTTATTTAGTGAATTTTAAAACATCACTTATATACTTATCTATACTCCTATTCCAAACAACATGGATGACATTCTGCCATGGATCAAAGTGAAACATAAACGTAACAACACGCTGGAATGTTTTGCTAATCTATGCATCACTGGTCTGAACTACTTGATATGGAATGAAAGAAACAAGAGGTTACATGGACAAAGAGATCTTGAGGCTCTCAAACTGCTCGAGAACTTCTCTACTAACTTACAATGGCGTGTAAAGAAAAGGCAAGAGCTTCTAAATTGTTTGAGCTCTAACACTTGCACTTATTGGGATTTTTTGTATACATAATCCCTGTATAGTTACTGCCTTTTTGGTTTTTTGGTTTTTGGACCTCCCTTCTTGTGAGGTGCCATGCTTTGTAGGTATAGATTAGCTATACAACTTTTTGGCAATACATTTACCCTATTCCAAAAAAAAAACCATGTACGAGAGGTATTTTATACTATATTTTAATATTTTTAGTTACTATTAACCTTTGTGTCCAATAAGGCATAGAATAAAAAGGTTAATAAGCAATATTTTTCTTTAATTGTTTGTCTCCAATTACAAATTAGTCATGGTGTATTCTATTAAGGCTACAATAAATGCTGAGAGAGGTATCTAGATGCAATTTTAATTTTTGTTTATTAAATATCGATTGACTCTTGTTACTGTCAAAAAGTTTTATATAATTAGTTTACTGAAGACTCTGTGTATTCTTATAAGGTTGTATGTACTGTCATAGTTGGAGCTGACTCATTTTCACATTGCATAGTACATATTTTTAAGTAGATAGGGTTAAAATATGGTATAACCAATGTCAGAAGATGTCGAGGACTTAATTGCTCTAGTATCACACGGGAAGGGTGCTCGTTACCGACGTCAAGAATCATTCATTCTTCTTTCTTATCTCTTACTTCTTTTAGTAATCTTCATACTTAACTCTATGTCTGGTCATTTATCAAAATTAAGTTCGAACTTCGCTTCCTCCTAGCCCATCTTACTCCTAGTATAATTGTCTATTAATTTTTATCCTTTTTAGTATATACCTACAAATGTGCATTATTGTACAATGCACGAAATACGCCTAGTTAATCTCTGATCTATATTGATGTAAGGGCTTATTTGGTTGTAAGCGGTTGCAAGTAACCAAATGGGTTTGAAAATAGGAAATGCTTGAACTACACATCTATCGTTTGGTTAGTCGATGTTGTAACTGAATTTTTTCGTTTGCATGCGTTTGGTAGCTTGTAAAATAATGATGTAAAATATACCCCAAACGTCTATATTCAACAGATTCCAGCAGTAGGCTGACGGAAATAAATCATTTTTACCGATACCGAAAATCACGGAACGTATGCTGTATACAGTAGCCATACGTTTAACGGGCGGCGGGAATGAACTACGCTCTAAAAGGGCGTAGTTTCTTTTCCATAATTTTGTATACGAGAAGATCTTACCTTGTAGTTGGTTTTCCTAGTGTGTGTTGGACTTACATCCAACCAAACACATGGAGTTACAAAACACGATGAGTTGTAAAACATGTTTTTAAACACGGTCTAACCAAACGGGGCCTAAGTCACAAGTAGATTGAAGCCAAGGTCCTATTTGGTAGGGTGAAATCGGAGACAAAGTACGTATTTGATGCACGTTTTTACATTCTCACACAACCGCACCCTTCAACCAAACTAGCCCAACACTTTATCTAGATTCAGACTACAATCGGACCAACTCGATCCAAATTTGCTTCCGCCAAAAGCCGAGCCCAGCCTGTCTACGAAACCTTTGGGCTGTGGCCCCCATTTATGCTACTGAAATTGTAGCTACTCTTTTAGGTCATCCGACCGGGCCATGCTCGAGTCGCGTGTACCGAGCTCTCCTGTGCTGTCGACCGGAGAACGCCAGTGGCGAATTTGCGACCTTGTTCGTCGATCGAAATCGACGCCGTCTTTGCTGTTGGTCTGAAGTTCCCGATAAGCCGTCCAAAGGAGCGTAGGAATCATGGCCGATGACTCCTTGCAGCGGTTCCAGAAGGTCATGGACAAGCTTTACCACGCGCCCAAGCAGAAACCATCTCTTTCGCACAGGTATTAGGGGAAAGAATTTGGACCTCTGGCTTCCTTTCTGTTCGTAGTAGGGTGGATTATATATTGACGAGCCGCTCGATGCTGTCAGTGGTCTAAATCTGCTCTTTTACTTTCTCCCCTGCGCGTCTCCGTGCACTTGGTGCGCGACATTGTCCTTGGCAGTGGCGGCGGTGCTGATGCGCTGAAAAAGAACAAGAAGCCTGACTGGGGATCCAGGAGGCGGGAGGAGAACGGCTACAAAGCGTCGGTGGCGTCTTCGTTCATGTCCAAGGATGCTCAAGCGTGCAGGCCGTGGGATCGCAGGGATTTGTTGAGGAGGCTAGCAACGTTCAAGGCCATGACTTGGTTTGGGAAACCCAAGGTTTTGTGCTTCGTTTTCAGCTCATATATAATATTCTTCTTATATTTTGCTATTTAGAAACACATGATAAGGCCCTGTGACTGCTAATGAATTGTAACCAGTAAGTTTCTACTCAGTACAGTTTGACTGCTTTCGGGCTTTGCCTGTTACTACCGAGCAGCTTCGTCTATTCCTAATTTCCTATACGTTCTATATTTTCTAATGGAATTGAGGAGCCTTCCCTTACATCTTTCAAGTGAAAAAAATACAGCTTAGCGCATCACCGATCAAAGTGTGCCAAAGAATATCCTGTTGATTGGAAAGAACGACATTGAAGCCTGGACTTTGACATTTTGTGTTCAATTAACTGCTTAAGCTTTCTACATAGTAACTTATAAGCACACTGGCGGATCAGGCCCTATCCTAATTAGGTGTAGTTGAACTACAACACATATTGTGCATATTATATGTTCATAAATAATGTGGCTTGTTAGGTTACCAACAGATGCACAACTGACAATATACAAACAAACAAATATAAAACAGGAATCTGAGGTGCCTGTGACTGTTGTTGCTGAGGGTGTCTACAGCCACTATCTTGAAAATAAATATCACTGCCTCCATGCATGATCCTTTCCGACACTTGAGTCTTCGAGATTCAAGCTTCTTTGGCCATTTGGTGTCCAAGGTTCAATTGCCTATAAATCTCTAAGGCCTAGTAAAGCTCTGTGTCAAACTTGTATGTTGCCCCAAGTTGTCACTCAGGAAACACCATTGAAGGAAATGTCAGTATGTAAATACAAAGAAAGAGTGAGCATTAGCAATTCAAGGTGGAGGTATT
Organism: Alisma plantago-aquatica; assembly: GCA_963693085.1. Taxonomy (NCBI): domain Eukaryota; kingdom Viridiplantae; phylum Streptophyta; class Magnoliopsida; order Alismatales; family Alismataceae; genus Alisma; species Alisma plantago-aquatica. The sequence goes on along the minus strand of OY856409.1, from coordinate 128,108,006 downwards.
ACATGTTAGCATGAGCAGAAGAGAAGAATAACAAGTGGAAGAAGGACGAAAGCTTGCCCGAGTTGAGTTTGATGAGTTGCAAATGGAAAAATGATGCTCATGTATATACAGGGTTGAACTGTAGCACATTGACATCCAAGTATGACCATTGCATCGACCTTGTGAGGTACAACTTCTGTTGCCGACTCACTAACTAACGTAGTTATTATCTCTGTTGCCCATACAACTAAGATGTCATCATAGTAGTATGCGTGGAAAGGCGTCAGAGTGATAGGACTAGAGTTCTTGTCGCTTAGGCGGCTTTTAGAATTAACAGCTCAATTCATTTCCCACGTATACATATATCTTATGATTTTAAGAAACACCCCTCCCTAATATATACAATAATAGTTATATATGTATATGTACATATTAAATGTGAATCCCCTCATATAACATATATTTTTATGGTATGAAAACATAAAAATTAGATTTTAATATATTCTAATTAGCACTAAAGCCAATAACAAGAAAAGAATTATTATAAACAATGTAAGAGAGATCAACAAGTAAATTGTAATTGCATGCCTCCAAGCCTTTTGCAAAGCATTGACTATTAATCATAACATAGCCACTGAATAGAAATCCAAGTTGAATGCACGAAACAAGAAAAACCAAGAAATGTGTATTAAAAGTAATGATTCCAAATAAAATTTTATATTTGTTAGACAACAAATATTTATGTATGCGTTAGGAGAATCACATGTAAACCCTTAACTATGCAATAAGACCTGCAAAAACAACTTAAAATGCTAATTAGGAACCCCCCCGGGAGGCTTGCCGCTTGGGCGTTCGATTTGATAAGTATAAATGCCATGATAGTATTTTCAAACAGGGGAAAGAGGTCAATACCTGGTATAAATGAAGTTGAAGCTGTGTGAAGTTTCTTGGAGGCGTAAGGAACTAATTCAAATCCTCAATGGGGCCTACAAGGTCCTCAATAGGTGTTCAAACCAAAAGCGCCTTGATCATGTCATCATAGAGGAGGGCTTTGAGAACTATGCTTGGGTGTAAACGAAAGGAAATTAGGGATTTGAAATGGCTGTGGGTGGCTTCGATGGGTTGGAGACAAGTACTTATAGTTTTAAAGGCCAAGGTTGCCAAGAATACCCGATGAAATAGGGGAAAGTAGGAGTCTGGGGCCGGGGAGAACGCTATAGACCACACAAGCCTGCAATATTAGGATCATTAGACGCAAATTATTTTAAAAGAAGATGAGAGTAAGGAAAATCAGAGACGAGATGGAACAAAAGGGAGAGAAGAAACAAGGAAGCTTTGGGGACTTTAGACTGTTGACGAGAGGAGGCAAATTAGGAGGATGACCGAATAGGCCTTGGTGTCACCCAAATCTAGACGTCAGCCCGGATCGGACTTTGAGAGAGAGATAGCATGTAGGTTTGATGGAGATCAAAAGGATCATAAGGAGCTTGAGAAGCTTAAAATTGGAAAACCGTGAACTTAGGAAGTGGGTGACACATCTTAGATAAATCTGTGTTATATGTATATACATCGGCTAAAACCTTATATTATCACAACTAGGATCCTGGATAAATAGGTATTAACAAATTTCCATTTGTTAGTATAGCTATCATTGTCCAATTGGGATCAAACTTGATCTCCTAGCTAAATCATCATTTATGACCTTAGATTTATACTTTAAGACTATCTTCCATGTGTTTTAATAAACTAGGGTTTATCCAAATAATATATTTATAACAGTGTACTACAAAAGGTTGCATGGGGTGCATAAGCGACTCACATATACTTAGTCGCTTATAAGGCCGAGTAGTCGACGATTTTTAGATGGACATTTGTTATCTCGGCCCAAACTAGATTATAATTTTATTAATAACATTCTCTTGATTTACTATATTGTTGTTTGTTATGTACATGAGTCACATGTTTATTTGATGTTTGTTGTTCTGGACCTCTAGGACATGTGTGCATCTTTTTGTATGATTTAGTTAATTTTCATTACTATGTACTCCTGTTAAATCATTTCATGCATGCTTCATTGGAGTTTATGTTTAAATGATTCTAGAATGCAATTTGAATGGTGCTTTACTTTTCATTGAAACTTTGTATTTGAATCCATCTCAAATTTTATGGTCCAAATATGTAATTGTACAAATTATATATGTAGTTGTGTGATTAATTTATATATAATAATTAAATTATTAAATAAACCCAAACCACATACACTCTCACATATACTCCCGCATACCGCATATACTCTCCGCATACCACATATACTCTATAAGGTGACCTCTCTGCACGCATAACGCATACTGTTTTTAAAACACTGATTTATATATCACTATTATTGTCTGCATCTAGTATATAGGATTGGATTAGGTTTCTCCTAACATTCAACGAGTAACCTACCATAGTTGGCACTACATATCAACTATGGATTTGGTAGCCCAAACATTACTTCTGGCATGAATAGTAGTTTTGGCATTGACATTACTTCCACTCCTGGTGTCATGAGAAACCATAACAACTAGGGGGAAGAGAGAGAAGAGAAGTGGGGGTTTGCCTCTGCACTTTCCTATGGTTTATAACACTGTTACTTTGAGTTCCATGGAATATACATGTTAGAAAGTAAATAGAGGGCTGATCATATGTTGTATTAGAGAAACCCTACTCCTATATATAGGAGAAGGGGGAAGCATTCAAACTTTAGTCTAAACCCTAATGGGCCAAGACACTTGGGCCCGTATACAAATAGACTCAAATAACTTAGTTAACTAAACTCACTTACACTCCCCCTCAAGCTGGAGTTTCGGAGAATCCCAAATCAACTTGCAAACAGTCATCTGACTAAAAAACAAAGAAGTAGAATAAAAAAGATAAACCAAACTCCACACAAGAATGCTTCTCCCCGTCAATGTTACAATAAAACACTCAAATACCCCCCCCCTTAAGTAGATACTCTAAATCAGGTCGCAGAAGCTTCTCGTGGCATCTGGAGTAGTAATAACAAAATATATATGTAATCGTCTTCATCTCAGTTGCTATCATCGTAGTCCAGAGAGTGCTGTATCACAGTCCCTAGAGTGTGTTGTGCCATAGCAGAAGTAGTCGGCGTGCATATAAAGCATGGTCAAAGAATCAACGTGCTAACAGAGCACATACAAACAAGAGAGTGTCGGAACACAACAACAAGAACTCGACATGCGCAAGGCACAAACAAAATCAACCTGCAAATAAAGCACAGATAAGTAGCACGATAGCAGAGCTGACGTAGCCAGATAGAAAACCATAAGCAAAAATATACACAAATAGTATAGCAACAATTGAACATGAACATGCTTCACAAAATCTCTGTATGATGAACAAATAATGACAATAAGAGAATGATCAACAATATATACATATATATATATTTGGTCAAGATATATATATGTATATATATCAACATGAAGATCCATAAAGATAGCATTAGACATAAAAATCTTCCCCTCTTCATCTTCTCTCCTCCATATCTCTTCCTTGTATGCATCATTGTCTATCCCCCCTCATACCAATCATGAAAAGAATGAAGAGAGTGGTTGAGGTGGAAAGTAAAAAACAACGACATAGGTAATGTATATGCAATCACAAAGGTGGAGTAGTGTAACTGATAATGTGATTCAATGTGCTGCATGACCCAATTAGATATATCCATGCAGAAAAATAAATGGATCTTTGCCCGACCCGAAAAGGCATTATTTGTCCGGTCAAAAATCCGATCTAATTAAGGATTTGATAAGCAATAGGCATAGTGTATATATGGGGGGTGATATTCAGAGGTAGGAAGACAAATCTAAGGAGTATCTTGTGCCAATTTGGAAAAATAAACAAAGGATTAAACAGGGAGTTGCAACCATCGGGCTCCCCCCGACTTCATGTACCTGATATCCTTAAGTAGATCATCACTAACTCATAGAAGTCACAATTAAGGCGGTGTCCATCAGTCGCTACTAATGCAACTGCATTTTCTTAGGTTAGTAGCAGATTGCATAAAGGGAGATCCTACATGATCATCAATTGGAAGAATCGGGGATGACTGCAGTGGAGGATGGCGACCGAGATATTTGGGTCTACGAAGATAGTGTTAAAACCGGCAACGTCAAGAGCAAGGGTAAGGTAGCGACATGAGTTAGTGGGCATAACGATGGCGACTGATACTCAGTGGGTAGTGGTAGGATAGCTTGACGGCAATAGGGAATGGAGGTGGCTGAGCTTTTGGAGGTGGAGCAGGAGATGGCGGCAGTGTAGGCAGGTGGCTGTGGTGGGAGGGCTTGATGGCGACGACAGGGGCAAGGAAGATAGTAGTAGGGTGATGGACTGACGACAACATGGCGAGACAAATCACATGCAGACACTAGCAACATACAAGGAGAAGCAATATACTAATGAACTAGATACTTGGAGAAGAAGAGAGAAACGACTAGAGAGGTCTGAAAGATGCCTGGTGGGTGGCCAACCAAGTAGAGACGGTGGCCGCCCGCAAGCAGAGGCAACTCTCCTTTTCTCTCCTCTCTAGAGTAGGATATTTGGTCTAATACCATGTTAGAAAGTAAATAGAGGGCTAATAGATATGTTGTATTAGAGAAACACTACTCCTATATAAAGGAGAAGGGGGAAGCATACAAACTTTAGACTAAACCCCACTGGTTTAAGACACACTCGGGCCCATATACAAATAGACTCGAACAACATGTTAACTAGATTCTCTAACAATACAAAATTGGAAAAGGACAACCTAATTACTGGTGTGTCTCATGACTTGTATTTATCAGAAATACATGTAGGCCCTTACTTGTTGACATAACTATAAGCAAGCACTTTGTACACTATATTACCAGTTAGAGGCAAGACTTTTTCTTTGTCAGTCGCATTTTTTATATACGTAGTAGATCTTGCTTGCGCACAACCATGCTAGAGATGAATTGATGCATGTGGTTTTTCTTCCCTATTCTTAGAAGTGAAAAAGTCCTACCTAGAATAGTGCATCATATCTGTCATCATGTCTAGGTTTTTGTACTGAACTTTAAAAGTTGACCACAACATGGTTTCTCTAAACATCCAACTGGACTAATATATTCTATCATCAAATATAAAATCAAATTCATGTGCTCATTGTTCAGGAAAGCGGTATGTGGTGTACGATCGGAGGGGGTACTGCAAAGAGTTTATGCGGTATGCGGGAGTATATACGAGAGTATATGCCGTTTTAGATTGTTTTCTTTCAACAAACTAATTATATGCTTTACTTTGTACATAGCTTGCTATGTTCTGTACAGAAACTTTCTTATCAATAGAAAAGGAACAACAAGCTTTGACGGACCAAAAAATACTAATTATATATAAAATGATATATCAAGATCGTATTTAAGAGTATAAACATATACATTAGGCACTTATATATATTTACATGTAAACATACATATATGCATGTATATATGCTTATATATGTATATATGTCTATATATGAAATGTGTTTGTAATATATGTACAAGTATGAAAATGGAAGTATACCAATGTATGAATGTGTGTAGAGCGTGTATAAATGTGAATAAATCAAAATGTATACATACATATCCAAATATGTGTTTGTATATGTAGGTATAGCATATATGTATGTATACATACGAAAATGTTAAAGTGTATTCATATAAATGTACAAATGTGTGTGGAAATTGTTTTATGTATTACAATGTATACATATAAATCAATGACTATATATTTAAATGTTAATATGTAATGGAATGTGTGTGCATATGTATGCATGTATGTATGAAATGCGTGGACAGAAGTTGTGGGCTTTTCAAAAAGCGGAGTTTAATCGTCCGCTTAATCATCCAAGCGGGAGTACATGCGGCGTGTGACCGCTTAGTGGACTGATTAGCAATATGCGGTGCGGTAGGATGACGGTATAGGCATAAGCAGGAGTATATGCGGCTGTACGGACCGATTTCCCGAACAGTGCTTGTGCTAGCTTCACTCTAACTAAATATGCACTTGCCTCCTGATTGTACGATTTTGCCTTCATGCCCTGAGATTCTGTCCCCTGACTCTATATTCCGTATCTGTCTCGTTTGTTTTCTTTTCACTTCCTTGCAGGCTGCTTCATTTTTCATATGCTCTGTGGCCTCACTGTTGACATTTTTACTTAAATTTGCTTGTACTAGGCGGTTAGTGCACTAAACTGTGCAAGAAGGGGTTGGGTGAATGTGGGAATGGACACTATTGCCTGTGAGGCATGTGGATCTCGCCTTCTTTTTTCTACTCCGTCTTCATGGACATATCAGCAAGGTACACTATCTTATTTTGATTTTCTGCCTCATTCCTAGATTATGACTATTGTGGTTCAAACATTACCTACATTTGCATATCACATTGAAATTTGGCGAAAAAAGCATATACACTTTTGGCCATTAGTTTCAGTCCTTTGAATGACACAGATGTTAATTCTCTTGCCTATTTACATGGCTACATGTACAGACAGCACACTGCTATTGTTTGGTTAACTATATCTTGCACAGTGCTTGTGCTATTCATACTGACTAATGAAGATGTTCTCTGAGCTGAATAATTGCAATGCTAATCATTACAAATTATGACACCTACTGCGTCTTTTCTTATTTCAGTCATTTTATTTGAAAACGTTCTTTAGTGTTCAAACAATATCAACTGCTTCGTGCATACGTGTTAAGGTGACGACGCCGAGGGCTGGACACCTTGCGCCAAGGCGCGACTAAGCGTGCCTAGGTGTCGCCTAGGCGGCTCTAAGGAAATTAAAGTTTTGTGCAATTTGCTTGTGTTATGATTTTTATAACAACTCCCTTCATATATATGTTATTCTTACCTATATCTAGACACATGTTATGATCTTTGCAGCATTTCCCCCTTCATATATATGTTATATTTCAGATATATAAATGTAGGTCAATCCATGAAGTTATGGTGAATCCACTGATACACATATCTTGTGTAAAGATAACATATTTTATTGTTATACATAGATGTATACATATTAAACACAACTAAGCTTGGATATATACAATTTTATTGTTCCAGACATAGATATATACATAATTTTAAGTTATACTTGGATGCATAGACGTACATGTGGTAATATGAGTATTTGAGGTTCCACTAATATACAAAACAGACTCTTATATAAGTTCTGTAATCCACTATACATCACTTTTAGACTTTAGTAAGGGATTTAAGGATAGCAGTGCTTTAAATAGCAGCAGTAGATAATTTTTGTTTCAGTAGATAATTTTCATTGCTTTAGGGTTATTTTCAGTTTATATACACAGCTTTTGCAGCTAATATGGCTTCTTGAAGTTCATAAATAAGCAAAAAGGGATTTAGTATAAGTAGTGTGGAGAACGATGAGTGGGAAAATCCCCTTGTGTAGATTTTTTTTGTTGATAGGAGGCAGCCACCCTTTCCTATAAATAGGATATGGGGGAAGCCAATACACTATTGGGCCCATATTACAAATAGACTAAAGCAACTCAAGTAAATAGACTAAATGACTTAAGTAAATAGACTCTCTAACACTCCCCCTCAAGCTGGAGTTTGAGAGAATCCCAAGTCAGCTTGCAAACAGACATACATACTAAACAAACTAAAAAGATAACCAAGCCCATACAAGAATTTCTCCTCCTCAATGTTACAATAAATCACTCAAGCACTCGAATACTCAAAGACTCTCCCTCAAGTAGATACTCCAAAGCAACAAATATCTAGGCAGGCATAGAGGCTTCTTGATCATCATACTGACATCTGGAGCAAAAGAAAGAACAACGGATAGACACCAAAATCTTCATCACATTCTTTGTCATAGTGTCCAGAGAGTGCTGGATCACAAGTCCTAGAGAGTGCTAGGTCACAAGAAGCAACAATAGTCAACGTGCAAACAAAGCAAGGATGAACCAAAGAGTGCTGAATCACAATAGTAGAAAGTCAACATGCACACAAAGCATGGACAAGTAGAGAGTCAACGTGCACAAAACAGACAAGCCAGAGAGTGCTGGCACACAGAAGCAAAAGTTGACGTAGGCGGATAGAAGACCAGTGTGCAAGCTAGCAAACAAATAAATAACTCTAATATGCAATATAGACGAAGCTCCATGTAAAGTCAGCAACAAAAAAATCTTCATCATCTTCCCTCTTCATAAAGTATCCATCACAGTAGCAGACGTCAAAGTCCAGAGAGTGCCGGTTCACAAAGTCCAGAAAGTGTTGGTACACAAAGTCCAGAGAGTGTTGGTTCACAATAGAAAGTCAACGTGCAAACAGAACATGGACAACAGATAGTGCAAAAACATAAAGCAACAAGTAAATGTGCTAATCATAGCACAAGTAGCAAGAATGACGTCCCAGTATGTAACTTCATAGCAACAGTCGAGGTAAATGATGAATAAGCAATAATAGCAGCAAGAAGTTCCACATAATATAAACAAGAATGAATAATCCACATAAGACATAACAATAGAAGGATCCACATAGAAGCAAAAAGAACACCATATAGTAGCAGACGGATCCATATATCAACATTAAAAGTGGCATGAAGATCCATATAGCAACCTAACTAAATTCTTTTACTTCTTTCTTCATCTCTCCATTTCATCTCTTCCCTCTACTCTTCATCCTCTATTCTCCCCCTCACGCCAACCACGAAAAGAGTCAAGAGAGTGGTTGGGTGAAGAGTCAAAAACAATGGTAGAGGTAGGGTTGTGTAGGCAAATATGTGGAGGAGGTAACCGATAATGTGATTTAAAGTGCAAAATGACCCGGTTATAAAGATCTGGATAGAAAAGTAAATGGATCTTTTTATGACCCGAAAAGAGATTTGTCCGACCCTTCAGTCGACAAATCTGAGGGTGCATGCAAATTCTAATGGACAAGGTCAAAAATCATAGGATTCGATTATCATCAGAACAATATGTGTATGAGGGGTAGTACAAGTATTGAGGAGGTAGGCAATAAGGTATGTAGGGTTGGAAAGATCGGGGGGTGTGTAAAAAAATTGTTGTAAAAGAAAAGATAATTGTTGTTGGTTAGAAAAGGATAGATGCACGCCATATATAGAACCTTCCACCATGAGTAGATGATGTAGCATGCCAAGATGTAGCAACAAGAAGTAGTGGACACACCGTGTCAGTTGACACAACAAGCAGCATTAGCAGGCGATACGCCGTGTCAGTTGACACAGGAAGCAGAAGTAGCAGGCGACACGCCGTGTCGATGAAGACACACACCGTGTCTGATATCATAATAGTAGTAGTCAGCGCCGACAAGAAGCAGGCGACACGCTGTGTCAGTTGACAGAGCTCGGGGCAGTAAGGCAGCAACATGCCGTGTCGTATATTGTCACGTCGTGTAGGTTGCGCAACAGAAAATGTCAGCGAAGCAGTAACACACCGTATCTGGTATCGTGACGGCAAATTTGTTGAAGCAGATGCATGCCAAACATGCCGTGTTTCAAGGCAACACACCGGGTTGCGGCGACGAATCGTCAACAAGTCTGAGCAACAACAAAAATGATGGAGAAATCTTTACGGAACTTCACTAAAGCAATATAGAGGATGAAGTGTCCTCAATAGCAGCAAAAAAGAGATATCTTTATCCAAGATTTTGGATTAGATCTCAATGGTGGTGGCATGGAGTGGATCGGTGGCGTAGATAACGACAGAGTAGATCTGTGATGATGGCGGCGGCTTCATTAGCAAGCAAGGTTGACGGAGGCATGACGACCCTTGTAGATTTGGTACTAGCAATTTCAAGGTGGATGATTTTTGTTGAAGATGGAGATGGCTCAAAGGAGACGACTCCAAGGAGAAGCAAGGATGGAAAATCCTTGTAGGAAGCCATCAACAACGCCTAGTCGCCGCCCGTAAGGGAGACATCTCTTCGTGCACTCTCTCTCTCTCCGGGTTAGGGGCAACACATGACCACTTTGTTATTGATAGGAGTGGGGAAATCCCCTCGTGGAGATTTTTCTTATTGATAGGAGGCAGCCACCCTTTCTTATAAATAGGATAAGGGGGAAGCATACATACACAAGACAAACCCTAATGGGCCAATACACAATTGGGCCCATATTACAAATAGACTAAAGCAACTTAAGTAAATAGATTAAACGACTTAACTAAATAGACTCTCTAACAAGTATCAATGTATTTATATTGCAATCGGATAGCTATTCATGGGAAGAATATACCTCAACATCAAAATCAGATTCAACCAACTACCACAAAAAATAATATAATAAATATCAAGAGTTTATCCAGAAAATAATGATATTGTACACCAAACTTAGATACATATACTTCATTTGTATATTAGAACATGTGTATAGCAAATAAATGCATATATTTGGGGTCAGGGGTCCATATAAGGACGTAAGACGACATATTGGTCAAGGCGCATCCCCTTGGAGCGCCTTGATGGCTAAGCGCTTGCCTTGACAAGTATGGGCTTCATGTTATGTACTTATGTGTAGTCTTGAAAGTTGTCTCATTTTCATCCTACTCCCAATAACATTCAAAACTGCACGCTTCAAAGTTTTATCTCGAGTTTAAGTGAAAATTTACATTGATATCATTTCAACACTAAAGAAAGTTTGAACACACAACACGAAGCAGTTGATGTTTGAATTCCATACCTTTTTTCATCCTAAGGAAAGTCATGTTATGTGGAAAATATCAACTGCTTCTGTCCGTGGATTATGTTTGAATTCTATACCTTTTTTTATGTATGCAGTACGGGAATAACTTTCAGATTTAAATACCACATATGTGATACTGAAAGTATGCAGTTTGTTCATTTCCCTCGGTTACTATGCATTCTTGTTGCAGTTGAAAAAGCTGCTGCTGTATTCAGTCTAAAGCTAGACAATGGCCACAAATTGCTCTGTCCCTGGATGGACAATACATGTGATGAATCACTGGCATTGTTTCGTCCAACCCCCCAACCGGAGCTGGTGAAAGCTTATGAAGAACGATGTAATGCCATTTTGCAGCTCTCAGCCCTTCCTGTAATTTCGTCTTCTGCCATCAGCTGGATGGGATGTGAGGCGCTTGAAAAGATTTTAGAAGAGTCGTCTAGCTTAGAATGCACGTTGGAGAGCGGTATCAAAATAACTGAGAGGTCAGCTGCTGGCAATGAAGAGCTTGTTTCTGATACCGCTACGTCAAGTTTATATATTCAGGTTTGCTGTAATAACCATTATGTTGATATTTGAGACATGTCTATCACCTAACAGTTGTATTATGTCAGTAAAACCGCACCTAACTGTTAGAACTCTGATGAAACCGTGTATGTGACCATGTTTTCACTGTTTGCTGCTCCAGCAGACTCATGTCAACAGTAGGAAAACTTAGTTAAATATGTGCAAAGGTTGTTAGCATATTATATAAGATATGAGTCTCATTAAGTTGCCGCTATATGTATAACTTAAGGCAGTTAGAATCGATTATCCAATGACCTAGTGATGTACATGATGATACAACACCACATGCATCAATGGACTGCAGAAGTGTCTGCTTGCTTGAGTGCAAGTATAATAATTAACTCGCTTGTATTTTACTTCTTTATTCTTAGAATAAACTGCATGCACTGGCATTAAGAAAAGAAGCTTGAACATAGACTATTCTATGTTTAATAAGGAACGGAGTGATGATCATACCCGTTAATTTCTATACTGGAGCTGTTAGTTTACTATGTGATATACACTGTTACATGATTTGGTTTCCAGTTATTTTCATGACATAGACTAGTTACCTTTGAAATGCTTTACAGGCAAAGAAAATAATTGCTTTATGTGGATGGGAAGTTCGTCTTCTTCCTTATTCTGTGGAGGGTGAAAATGTGAAAAACTCTGATGAGAAGGAATTGTCAGAAAAGCCTGGAGGCACATCTAGTAATAAAGGTAATGATATGGTTATTGATCCAGAGAGTAGCTCAATGGAGGTCAGTGGGGAAAAGAATATCTATCCATTAGTTCGAAGCCAACCCGATCTAGCATCTGCTGTATTGGATTGCAAAATGTGTGGTGCTTGTGTTGGATTGTGGATGTTCAAATCCATACCACGCCCATTGGAAGCTTTCACACTGACAGATGTTCCAAATTCTAGTGAACAAAGCAGTTCTATGGCACAGTTTGCTGGTGAGAATCCTGAGATTTTGGGTGATACTACAAAGGAAGCAACATTGAATAATGGTAACAGGGAAAGAAATTTGACACTGAGCCTGACAATCGCTGGTGGAGCTCCCCCAACGAAACAAAATTTTAGACCAAGAATATCGTTTCCTATAGTTAGCAGACATTTAAGAGCAGATCTCAGCTCTACTGAATATGCAGAATCTCAAGACAGAACAGGCGTTGAATTGGTAAAATCAACAAATATATTGAAAAGAAAGAGAGATGAAGATGATTGTTCTTTACCTGATGGAAGCAACTGTGATATGCCTTCTGATCAGAATCATGTATCCAGAAAAGAAGATTCTGGGGGTTCTGGGCATGAAGTCTTGTTCACTCAAGGAAAGCATGTTTCTCAAAATGAAGATCCATCTGTCGATGATGAAAATAGCAACACTGAGGCCGCTAATAATGGGACAACCAACACTTTTAACCCTCAAAATACTTACAATGAATCCTCCAATGTTGGGTCATCAGTGCCTGGTCCAGCAGCCAGTGATTCAATTCCGGAAAACCTTGCACTATGTTCCCATGTGAGCAGAGAACAGGTGTCTGCATTGAATGTCGCAGTTGTTTCTCCTGACATTAATCGGTTAATGGAACCTTTAAAACAAGGTATGTTTGCTAGCCATCACCAGGGGTAATACATCCTTTTTTTGTGTACATCTGATGCAGTTCATATTGTTCAGAGCTTAAAATAAGTAACATTATACCTTAGTTTGCTTGAGGGTAATGTACATTGTCGGCTTCTATCATACACATGCCTTTTAAACTGAGTATTTGTGGCTAAAGTATTACATTAAATTTGTGGCACCTTACAATTGCATTGTTATCTTTATGGTTGTTTTTGACTAATGTGATCAATCCTTGTGAACATGGATGGTTCTGTTGCTTTGGCCACCATTATACCTTAGTTTGCTTGAGGGTAGTGTACATTGTCGGCTTATATCATACACATACCTTTTAAGCTGAGTATTTGTGGCTAAAGTATCACATGAAATTTGTGGCACCTTACAATTGCATTATTAACTTCATGGTTGTTTTTGACTAATGTGTTCAATCCTTGTGAATATGGATGGTTCTGTTGCTTTGGCCACCATTTCAGCAATCACAAAAATGTGACTTTCAGGAAATTTAAATACAATAACGAGAAATCCCAGTCTGTTGATGGGTATCTCCGTAAAAAGGTTGGACAGCATGAAATTCGCTGAAATTCAATGCAAACTGGAAATCATAATGAAATTCTAGGAACACACATCCATTTCGTTTATACTTGTAAGACAACCACAAGACGAAAACCTAGGATAACAAACTAAGTCATTACTTGAAGCTTGACAATCTATGTAGGCTGTAGCTTGTAATTGGTTACTACTAACTAGTTATAACTGATGCAAACTACTTTATCCAACGGAAGAAAAATATTTAACCAAACCATTAATAAATCAATAATTTTAGTAAAAGAAAACATGCATGCTAATATAATCAAACATTTTCAAATCAATATACTATATGATGCTTCCACACCTTGGACCCTGGAAGTAGAAACTATTCGAGATACTCATGTGGATACTAGATATTGACAATATGCCATCTATAAATCAGGAGTGTGCATGTAAGAGGTCTCATACTTGTGAACCCAATGATGATACTGATCTTAATCTTTCGAGTGTTTCATGGGTGCGTAATAGGCCATGCGGTGGAGGGTTGATTTGCACTACGACTCTCTCTTTGTCAACAAGAGTATGCCAACAATAGGATGGTTTTGTTGGTACATAATTATCTGTTTCACTATATGGAAGCTAAGGCTGAGTTGTCAGAGCTGAGGTTTGGTTTTAACTATCCCATGTATCATAACTGAGTGAAGTAGCAATAGACATGTGATCATCTTCTGTGTGCGGATATGATTGGTACCGCCAAAAATACTACAAGGGAGATCCTCCAAGCTGCAATTGTCATTTGATTCTGACATGTCCTAGTCATAAACAAAATAATTGTTGTGCCATAACTCGATATTTGATAAATGGGGTAACATCCTCTAGTAGCTTGAATTGAAATTCCATAATCTCCTGTAGCCCTTTTAATTATGGGGTTGAGCACCTTATGCTGTCCTTGATATTGATGATCTAGTATAATATTAATTTCTTGAAAATTCATAAATATAATTCTGTTTCTAGATTATTGAAGTGCTTCTTGTCATGTATATGGAACATAGTCACCACCGTCAGCCATCATTGTCACCATCACCTCTTCTTGAAGGATCTAAAGTAATTCTAGTTCTTGAGCTTGGGGATGCTAGATGTAGTGGAAAACTCTTTGGTTGTCATGTAGGCTCATTGGTATAACTTTCGGATTTGAGACTTCCAATGCTGTCATCATGCACAGAGTTTTCACGATCAAATTCAAACGCTTTTAGCAATAATTGTATCTGCTCTCCCTTTAGGTTGGTATACCCGATATCATTCTTTTGTTTTGCATTACTTGGAGCTCAATCCCAAGGTGCTAACAACATGCTGGAGGTATCTGTTAGCCCCACAAACCAATACTAGCCTCTAATATTTTTTTCTTCTTCTCACCAACGTTTTAGCGTGTGTTGGGAAAAATAAGACATTATGTGGCATTTATACATATAAATACACATGTTAGAGATTATATATTAGCCTATTTATTTAATAGGTTAATTAGTTATTGGGCTTTTGTGTCTCAACCGTCTAGATGACTTGCGTCCCAAGTCTTTAGTGTTTCCCTTCTCCTATTTATAGGATAGGGGCGTCCAGTCTTGTATTCATCTCATTGCATTCAATTTGATTACAAAAATCTTATTTTCCACATGGTATCAGAGTGTTTTGTCCTAGGGAACCCTAATCTAGCCACCACCCGTCCTTCCCTCTTCTCTCGGCCGTCGGCAACAACCTAGCCACCGTTGCCTCTCTCTCCTAGAGAGAGCAATAGGGGGAGCGCCCCCGCCTGCGGGCGGCGGCCGCCGCCGCCTCTTCATGGCTCAGGTTGGCTGCCCGCCGGGCATATCCCGACCTCCATAGCTTCTCCTTCTCTTTCTTAAAGATTCAATTTTATTTCTGTACGTCGACACTATCCATCCCGGCTATCTCCTATCTATCCGTCATATCCACCATCATCAAGCTTGCCACATCGTGTACCAAAGTAGCTATTCGTGCAACAGCAATCAATGTCACCATCACTCACGCTGCCGCATCATACACTGTCACATCATGTAGCCGCCGATCCCCGGCTACCAGGCATAGCCGACAACAGCCTGTGACCTCGTCCGTACGACGTCGGTACTACTGAAAGTCTTGATCAAATGCTGCCCCAGCGCCATCGCCACGTCCTCAGCACCAGCCTTCGCCGCCACTCATGGAGAGGCTCTGCACTTGACTCCGCATGCAACCTCATGGCATGCACTATCTCTGGAGCCGTGCAAGAGACCTGTATCATCTCCTTAGTTGCGGCCAAGTGCTACATTAGCCGAGCGACATACATAATCCAGTCGACGATCACACCCTTCAAGCGTCGTCATCGTCATCCATGCCCCCGACCACTGCTTCACTGCTGCTCTCCATCTCGTCGCTGCTGCCCCAACGCCTTCTCCTATCCCTGGCTAACGTGGGGTCACCCATCACTCTCCACCGCTACCAAACAACCCCAATATTTCTACTGCCCCCATATACAATATGCATGTTGATATTCAGATCCTTAATCGGATACGCCTTTAGCTAATCGGATCCATTTTAAGCCTAAACAACCCCCCGCCCCCGCCCCCGCCCCCGTACCATTTCGGGTCGAGATTAGATCCATTTAATTTTCTACCCGAATCTTACATTGGCCCATTTAGCATATTCTCTCCGCTTATCGGTTTCATTCTCCACATATTACATGTCCCCATATCACAAATTCCTCTCAAATCCACCAATTCCTTTCCCACCCGCCCATCATGTGTATCCCTTTTTCCACGTGGGGGGGTCATATATCCATTTCTCCACACGAAACACTCTTGTCGTCTTTGGTGTGCGGAATAAAGAGGAGAGGAAGAGACGAGAAGAGAGAGAGAGAGCATGCAGGAGTATGTATGAAAGAGAGAGTATGAGGACATGATATATGTATTCAGGTTACATATTTCAAGTTATCTTCATGGAGCTTCGTTCAACACACATGTTCTCCACTTTCAGACAACATTATCACTCTTGCTGCATTCTTGAGAGACAGATGAGTGCTTCTTCAGACTTCTCAGAAGCTCAACAATTTCTAGCCTGCCAAGTCTACATATGCACGGTTGATAGCTTATCCAGTTATATCTTCACCGAGCTGCTTTCATCACGTCTTCTCCGAGCTGCATTTGTTGTTTTAGCATCACCTTCTGCTGATCTACTTGGGCCTTTCCTTGATAGATGATCTCCTTTCTCGTCAAGCCCCCAAGGTTCATGCGCCAGAGTTATGGTATCTGCATCGTATCATCAACACATCGTCCGTTCGTGTTTATGCCACGTTATGCACGTTTTCTCAGACGATTTGAAGATTCCGTTACTGTTACATCGACATTGTGTATCCGCGTTCGTGCCACATTAAGTACGTATTCCAGTGAAGACGACGTAGTTGTGGTATTGATGATTATCTGCTCTAAGCGGTGAATGTCTGCTGTAGTATCAGGTTCCATTATTTTGATGTCTTCATTCCAAATGCACTTTAAAAGACCTTCAAAGCTCGAGGATCTCCAACCTGCATAATACAATTTCAAAGGAAAGAGGCGTCTTCATTATTTGATTTAGGGAGTATTAATTAAGGGGAAGTATCGATTTTTGTATGGGGAGTAAAATTTATCTTCTATCTTTGATTTATCATTTCTTTTATCATTTTATCGAGTCATGTAACTCCAAGCTTAGACGTGTTTCACCCATGCTCCAGCTTGAGGGGGAGTGTTAGAGATTATATATTAGCCTATTTAGTTAATATGTTAATTAGTTATTGGGCTTTTGTGTCTCAGCCCGTCTAGATGACTTGTGTCCCAAGTCTTTAGTGTTTCCCCTATCCTATCTCTCCTATATATAGGATAGGGGCGTCCAGTCTTGTATTCATCTCATTGCATTCAATTCAATTACATCAATCTAAATTGCTGTATTGTTACTTAACTTGGGTGGGATTAGGATAGGGGTGTCCAATCTTGTATTCATCTCATTGCATTCAATTCAATTACAACAATCTAAATTGCTGTATTGTTACTTAACTTGGGTGGGATTGATGAAGTTCTCTTATTTTCTTCAGCTATAGGAAGCATGACGAGATGGGTGTAGGCTGTGCAACTCTAATATGTGAAAAAATGTGTGGTATAATAGTTTGAAATGGAGGGGAGATTGACCTCATAGGTGGTCAACACCCCATAGCTAACCAATACACAAGGTGTGTACCTCAATTTCACAAGGTGCATATTGTGGTTGTGAGGTTAATATGTTTTGGCGTTTGGAGGATGCCCATCATGGCCTATTTCTTCCAAATACATAATCCGAACTCAATTGCGGTTAATTTCTATAAAGAAAACAAATGAAAGTAAGCTTGCCCCCACCTCAGTTCAACAGGCCTAGCGTCAACAAAATCGGTCACAAGGAGGAAGACCAAGGTCACGAACAACTCCCTTATTGTCTACAATCTCCTTAAAACTTGACGAGTAGACTCGTCTGAGCCCATTAATAGGTTTGCAGGGTGTAGTGGGTGGCACAAAAGGTGGAACGCTGAAGTTGGTGTACGACTATGCATGTTCATGTAAAAAAGTTGATTTTATATAAATATGTTTTGACATAGTTATTAATAAACCGGTATCTTGCAGCTCGATGTATCACTGCCAGTGTCATTTTTTTATTTAAATATCTGATTATATGTACCTAAGCACATTGTTATGTAATTGTGTGAAGTTTGCATTAACACGTAATGAGGGATAAACATATAATGATTTACCTTTTTTGTATAATGACAATGTTAAATAATATGGATTTTATTGGGCCCCATGACCTATTGGGCGGGTTTGGGTATTTTCCTTTTCTAAAAAAATGGGACAGGTATGGGTTTGCACCAAAACTGCACTGGGTAAGATGGGTATGGATATGGGTCACCCATACCCACCCATTTACCATCCCTATGAACATGAATTGATTAAACATCATGGGAAGCCACACTTTGTGCTGCCTTGCAAGTTTGTTTGAGAATAGAACAAACATGTCTCAGGTAGAAGGGGCGGAAATTTTTCTAAAACAAGATGAAGTTCTGAGAATAAGAAATGGAGAATCGAGGCGGTGGGAAACGTTGGCATAAGATGATTTCTGCCACCGTGGCACATTGTCATATGCTAAGATGGTGGTAGTTGGGGGAAGAACGGTGTCAGTCAGGTGGGTTGATGATGATACCGACATGAGAGGTACGAGGAACATACCTGAAGTTGGTGGGAAAGGGATCCCGTCGTTGCTATTGTCGATCGACTAGTGTGTAGCCACTGTATTCGTGTTAATATTGGATCCACCAAGGTAACTGTCGACGCCGGAACAAAGCTCAGCAACTGTGTAGACGACACTGTCGGGTCGTCGTCCTTCACAGCATGGGCGATGGACTCAAGGGAGTGCGAGTCCACACTAGGTGTATCCTCCACCCGCGACCTCTCCACAGAATAAGCATGGTGCCGCTTGGAAAAGCACGGCCCGAACGATTTGGAGCGCCATGCCGATTCTTTATTGTGGTCCCCGTCCTCGAGAAGTTTAAGGAGAACGCTCGTCCGCATCCTCCTCTTCGCCACCGGTGTATCCTTTGTTCTGGTGTGACTAGACGAGGATCGGGTTGGCACCGCGGCGTTCTTGGAGCAAATGGTGATCTTCTTGATCCCTATCCTCAATGCCATCGAGCAACACTGAGAAGGTAGAAGAGCAACGTCCTCTTCTCAGTGAAGACCTCCAGGAATGATGAATCTCACCGTAGAGGCATGAATTTAATACTTTTTCTCCGTGGAGATCGGGTCTCACAGTCAGAGGACGTGAGTCTCGCATAGGAGCGGAGACCGCGATCAACATTGAGACCTGGAACAGATAAGTGGGTCTTAATGGGTCTCTATGAGGCATCATAACTTAAATGTATCAGTAACTACATCCCCATTTGAATCCATTTGCAGACTTATTTAAATGTATCAGTAACTACATCTCCATTTGAACCCATTTGCAGACTTAAGACTCGTTAGGCCCACTATTATTCGGTATGATGGGTTGGGGCTGGGCGGGTTTGGGGAAATGGGGAGAACTGTCATCCCTAATTAGGGGTAGGCAATGTATAAGGGACCACCAACTGCATTTGAGCACAACTTTTATAATTGTAATCTTGACCCACAAAAAGGCTTAATGATGGTTCATTCATCCCAGAAACTAATTAGGCATAAGAAAATTCAATTGTAGTTTTCAGTAGTAGCTCTTGTAAAAGAGGTGTATCTTGGTGGTATGGATACTATCTAGTGTTAATTTATTCTTCTATATTTTTCTTAACCTAAGCCTTATCATCCCAACATGGATGTTATAATCTTCCCTACTTAGAATCTTAATTTCCTCGTTGAGACAACAATATAGAAATATTGCTTTGATAACAAAACAATGGTCCATCTTGCTTGTACTAAGGGATAATCCTTTTCTCATAACTAGATATAAATCAAACAACTCGTGACCAAAATGCCACATGCCTACTTAGGACCTATTAGGGGGGATCTGACTAAGGTACCATGTTGTAATGCCTTGGCATCGAGCTTAGAGGCTAGAAACTTATTGGTAAGGTTCTTTCAAGTGTGTGAGGCTATTATCAAGACATTGTTCTTGTATCGAGGTGAGGTGTAAGCATCATAATTGTGTCAAGACATGTATATATATGTATTTACATACACATGTAAATTAAACTGGGCCCAATCACCCAACCTAATTTAAATAAAAAATGACAGGTATCTAGCTGCCTACACTCGAACACCACCGTCGCCCCAGTACCTCCTCCCTTGAAATGAATGACCATTACATGAACACTGACTTTATTCTAGTGTTTTATAAATAGGAAACACAATTGGAAAGGTTTAACAATTAAATAGAACTATTTTATCTTTTCATCAACAACTTTTGAATCTTAGTTTGGTTAGGTAGCTAGAGATGCATCATATCATATGCTCTGATGGCTTTCACACGTGATCCATTTGATCCTACAATTCTCAAGACTCAAGAGATGTTGCAAGTATGACTTAAAAGCTACGTGTGCGGGGATCACATGGGTGAGAAGGAATCCCCTCCACTTATCTCTAGAAAACATACCCTTATCATTTTTTGTACTCCTTGTGGCCTTGTAGCGCCTACCTCATCTACATCTACGATCAACTTCCCTCTTGCTTGGCTATGAGATATGACTAAGGCATACATCTACTACGTTAAATCTAATTTGTCATCTAAGTCAAAAATGTGAACTTCCTACATTTGCATGGGCACCAATGCCACTGTAGATGGGCTAATGCCCCTCTTGTATGCTTAATGATGTTACCATGCAACCTTGTCAGACTCTGTTACAGCTCTTCTTCATATGCGACATTGTTGGGAGGTGTCAATACCTTTAATGTAGTCCACATCTCACTTAAAGTCTTAAATTCAACATAAGAGCCTCTATGGTAATCAAATAGGATATAACATACATTTGGTTTTGTCCTCTTGCACACTACCACATTTCTGTCACCACAAAAAATGTGGGCTTTCAACCTTGCAGCGCTCTGATCCCCTATTTTCTTGTCCCAGTGCTTGCATATCCCTTGTTGCTTTGTACTTGAGATTTAGTGCCAAGATCCATGTAAAATTTGACCCTTTTTTAATAGCTTGATTACTTTCCCTACCAGCTTAGATAGTTCCACCATCAGAACCACATGAAGATGTCATCTCATTTGAATTAAAAGAAACAACAATTATCACCCCAACAATGGTCCTTATGGTTCATCAAAAAGAGTAAAACTAGCAAAAGATGTATTCATAACAATGTACATAGTCTTAATCATCGTATAAAATCATTCCCAACATTTCTACCCCCTAGAATTTTAGGCCTAGAACTATTTATTTTTAAAAAGTTATTGAAATAGTTTGTATTAGTAAGATAACTATATTACTAACATCTCCAATGACACAAATAATTAATTCGTAAAATGTAATAAGTAGCATTAGCTATGACACATTCCCACAAACATCGTGCACGTGTTTTGTGTAATTTTGATATCACTGGCATGTGGCAAAAATAAAAGAGATGTTCAAAGATCCAAAAACTACAAAGATATAGTTGTTGAGTCACATTGGAGCTTTGGGAAAGGATTATTGAGCAAATGTTTTAAATTGTAACACAAATACCAGGCAACTAGTTTGTTTTCATGCCTGGAAGATTAACTATATATGTTATTTTTCTGATAATGAGGCTTATGAAGAAATACAGAGAAAACAAAAGAGATCTTCAAATGATTTTATTGATTTGGAAAAGACTTATGATCGAGCACTTAGGGAAGTGTTACATTGAATCGATTAGTGACATGCAAGATAACTGAATTGCAAGTGTTAGGACTTCTGGAGGACCGACACTAAGATTTCCTATCATTGTTGGGGTACATTAAGGATCGGCATTGAGCCCATATCTATTTGTTCCTTTTAAGGATGAGTTAACAAGGCATGTTCGCCATACCAAAGCATGTTCGTGATATGATTTGGTGCATTTTTTTTGCTGATGATATTGTGATGATTGATGAAACAAAAGAAAGAGTGAACAACTTTGGAGAAATGTGTTGGAATCTAATGTATTTAACATTATTAGAAGTAAAACAGAGCATAGCTAGAATGTGAATGATGGGGGCCAAGTTGGGTGGCATGGATCACTAAAATGTGATAAAGTTTCCTTAGTTTCTGATATCTAGATGGATGGCAATGTTCAAGATGATGTTTGGCACATGACCACAATGTGATGGTTGACATGACGAGTGTTAATTGAGTAGTATGTGACAAGATCTCTTTCTAATTTAAAAAGTAAGTTCTATAAAACAATTATATGCTCATCTGTGATGTATAGGAGTGAATGTTGGGCGATAAGGGAACAAGGTTTCAACAAGTTGATTGTGGCCGAAAAGCATATTCTGAGATGGATGTGCAGGAAGAAAAGGAGAAATTGTTTGAAAAATGATATGTAAGGAACATAGTGGTGATGGGTGGTGGCGGGTATTGGGGACAAATTGCGTGAGGGTTGCTTGAGATGGTATGACATGTGCAAGACATATTGACAAACACGCCTATATATAGCAATGCTATCAAGTCAAGCACAAAATAAGAATAAGAGGCATGCCTAAATTTACTAGAGAGGAGCTTTCAAGGAAAGATTTTGATTCTTTACATGATGAGACTATGACACGTAAGAGACTTTATGGAAAGGAAGGATCCATGTAATGGACTTCAACATAGCTAGAAGTGAGGCTTAGATGATGATAATTTGTCTATGTAATTCTATAATAAGTACGAGGTTTCATATGACTAGCAACACTCAATAGAGAATGATGTATCTGAACTTACTAATATTAGATATAATCAGTTCCCTTTTCCATTTTTTTCATATGTCCTAAAATTATATATTATAATTAGGTTTTAAACTGGAATATATATATATATATATATATATATATATATATATATATATATATATATATAAGTTAAGCTGGAATACACTCGAGTGTACCGGAGGCGCTATACACCTCAATTGTTTTCCATCATACAACAATTATTTTGAAAATCTAAACCGTTGATCTTCCTTAGGATCTTAAGAACATACTATATAATAAATTTGAA
The DNA here is from genome assembly GCA_963693085.1 of Alisma plantago-aquatica. Taxonomy (NCBI): domain Eukaryota; kingdom Viridiplantae; phylum Streptophyta; class Magnoliopsida; order Alismatales; family Alismataceae; genus Alisma; species Alisma plantago-aquatica. Next base: position 128,084,894 of record OY856409.1, on the reverse strand, counting down.
CTCATTTGGACACTTATAGGTCATGCATCCAAAGAAGGTAAAAATTATGCATTTCAAATTAGTTTTGTGCGTTGATTTTGTTGTCCTTGGATAAGTGACTTACACTCATCCAAATGGGCTCAAATTTTGTATGTAGTTTATTATTATTATAACAATGAAGATCAATGGATTAGATTTTGTAAAAATATGGTATAGATAGGTAAACACTATTGGGGTGTACGGTGTGATCTGTACACTCGAGTGTATTCTAGCCTGACTCTCTCTCTCTCTCTATATATATATATATGTATATACACACACACACACACACACACACACATATATATATATATATATATATATATATATATATATATATAGAGAGAGAGAGAGAGAGAGAGAGAGACTCAGGCTAGAATACACTTGAGTGTATAGATCGCACCGTACACTCAAGTGGTGTTTGCATCTAGACAATTTTTTGTGCAAATCCAAATCGTTGATATTCATTTTTATATCAAATACAGGCTACGTGCAAAATTTGAGCTCATTTAGAATTTTCGAAGTTATTCTTTCATGACCTACAAAGTCGACGCACAAAACTAATTTGAGTTGTATCATTTTTGTCTCCTTTAGATACATGGCCTATAAGTGTCCAAATGACCTCAAATTCTATAAGTAGTATGTTCATAATATATCTAAGAAGATCAATGGTTTAGATTTTCAAAACTGATGTTGCATGATGGAATACTACTTGAGTGTATTCGGTCTCCGCTACACTCGAGTGTATTCCAACCTAGCTCTCTCTCTCTCTATATGTATATATGTGTGTGTGTGTGTGTGTGTATGTGTGTGCATGCATGTTATGTATGATATATCTTTTGGCTTAGATGATGATGATTCGTCTATGTAGTTCTATTATAAGTATGAGGTGCCATATAACTAGCAAAACTTAATTTGTTATGCTCGGAAATGCTTGTAATTAGCAAAATTTAAATAAAGAATGATGTATCTGAACTTACTAATATTAGATTTAATCAGTTCTCTTTTCAATTTTAGCCCCGAAACTATACATTGTAACTAGGGTCTAAATTTTGAATATGTATATGTATACATGTATGTTTGTACATATGTATGTATGTATGTATATATATTATATATATCTTTTGGCTTTTTTTAAAATGTATAATATTAACATCTTATAAGGGGCACACAATGCATAGACATATATCTAGGGACATCCCCGAAGATAGTCCAATTTTCCCAATTCATTAGCCATTGTCTATAGTGAGAGGGTATAAATAATGTTAAATTTGTAAGACAATTTTGTATTTATGTAGTTTGCAATTTTTAGAGTAATTCTAGATCTAGATAGAAGGGGGTGTAAATGGAAGTTAGAGGTATGGATTGGATAAGAATGGAGGAAAGATACCTTAGATAAAATTTATAATACCCTTATAAACAAAATCACATTAACACTCAACTCATTAGAAGTAGTTTCTGGGGCGCTGTTCTAGAAAAAAAAAATCCTGTTGGGGTCTGCATTACATAATATAGAGGCCCTAAATGGGTCTTTGCCACAACAATCTCTGGGAAATATTTTGTGCCAATGAAGTGCACTTCTGTTTCCAATGCAACTATTGAACCATGGTTTTAACTTGCTATTTGTGCTAGTTAGCAGCATCTAGCGGTGGTGTGGGGGTGAATGCAACCCACCTTTATTGTGGGGGGTCGCATCACTAAAGATGTTAGGAATTCTTATGATCCATTCGTTTGTTGGTGTTTTATCGTTGAATTGCGGTTGTTAGAAACATTGGTTGATGATTTGATTGTCTCTTGTGATCCTTATCTTGGTTGGCAATTGATTCTTAGTGGTTGGTGTTAAGTGAAGAGAATGCATTCATGATACTCGTTATTACGAATTAAGGGGATGAAGCACAATGTAAAGTCTCTATTAATCTGAATGATGAGGTCCCTCACTTTTGGGATGTAAATGGGTAGGGTATTACCCATTAACCTACCACTCGTAGTTATTTACCTACCACCCGCTATATCCAATTTTCTTGCATCCAAAAAGGGTAGGGTAATGAGAGGTTTTAGCCTACCTACTTCACCCATTTACCCATTAGTATAATGTTATACTTAATGGTTTATGTTCTAACACATTTACTAATCACAAAATTAATAAACACGAAGCAAGCTTCACAATGACTTGCTTAATTTTTTTTTTAATTATTCCAGAATCTTGATTAAACAATTAGCAACAAATCAAAGTTTTGATAATAAGATGATATGAAGGAAACGAAATTCCTTTTAATAAGAAATAATATATTGATAAATAGGTAGACCTTTGCACAAATTGACTTTAGATGTATACCACGAAAACTTAATTTATTATTGCTTAATTTGGTTTTAAGAGTGTCTTGTATTTGGTGTCATGGTTTAAAAATCCTTAAGCATGTACCGACAAAGAGGGTATCAAATATTGAGTATGCAGTATGTGCGAGTAGATGTGGTTCATTTGATAGATTATTAATTTGTAACATAAAAGTATATATGAGATATACAATATTCTATATTCTAATTGTAAAATTTACTATTATGTGTATTTAAAAATGTCTATAGAAAGAATAGGAATTGTGTATTCGATGATTAAACAGGTGTACAATACAGTCTCTTATATAACAGAAGAGAGGAGAGACTAAAGCAGAGGTGAGCAATATGACTAAACTACTGAAGTAAAAATATAAGTGAGGCACATGCTAGGCACATGACACTCAACAAAACACAACATATCTCTATACTCCCCCTCAAGCTGGAGCGTAGATGTCGAATATGCCTTGCTTGTCCACTAAAGTCTGAAAACGAGCTTTAGGAAGAATCTTGGTGAAGATGTCCGCTACTTGTTTTTCAATGCTGAGATATGGAGTAGAAATCTGGCCAGAAAGGACTGTTTAACGAACAAAGTGACAGTCAAACTCAATATGTTTTGTCCTCTCATGAAAAGTGGGGTTTCTCTAATAAAAATGGAGGCCTTGTTGTCACAAAACATCGATATAGAGCTGGAATAGGATAATGTCGAACTCCTGGAGGAGACTCTAGACCCACAGATGTTCACATTCAGTATGAGCCATGGCTCGGTATTCTGCCTCTGCACTGGATCTGGCTACGACAGTCTGCTTTTTGCTTCGCCAGGTAACAAGATTCCGCCCACAAATGTACAATAGCCCGATGTTGACTTACGATCAGAGTGACTTTCTGCATAGTCGGAGTCTAAAAAACCAAAGAGATTACAATGGCCGTGCTTCTTATATAACATGCCTTTGCCCGGAGAGCTTTTAAGATAGCGCAAAATGTGACATATAGCATCCCAATGACATTGTCGAGGTTTATCAAGGTATCTATTGATGAATCCTACAACGACACTAAGGTCAGCTCTTGTGACCGTCAGATAAATAAGCTTGCCTACCAACCTTCTGAACTGGTGGTGATCAGCATAAGGAGGAGAGTTTTCATCGTCCCAATCCATATTTGGGTCAAGAGGAGTGTTGGCTGGTTTACAGCCAAGCATATCAGTTTCCTGCAAGAGATCAAGTACATATTTTCGTTGAGAGAGACACAACCCTGTAGATGATTTGGATACCTCAATGCCTAAGAAATATCTCAGCTTTCCGAGATCTTTAGCGACAAAGTACTTTTCTAAGTAGGTTTTACCTGTATGCCCAAGGTATCACTGCCAGATAAAATAATATCGTCAACATAAACAATAAGAATGACTAGTCCAACCACTGTTTTGCAAATAAAGACTGAATGATCTGAGTGGGAACGATGAAAGCCAAAAGTGACTAAGATCTGACTGAGTTTGTCGAACCAAGCACGTGGGCTCTGTTTTAGACCGTAGATGGCCTTTTTAGCTTACAAACTTTTGAGGCAGACCCCCCTGAGCAACAAAATCCGGTGGTTGCTCCATGTAAACCTCCTCCTGTAGATCTCCATAAAGAAATGCATTTTTAACATCCAACTGAAAGAGGGGCCAGTCTTTGTTGACAACAACAGAAATCAGAATTCGAACAGAATTTAACCATGCTTCGGAAGAAAAGTTTTAAAATAGTCGACACCATATGTTTGCGTGTACCTTTTTGCCACAAGCCGAGCTTTCAGGCGCTCAATTGTTCCATCAGGTTGATACTTAATGGTGAAGACCCATCGGCAGCCAACAATAGGGCATGAAGGAGGGCGATCTACAAGTTCCCACGTCTTGCGATCACATAGTGCCTGCATTTCCTGATTCATCGCCTATTTCCATGCAGGAATAAGGAGAGCTTCTGCAACAGTCTTTGGAATAGTAACGATAGAATTCGTAGAAGTGAAGCATTCAAAACCAGTGTTTCAAAAAGCGGTATGCGTTATGCGTTCGGAGAGGTCACCTTGTAGAGTATATGCGGTATGTGGGAGTATATGCGGAAGTATATGCGGTTTTGGATTTTTTTAATTAATTATTATATATATATATATTAATCATGATTTACATATTTAATTTGTGCAATTGTGTATCTAAATAGTACAATTACAAGAATAATGGATGCAATTATGCAAATTTGCAATCATCACAACTTAAATAAATACAAACATGCACTATAATCTAAATTTAAACAAACATAAATGAATGTAAATGTATAAAAGAAGAAATCAGAATATCTCTAACTAAAAATCGGGGTATAATCGGCCTTGTATGCGGCCGTACAACCGATTATGCGGCTTGGGCCGCTTTTTGGACCGATTTTCATTATGCGTTTTTTTGGAGGACCGCACCTTGTATGCGGCCGCTTATGCGGGCGCATACACCGATTTTTAAAACAATGTTCAAAACTGTTATGCAGGTTAGCAAAAATGATTGATAGGATGTTTGGTGCATGGACGAACACCTTTGCGCCGACTGATAGGGAGGTGCAAGTCAGAAGTTACCTTAGTGGTGGTATGATCATCCACAGACGGAGGAATTGTTGTGGAGGGGCCATGGAAGGAGTGTTTGTCTTGGTCCGTCGTTTGTACACTTGCAAAGGGCGACCTTCATGATGGTCTGAAGAAGGCAAAGCCTCAACAACATCTGGTAGAGGTGTTGGTGTCAACATATCACAAGAGAGCGTTGCCCCATCATTAGAGAAATATGGCATATGCTAAAAAAAGATCACATCCACACTAACAAACCATTGCTTTAGAATAGGATCAAAGCAACGATAACCTTTCTGGGTTCTAGAATATCCCAAAAAGATGCATTTAGTGGAGCAAGGATCAAGCTTTGTCATCCCTGGGCGTAGATTTTGACAAAACATGTACACCCAAAAATGCGAGGAGGAACAGAGAATAGTTGTGCATCAGGAAACAAAATGGTGTAAGGTATGCAATCGTGTAAAACAGAGGATGACATACGGTTTATAAGATAACATGCCGTAGAAACTGCTTCAGGCCAGTACCAGTGAGGTACTTTATGATGAAGAAGAAGAGTGCGAGCAACCTCTAACAAGTGGCGATTTTCAACAACGCCATTCTGTTGTGGAGTATAAGGGCAAGTAGTTTGATGGATGGTGCCACAAACAGAACAAAAAGATGTGACAGACTTTTGCATAAACTCTAGGGAATTATCGGTACGAAAAATCTTAATGGGTTTGTTGAACTGGGTTTGTATTTCAGAAAAGAAGATATTGATATTGTCCAAAACAGTGTTGCGATCTTTGAGTAAAAAAACCAAGTAGCACGGGAATAATCATCAATAAAAGTCAGAAAGTATTTAACACCAGAGTGACTAGGAATAGAACATGGTCCCCAGATCTCTGCATGAACAATATCAAAAACTGCTTTAGAACCAATTTCTTTTTTAGCGGGAAATACAGACCGCGTTTGTTTTCCCAAAAGACAAGATGTACAAGAAACAATTTTTTCAGATAATGCTGGAAATAAATGTTTCAGCTTCGCTGCAGACGGATAACCAAGTCGGTAGTGTTACCGGAGTCCTGTGACTGATGTAGACAGAAGAGCAGATGCTGTAGGCGGTCCATCCAAATAGTAGAGTCCGTTTGGTCCTTCATGGCCCGAACCAATCCTCGTCTTCGTGTGGAGATCCTTCAAAACACTACCAGAAAGATCAAATTTAATAAAGCACTGAAGTTGTTTTACAGTTTCACTGGCAGATAGTAAATTAATAGGAAATTGTTGTATGTATAAAACAGATTGGAGGTGCAACTTTCGAGACAGAAGAATAGTGTCGATGCCATGAACAGGAGTCTTAGAGCCATTTGCAACAGTGACAGACGGAATATTGGTGGTTTAAGTCAGAGCAGAAAATAATTGAATGTCGCTAGCCATATGGACAGACGCACCAGAATCAATACACCATTTATTGTTACCAGCAGAAGGAGAGGCAAGCATGGCGGAGGAACCAACAGTAGATGTCGAAGGTAGCTGAGTCATGCGCTCCTGGAAAAACTTCTCGAACTCCGAGCGAAGCCATTCAGTAGACGGCGGAGCAGCTGGTTGGTCGAATGCAGTATCAGTTGAGGTTTCTGTAGATGCTTGGTTAGCCCATGCTAGTTTACCGTGCTTGATCCATCACCTATCTTCTTTGTGATTATCACGACCACACCGGTTGCAGAAGTGAGGGCCAGTAGTTTGGCCTCGATCAGGAGTAGAAGAAGAGTCGCGTCCACTAGTAGGAGGTAGACTTCCGCCACGACCACGGCCTCGACCGCGGCCACGTCCAGAATTAGTAGTGCGAACAGCTAGAGCAGGATGCTCAATAACAGAATTGGAGGTCATCGATGGAAGTCTTTGAACTCGCTAAAGAACGTTGCGAAGAGTAGGCAGAGGGTCGCTAGACAGAATCTGATCGACCATGCCAGAGAAGGAAGTAGGAAGAGCAGCAAAAAATTGGACCAGTTGTAGTTCATTGCGCTGCTTCTGGGCTTCTTTGATGTGGGCCGTCAAGGGATGACAGATTTCATACTCATTCCAGAGAGCATAGCACTGATTGTAGAAGTCCTCGATAGAAGTGTCAGAAGAAAACTTTCTTGGCCAAGTTTTTGAAAATTTCAAAAACACGTTTAGGATTCTGCTGATGGGAATAGACATGGGAGAGTTGGTCCCACATCGCCTTAGCATCATGAAGGCATAACAAGGACTGACTGATCTGCGGCTCGGTGCTATTAAGAAGCCAGGATATAACACCAAAGTCGTCTTTGGACCATTGTGCATAGGTTTGCTTGCTCTTTTCATCCGTAGTAGCAGTAGGAGCGACAGGAGGATCAGTAGTGAGATGTGAGTACCGACCTTGTGCCTTGACATATAGGACAAAGGACGCCGATCGATGGTAGTTAGAGCCATCGAGCTTGACGGTGGTAACACAGAGAGAACGAGGCGGCTCAACAGAAGCCATGATGAGCATAGACAGAGCAACAATCAATTAGGCGGCGCAGCAACAACAGTTAGTAGATAAGGAACCCGCTATGGGGCAGTAGAGCAGCACCAGAGATCTGATGCATCAGATCAGAAGAGACCCGCTACGGGCAGATAGACTGATAAAGTAACCTACGCTGTCACGAGGAAGATCAAGATTCTGTGGCGCAGGCAGAGAAAACCAAAGAGCCAGAGAGACTCTCAATGTGCAGGAGCTATGGCTGTCCGGAAAACTTTACGTATGGAAAGGGGTGGAAGGAAGCAAGAGATATTAGAGTAGAAGGATGAGGGTGAGGGCAGCAGGAGGAGAGGGTGGTAGCGTTAGGAAGGTGGAGGAGTGGGCGGCGGCGAGCTGGGGGTGAGGGGGCAGTGCCGGCGTGGGGGGGGGGGGGGGCGACGACGGGCTAGGGGGGATGGGGGGCGGCGGCGAGGGAGGGGGGGAGGCAGCGACGGCAGGTTGAGGGGGAGGAACTAGGGCATAGGGGCAGGGTGAGGATTTGCAAAGAGGGGAACCCGACCTGCTTTTGATACTATATAGAAAGAATAGGAATTGTGTATTCGATGATTAAACATGTGTACAATATAGTGTCTTATATAACAGAAGAGTGGAGAGACTAAAGCAGAGATGAGCAATATGGGACTAAACTACTGAACTAAAAACATAAGTGAGGCACATGCTAGGCACATGACACTCAATAAAACGCAACATATCTCTATAGTGTCCATATAAATATAAACATAAATGTATATGTAGCATATTTGAACATGTTATATTGAGAAAAAAATGTTTGTAGAACCTTCATTCAAAAGGGGCCCACATATGCCCCACGTATACGCTATTGCTGCATAAACTCCCATTGGCTGCATACTTGGCCGCTTGGACATATGTGTTGCAGTTAGTGGGCCGAACCACATAAGTGGCAGCATTATTTTTTCCCTTAATTAGTGGGTTCAAATCGTAAATGTCCCGCACCCAAGACGAGCAAACATCAGACATACAAAGGGAAAAGCATTGCAACAAAGCCCCAACATGCATTAAGATCTCGTCATCAAAGCCAGAAACTAAACCATCTAACCATGCAACACTTCTCCCTATACCGCTCAGCAAAAAAAAGGAAGAGAAGCCCAGAAAGGCCTCCATATTGACCCCATCCCCCAAGGACCAGCCCAAACAAGAGCCTCGCACTCCAAGCTAACGAACACAACCTGCTCACCAACGAATCACCCTCCCAATAAAATAATCCACTCTACTCCACAACAGAGATCCTAGATAGGTGTAGGACAACCCTAAGCATTCATCCACCCAAGCATCAACCAAGGAACACCAACCCCAACCAAATAACATCATGCACGAGCCACCAGGAAGGGGTCCAAGCTTTAAAAGAGCCGCCTCCCAAGACTAGACAAATGAAAAACAGAGGGTAGACCATCTACGAGGACCTCCAAATAACTTAGAAGTTGTAACTCTTAAACTTGGATCCTCTCCCTTTACTTCTTGCATAAGCAACAACATGTGCAACATTTTGAAACAATGTTTGAAATAGAGGATATAATTGAAATGATTGTTGAAATGTCGTATATCTATGCTTATAATTCGATTTACCCAGTTCACCTGTTACCTTGCATGTTTACCCTATTTATAGACAAGTGTGGTGAGGGTAGGATAAACATGGAATCAAACTTTGGCGAAAAGGTGGGAAAAAGAACATGGAATGAAACTTTGTTCATAACAAGGAGAAAGGACAAAGCATCTGGCAACTATGGCTAAAAAGGTGGGAGAGAACAATTGAGATACTAGGATGGCAATCTTGACATCATGAGAGAACAACAATAAGGGGGAGGGAGGTGGTTTGAGAAACCATTTCTACTTAATGTTGTTATTGGCCGGGATTATATGGAAATGCCTTATAATTGTTAATAGAGGCATGAGCAAGGAGATAGGGCCATACAACTTGTCGTGATACCTATTTTAGTTTGGTATAAGATGCCATAGGTGACTTTGGTAAAAAATAAAGACATTTTGGTGAGACATATGGGTAACTGTCATGATGTGAAACCCTTCATAGTAAGTAGTCCCAAGGTTCAGTATGGTAAAAACATAGAAAACCTGAAGAGAACTCCAACCCAAAGTGAAAAGGAGGTAACATGGTTATCAGAACCCAAGACCGGCCGGTTGAACCGGGAACCAATCACTCTATCGGGTCGGTCCCCTCCCAAAGCTGAAAATGAAGTCTGACCGACATCAAAGCGGTGAACCGACCGATTGAATCGGTGAACCAACAAATCGATCTGGTTTTAGCCCAACCGACCGATTCTCTCACTTAGCAAGTAAATGTATTGGTGTTGTTAGTTTTTGTTAATTATTGAGTACTATATAAATGTTGGTATATAAATGTCCATGAATAGAATCATATATGTTATTTAATTTGTTTATCAAGTTATTGTGAGCAATTGTGCTATTATTCATGTTTCATAACTTTTGCAGGGATATTTTCTGAGTGTCAAAGACATTTATATATTTTTAAACTATTAGTGACGTCATGCCGACGTCACCGGTTGAACCAGTCAGACCACTGGTTGAACCAATGAACCAAGAACCAGAGGCCTCACCAGTTCACTGACCGGTTTGAGTCTGACAACCTTGGGAGGTAACATACTGAAGATGATGGGTAAGGTATTGATATGTGGCTTAGAAAGGTCTTAGATACCCAAATTGCCTGCCAAAGAACATCATTGTATCCCAGAAAATAAGAAAAGTGATGATTCTAGTAAAACACGAAGAAACGTGATCAAGAAGTCGAGAATAGGTCTAAAAGGGAATCTCACGACCATAGTCACAAATTCAATATTTGATACGTACGACCAAGCTGAAAAATTCGGAATTCAAGAATTATGCGAAAAATTCAGATAAAAATGGTCAACGTACGGTAAAAGTTTGGTCAACTATTCGGAAAAAAGTTGGCAAAATGGGGATATATATATATATATATATATATATATATATATAGACACACACATAAATAAAAAATACAAACATATATACACATATATAATGATTTAAAATGACTAAACATGAAACTGATTACCCTGATAATGAAAGATCGACTAATACATAGATGTATCATAAATTTCAGAATAATACCCGATGGACTGATAACTGATTGCAAATAAGAAGCGAACAAAAAGGAAGAAGGGTTACGTGTTCAACGGATGTTGTAGAGGTCTGACAAACTTATTACTCATCTTGAGCTTGAATGTTGTTCGACTTGTGTTGAATTCACACGTCCCGTGAAGGCATGGAATGTGAGGAATGGGAATGAGGATGAGGATGTTGGATGGTGGATGAAGGGGAAGTAATTGAAGGCATGGAATGTGAGGAATGGGAATGAGGATGTTGGAGGAGGATATGTGGAAGCAAAAGAAAGGGGGGAAATCAACGAGGAAGGAGAATATAGTATAAAGAGGAAACATACTGTCAAACTGTCTAACATGAAAGAAGTAGAAGAAAAAGAAAAAATGGGTGAAATGAGAGGAAGGAGAAAGGGACAGACAAGAAGTAGGAGGAAGATAAGGAAGAGAGGACGAAAAAGAGGTCGAAATGGAAGTTGGAAGCAGCATGAAGAGGAATAAAATGGGAGGAATAGGGGACGAGTGGAGGAGAAAGAATGGGAAGAAATAGAAATTGCTGCAGCAGGAAGAAATCCGGGAGGAAGATGGGACGACGGAGGAGAAAGAAGGGGAAGAAGTTGAAGCATCTAGCAACTGGGAGAAAATCAAAGAGGAAGAAGGGATGGAGGAAGAAGGGGAAGAAGTGGGAGCATCAAGCAACATGCACAAATAAGGGAAAAAGGGGTGAGAATGGAGGAGGAAGATGGAGCATACATGTAGAATGTCGAGGGTACTCCTCCCAGCTTAGAATGTGCTGGGAGATAGAGGAGGAAGGTTGGACGGTTTAGTGAAACCCTGCTGCAAGTAAAAAAGGGCGTGGAAAAACAAATGTGAAGCAAAAGTATAGAACTGTATAAAACGAAAAAAAAAAACGCATTGAACACGTTTAAACTGCAATACGCGAATTAAACGCGTTTAAAACATATTATTCGATTTGGAGTTTAAAACGACAGGTGAATAATACTAGTTTTAAAGGCGTTTAAAGAAGAAAAAAAAGGAGTAATGTGTGACTATGCTCTCGACATGATAGAGGCTTATATCATCCCCTACTTGCACACAAAACTTATAAGTTAGAAAAGAAGCTTTGGCATGTTGCTTACTACCTAGAAAAATGATTTGGATGGATCATGGATATGTGATTTTATTTTCCAAATTATGTGGTTGGTGCAGGATATGTCGAGATTTTGTGGTTGGGAAGTGTCTAGATGAATGGATGGAGTTTGATACTCAACAAGTTTTTATCTTCTTGATCGATATGCCAATCTCACTTCAGAGTTGAGATTTGGGCTTTATCTAAAATGATAGTGTAATCTAGGGCTTGTCCTGGGTTTAGAGTACTTGTTCTGGCGCTTAGGAGTGAAAGGTCAAAAGGATGGCAAAACTATCTATAAGACATCAGAAGAGGCTCTTTATATCTTGACTATATGTTGATCAAATTCTATCTGGGGCGAGGGACAAGAAAACAAGATGTATAGATTCAAAATTGCCCTCATAAGTTCCTCCCAAGTTTGTGTAGGCCTGCATCTTTTTTTAAGTGTTGCTCAACTCAATAGCATTGTTTCCAATTGGTGTAATAACCGACCTGCATTGCATATGTCCATACCATTTCAAGCCATCTTCAGGTAACCTGTCCTCAATACTCGCCATCCCCATTTTGTTCCTTATATAGTCATTTTTGGGCAATCTTTCTTTGTCTTCTTACACATCCATCTCAGTATACACATTTTGGCCATATTCATCTTGTGGGTTCTAACAAGGCTAATTTCGGTGCATGTGTTGCAAATACAATATTGGTGAAAAAGTTGGGAGCCTAATATGAGCAAAGCAATAAGAAATTGGCGTCTTTATGGTTTCCCCTTTCCTTGTCAAGGTTGGAGGAGTGAGTTGCTAATAGTGAAAAATTCAGAGATCCATGACGAGAATCAAGCACTTGGGCCGAGAAGACACCCATTTTTTTCCAGTTTCCTTTTGACTTGATAGGTATATGTATTCACCCATGATGAAGAGTCAATTCAGTCTTGCTAATTCAAAGCCCTTTAGAACGGGCAAAGAGGAGTGGGGCATGGGGATGAGGATTAGGTCATACATACATACATATAGCGGGTTGGGTTACCAACTTAGAAGGTGGATTGTGTTGGGTGTAGGCCTTCATGTTGGTTGATGTGTAGACTCAACAGACTAACTGGCTGGCAGGTTAGTGGCTCACCATGTGTGACCCTGCAATTCAGAGATTATTGACAGAAATATTGGTAAAATGTATCGATGTTGTTTCTGCCTAGTACAGGTGTGAAAACTGTTGACTTGAGAGTTATACATTGCCCATATTTTGATAATGGCGTAACCATTCCATTCCTATGTATCTAATATGTTTGTTCAAGATTGATTTCAGGCTTTAGGTACATGAAAAAGATCAAATTATACAAGCCCTAGCTTGTTCAAGCTCAAGTCAAATGCAATGCAAGTGTGCGTTTTGGGAGATCACTCCAAATGACCTTAGATTATTTTTGTAATCACTTGTATTGATGATATGACTTGTAATTAAGATTAGAAAAAAATTAGTGACACTTAAATTCTAAGATTTAATCACTTAAATGTCAATTTAGAAAATTTGTCGCAGGCTGTTTATCGGTTGAGTATCCAATGATGGATTTTCTGAAGATGACCCATCGGTCGAGTTGCACACTCACAGAACTCGACCGACCGACTCACTGAGCAAAACTAATTTTAGCTCATCGATCGAGTTTTCCAGAACAAACTCGACTGATAGTTTTAAAATTAGTTTTGTCATTTAGTGGATCGGTCGAGTTACCTTTATTGAAACTCGACCGAGTGTACTGTACGGAAAATGCAGAAAAAGTGATTATAGCCGTTGGTGAGTTGTTTTGGGCGAGAATAGATCCGTTGCAACTTGGAAAACGGCTATATTTTGACCTTAAGTGATTCCACACTCAAGGGAACACCCCTAGTTATAAATAGGACTCCTTAGAGTTCATTTCAAGTTTGCTCATTCATGCTATTCTAAATCCTTGCTATAGTTGAGTGTGTTGCAACTCCTTGAGCTCTTTCTCTCTCTAGTTTATACTTCATTTCGTGATTATGAGTGAGATAGGCCAGTTGTAAGAGAGCTACTTCCTTGTGCTTGTAAAGCTCTCATTCCATTCCATCTTTCTTACCCCTTTCCTCCATGAAGCAAAGGTGAAGCAAACTACTCCGAGTGAAGGTGGAGCTGTTGCTGGTCTTCTTCAAGGTTGAAGAAGAGGTGAATATCTTCTCTAGGTGAAGGAGAAGACAAAGGCTGAAGATCCAAGAAGAGTGGGTAAACCTTTGAAGGCTGAAGACTTGTGCAAGAGTAGGTAAGACTTTGGAAGAAGGCTGAAGACTCTTGCAAAGTGGGTAAGTCCTTGGTAAGGTGGAAGAGTCTTTGTGTTTGGAGGGTAAGTCCTTTGGTGGTCTTGTGTTGTAACTCTTATTGGTGAATATATAGAGAAAAACACTTGCAAAGCCCTAGAGGTTGACCTCTCTATGTAGTGGATTGACTCTCTCCTAGTTTGGAGAGTGAAACCACTCTAAACGACCTTGTCAAGTGTTTGCTTTCACTTTCTCTCATCCTTACTATGCTTGTTAGTTAAGACTTCAAATTGCACTTAAGCTATTGGTTTTGATTGATAAATTTGAAGGTCTAATCTATCTTGTGAGAATTTTGAAGCTCTATTCACCCCCTCCCCCTCTAGAGCCCTAGATCCAACAAAAACTTGACAAATTGGGTGACTTTCATATTGATTATGTCAGAAGTAGTACCACTACATGCCACCGCAAGAGCAAACAGCTTTGTTAAATTTTATCATCATTCCATGGAAATATCAAATTTAATTGTAAATTGTCATGTTGTGTACTATTTCTATTCGAAATCGTTCTATATACTTGTTCTCATCACCTACCAATAACCAGATACCTATTATATTCTTTAATGGTTATATAACAAGAATTACAGGTTGCTACTGAAACTGCAAGTACTTTTGTATGTAAAGAAACAAATCTGAGCTGACAAGAAAAGAAACTCACAGCTTTTATGCTTCAGGAAACAAGCTTGTGCGACTACGATTGAATGATATGGAAGAACTTGACCCTGTCAAGCAGCACAGGCCATTTTGCCCTTGGATTTCTCCCACTGAAGGCAAACATCTACCTGGTTGGAAATTAACACTGCAAGCTTTAGAGAGAAAAGGTGGCTCTCCTCAAAAGGAAGCTCCACATGACTTGTTACAGGAGGTGTGTATTATGTGCTTTAGGCATGCATTCAATAATGTGTTATCCTAATCACCATCTGTTTGATATTCAGGGGAACGATCCACTGGTTTCAGTTCGCAGGCTTTTCTCAACACCGTTAAAACAGAAGAGAAGCTGCTAGTTCTTGAAAGTAATGATGGTTATACAGTCAATATCATGACGATGCGTCATGACTGCCTTGCATCTAACAATGATGTCAACTGTTTGCTGCTGGAATTGGAAAAGGGAACCTTTGGGTACTATCCCTTTGCATGTGTCCATGACAACAGTAAGCCCGTTGAGCTTTGCCAGTCTAACCTCCTAACAGCTGAGCATTTCGCCTAACCTTTCATCGGAGAACTAGCCTGCAGGCTTGTTTAAGCTGTAAAAGGTGTAATGTGTTTTTCTGGGAACACAAATCTGTGACACTATTTACTATTTAGGTAGTGTATATGATCCTCATTTTGTGGAGCAGAATCTATTTTTTGCCTGCCAGCCATCCTAGATCTTGAAGTTAGAAGGGCTAAACTTTCCAGATTTGTTTATAAGTCGCCACTTCGACGTTGTGGTCTATAGTAGGTCTGTTTCATTTTGACTAGTAGGCAGGTTTACTGATATTCGGCTGTGATTGTTTACTCAAATGTTTTAGCGTCATAGCCTTTTTTGCTCAGAGTTTGTTGCACTTTCTGAGCAGAACCGTCACACCTATAGAACCTATATTGTTGGGACAAATTCGAGAGGGTAGGTTGCAACTACACTAGGTTTTCCAAGTAGACATGTTTGGTTCTGTTCAGTTCATATCCACAGCAGGAAATGAAATTACACCATAACTTTAGAATACACAGCACGTGAAAATGGACTACGCTATTTTTTGGGTGCAATTGTTGTTTTCAGCAGCTGTTACAACCTGTTAATGACGACTGTAGTTTTGGGGATGTTAAATTCATCCGTAATTCCACCATCCAACCTTATCCACTCATTTCAAACCTGCAACACACAATGGCTTGCATATATAGGCATGGCAATGAGTCAGGGTTTTTGGAAACCCAACCCAACACATTTAATGCTGACCCAGGAAGATCCGAACCAAGAAAACCCACAACCTGGGAAAATCCGTAAGCACCCTACCCGAGAAAACCTGACCCAAGAAGTGCAGACACGACCTATAAAATATCTATACTATAAAAAAAGCGAATGTTTGAAATAACTTACACCCTACTATTTTTACACTGTCCAAAACTCGTCAACCAATAAGGTTCAAGCATTTTTAAAATGTTGTGATTTGCTTGACTCTGGACATGTTCGATTAGTTGTATATGGACGTATTGGATTGTATTTTTATATCCTACAGTAAAAAATCTATCGATTTGCTGGAGCCGTAAAAGTAGCAAAGCCCCTGTACTTCAAGTTGGTATGTAACTGCCGCATTTAATTTTTCCGTTCAAAATGGTCGGGCGCCGCGATCCTGCTTCCATGTCGTCTTCTTGCGTCCGTCCCCGTGAAACAGAACCTACCGTCCCATGTTCCTATCCATTACAATCAAATATATTATTTAATTTTACAGAATCCTTGGAACTCGTCGTTTTCATTTTTCTGCATCCTGTGAATACAGGATTGACGGTAATCCTGACTTCTGCTATCGTCCCCTCTCTTTCTTCTCACAACTTCTCTATCTTTTTGAACATTTTTACCTCATACGGTAACTTCTTCAGGTTCTTTGAGCCCAATACAGCACGATTCCACGTTTTAAGTGATGAACCTGCGACATTCATACCCACTAACCGTCATCCCAATGCACCGTACATCCTCTCCGTCCAGTACCCACTCCACCACTACCCACACAACGTGTTGGTATGGATAAATATTTACACATTGATAAAATTTGGTGAACATTGTTTAGATGGACGGGAAAAAGACCATGTTTTTGCAAACCACGTCTTCCCAACAAACTACGGAGATCGCAATCCCCAACAAGACCATGTTCTTCGCAGCGTACCCACCAACCCCCTCTGTGCCTCCACTCGCTTCTTGACTATGTTATGCTGCTCCTACCTATCTGCATTCTGAGCAGATATGACATCCACAAGTGTGGGCAGTACAATGTCTCAGGATAGTGAGTTCATTCCGAAAAAAAGAAGGAAAAGACCACTTTACTTGATCCTTCCACCCCAACGAAGCCAGCATCACCACGACGGCAATGCAATTGCATCCTCCACGCCTCCGCATTAATACAAATGTATTCGCCATAGCCACCTAAATATTCCTCTCCAACATGAATTTTATCCGAGACGTGATCTTCCTCCATGTTACATGCAAGTCCGAACAAGATCCTCCTCCATGCCGCTTGCACGATGAACATCCTTTTTACTTCCTTTTGGTGGTGGTGTATGCCTTCTGACACTGACAAGCATACTGATGCAACTTGGACTGTGGCACACACGACAATGTGCTTTGGGGCTGGAACAATGAAAAGGGGCTGAGCTCTCCCTCGCCAAGCACGATGAACTCGATGTCGTGGAGCACGTTCTGAAGTGGGCTTGGAAGGCGGCAGGGCTGCCTGCCCTCCAACGACGTTCTTTGGGACGTCAGACAGAATGGGCTACCAGTCCTCGGCTGCACCAAGTTGACCGTTTCCTTCTCCCTGCAATTAGGATGTCCATCCCGGAAGCAATGTCCTCTGCGGCAATCAACGGCAACACAAATTGGAGTCTGGCAACGAAGGGGTCAGAAGCGAAAGGTACAGATAGACATTGTCGATTACCTTGATTAATTATGGTTTACATGTTTTATAAATCATTGCTTCATTGTTATGGTTCCCATTATCATCAGGAGTTTACTATTTCGACTTTTAAACAAAGAATCAATGAAGCCTCCATGATAAGGAGAACAATCATCTACAAATTGATGTTGATGACTGAAAAGGGGGAAGATCTGTAGAACCATATGCTGATCTGTCGACACAATCCGGTCATGTGATCTGCAAATTCTTCGATAAGGTCTTTGGTGGGATCGACATTGTGGTGTTGTACAACCCATGTGTATTCCATAAGGCCAGGATAATGGAAAAGAGCCATCTTCCCCTCGCAACCGTTGTGGTTGACTTCACTAAGGCTTGCTTCATCCTGTGGTGGCCACTATCCTAGCCAATAAGGAAAATCCGGTCACCATCGTTGCACAAGGCCTCACCTTCGTCGACCACCACCGTCCTTGCACAAGGCCTCACCTTCGTCGACCACCACCGTCCTTGCACAAGGCCTCGCCTTTGTCGACCACCACCGTCGTAAATATCATGTCTACCACTTCCACAAGCATATCATGTGGCTGACTTGGATCCAATCAATCATGTGTCAGAGATCTCCCCTCTCTGACTTTGCGCATGGAACCCTTCTAGATACCTTAAATAATCATTTACTTTGCAACTTACAATAGTAACTACAGATGCACATAAAATGGTCTTTGTTGCCTTTCTATTAAGTATAGATAATTATATACAGTACAAAGAGATGAGATTGTTCATTACATCAATGTTGTAGACATGATTAGCATAGTAATGTTTCCTTATTACTGTCTAGAATAATTCATTTGCTAATTTTACTTGTATGAATACATCTAGAAGAATATTTGCCATTTCTGTAATCTCTAGATAAAATGATTGATAATGATTTTATTCTAAAGTTTGTTAAACTTTACCTTTTCAACTTGTGCGAAGTTGAAATATATTATCATGTCATATTTGTTTCTATTTATTCCATCAAAAAATGAGTTTGCCGTACTAATTATCACCTTTGATATTTCTCTTCTTAACTTCTTTTTACTTTCTACTTTTTACTTTCTTTATTATATAGGGAGTTTTATTTACTAATTATAAACTCATACCATAGAATCTTCCTTAACAAATCAAAATCAAGTATTTTGAAATACTGTCATCTCCTTCACCCTCTCTTTTCTCAGAATTTTTCTCATTTTTTTCTTTTATAGGAAATATTTCTCTCATGCGATGTTTCTACTAGATAACCCACCTTCACGCTTCAACACGTTCTCACAACCAGACTCTCAAACAACTACCTCCAAAAAATCATGACTATACACATTCATCACAAAATATTTCCACCTCTCTCTTTCCCACTAATCTCTCAACAACTTCCTCCATCTCCCTCTCTTCCTGTTTCCACTAAATGTCCAACTCCTGCCATACACTCTCTCTTCCATTCTTTCAATGGAGTGTAATTTGAATGCTTGACATTATGCACATCATTAATTTTGTCCATACTCCACACATCCTCACCCACAATCAGCAGAATTCTCCCCACTAGGTCTCACTTCAGACTCTATTTTCCTAATGTTCTTCCAATTTTTAACCACTTGCTAATCTCCAAGTTTTCTGCCTCACACCATCTTGCCTATCTAAATTTAAAACATTTCACTCTCATCCATTTTTTCCTTGGTTTTATCCCAGTCTCCAATTAATGTCTCAATTTCTTCCCCATTCTTCCCATCTCCCGATTCACCCCTCAACCCACCTCTTTGTCTTTCTCTATACCTCTCCAACCATCTCTTTAGTTTCTTCATTGTTATTTAACTTTTCTTCAAGTATGCTTGAATTCAAAATAGTCTTCATTATTTTTTATATTCTCTCTACGTGTCACATTCAATAAAATTTCAACTATTGAAATGTATGTTCTCTTTAAAAAAAAAGTAGTGATTCATAATCTCAAAACTACAAAAATCCAGTATTTTGTTAATCAAGTCATAGTCATGTCTTTTATGTAAACTAAGTCATCATCATCATCACCACTCCCTCACCCACCATCACCATCTTCATGCAACTAACTCTCTAGCTACAATTGTTTCTATAATTCTTCTCTCTCATTTTAGTAATGACTGCCCACACTTATCTCGTGAGTTATATGCTACTGACTCTCTCAAAAGCCCCATCATGTCGACCCGGTCCTCAACCTTCCGTCATTCTTTCTGTTTGATCCACTCCTCATGTTTCCTCATTCTTTATGTTTAAATTTTCCGGTCTCCAGTAAATGTCTTTGATTTTATCCCCCTCTTTCTATCTCCTCATCAGCCCCCTGCCTACCCAACCTCTCCGTCTTTCTCTATACCTCTATCACTATTTGCTTTTTTTCTCTCTACACCAAGAAAGGAGTAACAACGTCTATCGTGGTAGAAGAACCTAAAGATGCCCATTGGTGTCTAGGTTTGTAATCATTCTTCATCAGAAAACTTTTCTGTAATATGTTCTATGTCAATCCTTGTAGTCCTGGTTTTGTTTGAATTCTTTTGATAAAATTTTCGATTCTTATGTAGGACGTGCATGTTGAATATGTTTGTTTCTTTTCAACTTATTTAGGTTCTACTAGTGTAACAATATGTGATATGTTCTTTTGATTATTGAATATCGATATAGTTTACATTTTGTTAAGTGTGGTGTTTATTTCAACAACCGAACTGTCTTGAAACAACCAAATGATTATAAAGAGCATGTCACCTCCGACACATTTTGTGTTCATTAGACAACAATACGTCTAAATAAATATAATATAATATTTATGTGTTTCCTTCCTTATACCTTGATATATACATTTGCATACATCTTCTTTGCAACATAGCATTAGGGCTGTAACTAGGTACGGGTAGACCCGTTGATCTGCAAATCCGGACCCTTAAAAACCCGTCATAGGTCTATTTTTTATACCTACATACCCTTGGAGCCGTATACCCTTAGACATGTATATAAGCGGGTCCAGTAATGGGTATGCTTGGACCCAGACCCGCTAGACCCATGTACCCGTTATACATAAGTAACTACTTAAATAATATGTTATATATGTCACACTTCACTAGTGTAATTAATATAATTATTGAGATTACATCCTACTCTAACCACAATAAGGTTGAGACTAGTCACATAAATAAGAATTAACTATTCTAGTTACAATAATGAACATCATATGTAAACTTAAGATCAAAATATCTACTAATTTACATTACGTTCTACATAAGTTAAACATTATGATGATGACTACAAATTTGTAAACAATTAACTCAATTAATATCAACATATACAATATATCATTATCTAATATAACTATTGCATGTTAATATACTATATAATAACAATATCTTGTTGTATTAAAATATATAGAACATAGTCATTTTTCTTACATAAATAATATGATATTTTATAGAACCGTTTACCCGCATAATCGCACCGCATACCCACAATTATTGCAGGTACGGGTATGGTGCAGGTCTAGGTTTTGTATTATGTGGGTATAGAACCGGAATCGAACCCGCTAATTTAGATGGGTATGTGCATGGGTATGACCATACTCACACCATACCCACACCGTTTACACCCCTACATAGGATTCTTTGAAAACATCGTTTACACCCCTACATAGGATTCTTTTTCAAACTCTTAGTATTTTTTTTCTAAAAAATGTTAGTATTTTTTGTCAAGTAATAACACTTTCATTTATTTCTCATTGTTTCCTAATAAATATCTCACTTGATTAAACATAATTGTAAGTTATCAAGTAATATAACTTTCGTACAATAAGTTAAAATTTTCATTTTCCCTATGCACAACCAACAATGCATTTGTTGGAATTTAATCACATGACTTTTATAATAGATTGAACTATGTTTCTTATATCATCCACATCACCCTACCCTAGGGCATATCCATGCATTAAGGAAAGCTTCAAAAATGAGAGGGTAAATGCATTATCTTAGTGGATTTGCAACAAACAAAAAATAGTTGAAGAGTAACATTTGAAGGATACTAACCTAAGGGTGGGAGGAGTTCAAAGCAAGTGATTTTCGTGCAAAAAAACATAAAAAGAACATGTTGTTGACTTAAAATCCAATTCACATAACTAACTATATTTAAAAAATGCTAAATCTATAAATGGTTCATATTAACTACCATTGTATACATTATATTTATAATATTGAGAATTCTAACTCTGATCTGATTCTAATTTGCATAATACCTCTTTTATTGTATAATTTCATATTCTTCTTTAAAATATTGTAGTAGAAAGTAAATTCTATACTTTTTTTCAGTTGCATAGTTAATGAAAATGAATTATATTTCCTTTTGAACATGATCAATTCGATTAATCAAATAATAAGTCATCATATATTGTCCACCATTTCACTTTTAGTTTTATTTTTTCTTAAGTGTAGTATTCATCCAAGATCAATTCAATCCACCACCACTATGAGATCCCAATGAACAATACAACTCTTCTTAGTTATTTTAACAAATTACAAACACAAGTAATTCTTTTGATTTTAAACTACTATTCTAAATACTATAAAAAATTAATAAAAAAGTATGACCATTATTTGCCATAGTTATTTCTTCATTTGAAAGAAAAGACAGTCCTATCACTGGTACAGAAATGACTTGTAATGTCACATTTACAGACGTCAGTTGTATCCAAGAAATCGATGCCTAAACCCTACAACGTCGGCTGAATACACAAACTGACATCTATATGTGAAGACCGGCCAAACACGGGTATCGCTTTTCATTTAGCGTCGGTTGCGCAATAAGAAATTGACGCCTAAAATTGCCTGCCAAATCCAATTTTTCCAGTGCAAAAAAATTATCTCCAAAATTTCACATACGGCGTCGGTTGTTGACCAAGAAACCGACGACTAAAGGTTTTTCACGAGACAGAAATCAGGTCCATTTTTGTCGTCATTTTTCATACAATAATCGACGCCGATGTGAGTTCGCGCACTGTCCCCGTGAAATTTTTTACCCCCAAAATTGTCCAATTGGCATCGATTTTCGATGGCAATCGATGACTATGGTCATAATTCAATAACTTTTTTTTGTTGGCATATGTAGATAGACGTCGATTTTTCTAGTTGAAACTGACGACTATGATTGAACATAGGTGTCAGTTTTTTTATTGTGACCGACGTTGTTGGATCTTAGGTGTCAGTTTTTGAAACAACCGACAACGATGATTAACTTAATAGCACCCGTGAGACAGACTCTTTCCCATTCTCTGTTTCGTCATGATTTCACTAGGTCTGTGGTGATTGTAGTGATTCCGCCGCCTGCCGCCTACTGCTTTTTCACCGCATGCTGGTCCTTCGCCGCCTTCTTCTCCTCCACCGCCTGCTGCTCCTCCGCCGGCCGTCCCTGCCCTCCGCCGCCTGCTGGCCGTCGTCGCCGGTCTGCCTTCCCTGCCGTCGGTCCTCTTCCTCCAGCTGCCATCTGGACCTCTTCCTCTAGCCGCCAGCCGTCGCCACTGTGAAGGATGTCGTAGCTGTGAAGGTCGCCTGAGGAGCTGTTGCACCGTCGGAGCTCGAGCCTGAGGTCGTCAGAGCTAGCCTCTACTACCCCTACTGTTAGGTAGGTTACATATCTTGAACTCTGTGTTGTACAGGCAGGCGCCCAGGTGGCACCTAGGCATGCCTAGGCGGCCCAATGCCCGCCTCAACCTGGGCGCCCATCAGCAATACATGTAACAAAGTTTTTTAATTTTACTGATCTCCATCAACTGATTAGTATTTACTTATCTACTAATTTGTATTTACTTATCTATTAATTTGTATTTACTTATCTACTGATTTGAATTTACTTATCTACTGATTTGTATTTATGTATCTACTGATTTGTATTTACTTATCTACTGATTTGTATTTACTTATCTACTGATTTGTATTTACTTATGTGGTGATTTATATTTACTTATCTACGGATTTGTATTTACTTATCTACTGATTTGTTCATCTAATAATTTTTGATTCATGACATTATTTAAATTTAGGCCTTTATATTTGTTCATCTACGTTTTCAAATTATTTAATCATCTACTAATTTTTCAAATTACTTATCTACTGATTAGTATTTACTTATATACTGATTTGTATTTATTATCTCTGGTTTTTATTCATTTATCTACTGATTAGTATTAATGTACTATTTTAACTTGTCTAAACCTCATGTCTGACCTAATTCAGTAAATTTTGATGCATGTTGAAATAAGATTCAAACGTATCCATTCTATCATCCTAATTTGATTTGATTATGTGCTTTGAACCTTGAAACATGCGTGTTAAAGATACATTGATGTTGAATCTCAAACTTAACTCACATGTGGGTCTTCTATTTATAAAATGATTATGTGAACTCCTAAATCAGTAACATATATTATTCTTTGTGCACCCAAATACCTTGTGAATCATGTATGCACCCTAAGGTGATTAAATGCCTAAATCTTGACTTGAAATATGACCTAGTATGTATGTTGATATATGAAGCTCTAGTTAAAACTTCAAGATTGACCCCTAATTAATACATTATAACAGAATTGAATCGTGCATTTGTGTTGTTGCAGGTGTTGTTGACTTGCTGTTGATTTGCATATATTTCTTCTTCAACTTTCAAGTGAGGTATACTATTCTCACTCTCCCAATGTGCCATTAGGCTTCATTTTGATTCAAATCTTTGATATATGGAATTATTATTTATTTATTGTTTAGTATTTACTGAAAAGTATGATTAAATAATGTTATATAAAACTTAGGATATGAATGATGAAACTAGGATTGTAGGTATAAGAATGACAACATACATGTATTTGTTGGTCTAGAAACTCATCTAAGATTTACTCATTAGGAGTAAATCTTGGATAGTCCCCAGTTTGAGTCTGTTCTTGAACACTTAATCTCACTTATGATGTAAGTGTATAATGTGTATTGGGTTTTCAAGAAAATTTTAGTAGCATTTCCCTGTTTGTTCTCTAAGTACATATGTACTTGGAGAACAACGGGGAAATACTGCCGAAATTTTCTTGAAAACCAATACACATTATACACTTACTAGTGAGATTAGGTGTTCAAGAATGAGATAGGTGGTACACTTTTATTATATATAAGACCTAATCTTTTAACCCTAAACCCTAATATATACTTGTTTTTTCTTTGATCATATAATGGATAGATCATGGATGTCCATTCCAAATCGTTGCACCCTAGAGTTTATTTCTAGTCTTGATCAGTTTATTAGGTTTGCCGAGGAACATAGGAAACAACCTGGAGATAGGTTCTACTGTCCATGTAGGCATTGCGGTAACAACTTAAAAGTCAGCACTGGTGATGAAATCAAAATTCATGTCATGTGCAACGAGATTGTAGAAGGCTATACAGAATGGCACTAGCATGGAGAGATTTCAAATCTGAAATCAGTGGATGTTGATAGCAGTGCTTGTGTGGAAGAAGAAATTTCCTCCGATGACGTAGATGTGAAAAAACCAGTTCCAGTAGACATCGTTGATGCGATGCTGGATAGTTGTGGGGTAGAGCACATAGATCCACCTCCCATGTTTAGAAACATTGTGCATGATGCTGAGATACCATTATACACATGTTGTACTAAGTTTACGAAGCTTAGCGCTGCGTTGAGATTGTATAAGCTGAAAGCTAACAATAGATGGAACGACAAAAACTTCATGTCATTGTTGTCTTTGTTGAAAGAAATTCTTTCTGAAAGAAACGAGCTGACAATCTCAACATACCAGTTAAAGAAATTATTGTGCCCAATGGGAATGGAGGCCAAGAAGATACACACATGCCCGAATGATTGTGTATTATTTCAAAAAGACTATGTGGATTTGAAAGATTGTTCAAAATATTGTGCGTCAAGGTATAAATTGACAACTTTGGGGGAGTCCAAACTGGTTCTCCTGCCAAGGTGATGTGGTATCTACCTATAATATCACGATTTCAATACTTGTTTGCCAATCTGATAGATACAAAGAATTTGAGGTGGTATGCAGATGTTAAGAAAAATAATGATGAGACCCTACGACATGCGTCTGATTCCCCACAGTGGAAGAAGATTGATTTATTATACCCTAAATTTGGTGAAGAAGTAAGGAATCTAAGACTTGGGCTTTGTACAATGGGATGAATCCGTACGGGACATTGAGCATCCAAAATAGTACTTGGCCAGTTATGCTTGTTACATACAATCTTTGTCCCTAGTTGTGTATGAAAAATAAGTACGTTATGCTGTCGCTATTGATATCAGGCCCTAAACAACCTGGAAATGATATCGACGTTTATCTTGAACCTCTGATTGATGACTTAAAGAAACTCTGGGGTGAAGGTGTAATGACCTACGATGCTTCACGAAGAGAGACATTTTGTTTGCACACTATGTTTTTTTCAATGTTAATGACTTTCCAACATATGAGAATTTGTCTGGATATAGTGTCAAAGGATCTAAAGTGTGTCCTATATGTGAAGAGAAAACTGATTCAATATGATTAAAACATAGCGACAAGACTGTATATCTTGGTCATCAAAGGTTTCTTCCAAAATTCTATCTGTATCGTAGGTTGCGCAAAGCATTCAATGGACGGAGTGCAACTAAACCTATACCAGGGGAGGTTGTTTATGAAATAGTAAAATATTTTACCAATGAATTTGGTAAGAGAGCACAATGTACCATGGCCACACGAAGTGACAAATCTTTATTCAGGAAGAAGTCAATATTTTGGAATCTTCTTTATTGGAGTTCTTTGGCAGTCAGGCATTGTATCGATGTCATGCACGTTGAGAGAAATGTCTGTGATAGCGTCATTGGTACTCTGTTGAATATACCAGGTAAGACTAAAGATGGGATAACATCTAGAATGGACCTATGTGAAATGGGAATAAGGACAAAATTAACAAAAATAGCTAGTAGCGATTGGAGAACATACTTACCTCTCGCTTGTTACATGTTGTCTAGAAAGGAGAAGAAAATTTTTTGTGAATGCTTGGTAAATGTTAATGTGCCACCCGTTTACTCATCCAACATTCGTATATTGGTATCAATGAAAGATCTAAAGTTGATAGGTCTTAAATCTCATGATTGTCACACTCTAATGCAACAAATATTACCCGTGGTAATTCGATCTATATTGCTGAAGCATGTAAGGTTTGCAATCACCAGAATTTGTTTGTTTTTCAACAGTCTGTGCAGCAAAGTTATTGATCCTTATACTCTCGATAAATTGCAAAGAGAAGTGGTTGTTACCCTATGTCAGCTTGAGATGTATTTTCCTCCTTCGTTCTTTGATATCATGGTACATCTTGTTGTCCACTTGACTAGGGAAGTGAAAATGTTGGGACCGATTTTCTTGCATTGAATGTATCTCTTCGAACGATACATGCACATTTTTAAAGGTGATGTTCAAAACTGTTATCGGCCTGAAGGGAGTATTATTAAGGGTTATGTGGTGAGAGAGTTATTGATTTTTGTAATGACTTTCTGAGTGTTAATGACACTCATGTTAATGACAAGAATATTGAGGAGTATTCCGACAAAGGAATTTTGGGATCACGGATGAAAGTAATCAGCCGTGAGCAGTTGGAACAAGGTCACTTGTATATTTTACACAACATCGACGAAGTGAGTATTTATATCGAGTAACATACCAATTTCATCAAGAGACAATATCCTCGAGCCAATTCAATGTGGGTTGCTAGAGAGCATAACAAGACATTTATTAAGTAGTTTGAAGATAAAGTCTTATATCAACTATCTCAAACACCAAATAATCTTACTGAAACTATCAAATGTCTCACCTTTAAACCAAAATTGAATGTTATGTCTTATGAAGGGTTTGACATGAATGGATTTTTATATTACACAAAGCGTCAAGATGATAAGAGTGTTGTCCAAAACAGTGGGGTCACCCTTCAAGCGTCTTCGTTGTTTTTTACAAGTGCAAATGATAAGAGTCCACGTGAAGTTAAAATGTCATATTACAGTGTCATTGAAGACATATGGGAGTTTGACTACGTAGATTTCATAATTCCACTCTTTAAATGTAATTGGGTTGATAACACCAAAAAAGTTATAATGGATGAATTGAGTTCCACATTAGTGAACTTTGAAAAGATTGGCGAGAAGGGGTGAACCATTCATATTGGCACCACAGGCGAAATAAGTAATTTATATCGATGATCCTACAAATGATAAATGGTCGGTTGTTCTTCATGGTAAAAGACAATTCATTGAAGATCCTATAGATGAAGAAGAGTACTATGATAAGTATGATGACTCCAGTCCATTCTCAGTTGTGTTGTCAACACCACCAAATATTGAAGCTAATGATGACTTGTATGTGCGCGAAGATCACAATGAATGATTGTTAATTGATAAAATATCCCAATATTAGAGGCATGCATGTTTATTATTATTTTTATATATTTTATTTTTCTGAATGTGAACTTTACAATGTTTTATTATCTTCTAGTTATGTCAAATGCTAAATGTTTGATTTTTTAATGATACTTTCAGATGGCTTAGCATGAGCATGATGACCGTGATGATGATTACCATGAGGGTGAAGATATCAATGTGCCGCCTCACAATGTAAGTTTTAAAAATATATCCTATATTTCTATCTATATGTCCATTTATAGTTATATCATGTAAGTGTGCTTATTTTGTCAAATTTTAGGTTGATGATGTACCCCCTAAAGAACTTGGGGCACTTGATGAGCATAAAAAATGAAAAAGTGAGGGGCATCACTATGATGAACAAGTTACTACAACAAAGGGGCAATGGACCCAAACTGGTTGTAGATTTTGATCATGTAGGAAATCCAGTTGGAATGAACCGCAAGTCGTTTATTTCATATCTCGGGGTTCTTACCCGTAGCCATTGTAGTCCTAATGTAGAATCTTGGCATAAAGTTCCTAAGGGGAATAAAGACATAGTATGGAAGGAACTATGCGTGAGTTATTATTATTTGCAATTCTATTTTGTAGATTACTAATTTTTAGGATACTAGTTAATAGTAATTCTATTTTACAGAGCATATTTGAACTGGATGAAAAATTGCATCGTAAATGTGTGATGCAACGCCGTGGGAGGGTCCTAAGGAACTATAGGACAAATCAATGCTACTAACCAAATCAATGTGCTTACTAACAAGGCTATCAACGATGTTCAAAGAACAAGGCATGCATTAAATGTGTATGACCACACGATGAGCACAAAAGGCTATGCAGGCGTTTGCCAAAGACTACATGCTGAGTCTACTGCTCAGTCTGCTGCTACTCAAGAGACTGCAAAGTCCTCTACTATTGGTCCCGCACCTCTGCCTCGCCATGTAATGTGGATAGCTGGGAGGAAAAATAAGAAAGGAGATATAACCAAGCCCACAACTACTGAGGCTGCTGTAAAAATGGTAAAATTCAACTCTTAGAGCAATCGATATTGATTATTGTTATGTTTACTTACCAATTTCTATTGATGGCGATTAGTGAGAGATTCACGAGCAGAGGAAGGAAGGAAAGTTCATCCCTGAGGGCACAAGAGATGAATTGACAGTTGCTCTTGGTAACCCAGAGCATCCTGGACGTGTTAGGGTGCATGCATTGGTGTGGGTATAAAAGCGTTCTTTGGGCCATCACAACACAAATATGTCCCAAAAGCGGGATTTCAAATGTTGAGGTAACCTATTTTTTTTAGAATATCATTGCGAAAGGGAATTCAATAATCAAAAGCTAGTGTTTCTTTTGTCGATGTATAGGTAGATGAGTTAATTAATAGGAGAGCCAAGGAAGCACTTGATAAGAGACTCCATGAAGCAATTAGCAAGTGGCAGACGTCTCAGACTACCACTCAGACAGTACATGTGGCGTGCCACTCTTCTCCTATTGTAGAGGTGATTGGGAGTAATCCTTTAGACCCACCACCAAGCACGTCTGTTGTAAGTATTTTTTATGACATAGTAGCTAGTCTTTTCAAGATGATATATTTATGTATATATGTATATAACATTCTTTACGTAAATTTCACTAGTACAGAAACAGCGTTCAACGTCGCTTTTAGAGGCGTCGGTTTTTTCGTAAAACCGACGCTACTCACATTAAACGTCGGTTAATAAGGACATCCGACGTCTATATTTGAAGATCAGCCAGGCACAGGTATCGCTTTTCATTCAGTGTCGGTTGAAGAAAAGCAACCGACGCCTAAAGTAGCCCGCGAAATCCAATTTTTTCGAGCAAAAAAAAACTGCGCCAAAGTATCAGATACATCGTCGGTGTTTTAGCTAATAACCGACGCTGAATGAAGATAAAATTTGCGCCAAAAGTTCTAATATGGGTGTCGGTTGTCTTATAATAACCTACGTTATAAGTGTGTGCGCGCCGTCCCCGCCAAAATTTTTTACACCCTTATTACGTCGGTTTTTTATAGAAACCGACGCGGTTAGGCTGTAGCGTCAGTCATTTAAACAATCGACACTTATGTTTAACTTAACAGCACCAACGCGAGCGACTCTTCCCCTTTCTTAGTTTCATTCCCGATTCTTCTCAGTTAGGTCCGGCGATTTCTTACTCGTCGCCGCTCGTTGCTTCCTCCGGTCGTTGCTCGGTGCTGCCGCC
Source organism: Alisma plantago-aquatica (assembly GCA_963693085.1). Lineage (NCBI taxonomy): Eukaryota > Viridiplantae > Streptophyta > Magnoliopsida > Alismatales > Alismataceae > Alisma > Alisma plantago-aquatica. The sequence continues at coordinate 128,054,605 of OY856409.1, read as the reverse complement.
GGTCGTTGCTCCTCTCCTCTCCTCGCCGCCTCCCCCGCCGTTAGCTGCTTCAGTGCTCTCCTCGCCGCCTCCAGCTTCCCGCCGGTCTCTGCTCCTGGTGGTCGCCCACTAGCTGTTCTCCTCCGCCGATCAAGGTAACCCTTCGATCGTCCGCCTTTTTTCCTCCACCGCTGGCTTTCTCTGCCGCCGCCGACCTGGACCTCACCCAGGCAGAGCCTAAGCAGGTGCCAGGGCACGCCTAGGGTCCCAAGTCCAGGTGCCCTGCCTAGCTAGGCCTCTGGGCGGATGCTTGGGCGGCGCCAGGGCACACCTAGGCTGCTGCTGGAGTTTGGATTCATCTACTGGATTGAACGCTAGATCAACCTATACAAAGGATGCTCAAAAAATGCACTGATTTCACCCCAAAAGCCATTGAAAAATATTCTGATTGTGTTTATTTATGTATTGATTTCACCAAGCTAGTGGAATTTTTTTAAAAGTTATTTACTGATTGTGTTTATTTATGTACTGATTTTTTATGATTTATTCATCTACTTATTTGTATTTTTCATCTACTTATTTGTATTTTTTTGTCTACTATTTTTTATTTAGTTATCTACTCATTTGAGTTTATTTGTGTACTGCTTTTGAAATTATATAATCATCTAGTGATGTAACTTTATCACAGACTCATTATGAACCATTAGATCTAGATCTTAGGGTATTTCTACCGTCCTGACTATGAAATTGGTAACTTGTTTCCTTTTTGAGTATATTGACAATGTTAATCACCTAACTTGAAGAACTAAGATATGAATGATGAAACTAGGATTGTAGGTATAAGAATGACAGCACATGTATTTGTTGGCCTAGAAACCCGTCCAAGATTTACTCATTAGGAGTAAATCTTGGATAGTCCCCGGTTTGGGACTGTTCTTGAACACCTAATCTCACTTAGGATGTAAGTGTATAATGTGTATTGGGTTTTTGAGAAAATTTTGGTAGCATTTCCCCATTTGTTCTCTAAGTACATATGTACTTAGAGAACAGCAGGGAAATGCTGCCAAATTTTTCTCAAAAACTCAATACACATTATACACTTACTAGTGAGATTAGGTGTTCAAGAATGGGATAGGTGGTACACATTTATTATATATAAGAATGACAGCACATGTATTTGTTGGCCTAGAAACCCGTCCAAGATTTACTCATTAGGAGTAAATCTTGGATAGTCCCCAGTTTGGGACTGTTCTTGAACACCTAATCTCACTTAGGATGTAAGTGTATAATGTGTATTAGGTTTTCGAGAAAATTTTGGTAGCATTTCCCCGTTTGTTCTCTAAGTACATATGTACTTAGAGAACAGCAGGGTAATGCTGCCGAAATTTTCTCGAAAACCCAATACACATTATACACTTACTAGTGAGATTAGGTGTTCAAGAATGGGATAGGTGATACACATTTAATATATATAAGAATGACAACACATGTATTTGTTGACCTAAAGTTTTAACCATGCAAAAACTCTAATCTGTTAACCCTAGACCCTAATCTTGTTATAATATATACTTGTTTTCTCTTTGATCATAGAATGGATAGATCATGGATGTCCATTCGCAATCGCTGCACCCCAGAGTTTATTTCTGGTCTTGACCAGTTTATTAGATTTGCCGAGGAACATAGGAAACAACATGGAGATAGGTTCTACTGTCCATGTAGGCATTGCGGTAACAACTTGAAAGTCAGCACTGGTGACGAAATCAAAAGTCATGTCATGTGCAACGGGATTGTACAAGGCTATACAAAATGACACTGGCATGGAGAGATTTCAAACCCGAAACCAGTGGATGTCGATAGTAGTACTTGTGTGGAAGAAGAAATTGCCTACGATGACGTAGATGTGAATGAATCAGTTCCAGTAGACATCGTTGATGCGATGCTGGATAGTTGTGGGGTAGAGCACACCGATCCACCTCCCATTTTTAGAAACATTGTGCATGATGCTGAGATATCATTATACACATGTTGTACTAAGTTTACGAAGCTTAGCGCTGTGTTGAGATTGTATAAGCTGAAAGCTAACAATAGATGAAGTGACAAAAGCTTCACGTCATTGTTGTCTTTGTTGAAAGAAATGCTTCCCGAAGGAAACAAGCTGCCAATCTCAACATACCAGGTAAAGAAATTATTGTGCCCAATGGGAATGGATCCCAAGAAGATACACGCATGCCCGAATGATTGTATTATTTCAAAAGGACTATGTGGATTTGAAAGATTGTCCAAAATGTGGTGCGTCACGGTATAAATTGACGACTTCGGGGGAGTCCAAAACTGGTTCTCCTGCCAAGGTGATGTGGTATCTACCTATAATATCACGGTTTCAACGCTTGTTTGCCAATCCGATAGATGCGAAGAATTTGAGGTGACATGTAGATGTTAAGAAAAATAACGATGGGATCCTACGACATGCGTCTGATTCCCCACTGTGGAAGAAGATTGATCTATTGTACCCTGAATTTGGTGAAGAAGTCAGGAATCTAAGACTTGGGCTTTGTACAGACGGGATGAATCCGTACGGGACATTGAGCAGCCAACATAGCACTTGGCCAATCATGCTTGTTATATACAATCTTCCTCTCTGGTTGTGTATGAAAAATAAGTATGTAATGCTGTCGTTGTTGATATCGGGCCCTAAACAACCTGGAAATGACATCGATGTTTATCTTGAACCTCTGATTGATGACTTAAAGAAACTCTGGGGTGAAGGTGTGATGACCTATGATGCTTCACGAAGAGAGACATTTCGTTTGCATGCTATGTTGTTTTGCACTATTAATGACTTTCTAGCATATGGGAATTTGTCTGGATATAGTGTCAAAGGAGCTAAAGTGTGTCCTATATGTGAAGAGAACATTGATTCAACAAGACTAAAACATGGCGGTAAGACTGTATATCTCGGTCATCGAAAGTTTGTTCCAAAATTCCATCCGTATCGTAGGAAGCGCAAAACATTCAATGGATTGAATGAGGAACGGAGTGCACCTAAACCTATACTAGGGGAGGTTGTTTATGAAAGAGTAAAAGACTTTGTCAATGAATTTGGTAAGAGATCACAATGTACTATGGCCACACGGAGTGACAAATCTTTATTCAAGAAGAAGTCAATATTTTGGGATCTTCCTTATTGGAGTTCTTTGACAGTCAGGCATTGTATCGATGTCATGCACGTTGAGAAAAATGTCTGTGATAGTGTCATTGGTACTTTTTTGAATATACCAGGTAAGACTAAAGATGGGATAAAATCCAGACTGGACCTACGTGAAATGGGAATAAGGTCAGAATTAACAGAATTTTGTGAAATGGGAAATCAGAGAACATACTTACCTCCCGCTTGTTACACATTGTCTAGAAAGGAGAAGAAAGCTTTTTGTGAATGTTTGGTAAATGTTAAGGTGCCACAGGGTTACTCATCCAACATCCGTAGATTGGTATCAATGAAAGATCTGAAGTTGATAGGTCTTAAATCTCATGATTGTCACACTCTAATGCAACAAATATTGCCTGTGGCAATTAGATCTATATTGCCGAAGCATGTAAGGTTTGCAATCACCAGACTTTGTTTCTTTTTCAACAGTATGTGCAGCAAAGTTATTGACCCTGATACTCTCAATAAATTGCAAAAAGAAGTGGTTGTTACCCTATGTCAGCTTGAGATGTATTTTCCTCCGTCATTCTTTGATATCATGGTACATCTTGTTGTCCAATTGACTAGGGAAGTGAAAATGTTGGGACCAATTTTCTTGCATTGAATGTATCCCTTTGAACGATACATGAGCAATTTTAAAAGTGATGTTCGAAATCGTTATCGGCCTGAAGGGAGTATTATCGAGGGTTATGTGGCGAGAGAGGTTATGGATTTTTGCAATGACTTTTCTCAGTGGTAATGACACTCCTGATAATGACAAGAATATTGACGAGCAATTTGGCAAAGGAATTTTGGGATCACGTGTGAAAGTAATCAGCCGTGAGCAGTTGGAACAAGGTCACTTGTATATTTTACACAACATGGACGAAGTGAACGTTTATATCGAGGAACATACCAATTTCATCAAGAGACAATATCCTTGAGCCAATACAATGTGGCTTGCTAGAGGGCATAACAAGACATTTATTAAGTGGTTTGAAAATAAAATCTTACATCAACTATCTCAAACACCAGATGATATTACTGAAACTATCAAATGCCTCGCCTTTAAACCAAAATTGACTGTTATGTCTTATGAAGGGTATGCCATTAATGGATTCACATATTACATAAAGTGCCAAGATGATAAGAGTGTCGTCCAAAACAGTGGGGTCACCCTTCAAGCATCGACTATGTTTTTTGCAAGTGCAAAGGATAAAAGTCCATGTGAAGCTAAAATGTCATATTACGGTGTCATTGAAGACATATGGGAGTTTGACTACATAGATTTCAGAATTCCTCTCTTCAAATTTAATTAGGTTGATAACACCAAAGGAGTCATTGTGGATGAATTGGGTTTCACTTTAATGAACTTTGAAAAGATTGGCGAGAAGGATGAACCATTCATATTGGCATCACATGCGAAAAAAGTATTTTATATTGATGATCCTACAAATGATAAATGGTCGGTTGTTCTTCATGGTAAAAGACAGTTCATTGAAGATCCTATAGATGAAGAACAGTACTATGATAAGTATGATGACTCCAGTCCATTCTCAGTTGGGTTGCCAACACCAACAAATATTGAAGCTAATGATGACTTGTATGTGCGCGGAGATCACAATGAAGGATTGTTAATTGATAAAAAATCACAATATTAGAGGCATGTTTATACAATGTTTTTTTATATGTTTTACAATGTGAATTACTTTACAATGTGAATGTGAACTTTACAATGTGAATTACTTTATAATGTGAACTTTACAATGTGAATGTGAACTTTACAATGTGAATTTTACAATGTGAATTACTTTACAATGTGAATGTGAACTTTACAATGTGAGCTTTACAATTTAATTACTTTACAATGTGAACTTTACAATGTGAATGTGAATTTTTAGATGGCTGAGCATTCTCCTGATGACCGTGCTGATGATTACCGTGAGGGTGAGGACATCAATGCGCCACCTCACAATGTAAGTTTTAAAAATATATCATATATTTATATCTATATGTCCATTTATAATTATATCTTGTAAATGTATTTATTTTGTCAAATTTTAGGTTGATGATGCACATGTACCATCTGAAGCACTTGAGGCACATGATCAGCAACACCAAAAAGTTGACAGGAGAAGGGGCATCACTATGATGAAGAAGTTAATAGCGCAAAAGGGCAATGGACCCAAACTTGTTGTGGATTTTGATGATGCAGGAAATGCATATGGTGTGAATCGCAATTCATTTGTTTCATATCTTGGGTATGTTACTCGTAGCCATTACGGTTGTAAGATAGATTCTTGGCATAAAGTTTCTAAGGAGAAGAAAGACGTAATATGGAAGGATTTATGTGTGAGTTATTATTAATTTGCAATTCTATTTTGTAGATTACTAATTTTTTGGATACTAGTTAATAGCAATTCTAATTTGCAGAGTATATTTGAATTGGATGAAAAGCTGCATCATAAATGCGTGATGCAACGCTGTGGGAGAGTCCTAAGGAACTATAGGACAAATCTCACCCGAGAATACATAAAAGAAGCTGACAAGAGGAAGAAGACAACCACTGAACAGTGGAACTTCCTGGACAAAGAAGAATGGGACGCGTTTGTTGCTTCAAGACAAACAGATGAATTCAAGGTATTAGGCGTCAGTCCCAATCTCATTAATATATGTTGTATTCACCTATTCAAGATTAATATTTACTGTTACTAACCAAATCATTAATGTGCATACTAATTAGGCCCTCAATGAGGCACAAAGATCAAGGCGTGCACTGAATGTGCATGACCACACAATGGGTCCAAAGGGGTATGCATACATTCTCCAAAGACTACAGTCTGAGGCTACTGCTCAGTCTGCTGCTACTCAGGAGTCCTCCACTATAGGTAGCACACCTCTGCCTCGCCATGATATCTGGATAGCTGGGAGGTAAAATAAGAAGGGAGAAATAAGGAAGCCCGCAACTACTGAGGCGGATGCAAAAATGGTAAAATACAACTCTTACAGTAATCGTTCGAATATTGATTAGTTGTGGTGTTTACTTAATTATAAATTTTTGTTTTGGCGATTAGCGGGAGTTGCATGAGCTGAAGAAACAAGGCAAGTTCATCCCTGAGGGCACAAGGGATGAACTGACAGTTGCTCTGGGTAACCCAGAGCATCCTGGACGTGTTAGGGCTGTAGGCGCTGGTGTGGGCATCAAAGTTTTTTTTGGGCCATCCCAGCGCAAACATGTCCCAAAAGTGAGACTTTCACAAGAAGAGGTAACATATTTTTTCCTTGTAGATGTTACTGTAAAAGAGAATTCAATAATTAGAATTTGACGTTTATTTTATCAATGTATAGGTAGATAAGCTATTTGATAGGAAACTCGAAGAAGCAATGAAAAAGTGGCAGGCATCTCAGACTGCCACTTACCAGACAGTACCTATCGTGTCTCCTACTACAGGATCTACTCCTACTGCAGAGGTTGGGAGTAATCATGTAGACCCACCACCTAGCAAATCCGCTGTAAGTATTTTTATGACATAGTAACTAGTTTTTTAATTCAAGATGATATGTTTTCAAGATGATATGTATATATGTATATAACATTCTTTACACAAAAATTTGTAGGGGTTGAAGCCATGCCGTCTAAAAGTTAATGAATATGTCGTTGCAGAGGCGTCGGCTTACCCATCCCTACCAGGGGAAATATTTCACGGGTCTCCATTACCAGCTGGTTGGATTCGTGTGAGCCCGGTACATATATTCCCCAAGTGGATGGATCTTCCATTGCCATATGTCCACCCAGATTGTGAAACGCTTGGTGAGGCAGAAGGCAGAGTGATATTGTGGCTAAAAGCGGATGTCATCTTTACTGAAATTGTATGGTAAATTTACATTACGTTAAATTGTTAGTGTGTGTATATGATGTCAGTTGATCTGAAATTATTATATATATATATACAGGTTAAAAAGAAGACACCCACAACATCTAGGCCTCCACTTCCACCTCCTACATTACATAGTTGGGTTCCACAGGACCTAACTGTCCCGTTAGGTCCTAACTGTAGGGGTATGGCAATATGGTTAGGCGAACATGATATAAACTGCCCTATAACTGTTTCTATAGATTCAGATGTTGCAGGTCAATCATACGAAAGCAAACTATTTATACAAGATATTTTGGAGTTGTTTCGATATGATTGGCTAAATACATCTGTGATAGAGTTATGGATAAGGTGAGATCTTCTTTATACATCCATATACCTTGTGTAGGATCTGGTGATCTAGTTTCTTATTTATTAATGCATGCGTAATTAATACATATTTTGCAGCTACTTAGACAAGATATGTGCAGATTTTGCATTCGAACATGTAGGATTTTTGATTCCATCTTTGATTAGTCTAGTAGCTAAAGACCCTCCGTCAGTTCAACAATACTGTTGCGAGGCTTTTTCAATTTTTGCTCAAAATAAGAAGACGATGATAATGGCTCCATTCAATGTAGAGTAAGTTTACTTTGCTTATTATAATTTGGACTTAAGAAAATTACATTTTTATTGTGGATTTTGAGTTATTAATTTTTAACTTTTTTACCTCTAGTGGTATGCATTGGGAGTTATTGGTTATTGTCCCCGAGATGTTCACTATCTATTATCTAGATCCTAAGGGGAGTAAATTGAATACAAAATATGGACACATAATGAAAATGGCATTATTCCGGTGAGAAATATTTCATTTTCATATCCGTTAACATATATTATTACATTACTATTTAATTATGCAATGTACTGTGTTACATTAACATGTAGGGGTTTTGATGAGTTCAAAAAGGCTGGAGGAAAGGTCCCCACGAAAAAGAACCAGCCAATAATTTGGAAGAACGTGAAAGTAAGTTTCCGACTGCAATATATGTATATATTATTTATGCGAACTGTGCTTAATTAGTTGTATTTTTTAATATTTTATATGTTTGAATTTATAGTGTGCCACACAAGACAACAGATGGGTATGTGGATACTACATGATGCGATTTATGCACATGATTATCAAATATGCCGCAATGGACATCGATTGTATTGCTGAGGTATTATATAGTCTCATTAGATAATATAAAATATATCAATCTTATTTATAGCTCATTAATTATATATATACATCATTCTCTTTACAGGTGTTTACAACTGACCACACTATAGGAAATTCCTTACCAGATGTACATGCTCCCTATACGACGGGAGAATTAAATGAAGTAAGAGAAGAATGGGCAACAACCATACAAGTAGTGGGGGATTTAAGATATAATTGGGATGTTGATAGCGAATAATGACTAAAGAACGATATTTTGTAAATAAATTTCTGAATTATAATATATGTGTGAATGTTTCTACATGTCTGGATGTTTCTACATGTGTCTGAGTGAAAATGAATGAAACTGTTGGTTGCTATATGAATGTTTCTATATGTGAATGTGAAAATGAATGGAACTACAGATTGCTAGCTACATGAACGTTTCTAAATATGTGAAAATCAAATAGAACTGTAGGTTGCATTGCTAAATGTGTGAATATCTTTGTTGTTAATTTTACAGATTTGTGGTCTGTTGTTGGCTGATATCAATGGATGTCGTAAAACCTGCAGTTCATAACTGAACTGCAGGTTTCTCATCCTGCGACCAGCCATACAGCAGGTCTGCAGACTGACAGCAAAAAAAAACAAAAAATAGGCGTCGGTTATTTGTATAAAACTGACGCCACATCGTTACAGTGTCGGTTTCTAATAGTAACTGACATATATTCCTTAACACCACAGCCGTGTTGGCCAGCACGGCCGTGTTGGTAATGCTATGATGTCAGTTTATTATATACTACCTGACGCCTATAGTGCCCAAGATGGCGCCCTTTCTGTGGCGTGAAGGTATATGGCATCAGTTTTTATCTAATAACCGACGTCTATGTACTTAACACCACGGCCGTGCTGGCCAGCATGGTTGTGGCAGCAGACCGGACACCACGACCGTGCTGGTCAGCACGGCCGTGGCAGCGGACTAGACACCACGGCCGTGCTGGCCAGCACGGCCATGTTGGGAGTGATATGACATCAGTTTTTATCTAATAACCGATGCTAATAGTGCCCAAGATGGCGCCCTTTCTGTGGCGCGAAGGTATATGGCGTCAGTTTTTTATCTAATAACTGACGCCTATAGTGCCATGCTGGCACATTTTTGGTGGCACGCGAAGGGTTGTGGCGTCAGTTTTTGAACCGACGTGTAACAGCTGGGCTTTTAACGTCGCCCACATAGGTGTCGCTTAGAAATCGACACTAAAGGCCTTAAATAACCGACACTAAAGGTCGTTTATGTACTAGTATTTGTAGGGGTTGAAGCAATGTCGTCTAAAAAGTCAAGAATATATCGTTGTAGAGGTCGAGGCTTACGCACCCCTTCCAGGAGAAATGTTTTATGGGACTCCAATACCAGATGGTGTGATTCGTGTGAGCCCGATACATGGACTACTCAATTGGAGGGATCTTCTATTGCCATATGTCCACCCAGATTTTGAAACGCTTGGTGAGGCAGAAGGCGGAGTGATATTGTGGTCCAACGTGGATTTCATCTATACTAATATTGTATGATAAATTTACATTACGTTAATTTGTTAGTGTGTATATATGAGTCAATTGATCTGAAATTATATATACAAGTCAAAAGGAAGACACCCGCTATATCTCGGCCTCCACCTCCACCTCCTCCTCCTGAAGTACCTAGTTGGCTTCCAAGGGACCAATACGCCTCATTAGGTCCTAATTGTAGGGGTATGACATTATGGATAGGCGAACATAACCCAAATTGTCCTATAAATGTTTCTATTCCGGAGGATGTTGTAGGTGAATCATACGATAACAATCTATTTATACAAGATATTTTGGAGTTGTTTCATTATGATTGGTTGAATACATCTATGATAGACCTATGGATATGGTGAGATCTTGTTTATACATCCATATACCTTGTTTTATATACGACAATCTGGTTTCTTATATATTAATGTATACGTAATACATATTTTGCAGCCACTTACACACGATCTATAAAGATTTTTCATTTTCCCATGTGGGATTTCTAGTTCCATCTTTGATCAGTCTTGTAGATAAAGACCCTTCATCAGTTACCTCATACTACTCTGCTGCTTTTAAATATTTTGGTAAAAAAAAGAAGACATTGATAATAGCTCCATTCAATGTTGAGTAAGTTTGCTTTGCTTATAATTTGGACTTAAGAAAATTATATTTTTATTATGGATTTTGAATTATAAATTTTTAACTTTATTACCTCTAGTGGTAAGCATTGGGAGTTACTGGTTATTGTCCCCAAGACGTTCACTATTTATTATCTAGATCCTGCGGGGAAGAAATTAAACACATTATATGGACACCCAATGAAAAGGTCATTATTCACGTGAGAAATATTTCATATTTTTATATTCGTTAACATTTGTTATTACATTACTATTTAATTATACAATTTAATGTGTTACATTAACATGTAGGGCTTTAAGAGAGTTCAAAAAAGCTGGAGGAAACATCTCCAACATCTCCAAAAAAAGAAACAATTACTAAATTGGGAGAATGTGAAAGTAATTTCCCGACTCCAATGTATATATTATTTATGTGAACTGTGCTTGTTTGTATTTTTGAATATTTTGTATGTTTCAGTTTATAGTGTGCTAAACAAGACAACGACTAGGCATGCACATACTATGTGATGCGATATATGGACCTAATTATAAAAAATATTGCAATGGAAATTGATATCATACAACATGTATTATATATAGTCTCATTAGATAATATAAAATATATCAATCTTATTATATATTATTAATTATATATATATACGCCATTCTCTTTGCAGGTGTTTAAAACCAGTGATTTTACTACAGGTGAAAAGTTATTAGATGTACATACTCCCTATACGATGGAAGAATTAGATGATGTAAGAGAACAATGGGCAAAAACCTTACAAGTAGTATGACTTTTTTATTATGATTGTGATACTGATGATGATAATAATAAAGAATGATATTTCTAAACTTTGTTCTCATAATTATTTTTGTATTTGATGACATGTGAATGATTTTTTTTAATTGTCATATGTGTGAATGTGAAGATGATCAATAAATGAATGTTTCTACATGTGTCTGAATGTGATAAGAGATGAAATGAATGGAACTGCATGTTACTAAATGTGTGTGAAAATGGAGGAAATTTGAAATGAAACTACTGGTTTCTACATGTGTGTGATGAAAAATAATATGAATTAAATGTGCTTATACATGTGTGTGAATCTTAAATTGTTGTCCATCTTGTTAATTTTGCAGGTATGTGGTATGTTGTTGGCTGATATCAATGGAGGTTGTAAACCTACAGTTCAAAACTGAATTGTAGGTTCTGCATTCGGCTGACCAGCCATACAACAAGCTTGCAAGCTGATAAGAAAAAAAATCAGAACATAGACGTCGATTATTAGTATAAAACCGACAATAAATACATACAACGTCGATTATTAGCAAAAAATCGACGTCTATATGGTGTCAGTTATTAGTATAAAACCGACGTCTTTATCTGGATATAGTGTCAGTTATATATACAAATTGACGCCGATGGTGCCCTTGCTGGCACATTTTATTGGTGGCGGGAAGGGTTGACGTCGGTTTTTGTGAAACGTTGACATCTTTGACCTGGATATAATGTTGGTTTTATTAAATAACCGACGCATATAGTGCCTTTTCTGGCGCATTTTTTGTGGCGGGAAGGGTTATGGCGTCAATGTTAAAATTGACGTTGAAGGTTTTGACTTTTAGCGGCGCTCACTTGGGTGTCTCTTTGAAACCGACGTCAAAGGCCTTAAATAATTGACACTAAAGGTCAGTTCTGTATTAGTATATAAGTTATTTGAATGTCATTTTTTCACAAGATGAAAAAGTACAATTTTATTTTAGTTTAAAACTCAACCTGATAACTATTTATACTTCATGCAAATATCATTTTTAGTTAAAAATGCTGAGATTTTTATCACAAAAAATGTAAACCATCAAAAGTGCAAGAAATACTAATTAGCATGTGTGTATCATGCAATATTAACCAGTTTTATTTGGTTTGGATTTCTATTGACATCAAAGAAAGAATGAATGTTTGTCAAAATAATCAATAGACAGTATCATTTTTTCTTCGTTTATGAAGAGTTTGTACATATAGTATCATTTGAAAGTTTGAGATATATGTAAAATTGTACACATGTACGGTTTATTTATTTCGTTATAATGACTACATGTCACATGGTCATCTAAACATCTTTCATCAAAGCATTACATAGCAATAGCATAATAAATTTTTAGAAAAAATTTGAGATTGCATTTTAAATTTGAAAGTTGATAAGAATTTAAGAAATATATAAATGTTGAGTTTTACATAAATCAATAATTTATAAATTCATAGTTTCTTATTTAACTTAAGTGATGCTTTAATATAAATGGATCAGGTGTAATGTGACACGTGCATGTGTACGTGTGTGTTCACTAATATAACTACACTCAAATATGTTAACTCTGCCGGACCGACCCATTGTTTAGGTGATGCACTCTTTGCATCTAATCGGAGTATACAAACACATTATGCTTTTTGTGCCAAACCAATCATAAGCTGTCAAACACTATCATATCACACAAATAGGAGACAAATTGACCGAAAGATGCAATTGTACTATACAAATTTAACACAATTGTTAATCACGTTGCACAAATGTTGGAACATCGAATTGAACTGTTACATAGTTTTGATTTTATATATAACACAAAATTGGTGGTAACGACTACAAACTATAGAAATGGTGCCAGTCATTGTACAAATTGATGAAAAAAATGTTAGAATCCTTCAGCCTCCTTGTCGTCGCCCTGACAAAGAAGAGGAAGCCGAACACCAAACAAAGAAGAGGAAGTCGAACACCACCTATGTTGGTAGCAGGGGCGGAACCAACAATTGAAGGCTGGGGGGCGACTTCTACTCATTAATTCAAATCATAGTATGACGAGTATTGAAACATTACATGAGTCTTATGAGAGATGGAAGTGATTTTTTATAGTTGGTTTTTTTCTTTGAAATGACTTTAGCACACAGTCAACAAACGTAAGAATCTTTCAATAAAATATTGAGTTCGGTGTTAATAGATATAAATGTTTTCTATAATTCTATCAAAGTAGTAGATAAAAAATTCATATTAACGGCATGAACTACTCTAAACCTAATGAATGTTAATTTCTGACAAGGTTGCAAAATTCAATGACTTGTGTTGTCTAGCATGCCTCCCCTTGTTGTGAATATGTCTTTAAAAGTTGTTACGTTCCATCAAGAAAGTATAAGGAGTATTAATGTACAATTCCGATTAATTATAAGGAACTTTCTAGTCTAAGAATTGATACTATTGCCTACAAAAATTAATGGATTTGGAGAAAACCAAACGATCATTACTTTCATTAACTTGATTGTTGACTGCAGGAGAAAATTTAATGACAGCAGGAGAAAACTAAACTATCAATTTTATATTGGGCATCGAGAAAGATAATGGCCCCCTGTTCTGCCGCCACTGGTTGGGAGGATCACCATGTCGGGAAGTAAGCGTTGAAGGCAGTTCTGGTCGTGGAAAGCCCTGTTCGATTATATGTGTTGCCATCCAGAGAGGCAATGGAGGGGAATCAAACCGTCGGTGAACGCCAACTAGTTACGAGATGAAGCTCAAAATAGTAACATCATTGCTGGAAATAGGGGACTGTTCTTCAACCTGGAGTTTTGTATCCCCGATGACCAAGAAAACAAGAAATCATGGTTGGGTATTGGGAGGCTTGGAGGATGCCGTCTGACGAGTCAGTTGCAGGTGGGCTGTCGTCCTCACGTGATGACACTGGCACCAACGCTTGGGTGGATTCAGGGACCTAGCAGACATGTAGGATCGCACATAGTTGTCGGCCTCCCTGAACACGTGCAGCAGGTCCTTGACCTTGAGTGGGCTTGTGGGCATTCATGCATGAAGACTCCGGCAAATCGACACTCTGATTCCTCCTATTTCATCTTCACGTTGGTTCCTCCTATATACCGGATTCGATTGGCCTCAAGCTACAAAATTCAAAGCATAGAGACAAAGATCTTTCCTCGGTGATGACATTAAGGTTGGTTCTGCAAAAAAGAGGTTCTGGAACGCATCAATACAGAGTAAACAGGATTGCGGCCGCCGTGTTCATCCTCCTTAGATGGTGAGAGTAAGGATCAGGCCACTGTTCCCGTGTGTCTACCAATCGCAAGCCTACAAAACCTGAGTACATGAGATATACGGCTAATTTGGTTGGGTGTAGTCGGTATAGTTTAATAAGTTCACAATACAAAAATATACATCAACCCACCACACCCTCCCACCCAATAAATTCTTATATTTGCAGGTTAGATCCGGTAAGATAGGGCCGGGTAGGATAAGATAGGATAAGATTTGTCTGCCATGTCTAGTTGTATACATGTTTCTGGAAGAATGAAAATATTGTAGCTGCGGCGGAGGTCAAAGGTGCCGATCGGATGCACGGCGACGTTAAATACCTGACTCGCTCTGTTTATGCAACCTGACCGATCACTGATGGTATGAATGAGTAGAATATGGTAATGGTAAAATCCGATCCATTCTCATCCATCCCAAAATCCGCTGTCCGTTCTTTCTCGTTCGGGAGGCCTCTCGTCTAGTGTCAATTAGCCACGCCAGGCCCCGAGAGGACATATAACGTTATACCAAACACATAATTAATTAATTTATTTGCATAGAATAAATTAATATATCTGCATTTTCTATTTTTTGTTTGGGAGGCCTCCCAAGAGTACATATAAAGTTATACCAAGCATTTAATTGATTAAATTGTCTGCATAAAATTAAGGTTAAAAAATCAAAATGGTATTTGTAGGCATTTTAATTACCAAAATGGCATGTTTCAAAATTTAATCCCAAAATGACACGATTATGAGAAAATACGTTCCCAAAGAGGATGTATTGCTCCTAGTGGGGCCAATATGTCCCCTCGGGAAACATATTGCTACTTTTAAAAAGCAATATGTTCCTAGTAGGGACGCATTGCCTCCAGTAGAGCAATGTGTCCCCAATGAGGACGTATTGCTTTTTAATTTCTTTTAATTTTTTTATTATGATACCATGTAATATATATATATATATATATATATATATATATATATATATATATATCAATGTTAAATTGTTAAATGAACATAATCTACATTAACTTATATATAATTAACCGTATATTTTAAATAATACCTTAACATAATAAAATAATAACAGAATACTATATTTCATTGATACATAATATTTATAAATGCAGATAGAAGTATTTAAAATTAATGGATACAATACTAAAATTATATAATAACGTTTAAAATTTATAGAAATAATATATATATATATATATATATATATATATTTATTTATTTATTTACCACCCTCCCGGGCATTCGGCCTCCGCCACGGGCATGGGAGGGGAGGAATATTTCTCTCTTAATATTTGTAAAGCTAGAAAAAGAAAAAGAAAACTAATATAGCAACATATTACCACATGATTGATATGCATTATATATATATATATATATATATATATATATATATATATAGAGAGAGAGAGAGAGAGAGAGAGAGTTGTGCTAGTGTACACTCGAGTGTACCGGAGGCACTGTACACCTCACTCGCTTTTAAAGATGCAATGACTTTTTGAAAAATCTAAACCGTTGATCTTCTTAAATATCTTAAGAACATACAATATACTAAATTTCAGCTCCTTTGGATACTTTTAGGTCATGCATCTAAAAGAGACAAAAATCATACATTTCAAATTAGTTTTGTGCGTCGATTTTGTTGTCTTTGTATGAGTGACTTACACTCATTCAAATGAGCTCAAATTTTGTATGTAGTCAATTATTATTGTAACCATGAAGATCAATAGATTAGATTTTGAAAAATATGGTCTAGATAGGCAAACACCATTGGGGTGTACAACGTGATCTGTACACTCGAGTGTATTCTAGCCTGACTATATATATATATATATATATATATATTAAAGCCGCAATATATAATATTAAAAAATATAAATATGTCAATTATGCAAAGTAAAATATACTAGAACAACAACAATGAACAATCAAATTAAAATATATGATACATACGATTCTATATTAAATAAAAAATAATAATATATTTGATTTTTTCATATTATATTTGTCTTTAAACTGGATAAAAGTTATAAATATCATTATGTTAGAATAATTTATGTTAATATATTATTTTTTAAACATGATAAAAAGCATGTTCCATAATATATTATGATTTTTTATGTGTTGCATTTATGCTCATATGTATCATATATTTTATTTTAATTATCTATTGTTATTGTTCGTGTATATTTACATTATATAGTTGGCACGTTTATATTTTTTTGATATTATGTATATATATATATATATATATATATATATATATATATATATATATATATATATATAGTCAAGCTTGTGTACACTCGAGTGTACCGGAGGCACCGTACACCTCAGTCATTTTCAAAGATGCAATATTTTTTTGAAAAATCTAAATTGTTGATATTTTTAAATATCTTAAGAACATACTATAAAATAAATTTCAGCTCATTTGGACACTTATAGGTCGTGCATCTTAAGGAGGCAAAAATCACGTATTTCAAATTAGTTTTGTGTGTCAATGTTGTTGTCCTTAGATGAGTGACTTACACTCATCCAAATGAGCTCAAATTTTGCATGTGGGCTATTATTATTTTAACCATGAAGATCAATGGATTAGATTTTGAAAAAACATAGTCTAGATAGGAAAACATCATTGGGGTGTACAGCGTGATCTGTACACTGGAGTGTATTCTAGCCTGACTCTCTCTCTCTCTCTCTCTCTCTCTCTATATATATATATATATATATATATATATATATATATATATATATATATATATATATATAGGGTATATCTTCGCTACCCATGTGGGTAACTAAGATTCACTACCCGTGTATCAGTTTTGTAATGGGAAGGTATACATTTGTAATGAGACATTCCAAATTTGTAATGAGACGACCAAAATTGTAATACAAATACTCATTTTGTATTACAACGCTGTTACAGTAATAAATACGCTGTAATACAAAACGAGTTTTTGTATTATAATTTCGGGTGTCTCATTACAAATTTGGTAGTCTCATTACATATATGTGTCATCCCATTATAAAATTGATGCACGGGTAGCGAAGATATACCCATATATATATATATATATATATATATATATATATATATATATATATATATATGTGTGTGTGTGTGTGTGTGTGTGTGTGTGTGTGTGTGTGTGTGTGTCTGTGTGTGTGTATTTTATGTGCACCAGCGTGCCATATATACAACTATATTAATTTTTATTTTAGTGTTTTCCTACTTTTATTGCTATATTAATGTTGTTTTCTAAGTTTATAAATATATATATATATATATATGCTTTATTTCTATAAGTTTAAAATTTATTACGTAATTTTAGTATTGTATTTATTAATTTTAAATACTTTTATCTACATTTATAAATATAATCTATTAATAAAATATAATATTCTGTTATTATTTATCATCTTAAATATATGGATGCATATTATGTTCATTTATCAATTTCACATATATATGTATACATAACATACATGGTATCATAATTAAAAAAGTATAAAAAAATTAAAAAAAAAGTAATATGTCCCCAATTTAAAGTAGCAATATGTTTCCCGAGAAGACATATTGGCCCCACTATAAGCAATATGTCATCTTTAAGGACGTGTTGCCTCAGAAACATGCCATTTTAGGAATCAAGTTCTGAATCGTGTCATTTTGGTAATTAAAATGTCCAACATGTCATTTTATTTTTTTTACCTAGAATTAAATATGTCTACATTTTCTATTTTAAAAATCATTGGTGGGGATTATAAATCCCAACTAGGGTCTTTAAGAAGTGATGAGGCGATGGTTTTGCAAGGTGCAGACTATACAGGCGATGGTTTTATACTCGCCGTGGATGAACTGCTTTTTTAATATTGTCAAACACATTCGGTTATCCAACCAAATGGATGGCTTTGAAAGTAAGGCCTCATTTGGCTGTAATCATATTAGTTCTTAGACTATCAAGCATGCCTAACTATGAAGGCGGAGTGTGCACGTTGCTGCCTAAACATGTCACACAATGAGAGCAACATGTGACTTTTGAGCCATTCTTTTTCAAGCATAACGATGGAAATGTATTCAAGTTAGCAAACTTCAAAATAGTTTTTTTTTTAATAACCGTCTTACCAAACGATCACAAACCAGTCATGTCTCTCTTTTCTATGCTCTCTCACTCTTTGCTTGTGTCAGTGTAGGTTAGCTCTGTGAAGTGTCAACTGACATGAAGTAAACTAAGAGGTCGAGGTCCAAACTATACACACCCTTGATTGTAGGAGGTATAAGCGCCAAGAAATTGTCGTGTTTTCGAGCCATTGGATTGTGGGTTCGATTCACTGGACGAGGCTTGCTGTTCCATGCATTTCCAGGAGTGACCCGGTGATAAAGCTCCTAAAGTGATACTTTGTTATTTCACTACTTCACTATGTTATAAACGCCATTTGGATGAGAAGTACTCTCTGCCACACGTAAAAAAAAATGTATACAAAATGGATACATGTGCTAAAATGGAGTATGTTGAAGATAGAATTGTGAGCACACGAGCCCTGAAGGAAGAAGCATGCAGGGAGCATGTCAGTTAGTTAGGCTCAACACTGAAACATCTATCACTATGGTGTGACTATTGGGATTCGCGCGGAAGCCCTCCAAAGTAAAAAAAAAAATACCACACGAGATACAGTCCCAGCTTGCACGATAAAAGCGACAACAGTCTCCCAGTCGACAAACCAAACCGAAAAACAAACAACTAATGAGAGACTGAGTTGACGAAGAAGACCACAAAATTCTATTAAGCAACTCCACAAAGATTACAAGGATTGTCGCTCTCCCATAATCATGTGCCTACAATAGAATTATGTACCCCACTCTCGCTCTCTTCCTTCTTGGCTATCTGTATGCCTTCTCCTATATTAGCACACACAATCTTTGGCGTTATTCGGCACATCGATAACCCATGGTGTCTACCTCTATTTATAGGTACAGGGCATCCCCCTGTAAGGAAGTAAGAGAGTTACGTCTATTCTATAAGGACTAGGAGAACGATAATAGAATAGGAGAATGAAATAATGCATGGACTTCACGTTGGACATTACTTTTCATTTCCTAATATTATTGGACTTAATTTTAATCTAATTAGGATAAGAACCAAATCCTAACAATCTCCACCTTAGATCTGTCTGTTGATGTATATGCTCCTTTGACTGAGCAGTACACTCAGCCTGTAGTCTTTGGCGAACGCCTGGATAGCCCTTGGACCCATTGTGTGGTCATGCACATTCAGTGCACGCCTTGCTCTTTGCGCCTCACTGATAGCCTAGTTAGTATGCACATTGATTTGGTTAGTAACACTAAAGGTTAATCTTGAATAGGTGAATACAACATATATTAATTAAATAGGGAGTAACACCTAATACCTTGAATTCATCAGTGTTTCTTGAAGCAACAAACGCGTCCCATTCTTCTGGGTCCAGGAAGTTCCAATGTTCATTGGCTGACTTCTTCCTCTTCTCACCATCTTTTATGTATTCTCGGGTGAGATTTTTCCTATAGTTCCTTAGGACCCTCCCACAGCGTTGCATCACGCATTTACGATGCAGCTTTTCATCCAACACAAATATACTCTGCAAAATAGAATAGATATTAACTAGTATCCAAAAAATTAGTAATCTACAAAATAGAATTGCAAATAATAATAACTCACACATAAATCTTTCCATATTAAGTCTTTCTTCCCCTTAGGAACTTTATGCCAAGAATCTATCTTACAACCATAATGGCTACGAGTAACATACCCAAGATATGAAACAAACGAATTGCGGTTCACTCCAATTGCATTTCCTGCATTATCAAAATCCACAACCAGTTTGGGTCAATTGCCCCTTAGCACTGTTAACTTCTTCATCATAGTGATGCCCCTTCTCTTGTCAACTTTTTGGTACTGCTCATCAAGTGCCTCAAGTGCTTCAGAGGGTACATGTGCATCATCAACCTAAAATTTGACAAAATAAACATACTTACAGGATATAACTATAAATGGACATATAGATAGAAATATATGATATATTTTTAAAACTTACATTGTGAGGTGGCACATTGGTATCCTCACCATGCTCATCATGAACATCATGGTCATCATGCCCATGCTCAGCCATCTGAAAATTTCATTAAAAAATCAAACATTTAGCATTTAACATAACTAAAAGATAATGAAACATTGTATAGTTTACATATACAAATGAAACATTGAAAAATGAAACATATAAAAAAATATAAACATGCATGCCTCTAATATTGCGATCGTTTATCAATTAACAATCCTTCATTGTGATCTCCGCGCACATACAAGTCATCATTAGCTTCAATATTTTGTGGTATTGGCAACCCAACTGAGAATGGACTGGAGTCATCATACTTATCATAGTACTCTTCTTCATCTATAGGATCTTCAATGAACTGTCTTTTACCATGAAGAACAACCGACCATTTATCATTTGTAGGATCATTGATATAAAATACTTGTTTCGCCTGTGATGCCAATATGAATGGTTCACCCTTCTCGCCAATCTTTTCAAAGTTCACTAAAGTGAAACTCAATTCATCCACTATAACTCCTTTGGTGTTATCAACTCAATTACATTTGAAGAGCGGAATTCTGAAATCTATGTAGTCAAACTCCCATATGTCTTCAATGACACCGTAATATGACATTTTAGCTTCACGTGGACTCTTATCCTTTGCACTTACAAAAAACATAGTCAATTCTTGAAGGGTGACCCACTATTTTGGATGACACTCTTATCATCTTGGCGCTTTGTGTAATATGTGAATCCATTAATGTCATACCCTTCATAAGATATAACATTCAATTTTGGTTTAAAGGTGAAGCATTTGATAGTTTCAGTAATATCATCTGGTGCTTGAGATAGTTGATGTAAGAGTTTATCTTCAAACCACTTAATAAATGTCTTGTTATGCAATCTAGAAAACCACATTGAATTGGCTCGAGGATATTATCTCTTGATGAAATTGGTATGTTCCTCGATATAAACACTCACTTCGTCCATGTTGTGTAAAATATGAAAGTGACCTTGTTCCAACTACTCACGGTTGATTACTTTCACCCGTGATCCCAAAATTCCTTGCCAAATTGCTCCTTAATATTCTTCTCATTACCAGGAGTGTCATTACCACTCAGAAAGTCATTGCAAAAATCCATAACCTCTCTCGCCACATAACCCTCAATAATATTCCCTTCAGGCCGATAACGGTTTCAAACATCACTTTTAAAAACGCTCATGTATCGTTCAAAGGGATACATCCAATGAAAGAAAACTGGTCCCAACATTTTCACTTCCCTAGTCAAGTGGACAACAAGATGTACCATGATATCAAAGAACAAAGGAGGGAAATACATATCAAGCTAACATAGGGTAACAACCACTTCTCTTTGCAAAGTATTGAGAGTATCAGGGTCAATAACTTTGCTGCACAGACTGTTGACAAAGAAACAAAGTCTGGTGATTGCAAACCTTACATGCTTCAGCAATATAGATCGAATTGCCACGGGCAATATTTATTGCATTAGAGTGTGACAATCATGAGATTTAAGACCTATCAACTTCAGATCTTTCATTGATACCAATCTACGGATGTTGGATGAGTAACCTTGTGGCACCTTAGCATTTACCAAGCATTCACAAAAAGCTTTCTTCTCCTTTCTAGACAACGTGTAACAAGCAGGAGGTAAGTATGTTATCCAATTTCCCATTTCATGTAATTCTGTTAATTCTGACATTATTCCCATTTCACGTAGGTCCAGTCTGGATTTTATCCCATCTTTAGTCGTACCTGGTATATTCAACAGAGTACCAATGACGCTATCATAGACATTTTTCTCAACGTGCATGGCGTCGATACAATGCCTGACTGTCAAAGAACTCCAACAGAGAAGATCCCAAAATATTTACTTCTTCTTGAATAAAGATTTTGTCACTCTGTGTGGCCATAGTACATTATGATCTCTTACTAAATTCATTGACAAAGTCTTTTACTCTTTCATAAACAACCTCCCCTGGTATAGGTTTAGGTGCACTCTGTTCCTCATTCCATCCATTGAATGCTTTGCGCTTCCTACGATACATATGGAATTTTGGAAGAAACCTTCGATGATTAAGATATGCAGTCTTTCCAACATGTTTTAGTCTTGTTGAATCAGTGTTCTCTTCACATATAGGGCACACTTTATATCCTTTGACACTATATCCAGACAAATTCCCATATGCTGGAAAGTCATTAATAGTGCTAAACAACATAGCGTGCAAACAAAATGTCTCTCTTCGTGAAGCATCATAGGTCATCAGACCTTCACCCTAGAGTTTCTTTAAGTCATCAATCAGAGGTTCAAGATAAACATTGATATCATTTCCAGGTTGTTTCGGGCCCAATATCAACAACGACAACATAACATACTTATTTTTCATACACAGCCATGGAGGAAGATTGTATATAACAAGCATGACTGGCCAAATGCTATGTTGGCTGCTCAATGTCCCGTACGGATTCATCCCATATGTATAAAGCCCAAGTCTTAGATTCCTAACTTCTTCACCAAATTTAGGGTACAATAGATCAATCTTCTTTCACTGTGGGGAATCAGACGCATGTCGTAGGATCCCATTATTATTTTTCTTAACATCTGCATGCCACCTCAAATTCTTCGCATCTATCAGATTGGCAAAAAAGTGTTGAAACTGTGATATTATAGGTAGATACCACATCACCTTGGCAGGAGAACCAGTTTTAGACTCCTCCGAAGTCGTCAATTTATATCGTGACACACCATATTTTGGACAATCTTTCAAATCCACATAGTCCTTTTGAAATAATACATAATCATTCGGGCATGTGTGTATCTTGTTGGCCTCCATTCCCATTGGGCACAACAATTTCTTTACCTAGTATGTTGAGATTGGCAGCTCGTTTCCTTCAGGAAGTATTTCTTTCAATAAAGACAACAATGACGTGAAGCTTTTGTCGCTCCATCTATTGTTAGCTTTCAGCTTATACAATCTCAACACAGTGCTAAGCTTCATAAACTTAGTACAACCTGTGTATAACAGTATCTCAGCATCATGCACAATGTTTCTAAACATGGGAGGTGGATCGGTTTTGGTGTGCTCTATCCCACAACTATCCAGCATCGCATCAACGATGTCTACTAGACTGGTTTGTTCACATCTACGTCATCATAGGCAATAACTTCTTCCACACAAGCATTGCTATCGACATCCACTGGTTTCAGGTTTGAAATCTCTCCATGCCAGTGCCATTCTATATAGCCTTGTACAATCCCATTGCACATGACATGACTTTTGATTTCGTCACCAGTGTTGACTTTCAAGTTGTTACCGCAATGCCTACATGGACAGTATAACCTATCTCCATGTTGTTTCCTATGTTCCTCGACAAATCTAATAAACTGATCAAGACCAGAAATAAACTCTGGGGTGCAGTGATTGCGAATGGACATCCATGATCTATCCATTCTATGATCACAGAGAAAACAAGTATATATTACAACAAGATTAGGGTCTAGGGTTAACATATTAGAGTTTAAGCATGGTTAAAACTTTAGGGTTTAAGGTCTTATATATAATTAATGGTTAAAACATCCTAAGTGAGATTAGGTGTAACATCCCTGACCTGGGTTATGCCTTAACCCTATATGTTTTTCTTAATAAAGTTAATTATATGCCTGCTCTTATCTCTTGAAAAGTAATTAAGGCTCAAGAGGAACTTATGTTTCAATTTTAGTTCTTTTTGAATAATGTTGAAACAATGTTTTTCCTATTTTAGACTAAAGTGCAAATTACCCCAAGTTGAGGGGTTAACTAGCAAATATTTCATGATAAATGTTCCTCGGATGTTGAAGCATCATAAGAATGAAAATTATGCAGAGGTATGGCTTCCACAAGCCAGAGTACCAAGAAAGAACTTGTTGAGCAATGTTGTGCATTAAAACCTAGTTTTGGTGTAATGTGCAATGTACCCAAAACCTAGGGTTCAATATGCAAAATACCACCTCTAGAGAGTCCCTAATGTTTCTTGGAATCATGTAGAGAAAAGAAAATGAGAGGGGCATCTCATTTGAATCACTTTGGAGGAGAGAGAATCTTGATATTAAAATAATCAAGATTTAAGCATAATTGAAACCCTAATTCAATTTAATGCAAAAATAAATATATTAATTGAATTACCCTTCAACCAAAAATATGATGGTTTAAATTACATAAGTATGGACTTACTTGTGCCTTGCAAAGGCAACGAAATATCTAAAGTGAGTGGAGAGCCCACTCACATTAGTAAAAGGAAAAGTAATATCCACTAATTTTGGGTATTATTATTATAATGGTTAAGGTGCTTAATTTGCTTTCTTTTAATTCATGGATAAAGAAGAGGAATTCGAAGGTGGGTATGATGGCTTCGCATGCAAGGAAGTGAGGGGGGATAAGTGGCACCAATTTAGGGAATTTAAAGATTATTATATCACTTTCTCTCTCATTGAAATTCTCTTATAAACATCTCATTTCCAACACAAATGAAAGGCTTTTTCGACCCTTCTTTCTTTCCTTGCTTTGGATGAACACAAGGGAGCTTAGGATCAACAGTAGGACGTTCCCCAACCTGTAGGTAAGCTCCATAGTCATCTTCAACCTTGATTTCATGGTGAAAATCGAAATTCAATGCTTATTTTCTTCTTTTCTTCACTCAATCTTCAACCTTAGCCAATCTTTTCACTCAAAGACTTGAGGACGAGCCTTGGAAAGTTGAGGAAGCTTCATTCACCATTAAGAACGTGAAGCTTGAAGCTTGGATTTAATTTTTAAGGCAGGTTATATAACTTGAACCCTTAAACATTGTTATTGATTTCATTCCTTTATCATATGTTGATTCCTTCTTTACATTCAGATTTCCTTTTGATAGGTTGTTGAATTCACCACAAGAATCACAATGGATTTCGAAGGTTTCAAGCTTGAAGATGATGATGTCATCTTAAGCACACACCTCAACATAGAACATGTGCAAACAGTTTTGCTTTTTGGTGATCAAACGGTCTCAAGACCGTTTGACACCAAACGGTCTCAAGACCGTTTGAGGTCAAGAGGACTCAAACCATTTGAAGGTCAAATTCTGATGTGGTTGGATGATAATCCAATGGTTCCAATTAATTGAATTTCAAAAGGTTCCATGTATGTATGATCCACCAATTCAAAACCTAATCGATTGAATTGATTGAAACCCTAGTTGAGGGAATCGATGTTAAGGTTTATTGACCCAAACGGTCTCAAGACCGTTTGAGATCAAATGATCTCAATACCATTTGGAGGTCAATGGTTGATTGAGGTGGATGGTTGGAGATCCAAGGGCTACAATCTGATGTACTTTCAATAGTTCAATTGATGGATGGTTCAATGAGTACAAATCCTAAATCGATTTGATGTTGGAAACCTTAATTGGTCCAATCGGTTTTGAGGTGGTTTGGACCAAATGGTCTCAAAATCATTTGAGATCAAACAGTCTCAAACCGTTTGAATTGTCCAATCGATTTCAATATTCAATCGGTTTCAATATTGGGTTGTCCATTCGGTTTCAATGATAATTTGTTCAAACGATTTCATGAGTTGGGTGCTCAAACGGTTTCAAAACCGTTTGGAGGGCAAACGGTTTCAAAACCGTTTGGAGTACAAGAAGGTCAAAACCGTTTGAAGATTCAGGGTAATCAAAACCGTTTGGAGACCTAAGGTTATGAAAGACCAATTAACCCCTTGATTGCTAATGGTATATATCAAAGTTAAATCCAGTGGTTGTACCTCTAAAGTAATTAGGTGATTAGTACCTTTAGAGTGGTTAACATTTGATGCTTATGGAAGCAATGACTTAATACACTATGTCAACTCTTTATTCAAATGGATTCAATCTAATCAAGATTAAGGTAATTAACCTCCTAGAGAGGATGAGAGAGAGGAACTTATACATGAGCGATAATCATGTAGTGATTAATCCTCAACACTTTCAACATGAATAAAATATGTAATTAGGGTTTGGTCCATGATGATGAGATCATGAAACCCTAATCGAGAATATTGATGAACCCTAAACCCTAATTTAGGGTAATTTAACGAAAAACCCTAATTTAAGAGGATGCTTCATGAAAACCCTAATTTTGGGTAAAGTTACATGAATCCCTAATTTTGGGGAAATGTTATAAGAAAACCTTAATTCAAGGTAATGATGTGATGAGAAACCCTAATACACGGTAATGTGATGTGAAACCCTAATCCAGGTTGATGCTATGTAATACTATGTGAAACACTAATATGAAATCCTAATCCTAATATTGGGTGAAGGTATGTGAAACCCAAATTTTGGGTTATAATGTATGAAACCCTAATCTTGGGCAATGAGATGATTAACCATAGCCCTGATTTGTGTAAATGGATGATTAACCCAGATTGACATGAAATGGGAAACCCTAACCATAATAAAGGATTAGTGGTGTTACCCTTATATGACAGGGTGTTGATATGAAATTGATATAATTGTTACCATGTGTACTAACCATGCAGGTATCATGAGATGACGAGCATAGCCAGGTATGAGCTATGTTGTTTCATTTATTTGAAAATTGTTAATGGGCCTTGTGAGCCATAACATGCTTTGTTGCCTAGTGAGACATAACAAGAGATGAAATGGGCCATGTGAGCCATGTGAGATGCTTGTGTAGCAAGTATCATGTTTACCTTGGTTAGATGACCTGAAGGTATTAGTCACCTGATAAGTGGTAACAAGTGTTCCTTGATAAATTGAGGGTTTGAATACCCATTTCTATAATCACGATGATGAGTTTGTGAAAGGATGAGAATGCTCCTGATGAGATGAGGGATTAATATCCCAATGCTTTATTAAAGATTTGAACAGTACTTGATTACACATTCTTTATAGCAATTGTTTGAATAATTGATGTTTGGAAACTTGTTTGATGCTAAAAGAATATGGTAATATAATTAATTAATCAAGTGATATCATATAATGTAGTTTCCCTGACCACAGATCCATCAACGTCAGAATTTGCTGAATGGTGAAACGAGTTTAACTCAGAGTACATATTTTTGAATATGTGGGGGTAATTAGACAATTATATCCTTATTCCCCATAGGAATGGCTGCGGGCTATGTCCTATGCACGGGATTGGTTACGGCCCATAACCCAGTTTGAGTATGGCTAGGGGCCATGACTCCATGATATGATACCAGGCATTGGCTACCGGCCATAACCCTGAAGAGAGTATATGTTGCGGGCAATAACTCTATAGCGAAGATGCAACTATATCCTGGCAAGCTAATTGTAGTTTGACACATGATGTCTCTGCCATATAATCTCGTACTGACCGAGAAGGTTGAGGTCTTGGAGTCTGGCTCTTCCATTGACCTTGTGTGGTACTGATGCTTTACGTAATCGTGGTCGGTTGGAGCATGAACAGTATACTTCATCTCATCAGGGCATTAAGTATGATTGTAAAATATAATCAGTCGTGTAGCGTATTTGCTTAAGGTTGAAATATGAGAATCACTAGTTGATGTTATCTTTCTTAGTATATTGGATAAATGGTATACATGTTCTTCAAATTCCTTATTGGATAAGTGACATGCTGCTTTATCAAGTTATAGTTGAAATGCTTTGAATAAGAATATTGCTCTAACCTGTTTAGACATTGATTTAACTGCTATTGAATATATATGATTCCTCTGCTTAGTTTTATTCTAATAAACTACAATAATAATGTTTTTGGCAGAGAGTTATATCTCTCGTTGGGACTGGGTCTCACTCCGTTGGTCACCAACACTTTTTAGGTGGATGCAGAAGAAGAGGCAGAAACCCTATAGCATGGGAAGAGCAGTAGTAGCAGAAATAGGGACAACAGTGACACTCGGGTGGAGGCACTGGCTGCCATATTTTATATATAGAGTCCTATGTGTCGTCTTTGTACTCTCAGGTCCTCGGAGTCAGTAGTTAGTTTAATAAATCGAACTGAGATTTTGGCTTGATGCTTCGAGGTTCTTATGCTGCCTATGTATAGTTTTAACAGGGCAGTTGATGTATGTGATTCTCGAGAAGAGATGGTACAGGACATGTACTTGTGAACCAGAATGTAATTAAATTACTTTAGTTCTTTTGGAAAAAGTTTTCCTATGTATGAATCTCTTTGTAAATGGTTTTAATTTCTAGTGATTTTTAGTAATCCGCTGCTAATGATCGCTTCCGCCTAGTGAATGATGTTTTGTTCGATCGGTGTATCACAATTTAGTGGTATCAGAGCTCTAGGTTCGCTGAGTCTACAGAGATATAGGATTAAGGTTGTTGAGTCTGTTCTAGTGTCTTCCAGTTTATCTGATAGTGACTTCTTCTCATATAGGAGGAGGAGGAGGAGAACTTGAAGATGTCTGGATCACACGAAGAACATGCTGTTGATAGAAGCATTGCTGCACCAGGAGGAGGTGCAAGGGACCAGGCTAGGGATGAACCAGTCCCTGAACATCCTTAGTTTAACCCAGCCATGATAGAGAACCCAGCTTCCCATGCTCTATTTGGGCAGTTTATGGCAACTATGATGCATATGGAAGATAGGATGCCACCACCTGCACCTAGGGAACCAGCCCACAATGAGGGATACGGAGCCGGCAAGACTCTTGAGAGACTTCATCGGGTAGGAGCCACAGAGTATGCTGGTACAGCTGACCCAGTAGATGTTGACTTATGGTTGACTGAGCTGGAGAAGGCTTTCAGAATCCTTAATATTTCGGAAGCCGAGAAGGTGAGGCATGCAGTGTACCTTCTAAAAGGGAGTGCTAGCCATTGGTGGACAATAGAAGAGGGCAAGAATCTAGGTGTCGAGGTCAGATGGGAAGAATTCCGATGAGAATTCGTCACTAGATACTTCCCCAAGACTTACCTAGATGAAAAGATATCTCAGTTTGAGAAGATAAGACAAGGACCGATGAACATTAGCGAGTATGAGGCTAAGTTCATGGAGCTTTTGTGGTTCTGTCTGCATATGGCAGCTACTGATGAGGAAAGAATTCGACATTTTGAGAAGGGGTTGAACGCTGAATTGACCACTCCTGTGTCTGTTTTGGAGAACAGAGAGAGGTTTTCCACATTTGTGGAGTCCATCAGATGGATAGAGATGTCTGTGGTCGAGAAGCGACAGACCTGTGGTAAGAAGGTGTACACTCAGTTTCAAGGACAAAGGTCTGAGGGCTTTAAGAAGCTAAGGTTTTCTGCACCGGCAGCACCATCAAGATTCAATACCCACGTGCAATGGACGTCAAGTAGGGGTAGGGGCCGTAGTTTTGTTCCAAATAGAGCCCCCAACACAGCATCAACATCGGTGACTAGACCTCATAGACCCTATCATGAGACCAGGATCTGTCATCAGTGCAGACAAGTGGGACATCTGGCAAGGGACTGTCCAGTCGAGAACACAATGGTGACTCAACCCCAGAGGTAGAGTCAGCAAGGCTCTCAGAGGAGGCAGTTTTTGAGTGGCACTCGAGGACGTGGGCAAGCGTCCCAAGCTGGTTCGTCGGCACCCAACAATCGAGCACAGGGTCAACAACAAGCAATGGCGAGATTCTATACGATGAATCAACCCGAAGCAGTAGTCAACCCTCGAGTTGTGACAGGTCAGATGGAACTATTTTATTCTGATGTGTCTTTATCCTGCTTCATATATGTTTTAATTGATTTGGGTGCTACGCATTCCTTTATTACTAGAAGAGTGATCCTTGACTGCAATATGATTGTTAGTAATAGAGCGGATAGTATGTGGTTAGAAACCCCTTTGTTAGGATCTGCAGTGCTGCGGGAGGTGTGTTCTCCCTGCATTCTTTCCTTTTATGAACATCGCATTCATGTGTATCTTATACCACTTGAAATGCATGGGTTTGATATAATTCTTGGGATGGACACCCTAGAAAAGTATAAGGTTGTCTTGGATTGTGATTACAAGCAAGTTGTGTTCACTGATGATGGTGACACATGGATCTTTTTGGGAGATAGAAAGATTCTTCCAACCTGTCTTGTGTCAGCTATGGTAGCTGAGAAGCTGATGAGACAAGAATGTTTTGCATTCTTGGCACATGTGGTAGACACCACGATAGAGAGTTCTAATCTTTCTAAAGTTCTGATAGTTAGGGAGTTTGAATATGTGTTCCCTGAGGAACTTCTAGGTGTACCTCTGCCTCGAGAGATTGATTTTGAGATTAATCTAATCTCGGGCACGCAACCAATAGCACAAACACCGTATAGAATGGCACCTGCTGAAATGGCAGAGCTCAAGAAACAGCTACAGGAGTTGCTTGAGAAAGGCTTTATCCGATCGGGTACTTCACAATGGGGTGCTCCAGTTCTCTTTGTTAAGAAGAAGGACGGATCGATGCGGTTATGTATTGATTACAGACAGTGAAATAAAGTAACCATAAAGAACAAGTATCCTCTGCCAAGGATCGATGACTTGTTTGATCAGTTGTGTGGTACAACTATCTTTTCTAAGATAGATCTGAGGTCAGGATACCATCAGTTGCATATCAAGGAGAGTGACATACCTAAGTCTACCTTCAGGACAAGGTATGGTCACTATGAGTTCATAGTTATGTCATTTGGACTGACTAATGCACCAGCTGCATTCATGGAACTCATGAATAGAATTTTCCGGCCTTTTCTTGACCAGTTCATAGTAGTATTCATAGATGGCATCTTAATATATAGTAGAGATGCTCAACAGCATGAACAACACCTCCATCAGGCTTTAACTTTGCTAAGAGAACATAAGTTGTATGCTAAGTTTAGCAAGTGTGAGTTCTGGTTACCAGAAATTTCTTTTCTAGGACATGTAATATCTACCTCAGGTATCCGTGTTGATCCTAAGAAGGTGGAATCTGTTCTGTAGTGGGAACAGCCAAAGACATCGATGGAGATTTGTAGTTTTCTTGGACTGGCAGACTACTACAGGAGGTTCATTAAGAACTTTAGTTCTATAGCTTTACCCCTAACCAAGTTGACTAGGAAGGAGGTTCCTTTTGTCTGGAATGACAAGTGTCAACATTCTTTCCAACTGTTGAAAGAAAGGTTAACAAGTGCACCTGTGTTGGTGTTTCCTGAGCAAGGGAAGGGGTACATAATTTTCTATGATGCATCTAAGAATGGTCTAGGATGTGTGTTGATGCAGGATAATCAAGTAATTTCTTTTGCCTCTCGACAGCTTAAGAAACACGAGGAGAATTATCCGACACATGATCTAGAACTAGCTGATGTGGTCCATGCCTTGAAGATCTGGAGGCATTATCTTTATGGAGAAACATTGCAGATTTTCACAGACCATAAGAATCTAAAATATATCTTTTCACAACATGAGTTGAACATGAGACAACACCACTGGATGGAGTTAATCAAGGACTATGATTGTATAATTGATTATCATCCAGGGAAGGCTAATGTAGTGGATGATGCACTAAGCAGGAAATCATCATCACTAGCCCTAGATAAAGCACAGTTGAATTCCTTAGTGTGCTTTAAAAGAGATATGCTTATCTCCTTGAGGCAAAACAATGTACAACTTAAGGTATCATTGTTAGCTCGGCCTGTTAGCTGAGATGCAAGTGAAACCTACTCTGAGACAGCAGATTAAAGAAGCACAACAAGCTGATGTTGTAGTTCAGCATATTAGGTCAGAGTATGGTAGTGAGAAACGGGATGGCTTTCATGAGTCAGATGATCAGGTAGTCTGTTACCATGATAGGATGGTAGTACCTGATGTCAATGACTTAAGGAAGTTAGTCTTGGAGGAAGCTCATTCTTCAATGTATGCAATGCATCCAGGGAGCACCAAAATGTATCGTAACTTGAAGAATATGTATTGGTGGCCAGGATTGAAGAAGGATGTAGCTGAGTTTGTTATAAGGTGTCTGGTGTGTCATCAGGTTAAAGCTGAACATCAAAAGCCCACAGGAACAATGCAACCTTTGCCTATACCGCAGTGGAAATGGGATCTCGTGACCATGGACTTTGTAGTTGGTTTGCCTAGAACAACTAAAGGTCATGATTCCATATGGGTGATAGTTGATAGGTTGACTAAGAAAGCACATTTTATTCCTGTTAAAACAACCTACACTGCTAAGAAGCTTGCACAGATATATATAGATGAGATAGTGCGGTTGCACGGGGTTCCAGCTACTATCATTTTTGATAGAGGTCCCCAGTTCACGAGTCATTTTTTAGAGCGACTACATAAATCTTTGGGTACGTAGTTAAGGTTTAGTACTGTCTTTCACCCACAGACAGATGGACAATCTAAGAGGACCATACAAACTTTGGAGGATTTGCTTAGGGCATGCGTCCTTCAATTTGTAGGAAGTTGGGATCTACACCTGAGCTTGATAGAATTTGCTTACAATAATAGCTATCAACATAGTATTGATATGGCACCATATGAAGCTTTATATGGTAGACATTGTATATCTCCTTTGTGTTGGTATGAAACTAGAGAATATCAACTTTTGGGTCCTGAGTTAGTGCAGTAGACAACTGATAAGATTAAAGTAATCCAATGACAATTAAAGGTTGTACAAGATAGGTAGAAATCTTACGCTGATAAATGGCATAGACCTTTAGAATTCCAAGTTGGAGACAGAGTATATCTCAAGGTCTCACCTTGGAAAGGTGTTCTTAGATTTGGGAAGAAAGGGAAGTTAGCTCCTAGATTTATGGGACCCTATCCAATCATTGAACGAGTTGGGAAGGTATAAGTTGGAGTTGCCACCTGAACTACACAGATTGCACCCAGTGTTCCATATATTCATGCTGAGGAAGTGTCATCCTGACACAGAGTTAGTTTTGCAACTTGTGGAAGTAGAGTTAAATGATGATATATCATATGTTGAAGGATCTGTGTTAATTCTTGACAGAAGAATCAAAAAGCTGAAAAAGAAAGAGCTTGTGAAAATTCTCTGGCATCATCGTGGTGTTGAAGAAGCTATGTGGGAACTATAGGAAGAGATGAGGAGGAAGTACCCCTCTCTTTTCTCTTGATGATTTCGGGGACAAAATCCATGTTAGAGGTGGATAAATTGTAACATCCCTGACCTGGGTTATGCCTTAACCCTAGATGTTTTGCTTAATAAAGTTAATTATATGCTTGCTCTTATCTCTTGAAAAGTAATTAAGTCTCAAGAGGAACTTTTGTTTCAATTTTAGTCCTTTTTTAATAGATGTTGAAATAATGTTTTGCATGTTTTGAACTAAAGTGCAAATTACCCAAGTTGAGGGGTTAACTTGCAAATATTTCATGATAAAATGTTCCTCAGATGTTGAAGCATCATAATAATGAAAATGATGTAGAGGTATGGCTTCCACAATCCTGAGTACCAAGAAAGAACTTGTTGAGCAATGTTGTGCATTAAAACCTAGTTTTGGTGTAATGTGCAATTTACCCAAAACCTAGGGTTCAATATGCAAAATACCACCTCTACAGAGTCCCTAATATTTCTTGGAATCATGTAGAGAAAATAAAATGAGAGGGGCATCTTATTTGAATCTCTTTGGAGGAGAGAGAATCTTTATATTAAAACAATCAAGATTTAAGCATAATTGAAACCCTAATTCAATTTAATGCAAAAATAAATATATTAATTGAATTGCCCTTCAACCAAAAATGTGATGGTTGAAATTATATAAGTATGGACGTCCTTGTCCCTTGCAAAGGCAACGAAATATCTAAAGTGAGTGGAGAGCCCACTCACATTAGTAAAAGGAAAAGTAATATCCACTAATTTTGGGTATTATTATTATAATGGTTAATGTGCTTAATTTAATTTCTTTTAATTCATGGATAAAGAAGAGGAATTCGAAAATGGGGATGATGGCTTCGTATGCAAGGAAGTGAGGGGGTATAATTGGCACCAATTTAGGGAATTAAAAGATTATTATATCACTATCTCTCTCGTTGAAATTCCCTTATAAACATCTCATTTCCAACTCAAATGAAAGGCTTTTTCGACCCTTCTTTCTTTCCTTGCTTTGGTTGAACACAAGGGAGCTTAGGAGAAACAGGAGGACGTGCCCCAACCTGTAGGTAAGCTCCATTGTTATCTTCAACCTTGATTTCATGGTGAAAATTGAAATTCAATGCTTATTTTCTTCTTTTCTTCACTCAATCTTCAACCTTAGCCAATCTTTTCACTCAAAGACTTGAGGACAAGCTTTGGGAAGTTGAGGAAGCTTCATTAACCATTGAGAACATGAAGCTTGAAGCTTGGATTCAATTTTGAATGCGGGTTATATAACTTGAACCCTTAAACATTGTTATTGATTTCATTCCTTTATCATATGTTGATTTCTCCTTTACTTTCATATTTCCTTTTGATTGGTTGTTGAATTCACCACAAGAATCACATTGGATTTCAAAGGTTTCAAGCTTGAAGATGATGATGTCATCTTAATCACACACCTCAACATAGAACATGTGCAAACGGTTTTGCTTTTTGGTGATCAAACGGTCTCAAGACCGTTTGAGGGAAAACGATCTCAAGACCGTTTGAGGTCAAGAGGACTCAAACTGTTTGAAGGTCAAATGCTGATGTGGTTGGATGATAATCCAATGGTTCCAATTAATTGAATTTTGGAAGGTTCCATGTATGTATGATCCACCAATTGCAAGCCCTAATCGATTGAATTGATTGAAACCCTAGTTGAGGGAATCGATTTCAAGGTTGATTGACCCAAACGGTCTCAAGACCGTTTGGAGGTCAATGGTTGATTATGGTGGATGGTTGGAGATCCAAGGGCTACAATCTGATGTACTTTCAATAGTTTAATTTACGGATGGTTCAATGAGTGCAAATCCTAAATCGATTTGATGTTGGAAACCTTAATTGGTCCAATCGGTTTTGAGGTGGTTTGGACCAAACGGTATCAAGACCGTTTGAGTCCAAACGGTCTTGAAACCGTTTGGAATCAAACGGCCTCAAAACCTTTTGAGATCAAATGGTCTCAAACCATTTGAATTGTCCAATCGGTTTCAATATTCAATCGGTTTCAATGTTGGGTTGTCCATTCAGTTTCAATGATAATTTGTTCAAACGATTTCATGAGTTGAGTGCTCAAACGGTTTCAAAACTATTTGGAGGGAAAACGGTTTCAAAACCATTTGGATTACACAAAGGTCAAAACCATTTGAAGATTTAGGGTAATCAAAACTATTTGGAGACCTAAGGTTATGAAAGACCAATTAACCCCTTGATTGCTAATGGTATATATCAAAGGTAAATCCAGTGGTTGTACCTCTAAAGTACTTAGGTGATTAGTACCTTTAGAGTGGTTAACCTTTGATTCTTATGGAATCAATGACTTAATACACTATGTCAACTCTTCATTCAAGTTGATTCAATCTAATCAAGATTAAGGTAATTAACCTCCTAGAGAGGATGAGAGAGAGGAACTTATACATGAGTGATAATCATGTAGTGATTAATCCTCAACACTTTCAACATGAATAAAATATGTAAT
This sequence comes from Alisma plantago-aquatica, assembly GCA_963693085.1. Classification (NCBI taxonomy): domain Eukaryota; kingdom Viridiplantae; phylum Streptophyta; class Magnoliopsida; order Alismatales; family Alismataceae; genus Alisma; species Alisma plantago-aquatica. The sequence goes on along the minus strand of OY856409.1, from coordinate 128,018,528 downwards.
TAGGGTTTGATCCATGATGATGAGATCATGAAACCCTAATCGAGAATATTGATGAACCCTAAACCCTAATTTAGGGTAATTTAATGAAAACCCCTAATTTAAGAGGATGCTTCATGAAAACCCTAATTTCGAGTAAAGTTACATTAATCCCTAATTTTGGGGAAATGTTATAAGAAAACCTTAATTCAAGGTAATGATGTGATGAGAAACCCTAATACAGGGTAATGTGATGTGAAACCCTAATCCAGGGTGATGCTATGTAATACTATGTGAAACACTAATATGAAACCCTAATCCTAATATAGGGTGAAGGTATGTGAAACCCAAATTTTGGGTTATAATGCATGAAACCCTAATCTTGGGCAATGAGATGATTAACCATAGCCCTAATTTGTGTAAAGGGATGATTAACCCCGATTGACATGAAATGGGAAACCCTAACCATAATAAAGGATTAGTGGTGTTACCCTTATATGGCAGGGTGCTGATATGCAATTGATATAATTGTTACCATGTGTACTAACCATGTAGGTATCATGAGATGATGAGCATAGCCAGGTATGAGCTATGTTGTTTCATTTATTTGAAAATTGTTAATGGGCCTTGTGAGCCATAACATGCTTTGTTGCCTAGTGAGAGGTAATAAGAGATGAAATGGGCCATGTGAGCCATGTGAGATGCTTGTGTAGCAAGTATCATGTTTACCTTAGTCAGATGACTTGAAGGTATTAGTCACATGATAAGTGGTAACAAGTGTTCCTTGATAAATTGAGGGTTTGAATACCCATTTTCTATAATCATGATGATGAGTTTTTGAAAGGATGAGAATTCTCCTGATGAGATGAGGGATTAAGATCCCAATGCTTTATTAAAGATTTGAACAGTACTTGATGAAAGTTTTACACATTATTTATAGCAATTGTTTAAATAATTGATATTTGGAAACTTGTTTGATGCTAAAAGAATATGGTAATACACTTAATTAATCAAGTGATATCATATAATGTAGTTGCTCTGGCCACAGATCCATCAGTGTCAGAATTTGTTGAATGGTGAAATGAGTTTAACTCGGAGTACATATTTTTGAATATGTGGGGGTAATTGGGCAATTATATTTGTATGCCCCATAGGAATGGCTGCGGGCTATGTCCTATGCATGGGATTGGTTACGGACCATACCCCAGTTTGAGTATGGCTACGAGCCATGACTCCATGATATGATACCAGACATTTTCTATGGGCCATAACCCTGAACAGAGTATATGTTGCGGGCTATAACTCTATAGCGAATATGTCACTATACCCTGGCAAGCTAATTGCAGTTTGACACGTGATGTCTCTACCATATAATCTCGTACTGACTGAGAAGGTTGAGGTCTTGGAGTCTGGGTCTTCCATTGACCTTGTGTGGTACCGATGCTTTACGTACACTATAAAAAATTGGCCTTTGTTGAAGAACATTTGTGAGGAACCAAAAATCGTGAATAATGATGTCTATTTGTGAGGGCTCATCCTTCAAATATGGGATCAAATCCCTCAACTATGTTTTTAACATCCTTAGATCTTTTATGTGAACAATATTCCCTCACAAATGCATTACTCACTAATCACCTCATGAAAAATGCCATGCCAAATGTTTCCCTCCATCTCATAACCCTTCCCTCCATTCTAAAACACAACATTTGTAAATTAAAAAAACGCTCCCCCCTCGTTCCTCTACGCGAGAACTGTTTCATTGCTACGTGCTTCACCCTCTTGCGTCGTGAGCGTCCCCCTCTCGCACCGTGCGCATCTGGCCGGTCCTCCCCTCTCCGCGTCGGTCCTCCCCTCTCCACCCTCTTTTGCTCCGCACACAAGCCCTCGGCTGGCACTCCCACGCCCTCGCAAGCCCGACGCCCTCAGGTCAATTCCTCCCAAACGCCACTGAATTTTAGCTCTACAACCAATATCATCTCAAGTGAGCCTCGAGCAGGAACGCCGCTGTGGTTGATCTTTGACAAATTGAAGGTACTGACACAATCTCGAGTCTTTAAACCTTCTTTCTATTATTCGATTTTTCACTAATTTTACTCAAGATGTTGGGTCGACAAAGGTCCCGTGTTTTCACCCTGGATGTACCTATCCTGGTCTTCAGACGATCGTACCTATACATGTTCATCCCGTTTCCATTCGAAGTAGGAGTCGTGGCCCTGGACGGAAAGTTGGGGTGCTTGCAGGAGTGTTTGCCAAGTTTTAAAGACTAGAGACTCATCCCTGTGATGCGCGCAGACACACTACAATTCCTCCATGTCGACATGTCGGCAACTGCCCTTCTTGTGCTATCATTTATGTTCCTCGCAACTATCTCATCCTATTCATTTGTTCTTGACTCATGGGGCAATCATAGAATAGTTGGGGATTCATATCCTGCAGATCATCGAGCAAAGGGTGTCAGTTCTTCTTCGTCCTTCCCCACTTCTTCATTCTCGCGACTTTCTCCGTCTGGAACCAGGAGCTCTTGAACTGTGCATGTATCCTCCGGTGGCCAGCCGCCCTCTTTCTCATACTTTCGCAACCATTTCAGATTTGTTGCCCTTTGTTTCTCCAATTTATCATTACCCATTGTAGATCCTAAATCATAATACATAATGCAGCATGTGGAAAAGGATGATGTTGATCAAGACTTTGTTGATTTTATTTTTCTTCTTTCAGTTCCACTTCTCCGTCAATTACATCTCCACATTCTAAGTCTATTCAAGGATGACATAGTCCTTCTATTTCCTTAAATCATTAATGCCTTGAGCCCATTTGATGTAATGTCAAAGACATCTATATCAGATTAGATGTATTGCTTTGAAGCTGTTTGATGAAATCCCATATTGTCCTAGTTACTGTTCTAAGTTGTTGGATAATTTTATATGAAGTAGATATGTTTGCACGGATCAAAATGAGTTGTATCATTTACATGATTCATTTTACACATGTACAAAACTATTAATATGACTTAGGTGACTGCTGAAAACATTACATACAATATAAAAGATAACTTACAGCAAACCAATCACACATAACTCTATTTTTTGGGAAAACCCAAATTTCAAACCAATCAGTTGGAACTCCTTTTCTTGGAACTCAATTTCAGTTCTAGAAAAATAAATTCCTGGAAAGTTGATGTTACACTAAACCAAACAGACCATTAGGCTTCGATTGTTTTGTAGTAACCGGATTAAGAAAACTAGGAACTCAAGTTCCTAGATAAATAAATAGCGATTGGTTATCCAAAACTGCAGAAAACAAGTTCGGGAGCATTTTCTAGACTTCCGTAGGTATATATAGAGTGTGTTCCCTTAGTTCTGGGAAAAAACAATGGAAAACAAATTCTGTTTCAGTTTCACTCCCGTTCTGATGTTTCCCTAGCGATGGATCAGTAACATGTCTCTTGTCTCAGTCTTTGGCAAGTCGACGGTTGATTCAGCCCTATTTTAGGGCTTTATCTTGTGTCATTTTGCATTTCAGCCACATCTATACTTGTTAGATTACATGTTATTTCCCCCAATATGCTTATTCATATCAAATGCACTTATGGAGGCTTTTTGCATGTTTTATAGGTACTTTGTCCACTAATTGATGGCATGGAAAGAGGATGGTCCAGTCTAGGGTTTCCTCAGGCTTGGAGGAGCTCAAAATGAGGCCAAAACCACTTCCAACCTACCCCAAGTGGTCAAAGAAAATTTTAAAGCAATACCCTCCATGGATGATCAAGTTCAAGGCTCAAATGCATGGGAGAGACACCACCACGACCGTGGTGAGCCCCCACGGCCGTGGTGGACATGCCCCAAGTACAAAAAATCAGTAAAACTCCCAGAAATTGATGAAAATGGCCAAAACGACCGTGGGGATCAACACGACCGTGGCCATAGGTCCCCACCACGACCGTGGTGACCTCCCCACGGCCGTGGCCATCCATGAACCTATCCCTGTGATCTCCACATTCTAATAAACCCACGACCGTGCCCATCCACCACGGCCGTGGTCTACCCTACCCACCACGACCATGGTGACCCACCACGGCCGTGCTACTCACAAAATCCACCCAGTTTTCACTACTTTCCCCATTTTGCCCCTAACTTAACCCTAGACCCCCTAGACTCCTATATATACCTAGGTGGCGGCTGGGGCACGAGGCTAGCTACCTTCTACCCCATCCTAGCTCCCCAAATCGCCACCCACTCCATTCCACTCCAAATCCACCTAAAATCCACTCCATTTCACCATTTCCACCACATAACCCCCCATATCTAAGCCTTCCATCCACTTCTCACCATCATCCCACTCCATTCCATCTAAGAAGAAGGAGGAGGATGACCTGCTGCTGCTGGAGAGAGGATTGACAACCACTACTTCGAGCTCCATGGCCACCTCCATCTTCTTCTCCTTTCTTTTTGTATTTTCTATTTCCATGAGTAGCTAGGCCCCCTTAGGTGGGCTGTTTGGGGTCAAATATGTTACTTTGATACCATGTTGGGGGAAAATGATATGTAACCTTTGTAATTCCATTTGTTAATGAGTATGTTCTATTTTCATCTCATTCTCCATGGATTGCTTGTTGGTTTGTGTGTGAAATCACTTAGGAATTTAGGCAAAATTGCTTATATGTGTGAATTTTGGGATTTGCCGTGAATTTTGGGATTTGCCCCTAGGTCCAATTCTTGGATCCCTAGGCTGCCTCCCATCTTCCTACATCTTAATCAATCTCCCTAAGCCTAAGTGAGAGATCTAAGTATCTAGATTGGATAATTCTAGTGCAATTAGCATGGAGCCTTCTCAAGGCTAGAATGTGGGGGAATTGGGGCCCAAAACCCTAATTTCACCCCCATTACTACCCTCGGCCCCTAATTGCCCTAGGAATGTCTAATGTAGAAACCTAGACTTGATTAGACTCTAATTGGATTAAACCTAATCCCTAACCCAATTGAGCCTCGTAAGGGTAGTAGGGGGTGTTAGGGACTAGTTCCCCTATACACAACCTAGCATATCCATGGCCAGTTAGTAGCTTAGGTTAATTCATTAGACTCTAACTTGTTGTTTGGTTTGGATAATCTAAATGGAATCATAATGTTCACATGTCACCCCCCCCCAACTTAAGTGATAAGTTCATACCCCCTAAATAGCCCACACATCTCTTTACTGCTTAAAACCCTAGTTTTGTGCTCGCTTAGCTTAGTTAGTTCTTTTCTTGCTTAGTTAGCTTCTTGCCTTGCTCTTGCCTTGTTTATGCTAGTTTAGTTCTTTAATTGTTCTTTTGCTTCTCTATTGCTTGCCTTAGTGTAAATTGCCTTTTCCTACCTAGCTTAGTCTTTCCTTGCTTACTTAGTCTTAATTCAGTCTAGGGTTAACATAGATTTCATTCTTGCCTTTAAATTGCTTGTTTATCCTTAGTTAACAATCCAAATCAACCTTCAAACCCTTAACCCTAGTCTCTGCAGTAGGAACCTAGCTAAACTAACCTAGCTCTAGTGCCCCCTCTTTTCCCTGTGGATCGACCCTTTACTTGCCACCTTCCTATACTACAACACGACCCCGTGCGCTTGCGGGTGTAGTGTTTTAGTAGACGTAGGTAGCTAGTTTAGGTTTTATAAATTTTGAAAGCACAATCCCATATCCCGTGCGCTCCGACCTCGTGGGGTGTAAAAGCACCACTAGCGGGGACACACCAACGGTGAACTTACTATCTACTACCATCCTTCCTTACTAATGGCTATCTAGCAAGGCGCCTTCTGAGATGATACCAAGCAATCTTCTCGGTATATTGTACTACAAATCCCTTTCTGTCGCCGAAGACAAAGTACCTTGCCTAGTTGCTTTTGTGCCACTGGAGATGACTCCCTTCTTTTTCCCAATTACATGATCTCGAAAATTTACGAGGATGGCTTTTTAGATTGAATAATGTAATCGAGTTTCTGATTCAATCGAGGATGCATCCTATCATTTTCGTCTGACACAAAGTATATACTAAAATAAAATAAGCATTACTAAATTTCACCGACTCAACATCTATTCTACTGAGTAGCAGTTGTGTTGACTACATCATTAGTCCTCTAGTACATATGGTTTACCATTATATTTCTATTTTATACATACACTTGCAATACTATAAATCTTATATTTCTATTTTGTCAGATTGGGTGTTTTGTCTAACATGTTAGTTCACGACATTGCTATAACTTAGATATGAGCAACATTATGTATTTTTATTTAACATAAAGTTGGCTTGGATATTACATGAACATGATTTAATTGTCATAATGGTCAACACAAAATAATGTGCATTTTACTTAATTCACATTTTTGTATCTTGTATAATTATATAAAACTACTTTCATGGAATTCATCTTCCAGAAAACTCAAATTTGGAACCAATCATCTGATGTCATTTTAAGAAAATTGAACTTGAGTTCTTGGAAAATAAGTTCTCTAAAAACTCTAGTTTCAAGAAATCAATCGGAGCCTTAGCGAGATACTACCCTACGGGGTTCTGTTGCTGGGAACGCGAAAGATAAGTAGGCAAGACTCGCGTTGAATTGCAGTATTCTGTTTTGAGAACCAGAGAATAGTAGTAGTGATTTTTACATCGGCTAAATAAAGTATTATACCCTGATAGTTAACTTGGTTTATTAACCTATGGCATCAACAACACTGATGTTTCCTTTGTTCTTGGTGGTTTTATCCAGTCCACAACATCATCTAGTACAACTAGCATGGTGTAACAAAAATCATAGGATAAGTGAAAGGGAAACCAAAAGATGTATTAATTGAAGTAACTATGTCATTCTGCCGATAGAATTCCAAAAGTTAATGGAATCTACTATTCTACTCTACTAAACGTCACCTCTCATCTCTGGCCTCCCTTCCTAATTTGTCTATAGTTGGATTCTTCGCCGCCTTCCCAATCCCTGGTAGCATGTTGCTCCGTCTTCTACCTACTAATCTGTCTATAGTTGGACTCTTCGCCGCCCTCCCGATCCCCGTTAATAGTGTGTTACACTTCTCTATATTAATTGGATAGACGTTTCCTTCTGGTAGTCCTAACAAGTGAAGGCGACGCATCCAAAAGGATCCCCACACAGTTATGATGTATAAGCCTTCCTGTAGGACAAATATTTGTAATTACGAGTCCCTCAAATCCCTAAGAATTTTCTCCTAAGATCTTTCTTTTTGTTTATCGTTGACTGTGGACCATTTTTTCTATTATATCATGACCATTCACATGTCGCTCATTCTTTTCACATATACCGTTTATCTTGTATTGTTGTAATTGTCGTATCAACTTCTCCATGTATTACTCTATCATATGGTGTTTCCCTTTTTCTATTGCCCGAAAACGTGAGATGGATTTCTAAACTTACTATCGTATGCAATTTTCTCATGTTGGCATTTTTATACAAAAAATTATTTAGCTAATTATATGGCTCTTACGTCTCTTAGTTGAATGTAGGCAACATGTTATGATTGTTAAGTTTTATATATGAATTTTTGGTTTATAAATAAGGTCATATACACACCTTATGTTGATGGGGTTTATACTTTTTTCCTTTTATAGAGATGAGTTAACATCATATGATGATCATACCAGTTCATGTTGTCTTCACATTGTATTTTCTTACTCTCATCACATAGCTCGTGATTCGAGTTGAAGAATATTTCTTCTTTACATGCAAATTCATATGTTCCCCAATTTATTTTTGAATCACAGAAAAATGTAAGTAAAATATCCTATAAATCAATGTCCAAAGTAATATATGATCTATTTTTATAAAAATACCACAACATATACAAAATACACAAAGATAAGAATGCATGTTCATCTCTTGCAAGTATAATTAGAAATCAATCATGTCATACACCCATAAAATAGAGATTTTGTTGTTATCATTTTTCGGTAAGAATATCACACAGATGTGGGATATGAAGGTACTCTAGAAACAAAACAAAAATAGAGATCATGCAAACTCTTGAAGTAACTGAAACAAGATTTAAATATTTAAAAGCCTTTCATAGATAGAATAAGTAAGTATTTTTATCCCTATATTTAGTCTGTCTGATCTTGACACGTTGCTTACACATCATATCATTAAGGAGTATGTCTCATTGTGCTCTCTGGGCAAGTAATTATGATGAATTAGTATATTTGCATCTCTATGCTAAGAGAAATCTTTCTTATATCTCTGTCATTGTTTTATATAATCTCGAAATATATTTTGTTTCACTGGGTCAAATGATGTCTAATGTTTTTCAGGTTATAGTGTAGTAGTAACTGTAGTGCATCTAAATCAGGGTGGTTGTTCTATAGATGGTATAATTTAGATATGAATATATTCTTATGTAGAGGTCGGTGGCAGTAGCAAGGAGAGGGAGGGATGGGGAGGGAAGAAGGGATAGATGCATCTTTAGGTTTTTGCTCTGATACTATGCAAAACCTTGCAGGATATAATAATTTCTTGCATATTATTAACAACAATACCATTTATTTGTATAGTCTGAGGTAAATGGTCTAATCCTTGTTATATAGTGTGGGACTAAAATAGAAGTAAATGGTCAAATTAAGACATATTAAAGACTAATACAAATACCTCACATAGATGTAAATATTAGTTATTGCTTGTTCTATGAAAAGTGTAATATGGAGTCATGGTACATGTTGCAAGCTCTCATGACTCTGGCCTCTCACAACCTATGGCCAAAAGGGATGCATATAATGTGATACTTCATGAAAATCTATAGTAGAAACTACAGTATCTTATTCAGGATTGAACATTGGTTCTTATATAGGTTAGAACAAATTCAAAATTTATGAACAATTCATGTTATCCTTATGGATTTTGTTATTTTGATGAAAGGATTAGATTCTATGAATTAAGGAATAAAATTGAGTTAAAAATGATGAGTAATTGAAAATATTTGGTTGTAATTCTAATGAACTGCTAATGAAAGTTGTTAATTTTGATCAAAATCGTGAATAGGCATGACTGACCACTCTTGTAACTTGGTTCCTCCGCAAAAGTGTTTCCATAATTTGTTAATGTCGAAGCAAGTAACTGAAAGTGCAGTCTAAAGATGCAAATCTTAGATATGCTCAAATTCTTTCTCTGAGTAAGTAATTGTGATGAATTAGTATATTTGCATCTCTATAAGCTAAGAGCAATCTTTTTTTTGTCGTTAAAAGCGTGTTGCTCCCTCTTTTTCATTAAAAAATAAACAAAGTGACTGTACAAAATAGGAAGGAAAATGCAGGAACAAAATGCAAAGATAGACTAAACAAGTGTCTATACAAGGCTATCTACATCAGACTTTGTATGTAACCATATCTTTGTATAATTGATGCTTCTCCCTTCAAAAATAGACTATTTCTACTTAGCCATATGTTGTAGAAGATAAGGATAATCATGCTCTTAGCTTTTCCATGAAAATGCTTAACACAATCTGAAAAATTATCAGGGGACCTATTGATCTATCCATCTCTATGGGCCATCAACCAGACCTTCTTCACACAACAACATTCAAATAAGAGATGATTGAGGGACTCTTCCCTAGTTATGCATAGTTCACATCTCGAAGGAAACTGGATCCCTAACCCCTTCAGGTAGTCTTGAGTGGGAAGCTTCTGAAGAAACATTCTTCAAGCACAAACACAACTTCTTTTAGATGTTTTAGCCGAACATAGCCACTTAGCCCATGGTTTAACATTGCTTTTATAGTGAACACAATGCCATAAATATTTGAAACACACAAGGATCAATCCATTCAAAGAGATTGTCTCCTCCCTAGCAAAATTAGGAGAGCAAAGCTCTTTCACCGAATCAATAATAGAGTTGATTCTTCTGGATTTAGAATTAATCCAGTTTCCTTCATCAAACAGACAACTCAAATTAACCAATTTGCCTTTACCAAGTTTAAGGATTGAGTCATGACAGATAATATCATCTAGGAAAGTATTCCTTTTAATCCACAGATCCCTCCAAAGAAGGATCTTGTTCCCATTACCAACAGTGAAATCGATATTCTGAGAACGATATCCCTGTTGTAAACAATTTGCTTCCATACCCACGAAACATTGGAAGCAATACTATACAGATTTACATATGCATTGGAAGCATACGTGTATATACTATATAGACAAATTTCTATTTTATACTATAAAGATTGACACATATATAATAGATATATATATAAATATACTATTACTATATAGACAGATTTCTATTTTATACTATACAGATTTACATGTGCATACATGTATATACAGATTTGCTTCCTATGATACAGATTTACATATGCATTGGAAGCATTGGAAGCATTCTAAGCAATTTGCTTCCTATGATGTAGATTTACATATGCATACATGTATATACTATACAGACATAATTCTATTTTATACTATACAGATTGACATATATATAATAGATATATATAAAATATACTATTACTATATAGATAGATATCTATTTTATAATATACAGATTTACATATATAACTATACAGATTTACATATATAACTATACAGATTTACATATCTCAAAAATAGAAATATATATATGTTTAGATAGATATACCATTACAAATACACATGTATATATAGATACATATCTATACATATAAATATAGTTATAATTATACACAGATGCATATATACACACATACACAAGGGAATGTGTACATACGTGTAGCATATAATGATAAAAAGTAATCAAATATCCATAGTTGTTAACAAACAAACATACAAATATATAGATATGTACATACATATATCTATATACATGGTTGTGAGTGCGCGTAGTGAATTGATCCCCACAATTTATTTATTTTCTATTTATTCAGCTTGTTAAGAGTAAATCCAATCGTTAAAATTTGGATGGACCCATCTTCATCAGGAGTTTGTATGGCTCAAAAAACATGCACCCACATAATGTAAATCTAATAAGTGGATATACAAATACAAAACTCTATCACTATACTAATATACTAATTGTGAATCTAGTATGAGGATTTATAGAGATATAATACTAATAATCAGTTGTATCTAACATTAAGCTCAACAAATTCTCAACTGGACAAACAAATATACATAAGTTGAGTAAAGTCGTATAGCTCATCCCATCCCATCCCTCAGTAGTACCTTCCCAATAGAAAATAAAAATGTATTGAACACAATAAAGAAGGAATAGCCAAGTTGTAATGGTATTGATGGGTACTCTCCAAACTTGCATGTCAAATACTTTCCTCTTGGTCATCATTGTAGAACCAAGTCTCTTATTCCTTCACCCTACCAAAAACCAATAGTTTTTTTCTATTATTATTGGCTCTATAATGTGGCTTCACTATCAGTTCCACAATCATGTCTGCCATTGCTTCAACAAGTATTTGAATTGCATATATATATATATATATATATATATATATATATATATATATATATATATATATATATATATATATATATATATATGTGTGTGTGTGTGTGTGTGTGTGTGTGTGTGTGTGTGTGTGTTTCTTATAATGTGTGCTTAACTTATTTTATATTTTCCCTCATATAGATGGATTTTCTAATAGATCGGAGTTGGATGTATATTGGGAATAGAGTGTGAAGTGATGTATTCAAGGTAGGGTTACGAAAGTTCATTGAGTTTGCTCTTCTCCATCAGAGACCATCTAGACAGGGGAAATTAATATGTCCCTACAAGGTATGTTTAAATAGATACCTTAAAATAGAGGAGGAGGTATTCTCACATGTATTACAAAAAGGATTTGTGCATAGCTATGATGTTTGGACGTTTCATGGGGAGGTGATTGGTAGGAGCAATCTTGTTTTGGCACCAAACGTGCCTAGCACTAAAAATATGCATCAGATGTTGGAGGATTTGTTTGGTATGGGTGACACAACAAACGACCATTCTACTGAAGCTATAGAGGAACCTGCAAATTTCAACGCACAAAGATTTTACAAGCTACTAAAAGAGGTTGATCAACCACTCTATAGAGGTTGCACAAGTCATTCTAAGCTATCCTATTTGGTTGTCTTGCTATATCTGAAGGAGGAATCTGGATGGTCCAACGATTCTTTCACGAAGTTGTTACAGCTAATTATTTCAGGATTTCCAGAAGAAAATTGTCTATTCTCGGAGACGTTCTATGAAGAAAATGTGATCGTGAAGGATTTACGACTTGATCATACTACTATAGGTGTATATACAAATAATTGCATGCTTTATCGCAAAGAAGCAGCTTCAAAAGAAAATTGTGATACTTGTGGTGCTTCATGATGGAATGAAAAGCAATACAAACAAAAGGGAAAGAAAGTAGTTGCGAAGTTCATGTATCACTTCCCTTTGATACCTCGATTAGAGAGGTTGTATATGTCTTCATCTGTTGCTAAAGATATGATTTGGCCATTAGAAGGAAAAGGAAAGGATGGTCATGTTCATCATCCTTCAGACACACCGGAATGGTTGTCTATTGATGTCAGGTACCCATACTTTGCTGCTGAACCCCGCAATATTAGACTGGCATTAGCAACTGATGGTTTTAATGCATTTGGCAATATGAGTGCATCACATAGCATCTGGCCTGTGTTGGTGACACCTCTCAATCTTCCGCCCTCGCTTCTTATGAAAGAACAATTTATTATGATGTCCCTATTAATTCCAGGTCCACATATGGTTGGCAATGACCTTGATGTATACTTAGAGCCATTAATTGAGGATTTGCAACTACTTTGGGAGCTTGGAGTCAAAGTTTATGATGCATATAGCAAAAGGAATTTCACTATGTGGGCAGTGATTTTATGAACCATTAATGATTTTCCAGCATATGGTGACTTATCTGGTTGGAGCACTAAAGGTAAGAAAGATTTGGGATGTCCTTGTTGTAATGTGGAGACTGTATCGAAATGGTTGAAGTTTGGGAAAAAGCAATGCTATGGTTTCCATCGACGTTTTCTTCCAATGAATCATCCATATAGACGTGATAGGAAAAATTTTGATGGCGAAAAAGATTTTCGCCTTCCACATAAGACACTATCTGGAGAAGATATATTGAGGCAATTTGATGGATATGAAAATATCACATTTGGTAAAACAAATAAGAGCAAGAGGCATGGAGATCAAATTCCACCATTACCTCCAGGTTGGAATAAGATAAGCATCTTTTTTCAGCTACCTTATTGGAAGTATTTATCTGTTAGACACAATCTGGACGTGATGCACATAGAAAAGAATGTGTGCGAGAACATTTTAAACACATTAGTGGGCGATTCTAAGAAAAGTAAAGACAACTTACAAGCTCGTCAAGATATGAAGAAAATGCGCATTCGAAGAGATTTATGGCCGGTAGATGCAGGTGATCGATATTACTTGCCTCCAGCATCTTACACTATGACTAATGCACAGAAAGATAAGTTCCTATCTGTGTTAGAAAAGCTGAAAGTTCCTGATGGCTATTCTTCTAACATATCTAGGTGTGTTAGTAAATCTGATAGAAAACTTATTGGGCTGGAAAGTCATGATTGTCATGTTCTTATGCATCAACTTCTACATGTTGCCTTGATACATTGCATAAGCTTAGATGTGTACAAGCATATTGCTAATTTGTGCTCATTTTTCAACAAGCTTTGCTCTAACGTTATCGATGTGGATGAATTCAAAGAATTGGAACAAGAAATTGTTGTCACTCTTTGCCAGTTGGAGAGAATCATCCCTCCTTCTTTCTTCATCATCACGATGCATTTTCCCATTCATTTAGCTTATGAAGCCAGGCTTGCTGGATCTGTCCGAACTAGGTGGATGTACCCAATAGAGAGATACTTGAAGAAATTGAAGAAGTATGTCAGAAACAAAGATAAATCGGTTGGTTCTATTGCTAGTGGCTATTTAGCTGAAGAAAGTTTGACATTTTGTGCTAGGTACTTGCCTAATTTTGAGACAAAACTCAACCGCACTCCTCATAATGTTGATGGATCTCCAATTAGAGTTGGAGTGTCAAGGAATTTTGACATCCACACTTTGGAACAAGCCCATCGTTATGTCCTTTTTAATAAAGAGGAATTGGATGTTTACAGAAGGTAAGATTTACATCATATAATTCTTACTAAACTATGTTATATTTTTTGTACATTAATTTAGACACTTCTTACAAAGCAGTGAACACATGTTTATTCTTCAAGATATGGAACCCAACATTGCTCCACGGACTCTAGAAACAAAACATGCAAAAGAGTTTTCTAAGTGGTTGAAAGAGCATGTAAGTCTCAAACATAAATATTATTGTCACTCTTAATGTTCAAGTTAGTGTAGATTACATTAATTTTTTACTTTTTTAATGAAGGTAATTCTAATGCGAGAGATTAGGCCAAACAGTATTAGCGAGGAGTTGAGATGGTTATCCCAAGGCCCTTGTGCTGAGGGAATGTCTTATGAAGGTTTTTCAGTCAATGGATATTGTTTCCGTTCAGAGCACATTGAAAGTACATGTACTACACAAAATAGTGGAGTGTACTTGTGTGCTAACACTTCAAGTTATTCAAGTGGTAGAGATAGAAATCAAATAAATGCTCAAGTCACGTACTATGGCTACTTAGAGGAGGTTATTGAGCTAACTTATGGTCCAGAAATCAAAGTTCTATTGTTCATATGTTCTTGGTATGATGAAAGCACTTCTAATGGGTTGCGAATTGATGAATATGGGTTCACACAAATCAACACTTCAAGGATAAAAAAAAGGAACCCTTTATCCTGGCTTCTCAAGCATTGCAATGCTTTTATGTGAAGGATCCTAATGCTGATGATTGGTGCACAGTGCTAAAGCATCCTCCTAAAGATTATTCTGTAGTACCTCTTATTGAGAATTGTTTGACTGGTTTACAATTTGAAGCTATTGATGGTGGTGTAACTAATGATGTGTCTTGGATGAGGAGAGATACATAGGGATCTTTTGTTGATAGAACTAACAAAAAAGCATGATGGGGCTAATGTTTAGTTCATTAATCTTTCTGTTTTCATCAAATTATTTTGTTTGCAAGTCCAGGATAATTTATTTGGGGAATATGTTCTATTGCATTTTTTTGGCAAACTATTACTATATGGCATATTCTTTGCAATTTATTTAGTCTTGTTTCATATACCAACAAGTAGGACATCATTATAACTCATCATTATTCTTTTTTGGGATATGAAACCAAGGTACTCTACAATTTATTTGTTTTTCAAATGTCGAATATTCAGATGTTGGTGTCTCACATTCTCCGCAATTTATTTGTTTTTCAAATGCAGCTATTATTTTTGTTACTAACATTTCTTCACTAATAATCTAATTATTTTTCCTTGTCAGTTAAAGGATGATAGGAAGAAGAATCACTACATCTAGTTGTAACATCACACCCGGTCAACCTTCTGTTGTCCCTCCCTCCACAATTGTAGAAAATTGTGAGGATGAACCTACTCTACTGTCCAACAATATTGAAAATGATGTAACAGTTGAAGAAAATGTTGAGGATGAATAGGAGAATAGGAAGTATGGACGTGGGCCTGCAAGTGAGCAAAGCCTACTTCCTAAGCAAGGGGAGCCACGTCACAAGGTCCAATGGGATAATGAAGGAAATGCTATTAGGGAGAATGGTGCCAAATTGAATCGTTATTGTCATATGCTAGCAAGGAAACCACACATTTGGCATCTAGACTTGAAGTGGAACGAACAACCACAACAAGCTTTTGCAGATAGAAAATCATTTATTGAGGTAATCTTTTTCATAAAAAAGACCAACAAATTGTATGATTGTTATATCTAAAGTAATATTTTCTATGTTTATAGAAATACTTCGATTTAGGCAGTCACCCTAATGCATGGAATCACATTCATAAACACATTATCAAAGGGATATCAGTTTGGAGGGCACGTGTAAAGAAAGATTACTATGAAAAGTACAAGATTGAACTAGAATTGATGATGAAGAAAGTTGAGAAAAATGCTTCCATAGATATGGACCAGTTTAAAAATCTTGTTAAAGAATGGGGAACCGAGAAGTATAAGGTACAATGGTTTCATATAACTTGCATGTATACCTATCTACTTTTTCTAATTATATGTTTCTTATGGTTTAGAAAATTTCTGAGATCAACAAGGCAAACAGAGCAAAAAAAAGTGATGGATCATACCACAGGATCAAAGCCATGGAGTTGTTATCGGGCAGAAATGGTATTAATAATGGAAACTTGTCTTTCTTAGTAGGAGTTGAACATATAACATGGACAACGATTACATTATCTATCATGTAGAGGTCAGTGAAGATCAACTCGTCGTGCCTCTTAACAAATTTTTGGAAAAAGTTTACGATAAAAGCCCACAAGTGGTTAGAAAATGGATGTTTTCTTTCCTATGATGTCTACAAAGCTACATATGCTCAGATATCTCAATTTAAGCTTTCCTTTTATGATGCTTTCTAATTACATCTTGAAATCTCTGATATTGTGGAAAACCAAGTAGCAAACCAAGAAGAAATAGATCCTAGAAGTGTTGATAATCTAACACGTGAAGCTTATTTGCAAGTTTTAAATCCTTCCAAAAAGGCTAGGATCTGAGGTGTTGGAATTGGGCACAAAGAGATAGGACATAGGGGAAAAGCTACCCGTATAAGATATGAAATGCTTCTTGAGGAAAGCAATGCAAAGGATGTATGTTGGATTATATCTAAACTTGAACTATTAGTTACAACTAGTCTATTAGATCGATGTTTGAAATTTGTTTTCTATTTCAGGATAAACTTAAGGAACTTGAAGAAACAGTAAATGGATTGAAGAACTCCGTCTCCCAAATAATGACTTGGTATAATCAATCACAGGTAACTTAGATTCAGTTGTCTATGTCAATGTAATATATAATTTTTTTGACATTGTTGATCTATTTGTTATAGGATGGCGGTATTAATGTTGATTGTGCAGCTGAATACCCCAATCGGACTACTGCAAGTGTCTTACACATACAAAGTGGCACAAATAGGTCGGGTGTGGGTTCTTTTCACATACAAGACAATACAAGTGGTGGTGCAGATGTAGGCATGTTTCCCAGGCAAAATAATTCAAGCGGGGATGGCTTAGGCAGACTTTCTAAACAAAGCAATTCAAGGGAGACTGGAGTAGGCATGCTTTCCATACAAGGCAATTCAAGGGAGAATGGAGTAGGCAGGCTTTCCACATAAGGGGTTGACAGTAGTTCTTTTGGATTCATGGCTCCCATGCAAAGTGCTAGCAATGGACATCCACTAATCTTTCAGCCACATGTACCTCATAATAGATATAGATTATTTTCAATATTCATACACACAAGAATATTAACATGTACACTTTATTAAAGGCTACAATTGAAAGTTGGTACCCTACTTCTGGTAATAATTGAAAGTCATCCTCAAATGCAGAGCACACCAAGCACATCTTCATCGGTGTCTTTCACACCAAGAACTCAATGTTTAAAAGAGGTATTCAATATTATATTTCCTCTCTTGTGTTCAATATTAGTTTTATATTCTAGTTCTAGTTTTATTCAAGGCCAGTGACTAGAAAAGCAGCACTACTGCATATTCACAAAAGGTATACCATGACATGTCTCTTCCATATATCTTGTACTTATACCAAATCTGATATATAAGGCCAAATCAAATATATAAGGCACGAATCTACTTAATGGTTAATGCCTATGTGGTTCTATATTTCCAGACACTTTGGGTATCATGGTTATGTATGTAGTTATTGTTATCCTCTTTCAACTCGGTCTACTTATCTATTGTTATCTCTATTAGTCTGATTGGTTATGCCAGCTTTCTGTTTTGCTTTGGGGTATCTTTATTTGATTGTTCTACAGGGGGCACAACATCAACAACGTTAGTTTCCTTAGACTTTTTCTCAGACTCACCTTCTACATGTTCGTCGTGCTTTATTGAAGAACAACTCAAAAGTTGTAATATTTCTTCTCTTGTTTAGAATGCTCATAACAATTGTACCTTGTTACAGGTCTCTTCCGGATTTTGTATGGTTGGTTCTACTTGAAATGAGTGTACTATTTCTCTATATTCAAATTCCATTCAAGATCAACACATATTGGTTTTTGCTGGGAAACAGCTGGAAGATGGTGCCAAACATATTAAAAGACTTAGGGTGTAATGGAACCATCTACTGTATGTGAGTCAGCTTCAAAATGATAGGGATTGAGGCTTTAGATTTCTTTGTAGTCATGTATGTAGTTCTATGAATCATATTATTAGTATATTCTCTACTTTTCTATGGGTCTTCTTTACCGCCTTTTACCAATATTATATGTTCAGAGTTAGGTGGGTCTTTACGCCATCTCAAATTTCTATAGCCTTTCCTAGGGTTACTTTCTTCAAAGAGATCCATCTGAGAGGTTGAGGTTGAGGTATAGCTTCCACATATTATAACTCCCAACCTCACCTGCTTCACTACCACTAACTACCAAAATAGTCTCCTTGTGATTTAGTTCAAAGCTTGTATCTGGCTTCTTTTGCTCCAATGCATATACATGTGCTTCTTTGCTCCCATATTCCACTGTAAGGCCACCTCTTCCTCTCTTCAAAATCTTTCTTCCAATATTTTTAGTTCTGTGTTCCCCTTCACTGTGGCTTTTTCCTTAAGGTTGCCACCATGTTTGTTTAGTGTTATATATATTTCTTTTATCTGCCTCACCCCTTATCTATGTTGTTAAGAGTTTCCCATCTTTGCTTTCTCTACTGAAAACTACCATGAACCATAACAAGAACACAACACAGAACGAGCATAAGTGTGATAATTTCATATGCTCCTACTTAGTTGAAAATAATATGAGGGCTTCTAATGTGAAGAGAGCATTGTAAGACTCATGATATGTTAATCCAGTATCTTGGTAACTGCTACTACTAGTAAGCTATGCGACTAATCCAATTAACATGGGATATATAGAACCCTATGAAGTCTGTAACTGTGGTGAAGTGTTCAAAACATACATCATTAACTAAGTGGAAGCGATCACTAACATCGGATTACTGAAAATCACTAAAACTTTAAACCTTTTTCAAAGAGATCCATTCATAGGAAAACTCTTTCAACAAGAACCAATGTATTGCATTTACATCCTGGTTCATAAGTACATAGTTTGTGCTATCTCTTCTCAAGGGTTACAATATCAACTGCCTTGTTAAAAGCTAAACACAGACAGCATAAGAACCTCAAGGCATCAAGCCAAAAATCTCAAAATGATTCATTAAAAGCACTAACTATTAACTTCGAGGACCTGAGAGTACAGAGACGACACATAGGACTTCCATCTATAAGACATGACAAACAGTACACTCAACCTGAGCTGTCACTGCTGTCACTGTTGTTGCTGATGTCCTTCCTCTGCCAGATATTCTCAGCCTCCTCCGTGCTTGTCCACCTAAAAAATGTTGGATCCCACGGGGTGAGACAATTGTAAATTGCCCCAACGAGAGATATAACTCTCTGCCAAAAACATTATTATTGCAGTTTAAAGGTATACAAATGGGCAGAGGATAAGCAGTTTAGAGCATTCTCATCTTAAAGCATTGTAACTATTTATGATAGAACAAAAAATCAACTATTCTCTTAATAAGGAATAGGAAGAACATGTATATCATTTATCTATCAAATTATACCATCATGTCAATCTTCTCTTGTGACACTCATTATCTTGATATGTCACCCATGAGACATTCTTGTTTCAATCTGTTGGCCTTAGCCAATCTGCTAAACAGATAAGGGATTATATCTACCATGTACTCATGTATCGGTAATATAGGCATTGGGTTATTACCAATCCTGTGTAATCATTATAGGCATTGGGATATTACCAATCCTGTGTCATTATTACATGCATTGGGTTATTACCAATCCTGTGTCATCATTACATGCATTGGGATATTACCAATCCTGTGTCATTATTACAAGCATTGGGTTATTACCAATCATGTGTCATCATTACAAGCATTAAGCCTCTGTCAGGTATTGGACTCTTCCAAACCTGATTACATCGCCAGGAATAGGACACTACCAATCCTGATTTCACAGCCATGCATTGGACTTTAACAAACCCTGATTACACAGCCAGGCATTGGACTTTAACCAATCCTGATTACAGGCATTACACCTCTGCCAGGTATTGGACTTTAACCAATCCTGATTACATCGCCAGGCATTGGACTCTATCCAATCTTGATTACACATCCAGGCATTGGACTCTAACCAATCCTGATTACACAGCCAGGCATTGGACTCTAACCAATCCTGATTATATAGCCAGGCATTGGACTCTAACCAATCCTGATTACACATCCAGGCATTAGACTCTAACCAATCCTGATTACACAGCCAAGCATTAGACTCTAACCAATCCTAATTATACAGCCAGGCAATGGACTCTAACCTATCTTGATTACACAATCGGGCATTGGACTTTAACCAATCCTGATCACAGGCATTACACCTCTGCCAGGTATTGGATTTTAACCAATCCTTATTACAGGCATTACACCTCTGCCAGGTATTGGACTTTAACCAATCCTAATTACACAGCCAGGCAGTGGATTCTAACCACTCCTGATTACATCCCATGTCTGTTTACACAGCATTGGGCACCTCATTCTTTTACTAGCATTAAACTTTGGCCATGCCAATCATGCTCAACACATTCTTTATGTATTACAAGTATTCAATACTTCTTTTCTCCACACATGTATGATCTAGGCTCCATTATTATAATTATATACTTTTGTTATTATTATTATGTTACTAAGTTTGCATTCCTTAGTTTATTATGAACATTATCATCCCTTATAAGAGACTTTTATAATCATCTTGATACCTCTCACTATGCCACAATTGTTCTCATGTCTCATAAGGCCCATAAACCATCTTGTCACTTCTCACTAGGCAACATCTAACCATATGGCTCACAAGGCCATTAAACATCTTGTTACCTATCACTAGGCAACATCTAACCATATGGCTCACAAGGCCATTAAACATCTTGAGCATTCAATCATGATTATTATTCTTAACATTTATCATTAAATGATTATCAGTACAAGGTATGAGTTCATTTCACATCCTTATCATGGTATGATTACATCATACTCATTAGTTTGTCTTAACCCCATTCTCAAGGTATATTAGCCTATACTTATTAAAGTATATCAAACTCATTACATTTCATTGTAACAGTTTACATAACACACTTCATGTGCTTCTTGTCCAAGTATATTTAATTTGAGGTGCATCAAGGTATATCCACCCTGGAATACTAAAAGTGATATCTATCATATGTTGATGTGTCACTTTCCTCATCACTTCCAACTTTCTTGAGTTATCAACTTATCTTGAATTAAGGTATTTCCCATCCTAATACTTTTATCCACTAACCTATTACTCTTACAATGAAGTGTATAGGTCACACACAAGAATGGTCCAACTATCTTTAATGATATGGACTCATTTCAGATTAAGGCATTGCTTGCTATAAGGTTACCTATAATCAACCATTTGAGATATTTCACCTTTATAAGGCTTTACCCACTATTTTATTATTAGGATTCTGGTTTGTCATCATGTTGTCCAAGATTAGGGCTTCATGTATTATAACTCCAAATTAGAGTTTAACATACCTTCACCCTATATTAGGGCTCCTCATCATACCATTGCATAGGGTTTCACATGGCAGCACCCTCAATTAGGGTTTCACATGGCATCACCCTCAATTAGGATTTCACATGGCATCACCCTTCATTAGGATTTCACATGGCATCACCCTTCATTATATTTCTCATGGAATCACCCTCAATTAGGGTTCCTCATGGAATCACCCTCAACTAGGGTTTCTCATGGAATCACCCTCAATTAGGGTTTATCATGGAATCACCCTCAATTAGGGTTTCTCATGGAATCACCCTCAACTAGGGTTTCTCCTTACTCTAGATTAGGGTTACACCTAGCATTGCCCTAGATTAGGATTAATGTTCATCAATCTTCTTAATTAGGGTTTCATGATCACTTCATCAAAGATCATACCCTAAAATCTTAGTTTATTCATATTGGAAGTGTTTGAGGCTTATACATTACATGATTATCCTACATGTATGGATTCCTCTCTCTCTCTCTCTCTCATCCTCTCTAGGATGTTGACTATGTCAAACTTGGATAAATTGGGTCAACCAACCCTTAAATTAAATACATTCAATTAGGGTTGACATAGTGTATTAAAATATTGCTTACTTAAGCTTCAGAATTAACTCATCTAGGGTTACCAATTACTTAGTACCTTAAAGGTAAAACCCTAGTGATTATCTTTGAGATAAATCACTAACAACCATAGGATTATTTTATCTTTCATCACCTTAGGTTTCCAATTGACTTAATCACATTTAAACATCCAAACATTCTTGACCATTGATGCTCCAAACGGTTTGAAACCGTTTAAGAAAAGCAATAATGAAACCGTATGGACAATTTATACTTGAAACCACTTGGGTTTCCAAATGGTTTGAGACCGTTTGATCTCAAACGGTCTTGAGACCGTTTGGTCCAAACTCTCTCAAAACTGAATGGACCAAAAAGGTCTTCCATCACTTATCAATTCAGGATTTCAATCATTAAACCATCTATCAATTGAACCACTGATTTATTCTTCAATTGGACAATTGAATCACCCTTCAATTGGACCTTTAATTAGGGTTTTAAACCCAATTGAACTAGGGTTTATAATCAAGAAACCATCAATTAGGGTTTTGAAATCGAGGAACCATCAATGGTTGACATTGTGGAACTAGTCCAATTGAAATCATTGGATCATCATCAAACCATGACATGACCTGACCTCAAACGGTCTTGAGGTCGTTTGGATGACCTCCAAACAGTCTTGAGACTGTTTGATTCAAACCTTTACTGAAATTTGTGAAAATCAATTAGGGTTTGTATCATTGAATCGATCATCAATTTAGCTATTGATTGTATTTATATTTGATATCACTGAATCTTCAATCATCCAATCATACTTCATCATAGACTTCCAAATGGTCTTGGTTGACCTCCAAACGGTATTGAGACCATTTGGGTTAGTCAACCCAAAAATTAAATCAACCAATTGAAATTTCAGCACTTAACCCGATTAGGGTTTCTAATTGGAGGATTGCCTATAAATTGAATCAATCAATTGGATCTATTAGATCATCATCCAACATGTACTAGGGTCCTGACCTCAAATGGTCAACCCATCCAAATGGTCAACCCTTCTAAATGGTTTGGGATCCACACCTCCAAACGGTTTGGTGAAACCGATTGGACCAAAATTATGAAAACGTTTGCAATAGATATTTGTGGAGGTATGTGCTTATGATGATGTCATAATCATCAAGCCTTAGTCCATCCAAAACTACTTCCATTATCATGCTAGTTGCACCAACTAATCAAAGGAATTGCAAGAAGAGCAACTGAACATAATTGATTGAGAAATTGAATTCAATAACAATGAATAAGGGTTCAAGTTATATAACCCGCCTCCAATTGAGCTTCAAAGCTCCAAGCACCACGTATTTAATGGTGGAAGAAGCTTTCTCAACTATCCCAAGCTCGTCCTCAAGCTTTTGAGTGAAAAGAAATGGCTAGGATAGAAGATTGCATGGAGAAAAGAAGAAATCCATCATTTATTTCGATTTCCACCATGAAATCATGGTGAAAGAAGGTCAAGAAGCTTACCAACAGGTTGGGGGTCATCGTCCTGTTGCTCCAAGCTCCCTTGGTCGTTTTTGCAAGCAAGAAGTGAAAGGGGTTTCCAAATTACCCTTTCAACTCATGGATAAAGGAGCATATATGCATTTTATTAAAAATTCATTTTAGGAGCTAGAAAGTCGAGATTATCTCCTCCATTTCCTTGCCTCTTTCCCCCTTCCCCTCCTTGGTTACGAGTCTATCTCCTTTGCCTCTTATTACTCTCAATTATCCATGATTTAAATAAAAGCAAATTAAGCACCTTAACACTTATAATAATAATATCCTAAAGTTAGTGGATAATTCTTTTTCTTTTAATAATGTGAGTGAGTTATCCACTTCCTTTATATATTTTCGTGCCTTTGCAAGTAAAATGGTCGTAAATTATTTTGCAAAATCATCCCTCACCTTTTGGTTGAAGGGATCTTCAATTAATGTATTTATTTTTGCATTAAATTGAAGTAAAGTTCCAATTAAGCTTAAATCTTGATTATTTTAATATCAAGATTCTCTCTCCTCCAAAGAGATAAAAATGAGACGCCCCTCTCATTTTCTTTGATCTACATGATGCCAAGAAATATTAGGGACTATTTTTAAGTGGTAATTTACATATTGAACCCTGGGTTTTTGGGTAATTTGCACATTACACCAAAACTAGGTTTTAATGGACAAACATTACTTTATCAACTCTTTCTTGGTACTCAGGCTACCACAAGCCATACCTCTACATCATATTTATTCTCATGATGCTTCAACACATGAGGAACATCTTATCATGTAACATTTACAATTTAACCCCTCAACTTGGGTAATTTGCACTTCAGTCCACAATAGACAAAACATTATTTCAACATTGTTCAAAAAGGACTAAAATTGAAACATAAGTTCCTCTTGAGCCTTAATTACTTTTCAAAATATAATATCAAGAATATAATTAACTTTATTAAGCAAAACATCTAGGGTTAAGGCTTAACCCAGGTCAGGGATGTTACAAATTATAAACCCCTAACAAGGATTTCGTCCCCGAAATCCCAGATAAAATGAGACAGATATTATTCTTTCGTTATATCATCAAGTCTCCACATAACATCTCATTGTTATGGAGTCATCATAGAACTTTGATCAGTATAAAGTTCTTTCACACAAAAATTCTCATAGAATCAAACACATAGGGCACATACTCCACTGTCCTTTAGTTATTGACTGTGGAGTTAATTCTGTGTCAGGTAACACTTTTTTTGTTTAGATAAAGGTTATTTGTTAATTTAATTTGACAAATTTTTCTTGCAATAATTTTACAATTATTCCTTCAAATAGATAATTCTCATCAATGTTATGTTTATGCAAACCATAAACCCCTAACATATGATGTCCATATTACATTAGGTAACTGGACTAATTCCACAGTTAACCATTCCAGGTAGCTATCATGAAATAGCCTGATATTTCTCAGATACCAGAATCCCTTACCTTGGTATGTAACACATGTGTTGATAACACATCACATCCTCATCTTCCTTTTTGTTTATAAGTTGATTTATAATTAAATCAAATTCCTCCGTATATCAATTAGAATGTGGTAGAAATATCCTTGCCACATCTCCTTCTTGATTAGGCTTCTTTGGATTGTTTCAGAATGATTACTTGATTAGAGTAATCAGAAATATAACAATCTAGGTATGTCATACTTATCTTTCCTTCAATAAATGAATACCTGGCCAGGGTATTCAAGATATGAAATTAGGTAGTATGCATTCATTTTATTTTATGTTTTCATCTCTTTAAATTTGATATACTTAATATCTCAGATTTTCTCTGAGTTCCTTTTTTCATTTCTTCCCTTCCTTAATGAAGAAAGAGAAATTATCAAACATATAAAAGAATATTAAACTGAACACAAGTTTTCATTCTACTTATCTCTTCCTCATATCCTCGAAGGATTATACAGATGAACTAAACAACACTACCTTTCTTATAGTAGAGAGTAGAGGATATTTCAAAATAGAAAGTTTTATCTTGACATGTCTACCTCTTATAAGTTATCTAGTGTCTTGTCTGTTGGTTCACCTCATCACTTTCTATTTGGACATTGCCACCTCAGATGTCCTCTCTGTCCACATCTATAGCAAGCTCAGAGCCTTTTAGGTGACTGCTTCTTGGGTGCACTACATTGTGGTTGAGTCGGTACTACTAAAATCTTTGATTGTTTAGTACCACTAATCCCTTGTTCCTGTGACTGTTTAGACTTCCTTTTAAGGTTTGTCTCATGTTTCTTTATCATAGACCCTTCTATCCTTCGAATTGACTCCACAAATGTGGCAAACCTCTCTCTACTTTCTAGGGTAGATGTCAAAATAGACATCTCTGCATTCAATCCTTTCTCAAAACGTCGAATCTTTTCCTCCTCAGTAGCAGCCATATGAGGACAAAATCATAAAAGTTCCATGAAATTAACCTCATATTCACTTATTGGCATGGCTCCCTATTGTATCTTCTCAAACTGTGAGATCTTTTCATCTAAATAAGTCCTTGGAAAATACTTATTGACAGATTCTCAACATAATTCCTCCCATACAACCTCTTCATCATTCCTTTTTATTTCTTCTATAGCCCACCAATGTCCAGCACTACCCTTCAATAGGTACACAACATGTTTAACTTTGTCAGCATCCGGGATACTAAGGATCTTAAAAGCCTTTTCTAACTCAGTGAGCCAGAGATCAGCATCTGGTGGGTCAGATGTCCCAGCATATTCTATGGCTCCTACACGACGTAGTCGTTCAAAGGTCTTACCAGACCCATATCCCTCATTGGGAATTGGGGCTCTCAAAGGTGGTAAAGGCATTCGATCTGTTATATGCGTCACTGCAGTCATGAATAGCCCAAAAAGTGTAAAAAAAGTTGGGTTTCTCATCATGACCTCATCAACAGGGGGATTCTCAGGCACTGTTTCTTCTCTTGCCTGATCCCTGGAACCTTCTACTCGTGCAGCAACATTGCTCTCAGCAACGTGTTCCTCATGTTCTCCAGACATCTTGGAGTTATATATTTTATTCTGCATAAGCAGAAGGCACTATAAGATACACTGAGGTACACTTAGACCAAACTCGATACCTTAGTCCTATGTCTCTGTAGACTCAACGAACCTAGAGCTCTGATACCACTAAATTGTGGCAAAGCATTCAAAACATACATCATTAACTAAGCAGAAGCGATCACTAACATCGGATTACTGAAAATCACTAAAAATTTAAACCTTTTTCAAAGAGATCCATTCATAGGAAAACTCTTTCAACAAGAACCAATGTATTACATTTACATCTAGGTTCATAAGTACATAGTTTGTGCTATCACTTCTCGAAGGTTACAATATCAACTGCCTTGTTAAAAGCTATACACAGACAACATAAGAACCTCAAGGCATCAAGCCAAAAATCTTAAAATGATTCATTAAAAGCACTAACTATTAACTCCGAGGACCTGAGAGTACAGAGATGACACATAGGACTCTATCTATAAGACATGACAGACAGTACACTCAACCTGAGCTGTCACTGCTTTCACTACTGCTGCTGATGTCCTTCCTCTGCCAGATATTCTCAGCCTCCTCCGTGCTTGTCCACCTAAAAAATGTTGGATCCCACGGGAGTGAGACAATTGTAAATTTCCCCAGTGAGAGATATAACTCTCCACCAAAAACATTATTATTGCAGTTTAAAGGTATAAAACTGGGCAGAGGATAAGTTGTTTAGAGCATTCTCATCTTAAAGCATTGTAACTATTTATGATAGAACAACAGATCAACTATTCTCTTAATAAGGAATAGGAAGAACATGTATATCATTTATCTATCAAATTATACCATCATGTCAATCTTCTCTTGTGACACTCATTATCTTGATATGTCATCCATGAGACATTCTTGTTTCAATCTGTTGGCCTTATCCAATCTACTAAACAGATAAGGGATTATATCTACCATGTACTCATGTATCGCTAATACATGCATTGGGTTATTACCAATCATGTGTCATCATTACAGGCATTGGGATATTACCAATCTTGTGTCATTATTACAGGCATTGGGTTATTACCAATCATGTGTCATCATTACATGCATTGGGATATTACCAATTATGTGTCATTATTACATGAATTGGGTTATTACCAATCATGTGTCATCATTACAGGCATTAAGCCTCTGCCATGTATTGGACTCTTCCAAACCTGATTACACCGCCAGGCATTGGACACTACCAATCCTGATTTCATAGCCAGGCATTGGACTTTAACCAACCCTGATTACACATCCAGGCATTGGACTTTAACCAATCCTGATTACATGCATTACACCTCTGCCAGGTATTGGACTTTAACCAATCCTGATTACACCGCCATGCATTGGACTCTATCCAATCTTGATTACACAGCCAGGCATTGGACTCTAACCAATCCTGATTACACAGCCAGGCATTGGACTCTAACCAATCCTGATTACACAGCCAGGCATTGGACTCTAACCAATCCTGATTACACAGCCAGGCATTGGACTCTAACCAATCCTGATTACACATCCAGGCATTGGACTTTAACCAATTCTGATCATAGGCATTACACCTCTGCCAGGTATTGGATTTTAACCAATCCTGATTACAGGCATTACACCCTCTGCCAGGTATTGGACTTTAACCAATCCTGATTACACAACCAGGCAGTGGATTATAACCACTCCTGATTACATCCCATGTCTGTTTACACAGCACTTGGCACCTCATTCTTTTACTAGCATTAAACTTTGGCCATGCCAATCATGCTCAACACATTCTTTATGTATTATAAGTATTCAATACTTCTTTTCTCCACACATGTATGATCTAGGTTCCATTATTATAATTGAATCCTTTTGTTATTATTATTATGTTACTAAGTTTCCATTCCTTGGTTTATTATGAACATTATCATCCCTTACAAGAGACTTTTATAATCATCTTGATACCTCTCACTATGCCACAATTGTTCTCATGGCTTATAAGGCCCATAAAGCATCTTGTCACTTCTCACTAGGCAACATCCAACCATATGTCTCACAAGGACATTAAACATCTTGTTACCTATCACTAGGCAACATCTAACCATATGGCTCACAAGGCCATTAAAGATCTTGAGCATTCAATCATGATTATTATTCTTAACATTTATCATTAAATGATTATCAGTACAAGGTATGAGTTCATTTCACATCTTTATCATGGTATGATTACATCATACTCATTAGTTTGGCTTAACTTCATTCTCAAGGTATATTAGCCTATACTTATTACAGTATATCAAACTCATTACATTTCATTATAACAGTTTACATAACACACTTCATGTGCTTCTTGTCCAAGTATATTGGATTTGAGGTGCATCAAAGTATATCCACCCTGGAATACTAAAAGTGATATCTATCATATCTTGATGTATCACTTTCCTCATCACTTCCAACTTTCTTGAGTTATCAACTTATCTTGAATTAAGGTATTTCCCATCCTAATAATTTCATCCACTAACATATCACTCTTACCATGAAGTGTATAGGTCACACACAAGAATGGTCCAACTATCTTTAATGATATGGACTCGTTTCAGATTAAGGCATTGCTTGCTATAAGGTTACCTATAATCAACCATTTGAGATATTTCACCTTTATAAGGCTTTACCCACTATTTTATTATTAGGATTCTGGTTTGTCATCATATTTTCCAAGATTAGGGCTTCATGTATTATCACTCCAAATTAGAGTTTCACATACCTTCACCCTATATTAGGGCTCCTCATCATACCATTGCATAGGGTTTCACATGGCATCACCCTCAGTTAGGGTTTCACATGGCATCACCCTCAATTAGGATTTCACATGGCATCACCCTTCATTATATTTCTCATGGAATCACCCTCAGTTAGGGTTTCTCATGGAATCACCCTCAACTAGGGTTTCTCATGGAATCACCCTCAGCTAGGGTTTCTCATGGAATCACCCTCAATTAGGGTTTCTCATGGAATCACCCTCAACTAGGGTTTCTCCTTACTCTAGATTAGGGTTACACCTAGCATTTCCCTAGATTAGGGTTAATTTTCATCAATCTTCTTAATTAGGGTTTCATGATCACTTCATCAAAGATCATACCCTAAAATCTTAGTTTATTCATATTGGAAGTGTTTGAGGCTTATCCATTACATGGTTATCCTACATGTATGGATTCCTCTCTCTCTCATCCTCTCTAGGATGTTGACTATGTCAAACTTGGATAAATTGGGTCAACCAACCCTTTAATTAAATACATTAAATTAGGGTTGACATAATGTATTAAAATATTGCTTACTTAAGCTTTAGGGATTAACTCATCTAGGGTTACCAATTACTTAGTACCTTAAAGGTACAACCCTAGTGATTATCTTTGAGATAAATCAGTAACAACCATAGGGTTATTTTATCTTTCATCACCTTAGGTTTCCAATTGACTTAATCACATTTAAACATCCAAACGTTCTTGACCATTGATGCTCCAAACGGTTTGAAACCGTTTAAGCAAAACAATAATGAAACTGTATGGACAATTTATACTTGAAACCACTTGGGTTTCCAAACGGTTTGAGATCGTTTGGTCTCAAATGGTCTTGAGACTGTTTGGACTCAAATGGTCTTGGCACCATTTGGACTCAAACGGTCTTAAGACTGTTTGGTTCAAACTCTCTCAAAACCGAATGGACCAAAAAGGTCTTCCATCACTTTATCAATTCAGGATTTCAATCATTAAACCATCTATCAATTGAACCACTGATTTATTCTTCAATTGGACCATTGAATCACCCTTCAATTGGACCTTCAATTAGGGTTTTGAACCCAATTGAACTAGGTTTTATAATCAAGAAACCATCAATTCGGGTTTTGAAATCGAGGAACCATCAATGGTTGACATTGTGGAACTAGTCCAATTGAAATCATTGGATCATCATCAAACCATGACATGACCTGACCTCAAACGGTCTTGAGGTCATTTGGATGACCTACAAACGGTCTTGAGACCGTTTGACTCAAACCTTTATTGAAATTTGTGAAAATCAATTTGGGTTTGTATCATTGAATCGATCATCAATTTAGCTATTGATTGTATTTCAATTTGATATCACTGGATATTCAATCATCCAATCATACTTTATTATAGACTTCCAAACGGTCTTGGTTGACCTCCAAACGGTCTTGGTTGACCTCCAAACGGTCTTGAGACCGTTTGGGTGACCTCCAAACGGTCTTGAGACCGTTTGGATTAGTCAACCCAAAAATTAAATCAACCAATTGAAATTTCAGCACTTAACCCTATTAGGGTTTCTAATTGGAGGACTGTCTATATATTGAATCAATCAATTGGATCTATTAGATCATCATCCAATATGAACTAGGGTCCTGACCTCAAATGGTCAACCCTTCTAAATGGTTTGGGATCCACACCTCCAAACGGTTTGCAAACTGTTTGGTCTCCAAATGGTTTGGTGAAACCGATTGGACCAATATTATGAAACTGTTTGCAATAGATATTTGTGGAGGTATGTGCTTATGATGATGTCATCATCATCAAGCCTTATTCCATCGAAAACTACTTCCATTATCATGCTAGTTGCACCAACTAATCAAAGGAATTGCAAGAAGAGCAACTGAACATAATTGATTGAGAAATTGAATTCAATAACAATGAATAAGGGTTCAAGTTATATAACCCGCCTCCAATTGAGCTTCAAAGCTCCAAGATCCACGTCTTTAATGGTGGAAGAAGCTTTCTCAACTATCCCAAGCTCGTCCTCAAGCTTTTGAGTGAAAAGAAATGGCTAGGATAGAAGATTGCATGGAGAAAAAAGAAATCCATCATTTATTTTCGATTTCCACCATGAAATTATGGTGAAAGAAGGTCAAGAAGCTTACCAACAGGTTGGGGGTAGTCCTACTGTTTCTCCAAGCTCCCTTGGTCATTTTTGCAAGCAAGAAGTGAAAGGGGTTTCGAAATTACCCTTTCAACTCATGGATAAAGGACCATATATGCATTTTATTAAAAATTCATTTTAGGAGAGAGAAAGTAGGGATTATCTCCTCCATTTCCTTGCCTCTTCCCCCTTCCCCTCCTTGGTTACGAGGATATCTCCTTTGCCTCTTATTCCTCTCAATTATCCATGATTTAAAGAAAACCAAATTAAGCACCTTAACCCTTTAATAATAATATCCTAAAGTTAGTGGATAATTCTTTTTCTTTTAATAATGTGAGTGAGTTATCCACTTCCTTTAGATATTTTCGTGCCTTTGCAAGGCACTGGTCGTCCATTCTTTTGCAAATCATCCCTCACATTTTGGTTGAAGGGCTCTTCAATTAATATATTTATTTTTGCATTAAATTGAAGTAAAGTTCCAATTAAGCTTAAATCTTGATTATTTTAATATCAAGATTCTCTCTCCTCCAAAGAGATACAAATGAGACGCCCCTCTCATTTTATTTTCTCTACACGATGACAAGAAACATTAGGGACTATTTTGAAGTGGTAATTTGCATATTGAACCCTGGGTTTTTGGGTAATTTGCACATTACACCAAAACTAGGTTTTAATGCACAAACATTGCTTTATCAGCTCTTACTTGGTACTCAGGCTACCACAATCCATACCTCTGCATCATCTTTATTCTCATGATGCTTCAACACATTAGGAACATCTTATCATGTAACATTTGCAATTTAACCCCTCAACTTGGGTAATTTGTACTTCAGTCCAAAATAGACAAAACATTATTTCAACATTGTTCAAAAAGGACTAAAATTGAAACATAAGTTCCTCTTGAGCCTTAATTACTTTGCAAAAGATAATATAAAACATATAATTAACTTTATTAAGCAAAAAATCTAGGGTTAAGGCTTAACCCAGGTCAGGGATGTTACAGTAACAGTTGTAGTTGTCATGTCTATCAATGGTGTTGAACGATTGTTGATTTCCTGGTGCCTTGAAATTTTGTTTATATAGTTCAATTCTTCTATTGTTATCTCTGTTTCAATGGAGAATTGCTCATTGTATATTCAGTTGCAGCTATTTACTATTTGGTATTTGTGCTTCTATTTGTTGGTTGCTGCTGCTGCTGCTCGCAACAACTGTTGTGACACAGAACGAGCATAAGTGTGATCAATTCATATGCTCCTACTTAGTTGAAAATAATATGAGGGATTCTAATGTGAAGAGAGCATTGTAAGACTCATGATATGTTAATCCAGTATCTTGGTAACTGCTACTACTAGTAAGCTATGTGACTAATCCAATTAGCATGGGATATATAGAACCCTATGAAGTCTATAACCGTTGTAGTTGTCATGTCTATCAATGGTGTTGAACGGTTGTTGATTTCCTGGTGCCTTAAAATTTTGTTTATCTAGTTCAATTCTTCTATTGTTATCTCTGTTTCAATGGAGAATTGCTCATTGTATATTCGCTTGCTGCTATTTGCTATTTGCTATTTGTGTTGCTATTTGCTGGCTGCTGCTCACAGCTGCTGCTGTGGAGGAGTGAGGTGTTGCTGGTGGTGTTGTCGTGGTTTTGTGATGTTGTGGTGGTGTTGTGGCTGATGGTGGTGTTGTGCCTGTCGTGATGGATAGTTTGGTGGAGGATTTTGTTATGTGTAGGTGTTGGAAGAAGCAACCTGTTGTTGTGCTTGGTGTTGAATGGTGGAGGTTTGTGGTGGTGCTGTGAGTGCTGGTGGTTCTGTGGCTGTCGTGTTGGATAGTTGTTTGGTGGAGGAGTGAGGTGGTAGCTGTTGGGTGTTGGTTGGTGGTAGTTGTTGGTGTTGTTGGTTGATGGTGGTTGATGTATGGTGTGTTGTTGTGTGGAGGATGTATGGAGCAACAATTTGCTAATGTTGGTGTTGTTTTGTGGATGGTGGCGTGCTGGTTGGTGGTGGTGGATGTTGGCTGGTGGTGGTGGTGTTGGCTGGTGGGTGGGACTGCTAATGTGTAGGTGTTGGTAGTGGCTGCTTTGTTGGTTCACTTACATTTATCTCAACTTCACACTCACTCTGATTCCTTTTTGTATTTATATTGATAGGGTAGAATTGCTTTTAATAATGGATTTCAACCGACAATGCACCTTGGAGTAAACCAGAACCGAAATATAAGTATAACACCCCTGACATGGGTTATACTTTAACCCTAGGTGTTTTGATTAAGAAAGATGATTAAATGCTTAATCTCATCTTGTGAAAGGTAATTAGGGCTCAAGAGGAACTTATATTGCAATTCTAGCCCTTTTTGAACATTGTTGAAATCAATGTTTTTTTGTTTTGGACTAATGTGCAAAATACCCAAGTTGAGGGGTTTAAGTGCAAATTGTGCATGATAATATGTTTCTCATGTGTTTAAGCATCATGAGAGTGAAGATGATGCTGAGGTGTGGCTTATGGAAGCCTGAATACCAAGAAAGAGCTGATAAAGCAATGTTTGTGCATTAAAACCTAGTTTTGGTGTAAAGTGCAATTTACCCAAAACCTAGGGTTCAATATGCAAATTACCACTTCAATAAGATCATTAATGCTTCTTGGCATCATGTAGAGCAAAGAAAATGAGAGGGGCGCCTCATTTGAATTAAGTTGGAGGAGAGAGAATCTTGATATTAAAATAATCAAGATTTAATCCTAATTGAAACCCTAATTCGATTTAGGGCAAAAATAAATGTATTAATTAAAGGGCCTTCAACCAAATTTAAAATGGTTGGATTCATATGTATGTGTGACGTCCTTGAGCTTTGAAAGGACCACGAAAATATCCAAGGGAGTGGATAACTCACACACAATTTTATAAGAAAAAGAAATATCCACTCACATATGGATATTAATATTATATGATTTAAGGTGCTTGATTTGCTTTTCTTTAAATCATGGATAATTGAGAGGGATAAAAGGAAAACAAGATAGCCTCATCCCTAAGGAAGATAAGGGGGAAGAGGCGGCCACATTTTTGGGATTAAATGAATTGTTATAAGACACTTTCTCTCTCCTTGAATTTCTTATAAAAAGACCCTTTACAAGCCAAATGGAAGGCTTTTTCGGCCCCACTACTTCTCCTTGATTGGGAAACGACCAAGGGAGCTTGGGAGGATCAGTAGGACGACCCCCAACCTGTTGGTAAGGTTCTTGATCCATTTCACCTTGATTCCATGGTGGAAATCGAAAATAAATTATGGATTTCTTCCTATTTCGATCTCCTCTTCAATTCTAACCATTCCTTTTCACTCAAAAATTGAGGACGAGCCTTGGAATGGTGAAAGGAGTTGCATCCACCATTGTTTCCGTGGACATGGAGCTTTGGAGCTCAATTGGAGGCAGGTTTTATAACTTGAACCCTTTTTCATTGTTATTCAACCATTAATATTGCAATTTCAATGATTCCTTCATTATCTTGTTTAATTGCTGGTTGAAAATGGTTATTTCATGAAATCAGAAGTTGTTAGAACTTCAGGGACGAAGGTAGATGATGATGACATCATCTTGGATACTTTTTCCAAAGAAATCATGGTTCATACGATTTTGAGTTAATTGCTCATGCAGTTTCACCAAACCGTTTGAGAACAAACGGTTTGAGCGAGTTGACCAAGGGCTGACCATTTGCGTTTACTGTTCTTAATTATGTTGGTTAATGACTCACCAAATTTGATGGGTTAACTCCCAAGGAATCGTGAGTTGAAGGCCAATCAATTAGGCAAAGCCTAATTGGATTAAGTGCTGATTTTCAACTTGATTTATTTGCCTTTTTGGGTAAACAGTTTCAAAACCGTTTGGGAGGGTTGACCAAAGGTTGACCGTTTGAGATTCCGGTTCCTAATGATGTTGGTTAAAAACTCACCAAAGTTTATGGATTAATTCCAAAGGAATCATGAGTTGAATGTTAATCAATTAGGCAAACCCTAATTGGATTAAGTGCTGATTTTCAACTTGATTGATTTGACTTTTTGGGTAATTTAAACCAAACGGTTTCAAAACCGTTTGGGGATTACCCAAACGGTCTCAAAACCGTTTGGGGGTCACCCAAGACCGTTTGGAGGTCTAGGGTTGGATATGGTTAAGTGTTTGAAGGACAAAATATATGGTGTTAACCCTAATCGGCTAAGTGCTGATTTTGCATTGGAATGAGTTGATGTTTTGGGTTGATTGACCCAAACGGTTTCAAAACCATTTGGGAATCACCCAAATGGTCTCAAGACCGTTTGGAGGTCTAGGGTTAAGCATGTTTGACCAATTGAAGGTCTAAAGGTACCAAATCACTTTGCAATTAAGTGTTGATTTGATGATCAACTCAATAGCTCAAACCCTAATGATTTTTCACTAGAATCCAAGGGTTGGATGAGCCAAATGGTCTCAAGACCGTTTGGAGCTCATCCAAATGGTCTCAAGACCGTTTGGAGGTCACCCAAGACCGTTTGGAGGTCTAGGGGTGAGTATGGTTAAGCAATTGATGATCCAATGATACTAAGTTAAATGTAATCAATTGCTGATTTGGTGATCAATCCAATGATCCAAACCCTAATTGGTTGACTTGGATTTTTATGATGTGATGGGCAAACGGTCTTCACCTACTTGGGAAAACGGTCTTCACCTACTTGGGCAAACGGTCTTCACCTACTTGGGCAAACAGTCTTCACCTACTTGGGCAAACGGTCTCAAACACCACCTTTACCAAATGGTTTCAAACTGTTTGAACTTTGACAGACCAAGACTGTTTGGGGGTCAAGTAGTCAATGTTGATTGTAGATTCAATTGATCAATTCAATTGGATACCTTATGTAATGGAGGTCCAAGGTGATTGAATCTCTCAAGAATAGAGATGATGAATGACTCATTGATCCAATGATGATTAGTAATGATAATCAATGAAGGTACAAAGATTGAAACCCTATTAGTACCTAAGTGATTAGTTCCAATTAAGGGATGAACCCTAATTTCTTATAGGATCAATGACTTGGTACACTATGTCATTCATAGTTGTATGTACTTGATTGAAGGGATGATATGACCTTATCAAGTTGAGATGATGTTAGCATGAATTCATAACATGAATATGATTCATGTGGTGATTAAGGGTATGATCCTTAAGTAAAGAGATCATGAAACCCTAATCATGAACATAAACCCTAATTGACAGGGTTATTGAATTCTAACCCTAATTGAGGGCAATTCTAAATCAAACCCTAATCCAGGGTAAGGATGTAGCCCTAATCTAGGGTAATCATAAGTGAAACTCTAATTTAGGGAAAAGAGATGTAAATCCCTAATTGGGATGAATAGTGAATCTCCAATTATGGATAATTGAATGAAATCCTAATAGAGATGAATAGTAGACCCAAATTGTGGGAAACTATGGTGAAAACCCTAGTTGAGGGTGATTCCATGAGAAACCCTAGTTGAGGGTGATTCCATGAGAAACCTTAACTAAGTATTAACACCACATGACGTACTAATGTTATGTTGTGATAAGAGGCCCTAAGAAGGGTGAAGGCATGTGAGACTCTAATGAGGAGTCATAATACATAAAGCCCTAATCTTGGATAATATGACAATGAATCATAATTCTAATCTTAAGTAATGGTATAAAAAAACCCTAATGATGAGATAGAAGGAATGGCCTTATAAAGGTGAAACATTTCATGTGGTTGAATATATGCAACCTGATTGTAAGCAATGTCTTTACCATTAGACAAGTCCATATCATTAAAGATAGTTGGACAACTCTAATGTGTGGCCTATGCATTATATGTTATAAGTAAGTGATTAGTGATGGAATGTATTGAGAAGGGAAATACCTTAATACAAGATAAGATGGCTAATTCAGGAGAGTCTAAAGTGATGAGAAAGTGATACATCAAAATATGATAGTTATCACATTCAACACTTTAGGGATTATATGCCTTCATGTACTCCAAATTCAATATAATTGGGTAAGAAACATATGAAGTGTGTTATGCAACTATTACAATGAAATGTAATGAGTTGTTGCACCTTGATGAGTGTTAATTAATGTACCTTGAGAATGGGGTTAAGCCCAAATGATGTGTATGATATAATCATACCATGATGAGGATGAGAAATGAACTCATACCTTGAATTGATGATCATTAATGATATATGATGAAAGTAATGTTCTATAATAATCAAATATGATATCCTTGAATGCCCCAGAGGTATGGAATAATGTATTAAGGGTTGGACAGATAATGAGATCATGAAATCTTTATTAATGAGAAATGGGGAACCCTAACCCTAATTTGGGTAAAAAGGAATGAAAAGCCCTATTTGATAGTAAACCCTAATTCTTGGTAAAGGAATAATAGTGTTACTATTGCATCACATGATGTGATGAATATCTTGTATGATTGTTATCATGCCTAATAACCATACAAATATTATGAGGTGATGTATATAGCTAGTTTGA
The DNA here is from genome assembly GCA_963693085.1 of Alisma plantago-aquatica. Lineage (NCBI taxonomy): Eukaryota > Viridiplantae > Streptophyta > Magnoliopsida > Alismatales > Alismataceae > Alisma > Alisma plantago-aquatica. Next base: position 127,980,255 of record OY856409.1, on the reverse strand, counting down.
GTTGTGACATTTATATAATAAATGTTGATTGGCATTATGTGCCTTAATGTTGTTGTTGCTTAGTAAAAGAAGCAATATGCATGGACTTTTATGAGTCACATGAGTAAGTTGTTACCTAGTGAGAGGTGACAAGATATTTCATGGCCTTGTGGGCCAGGTGTGATGCTTGTGTAACAAGTATCATGAATGCCTTGGTCAGATGACCTGAAGGTGATAGTTACATGAAAAAGGTATAATAATGCTCAATGATGAGTTAAGGGTTTGAATACCCAGAACCATATGATTATGGTGATGAGAATGTGAAGGGATGAGAATTCCCAGTATTGAAATGAGGGTCTGAGTTCTCAGGGTCTTTGAAAGACTGATAAATATCTGATAAAAGTAGTTCATGTCTCTTTATAGCATTGTTGTAATAAGTTATGTTTGAGAACTTGGCTGATGCTAAAAGAATATGAGAATGTACTTAATAAATCAAGTGAAATCTATTCATGTAGTGCTCTGACCATAGATCCATCATCGTAAGGAATATGTGATGGTGAAACGGGTGCCCGCCGCAAAACCCAGAGCTCATATTTTGAATATGTGGGGGTAAATGGGCGAAAACATCCTTACGTACTCTTGAAGAGATTGTTGGAAGGTAAACAAGAAACCTCTCAATCTTTCATGAATATGTCGGGATGGATGTATCACGAATCTCCCAATGATACTTAATGTCGGATCGAGGAGATAAATAAGAAATCTCTCGATTGGCGATGAGAGTGCAGTTGACGTTGTAACTCTGTAGCGAAAGTGACAGTATACACTGGCTAGCTAGTTAGAAGAGACACGAGATGTCCTGCATGTGGTCTCGTACTAACTGAGACGGATGAGGTCATAAGAATCCGGCTCTTTTGATGACCTATGTATGGTACCGATTTCGACTCCTAGCAGTGGTCGGTTGGAGTATGAGCGGTATACCTCATCTCCTCAGAGCATAAGTGTGATTGTAAAATGTAATCATTCGTATAGCATGTTTGCTTAAGGATTGAATACGGAGATTCATTGGATGATGTTGCATTTTCTTTGTGCATTCCTTAGTGGATAAATGTTAATTATGTTTCTTTATATTCTTTGCAAGGTAGACATATGAATTACTTATCTACCATGGGTAGATGCAATGACCTCCTTGAGAATGGAGATTATCTTATTCTATTCGATGATGAATAATTATGCCTGATAATGTAAAAGTAACCCCTGCTCAGTTTTAATTTAATAAACGGCAATAACAATGTTTTTGGCGGAGAGTTATATCTCTCGATGGGGCAATTTTCAATTGTCTCACCCCCATGGGAAACATTTTTAGGTATGCATGGGAGGCAAAGCAGAAATCCTAGAACAAGGAAAGAGCAACAACAACAGCAATAGCAGGGACAACAATAAGATCTCAGGTGGAGATATTGTCTGTCTAGTCATACAGATAGTAGTCCTATGTGTCGTCTCTGTACTCTCAAGTCCTCAGAGTTTTTAGTCAGTGTCTTATGAATCAATCTGAGGTTTTGTCTTGATGCCTCGAGATTCGTATACTGTCTGTATATAATTTTTATAAGACAGTTGATGTTGTAATCTTTGAGAAGGAATGGTACATGTTGTATACTTGTGAACTAGGATGAATTTGAAATACTTTGGTTCTTGGTTAAAGAGTTTTCCTGTGAATGGATCTCTTGAAAAAGTTTTAATTTTCAGTGATTTTTAGTAATTCGCTGCAAATAATTTGCTTCCGCATTAGTTAATCATGTTTTCGCAAGACAGTTGCCACAATTAGTGGTATCAGAGCTCTAGGTTCGTTGAGTCTACAGAGACATAGGACTAAGGTAGTAGAGTCTGTTCTGGTGTCATCCAGTGTATGTGATAGTGTCTTCTGCTCATATAAGAGAAGAAGAACTTAAAGATGACTGGGTCACATGAGGAGATTGCTACTGAGAGCAGCAATGTTGCACCTAGAAGAGGTGCATGGGAACAGGCAAGAGAGAGACAATTGTCTGAGAATCCCCTAGTTGATCCAACTATAATAAGAAAATCCTTCTTTAAGTATTACTGTTGGAGAACTTTGGGCAACAGTAATGTATATAGTGGATCAAGTTTTGGCAGTGTAACCTAGATTACCAGTCCCAATGATGATGTTATAGATATCAACAGGATTTATAATTAGCATCAGCAGGTTGAAGCAAAAGGAAATGATGAATTTCTGGACTTAAATTGAGTATGTGCTCAACCATAGCTTGTTACATCAACTTTTGAGGCAGAGTTAGCCTGAGGCAGTGAATAATTCATGTATTATGACAAGTTAGACAAGATAATGTCATGCAAATATGTTAATTTATGAATTCCTGGATTAACTGAGAAAGGAAATGATTGAACTTTCCTTGATTAGTCCTATGAGGACTTATGTTTTGCATAGTAAAACATTACAAATGTTTTATGTTGTTCTTACCTCCTTGAGAAATGATGAGGTACATAAGAGATGCCTGAATGAAATTCAGGGATGATAAGTCTTATGCTTGTGATAATATGAAAAGGAGGAATATGATAGTATACAAAGTGCATACCACTTAATCTCAGTATTTATATACCCTGGCCAGGTATACAACTATTGATGATAAAGTGGGTATGGAAACTCTTAGATTTTTGTCTTTTTTATTGCTCTGATCAAGTAGTCATTCTGAGACAATCTAATGAGTATCATGAAATCAGAAATCTGGAATGAATAAATGTGTCATATCCCATGCATAAGAAAGATAAGTCTGAGATAATCTCAGATGAGCATGATTGTATGAGGAACTAAAAATGTACTCCTCATAAGATAAAAATAAGAATAAGGGAGATGAACCATGTTCAATAATGCTGCCCGCATAATACAGATCTTTCCTTTAATGAGGAAATGGGAGATGTGATGAGATCATGAGATGATCATAAACATGCTAGATAATAATAAAGAAAGGGATAATGACATGCAATCATCCTTACAAATTCCAATACTAAAGGCAAGGAACCTAGGATGAGATAAAGAATAAATGGTTCAAGAATAGTTGAAAATACATGAATTAATAAGAGGAATATGAATCCTTGTTTTCTTTCCTTTCAGGGACATGGCAATCAAGTGGGTCTTAGGACACTTGATGTGCATAAGATAAAGGAGTTCATGTATTGGATACTTAGAAAAGTATTAGTTATCTTGGACTTTGGTCCCAAGATGAGGACATATGAAACAATTAATGTTCCAAGATGAAAGGAAGAGATATATATGATGTATTTCCAACACATGTGATAGATACCAAGGTGAAAGATTCTGGTATCTGAGAGTTATCAGATGGGTTAGGTTGGCTACCTTGGGTGGTCAACTGTGAAATTAGTCTGGATGTATAAAACAATATGAACATCATATGTTAGGGGTTTATGCTCTGCATAAACATGATATTAATAAAGAATGTATGATATTTCTCTGAACAAGAGAAGTGTTGTTTGACACAAAGTTGACTTTATAGTCAATGATGAGGAACAATGAAGCATGTGCCTTGTGTGTTGATTCTATGAGAATCTTGTATGGAAACACTTTGTGCTGATCAAAGTTTTATGGTGCCTCCATAATAAGGAGATGTTATGTGAAGACTAGATAGTATGATGAATGCAATACATCTGTCTTCCTTTATCTGAGATTTCAGGGACGAAATCCTTGTTAGGGGTTTATAATTTGTAACACCCCTGGCCTGGGTTATACTTTAACCCTAGGTTTTTTTATTAAGAAAGATGATTAAATGCTTAATCTCATCTTGTGAAAGGTAATTAGGGCTCAAGAGGAACTTATATTGCAATTCTAGCCCTTTTTGAACATTGTTGAAATCAATGTTTTGTATGTTTTGGACTAATGTGCAAAATACCCAAGTTGAGGGGTTTAGGTGCAAATTGTGCATGATAATATGTTCCTCGTGTGTTGAAGAATCATGAGAGTGAAGATGATGCTGAGGTGTGGCTTATGGAAGCCTGAATACCAAGAAAGAGCTGATAAAGCAATGTGTGTGCATTAAAACCTAGTTTTGGTGTAAAGTGCAATTTACCCAAAACCTAGGGTTCAATATGCAAATTACCACTTCAATAAGGTCATTAATGCTTCTTGGCATCATGTAGAGCAAAGAAAATGAGAGGGGCGCCTCGTTTGAATTAAGTTGGAGGAGAGAGAATCTTGATATTAAAATAATCAAGATTTAATCCTAATTGAAACCCTAATTCAATTTAGGGAAAAAATAAATGTATTAATTAAAGGGCCTTCAAACAAAATTAAAATGGTTGGATTCAGATGTATGTGTGACGTCCTTGAGATTTGCAAGGACCACAAAAATATCCAAGGGAGTGGATAACTCACACACAATTTTATAAGAAAAAGAAATATCCACTCACATACGGATATTAATATAATATGATTTAAGGTGCTTGATTTGCTTTTCTTTAAATCATGGATAATTGAGAGGGATAAAAGGCAAAAAATATAGACTCATCCCTAAGGAAGATAAGGGGGAAGAGGCGGCCACATTTTTGGGATTAAATGAATTGTTATAAGGCACTTTCTCTCTCCTTGAATTTCTTATAAAAAGACCCTTTACAAGCCAAATGGAAGGCTTTTTCAACCCCACTTCTTATCCTTGCTTGGGAAACGACCAAGGGAGATTGGGAGGATCTGGAGGACGACCCCCAACCTGTTGGTAAGGTTCTTGATCCATTTCACCTTGATTCCATGGTGGAAATCGAAAATAAATTATGGATTTCTTCCTATTTCGATCTCCTCTTCAATTCTAACCATTCCTTTTCACTCAAACTTTGAGGACGAGACTTGGAATGGTGAAAGGAGTTGCATCCACCATTGTTTCCATGGACATGGAGCTTTGGAGCTCAATTGGAGGCATGTTTTATAACTTGAACCCTTTTTCATTGTTATTCAACCATTAATCTTGCAATTTCAATGATTCTTTCGTTATCTTATTTAATTGCTGGTTGAAAATGGTTATTTCATGAAATCAGAAGTTGTTAGAACTTCAGGGACGAAGGTAGATGATGATTACATCATCTTGGATACTTTTTCCAAAGAAATCATGGTTCATACGGTTTTGAGTTAATTGCTCATGCGGTTTCACCAAACCGTTTGAGAACAAACAGTTTGAAACCGTTTGGGAGCAAATGGTTTCAAAACCATTTGAGCGAGTTGGCCATGGGCTGACCGTTTTAGATTACTGTTCCTAATTATGTTGGTTAATGAATCACCAAATTTTATGGGTTAACTCCCAAGTAATCCTGAGTTGAAGGCCAATCAATTAGGCAAAGCCTAATTGGATTAAGTGCTGATTTTCAACTTGATTTATTTTCCTTTTTCGGCAAACGGTTTCAAAACCGTTTGGGAGGGTTGACCAAAGGTTTACTGTTTGAGATTACTGTTACTAATTATGTTGGTTAAAAACTCACCAAATTTTATGGATTAATTCCAAAGGAATCATGAGTTGAAGGCTAATCAATTAGGCAAACCCTAATTGGATTAAGTGCTGATTTTCAACTTGATTGATTTGACTTTTTGGGTAATTTAACCCAAACGGTTTCAAAACCGTTTGGGGATTACCCAAACGGTCTCAAAACCGTTTGGGGGTCACCAAAGACCGTTTGGAGGTCTAGGTTTGGATATGGTTAAGTGTTTGAAGGACAAAAGATATGGTGTTAACCCTAATCGGCTAAGTGCTGATTTTGCATTGGAATGAGTTGATGTTTTGGGTTGATTGACCCAAACGGTTTCAAAACCATTTGGGAATCACCCAAACGGTCTCAAGACCGTTTGGGGATCACCCAAGACCGTTTGGAGGTCTAGGGTTAAGCATGGTTGACTAATTGAAGGTCTAAAGGTACCAAATCACTTTGCAATTAAGTGCTGATTTGATGATCAACTCAATAGCTCAAACCCTAATGATTTTTCACTAGAATCCAAGGGTTGGATGAGCCAAACGGTCTCCAGACCGTTTGCAACTCATCCAAACGGTCTCAAGACCGTTTGGAGGTCACCCAAGACCGTTTGGAGGTCTAGGGGTGAGTATGGTTAAGCAATTGATGATCCAATGACACTAAGTTAAAGTGTAATCAATTGCTGATTTGGTGATCAATCCAATGATCCAAACCCTAATTGGTTGACTTGGATTTTTATGATGTGATGGGCAAACGGTCTTCACCTACTTGGGCAAACGGTATTCACCTACTTGGGCAAACGGTCTCAAACACCACCTTTACCAAACGGTTTCAAACCGTTTGAACTTTGAAAGACCAAGACCGTTTGGGGGTCAAGTAGTCAAAGTTGATTGTAGATTCAATTGATCAATTAAATTGGATACCTTATGTAATGGAGGTCCAAGATGATTGAATCTCTCGAGAATAGAGATGATGAATGACTCATTGATCCAATGATGATTAGTAATGATAATCAATGAAGGTACAAAGATTGAAACCCTATTAGTACCTAAGTGATTAGTGCTAATTAAGGGATGAACCCTAATTTCTTATATGATCAACGACTTGGTACACTATGTCATTCATAGTTGTATGTACTTGATTGAAGGGATGATATGACCTTATCAAGTTGAGATGATGTTAGCATGAATTCATAACATGAATATGATTCATGTGGTGATTAAGGGTATGATCCTTAAGTAAAGAGATCATGAAACCCTAATCATGAACATAAACCCTAATTGACAGGGTTATTGAATTCTAACCCTAATTGAGGGCAATTCTAAATCAAACCCTAATCCAGGGTAAGGATGTAGCCCTAATCTAGGGTAATCGTAAGTGAAACTCTAATTTAGGGAAAAGAGATGTAAATCCCTAATTGGGATGAATAGTGAATCTCCAATTATGGATAATTGAATGAAATCCTAATAGAGATGAATAGTAGACCCAAATTGTGGGAAACTATGGTGGAAACCCTAGTTGAGGGCGATTCTATGATAAACCCTAGTTGAGGGTGATTCCATGAGAAACCTTAACTAAGTATTAACACCACATGATGTACTAATGTTATGTCGTGATAAGAGGCCCTAAGAAGGGTGAAGGCATGTGAGACTCTAATGAGGAGTCATAATACATAAAGCCCTAATCTTGGATAATATGACAATGAATCATAATTCTAATCTTAAGTAATGGTATAAAGAAACCCTAATGATGAGATAGAAGGAATGGCCTTATAAAGTTGAAACATTTCATGTGGTTGAATATATGCAACCTGATTGTAAGCAATGTATTTACCATTAGAAAAGTCCATATCATTAAATATAGTTGGACAACTCTAATGTGTGGCCTATGCATTATATGCTATAGGTAAGTGATTAGTTATGGAATGTATTGAGAAGGGAAATACCTTAATACAAGATAATATGGCTAATTCAGGAGAGTCTGAAGTGATGAGAAAGTGATACATCAAAATATGATAGTTATCACATTCAAAACTTCAGGGGTTATATACCTTGATGTACTCCAAATTCAATATAATTAGGTAAGAAACATATGAAGTGTATTATGCAACTATTACAATGAAATGTAATGAGTTGTTGCACCTTGATGAGTGTTAATTAATGTACCTTGAGAATGGGGTTAAGCCCAAATGATGTGTATGATATAATCATACCATGATGAGGATGAGAAATGAACTCATACCTTGAATTGATGATCATTAATGATATATGATGAAAGTAATGTTCTATAATAATCAAATATGATATCCTTGAATGCCCCAGAGGTATGGAATAATGTATTAAGGGTTGGACAGATAATGAGATCATGAAATCTTTATTAATGAGAAATGGGAAACTCTAACCCTAATTTGGGTAAAAAGGAATGAAAAGCCCTATTTGATAGCAAACCCTAATTCCTGGTAAAGGAATAATGGTGTTACTATTGCATCACATGATGTGATGAATATCTTGTATGACTGTTATCATGCCTAATAACCATACAGATATTATGAGGTCATGTATATAGCTAGTTTGAGCTGTGACATTTATATAATAAATGTTGATTGGCATTATGTGCCTTAATGTTGTTGTTGCTTAGTAAAAGAAGCAATATGCATGGACTTTTATGAGTCACATGAGTAAGTTGTTACCTAGTGAGAGGTGACAAGATATTTCATGGCCTTGTGATCCAGGTGTGATGCTTGTGTAACAAGTATCATGAATGCCTTGGTCAGATGACCTGAAGGTGATAGTTACATGAAAAAGGTATAATAATGTTCAATGATGAGTTAAGGGTTTGAATACCCAGAACCATATGATTATGGTGATGAGAATGTGAAGGGATGAGAATTCCCAATATTGAAATGAGGGACTGAGTTCCCAGGGTCTTTGAAAGACTGATAAATATCTGATGAAAGTAGTACATGTCTCTTTATAGCATTGTTGTAATAAGTTATGTTTGAGAACTTGGATGATGCTAAAAGAATATGAGAATGTACTTAATAAATCAAGTGAAATCTGTTCATGTAGTGCTCTGACCATAGATCCATCATCGTCAGGAATAGGTGATGGTGAAATGGGTGCCCGCGGCAAAACCCGGAGCTCATATTTTGAATATGTGGGGGTAAATGGGTGAAAACATCCTTACGTCCTCTTGAAGAGATTGTTGGAAGGTAAACAAGAAACCTCTCAATCCTTCATGAATATGTTAGGATGGATGTATCACGAATCTCCCAATGATACTTAATGTCGGATCGAGGAGATAAATAAGAAATCTCTCGATTGGCGATGAGAGTGCAGTTGACTATGTAACTCTGTAGCGAAGGTGCCAGTATACCCTGGCTAGCTAGTTAGAAGAGACACGAGATGTCCTGCATGTGGTCTCGTACTGACTGAGACAGATGAGGTCATAAGAATCCAGCTCTTTTGATGACCTATGTATGGTACCGATTTCGACTCCTAGCAGTAGTCGGTTGGAGTATGAGCGGTATACCTCATCTCCTTAGAGCATAAGTGTGATTGTAAATGTAATCAGCCGTATAGCATGTTTGCTTAAGGATTGAATACGGAGAATCTTTGGCTGATGTTGCATTTTCTTTGTGCATTCCTTAGTGGATAAATGTTAATTATGTTTCTTTATATTCTCTGCAAGGTAGACAGATGAATTACTTATCTACCATGGGTAGATGCAATGACCTCCTTGAGAATGGAGATTATCTTATACTCTTCTATGATGAATAATTATGCCTGATAATGTAAAAGTAACCCCTGCTTGGTTTTAATTTAATAAACTGTAATAACAATGTTTTTGGTGGTGAGTTATATCTCTAGCTAGGGAAATTTTCAATTGTCTCACCCCCGTGGGAAACATTTTTAGGTATGCATGGGAGGCAAAGCAGAAATCCTAGAACAAGGAAAGAGTAACAGCAACAGCAACAGCAGGGACAAAAATAAGATCTCAGGTGGAGATATTGTCTGTCTAGTCATACAGATAGTAGTCCTATGTGTCGACTTTGTACTCTCAGGTCCTCGGAGTTTCTAGTCAGTGTCTTATGAATCAATCTGAGGTTTTGGCTTTATGCCTCGAGATTCATATACTGTATGTATATAATGTTTATAAGATAGTTGATGTTGTAATCATTGAGAAGGAATGGTACATGTTGTATACTTGTGAACCAGGATGAATTTAAATTACTTTGGTTCTTGGTTAAAGATTTTTCCTGTGAATGGATCTCTTGAAAAAGTTTTAATTTTCAGTGATTTTCAGTAATTCGCTGCAAATAATTTGCTTCCGCATTAGTTAATCATGTTTTTGCAAGACGGTCGCCACAATAAGGGTAAGTTGTTTGTTGTACTATGATTTATGTATAAACTTTAAATTCTATTAATATAATGATTTGTCATTTTTAGGAGAAGAATACTCAAGTACCCAACCATATGAGGCCTGGCATTGATGAAGAGAACCACACCATTTGAAGGAATATGGAGACATTATAGATCTTAAGAGTTTCTAGCATGATATGTTGATTGTCATCAATCTCAAATTTTAGAACCATATGTGTTCTTTATTTATATCAACATTTAGCACGCAATGTATGGATAATGTTTTGCTTCAATAATAGAAATTAGTTTGAGGTGATTTAACATTTTTATTTGTCATATTTGGTGTTGAATCTTCTTATGATGTCATGTGAATATTATAAAAATATTGCTTAAGGTTATATATACAAAGTTTTCATTTAAAGTTATTAACATTCAACAAATCATTCAATAAATCAATAACCAAATCGTTTACAGTAATCCCTCAAAAATGTATTAATGAAGGTCTTTAGTCCCTCAAAAATGAGATCCAGATTGGCCATCACAATTGCATTGATGACGACCACATAGCCCCTCAAAAATAATATTAATGAAGGCATTAGCCCTTCAAAAATGTATTCTCCAAGACCATCAAGTCCCTCAAAAATGTATTTATGAGAACTAAACATGCCCTAAAAAATGTAGTCCCTCAAAAATGTATTTATGAAGGCTAAATAGTCCCTCAATATAACATTCTTGAGGGTCAGTTGGTCTGTGACAATTGTATTAGCGAGGGCCACTGATATTTGTTGTTGGATCAATGGGCTCTAGAGGGGGGGTGAATAGAGCTACACACACTTCACAAAATCGATTAGACCACCAATTCAATTGTAGTGCAAAAACTGATGCAAGCAGCAATTTGATATCCTATTCTAGCAGACAAAGCAAGGATAAGAGAAAATGAATATCATGCACTTGGACAGGTGGTTTAGAGTGGTTCCACGTCCTAAACTTAGGAGCGATGTCAGTCCACTATCTAGAGTTGGTTAGACTCTAGGATTTGCAACTTGGTCCTCTTATATATCACGATAAGATTACAAGATACATAAACCACACAACCAAGGGCTTAATTACTCAAGCTAAGATCTTCTACCTATCCAAGGACTTACCCACAAAGCAAGATTCTTCGGCCTTCTTCAAAGGACTTACCCAATCTCACCTTTGTCTTCAGCCTTGCAGGATTTACCTATCTTACTTGAGCTTGCCTTGCACCTCTCCTTCACTTGGAGAGCTTGCCCATGTTTTCCCTTCACCAAGGGAGCTGGAGCAATGATCAATCTTCACTCTTGAAGATCACCAACACATCTTCCCCTTCACTCAGAGAAGAACAGCAGCAACTCCTCTTTCACTCGGAGAAGTAGCTTCAATCAATCTTCAATTTGATTTGGAGGTAGGAAGAAAGAAAGGAGAGCTTTACATAGCACAAAGGATATCTCTCATACATAGGGACCTATCTCACTCTTAACTCATGAATTTGTCTTGAAGGTAGAGAGAGAAAGGGGCTCAAGGGCTTGGAATACTCTCAACTAAGCTAGAACCAAGTTTGCAATGGAAGAGCAGCTTGGAATGAAGTCCAAGGGGTTCTATTTATAGTTGAGGGTGGCCCTTTATGTTGTGGGACACTTGGGTGCAAAAGTTGTTGTTTTTCCTTCAAGAAAACGGCTATATTTTTGCCCAAAACAATTCACCAACGGTCATATTACTTTTTCTACAAATTCCGTACAGTGCATTCGGTCGAGTATCAATGGGTGTAACTCAACCGATCAAGTAGCAGGCAATCCGATGTTCAAATGATCGGTCGAGTTTGTTCTGAGGAAACTCGACCGACCATTTCAACTGGAAATGGACTACTACCCAATCGGTCGAGTTTTGTGAGTGCACAACTCGACCGATTGCAATCTTCAGAAAATCGACTCAGGATGATCGGCCGAGTTTCAGGGTGGGAAAACTCGACCGACCAAGTGCCTGTAATTGATTTTCTAATTTGCAATAAAAGTGATTAGCACTTGGTGAATTTTGTCCCAAACATTTTTCTCTTCTAAGTTACAAGCATATTCATCATTACACGTGATTACATTTATGTTCTAAGGTGATTTACATGAAAATCCTAAAAAGCACACTTGTAGTCAATTTGGCTTGCACATGGCCCATTCTAGGGCTTGTATATGTGATCCTTTTCATGTACCTAATGCCTGCAAACAATATTTAACGCACATGTTAGATACATATGAATGGAATGGTTAAGTCATTATCAAAATATAGGTAATGTATAACCTCTAAGTAAACATTCTCCCCCTTTTTGACAATGATAAACCATTCCTCAAACATATTGAAAAGGATAAGAAAGTTATACCTTTGCCTTGTGAATTAGGGGGATTCATGATAAGAATAATTTGAATTGCTCCCCCTCAAACTATGCTTCCTCTCACCTGCATGTTAGGTTTTCTATACATAGCAAAACCAATATCCGTGTAATATGTAATCCTTTGCATGTCATATGATCAATCATCAGATTAACAAGAAAAGGACCACTTAGGCAAGAAAGCAATAGTATAATCACAAGAAACAATATGATTGAGTCTCAAACCATGAGATATTTCTCCCCCTTTTGACATTATCAAAAAGGTAGGGGTGTAGAAGAGCAAAAACTAGGTCTTCTCCAAGACTCAACCACACATATATGCAAAAGATAATAGACAACATTGTAAAGGCATATAACATACAACCACAGAGGAGATCATACAATCCAAGTCAGAATCAAAATATAGCTCACCAAGCACCAAGCATAAGATAACACAAAAGAAATAGCCAAACTGCATTGCAATGATATTCCAATTCAGAAAGATGTTCTCATAAGCGACTACGACCATAAAAGCGAGAAAATAGTGAATAAGAAAATAGTACAGCTCAGACTAATGTGCCAGGATGTTGCTTATACAAAAGAGTCTAGAAAGATATATATAATAGACATGCTAGACTATAAGCTAAGACAACCTCCTAGACATCTAAGCTATCTATGTCAACTGGGTCTGCGGCGTCCTCATCAGGGTTGTAGTCCTCATCGCCATCTGAAGGCGGGGCAGCTGTGCCAGCAGCAGAACCAGCACCATCAGCAGCATCAGCATCCTCAGCCTGGTCGGGCATCTCCTCGTCATCAGGACCAAAAGAGCGATCGGGCCAGCGGGCATTCTGCTCAGCCCACGACATGCCAAGAGCTAGAAGCTCCTTGGCCTGCGGAAAGGACGAAGCCGAGTCCCCCAAGGATGCGAGCAGAGTGGCCAGGGGGCCAGTAGGTAGTGGTAGATATGCAGGAGTAGAGCTACCAGAGGGATACTGAGGTGGAGTAGCAGTGGAAGGCTCGGTAGCAAACAGTGGTGGAGCAGGGAAGTAATGCTCATATGCATAGGAGGCATAAGCACTACCCAGATATGGCTGGTAGACTGGGTAGGGTGAGGAGCAGGATAGATTCATGTGAGACATGATAGAACATAAATCCTAATGGAGGTGCTCCTGAACCTGGTGATTGTACGCCTGTTCATGCATCATGTATCCCAGAAGGGTTTCATTTGATGCTCTGAAAGACGCACGGCTAGGGCGAGGGTGGTGTTGCGGGGGTGGAGCTTGGGTGGAGGTGGGAGGGGCACCAGAAGAAGAGGCGGAGGCAGATCTAGAAGCACCAGGGGCAGGGGCAGGGGTAGGTACAGCCTTCAGAAGAGTGGTTTCACTAATGCACACTCCCTTTCTAGCAATCGGGTAATGGAAGTCAGAAAAGAGTGATTTGTCAGTGGCGAACTGGAAGAGACCACAGATCAAGGCTGGGTAGGGAGGTTGGGTGCCCTTGGTGTTCTTGCCTTTGTCAAAGCAGGTCATATGATGCAGAATGTAACAAGCCCACTTGACACCTATATTGTTCAACAAACAATACATCAGAACCGTTGTGTTTTCCACAATGTCCGTTTGATTACGCTTTGGATGAATATTGCAGTTAATCACAAGGGCTAAGATGTGCCTCTGGATGTTAAGGGAGGAGGAGGGTAGGGTAGACCGCTTCTTATAGTCCACGTCAGGTTTCTTCAAAAACCGATGAATATCCGGTAATGTCAATTCATGATGTTTGTAAAAACCTTCTAGGTCTAAAAGATCAAAATACTCGTCATAGCCCTGGCACCAAGTAGTGGTTTCTTCGTCTCCGGCAAGATAGAGATTGAAATTCTCCTCAGAGATTTGAAAACGACGACCGGCGATCATAGATGTTAGGACTACTTCGGTATTTGGCGGGGGAACAAGCGAATCGTAGTTCCAACGCAGATTGGCGTAGAACTCGTGAACTGCTTTTGTACTAGACAACTGATTATTGAAGCAGTCACTTTCGATCGCTAGGGCGGAAAGGTTGTGTTTGGCAAGAAGCTTCACGATAGAGTTGATATAGTCTTGAAAACGGATTGCACCAACTAAGGGGCGAAAAGGAAAAGGGGATCGAGGAAGAAGATCCTTATACCTATTTACCACCTCAAGAGATACAAACGTAGTGTTATCAAAAGGAATCAACCGTTGGGTCGAGGAAGAGGCTGGAGCATTGATAGGGGCGGCACGTTTTCTCCTATGGAAGGCCATGGAAGCAAAAGCAAGAGGAGAAATCACACAAACAAGCAAGACGAACCTCAAAAGCCAAGAAAGACACACAACTGATTCCCGGGTAGGTCAGAAGCAAGCTGCTAAGGCGCCCTAGGGTTAGAAACGGGGGAGGTTTAGGGCTAGGTTGGAGAGCACGGGCTAGGAGATGAGGAATCGGTCGGCTATTTTCTAGTTGCAAGGGAAAATAGTCGGCCGATCCTAACTTTTAAGTTGGCACAGCCCGTCGATCGGTCGAGTTCTGAGAGTGTACAACTCGACCGAATGGTCCACTGAAGAACAACTCTCAGCTCCTGATCGGTCGAGTTTTCTAGGGTGAAACTCGACCGAAGGTCAACCTGATCTAGCAGTCTAAATCTTAGATTCTAGCCACATACATTCCTATTAAATTTATTTTTCCATTCTATTTTGCATAAATAACATACCTAGGCACATTTTGCTCATCATTGGGCACTATTTAGCGATAAAAAGCAAAATTCGATAAAAACCCAAAAACAAGCAAAAACTAAGCATATTGATAGGAAAGTTAAGCACAAGCAAGCATGTATAGGCAACATAAGGTGAAGAATGACATGAGCAAGCATATAGGATAGAGACCACCAGCTAGATCACATAGCAATATCATTTAAATCAATAATGAGCAATTTAGATCGAATAAAATTAAATTGATCTCTATCTAGAGGTTTTGTAAAAATGTCTGTCAATTGATCTTCTGTGTCCACATGTGTGATATAGATGTCTTTCTTGGCAATGTGGTCATGAAGAAAATGATGGCGAACCTCTATATGCTTAGCTCTACTATGCAATATTGGATTGTAAGAGAGGTTAATTGCACTAGTATTGTCACAATAGATAGGAGAAGCATCAAAAAAATATGTTAAAGTCTTGGAGCATTTGCTTCATCCATAGGACTTGTGCACAACAACTCCCGGCTGCAATGTATTCAGCTTCGGTAGTTGATAATGCCACTGTGCTTTGTTTCTTGGAGAACCAAGACACTAAGCATGATCCTAGAAGGAAGCAAGTGCCACTTGTGCACTTTATATCAATCAAATATCCTGCGTAATCCGCATCACTATATGCTTTAAGAGTAAAATCCCTTGATTTAGGATACCATAGACCAAAATTTTGGGTTTTGGCTAAGTACCTCAAAATTCTCTTAACAGCAGTGAGATGCGACTTCTTAGGGCAAGATTGAAAGTGAGCGCACAAGCCAACACTAAACATAATGTCAGGTCTAGAGGTAGTTAAATAAAGTAAACTTCCTATCATACCTCTATAGAGCTTCTCATCTACCTTTTCACCTTCTTCATCTTTGTCAAGTTTGGCGGTGTTTGACATGGGTGTATCCATCGACTTCATGTTCTCCATCCCAAAGTGCTTGAGTAGTTCAGTTGTGTATTTTCCTTGGTTGATGAAGTTTCCTTCCTTTGTTTGCTTGATTTGAAAGCCGAGGAAGAAAGTCAACTCACCCATCATGCTCATTTCAAATTCACTCTGCATAAGAGAACTAAACTCCTTGCAAAGATCAAGATCAGTCCCGCCAAAAATGATATCATCAACATATATTTGGATGATAAGAAAATGGTTAGAAGTGTGTTTTAGAAACAAGGTAGAATCAACTTTGCCCATGACATACCCATTATCTAACAAAAAGTTCTTTAATTTCTCATACCAAGCTCGAGGTGCTTGTTTGAGTCCATAGAGAGCTTTTTGTAACAAATAAACATGATTGGGTAATTTGTCATTTTCAAAGCCCAGAGGTTGAGCAACAAATACTTCCTCCTCGATTGTACCATTCAAAAACCCACTTTTAACATCCATTTGATAAAGCAAGAAATTTTTATAACTAGCAAAGGCAAGTAGCATATGGATAGATTCCAATCTAGCAACAGGAGCATAAGTTTCATCAAAATCAATACCTTCCTGTTGGTTGTAACCTTGTGCTACTAACCTTGCTTTGTTCCTTACCACTTTTCCTTGCTCATCTAGCTTGTTGCGGTAGACCCATTTGGTGCCAATGATCTTTCTATCACTTGGTCTTGGCACTAGAGTCCACACACGATTCTTCTCAAATTGCTCAAGCTCTTCTTACATGGCAAGGATCCACTCATCATCACCAAGGGCCTCTTTGATGTTCTTTGGCTCTAGTTGGGAGATGAAGGCACTATCTGCTTGTTATTTGTTGTGAGCAGCTCGTGTCCTCACTCTCTCAAACGGATTGCCAATGATCAGCTCCTTTGGGTGATTCTTTGCAAAGCGGGGAGTGGGATCCTTCCTTTCTTCTTCTTTTTCTTCTTCTACCACCTGCTTGCCTTTGTCTTTGATGTTGAGATCTTTTAAGATAGGAATTATTTCATCTGCAACATCATCATCACCAATATGCTTGCCAATAATAGGGTTAGTTTTAATAAACTTAACATTGATAGATTCTTCAATTTTAGACAATTCAATGTTAAATACTCTATATGCCCTATTAGTAGTGCTATAGCCTAGGAAGAAAGCCTTATAAGATTTCAGATCAAACTTGTCGAGAGAATCCTTCGTGTCTAAAACAAAACAAGGACATCTGAAAATATGAAAGAAATCAATAGACGGCTTCCTATCACGCCATAGTTCATAGGGGGTTTTCTTGAAAGTCGGATGTGTGAAAACTCGATTTTGCACAAAACATGACGTGCTAACGGCTTTAGCCCAAAACTTCTTAGGAGTGTCATACTCAAGAAGCATGGTCCTAGCCATCTCTTGTAGCGACCTATTCTTCCTCTCAACAACCCCATTTTTTTGAGGTGTGCGAGGAGAAGAGAAATTGTGCGAATAACCCGATTTTTCACAAAAACGTTCAAAAAGATCATTTTCAAACTCTCCCCCATGATCACTACGGATAGAAACAACATGGCAAGAAGCTTCGTTTTCAACCCGTTTACAAAAGCTCGAGAAAACATCAAGTGTATCGCTTTTAGAAATGAGAAAGAAAGTCCAAGTATATCTAGAAAAATCATCAACAATAACAAGACAATACTTGGAGCCACGAAGCGTTTGTGTTCTCATTGGTCCGAATAGATCAATATGAAGAAGCTCAAGAACTCTCTTGATACTCATGACTCCTTTGGATTTGAAGGAGGATTTGGTTTGTTTCCCTTGTGTGCAAGGTTGAAATTCCTCATCCTTATCAAAATCCAATTTAGGAAGTCCTCGAACCAAGTCCTTTTTGTTCAATTTCTTCATTTGATGCAAATTCACATGACCCAAACGACGATGCCAAAGCGAAAGATCGTTTTTATCCACAACTAAGCATCTATTTAGTATGGGCTTAAGAGCATCGAGAACAATAACATAGAGATTACCATCTCTAGTTCCCTTATATATAACATTGTAGGACAGGGAATCTAGAAGCAAGCATTCTAAAGAAGTAAATAGCACAAGATAACCATTATCACATAATTGGCTAACACTAATTAAATTGTGATGTAGGCCATCAACAAGCAATACATTTTTAATGCATAATTCATTGCCTACATCACCCTCACCTATAACCTTACCCTTCTTGTTGTCCCCGAAGGTTACCGATCCTCCTTTCTTTTTCACAAATTTGTTGAAATGGCTGATTTCTCCAGTTATATGCTTAGAGCAGCCACTATCAACAATCCATTTCTTTTTAACCTGCAAGAAAAGAGGATGTCAGAACCCAACTCAAATTTTGGGGACCGGGGTTAGCTTGGGGACCCATTTCATCTTTGGGTTGGTCACCTTGGGCTTGTAAGGACAATAGGTAGAATAATGGTCATCACATTTGCAATGAATACAAACCATAGGGTTTTTAGAGCCGGAAGACTCTCCATTGAAAATTGGAGGTTCCACACTCTTTTTCTTACCCTTCTTCTTCTTACCTTTGGGAGTAGTCCCATTATATCCTAAACCACTAGTACCAACTTGTTTGGTAGAGTGCTCTAGGACATCATTTAGGGATTTCTTTCCCGAAAGAAGCATTTGCAAAGTAGATCTTAATTTAGCATTATCATCACTAAGATTTACAACAGTAGTAGATAGACTAGCAAGATCTTCTCTAGTATGTAAAATGCCGGCCTCAAGACAGAGGGCTTTAGTAAGAAGAGAGTCTTTTTCTAGAGTTAAGCTAGCAACTTCATTTCTAGGCAAAACAGGTCTAGAAGATACATCATTCATTTGAGCAAGCAATTTTGCATTTTCAGATTTAAGAACAACTATTTCTCTTTGATAAGCATAAATTTCTTCTCTCCCAGCATCATCAATAAGCTTGAGTTCAACATTTTCAGCTTTAAGAGTATCACGCTCATCTAGGCAATTTTGGTTTTCTATCTTAAGATTTTCAATAGTTTTAAGATATGTACCATTCTCAACCTCTACTCCATTGTATTGAAGTTCAAGGTCAAGAAATTGCCCTTGCAAGGATTCTATGCTATCAAGATGTGATTTTTCATTTTTATCAAGAATGTCAATTTTTGCATAAAGGTCATCAACTATTTTGCCTAATCTTTTCCTTTTAGATTTACATTTAGCAAAAGATGATTGGCATTCACTAAGCATATCAATAAGAGTTTCCTTAGATAGCTCATGTAAACTAATATCACTTACTTTGCTTACCTCACTTACCTCAATTACATCTTCACTAGTAGAGGCCATGAGGGCAAGATGACATTCTCCATCTTCGGAGCTTGAGGAGCTTGAAGAAGAAGACTCCCATGCCGCATGAGCTGCATCTTTGGATCTTCTTTCCTTCTTGTCTTTCCTCTTGTACTTTGCTTCTCTTTTGTACTTGTCATCCTTCTTGTGGCTGCTCTTATGATGGCTCTTCTTGGCCTTTGGGCAGTCACTCTTGTAGTGGCCTTTTTTACCACACTCGTAGCACCTAGGAGTTGAGGAGGAGGGCTTGCTCTTGAAGTGTTTCCCTTCTGAGTAGTTAGCTTCATGATCATTGACACCTTCATCTTCACTTGAGGAAGGGCAGGGAGACTTCATGGCAAGTTGTTGTTGCCGGACCATTTCTTCAATTTGAGCTTTGAAGGCGGTGTCTTTTATCTTCTTTGATTCCTTCTCTTCTCTTTTCTCCTCTTCCTCTTGCTTGTCAAGCCTAGGTTCATGGGCTTGAAGGTTACCAACCAGCTCCTCAGTTGACAACTCGCTTAGCTTGTAGACTTCTTCAATTGAAGTGACCTTTGGCTCCCATCTCTTTGGAAGAGATGTCAAGATCTTGGCATTGATTGTACCTCTATCCATGACACTCCCAAGAGCTGCAAGGCTATTCAAGATGACATTTAACCTTGTGTACATGTCCGCCACTCTTTCATTCTTCCCCATCTTGAAGTTCTCAAGAAGACCACCAAGCATGTAGACTTTGGCCTCCTTAACTTGCTCGGTCCCTTCATAGGTGACACACAACTTGTGCCATATCTCATGCGTCGTGTCCCATGAAGAGATCTGGTTGAACTCGGATGGTGTAAGGGCGGCGTAGATGATGCCCACGACTTTGGCGTTGAGTTGAGCACGCTTCATCTCCGCTTCCGTCCATGTGGTGATGTCCCCTTTTGGATCTTCATACTTGAGATGGACAATCTTCCACATTTTGAAGCTCACCCCTTGGAGATAGAATTGCATTCTCCTCTTCCAATATAAGAAGTTTGTGCCGTCGAAGACCGGGGGTCTCATGGAGAAGCTTCTTTCAAGGTTGAGTGACCCAAGAGCTGAATCACCCATCTTCTCCTACTTGTAGAAGTAGCTTGGAGAAGACCTGCTCTGATACCACTTGTTGGATCAATGGGCTCTAGAGGGGGGTGAATAGAGCTACACACACTTCACAAAATCGATTAGACCACCAATTTAATTGTAGTGCAAAAACTGATGCAAGCAGCAATTTGATATACTATTTTAGCATACAAAGCAAGGATAAGAGATAATGAATATCATGCACTTGGATAGGTGGTTTAGAGTGGTTCCACGTCCTAAACTTAGGAGCGATGTCAGTCCACTACCTAGAGTTGGTTAGACTCTAGGATTTGCAACTTGGTCCTCTTATATATCATGATAAGATTACAAGATACATAAACCACACAACCAAGGGCTTAATTACTCAAGCTAAGATCTTCTACCTATCCAAGGACTTACCCACAAAGCAAGATTCTTCGGTCTTCTTCAAAGGACTTACCCAATCTCACCTTTGTCTTCAGCCTTGCAGGATTTACCTATCTTACTTGAGCTTGCCTTGCACCTCTCCTTCACTTGGAGAGCTTGCCCACGTTTTCCCTTCACCAAGGGAGCTGGAGCAACGATCAATCTTCACTCTTGAAGATCACAAACACATCTTCTCCTTCACTCGGAGAAGAACAACAACAACACCTCTTTCACTTAGAGAAGTAGCTTCAATCAATCTTCAATTTGATTTGGAGGTAGGAAGAAAGAAAGGAGAGCTTTACATAGCACAAAGGATAGCTCTCATACATAGGGACCTATCTCACTCTTAACTCACGAATTTGTCTTGAAGGTAGAGAGAGAGAAAGGGGCTCAAGGGCTTGGAACACTCTCAACTAAGCTAGAACCAAGTTTGCAATGGAAGAGCAGCTTGGAATGAAGTCCAAAGGGTTCTATTTATAGTTGAGGGTGGCCCTTTATGTTGTGGGACACTTGGGTGCAAAAGTGGTCATTTTTCCTTCAAGAAAACGGCTATATTTTTGCCCAAAACAATTCACCAATGGTCATATTACTTTTTCTGCAAATTCCGTACAGTGCATTCGGTCGAGTATCAATGGGTGTAACTCGACCGATCAAGTAGCAGGCAATCCGATGTTCAAATGATCGGTCGAGTTTGTTTTGAGGAAACTCGACCGACCATTTCAACTGGAAATGGCCTACTACCCAATCGGTCGAGTTCTGTGAGTGCACAACGCGACCGATTGCAATCTTTAGAAAATTGACTCAGGATGATCGGTCGAGTTTCAGGGTGGGGAAACTCGACCGACCAAGTGCCTGTAATTGATTTTCTAATTTGCAATAAAAGTGATTAGCACTTGGTGAATTTTGTACCAAACATTTTTCTCTTCTAAGTTACAAGCATATTCATCATTACAAGTGATTACATTTATGTTCTAAGGTGATTTACATGGAAATCCTAAAAAGCACACTTGTAGTCAATTTGGCTTGCACTTGGCCCATTCTAGGGCTTGTATATGTGATCCTTTTCATGTACCTAATGCCTGCAAACAATCTTTAACGCACATGTTAGATACATATGAATGGAATTGTTAAGTCATTATCAAAATATAGGTAATGTATAACCTCTAGGTCAACATTTGTCACGTGCGTTCTCTTCACGGACCATTTGTGAGGGCCATACTCACAACTGTCCCTATTGGTGAGGGCCTGTAGAGAGGGGTTTGTGACATGACTCACTCGTGATAATGGCCCAATTTTTACTAGCGGTAATCATGGTCGGTTGGAGCATGATCGGTATACTTCATCTCTTCAGGGCATTAAGTATTATTGTAAAATATAATCAGTCGTGTAGCGTATTTGCTTAAGGTTGAAATACGAGAATCACTTGTTGACGTTATCTTTCTTAGTGTATCGGATAAATGTTATACATGTTCTTCAAATTCCTTATTGGATAAGTGACATGCTGCTTTATCAAGTTATAGCTAAAATGCTTTGAATAAGAATATTGCTCTAACATGTTTAGACATTGATTTAACTACTATTGAATATATATATATGATTCCTCTACTCAGTTTTATTCCAATAAAATGCAATAATAATATTTTTGGCAGAGAGTTATATCTCTCGCTGGGACTGGGTCTCACTCTGTTGGTCACCAACACTTTTTAGGTGGAGGCAGAAGAAGAGGCAGAAACCATATAGCATGGGAAGAGCAACAGTAGCAGCAACAAGGACAGCAGTGACACTCAGGTGGAGGCACTGGTTGTCATATCTTGTATATAGAGTCCTATGTGTCATCTCAGTACTCTCAGGTCCTCGAAGTCAGTAGTTTGTTTAATAAATCGATCTGAGATTTTGACTTGATGCCTCAAGGTTCTTATACTACCTATGTACAGTTTTAACAGGGCAGTTGATGTATGCGATCCTCGAAAAGAGATGGTACAGGACATGTACTTGTGAACCAGAATGTAATTAAATTACTTTGGTTCTTTTTGAAAGAGTTTTCCTGTGTATGAATCTCTTTGTAAATGGTTTTAATTTTTAGTGATTTTTAGTAATCCACTGCTAATGATCACTTCCGCCTAGTGAATGATGTTTTGTTCGATCGGTGTATCACATTAGGTGTTCAAGAACAGTCCCAAACCGGGGACTATCCAATATTTACTCCTATTGAGTAAATCTTGGACGGGTTTCTAGGCCAACAAATACATGTGATGTCATTCTTTTATATAATAAATGTCTACCACATATCCCATTCTTAAACACTTAATCTCACTAGTAATGTATTGGGTTTTCAAGAAAATTTCGACAACATTTCCTCGTTGTTCTCCAAGTACATATGTACTTAGAGAATAAACAGGGAAATGCTATAGAAATTTTCTTGAAAATCCAATACACATTATACACTTACATCCTAAGTGAGATTAGGTGTTCAAGAACAGTCCCAAACCGGGGACTATCCAAGATTTACTCCTATTGAGTAAATCTTGGACGGGTTTCTAGGCCAACAAATACATGTGATGTCATTCTTATATATAATAAATGTGTACCACCTATCCCATTCTTGAACACCTAATCTCACTAGTAAGTGTATAATGTGTATTGGGTTTTCAAGAAAATTTCGGCAGCATTTCCCCGCTGTTCTCCAAGTACATATGTACTTAGAGAACAAGCGGGAAAATGCTGCCGAAATTTTCTTGAAAACCCAATACACATTATACACTTACATCCTAAGTGAGATTAGGTGTTCAAGAATAGTCCCAAAATCCAACTTTTACTCCTAATGAGTAAATCTTGGACGTGTTTCTAGGCCAACAAATACATGTATGTTGTCATTCTTATACCTACAATCCTAGTTTCATCATGCATATCCTAAGTTTTGTGTAACATCATTTAATCATGCTTGTCAGTAAATACTAAACAATAAATAAACCATGATTCCATATATCAAAGATTTGAATCAAGGGGTGATGTAGGCCTATTTTAAGGCTCCATCATGTGCCATTTTGTACTTAAATCACATCTAAACATGTTAGATTACAAGCTTTTTCCCCTAATGTGTTTATCATTGCCAAATGCACTTATGATGTTCTTTGCACTATTTTCAGGAACTTGGACCATGCCTTAGATGGAAGAGAGAGAAAGAAGGAGTTCTAGGGCTCCTCCACTCATGGGGAGGTCCAAAGGAGGCCCCAAAATCTCCCTCAACCTACCTCCAATGGCTAAGAGTCATCACCAAGCAAAGACATCCAAGAATGATGAAGTTTAAAGGATAATCAAGTGGTGCAAGCCTCACCACGACCGTGGGCACTTCCCATGGTCGTGCGAATTTATGACCAAGAACCAACATTTCAATAGGGTTTTTCCCCAAGTCGCCATGACCGTAGCCAATGAAGAACAAAACGACTGTGATGCTGCTCCATGACCACACCCCCTCCTCCAAAACGGTCGTGTGACCCAACACGACTGTGGTGCCACTGACCCACCACGACCGTGGCACTCCGCCACGGCCGTGGCCACCAACATAGCATATCACCACTAGCCCCATACCACGACTGTATTCATACCCCACGACCGTCCTATACTACCCTCACCACGGCCGTGGCACACCAACACGACCATGGTGACCAACCTACCCTACCATACTTTTACACTAATTTTCCTATCCTACCCCTACTTACCCTAGAGCTTCCCCACCACCTATATATACATAAGTGGCGGCTAGGGCATGAGGGTGAGCTACCCTACGACCACCCTTAGCTACCTTCTACCCCCTCCTAGCTCCCTAAATCGCCACCCACTCCATTCCACTCCGTATCTACCTCAAATCCACTCAATTTCACCATTTCTACCACATAACCCCCCATATCTAAGCCTCCCATACACTTCCCTCCATCATTCCACACCATTTCATCCAAGGAGAAGAAGGAGGACGTCCCTGCAACAGCTGGAGAGAGGAGATCCCTCGTCTACACCGAGCTCCATGGTCACTTCTACCTCTTTCTCCTTTCTTTTTGTATTTTCCATGTCTATGAGTAGCTAGGCCCCTTGGGTGGGCTGTTTGGGGGAAATTATGTTACTTTGATACCATTGTTGGGGGAAATGACATGTAAATTAGGTTAGTTTGGTTCTTTAATTGCGCTTTTGCACTTCTTGCTTGTCTTAGTGTAAATTGCATTTTCATACCTAGATTAGTCTTTCCTTGCTTGCTTAGTATTAATTTAGTATAGGGTTAACGTAGATTTCATTCTTACCTCTAATTCCTCGTTTTTTCATAGTAGTTTAACAATCAAATCACCTTTAAACCTTTAACCCTAGTCTCCGTAGTAGGAACCCAGCAAAACTAACCTAGCTCTAGTGCCCCCTCTTTTCCCTGTGGATCGACCCTATACTTGCCACCTTCCTATACTACAGTAAGACCCTATGCGCTTGCGGGTGTAGCTGTTTTAGTAGAAGTAGGTGTGTTAGTTAGGTTTATAAATATTGAAAGTGAAGCCTCTCGTGTGTTCCGATCTCGTGGGGCGCATCTAGTCGAGTCAAATCGGCTAGTGTGTAGCACCTCTAGCGGGCACACCAGGGGTCAATCTTGAAGTTTTAACTAGAGCTTCATATATCAAGATACATACTAGGTCATATTTCAAGTCATAATTAGGCATTTAATCACCTTAGGGCGCATACATGATTCACAAGGTATTTGGGTGCACAAAGAATAATATATGTTACTGATTTAGGAGTTCACATAATCATTTTAGAAATAGAAGACCCACATGTGAGTTAATTTTGACATTCAACATCAATGTATCTTTAACACGCATGTTTCAAGGTTCAAATCACATAATCAAATCAAATTAGGATGCTAGAATGGACAAGTTTGAGTCTTATTTTAACATGCATCAAAATTTATTGAACTAGGTCAAGCATGAGAATTAGACAAGTTAAAACAGTACATTAATACTAATCAGTAGATAATAAATACAAATCAGTAGATAAGTAATACAAATCAGTAGATAAGTAAATAATAATTAGTTGATGGAAATCAGTAAAATCAAGATATGTAACCTACCTAGCAGTAGGGGAAGCAGAGGCTAGCTCCTCCGGCGACCAACAGCTCCTACGGCGGCCTCAGGCTGGTGGTTGTGGCGGCAGCGGGAAGAAGATGACCGACGACGAGCTCCAGAACCAGCGGCAGGTGCAGTGCTTTGAGGAGCAGCAGACGGGAGGAAGAAGAGAGCAGGGCGGCGGCTTGATCAGGCGGCGGCAGTGACGACGACCACAGGAGCAGGCGATGTCGACCGAGCAGGATGGAGCGTGATCAGCGACGTCGGGAGTGGAAGGGTTTGTTTCTCGCGATGAAACTGTGGCAACACATCCCACTATCACACAGACAGCGAGGTGTTACGCGAAAACATGCGGAAATCACCATAACCACAGATTATCGAAAACACATGTTAATTAAAACCGATTGCGGAAAGCTGATAAACTGAGAAACTTTTACATTTCAGTCCACATTCTGCAAGAGAACATTTTATATACATTCGTTCAAGCCTTAATACATGTCCACAACTTAGAGCAACAGTTGTCCTGTCATAACATGAGTCCATCACCTATTAATACATACATAAAGGCCCACATCCGTCCAACAGCAGGACATACAAAACATCTACAGATGTGCGTCATAAAACATCGTCAAAACACCGCCAAGGACCTGAGAGTACATGGATGACTCTAGACTCTACTACAAAACTTCCAAAATAGCAGCATATCCATCGCTTGCCTTCTACTGTTCTTCTAGCTGCTCGGCCGCAACTCCGCGACCACCACCACGTCTAGCTCGACCACCTAAAAAGGGTGTAAACTAGCGGGGTGAGACAATTGAACATTGTCCTAGCGAGAGGCATAACTCCCCGCCAAAACTACAAAACCTCAGATATATATATATAGAGAGAGCAGCTAACTGATAAAAAGTATAACAAGAGCAGTTATAAGATAAGACTGTTCATACTTATAAAGCTTACCAAAAGTACTCAGTCATTTATCCAACTATTTCCTTATGAAACATGATTAACAAGATAGAATGTATAAATCTTACTACATATGAGAAACGCACAAGCAACTGCAAGATACGAATAGAGTTAACTACACAAACAAGGCCTCAACCAATGTTTTGTGTTTGTCCTAAGTAGTAGTTACTAAACGACTGGATTACATTTTATTATGCCCTGAGGAAGTGAATTGTACCGTTCAAATCCAACCTTCGGTTGCGAAGCCCATAGCCGGTGCCATACAAGGTCAATGGAAGAGCCGGAATCCACGACCTCACCCCTCGTGGTCAGTACACGAGAAACAAAGCAAGACCACAATCTCATGTTGAAGTGGTCTTAGCCATAGGGTCAACTCCTCAGGCTACCCTCTGCCTAGCCTGCCTCGGTACCGGTCACGGCGCTAGTAAAACTAAGCCACGAGCCTAATCACCGTGCTCTGAGCCATGAACGCATTCAGGCTCATCATATCACATATCTGGAGCCATGGGCCTGTTCACCATGCTCATCACATATCCGAGTCTGCAACCGCAGCTGCACTCGTTTCCCTCTCTATTTGAGGCTAGGAGAAACCTCACATATTCAAAAATATGCGCTCTGGGTTAACCCGCAGGAGAACCCGTTTCACCATCACCAAGTCCTGACGATGATGGATCTATGGCCAGGGCAAACTACATGATATGTTCCACTGTGATTAATTAGTATCTTTTATATGGATTGCAAGGTTCAACCAAGTTATATAACATGCAAGATATAACAGAAAGTAAACCACATAAACTCAACATTATGTTATTATTGTAATCACATCAACCTGATCCATCTCAAGGATCCAACATCACATGTTATCACTTGGCCTCTTGCCAACCATCCAGATCCATCTCAAGGATCATCACATACCATGAGATCTCAATCCCTCATCATGTATTACCACTGCCTCTCAAGGCTCGCATCATCATCATGGGACAAACAAAACATACATGCAATCTCATCAACCAGAGTAATTATCAGAGTGATGTTACTCATCACATATTTCTCATAGCCTTTTATGGCTAAGCATCACCTGCATGGTTAGTGTACTCAATAAACATAGTTTCAACATAAGGACTATGCTTACCATCATGAGATGATATTCAAGATGCTATACTTATCAATTATACGTCAAGTGGTGATCATGTGCACAAGACACATTATTAAGCAACTATTTATGTACTTATCCTTATCTCATCATTATATAGATAATCAAGATGATTACTTAATGCATGTAGTCATGTCAGATATGAAGGACAAGCTTTACCATTATCATCACCATTATATGGGCAAAGAGTAACCATCGTTTGGAAGCAAGGACAAAAATATATATAACAGTCGATTTCTATGCATCGTGAAACCCTCACTATATGTGCTACATCCCTCACTAGAAGTACCAAGGATCCTCACTATATAGCTGTATTGAGCCACCTTCCCTCACCAAAGAACAACCCACCGCAGCCCACAACGCTGCGTTGCCACTAAGGCAATCAAGCACGCGCGACGCGGCGTTACAGGGGGATGTGTCGTGCGTCAAAGGGGGAGTGTCGGGCACTCTCCCATCGGGCAACGCCCGTCACGAGGAGCTCAGAAACGCCCGACACAGGGCTGTCGTCCAGGTCATCACAAGAAAATAACAACCAAGAGAGAGAGAGAGAGAACACATCCACAAAATGTGCAACAACTTGGTCAAGGCCTAACGGCCGACACAAAGCAAAGGAAAAAGGGAGTGTCGTGCATGGCAAGGTAGAGCATGGCAAGGTGTCGCCCACCTAGGGACACTTGTCCTAGAGCTCAAGCCACCTACTCTAGCAAGCCTTATACACTTGTCTAAGGTCATTGCCACATGCATGCATCAAGCTCCAAGTGTCCACTAGTGGTGACACAAATGAGGTCAAAGCTGGGTCAAACACCATGGACGACACAACACTTGCACCATGGGTGACACAACAAGGCTCCATGGGTGACACACACCTCTCTTGGGTGACACAAAGCTCAACCAAGCCCAAACAAGGCACCTCAAGGCCCAAACAAGCTCAACCAAGGCCCAAAGAACTCAAGCAACAAGCCCAAGCCTTCCTCTCAACCTTAGAGGAAGCAAAGAGAGAGAGGAACACCTCACAAGGTGGCAAACTTGCCCACAAAACCCTAAACTTGGGTTATTTGCAAGTAGCCCCTCCAACTCTCAACAAAGCACAACCAAACCCTAATCACCACTAAAGGCGATTAGCAAGCACCAAAGCACCAAGGTTAAGCAAAACAAATATGGTAAGCCCTAAACGAAGGTCAGGGTCCTTACAAGCTAACCCCCTTTAAGGGATTTCGTCCCCAAAATCTGAAAAGAAAAGTGAGGGATACTTCCTCCTCATCTCTTCCTCAAGCTCCCACGTGGCTTCCTCAACGCCACGATGATGCCAAAGAACCTTCACAAGAACCATGTCCTTCCTCTTCAGCTTCTTGACCCTTCTGTCAAGGACCGCCACAGGACCTTCCTCGTAGGTCACATCATCATCAAGCTCAACCTCAACTGGCTGTATCACTGTTCCTGAATCCGGATGACTTTTCTTCAGCATACTGACATTGAACACTGGATGCAACCTGTGCAACTCTGGAGGCAACTCTAACTCGTAAGCAACCTTGCCAACTCGTGCTGTGACTGGGTAAGGCCCATATACCTGGGTGCCAACTTACCCTTTCGGCCAAACCTTAGCACACCTTTCCACGGCGACACTTTAAGATACACTTTGTCTCCTACCTGGAACTCCAAAGGTCTTTGACGATTGTCTGCATACGACTTCTGCCAGTCCTGTGCCACTTTCAACTGTTGTTGTATCACTTTGATCTTTTCTGTTGTTTTCTGTACTAACTCAGGACCCAACAACTGATACTCACCAGACTCGTACCAACACAAAGGAGATCTACACTTCCTCCCATACAAAGCCTCATAAGGAGCCATGTCAATGCTCTGCTGATAACTGTTGTTGTAGGCAAATTCTATCAAACTCAGATGCACATCCCAACTGCCTAGAAACTGCATAACACAAGCTCGAAGAAGATCTTCCAAAATCTAAATAGTCCTTTTAGACTGTCCATCTGTATGTGGGTGAAAAGTTGTATTGAACCTCAACTGCATTCCCAACGCTCTGTGCAACTGTTCCCAGAAACGACTTGTAAACTGAGGACCTCTGTCAGAAACTATCATCGCTGGCACACCATGCAAACGTACTATCTCATCCACATACACTCTAGCGAGCTTCTCGGCTGTATACGTCATCTTTACAGGTAGGAAGTGGGCAGACTTCGTCAATCTGTCCACTATCACCCAACTGGAATCATGAATTCTAGTTGTCTTGGGTAGACCAACTACGAAATCCATGGTTATATGATCCCATTTCCACTGCGGTATTGGCAAAGGTTGCAACGTACCTGCTGACTTCTGATGTTCAGCCTTCACTTGCTGACAAACCACACATCTAGCCACGAACTTAGCTACATCTTTCTTCAGGCCGAGCCACCAATACAAGTCCTTTAGACTATGGTACATCTTGGTGACACCTAGATGCATAACATACATCGATGTGTGTGCTTCCTCGAGCACTAACTTCCTCATCTCATCAACATTAGGAACCACCATCCTATCACGATAGCAGACTAGCCCATCCTCGGACTCATGAAACCCATCACGCTTTTCACTGCCGAACTCTGATCTGATCAACTGTATTGCATCATCTGTCTGTTGTGCATCTTTGATCTGCTGTCTCAACGTAGGCTTGACTTGCATTTGTGCTAAAAGTCCAGCTAACGAGGAAACTTCCATCTGCACATTCATTTGCCGCAAAGAGATAAGCATATCTCGCTCATGGCATACCAGCGAACTCAGCTGTGCCTTCTTGGAAGAAAAAGAAGACTTTCGACTAAGAGCATCAGCTACCACATTCGCCTTACCAGGATGATACTCGATAGTGCATTCATAGTCGTTGATCAACTCCATCCATCGCCGCTGTCGCATGTTCAACTCTTACTGCGTAAAGATGTACTTCAAGTTCTTATGATCTGTAAAGATCTGACACACTTCCCCATATAGATAGTGTCTCCAAATCTTTAGCGCATGAACCACTGCTGCCAGCTCCAAGTCATGAGTCGGATAGTTCTCCTCGTGTTTCTTAAGTTGTCGCAAAGCAAAAGAAACCACATGATCCTCGTGCATCAGCACACAACCTAAGCCTTTCTTGGAAGCATCACAGAAAACCACATAGCCTTTCCCAGGCTCTGGTAGGATCAACACTGGAGCACTGGTCAACTTATCCTTCAAACTCTAGAAATCTTGTTGGCATCGATCATCCCAAACAAAAGGCACGTCCTTTCTCATCAACTTTGTCATCGGCAAAGCTATCGTACTGAAATCCTTGATAAACCTCCGGTAGTATCCTGCTAAACCCAGAAAACTATGAACTTCTGTCGGCGTCTTCAGTTGTTCCCAATCCGCAACGGATTCCACCTTCTTTGGATCTACTTTGACTCCTTCAGCAGATATCACGTGACCCAACAAAGTCACCTCTTCCAACCAGAACTCACACTTATTGAACTTGGCATACAAATGATGTTGGCGAAGAAGAGTCAACGCTCGACGTAGATGTTGCTCATGCTCTAGCCTGTCCCGACTATAGATCAAGATGTCATCTATAAAGATTACAACAAACTGATCTAAGAACGGACGGAACACTCTGTTCATCAGGTCCATGAAAGCAGCAGGTGCATTGGTTAACCCAAACGACATAACCACGAACTCATAGTGACCATACCTCATCCTGAAAGCTGACTTTGGTATGTCATCCTCCTTGATCTTCAACTGATGATATCCGGACCGTAGATCAATCTTTGAAAACACTGTAGCACCATGCAACTGATCGAACAGATCATCTATCCTCGGCAACGGGTACTTGTTCTTGATCGTGACCTTGTTCAACTGTCAGTAGTCTATACACAACCGCATCGAACCATCCTTCTTCTTGACAAACAACACGGGAGCACCCCAAGGCGACGTGCTCGGTCAGATAAAACCTTTGTCCAGCAACTCTTGTAACTGCTTCTTCAGCTCTGCCATCTCTACTGGAGCCATCCTATACGGTGTCTGTGCAACTGGCTGCGTTTCTGGGACCAGATTGATCTCAAAATCAATCTCTCGGGGTGGGGGAACACCAGAAAACTCCTCAGGAAACACATCTGTAAACTCTCGGACAACTACAACCTCTTCGAGACTAAGACCTTTCGCCTTGGTAGCCACAACGGTATCCACCACATGAGCTAAGAACGCCTCACATCCCTGTCGTAACAACTTATCTGCCACCATAGCTGATACCAGACACGTCGAAAGAATCTTCCTATCTCCATGGAAGATCCACTCCTCTCCGACATCATCAAACACCGCCTGCTTGGTACCGCAGTCCAGAACAACCTTATACTTCTCTAAGGTATCCATCCCAAGGATCACGTCAAACCCATGCATATCAAGTGGTATGAGATCCACTTGAATGCGATGTCCCGATAAAAATAAAACACAAGATGGACACTCTTCTCGAAGCAACGAGGAACCATCAAGAGGGGTTTCTAACAACAAACTATCCTTCTTACGACTAACAGGTAAACGACAGTTCTCAAGCATTCTATAGGCGATAAAAGAGTGCATAGCACCCGGGTCAACCAGAACAGATATAAAACAAGAAGAAGACATATCAGAATGAAATAACTTCATCTGACCTGTCACTACTCGTGGGTTGACTATCGCCTCTGGCTGACTCATGGCATAGAATAGAGCCGTTGCTTACTGTCCACGACCTCTGCTTCCTTGAGCAAATGATCCAGCCTGAGATGCTTGACTGCGTCCTCGTCCTCTACTACCACTGGGCTGTGGTCTCTCTGACCCCTGAAGGTTCTGTCTCGGCTGCTGCGTCACCTCATCATCTCTGTAGGGACAACTCGTCTTGACATGCCCTATCTGACCGCAGGCATAGCATGTCCTAACATTGACCTATGGCCTGGATGGCCCTGTCACTGCCACAGAAGCTGTACTTTGTGCCTTAGATGGTGAAGAAACATAACCTCTTCCTCTGCTCTGAGACCACTGAGATGGTCCACCAGAACCTCTCATCACTGTCGGTGTTGAAAACCTGGGCTTCTTGAAGCCACCAAACCTATGTACCTGGAACTGAGCAGGTCTCTTCTTAGCCATAGATTCTCTCTTCTCCCTTACTGACCGTTCGATCCTCCAGACAGATTCCACAAACGTAGCAAACTTCTCTCGGTTCTCCAACGCAGACACAGGTGTTGTCAGCTCAGCACTCAGACCCTTCTCGAAACGTCTGATCCGTTCCTCATATGTCGTTGCCATGTGAGGACAAAACCTCAACAGATCCATAAACTTGGCCTCGTACTCGGTGATGTTCATCGTCCCTTGTCTCAAGCTCTCAAACTGACTGATCTTCTCATCCAGATACATCTTCGGGAAGTATCTGGTGACGAACTCATGCCAGAACACCTCCCAACAGATCACCTCACCGGGCCGCTTCTCTTCCTCGATGGTCCACCAATGACCAACACTACCTTTCAGAAGGTAGACAACATGCTTTACTTTGTCTACTTCGGGGATGTCGAGGATCCGGAAAGCCTTCTCAAGACTTGTCAGCCACATATCCGCATCTGCTGGATCAGCCGTTCCAGCATAATCTGAAGCTCCTACTCAGCGAAACCGCTCGAAGGTCTTCCTAATACCCGATGTTTCACCATAAGGAACATGTGCTCGCGGAGGAGGCACTGGTAATTACTCAACCATGAGATTCATCGTAGCCATCATCTGTGCCATAAGATGTTGGTAGGCAGGATGCTCAAGAATGGCTGGGTCAGGTTGGGGGACCTCAGGCACCCAATCTTCATGTGCCTGACCTATAGCTCCATCAACGGATGAAGCATCGCTATGCTCAGCAACGTGTTCTTCGTGGTTTCCAGACATCTTGGCTTTTCTTCCGTTGAGGGCAGAAAATGATTGTGAGGAAATTTGGAAAACTCATAAGAACAGACACAACCTAGTCCTAGATCCCTATAGACTCAGCGAACCTAAAACTCTGATACCAAAACTTGTGACAACACATCCCACTATCACATAGACAACGAGGTGTTACGCGAAAACGTGCGGAAATCACCATAACCACAGATTATC
Source organism: Alisma plantago-aquatica (assembly GCA_963693085.1). Lineage (NCBI taxonomy): Eukaryota > Viridiplantae > Streptophyta > Magnoliopsida > Alismatales > Alismataceae > Alisma > Alisma plantago-aquatica. The sequence goes on along the minus strand of OY856409.1, from coordinate 127,946,290 downwards.
GAAAATACGGGTTAATAAAAACTGATTGTGGAAAGCTGATAAACTGAGAAACTTTTACATTTCAGTCCACATTCTGCAAGAGAACATGTTATATACATTCGTTCAAGCCTTAATACATGTCCACAGCTTAGAGCAACAACTGTCCTGTCATAACATGAGTCCATCACCTGTTAATACATACATAAAGGCCCACATCCAGCCAACAACAGGACATACAAAACATCTACAGATGTACGTCATAAAATATCATCAAAACACCGCCAAGGACCTGAGAGTACAGGGATGACTCTAGACTCTACTACAAAACTTCCAAAACAACAGCATATCCATCGCTTGCCTTCTACTGTTCTTCTAGCTGCTCGGCCGCAACTCCGCGACCACCACCACGTCTAGCTCGACCACCTAAAAAGGGTGTAAACCAGCGGGGTGAGGCAATTGAACATTGTCCCAGCGGGAGGCATAACTCCCCGCCAAAACTACAAAACCTCAGATATATATATATATATATATATATATATATATAGAGAGAGAGAGAGAGAGATAGCAGCTAATTGATAAAAAGTATAACAAGAGAAGTTATAATATAAGACTGTTCATACTTATCAAGCTTACCAAAAGTACTAAGTCATTTATCCAACTATTTCCTTATGAAACATGATTAACAAGATAGAATGTATAAAGCTTACTACATATGAGAAATGCACAAGCAACTGCAAGATACGAATAGAGTTAACTACACAAACAAGGCCTCAACCAATGTTTCGTGTTTGTCCTAAGAAGTAGTTACTAAACGGCTGGATTACATTTTATTATGCCCTGAGGAAGTGAACCGTACCGTTCAAATCCAACCTTCGGCTGCGAAGCCCATAGCCGGTGCCATACAAGGTCAATGGAAGAGCCGAAATCCACGACCTCACCCCTCGTGGTCAGTATATGAGAAACAAAGTAGGACCACAGTCTCATGCTGAAGTGGTCTTAGCCACAGGGTCAGCTCCTCAGGCTACCCTCTGCCTAGCCCGCCTTGGTACAGGTCACAACGCTAGTAAAACTGAGCCACGGGCCTAATCACCGTGCTCTGAGCCATGAACGCATTCAGGCTCATCATATCACATATTCGGAGCCATGGGCCTATTCACCATGCTCATCACATATCCGAGTCTACAACTGCAGCTGCAATCATTTCCCTCTCTATTTGAGGCTAGGAGAAACCTCGCATATTCAAAAATATGCGCTCCGGGTTAATCCGCAGGAGAACCCGTTTCACCATCACCAAGTCATGACGATGATGGATCTATGGCCAGGGAAAACTACATGATATGTTCCACTGTGATTAATTAGTATCTTTTATATGGATTGTAAGATTCAACCAAGTTATATAACATGCAAGATATAACAGAAAGTAAACAACATAAACTCAACATTATGTTATTATTGTAATCACATCAACCTAATCCATCTCAAGGATCCAACATCACATGTTATCACTTGGCCTCTTGCCAACCATCCAGATCCATCTCAAGGATCATCACATACCATGGGATCTCAATCCCTCATCATGTATTACCACTGCCTCTCAAGGCTCGCATCATCATCATGGGACAAACACATCATACATGCAATCTCATCAACCAGAGTAATTATCAGAGTGATGTTACTCATCACATATTTCTCATAGCCTTTTTATGGCTAAGCATCACATGCATGGTTAGTGTACTCAATAATCATAGTTTCAACATAAGGACTATGCTTACCATCATGAGATGATATTCAAGATGCTATACTTATCAATTATATGTCAACTGGTGATCATGTGCACAAGACACATTATTAAGCAACTATTTATGTACTTATCCTTATCTCATCATTATATAGACAATCAAGATGATTACTTAATGCATGTAGTCATGTCAGATATGAAGGACAAGCTTTACCATTATCATCACCATTATATGAGCAACGAGTAACCATCGTTTGGAAGCAAGGACAAAAATATATATATATAACAGTCGGCTTCTATGCATCGTGAAACCCTCACTATATGTGCTACATCCCTCACTAGAAGTACCAAGGATCCTCACTATATAGCTGTATTGGGCCACCTGTCCTCACCAAAGAACAACCCACCGCAGCCCGCAACGCTGCGTTGCCACTAAGGCAATCAAGCGCGCGTGACGCGGCGTTACAGGGGGATGTGTCGCGCGTAAAGGGGGGAATGTCAGGCACTCTCCCATCGGGCAACGCCCGTCGCGAGGAGCTCAGCAATGCCCGACACAGGGCTGTCGTCCAGGTCATCACAAGAAAATAACAACCAAGAGAGAGAGAGAACACATCCACAAAACGTACAACAACTTGGTCAAGGCCTAACGGCCGACACAAAGCAAAGGAAAAAGGGAGTGTCGTGCACTCAAGGTAGAGAAGGAAACTAAAGGATCAAAGGAACTCAAAGTAAGGGAAAGAACCACCTATATAGAAGGAAAGGGAGGAGAAAACAAGGTAGAGCATGGCAAGGTGTCGCCCACCTAGGGACACTTGTCCTAGAGCTCAAGCCACCTACTCTAGCAAGCCTTATACACTTGTCCAAGGTCATTTCCACATGCATGCATCAAGCTCCAAGTGTCCACTAGTGGTGACACAAACGAGGTCAAAGCTGGGTCAAACACCATGGACGACACAACACTTGCACCATGGGCGACACACACCTCTCTTGGGCGACACAAAGCTCAACCAAGCCCAAACAAGGCACCTCAAGGCCCAAACAAGCTCAACCAAGGCCCAAAGAACTCAAGCAACAAGCCCAAGCCTTCCTCTCAACCTTAGAGGAAGCAAAGAGAGAGAGGAACACCTCACAAGGTGGCAAACTTGCCCACAAAACCCTAAACTTGGGTTATTTGCAAGTAGCCCCTCCAACTCTCAACAAAGCACAACCAAACCCTAATCACCACTAAAGGCGACTAGCAAGCACCAAAGCACCAAGGTTAAGCAAAACAAACAGGGTAAGCCCTAAATGAAGGTTAGGGTCCTTACAGAAACAGAGACGAATGGAGAAGAGTCTGTTTCTCGCAGGGGCTATTAAGTTAACAAAGGCGTCAGTCTTCTATTTAACCGACACCTAATATCCATAAGCATCGGTTGCCAGAAAAAACCGACGTCCATTGGACAATCTTAATCCTAAAATTTTTTGCGAGGAAGACGTGCAAAACCTTATTAGCGTCGATTTTTCCACAAAAACCGATGACCTTTGAAGGTAATTTTTTTCGTCGATAGGCGTCGGTTATTAGGTAAAAACCGACGCCGTATGTGAAACTTTGAGGGTAAATTTTTTTCGCTCGAAAAATTAGATTTGGCGGACTATTTTAGGCGTAAGTTCATGATAGAGAGTCGACGCCAAAATAAAAACTGATACCTGTGTCTGACCGGTCTTCAAATATAGATGTCGGTCTCTGTAATTAGCCGACATTGTATGATTTAGGCGTCGATTTTCGGTTATAACCGACGTCTCTAAATGTGACGTTATAAGCTATTTCTGTAGTAGTGGCTTACAAGTTGGAGGGAGTCATCTCACTTATATTCGAGTTGCGCTGTTTGTGGGGTTCTTCCATTTTTTTATTTTCTAGTACTATTTAAAAAGAGCTTCAGTCATTGGATTTTTCTACTTATTCGAGTAGTTGGCGTATATAAATTTTAGTATTGTTTTAAATAAAACTGACGACGGAAGTTGACATTAGACGTAGCCATTTTGCATATATGTTAAACAATTTGATCGCAATTAATTGAGTTGCTATGTCACTTAACGGATATTATGACTTCGTATAGTAGTGTGTGTTAATCATGACCTTGGTAGAAAATCAACTTTAATGAGAATTGTCCATCTACTTGCTACTCTGCACTTGCATTTAATTTTGTGTTCTAACTATCTAGTTGTATGATTCTATTTGTGTGTCGATTTTTCCAAGTGGATGAGTATGCATATTTTCTATTCCAACTAAATACATATGTTGTTCTTGTGAAGTTTTGAAAAAAATTGCCGCTACTACTAGTGCAGGTTCACTTTGTTGAAATTTTTACAAAACCAGTGACAAATGTTAATCGAAAGGTTTGTTTCTATAATGTTTTTTTATTTTTTAACAATATGGTATTAATTCTAGCTGTATGTTTGTGTGATTCGTCTGCTATTTTTTGCAAGGACTATTTGACCAGCTATATTTTGCTTTTTTTTTCTTCAAAATTAGTGACAATAGTTATTCGAGAGGTTTTCTTCTACTAATCATTTTAATTGTTCTTCAGCAAAATTGGTGACAAAGGATGGTGGCGGAAGCTACTTGAATAAATTGCTTCGATTGATATGTAAGTTGATGTTTAAATAGCTTTGATCAGCTATTTTTTTTTACAAAAGATGTAGTTCATGCATTTTTTTGAAGTATTATTTAATTCTTTTTTTCGACTTCCTATTTGTGTGATTGTTCTACTTAAAAAAATGCTCTATCCCAACAACTTTAGCTCGTTGATTTTCTTTTTTTACAAAAAATGTGATAGTTAACGTCTGGACAATTTCTTCCTTTTTTTCTATGAAAACAAATAGCAAAGGCAGGTATTCTGCATTATTTGAACATATTTCTTTAACTGTTATATAACATTTAAATGACAATTTGAATCATTTAAAGCCGCTAACTTTTCTTACAGAAATGATGATCATTGTTATTTATGAACTAGACTTGTGTGGCAATCACATGTGACATAGAGTGCAACTGTGGTTCAAGAAACTTGCTATTGATTTTTTGAAAGGCGTTGACATTGCTATTTGAGCAACTAAAATTTAAAAAATCATTTTTTACAAAAGATATGAGAGTGATGTTGAGTATTATCTGAACAATTTTATTCAAATAATACATAATAGATGTTATTTTTTTAGAAAGATAGTAGCAGAGGCTAGAGGCTGAGTAGGCTATTTGAACATCTTCTTACCCGATAGAGTACTTCAGTATGTTGATTTTATTTAAAAAAACTATGACATCTATTATCTAAGCAGTTTATTCATATCAAGTGAAAAAGGCTGGTAACTTTTCTTACAAAAATGGGGATCATTATTATTTGTAAAGTTTCCTTCAACAGACAACGCCACACTAGATAGAGAATGCAACTGTTGTTTAAACAACTGTTTTTTCTAATTAAACAACTAAAACTTTTAATTTTAATTTTTTTACAAAAGAGATAAAAAGGTCGTTGTTGAGTGTTATTTGAATAGTTTAATTCAAATGGTATAGAGCTGTGTTATCTTTTAGAGAAATGGTAACTGGTTGAGCTATTTGAATATCTTCCTACCCAGTAGAGTAATTTTGAAATCAAGACTGCTACAATTCAAACAACCTACTTCTAATTTCCCCCCTATAAAAATAATAACAACCGCTATTTAAACAGTTAAGTTTTTCCAACCCTGTCTTTTCATACAAGTGATGAAAAAAGTGATCTAAGACGTGATAGTTTCATACAGTACGTAATTGGTGGTAATTTAGATTCAACTATTAGTAACAATTACTGCAATATGAATACAAACTCAAATACGATTCACATACTTAGCACGTGCAAGGCCAAAGGCGTATATAGTCGCAGTTTTTCTTCGTTGAGTCGGACGACCAGACTCTCGGTTCATTTTCCTTTTGAACAACAGTAGGGAAGTTTGGGGTTTTAGAAAGGCTTTCAGTTTGCTACCCGAAGTACTCCCGGTTTCCAATAGCTGCAATGGCGTCTTCTGTCTCTTCTTCTTCGACGGTTTCTCTCTTAAGGAGAATGCTTTCCCATCGTTTCCAAATCCCTATGCAAAGCCCTACAAGAGCCATGTTCTGCACTCGCTTCATCACTACCGACACAGACGCCACATCCAGCTCTTCGGACGCCGCCACTGAGGTAGACTCCGACTCCGTGTCAGGGCTTGAACTCGAAGATGATCCCGACTCGTCCGCTAGCTCCGTGAAGGATCAGCAACCACGATTTTTAAGCTTCCAACGGCCCCTCGAGAACGGCTTAGAGCAGGGGATCTACAAGGTATGCGAAATTATTGTCCCAAAGAGGCGTTTGAATCGCACATTCCCCCGTGTTCATATTTGATGTTCATTCCCTACCCCATTTTGCCCCTTTTCTTGTTCAGGCCATCCTGGTTGGGCGGGTTGGGCAGAAGCCAGTGCAGAAAACGTTGAAGAGTGGGAGGCCGGTGACACTCTTTTCTCTGGGTACGGGTGGGATCAGGAACAACCGTAGGCCCTTGGAGAACGAGGATCCGAAAGAGTATGCAAACCGTTGTGCCGTGCAGTGGCACCGGGTGTCTGTGTACCCTGAGAGGCTGGGTTCACTCGCAATGAAGAATGTGGCTCCTGGGTGAGTTTGGATAATGTCCATTTGGTTCTGTGACGTTTTACATTGCCTTGATCAGGTCCATTGGATGCCCATTGATTTGCATCTTCCCACTAATTGTTCTCTGATAATCCTGTTACCTGCGAGAACTCAAATGTTTTCTATATTCTTGAGTAGTCCATCTGACAGTAAAATTGTTTCAATAGCCAGCGTTTTGGACATATCAGACTATATGCTATATTGTTTATCAAATGGGTAATATTCTAGTGTTGACATGAAGAAAAGACACATCATTATGGCAAGACAAGCCAAATCCCAGTTATGACAGTCAGGTAGGTGGATCGTTCTTATATAAAATCTTTATCGATTTGATGTCATATGTCTTATAGATCATAGGAAAAACCAATTCCTTCATAACCATACTCTTTTGTTAACCGAATCTTAAAGCTCATCTTTTATCCTCCTAGCTCCCCTACATCAATCATGCCTTTCTTTTTAAAGTGCAGTTAAATGATTATAAACATTAACCCTGAAACCTTTGAACAACATGATACTAGTATTAGGTTAAACTTAGAGGGACTAAGAATGCTCCACTCATCCTGTTGGGGAGCTCAGATCCTGATCTTAGGTCCTGTTTGTAGGCGTGGTCTGTCAATCTAGCCTCCAGAGTGAAAGCAATAAGCGGCTGGAAGCCTGGAACGGCTAGGTGTGAAAAGGATGACTGAAATGTCTAGATGCTAGGGATAATGTCAAAGCACATAGCAGACATGTTTCGAAGCGAGAGAGACTCAGTGTTTTAAAAATCAGTCTGTGCGGCCGCTTAGGTGCGGACCTCCAACAGAACCGCATACTGGAAATCCCTCCAAAAAGCGGACCAGGCCGCATAATCGGTTGTACGGCCGCATACAAGGCCGATTAAACCCCGATTTTCAGTTAGACATATTCTGATTTCTTCTTTTATACTTTTACATTCATCTATGTTTGTTTAAATTTAGATTATAGAGCATGTTTGTATTTATTTAAGTTGTGATGATTGCATATTTGCATAATTGCATCCATTATTCTTGTAATTGTACTATTTAGATACACAATTGCACAAATTAAATATGTAATTCATGATTAATATATATCTATATATACATATAATAATTAATTAAAAAAAATCCAAAACCACGTATACTTCCGCATATACTCCCGCATACCGCATATACTCTACAAGGTGACCTCTCCGAATGCATAACGCATACCGCTTTTTAAAACACTGAGAGAGAGACATGTAGCGTTTTGGTTCTCTATCATAGCCTAAAAACGTGAGTGTGTTATGTTCGGTGAAGTTGGCCTTTCCGACGACGAAGGGTCGAATATATAGGCTAAGAGGACTGACAACCCTTTAGGGTTTCAAACAAATTGATTTCAATAGTCTGTCATGGCTGATGGCACTTTGAATATACTCCTTTATAAAATCAGTTAGATGTAAATAGCTTATTCCCAAGGGCAAACATGTTCCTAGAAGAGAGTAATAATCGGAGGAAAATAATTATTTTAATTTCCTTAATAGGTGTATCTCAGCCTGTGTTGTACAGGCGCCCGCCTGGGCGCCTAGGCTTAAGTCAGCCCGCCTCAAACTGGGCGCCCAACCCCCTAATTGACCTAACTTGTCGCCTAAGGCCTTTTGAGGCCCAAATTAAGCCAATTCAAGGCTAATTTAGGATAAATTAGATCTGAATTTGATCAAATTGGGTCATTTTATGGTTAAATTGGGTCTGATTTTTCCCAAACAAGGTCAATTTAGGGTAAATTAGGTCTGATTTGGGGGAAAAATTCCTGATTCGGGGGAATTAGGTCTAATTTAGGGGAATTAGGTCTGATTGGGTCATGTAAGTCCTCGTTTAGATCAACATAGGGAAATTTAGGGTTAGTTAGGTTTGATTTGGTCATGTTATGCAAATTAGGTTTGATTTTAGGCCAAATTATGTCAAATTTGAGCAGATTAGGTCTGATTTGGGGAAAACAAGTTTGGCTTTGGGGAATGGTCTGATGTGGTGAGATTAGGTCTAATTTGGCCAATTTGGTTATTTTTTAGGTCAATATAAGGAAAATTTGGGGAAATTAGGTCTGATTGGATCATAATATACAAAATTTGATTTATTTATGCCAAATCATGTCAAAATTGGGCACTTAGGTCTAATTTAGGGGAAACAAGTATGATTTGGGGGAAATTGTTTGAAATTAGATGACTAGATCTTGTTTGGCCAAATTTTGTCTCATTTACTTGAATATATGATTTTTTTTTGGGAAATTGGGATTGATTAGGTCATGGTATACAAAATTAGGTCTGGTTTAGACAAAAATTAGGGTAAATTATGTCAAATTTGATCAAATTTGGATCAAATGAGTTCAAATTAGGGCCAATCAGTTCTAGTTTAGGTCTTGTTAGTTTTAATTTAGCCTAAATTCTACATACTAGTATTATACATGTTTTGGCAACAAACATAATACATGTTTAGCTTTCTGATTTCTATATCAATTTTTTTAAGGTAAAACTTCCACAATTCAATCCATATCTAATGATTTTGTTGCTTTCTTCATATGATGCTAGCACATTGATTGCATATTTATCATGTATATTTATGTGTAAGGATTGTATTTTTCAGGAATTTTATGTATAACTGTTAAAATAAAAATAAATAAAAATGCCTGGAAACGCCTTGGCCACCGCCTGGGCGCCTAGGCTGTCTCGGCGTCCCCCTGGAACGCCTGGCCGCCTATTCAACCATGATCTCAGCAGCTCACATGACCAATCAATCTAAGACAACCCTCCTAAGTCTAATACTCTTTATCTTGTTTCTCATGGTCGATTAAAGATTAAAAAATTCTTAATAGTTCACACATTCACCTTAATGCTGTGTTTGGTATGCGTGAGTGGGGGGGGAGGAAGGATAGGGGAGGGCAGGAGATTGTAGTATCTTTGGTTTGTAGAGGGAAGGGATATGAAAGAAGTCATTACAAATAAATTAAATATAAAACATCCCTGCTGTAAATATTACACTACCTTTTATATATTATTGTTATCTATGCAAGTATATTCCTCCATATTTCTACATTTTCCACAAAATAATGATCCAAGTATTGTAGTCCCTCCATATCTTAATATTCTCCTCTAAATTCCCTCCGAGTTTCCTTTAATTAATAAGTTTCCCTTTCATTTTTTTATATCTTCTGTCATTTTTTTTTAAACTCAAAATTATCTGCCAAATTTTGGTCTAGATTTTAGTTTCGCTCCTTGTCCGCCTCCAAATTTTTGGTCAGCTTTATGTTTTTTGGTTTCCCCTCCAATTTTCCATATTCTCCTACAAGCTACCTATTGAGATATATTGTTGTATTTCTTGTTTACCGTTTCAGTCTTTTCTTTGTTACTTAAGTATCCTGTAACATGGGCCTTTGTATAAGAGGCCCATCAAGATTTTTCTGTACAACCTCCTATTTTATAGGAATGAGTTTTTCCTTTTCTAAAACACAGAGAGACGACTCACTTCCCCATGGTATTAGAGCATGATACCTAATTTTGAGTCCTCCCACAGCGAGCAGCCGCCATCACCTTCTCTCCTTCCCTCCTCCGTCTAGTTTCTCCCTTCTCCATTGTTGTTGCTGCTCACGCCTAAGATGATCTATTCTTTCTAGCTCCATCCTCTTCTCTAACAAGAGGGTCTAGGGACATGGCCGACGGTCTTTCCAATGGTCTTATCCCCTGAAGACTGTTGATTTGGAAAACCGTTTGGCAAATCTTTGTCGTGATCCATGACCACCTATTATAGAGCTCTATCCACCTTGTTGTTGATATGATTGGGCCTATCCAACATATCTCTCTCTCTTACTTGGTAAACCATAGTGTTTGCCATTTATATTGGGTCATTTGTGACCTTGTTATGCTGATTTGCCGCCTAACATGGCGTGTATATGATTTAACACGGCGTGTTGCTGCCATCTGCTCCAAAATCTACTACCCCAACACCTAACATGACACGTTGCTTTCTTGACACGCCGTGCCGTTGCTTGTTGTTGATTCCTTGTTGCTGATAGGCCTGTCAATGGGTCGGGTTTTGCTGGACCCGACTCGAATTGACCTGAACCCAGATAAATCAGACCTGAAATGGACCCAAACCCGAAAGACTCGGCTGGACTCGGACTCAGACCCGAACATACCAGACCCAAAATCAACCGGTCCCCACTGGATCCGAAAATCATAAAAAATACTCTATTATAAAAATCTACAAAAAAATTATCACAAACCTGAAACCCAATCCGACCGGACTCGACCAAAACTAGATAAGACCCAACCTGACCCGACCCGAATCAAAATGGACCCGAACGGACCCGACCCAAAATTGAACAGACCCGAAAAAGACCTGAATTTTCGGGTTGGGTCGGGCCGGGTAGGGTAGGGTAGGGTAGGGTCTGAATTTTTTTGGCACTCCTGGTTGCAGACTGCTGCTAATATTACACATGTCAAGTCTAGACATGTTGTGTCGCTACTGCTGGAGACTACTGTCGCGACACCTAACACGATGTGCTACCTTCTTGACACGCCGTGTCACTACATGTTGCTGATTCCCTGTCACTGCATGTTGCTAATATTACACGACATGTCATCTCTAACACACGTCGTGTAACTTCTACTGGAGATTTTCCGCGTGTTGAAACTAGACACGCCGTGTAGCTATTGTAATGGATCCGTTGGTGTACTATCTACACACCATGTACTATAAAAAACATGATGTGTCTTGTTCATGCTATTCTCTCTTTTCAGGATCATGGTTTCATCCTCTTCCGCTACTGAGATCATTGAGTCAAATGGTAGATGTGTAATTGCGTTAAGTTCAATAACTCCAATTATATCTTATAGGCACGTTCTTTTCAAATCTATACACGCTCCTCGGGCAAGCTTAAGCATCTCACCGACCCTCCTCCTCAATGTTTTAAAAAAGGTATGCGTTATGCGTGCGGAGAGGTCACCTTGTAGAGTATATGCGGTATGCGGGAGTATATGCGGTTTTGGATTTTTTTAATAATTTAATTATTATATATAAATTAATCACACAATTGCATATTTAATTTGTACAATTACATATTTGACCCTAAAATTTGAGATAGATTTAAATATAAAGTTCAAATGAAAAGTAAAGCATCATTTGGAATGCATTCTAAAATTATTTAAGCATAAACTTCAATGAAGCATGCACAAAACGGTTTAACACAAATATATACATCACTATGTACATTTGTATTGGTTATCCCTAAGCTTAATCAATCATAACTTCACCAACACAACATATGTCATGACCTAGGCTAGACCTATTTGACCTAACATGATCTAAATTTGACATAATTTAACTTAGTTTGCCCTAATTTGGACTAAGTCGGACCTATTTTGGCATTATATGACTTAATAGACGTAACCTCCCCTAGTTTGTCCTACGTTGACATAAATGAGCCCTAATTTAGCGAAACCAAACCAAATTCCCCAAAATGAGACATGCTTTCCCCAAATCTGACCTATCCCCCCCAAATTAGACCTGATTTAGATTTGATTTGGCTTAAATCAGATCTATTTCTTCCATATTAACTATTCAGATCTAATTTGACCAAATTCAGACCTAATGCATGCTAATATGGTCTTTAAGTATCTTAATTTGGGGCTGAAAGGCCTTAGGTATCCACTTCAGTAATTTGAAAGCCTACGTGCCCAGTTTAAGGCGGCCCTCCTAGAGCCTAGGGGGCCTAGGCGCACCTAGGCGGAGCCCAAGTGGGAGTCTGGATAACTATGCTCCCGAGTATCTGAACTTTATAAACATCTTTATTTCTCAGTTTGCCTTCTGAAAACTTTACATGTTAGTCTTGTCAACTTGGAAAACACCATCACTCAATGTTTTCTCCTCGTCGTGACAATATGAGTCCAAGTTTCTTTTATTTAGCTCACTCTGATATCTGGGGACCACGTCGTATTGGTAATTAAACTGGTGTGTGATATTTTGTAACCTTTATTGATGGCTGGTCGCGTGCTACTTGGTTATATCTTTTAAAGATTGTTCCGAAATTTAAATGTTATCTCCAGTTTCTAGAAAGAAATAAAGACTCAATTTTCTATTATTCTTTAAGTTTGTTCGTACTGATAATGCTGCTGAATATGTGCAACATGGTTTTCAAAAGATTTTCATCTCCAAAGGAATTGTTCATCAAACCCCTTGTCTCTATAGCCCACAACAAAATAGTGTGGCTGAAAGGAAAAATAAATCTTCTTGAAGTAGCTCGTACATCCTAATTGAAATGAAAGTTCCTAAGTTTTATTGGGCTGAGTGCCATCCTTTTAACAAACTACCTCATCAACCGGATGGCTTCCTTTGTTATACAAGATAAAATTCCCGATCAACTTCTCTACCCTCATGAACCAAATTTTGTCCTATTACTAGAAGTTTTTGGCTGCCTATGCTTTGTTCACAATCACCAACCTAGGCGTGATAAATTGTCTCCATGAGCTTTTCTCAAACACAAAAGGGCTATAAATGTTTTGACCCCGTTGCACGTCCATAGTATGTCGGTGCGGACATCACCTTTTTTGAAGATACACCGTTCTTTTCTGAACCTAGTAAACAGGTGCCACTTCCTATTGTACCACTTCTTATGGTAGACGAGTCTTTCACTCCTCCCTTAGACGACTCTATTACCCCTATTCTGAAAGTGTATGAGCGATAAAATAAAAGACCTCTACCTGCAATATCCCCTGCTCTGGCCTCTTCTAAGGCTGATGATCCACAACAAGATGATGGTAATACTAATGCCTCTGTTCCAGTTTTTGATTCTGACATTCCTATTGCACTACGGAAATGACAACAATCTGACACCAAATATTATATTTCTCAACATGTTGCTACAATCCATCTGGATGCTTACATGGCTCGATTTATCTGCTATTTCTATCCCAAAGAACATTCAGGAGGCACTCCTCCATCCTGGATGGACACATGCTATGGATAGGAGATGGATGCTCTTCAATCCCATGGGAAATGGGAACTTGTCGATCTGCCTATGGGCAACAATCCTGTTGGCTGTCACTGGGTATTTACTGTTAAGTATTTGCATGATGGGACAGTTGAATGTTTGAAGGCTAGACTGGTTGCTAAGTTATACACGTAGGAATTTGGGGTTGATTACTTTGAAACATGTTCTCCTATTGCCCGTCTTAATTCCATACGCATTCTTATCTCTATTGTTGTTAATCAAGGATGGCACTTACATCAGCTGGATGTCAAGAATGCCTTTCTGTATGGTGATTCGCAGGAGACTGTCTATATGTCACAACCTTTGGGTGATGTTGCTTAGGGGGAGTATTCATGGAAAGTTTGCCTTCTTAAGAAGGCTATTTATGGCCTCAAGCAGAGTCCCCGAGCATGATTTGACAAGTTATCCCTTATACTGCACAAATTTTTATTTCACACGGTCTCAGTGTGATCATTCTATATTTATCAAGACCACTACCTCTGGCACTATTATCTCATCATTTATGTGGATGATATCATTTTGTCTGGTAGTGATGACACATATCTTATGAAGCACTTTGTAACCAAAGACTTTGGGCATCCTCAATATTTTCTTCGCATTGAGGCAACACACAACAAGGATGGAGTATCTTTGTCACAAAGGAAGTATACACTAGACTTACTGATTGAAATTGGAATGCTGGGTTGTCAACCTGCTGTCTTACCTATTGATCAAGCACATGATCAATGGGCTGAATCCACTCAACCCTTAGAAAATATTGATAAACTTTTGTATGTCATTGTTAGTAGGCTAGATATATGCTTTCTTGTGGGAGTTCTTAGTCAGTTTATGCATCGTCTTAGGCAGTGTCACTGGGAGGCGACATGCCATGTCCTAAAATATTTGACGAATGCACCTAGATAGTGACTGTTTTATAGAAGGAATGGACACCTTGATGTAACTGGATATTTTGATGTTGATTATGCAAGGTGTAAGTCTTACAGGCAAGGAATAAGGTATCCGATTTCGATACCGTTTCGACAGCATGGAAACCGAAATTTATGGAAATTTCAACAAAAATTTCGATAAATGCAACAATGCCCGTTTCGACGCCAAAATGAACGAATTAATTTATGAAATTTTACAGGCGTGATCTCTACACCTAAATGCATCGTTTTATGCAATAAAATTTTATGTGGGGGTAGGTTGGGGGGGGCTTCATGTGGGATGTAAGAGAACTGTCCTGTTTATTGAGGATTTCGATGAAGGATTTCGATGACAAAGTATAGGAATTAAGTTATGCAATTTTACTAGCACAATCCATAAACATAAGTACACACACTTCTCCAATAATATCAAACTTACAACATATGAATAATATAGTAACTTACCAAGTCAAATCAATTGTATGTTGAGTGTCGTGCTGATTGAGATGGTTGTTCACCATACTGTATAGTGTTGATATGGTCGACATATTGCTCCCAGGTCATGTACATTCTGTAAAGTTTGTTGTATGAAATCACATGTTCCTCGTGCACATCACCAGAAATGAACATCATCATCCCAAACCTTGGAAAGTGATCTTCCAGATCTCTAAGATATCGACTCCTGCTTTCAGAATCAGATGGAGGTTGACGAGCTTGAGGAAAAGTAGCATGCATTGGGACTTGAGCAACAGGAATAACTGAGCTACCACCGCTCCATGATTGCCCCCCATCATCAGAAAATACACTACTGTTGTACTGATATGTTCCTTGCGGGCCCGAGACATTTGCACTATATGTATATCCAATATGATGCTCTAATTCTGCTTCTGGTTGTGGTGGTGGCTGAGTTTGATATCCAGAATACCCATAGTACGCTTGTGGGTGCCCAAACAACGTATCACCAAATGATTGTTGAGGATATAGAGAATCAGAAAGCCTCATGTTTCCCATGGATTCAGCAATATCAGAAGTGGAATCAGTATAGTATTGTGAAGTAGGATAGGATTGGAATCCTATAGGTGTAGCTGTAGCTGTAGGAGGCCTATAGCATGTATCCTCATGTGGCCGTGGTGGTGCACCACTGTAGTCTTTTCCACCTCGAGTTTTCTTCCTCATAAAGGTTTTTTCAGCCATTGTGACATTTCTTTCCTGTGGATATATAGGAATATCCCTAGTGATATATGGACGATCATCATTCTGAGGATCAACTGCTGGAGGATACTCTGGAGAACGTTGACCACCACTTGCATTACCACCATCATCATCGTCGTCATCACTCTTAGACTTGGACCCAGATGATGTAGCAGTTATAGATTTTGAAGCACTAGATGCTCCACCCAATTCATCTTGCACTGCTCTATCAATTTCCATATCAAGATCTACATGCTCAGGCTCTGGCTCAAGTCTTTCAGGTGGGCTTCTGTTTCTTCGTTCTTCCTCAAGTACAACACCCGAAGCATCTTCAAATTGCTCCTCCACATATGGATCTGGACGGCCAGAAGAAATATTGTCTAGAACTGGACGGCCTATTTCATTCATCCATTCTTCCAAGGGATCTTCTATAGTACCGGTACCCTCATCATCACTATCATAAAGGCCCCGAAATCTATCTTCATGGAACGTGTATGCTGTGTCAATGGGATCATGCATTTCAGCAAATTGGACTTCTTTGTAGTTGGCCTCTCTTATGGCTCTAGCTCTCAAACGCATGTTGTAGTGGACATACACGAGATCCCTTAACCTGAGAGCCCCCAATCTGTTCCTTCTTTTTGAATGAATCAAATTAAAAGTGCTCCAATTCCTTTCACACCCCCCTGCAGAAGTTGTCTGTGAAAGAATGCGTATGGCTATTTTTCTAAGTTGAGGGGCACCGTTCCCATTCCACACCCACCATTCACAAGGATCACCCTCTGCACGGTCGACTACTGCATTGGGGTGGCCAAAGCATCCAAGGCCTTCACGGAATTGTCGTAGCTACTAAAAAGCCAACAAACATGAAAGACCACATTAATAGTTGTTAGGTTATAAATATTAGATAAACATGAAATATAATTATACAACTATTTGTATACCTGATCCAAAACCTGCATCCGTTCTTCTGTGGATGTAAGCAACTTATTGAGCACATCCCTAACTGCATTCATCAAGTCTGGTTTCATACCCAATTGCCGCGAGTAATGGTATCTTGGGTTCAAATAGTATGCTGTAAATAAATAATACAAAACATGTTAATTTCTTAACATAGACCAGTTAAATAATTATATACATGATACAATTACAATGATGCTCACCGACTTTGTGTAGTGGATGCAAAAGCATATCAGTCCATCTCTTTTTTATGATGCTCATGTATTGTGCATTGGATGTTGGAGCGGCTTTTTTCACATTCTCCACCATTGTTTCCATTGCATCATATAACCAAGGCATGGTTGCAGCCTTGTCACCATCTACTAACCTCAACACTTTTACTATAGGAGCCATTACCTTAAGTACCTTGGTAACTTTGTCCCAGAAAGCCCTATTAGCAATTAGTTCTTCAATTTGTCGACCAAGTGGGGTATTGTGCTCCTTCATGGAGGTCCACTCTACTCCATTAAATAACCTCCTCAGTCCATCTCTTTTGTTCTTCAGTGAATCTAGAGCCAAGTAGTTGGTAGCAAATCTTGTTACCCCCACTCTAACTAGATCGCCTCCACAATATTCTGGGCGTCTCATTGCATTCAACAGAAAAGAATGATTATATATGAAACATGTAATCAATTTTGCATCAATGGTCACAGATTTGATGTACTCAAGTTTTCCCATATCTTTTAATATGAGATCTATACAATGGGCAGCACACGGCGTCCAGTACACGGGAGAATTCTTCATTATCTTTCCCCCCGCCTTCTTAAAATTTGATCCATTATCAGTAACAATTTGCACAATATTCTCAGGCCCAACAACTTTCATGTATTTCTTCATCAGCTTGTATAAATATGAGTACTCTTTAACCTCACCAGAAGCATCAACAGAATCAAGGAAGATAGTAGATCCACGACAATGAGCAAGGAAGTTTATAATTTGTTTCCTGTTGCCACTGGTCCACCCATCACACATGAGTGTGACCCCATACTCAGCCCACAATATCTTTTGCTCCTTAACCCACTGTTCTAGCTCTTTTTTCTGCTCGGGAAGATATTTATGCATAAGTTCATAAGCTGTGGGGGCCTTAGTTCCCCTTCCAGACTCCCCTATCACATCAACCATATGTTGTAGATAGGGTTCAGTTGCAACATGTGCCGGGATTCCGTGAGCAAAAAAGAATTTACCTACAACCTTTCGCACTTTCTCCTTTGCCCCACTGAACATGCCTTTAAGGGTTTTTTGCCTAGGTTCAGCCTTCCTAACCCCTGGTTCATCAATATTTTTCAATCTAGCACTAGCAGAACGTAACAGAACATCAATTGTGCCTTTCTTCCTTTTTGTTTGAGCAAACACATCATCTTCATCATCCAAATCAACAACAGGAGGAACATGTTGACTGCGACCTAGTCCTAGTCCAGTCCCACTCCCACTGCCTCCTCCGGTTCCTGATGGCCCATACCTCCGTAGTATTCTTGCAGCTTCCTCCCTTTCCCACTCACTTCTTCTTGATTCTCTATATGCCCGCCTATACATATGCCGACCGTAAGCAGTATCACCACAACCTGGAGGATACACCATGTCATCATCAGACTCGGCAGATGAACCTGTGGCTTGTACATTGAAGAGAGTATCAGTGTAAGATTTGTTGGCCTCAATACATTTGTCTTTCTTCTCCCTTTTGGATGCTATGATCTTTCTGAAATCATCCCTAACAGATTGCGGACACTTCTGGCATAAGGCAACATTCTTGTCTCCCCCAGTAATATGACGCTTAAACCTGGTGATGCCCCCTCCACCAATTGTCTTTTTGCAGAAGTTACAAACCACCTTTCCCTTGACCCCGGGAACAGGAGCACAATAATTCCAAGCAAAATCTACTTCCTTGGGTTTGGGTGCATTCTTCCTAGCACCCTCATTCCCAGACGAATTTCCATCAGAAGACATTGTCAACACTGAAATAAATGAAAAACAACATAGAATATGCAATGCATTAGGCCATTAGCAATCAAAACAATAAACGACATAAGCAAAAATTCATACAGATATGTAACTGATTAGGTACACTACTGAAATAGGAAATTAACAAGGAAGAAAAAGGGTTTAGAAATTTTTTTTTTTTTAGGTCTGAATTATTTTTTATTTGTATTTTTAGGTCTGAAAATATTTTTTTAATTGATAAATGCACATACTTATCAATAATTTGTACATATATGTAATGGATTAGGTACACTACTGTAATAGGATATTAATCAATACGAAAAAAGGTTTAGAATTATTTTTTATTTGTATTTTTAGGTCTGAAAATATATTTTTAAATTAATAAATGCATATTTAACAAATAATTTATACGTATATGTAAGTGATTAGGAGTACTACTGTAATAGGATATTTAAAACAATACAAAAATATCTTATTTCTAAAAAAAAAGAATATTTATGATTTTTTTTAATTTTCGGATTTTTAAATAGTGTATGTATAAAAAATATCTTATTTTTTACAAAAAATATTTTCCTTGTGTTCATATTAGTGTTTGTAACAACTTCTTCTACTAAACCTAAGTGAAATAACTAGTTATGATGAATATATATTATATATACTATTATTAGTATTTATAATCTAAAAAAGATATAACAATTAGTTATTTGTGTAAATTTATTGAAGATATATATAGATCCATGGCTTAGATGTGTGGATCTATGTTTAGAACACACAAATTTGATGAATAGTGGAGTAGATCTAATATTTTAGTGTAAAATACGAAATTATGTGAAATAGAGAAATATGTGTTCAAAATAGATGATATTAGGAGAAATAGAGGTTGGAAATGAATGAAAATGGAAGAAAATATATTTATTTACCTTAATGTAGTCGATCTTTGGCTCCAAATGGCAAATCCCCCTCAAAATCACCCTTTTCTCCACAAAGAAGAGCAGCAGCAACAAAGCAGCTACAAAAACCGGCAGGTTTCGCCGGTTTCGACTGCTTACCGATAGATAAGTTGGAAAAACTGCACTGGACCCCTCGAAATTTGGCGAAATTAGCAAAACCATCGAAACTTTGGCGAAATTGCATTTTTATTTCGCGAAATGCGACGGTATCGACACAGTCGCATGGTTTCGTATCAGGTCACATCGAAATCGGTATTTGGGGGCGAAATTTCGCCGGTTTCGGCGAAACCTTATTCCATGCTTACAGGATATCTACTTCTAGTTACTGTACCTTTGTAGGAGGTAATCTTGGTACTTGGAGGAGTAAAAAAAAAGTTGTTGCCAGATCTAGAGTGCAGAGTTTGAGTATCGTGCAATGACGCAT
This sequence comes from Alisma plantago-aquatica, assembly GCA_963693085.1. Lineage (NCBI taxonomy): Eukaryota > Viridiplantae > Streptophyta > Magnoliopsida > Alismatales > Alismataceae > Alisma > Alisma plantago-aquatica. The sequence goes on along the minus strand of OY856409.1, from coordinate 127,926,485 downwards.
ACTACTTGTAAGCTGTTATGGATTAAATCTATTCTTGTATACTTCAGATTTTCTATCACTTATGCTGTCTCGATTGTGTTGCTACCTTCATTGTTAGTAACATTCCTCCATGAGAGGACCATGCAGATTGAAGTCGACTACCATTTTCTCCAAGGTGTTGTACTGGATAAGAAGATTGCTAGTAACACAACCTCCTGTTTATAGGAGTGAGTTTTCCCTTTTCTAAAACATAAGAGAGACGGCTCACTTCCACACTTTCCAATAAGTTTCCTCCAAGTCTATTACCTTTGTTTTGTCTCTGCTCTGATTTGGTGGGGAGAGAAGTGGTAGAAAACAAACATACATCTTCTCCGTTCATTCCCATCCAATTTCCTCACTTTCCCATCACTTTGTCTAACCAAACATGTTGACATTTTTGCTTTCCCGTACTCTCTCAAATTCTGTCTGAATGAAAGATCATTAATTGTTTATTATTGATATGACGCAAAACAGCTCCATTTTTTTATCCGGGATAGTGACATCAATATTTTAAATCCTCATGTTTTGGTTGTAAACAAAAAAGGCCAATAAATTTACATATCTTGGTTTTATTCTAACCCCACATAAATTGAAAATAGGTGAACAGGGCTGCATTTTCAAGAGATTAAACAAACACTTTCAAGTTGGATAACAAACTTATTTCCAAAGAATGGCAAATTTGCAGGTTCTAGGAGTAACATATTTCCAGAGGATGTTAAACTTATTCTTTCTAATTCCTTGATAGAAACTCTACTTTTCATCTACAATCTCAAAGGGTACCAAATCCAACCTACAGAAATCAGAAAATGTTTCTTTTGGAAAAGTAGAATTGGAAGATATTGGTGCCCGTTGGTTTGGCTTATAGAAGTTTGTTTGCCCAAATCCAGTGGAGGTTGGGCTAGGATCAGTTCCTACTGTGAGCACTGGCCTTTTAGCAAAATGGTAATGAAAGCTAAAGTCAAAATCATGGAATATAGAGCTAGAGTCGTTCTTTTTAAAATGCTGTAGGAAAAACATATCTCCACAGACCCTCAGTGGTATCTGCTTTATACCTGTTGGTCGGTGGTCACATCTTATCAAGAAGGTTACAATCTTCCAAATTGTCACAATATTAACATAAGAGAAATGCAACTAGTTTAGATTTTTGGTGGATAGATGGGATAGAGAACAGACATTTAAAGAAGATTTCGCATATCTGCTGTATACGCTAGGAATTTGATGGACAACCACTGTTGCAAGTTGGAACAACTATGAGGGAAATGCTTGATAGCTGGGTTCTTGGAATTGCACATATCAATATTGAGCAATTTTCTTTGCATAATTTTTGTTGGGTTACAGTGATGATAAAATTTTCTCAAACGGAAAATGATACTTATCCATTCTCCACTCAATTTTGCACCCGCAAATACATACAAATTGTGTACCACCCATTTTATACAGGCACAACACAATATATACGCAAGTATTACACAAAATGACACGCAACACCACAGGAAAATGTGTCGCAAATTATTAAAAGCCGTTATTTGACTGCTGAATATCATTTTAATATATACATTTATACAAAAAAACACAATATCACACTACATTACGCAAAAAAATACTGTTGTAGACTGTTATCGTGCTATTATTGAACTGGATATATTTTTATGGTACTACACACTTGTACAAAGAATAATACACAATATATATACAATCAGTACACAAATTACTATACAAGGGTACACAGAAATTTGGGCTGACACGTGTCATTTATAGACCGTTAGAGGACTATCAACGGTTGATAGGTACATATCTGTTGTTACTAGACATGTGTGTTAATAGGAACATATCTGTTAATCATACTTGTCAAGGCGACCAGTCGGTCACCTTTCCAGCTTGGGCGACCAGCCGACTAGTCGTCGACCGATCGACTAGTCGGTCGCCCAGTCGTAGGTATGATATTTACATAATATTGATCATCTACATATAGTTATATATAATAATCATATAGATCCAATAATGTAAGCATGTATCCAAGCATATAATAACCTAGATTTGGTAAATAATGTCATAAAACACCTCAAAATTTTTGAATGAAGACTATTCGATGTATTCAAATTACACAAATATAATTAGATAGAGAAAAGTGATATACCATTATTGAATTTAGACTTTTAGTGCTTGTTGAATTGTTGTAACTAAATTAATTGAACTAGTGTATTGTCAATGAAATTGATGTTCACATCAAATTATTGCACGAGATAAGGGGTAAGGGGATTAGAATAGCAAAAAAAAAACTTATTATTCTTGGCTTTGGCCTAACTAAGCGGCCGCCCAGGCTTGGTTTGGGCCGACCAGTCGGACTGGTCGGCCTGGGCGGACGCCAAACTGAGGTCCAAATTTGGGCGCTAGGCTAGTCGGACCCCCCTCCAGCGACCAGCCGACTAGTCGGCCGACTCAACAAGTATGCTGTTAATACATAAATTTCTATTTCTAAACCATCAAAAACGGTGTCAAAATCGGCCATTTTAAACAATAAATAGACTAGCTTACGGGTTTAGTCAGTACACATGGTGGCATCCACGTACATAGGGATGTAGGTGCGGTGTCTGTTGTGCACGAATATCCTAAATTTAAATCATTTAATATTAAATATCACACCTTTCAGCAGAAGCTGTTATGTAGGATGAAGATCACTTATTTTAGATTTATTTTGTGTTATATAGGGACCTAAGTGCAATTTATCCAGCTATTGTACTTAGTTGCAGTTCGCTTACTTTATCTCATTTTACAAGTTTTGTTCTACTATTTTAATTGGCAACAATATCAATTTCCTTAGGTTTAGGGTTTCAAGTCTCTTGTTATAGAAATCAGCCTTAGGGGCTTGTCCGATATAGTGACTGTAATTTCAGGAATTGATATTTCGTTTATCTTCTGTCTTTTCTATTTCCTGTTGCATTCCACATCAGTTGGATTAGAGCCCAATCCTAAGATACCAGGCACAATCTCTTTTACCTCCTTCCCTTTCTTTTCCCCTATTTATGACACAATTTCCACCACCCACCCTCTCTCTCCTTGTATTCTCTCTTTGCGCGACAACTGACAACTTCAATCAAAAACTCGTGTCCTAACGCAACTCTGCCATAGGAGTTGTTGGATCTATGAGCTCAAGGGGGTTGATTGAGCCAAAAACACTTAAAATCAAAATCATTCGACCTTTGAATTGTGTTTCAAGATAATTATATGAGTATTAAAAGCAAGAGCGAGAGAGATCAAAACAATCACAAAGAGAAGGCTATATTTGTAATGGTTCCATCTCTCAAGTATGTAGCTCCACTACCTAGAGAGGTCAATCTCTAGAATTTGTAAACTTTGAGTCACTCCTTATATTCCATTGTAAAAGTTACTCCACATGACTTTTTTTCTTCTGATCAAGAGTAACTAGCTTCTCTTTTTTGGGCAAGAGAGTCAACAAACTTATAAGGGACTTATCTATTCTTGCCAATGATTTTCTATCGTTGCCTTCACCTTCGCCATAAAGAAGGCTTAATCGCCAAGGATGCCTTCCCTTGCTGCGGGCCACTTGCCCTCCAATTCCTCTTTGCCAAGAGATCGTTGCTTGGCCAAGGGGTGGCTTCCTTTGCCAAGGGCCGCATGCCCTTCTTTTTCTCTTAACCAAGAGAAAGAATCAATCTTCAAGTTGATAGAGAGAGGTTGGGAGGTAGAGAAGTGAGAGCCTCACATGATATACATGGTATGACTAACACTGTTATACATCTTATATTCGCTTATGAGAGCCTCACAAAATATACGTGGTAGGGTTACTCTAATAGATATAGGCAAGTGATAAAGTTCATGAAAGTGGATAGGAGGCACAATCTCTCAACTATTGTATAGGAGCCTCATGGGGCATCATGGTGCATTTTGGTAGTTCCCACATAGTACCTATTTATATTTAAGGATGCCTTCTAGCTAGTAGACTCAATTAGGATGAAATCTACCTGTTATGGGGAGAGTAGTGGGGGCACCCACGAATCTATTTTCATTTTTTTACTTACTCTAATGACTATATTGCACTTTGAAAAAGCTACAACTACCGTGCTGTCGCTTGAGATTATGATGGCAAAATTCGACACATGGCACTGGTAGACAAAAAACCTCTAGGTAATCATGCAACATTTCGTGTCCAAAACTTGTTGATGGACATGCCAAACTTTGACTTTTTGCTCGTCGACTAAGATATGTTCAGTACAAGCTCGGTTGATGGCAACAAAATGGGAATCCATACAATGTCGTCGACTAAGATTCACTTGGGCAAACTTGTCCAATGACAATCCCTAATTTAGATTTCTATTTGATTGCTAAGTGCAATATTATTCCATTCTAATCAAGAATATTTCACTTAGAGTTCAGTTACAAGTCATTTCATAATACAACACGATTTACAATAAAGATCTAAAGAGAAATCTATATAGTCTTCAATCTTGAACTTTGTGCATGTATGATTTGAGTTCTCAATATTAGGGTTTGCAAGTTCAGACATTTGGATTGATAGTCTAATTTGAAACTTAATCTAATAGAAGAATTAGACACAAATAAGTGGAATGGTTTAGTCATCATCAAAATGTAGGATTAGGCTATGTCGCCTCTCATATCAACATTCTCCCCGTTTTGACAAACCATTCCATAAGTGTGGGCTCTGATCTCCAAACCACGATATAATCACGATTTAAACTTAGCGGAAGCGATTCGATAAACAGTGGAAGACAAAAATCACGGGAAATTAAAACTTTTCGAGACAAGAGCTTGAATCCTTAAAAGCTTCTTTCATAATAAGAGATAAACTGTTTACATCTCATGATAATTACTTGTTGAGTAATTATATACATCAAGATACAAAATCTCAAGAACTCATAACAAAAGACTCCAAGACCTGAGAGTACAGAGGACACATAGGACTGACTCTAACTGCACCACATGGCAGGCTAAATCTCCACCTGAGATTTACTGCTGTACCTGGTGCTGCTGCTGCTGGGACTGGTCACCTGTAGACCTGTTCCTCCGTCCTCGACGTCCACCTAAAAAGTTGAAGTCTACGGGGTGAGACAATTGTACATAATTGTCCCAGCGAGAGTTATAAATCTCCGCCAGAAGCTTTATTATAATATCAAAGAATAACTTAAGCAGTAAAAGCTTACAAGGCATTCAATAGCAGATACAGTTGTAAACAAGAGTTCAACATTTATCAAACATGAAGAACATATGCACTATACAGTGTAACATCAATCAACTAACTCGTAGTTATCTCTAACAGGTATACTACGCTGTAGAGTATGTTTTTCAAACATTACTTTTATGCCCTGTGGAGATGAGGTTTACCACTCATACTCCAACCAATCACTGCTAAGTGCCTCGGTATCATACTAGGTCATCGAAAGAGCCGGATTCTCATGACCTTCTCCTTCCTCAGTCAGTAAGAGGATCACTCGTAGGACATCTTGTGTCTCTACTATTATAGCTTACCAGGGTAATCTGGTCCTTCGCTATTTTAGAGTTACAGTGGCGTTCTGTACTCTCTTCGTCATCAGGAGATTTCATGTTTATCTTCCACTGATACAGATATCTGTGCTTTCTTCGTCATCAGGAGGTTTCATGTTTACCATCCACTGATACGGTATGGGATTATAGTGAAGGATTGATGGATTATATATCTACATCAAATTCCTACACTAGGATGTAAGGTTCTACACATCCATATACCCCACATACTCAACAGTATGTGATCCATGAATTCTCGTAGGAAAACCTGTTTCACCATCATTTGATCTCTGACAATGATGGATCTATGATCAGGGCTCTACATTTCACTTGATTAGTTAGGTACATTCAGTATTCTTTTACATCATACATTGTTCTTCAAACAATAACAGTAGCATAACAGCTTATGAAAGTAGAATACTAAATGCAACAAACCTAACTCACATCAATCATCATTTCTCATTATACTCATCACAAGTCATCTCTAAGGCATGACCTTGATGGTATTCATGGCTCTCACAGCCCATTATTATCATAGAATGCACTGACAAGGCATCAAGATACTTTACTTATTCATAAGGCTATCAATATGCCTTTAATGAATATAGTATCATCATCCATACCTGGATATGATCACCTCCATATCAGAACCTGCATGGTTAATTCAACTAATAAAGGTAATTCAAAGCAATGATTATACTTTCCATTCTTGTCATAAGAGCTAAGTTCTTTGATTTTTATCAAATAGAGTTTAATACTCATAAAACATGTCATCACCTTTGAATTAGGGTTTACTATTCACATCACATGTCATTACCCTTGAATTAGGGTTTACTATTCACATCACATGTCATTACCCTTGAATTAGGGTTTACTATTCACATCACATATCATTACCCTTGAATTAGGGTTTACTATTCACATCACATGGTGAATTGAACTCATAACATCATCATATATGAAGAACATCATTATTGATGCTCTCAGATTGGCTTAAGATTCATCATATATCATAATTAGGGTTTCCATGATCTCACATAGGTGGATCATACCCTAATCATGCACATTCATGTGTATTGAAGGTTCTTTACTTGAGTTTCCACCCTAAAAGGGTACTTTCTCTCTCTTAAGGTACTTTCTCTCTCTTAAGATATTTTCTCTCTCCTCATACTAGTAGATGGTGGTAACACCACTCTAGATCAGGTTGGGTTAAGTCCTCATGGGCTAACACAAGCCAAAACATCACTATCATGTGATTAGGGTTTGATTTGAACAAGGTATTACTCAATTGAACCCCTCAAGGGTATTTTGGTAATTCACCCCATTGATCACCATCATGGGTTAATTCATTAGTCACTTAGTCCCTTAATATCCTAGGTTATTATTAGGGTTTAGATTAGAGCATCATTGAACCATTTACACCTTCAATTGATTAAGTGAAATCAACCTTTGAAAACCTCAAACGGTTTCAACCTTCAACCTCCAAACGGTTTGAGACCGTTTGGATGAGTTGACCGTTTGCTAGGGTTGACTCCAAGACCGTGTGACCTTCAAGGTCGATTGCCCAAACCGTGTGAGGGTGTAGACCGTTTAACAAGTTTGACTTCAAGACCGAGAGGGCTTACACGGTTTGAGACCGTTTGATGTCTCTCGATCTTGAGATCGTTTGAGTCCAAACGGTCTTGAGACCGTTTGGCCCCAAACGGTCTTGAGACCGTGAGGCCTCACACGGTCTTGAGACCGTGTGACCTCAAACGGTCTTGAGACCGTGAGGTCTCAAACGGTCTTGAGACCGTGTGACCTCAAACGGTCTTGAGACCGTTTGGTCCACTTGGTCTCAAACCGTTTGGACCTCCAACATGGTTCAATGGTTTCAATTGTTTATGATTATCAATGTTGAAGCCTCCAAATGGTCAAAGCCATAGTAATCACTTATAGATTGAGTTAATTAGGGTTATGCTTAACCAATTGGTCACTCAATTGACCCTCAATTGCTATCCAATTAGGGTTGAAGTTGGTTCAATTAAGGTCCATCAACGTTCAACCATCAACACTCATCAATGTGAATCAACACAAGGTTGAACCCTTCAATTGAGCTCCAATTGGGCCCAAACTTGGCCCAAACGGTCTTGAGATCGTGTGGATGAACTCCACACGGTCTTGAGACCGTTTGCCCAAGATTTCATCAAAATCTAATGTGATTTGATAGGAGTTGAACCTTGATTGAGCCTCAAATCAGAATTTTGATTAATTCAATAACCCATTGCAATTGGACCCTCAATTGATCAAATTACCTTAACCCTAGACCTCCAAACGGTCTTGAGTTGTCACCACACGGTCTTGAGACCGTTTGGATGAGTTCCAAACGGTCTTGAGACCGTTTGCCCATCCAACTTTTGTATTCTAGTGTAAATTCTTCAAGGTTGGATCTATTGAGTTAATTATCATATCAATACTTAATTGCAATGTAATTTGATATCTTTGTACTTTCAATTGGTCAACTATACTTGACCCCAGACCTCCACACGGTCTTGGGTGATTCCCCACACGGTCTTGAGACCGTTTGGTTGATCCCGACCGTTTGGGTCAATCAACCCAAAAACACTAAGTTATTCATTGAGATTTCAGTACTGATTTCAATTAGGGTTTACCCTAGTAATCATCCTTCAACTCTTAGCTCGTTTGGAATTAGTCCATCAAATTTGGTGAGTTGTTAATCAACATTATTTTGGACAGTAATCTCATACGGTCAACGCTTGGTCAACGTCCTTACACGGTCTTGAGACCGTTTGCCCAAAAAGGGCGATTTCAACAGTTTGGAAATCAGGAGTAAATTCAATTAAAGTTGTTGATTAAAAAGGCCATATCTCACGATTCCTTTGGAGTTATCATCTCAAATTTTGTGGGTGATTAGCCTACATAAATGTGAACAGAAATCTTATACGGTCCACGCTCGGTCAACGCGGCTAAACGGTCTTGAAGACCGTTTGCCCTTACACGGTCCTGAGACCGTTTGCTCACTACACGGTTTTGCAAACCGAGAGAGCAATTTGTGGAGACCGTTTAGTAAAGTGAAAAGTAGTGGATTAACTTTGGAAATAACGTCCTCATCTCCTAGCTCAGGAACAACAAGGATTTCTCACGGATTTGCTTGCAAGGTAGCAAAGGAAGGTAGAGAAGAAGAACTATCATCTAAAAGCATAAACGAGATGTATATAACAAAGCATAGGTTTAGAGTTATAAAACCCGCCTAAAGCTTGCTCCTTGAGCTCCAAGCTTTCGAGCTCCAAGCTTTTAATTGCGTCCTTGAGCTTCCACAGGTCGGCCAAGGTGAAACCTCCAGGGAAAGTCGAGAAGAGATGGCTAGAAAGGTAGAGCTATGTGAGCTAGCCATCAATTTGACCTTGAATCCGAGTTCTAACCATGAACTTAAGCAAAAGGGAGGATTCAAACCTACCTTGCACTCCTTGGTCGTCCTCCTGAGCTCCACAGCTCTTCTTTAGTCGGTTTGGTTGAATAGAATAGTGAAGGAAACGAAGGGAAAGTTTCCTTGCTAAGTGAAGTGGAGAGTATATATACTTGGGGTGAGATTCTCAACATAAGCTCATAAGTTCTCCATATTTTCAACTAAGTCCCTCCATCCTTCTATGCTCGTCCCTTCATATTAATTCTAAGGACAAACCTTCTTCTAAGGTCAAGAAATGAGGGCAAAGAAGATCAACCTATTAGTTAAGCATACACCTAAAAGGCTATTGTACATACACCTTGATTATTCAATCACAAAGGTGTTTTTCATTATATGATTATTCAATTGAAGTGACCTTTCATCATTTCTTCTCTAAATGATGACAAGAGTCTTAAAAGATATTTTAGATGATGTATTTTACAAGTTGCACCCCTCAAATCGGGTAAATTGCACTTTTCTCCAATTTAGGGTTTTCAAGCACCGGGATTGCTTCCACAGCTGCACCTTGGTGCCCAAGCTTGGGAAATCCCTCAAACCTTACCATCATCATTCTCATGATGTCTCAACATCAGAGGAACATCTCAACATGTGCAATTTGCAAGTTAACCCTTCTAACTGGTAATTTGCACATAGGTCCCTGTATTACAAAACAATGCTACAACTTTATATAAAAAGGAGCAAAAACTGAAATATATGTCTCTGAGAAACTTAATTACATGCCCAAAGTTAATCACAAGGATTTAATTACATATTTAGGCAAAACATCTAGGGTTAACTCATAACCCAGGTCAGGGATGTTACAATAAGTATTTTTAAAGCTTTTAAATAAAATCATATAGTCGAAGAAATCATGGGTTTCAATGAGATAAGTACATGTGCTCCCCCTCAATTTATGCAATATCTCCTATTGTATTGGCTTCATAATAACACAAGTTAAGTAGCTCTGTGTTCAACATTTATAGAACTATGTCTTCTCCCCTTTGTCGTATCAAAAAGTGTGCGGTGGGGGGTTAGAAGAACAGAAGGGCTGGCCAAAGCGATGAAGATAATACAAATCAAGACATGCAGTTGAATAACCCAAGATGTCATTCTAGCAAGTATCATCAAAACTAAGCAAGAAAGTAACTTAACTAATATATATTCCATTCAAAGGACAAGGTTGAGTATATATGGAGCAAGATACAAGCATATCACTAGTTGAATACTACTTGATGAAAACTACTAGAACCACTTGTTGATAACTGTAAGTAGGATCTATGTCATAGTAAATATGAGCAAAATAATACATGCTAATTAGATGTCAAGAACATATAGCGAGATATCCGTGCAAAATAATATGCAATTCAAGAAGTCATAGATGAATACTACTCAGTAGTAAAACATACATTTAAGCTGAAGATGAATATCACTTAAATCTCAAGGTTACAATCATAAAAATGATATATTACTATGAAGATAGGAGTAAGTTAGAGCACAACAGAAGCAGGTTAGCCACAACCATGAATTTTAAAGATATTATCATCGAAACATGTACACTAACTCAAAAATATTAGTTGCAAATCATAAGGATAGAGTTGCATACATGTAACATTGAGAAACAAAACGATTATTCAATATAAAATATGACAATATGCATTTCAAATAGATACTTAGACAAGTGCTAAGAGAATAGGACTTCAATTGAGAAAATCTAATTTAGAGGAAAATTCTCAGCCAATAGTCTCTTTATATAATCATTGCACGTGTACTGTTAAATTTTTTGTTATTAGTTTATTATGTTATATGGCCTAATTGTCTGACCCATTAGGGTTAAGTTCGCCTCCCTTGTACTTGCATCCTTTCCTGTATATAGGAGAGGAGTCTGCCTCCTATCAGTAAGAAATATATCATTAGCCTTCAATCTTATTTTTCCACATGGTATTTGAGCATCGATCCTAACCTAGAGAAGATAAAATAAGAGACTCCGCCTGCAGACGACCGCCACTGTCTCTTCTTGGCTTAGCCGCCCGCCAGACATCATCCCAACCTTTCATGGTTGTCTCCTCTATTCTTCTTCTATAAACATCACATCTCATCAAATATATATGTTGGTGTTCCTTTCCGGTCATATCTAGTCGTACCTTCCCTGAGTCATGTCGTCACTTCTCGGGGTCCTCCCCACATAGCCGCAGTGACCACATCTTCTCTCCACATGTGCGTACCCCTACATCACGCGTTTTGTCAGATCCACCGCCCCTTTGCTGATCAAATCCGCTCCTGTATTTTTGTGCCCTCTTCTCCCGCCTCAGTGGAATAGACATTCACTACCAACTACTCCGCAACTTCTTCAACTCCTATCATTGGAGTTCCAACGCATCGTAAGTGCGTACAAAGCCCACGATTTTGATTGTGATGACCTGACCATAGCAGGATAGGCATGCCTCACGGAGATAGACCTGACGAAGCGAAAGCTGTCTTCTATTGCACATCCTAAAGCTGATAAAAACGTAGATGGACCGAGAAAAAAAGAGACCCCGAGGCAACTTATTTATTGACAATAAAAACATCTTGATCGTCACGATACTACTACACCGACAAGAAGACCATTGTCCACGTGATAGAGAAGGATGCGCCCGATTCACGATTCTCCCAAGTCGTCTTTGAGATCAATTTTTAGGAAAACTTTGCAGGTCAACTCCTCATACTATGTGGATCTATAACCGGATCTGTTTTGTTACCAAATCTGTACTGCGGGGCTCCCTCCTACACCCCCAGATTTGTCGGCCTAAGGATCGGACAAATCTTCGTTCTGGGTCGCATAAAGATCCATTTATTTTTCTATTCGAATCTGTCTAATCAGGTCATGTAGCATATTGACTCCAGTTGTCGGTTATGTATACGACATATTAACAAAAAAATCTCGTGCTAGTTTATAAAGCACCAAAAGGGCATTGTATTTTTTAATTCCTCCATTGAAACCCCCTACTACCCCTGATAGAGCTGAATGGAAATGAAGGATCCATGTAGCCGACCTCAACATAGTTGAGACTAAGGTTAGATGATGATGATGATTGAAACCCCCTACCACCCCTCACGTGTGCATCAATTTCTATGTGTAGGGGGTATGATTTCTTTTCACACCAACTACTCAATCACTTCATAATTGGTGTGGGGGGAATAGAGGAGAGAGAGAGAATGTATGGAGAGCGAATATGAGGAGATAGAGTTGAGAGAAAAATGTATATCAGTCCAGTCTATTTTGATATCCATGAGCTTCTTGTTCTCCAGCACATCTCTGATGTCTTTGTGGCGCTTCATTCTCCCTAAGTATCGTGCTTCCAGTGCATCATTGGTGTATCTTTATCCTAATGACACTGTGCTTTCAGTGCATTATTGGTGCATCTCTTTCCCAATGACACTGTGATTATTCATGTTCGTGCCATAATATGCACGTAGGTTAGCTATTTGTACTTCTTTATTCCAATTAGCTACCACTTTCATGCGTTGAAGGATCTCAATTGTAGCATTGACATCAAGTTTTTCGCCGCATTATGTACATAGTACAAAGATTGTTGTGCTTACTCCATCCTCTTGTTGTCTCTGGTATTAATGATGTTTCAGTCGATCATTCTCTCTACATTCTCATGAGAGGGAAGGTTGCCTCTGCACATCAGACTTCTCAGAAGCTCGTCAATTTCTAGCTTGCAAATTCTGTATTTGCAAGGTTGATGTTTCATCCAGATTTTATCTTCACCGAGCTATTTTATTCATGTCTTCTCGAAGTTGCATCTTTAAGTGCCAAGATGGTTCTTCTAGCCATCTACTTGGTCTTTCGTTGATGGCGTCTTTCATTCCCGTCAAGCCTCTAAGAGTCACATTTCAGATGGATACAGTTTGACAAGTCTACTTGGGCTTTCCTTGATGTGTCTTTCATTCCCGTCAAGCATTTGAGAAACACTCCAGATGGATCCAGTTTGACAATCATCATCACCTCATCATATTTTTGTTTAAATATACCTCTACCACTGCATTGTTGGATATGTTGATTGCGCTTATTTCAATCACACATTTCTTTCGAATGAAGATGGCGTAGTCATGGTATTTTGATTGTCTGTTCTAGATAGATGGTGATGTTCTTCATTCTGTGTGCACTTCAGAAGGTCTTCTCAAAAGCTTGAGTATTTCCTCCCTGTAGGATATAACTTCAAAGGTGACTTCATCAAATTGTTTTTTATATAGTCATGTTTAAGGGGGAGTGAAAATGTTGTATGGGGAGTGACATTTTTTATTTTCAATTTGTTGAATTGTTCAATTGAGTCTTGTAAGTCCAAAGTGGATATGTGTTTCACCCATACTCCAACTTGAGAGGGAGTGTTAGGATTATTGTTATTTGGTTTATTATGTTATATGAACCTAATTGTCTTGGCCGATGAGGGTTAAGTTTCGCTTCCCTTGTACTTGCCTCCTTCCCTATATTCAGGAGAGGAGTCTGCCTCCTATTAATAAAAAATATTTCATTAGCCTCCCATCTTATTTTCTACACGCACCATCTGTCGAGTTTCGACTGATGGCAACTACATGCAAATCCCTAAGGATGCCCATCAGTCGAGTTTTCTCAATTAAAACTCGGTGGATGTCGATTGTTGTCGAAAGCCATGTAAAAATCCAAAAAAACATATCTAGATGTCCTAGAAAATTACAAGCATGATCCAAACATGTTTAAACAAGTTAGAAATGCACTTTGAAAACATCATAAAAAGTTTTTGAAGGATATGATGAGAATCAACATATGAAAAAAATGACTCAATAACCATATGTAAAGTGCATACAAGTTTGAGTGTTTGACAATTTCCAGCAATGATTGAATATGTATGAATACCACTAAAAGGTGTGGTGGACAACCCACGTATGTTGTTGTTATATTAGATGGCACACCTTGTCCTACATATGGAGAAAAGGGTGGAGACATTACAGATTTGGGACTGAAGGCAGTCTACATGGGTCTGGACACTTAAGCCCACTAACTAATTAACCTACTAATTAAATAGGCTAATAATATAACGCGACACGAACGCAGAGGCACAATGTCGATATCGTGGTGGAGGTATCTTCAAATTATCTAAGAAGTGTAGACAACTGGAATTACCGCAAAAGAGATGAGATGAGCAATATATTCTAAGAATGTGTGAGTGTAATAAGCGCACAATCACCACATCCTACGTACATAACGCGACATGAACACGAAGGCACAAAAAAAGCCTCCACTATCTCATGGGAATGTAGGGAGAATGGTCAACGTAAACGTTATCACACCAAAGGGAACTAGAGGCCAAAATTAGCCGCAACAACTCTTGTCATGACGTACATAATGCGGTTCGAACGCGAAAGGCTTGGTGTTAATGCTGCAACTATGAGATCCTTCAACACTTTCTGAAAGGCTTGGGCAATCTGGAATTAGCGCAGATAGCTCACCCACATGCAAAGTGATGCTGAGTGGGAATGGCGAGCCACAAAGACATCGAAAGAGCAGATGTGTTGAAGAATACAAAGCTCCATGAAGATAGCCTAGAATGTCTCACTCATCTCATCTCTTTATCTCTTTCCTCATATGCTCTCTCTCATGTTCTCCTCATACCCTCCTCTCTCTCATATTCTCCCTCTCCTCCATATCCCCATGGCATGCCAACTACGAAGAGAATGAGTAGATGGCGTAGGAAAGAGACATGCGACCCCCTTGCACATGGAAGATGCACACATGATGGATGTGAAGTGGGAAAGGTAAAAGGTAAAATGAGAGGTATAGTATGTAGAGAAGAACAAAATAGAAATACCACAGGAATGGAAACTCGGTAGAAAGATGAGTAGCACTACCAAAATAGAACTCGGTAGGAAAAGGAGTGGCACTTCATGAATGAAACTCGGTAGGAAAATGAGTGGCACTACCAAAATATAACTCGGTAGGAAAAGCGATAACCACAGTCAATATGCAAAACAACCCTATTATAAGATCCAGATACATAAATTAAATGGATCTTTTCTTGACCCGAAAATTTTTGGAGGTCCAAAAATAATAGGATCTGATTATCATTAGATAGTGGAGGAGAGAAAAGCCTTTAGAGGACGTCATAACTTGAACTTTAGTAGACAGTCTGCTTTTGACACGTCGTGTGAAGATGCTGACACGACATGTAGCTTTGTAGCTTGAAGATGATAGGCTCCCAGCAAAACGCTGTGTTGTGATGTGACACGCCATGCAGACGTGAAACTGACTCCCTTCAACACACTGTGTTTGAAGAGGACACGCCGTGTAGGATTTCGTAGGCATGAAATAGATGTTCGAAATCACACCCTGTTGGAAAATGACACGCCATGTAAGTTGCAATCTGTACCGTTAGGAAGATTTTTAGAGTGCAACACACTGTGTCAACGACGATTGATGCACGATTTTAACGAGAATTGGTGCCGTCAAAGAGAACAGACCCTGAGAATTAGCACCGAGGGGTGACAGAAATTAGCGTCGTCACTTGTGATGATGGATCATGCGAATCTGAGGTAGCAACAACCTTTTGCTAGACTAAGGACCAATCTGGACAAGAATTAGCGCCGTCTAGGGAAAGACGTCCATGAAACTAGTGGAGGTGTCAAAGATGACGATAGCCACAGGGGGATGAAAATAACTCCACCACAAAAAAATTTGGAAGGGAATTAGCGTCGTCCAGGGAACGAGGATTGAGCATCTTTAGCAAATTGGGTCCGAATCTCAGCAAAGAAAGCAGTGATATTGTCAAGAATAGTAGACCTGTCCTTGAGCAAAAACAACCAGGCGGTTCTAGAAAAATCATCAATAAAACTAAGAAAATATCGAAATCCAGAAGTACTCGGCACAGAACAGGGTCCCCAAACTTCAGCATGAATAATGTCAAATGGCTGTTTAGAGCTAATACATGATTTTTTGGAAAAAGATGCTCGGGTCTGTTTGCCCAGTTGGCAAGTCTCACAATGAAAAACATAATCTAATACATCAGGTAATAACTTTTTCAGCTTCGCTGTAGAAGGATGTCCTAAGCGATAGTGCCACTGGATGCCCGTCACAGAAGATGTCAAGTATGCTGTGGTCTTTAGAACGTCCATGTAGTATAGCCCGTCTGATCCCTCATGACCCGAATCAATCGTCGTCCTCGTGCGCAGATCCTGAAAAATAACACCATCCGGATCAAACATAATCGAGCAACGAAAACTCTTCACAGTTCTATTGACAGATAGCAAGTTAATAGGAAACTTAGGAACATAAAGAGTAGACCGCAGAGGCAGGCAACCAGTAATACAAATATCACCAATTCCAGTAACATGTGTCTTAGAGCCATCAACCAGTGTAACAGGAGGTATAATAGAAGTAGTTTGCAGTTTAGAAAATAAAGTAGGATTGCCAGAAATATGAGATGTCACACCAGAATCAATCACCCACATATTTTTATCAGACTGTGTCAGGAGGGCGGTGCTACCATCAGTAGAGGTGTCAGCAGAAGAAGCAAGACGGGCCTGGAGAAGTTTCTCGAATTCGGACCGTATCCAATCAGCAGAAGGCGGAGCAGAGGTAGTAGCAGTCTCAGGCTGATCCGTCGTGACTTGGTTTGCCCAGGCGGGCTTGCCATGCTTGATCCAGCAACGGTCTTCATTGTGGTTTGTCTGCTTGCAGAAGGTGCAGAAACGAGGTTCAGTAGATTCAACACCAGAGCTACGTCCGGGTGCAGTGGAGCGTCCACGTCCGCGGCCCCGACCACGCCCGCAACCTCGGAAGGAGTCGCCAATACAAACAACGAGGGCTGCTCCATCGGAAGTGTCAGGAAGATGCTGCGAAACAGATGGCAGACGTTGAACCCTTTTCAAAACATCTCGCAGGGTGGGCAGATGATCACTGGATAGGATCTGATCAACAACTCCAGCGAAGGAAGAAGGTAGGCCAGTGAGGAACTGAACAAGCATAAGTTCATTCCGTTGACGCTGAACTTCAGTGATGTCGGCAGAAAGAGGATGGTGCACCTGGAATTCATCCCAGAGAGCACAACAACTGTTGTAGTAGTCCTCAATAGAGTCCATGGTAGTAAATTCCTGTTTGGCCAGTTGCTTGAAGATTTTAAAAACCTTTTTGGGATTTTGCTGATGAGAGTAGACGTGGGAAAGTTGATCCCACATCTCCTTTGTAGTCTGGAGGCGAAGAAGAGACTGGCTGATCTTTGGCTCGAAGCTGTTGACTATCCATGTCATAACACCGTAGTCCTCCTTGGACCAGAGATCGTAGGCCTGCTTAGTCTTTTCATCAGCCTCAACAGCGGGGACCGCCGATCCCTTGGTAGATAGATGAGAGTAGTGCCCTTGTGTTTTAACATAGAGCTCAAAGGAAGCCGCCCAGAGGTGATAGTTGGAGTTATCCAACTTCACAGTGGTAACACACAAAGTCCGTGGAAGATCAGGAGTCGCCATCGGAAGATGGAGATAGAGGCAGAAGCACAGGCGCAGAGGGCAGCAGAAGTCAGCAACAACAACAGAAGTCAGCAAAAGTCCAATGCATGGACTAGTAGTAGAGGGCAGAAGATCCACACATGGATCTTAAAAAAAAACCCACGTAAGGGCAGCAGATAGAGAAAAAAAAACCTACGCCAACATGGAGGATTAATCACTCTAACATGAGGTGTAGGCAGATAGAGAAGGAGAAGCCTTTTACGCCGTCAACGTGCCAAAATTGGAAAACGCCGGGGCTGTCCGGAGAGTTTCGGAAAGCGAAACGGAGCACAAAAGAGAGACCTGTGGTAGATTAGGCCACAAGGATGGGAGTAGCTAGGAGATAGGAGGTTGGTGGAGAGATTGGAGAGGTGGAGGAGGGTCTAGGAGATGGCGGTGAGGGCTGATGGTGCAATGGCAGGGAGGACAGCAGTTGCTGTCGGCGGCGTGGAGGAGATGGAGGGGTAGGCGGCGGTGAATGGAGGGTGGAGAGGGTGTAGGTGGAAGAGGGGAAGAAGGAGAAGAGATGAGGAGGAGAAGAGGGGCAGCCGGAGGCGCGTGGAGGAGGCGGGGAGGGCGGCGGGCAGTACGACAACACTGTAGCGGCACTGTAGCAGCGACAGGAAAAAAGGAAGGGGGGTGGCGACGACTAGGGTTGGTGGAGAAGATGGCGGCTAGGGTTGGGGTGAGGGAGGGATTAGGTTTAAGGTGGATCAGCCCGCTCTGATACCATCTGAAGTCGGCAACGAGATTGCTTATTATTGGATGATTGAAAAGAATACATTGGGCTCTTTTTTATAAGACAAGAGAGTGTACATAATTTAGAGATAACCAATATGGGATAAAGAGTAAAAGAGAAAAGACGATAAGTAAAATATACTAAGTAAAGAAAAGCAGTAAAGTGTATATACTAATAACGTCCATGAAACTAGTGGAGGCGTCGAAGATGACGATAGCCACAGGGGGATGACAATAACTCCACCACGAAAAATTTTGGAAGGGAATTAGCGTCGTCCAGGGAACGAGGATTGAGGAATACAATGACTCCCTTGTTGCTATGCCTTTCTTTGCTACTGCGTCAGCGGAGGAACTTGATGCGGCGACGTGGTTGACGATGCTAAATGATGGCTGGGATGAACACTGTCTTCAGATGATCGAAAGGACAACCTTGGGGAAGAGACAACAAGCAGATAGATCTAGATGAGAATTAGCGTCGTCCAAAGACTTGAACTAGGGGAAGCGTAGATGGTCGGGAAGGATAGCGTCGACGCATAGATAAAGATCTATATGAAAGAGGAAGAGAAGCGACCATGGTGGTCGGGAAGTGCCTAGCGGGCGACTAGCCTACACCATGGAGAAATAGTGACTACCCGCAAGCAGAGGAACTCTCTCCTTTTCTCTTTAGGAGAGAGAGGCGATAACTAGGGCAGAGAAGGAGAGGGAAGCGAAGTTGGCGGCTAGGGCAGAGAAGGAGAGGGAAGCGAAGTTGGCGGCTAGGGTTAGGCCCCCAGGACATGCTCTAATACCACGTTGAAAGGTGTGGGTGAAAACCCACACATGTTGTTGTTATATTAGATGGCACACCCTATCCTATATATAGGAGAAAGGGTGGAGACATTACATAGTCCGGACTCAAGGCAGGCTACATGGGTTTGGGGACTTAAGCCCACTAACTAATTAGCCTATTAACTAAATATGCTAATAATATATTTTAACAAACTTATAATATATTCTAACAAATACCAATGTCTTTATTCCATGGTTCAAAATTTCGATCGAAATCTTGAAATTTTGCTCGAATTTTCGGTTTCGACGGGTATCGGACATAGAAATGCAACTGTCCAGAAACAATACGTAAAATTTCGAAATTTCGATAGAAATTTCGCATAAGGGGGCAAAATTTCAACAAAACACAGAAATTTCGTTGAAAAAAGGCCAGTTTGGGCATGTATTTCGCGAAACATAATCGAAAATTTGAAAATCCGGCCCAATGCCTACTGTACTTGGAGGCTTACTTCTTTGGTGATTTTTTGGATTCTCTTGCTTTTGAAGGCTTGTTCTTTGGATCTAAGATAAGTTTATCTCTCTCCTTCCCATCTACAACTATTTCTTCCACTTCTACCCCATCTTGATCAAATGATTACTCCGAAATTGCAAGTTGCAAGTGATAGACTGCAACTTAAACTTGAGGATTTATGAAATTATGCTATAAATTACATATAAATCAATTAATTTACAAATCCAACTTGATATATATCCTATTTGTCAAGATAATGGATAAAATATGTCACAGATACCATGAGTTGGAATCAATATGTCAACAATATAATAAGGTTGTGTGGACAACAACCACCAGGTGGGGGTCATGGGCTTGATCAGCTGCGACACCACTCCAGTTTCAATTAGGTAGCTTAATACTTTTTGTGTATTATAAATTTACAATAGATTGTCTGATATTCAACGGTCTAAGATGTAATAGATTGTTGTTGAATTTATTTATGAGAATGAGATAATTTCTTATGGCTCTGAAATTTGCATGGAAACCTTCATCAAAAGTTCGAAACAGTTCAACTTCTTTTCACTCACACGTGTAGGACCCCCTACCAAGATCAATATATGATTTTATTGCATAGATAGGTGTATTTATGGATGTAGACCATCTTGGTAAAATTTCATGACTTAATTCCTTTATTTGGTCGTCAAAATCTTGTGTCGAAATTCCCGTAAATGTCGAAATTTCCATCAAAATTTCTGTAAATTTCTATTTCTAAGCCATCGGAAACGACGTTGAAATCGAAAATTTTTAAACCATGCTTTATTCTTACTATTTGTTTCACATGTTTCTATTTTGAAAAGCGGCTCTAGCAGTGACCTAAATTCCCAACCGCTTAGTTGGGTCTTGTGGTGGTAGTTAGGCAGTAGAGTAAAGTGCCCGCTTGGTCCGCTTAAACGGCCGCATGAGTATTGGTTTTAGGCGTCGGCCTGAGGCCGCTTAATGAAGAGCAAGCTTTAGCCTTCAGGTCCAAATCAAGCATGGAGTGCGAGTCTTAGTGTGTAATACTATAACATTGACTTTTTTATAATATTATTGAATATACTGATATAATACTTTTACATATAGACTAAAGTATGTGCATATATATTATGTAACTACTTAATTAGTGTAATACTACACTGATGTTGCTAGTACTATATATAAATACTACTTATTATGTACTATTTAGTCTACTTGATTAACTAATACTATATACATGTAATATAATACTATGTAACTCAATAATGAATCAATAATATTGTATTGCTTTATAGACTAATTACTAAGTATGGATCATTAAGCTACTAAATAACAATAAGTCTATGCGTTTGTAAATGTAATATAATGTAATACTGTATAGTGTATAGTAGTTTGAAGCAATATTGTACGGCGATTAATTGCTAACAATTATGTTACATGATTGTATGATAGTAGTATACTACTGTATGTAGTATGTACCACTATGTAATATACTCCTAAAACTATGATACTAGTAGTATGCTATTGTAGTACATGTATATCAATGTCCAATGTGCATGTTATTAACCAATTTACATCTATTTCTTCTTGTCTTAAATTGATGTGATTGTTTTCTTTTTGTTCGTTGTTTTCTAGTTATGTTGTAAACTGTTTACATGGTTGTGTAGGATGAATTTCAAACTGTCACATGGGTTTAGATATATATAAAATAGATCAAGCATGTCATCAAGGCGTGGAATAGGAAAATGATATTTGATAGTGATCTTATTAATGGGTCGACAATCTAAGCATATTCTCCAACTACCATCCTTCTTTCAGGCAAGGAGAGCAGGAACCACACAAGGACTCTTTCTCTCTCGAATGAATCCTTTGAGAAGGAGGGCATCAACCTGACATTTCAATTCAACATGCTCAGTCGGGTTTTACGCGGTAATGAGGTTGGTTAGGGAGCGAAGACCCTAGAATCAAATCAATCTCATGTTGTATATCACGTAAAAGGGGGGGGGGGCTCATCAGGAAGGTCTGTGGGTGTCATGTCTTTAAACTCGTCGAGAAGGGAGACAAGTTCTGAAGGTGGGGGCTGACAGTCGGAGAGTGAATTCTTTGATATATAGCACATACATGCATCCAAATTCGTGACTGGCTTCTTCCAACTCTCTTCAGGTGACAAGGTGTAGAGAGTGTTGATTTGGAGGTCTAGGGGTTTAGTGGTAGACTCTTTTTCATAGGAGAGATGAATTGAGAAGGTGCTAGTCGTATGTGTTTGCCTTTGTGCTTGAAGGTATAAACATTGGAACGTCCCTCATTAAGGACATCTACGTCATAAATCCAAGGATGACCAAGAATGACGTGGCCAACATCCATAGGCAACCTATCACACCAAATGTGGTCTGAATAAGCACCTAGAGTGATGGGCACAAGGCATTGTTGGGTGATGGTCAAGCTAATTTGGTTCACCCAATGGACTTTATGTGGTTGCGGATGGGGCTCTGGGAACAACTCCATGCGCTTCAATCCATGGGTGAAATGATGTTCTGTGAACAACAACCATCAATGAGTAATTTGCAACTTTTACCAGCGTGTTTGAAGGTCTCAAAGGGGGTGGTACGTTTCCATTCGTCTCCTTCCGAAGGGGGCAAAAGACGCATGACCTGGAGATATGATGGATTATATTCATAATTGTAATCAACATCATCATTAGAAGGTTTAGAGGTAGGAAAAATATCTTCATATTCAATGTCATCCATGGGGATGGTATCAGAAGAATCGGAGGACACGAAAAGAGCACGATGAGGGCATTGGGTAGCTAGGTGAGTCGTGTTGTGATAATGAAAGCATTCGCAACCTGTCGGAGGAGGCCGGGCTGGAGTTGTCACTACCTCCTTGCCTTTATTGGATGAAGGGGTTGAAGAACTCTGGGGAGGTGGTTGGGGTAGGGGATAGGCAGAGCGAGATGGGGTAGTGGAAGGGTTATTGGTTGAGTATGTTGTCCAAAATGAGAAAAGGAAGGATCACGAGAAGCAGGTTGTAGGTAACTCTCTACTTTTTGGGCACAGTGAAAAGCGTCAACCAAGGAGTCATACTGTTGTAATTACATTTCTCGTTTAATATCACGGTGTAAACGGTGCACAAAATGAGTGACTAGTTGCTATCAGAGTCATTATGAATACAACAGTTCTTAGCCTCCTCAAACCATTCCATGTACTCTTGAACAAATGATGACCCTTGGCTAAGGGCCATCTAGTCAGAAAGATGTCTTTGGTATTGGACGGGTACATAGCGCTCACGTAGCTTAGTCTTCATCTCATCTCAAAAGAGGATGGAAGGTTGACGAGTATGCTCCATGTCACGTTGGACACTTCGCAATGTCGCTTGGTTGACCCTTCAAGTTTCATCTTAGCAAACCTATTCTGTTGGGCGTCGGTCATGTCATACCGGTCGAAATAATTTTCTAAACTAGCAATTCGATCGAGAAAAGCTTTGGGATCAAGATTACCATCGAAAGTGGGGGCATCAATTTTAACTCGTCGAGTGATATCATTCTGATGTGATGGATGAGGTCCCGCGTGATACTGACCGTATGGATTGTGGGAGAATATAGGTCCACGAGGAGGGTTATGAAAAACATCATGGCCATGGGGCGAGGATGGGGTCTCTGAGGAGGGACCATGGGAGGATACGACGGAACCAGTGGTTGGTGATGGGGTGTAGAAACAAATTGTGGAGCATGAGGAGCACGTGGAGGGGGATGTGGCGTAGTGTATAGTGCGCTTGTGGGGCATCGGGTCGGGATGCGTGATGGTAGGGTGGTTGATAGGGGTGTGGTTCCACATACGGTTGGGGTGAATAAGGATCACGTTTTGCAAAAGGTTCAATTTCTTCAGAGGGACGGTAATCAGGGGTCTCATGGAGTTGTGGTTGACTGAATTGTACATGGGTAGGGTTAAGACGGGTTTGTGGTTCATTTGTAGGATTTAGTGGCATCCCATACCCCATAAAAGGTGCCGAGTTTTGACCGGCCTGGAGTGTATCTGTTTGGTGAATAGTGCGAGGCTCAGTCACGATTGTATTAATTGCTTGGCTAAGGGTATTGAGGGTAAACACGGGTTGTGAAGACTCAACGGCTGAGCTCGAAGTGGGTTCTAAGACAAGGCTATTAGATCTAGGGGCCGACATTATGATTTGCACAAGGAGATAAGCAAAAAAAAGGTTATCGTGTCCATGAAAAACTTAGTTCGGTAAAGACGACCCAATTTTCAAGAAAACAATGCGGACAGATAATATGAAGTAAAGTGGCACACCGAACATGGAAAAAAAACCTTGCACAAAAGTGGGACTTGGCAATATTTCAATAGAGGAACTTAAACACCATGTCCCGTTTTTTAATGTACTAAATTTGCAAAAGCAAAAGCACAATAAACAATGGAAAGACCTTACCCAATTGATGACAATCGTTGATATAGATGGAGAGAATACCTCGTGAGGAAGTTGTTGTGAGTTAGTTATTGTTTTTATTATTAGTTTGTGATATGGGCCTAAGTGTTTTGGCCCATTAGGGTTGGTCTTATGTCTGTACGCTTCCCTGTCCTTGGTTTTTTTTAACTAATACAACTTGTAACCGTCTTTTACTTTTTAAGATGGTATCAAAGCAGTGATCCAAAAACCCTACCCTAAAGGGAGACAAAAACAACTTGTTCTTCCTGCGGGCGGCCGCCGCCTTCTTGGCCTGGCTTGGCTGCCCACCGGGCAACTTCTTGGCTGTCAATGGTCTCCTCCTATTTCTCTTAGCCCTGCATCTGCTGCCGCATGTTTGCCAATAGAGCCACCTATCCTGTTTATTTTCCATATGATTCCTTCTATCAGCAATCCTGACTCGATCAACCTCTCAATCTCGTTGCTGCAGCACGTACGACTTGCAAAACCCTCCCAAATCGGCACAAACTCCCCCGCCGTCGTCACTCCGCCATCCGTCCCCAGACGTGTGCACCACCTGCTCCCTCTTGAGGCCACGCTAGGAGCTCCCCTATGAGCGGCTTTACAGCCACACAAGGAGCATGCACTGCCGCTACGGGGCTTGGTCTGCCGTGCGCAGGCTGATGTGTTGGGCCTCCTTGCTACCGCCCGTGAGGGCCACGATTTCTCCATGTATCACTCCGTGTTCCGCGGGCTGATGGATTGAGCGGAAGTTTGTACCCCCGCCAAACACGAAGACTGCTAACTTCTTCTGCATAAGCCGAAACCGTGCTCATTGCCACCTTTCTGCCCGCCCGCTACCTTTGCCGCAGATTAGATGTTGGAGGCAGTTACCTTGCATTTCCTCACCTCAAGAACGACTGGACGTCCGTGAGGGCAGCGGGGCTATTCACAAGAGGGCCGCAACGGACAACGCGCCCAGAATGGTAGGCTAGCTAAATGTTGCTGTTTGCACTGATGATAGACATTGGACTAGATGGTAGCGTGGCCCGAAGAGGCACCCAGGCGGGAAGCTACTATGGGGACTGCAGTCGTCGCTGCCTGTGAGGCTGCAATCAACGTCCCTTAGATTTCTCTTTGACTGCTTTTGTCCGATTGTTGGCTTGTTGCTGCTGTGTGGATTGCAATTCTGTTAAATATTCTTCTCAATTTTCTGGGAATTTTATTTGATTGCTGCAACCTCCTTCTAGCTATTCCACCGCCAATCCTTTGTGCTCTCACCCATCTGCCGCGAGCCAACAATCTTCACCACAAACCAAACAACCCAACATATTTATTTTATTTCTTCTCAATTTCTTGTTCTACTGTCCCCATATGCAATCTACATATTTGTGCTAATTGGATTCATCTTTTTGCCTAATCGGATTTTTATGAGGGCTCCGCCCCCACACCCTCGGATTTGTTGCCCTACGGGCTAAACAAATCCCCTTTTGAGAGATCCATTTATTTTTCTACCCGGATCTACCAAATTGGGTCATTTTGCACCTTGATCTCGGATTATCGGTTACCTCCTCCACATATTTGCCTATACAATCCTTGCCTCTACCATTGCTTTTGACTCTCCACTCCAACCACTGTCTTGATTCTTTTCGTGGTTGGCGTGAGGGGGAGAATAGAGGATAAAGAGTAGAGGGAAGAGATGAGATGCAGGAGAGATGAAGAAAAAAAAAGAAGAATTGTATTCTGCTGCTTCATGCCACATTTAATGCTGATATATGGATTCTTCTGCTACTATGTGATGATGCTTTCTGCTGATATTATTGCTTATTCGTCATCTACCTCGACTGCTGTTATGAAGTTACATACTGGGACGTCATTCTTGCTACTCATGCTATGATTAGCACATTTTTCTTTTTACTATGTGCTTTTGCACTTTCTGCTGTTTGTGCTTTACTTGCACGTTGACTTTATTCTATGGACCAACACTCTCTGGACTCTGTGGACCAGCACTCTCTAGACTTTGACGTCTGTTGCTACTGTGATGGATATTCTATGAAGAGGGAAGATGAAGAAGGCTTTTGTTGCTGACTTTACATAGAGCTTAGTCTACTGCAATTATTTATTGCTTGCTACTGGTCTTCTATCTGCCTACGTCGTTGACTTTTGCTGTCTTCTATCTGCCTACGTCGTCGACTTTTGCTGCTGTGCGCCAACACTTTCTGGCATGTCCGTGTTTTGACACGTTGACTCTCTTTTTGTCCATGCCTTGTGTGCATGTCGATTCCCTACTTTATGCTTCTGTGTGCCAGCACTTACTGGCTCGTTCGTGCTTTGTTTTGCACGTTGACCTGTCCATACTTTATTTGTACGTTGACTACTGCTGCTGCTGTGACCCAACACTCTCTGGGCTGCGACGTTAGTGATGAGATGAAGACCGTGTTGCTTTGATACTTCTGCTCCAGATGATCGTGTTGTTGCTTTTCTGCTCCAGATGATTGAGAAGCTTCTGTGACCTACTTGCTTAGAGTGTCTACTTGAGCGGGAGTGTCTGAGTGCTTATTTGTAATATTGAGGGGCTTGTATGGGCTGGTTTATCATTTTATTTTTGTTTCTTTGTTTTTTAGTCCAACTCTCTGTTTGCAAGCTGATTTGGGATTCTCCCAACTTCAGCTTGAGGGGGAGTGTTGAGAGTTATTTAGTTATTGTTTTTATTATTAGTTTGTGATATGGGCCTAAGTGTTTTGGCCCATTAGGGTTGGTCTTATGTCTGTACGCTTCCCTGTCCTCCTATATATAGGAGTTGGGTTTCTCTTATCTAATACAACTTGTAGCCGTCTTTTACTTTTTAATATATCTGCCTCCTTGACTTCGATATAGATAGAGAGAATACCTCGTGAGGAAGTAATATATATTTGCCCCCTGATCAGTGGATCCAACTCCGATGTGAGTAGGCTTACTAGCGTCGGGGGAGGCTGCTGGCTGTAGGCGCCGATCTGGCATCAACAATTGTTATGGATGACGACAGTGGCAGGAGAGTCTGCTACGGGCTGCGGAAGTGACTACGGGTTATGCAACGGACGATGACGACAATGAAGGTTGCTGCTACTATAGGCGGCGGTTGGAAGCACATTGTGATGGCTGAAGGATGCCGTGGATGGCGGCGGTAGGGTTTTGCTGGAGAGGGTGGCGGGCAAGAGCACAACCCTAAGGAAGGTTTGGGTTAGGCTCTGATACCACTTAATGTATATCTATTAACTTAAAAAAGAAATACGACTAAAGACTAAAAGGAATAATTCTCATTCATCAACTATGATTAAACAAAGATGCAATAGAGCCTTTATATAGGCTTCTAAAAGAAAGATTAAACTGACGGTAGCCAATGTGAGACTAAACCACGCGACTTTACAAAAAGTTCAAAATAAAGAAAAGACAATAAAATAACATAAAATGAAAAAAAAACTAACTAATGACACGAAGATGCTTGCACTTGTAAGTGCGTAAAGGCGGAGAATTACCTATGCGAAGAGAAATTCTTATTATAGAGGTACAAAGAGTCATATATATAGACTAGTCCCAAGGTACGGTTTATCGGATACACAACATAACATAAACTAGACCATCACTAATGGGCTTAAGTAAAGTCAACCTATTTAGCTATTATAAAGATAACAATATACATAGAATAACACAAACATTTCCCTTCAAGCTGGAGGGAGTATACATAATGTAACTCCAACTTACCACACATAGGAGAAGGACGAAGATGGAAGTGGCTTGGTGAAGATATCAACAGTCTGTTCTCCAATCTTTACATATGGTGTGATGATCTTTTTGGGATTTGGATTTAATCTCTCACGGAGTGGAAGTCAACCTCAATGTGCTTGGTCCATTCGTGAATAATAGAATTATTAGCCATATGAATAGCTGCTTGATTGTCACATTTTGGAGTTGCTGGAAATGAGAGACGGAGACCTAGTTATTAAAAAGTGGATGTCACCCATTGATTTCAAAGTAGACATGTGCCATGGCCCAATATTTTGCCTTAGTGCTAGAACAAGCAACAACATACTTCTCTGCTACCTGATGGGATCACCTCCCAATAGTACACGAGCCAGATATATATTTTCTATCTTTCACATTTCTGGCCGCATCAATATAACAAGTCAAAGAGATGTGTGGAGAAGGTGGTTTCTTGTGTAGGAGACACGAGCCATGTGCGCTTTTCAGATATCGTAGAATGTGTTGTATCTGATTACAATGGCACACGAGGTTTGGTCGTGTGTTGACTAACCACACTAATAACAAAGGCTATGCCTGGTCGGGTAATCATAAGACAAATGTGTTTGCCAATTGTGTGTCTATATTGCTCAGAAAAAGACTCACTCCCCCTCAGACATAACTTTTGTGTTATAGTTCATAGGAGAAGAAACATGTTTAGATTAAGCATACTAGAATCTCTCAGGAGATCGAGGACATACTGACGTTGAGATAAATAAGTGTCAGGACAAGAGTGTAGAACTTCAATTCCCAAGAAGTGGCGAAGTTGTGCCAAGTCCTTGGTATGAAAGTGGAGCTAGAGTGTCTACTTCAATGCTGAAATCTAAGGAGAATCACTCACAATGTTACACCGATATCTTCAACATAGACGGCGAGGATAACAGTTCTAGCTTATGATGTAGAAAAAAGAGGTTGTGATCACTTGAAGATCTGTAAGACCTGGCTAGCAATAACTCCACTAAGTTTTGAAAACTAGGCCCTCAATGGTTGCTAGAGGCCATACAAAAAGCGTTTGAGATGGCAAACACGTGAAGACAACCGCCCCCCACCCACAAAACCCATTGCTGCATATAGTCCTCCAAATCACCATGGAAGAAGGTTTTTTAATATCAAGCTAGAACATGGGTCAGTTTATGTGAATGGCGATAGATAACAATCTTGACAAAAGCAATGTGAGTGACTGGTGAAAAGGTTTCAAAGACATCCACACCATGTTTGGTTGGGTGAATCCTTTGGCAACAAAACGAGGTTTGAGCCATTCCACCGATCCACCAGACTTGGATTCTTATTATATTCTGAAAAAAATTATTATATTTTGAGAGAGATACATAGAATCGTATACATAGACTCATCTCAAGGTACGGTGTACTGAAGACACAACATAACATAAACTAGACAACAACACTAATAGGCTTAAGCAGAGTCAACTCATATAACTATTACAGAGATAATAAATAACATAAAACAACACTAACAGCCTATATACATATAACAAAGAAACACCAAAATGCAAGTACTTTAGGAAAACTCTAGGTTCCCAACTAGGGTTCCAAAGTGCCTTGATGCCTTCATATCTGTGAGACCCTATGTTATAGGACATGGTTGGTAATAAGCTGCTAAATTCACCATATAAATAGTATATAGATTTATACTTTTTCCCAAGAGAAAGATATTGTTTTGATTATGGATATATACTTGCACAGAAGTATAATTAACTTTGTGTGAATATTGCTAGAATGGTAGTCTTACTTAAGAAAAGAGTGAGACAAAGTAATGGAGAACCTAATGACTGAAATGTAAGGCTAATTATCAAGATCTAAACTAATCTAAAATAACTAATCAAAATGAATAATATTCATCAAGTCTGCTTTTGACGAAAGCCTTACAAAGACTATTTATAGGTGTTTAAACCCAACTCACTACACAACTAGCTGGTGTGGGACTAATCACAGGCTTTACAAGACAAACTAGGAAAATATCAAATAACCCCTAAAATGCAAGGAAAGTGATAAAACATTATAAAACTACTAAAAGACCATTTAAAAGGCTATGCTCATCCTACATCACCAAGTTATTTGATTCAATGTGCGACAGTTGACCTTTTTATTTGTTTGCTGTTTTGACAACTGCGTTTCTTAAACTTTTCTGCTTGTATCTCTATCTTTATACGGTCATCTCCATTTTAGGTCCGTCATGTATGTTGAAGGGAATCTC
The DNA here is from genome assembly GCA_963693085.1 of Alisma plantago-aquatica. NCBI lineage: Eukaryota > Viridiplantae > Streptophyta > Magnoliopsida > Alismatales > Alismataceae > Alisma > Alisma plantago-aquatica. The sequence continues at coordinate 127,896,585 of OY856409.1, read as the reverse complement.
GAGACGAAGATATTTGCAGACCCAATTTCAGGCCTTGTCAGACGGATAAGAGAAATTGCTGTCCGTCGAGATGGTATGTTATCTTCTCTTTTCCTTTGTGATTAATTTTGACTTCTAAAATGAGAAATTACCATAGCAATTGATTTATCCTTGGCTAAACTGTAAATCCAAATACCTTTTAGTGTCAAATATTTGTTAAATTTTGTGTAATTTATTTTCATCTTGACTAATTACTCCTCCGTATAAGTTAACACTTTCTATATGTTCCAAACAAATATTTGGTTATTAAATGACACTAATGATAAAGTAACACAATTTATTACCATAACTACCACCACGGGCGCCACTGGTGCAGTTATTGTAGTCAATCTCTCTATTATCTTCTTTATATACCAAATATGTTGTTAGTAAAGAATGTACATTATCAGAAAATTGTTCTATCTATATCCTTTGCTATTTCTAACTTCATTTCGAATTTTATCCCCCCCCTCTCTCTCTCTAATTTTGTGTCATTCACGTGAACAGCAGAAATCATGGAAATCCATTATTATATTCTTATGGATTGCATAATTCAGCTAATGAACCATTTACATGTAATAACCAGTGCCAGTAGTTTATTAGAAACCTATCACATACTTATGAATCACAAATCATCCTGTTATACTGCATATTTGCTGGTAGCGCTATTGCTAATCTCCTTTCTTTCGTAACTGAGAAAATTATATGGGACAAGAGAGTAAAAACAATAATATGTATCAATAGTTAGTTTGAGTAGATCTTATTTCAACATTACGGATTATTGAAGTGTCCATTATGTGCCCCAACCTTGTGCGTTGTCGTACTCCGTGTGTGTTGTGAGGACAAAAATATGGGAACAGAAGTACAGATGATTCAATTGTATGTGGTGCCCCGATTCCCCGCTTCTTCATCCTCCAGACTAGTATAAAGGGTGTGAAATAATATTGTATTGAACTGATTTGATTAGATTAGGTAAAAGAGGTACAACCCTGTCCTATATATAGGAGCAAGGGAGAAACCCTACTACTTGGGAGTCAAGTAATCTTAACGGGCCGAGACACTAAAGGCCCACTAGCTAATTAACTTATTAACTAAATAGCTTAATATATACTCTTTAACAAAGGGAATACCCAACCTTGTTATGTTCAGGACCACATCTAGAAAAGAGCCCGCGAAACAGTTTAAGGAATCAAACATCGACTATGATGATGTCTCAATTAGAGAAAGAAAGGCTGATCATGGACCTACGAAAAAAATCTTTAACACTTTTTGACCGACTATTCCATTCATAGTTTGATCGAAGTCCTAGTAGCATTTGGTATTCAAGGTTTGGTTCCTAAGATTTCATATTCTTTTTTTTGTGTTGGGTATTCGATTCCATGCTTTTTTTGGCATTTGAATGCAAAAAGGGGGGAAGAAGGAACAGTTCTAGCCTTAGACTCCGGATCTGCATCTGCAGTACGAATTTATGGCGAGGTTGGTGAGAGAGCATCCATTTGATTTGCTTTGATAGGGCACTCGCTGGTTAAATAATAACAGGCAGCTACAAAAGAGCCAACCTAACAAGCATAAACACTGAATATGGAGTTGTAGAGATGTCCTCTCTTACTAGAACATGTCATCAGTCATATGAATGCTTAAAACACCCGTCCTAGAATCCAAAATGTATATTCTCATGGGCGAACAAAAGTGCAAATGATTCGATTGTGCATGGTGCCCCAACATGGGCATGGATGTTGTATCTTGCGGGTGCCACGGAGACCATAAAAAAATGACAGTAACCGGTCCAGTGTTGGTCCTACGACGTGACATGCCATTAGTCCCAACCAATAGTTTCCTGAAGCAGAAAAGGGAGTTTTCATGTCTCCTTTAACTTATTTCTGTAAACAAACAGAACTTGTAATTTTAGTGGTAGCCTATAGTTTGTCTCTACTTAAAACAGTGTAGTTGGTTAGGATTGGAAAAGTACCTGAATAGTATAGCCTATTGGTAGATAATCTGATAAGAATGCGTAGAGCGTGAGCACTTTGGAGTTTGAGTTTATATGCCCAGTGAATGGAAATTGGATTGTGGAAGGCTCTTGGCTCTTGCCTTCACATGTATGAGTACTGTTTCTAGTACAATCTTTTAGAGCTGGAATCTGGAACGACAACTTGGAAGTGAGCCAAATTCTGTTCTCGCTTCTCTTAGACCATCATAATCCACTCCATCAATTCCAAGCGTACACAGCTGGTGATTACTAACCTGCCAGTCTGTTAATCTGTTGAGGCCACACATCAATTAGCAGGAAGGCCTTCACCCAACACATCCAACTGCTAAGTTGTTAATCAACCTACCACAGGTAAGTATGACCCAATTCCCCGTCCCCATCCAGCTCCTTTCTCGTCCCCATTTTAGAGGGGGTAAGGCTGAATGTAAGTGAATTCAGACACCTATTAAAGGAGAAAAATTCACCGAGTCGTCTCTTCTCGGCCAAAGTCTTTGATTTCTGCAATGGATTTTTTCATTTCAATTAGTTGCCAATTCTGAAGTCAACTTGATGTTTAGATTTCTTAATAGGTATCTTTCTATTCGCATCTCATAATTTTCAGGTGACGTGCTTGGATGACTTCCTTTGCTGTGATCAACCTTATTTATTTTGCTTTGTTTTCTTGGTTGTCGATTTGACATTATAAAGCATTTAACAGGTCGATTAATATTTCTTGGTGAAGGAGGTGACGCGCAGTCTTCTGAGCAAGAACTTAGGGCCGTTGGCTACTTTTAGTCAGTTGTGGGGTTCTGTGCCTAAGCGGTGGTGACGACTTTGCCACTGAAACAATTTTTCATTTTTTTATTAGCTTGCTTGGAATTGATTGTGCCCGTTCGAGATTATGATTACATATGTTGTTGCAATCTTTTGGTAGCTAATACAACGGATATGCATCTGGTTGCCGAAAAATTAGGCCATATACAATCATCCTTGTGGTACTCATGACCATGCCAGCCATCATCCGCACGTTATCGAGTTCCGTGAGGGCCTTTTAGGGGTCATAATTGCCATTTTATTGGCTTGTACATTGCAGATATTATCCTACGACTCAGTTTAACTGTGAAATGTTATCCAACGCTGGAAATTCTGATTTGGGAAAGATTGATTTGTTTGACTGGTTACGATTCCTTAGCTGCTTTGATCACAATTGACGTGCTGGACACCTAATTCAACCAAAAAGTCACCTAAAAGTTTTTTTTTTTAACGTAAAAAGAGAAGCTTGCAAGGCTGGCTACATAAGCCACCGCTAATATAAGTCTGGGAAAGGTGCTCTGAGCATCGCAATCAGTTTCCAAAGAAGTATATGACTGGTAACGACGAAGTGTAGATGTTCCAAGAAAATTGTACTTTTATTTTTTGTAGGTGGCGTACAAGAAATCAGTGGTCTCTGAAGATACTTTGATGCTGCTTGTTGCTAAACCGTGTCAAAGTGATGTCCGCTGGGTCATAGTTTGATATTTCTTGCTTGGATTTGAGGGATGTCTAAAGTAAAACATTTATCACCAACATCATCTAACCTTGAATCCTAACCCGAGGTTGCTACATTTACACTTCTTTTCTTGGCTATATTGTTATTATGATATAATAATCTAAATCTCTCCTCTGAGGCTACATCTCAAGTTAGGGACTCTTATTTAATTTATTTATCAAATTGGTTACACATATTTTATTCATTATATTACTTAGTTCTTAAATTATCTTTTATGTCTTCCGCCAAGCATTTTAGCCACAATTATTTTTGACATTTTTTTACCGACTAAGGTTCACTTTTTCATAAAATTTTCAATTTATCTTCTTTATAAAACTCATTTTTCTTTATCTAAGTGGGATCTTTAGATTACATATTATTCAATCAAACTCTTTTATCTCGACGATCCTGCTACGATCCAATGGTAAACATTACATTGAACATCACAATCAGTTTAAAAAGTAAAACTAGAGTAACAAACTACGTAGACTACCGCGACCGCTAGCAATTCTATACTAGTTAAGATTGTGGTTTATGTACTCTGTTTTCCTTCTATTGGTTTTAAATCCACTACATTCCAATGCACTTCTCCACAATGTACCTTATCATTTAATCTTTTTTTTATTCCATCAATCAACATAACATAATTAACAAATAACAACCAACAAGGAGTGGCTCAAGTGGTCAAACATGGTGTTTCCTTATGAAGGGGCTCGGGTTCAAATCTCAGTTGCCATCTTGATTTACCACCCTCCCGGGCATTCGGCCTCTACCACGGGCGTGGAAGAGGGGTTTGAAATTTTTCTCTTTTAATCCCATAATTAGTAAATAACCCCAAGTGATATCGTTTCAAATGTACTTTGTAAACCCAATATTTTGTCAAGTTTGTACAATCTCAGCCTCTTTACATGATCTTTGACAAATAAAATTTTCACGGACAAACCAGATATGCTAAATTAGAAGTCACGGTTCAAAGAAGATGTACTACTGTCCACATAGTCGCACATCTTTCATCACAACCATAGGCCGGTATGATTGTGTGTGCATAATTTTGACGTAGCTTTGGACTGGAACATGAACAACTAAATTAAATATGCGCAGGTGACTGGCCTACCACCATGCACACAATGGCGAAGCAAGGATTTAAATTCAAGGTGGGCACCATATGAATAGCTTGAATGTAAAGGCCTTAAAGATATATGGTACGACAAAATACTATTTTTAATATTTAATATTTGTACAAGGAAGATCGTAATATGAAGAAGATAACTTGTCTAATATTTGTTTTGTGAATAACTTGAAATCAATTATCGATTCAAAGCTGTCCACGAGGACAGCACATGCCTTCATATTTTTTTTATAGTAGTCATAAATAAACCATACCATCGCACATGCCATTATCTGTGGATGGCATCTCCTATACAAACTTCCCGTTGAACACCAGATCCAATATTATGTTGGCCGTCTACAACAATACAATATGCTAGATTCTAACATGAAGTACATTTATTATGTCACGAGCATGAAAACCCAATCATATAATATTAAGAACAACATTTTTTAGAAAAGATTTTGGCATGCTTTTCTGTGGTAGTAAAGTACAAAAGGTGATCAAGTAATTAAACTTCAACAAAATGATAATGGTAACTACCTAGATAATTAATGGACTCTGCCGATAGATGTGCGGTTTCACAGTGTGGTACTGTGTGCAGAGCCGTGGCTACGTCAAGTTTTGCACTCTTTAAGCGATAATAGACAGTCCAATATACCTCCCAAGGAATGACTTTTTTTTTACGTTAGAGCAAATCCAAAGAAGTTGTCAGTTAAGTCAAGCACATATAATTTAACCTCGTATTGGTCTCAAGATGCACATGCATATGTCAAATTTCCCGCAAGGCTTATTTAGTGATCGACGTTAGAGTACATCTTTTAGATAATGGGAATTCACAATCTGTATGCACAAAGAAGTAGGGCTTTGATCGTAATGTCGCCATGGTATATCAACTTTTATGTTTTGCCAGGCCACGTTTTGTGGGCATTGACACAATGACAGGGCACAATCAGGGCCGGCCCATGGGGGGGGGGGCAACGACCAGGAGCCCAACAAAGAGGTGTCCCATAATTTTATTTTTCTAAACATCTCTTGTTATTCTGAAATTCCAATTTGTGCCGTTTGCGACTTCCGCTAACCTTTCGGCAGTAACGCTCTCCGCTCTCGTTCGTTCCACTTGTTCACGTTCGTCGGACTCTACTGTCCGCAGAAATCCACGGTGGCTCTTGTCGTCATGCACGTTCATCGCCTCCTGTTCTCCTTGTTCGCAGACTCTGTTGCTCCTGCTCCGCAGACATCCACGACGCCTCTTGCTGCCGTACTAGTGCAGCAGTCGCCAAACTTTTCACCGGTAACCGGAGGCGCTAGACGAGAATCGAGAAGGATCCCTACTCTCCTCCTTAAAAGACCATCCATATCGGACAATCCAGAATTGATAGCGGATGTTTAGGTGTTATATATAATTCAGGCTTAACCTTGGTGTCTTGCACTGCAGACTTCGCTGGCTAAGGCCCCGATTAGTTCACTGTAAGTGGACTGAAAATCTCTTCGCTCATTCTTACCCTAGTTGCCGACTCGCATGCGTTCTTACTCAACGATAGATTGCTATTGTCTTTCATAACTTGTTGCCGTTGTATACGAATTATTTTGCTAGTCTTCTTTTGAATGTATAACTGAGAGAGACTCCTTCACAGTTCTAAAATCTATCACATATGCATCCATATGACGGGGAGTAGTTGTTAGATGGATTAAATTAATACGACTGTTATCAAACATATACTGACATTGAACAATCTATTTGTACACGACTTTACAAATCTGGAGGCAAAGTAGTACTATATATTTATTCTATTAAATGTGTTTCTTCTAAAAAATAAGATAGAAATATATATAAGAAATTAGAACACGGAGACTAAACTAGACAGAGCAACTTCTATGTTAAAAACTCAATTATTAAACTGGTCGTTTGAACTCGATTTCTAGGAACTGGACTTCAGTTGTAGAAAAATAACTTCCTTAAAAACTCTAGTTACAACAAACCAATAGGAGCCACAATATACAAAATTATTGATTAATGATTGCAACATACTCGGTCACTAGGTTGTAATTTGATTTTAAATATCATATTCTACTAGTTCGTCTCTTGCAGCCGTGTGCATTGAAATTAATTAATCGGAACGTGCTACAACTAGAAAATAAAGGTTTTATTCTCATATTCACTTCAACATAATTCTCTTTCCTGTTTAGAAATGTCCAATCCAACTAAAAAGTATATTCTAATTGCTATTTTTGTCACATGTTTGCTTTTTTAAACAATGATGTTGCAATGATACTACATGAATTTTTAAAATGACACGATAAACTCATCACTAATATTTTACTTTGGTTGTCTTCTATGTTTGGCAATGTCGTATACTCAACATGCCTATGAAAAAATATCTATACGGAAGTGAGAAAAGAAGAAAGAAGAAGGAAGACGAGCAATTTCTAGCTACTCAGAAAGATGTGCTTGATAAATTTATTTCCATTATCCCATGAATTTCTAAAGATGTTGATAATCCTGATCAATCTAATGAAAAAGTGAATGATGATGATCATGTTACCGTAGAAGTTGAAAATGTAATTGGGAATGAAAATACTGATGAGGTTGAGCATGTTACTGACATCACTGAATTAAATGTTGGCAACTTAGACGGTGTTGAATAACTTCTCTCTCTTTTTGATATTTATGATCCCTTAAATTGGGTTAATATTGACAATAAAGTCATGCATATTTTAGTTGAAAAAGGCCCTAAAAGACAACTGAATCTTGTGTTTCCTTTAGATGACAATAAGAGGCACTTCTCATATGCTTATTATTCTTGAAAATTGAGCAATGGAGAGACTCGTGATAGGAAGTGGCTAGTTTACTCAAAACATGTAAATTTTTTATTTTTGTTGTAAGCTGTTCAAGTCTGAGAATAATAAAAGTACACTAGCTCATAATGGGTTCAAAGACTGGAAACATGTTAGTGAGAGACTCAAAGAGCATGAGAATAGCATCGATCATCTCACGAATATGAGCACTTGGCATGAATTAAAAGTAAGATTTAGCAATGAGCAAACTATTGATAAAGAATCATAGAAAGAAATTTCAAAGGAGAAAGAGCATTTGAGACAAGTTTTATTAAGAATAATGTTTGTCGTTAAGTGTCTTGCTAAATGTAATTTGACTTTTTGAGGATTAAATGACAAACTTTTCCAAGATAGAAATGGAAACTTTTTGGGGATAATTGAAGTGCTTGCATAATTTGATTTGGTAATGCAAGATCATGTTCGACGCATTGAGGATCATGAGATTTACCATCATTATCTTGGCCATTCAATTCAAAATAAGTTGATATCTTTTTTAGCCCACATTATTAAGATTTCTATATTGAATATCATTAAAGGGGCTAAATATTTATCCATAATTCTTGATTGTACTCCTAATGTGAGCCACCAAGAACAAATGACTCTCATTGTACGATGCGTGCACATGCCTGGTCAAAAAATAAAAAATAGAGTTCTTTTCAGAGTTTCTCAAAGTTGATGATACGACTGGATTGGAGTTTTTTTAATGAACTTGTAAATGCTCTTGAGTCTCTTGATCTTAATATGGAGGACGTGAGAGGTCAATGTTATGACAACAGTTCTAATATGACGGGAAAACACCAAGGTGTGAAAAAGCGGTTACTCGAGGTAAATCCCAGAGCGTTATATATGCCTTGTGTTTGTCATAGTCTTAATCTCACTATTAGTGATATGGCTCATTCTTGTGTTCCGGTTGTTTCTTTTTTTAGAATTATACAACACATATATACATTATTTGCAAGTTCTCCAAAAAGGTGGAAGTGTTTGCTTGACAATGTCTCAGGTTTGACTGTTAAATCACTGTCTAATACTCATTGGGAGAGTTGTATTAAAAGTGTCAAAGCTATTATATTTCAAGCTCCTCAAATCAGGTTGTCTCTATTGGAATTATCTAAGTCTCGTGATGATGCTAAGATACGAAGTGAAGCAAACAGTCTCGTTTACTCGATCGAGAGTTTTGAGTTTCTGTTGGGTATTGTTATTTGGCATGATATTTTATATAATGTTAATATAGTAAGTAATAAGTTGCAATCGAAATCTATTTGCATTGATGCTACTATTAAGTTATTGAAAGATATGGTGTATTTTCTGAGAAATACAGAGATGAAGGATTTGCTTCTAGTATTGTTGTTGCTAGTGAGATTGCCTATGAGATGAATGCCGAGCCAACTTTTCAAGTTAAGCGTCACATTGTTAGGAAAAGAAAATTTGATGAGAATGATGACAATGATGATATTATTCAATCAGAGAAAGAGTCTTTTCAAATGAATTACTTTCTAGTGGTTGTGGATATGACAATCTTTTCTTTGAAGGAGAGATTTGAGAAAGTGAAGATATTTGAAGATACTTTTGGATTCCTATATAATTCAGAGATTTTAAAATCATTGGATGAAGCTATCCTAAAGGCATGTTGCATTAAGTTTCATGCTACTTTTTCTCATGAAAGTTCATCAGACATAAACTTGGATGACTTTTTTCTGAGTTGAAAGTATTGCAGGTGAGTTTGCTAGAAGAGCAAAAGTCAGCTATTGAAGTTCTTGAATTTGTGAAAGATGCAGATTGTTTCCCTCATATTTTAATTACTTATCGTATTTTGTTGACAATGCCAGTGACAATAGCATCTGCAGAAAAGAGCTTTTCCAAGCTAAAGTTGCTGAAAAACTACCTTATATCATCAATGTCTCAAGAAAGATTGAACGGTTTGGCAATATTATGCATTGAGAAGGATATGTTGAGAAATATTGATGTTGACACTGTTATTCAAGATTTTGCATCTAGAAAGGCTCAAAGAAGTCAGTTTTTATATGATGAGTGAAGCTTGATAAGGAGATATCTATATTTAATTTTTATAATCTTTTTAGTTTGATTTGTAAGAACATGTTCTATTTTTTATATGATAGTTTTGACAATTATAACGAAACTTGTGTTTATTTAAATTTGTTAAATAAGAGTATACAGAGGACCCATTTTTTTTATCTTTGCCCAGGGGCCTCTAAAATATCTACAATGGACCTAGGCACAATCCTCATTCCAACAAGTGTATGACATCGTTCTACCCCAAATTATATTGGCTCGGGAAATATCAGGTAAGGCATGTGTCAAAAACGTGGAATCTCGTCTGAATCACCATTTGTCAAGGCTTTTCAGAGTAAGTTCATTAGCTTGAACAAGACATTTCACTATTCCCGCATCTAGGGGGAAGTGCATTAGATGGAATAATTTATAAAAAGAGAAAAAAATAACATTGAGACATTTATTAATTTGATTGAGTTTCCATTAGTTGACCAAGTTCTTATGGCAGAGCACGAGGAGTTTCCTTCAACTTCAATATGATGGGAATGGAAACCAAAGCACGACTGGGGTCCTCGTGGTCCGAGATCGAGACTGATATATAAGAAAGAGGAAAATCAACACGAGAGTTTTTAAAAGTCCACACTTTCCTCTATGAAAAAATGACTATAACCCGAGTCAAAGTAAAGGTCTCTTGCAAGAGGTAAGTTCAGAGTTCAGCCCTGGTCTATTTAACTAACTGAAAGTAGCCGAGAGTGTGAAGGGGAATCCTAGTAACGCATGGTACATACCTAAGAATCAGCTGACGCAATAGTGGTCGCATCTCACCAGCAACAGATTCTATTGAATCAATAAATAAATGAGACTGAATATCCAAAATGCAGGAACGATCTGACTAGAAAGTCATTCAAAACTTGATCGAAGAGCCAACATTTATTGAAGAAGAAATAGAGTCGATTATATGTATGTACATCAGGTATTTTTCTAGTTCAGATGAGTGGGAGCCTACCGTTCAAAGCCCCAACAGGTGTGGATCAGCTAGTGCGTTGAGTGCAAGCACTCCTAACATAACGTGTTAAGGGCCTATTTAGTAAGTTGTAATCAGATGAGTGCGAGTTAATTGAACAATTTTGTATTATAAAGTCACACAACTACACACAACCGCACCAACCAAACTAACCCTAAGGATATGTTTACCACTGCTCATGTCACCCGTCAGAAATTTATGGAGCAATGAGTTGAAATAAGAACTAAGTAATTAACTTTTGGTTTGACTTTGATAGAATCTGAAACATATAATTTGTTTTTTATTACCGGTCAATTATATCTGTTTATAAGAGTGAGTTCCTTAGAAAATTTTATATAAAGATGTTGACATATCTTGGTCACTGTTAGGATTTGGATCTGATTCTAATTGTATTAAAATTAAGTCCAACAATATTAAGAAAGGGAAAGTAATGTCCAACGTGGAATCCAAGCATTATTTCCTTCTCCTATTCTATTTTCATTCTCCTAGCCCTTATAGAATAGAGTAACTCTCTTACTTCCTTACAGAGAGATGTCTTGTACCTATAAATAGAGGTAGACACCATGGGTTATCGATGTGCCGAATAATGCCAAACATTGTGTGTGCCAATACAGGAGAAGGAATATGAACAATCAATAAAAAAGAGAGAGAGAGTGGGGTACATAATTCTATTGTGGGAGAGCAAAAATCCTTGTAATTTTTGTGGAGTTGCTTAATAATTTTGTGGTCTTCTTTGCCAACTCAGTTCTCTCATAGGTTGTTTGTTTGTCAGTTTGGCCTGTCGACTGGGAGGCTGTTGTCGCTTTTATCGTGCAAGCTCTGATTGTATCTCATGTGGTGTTTTCTTGACCTTGGAGGGCTTCCACGCGAATCCCAACAAGTGGTATCAGAACCAAGGTTGCTACGAGACGATCAACGAGCACCAGAGGCACGTGAAGCATGGCAGCGTTGACTAGCAACGTAGGGAGTCATTGTATTGATAAATTTGATGTCAAAAGCAACCTCAGTGTGTGGCAAAGCACGGTGAAGGACGTCTTAGTCCAAAAAGGGCTAATCGAAGCTTTTGAAGGGGAAATTTGGACAAGATGTCTGAAGGCGACTAGAGGATGATGGAGTGTAAGGCGGTCAGTACAATCTGTCTGAGTCTTTCCGCAGAGGTAAAATATTTAGTGATCAATGAAGATTCACAAAAAAATTATGGAAGGTCTTAGAAGAGTTGTATATGGCTAAGTCACTGATGAACATGTGGGTGCTGAAACGACAATTGTACAAATTGTGCATGAAAGATTCGTCGACCATCTCAACGTCTTCAACAAGCTTGTCACACAACTGGTTAGCATAGAGAGAAGATCAGTGAGAGCGATAAGGTCATTCTTTTAGCATCATCTCTACCACAGTCATGTGAACAACTGGTGATGAACATCCTTTTCGGGAAGACTACACTCGACTTCAATGAGGCAATTGCATATTTATTGGAGGCAGAGTCTTTGAAGAAGCCATCTGAATCTTCCTCCTCGGGTGGTAATGTTTTTACTGTTGCAGACGACAACTACAAAAGCAAGGGTCAAGGGAAGAAGAATCAAAAGGGCAAAGGCAGACACGTATATATGTGACGAGGAGGGCCACATATTAAAAGATTGTCAAACACCGAAGCAGTTGAAGAGTGGAGTTTGCTCATTAGCGGAAGGATATTTAGAAGCATTGGCTGTCATGAAATCACGTATCAATCATGGGTGGATATTTGATTCAGGCTCTCACTACATCATAAGTCCATAGAGAGATGTATTTGATGAAGGATCTCTCCATCGGGTGCGTGGGACTGTTCAACTGGTAGATGACAAACTCTACTAAATCACCAGAATTGGAACAGTTTCATTCAAGATGTATGATGGATCACATCACACACTATTGGGGGTCCGATATGTCCCTGATGTTAAGAGGAAACTAATATATGAGAGGACACTTGAATCCATCGATTGTAAAATTTCAAAGCAAGATGGAGTCGTACAAATCACATGCAAGGGGTAGGTGATCATGAAGGGTACCTGGTTCAAATGAGCATATTGATTGGTTGGGGAGGTTCTAACTATAAGAGGAGTAGTTGATGGGAGTTCTACCACTGGAGGCGTAGATGAAGTATTGACATGTGAGGTGAGATCAAAACGTGCCACATGTCTTCAACTCTGAGGGGCAGTCACATGCGAGGCTGCAAGACCAACTACAAAATTCAACAGATGCAGAGGTGAAGCTGTCAACTGTTAGAAGAAGGAAGCCATGGCAAGACTGACCACATAGTACCAACACAGAGGTGGAGCTTAGAGAAGGTACAAATCTATGGCATGGAGGGACAAAGGAATGAAGGTTGCAGTTATTCCAACTGTAGGTGGAGGCGGTGTAGTTTTCCAAACTATACAATTTGAGGAGCTCTCAGATGAAGGGTCTGGGCAGCCATGTCTGGACACGCACTTCGCATAGGCGCACAACGGTAGAGTGCTTCCGATGGCAGAACCAAATAGAAGAAGAACGGGAATACTTCTACTCAGGAGTCCTCTACTATAGGTACCACACCTCTACCTCGCCATGATATCTGGATAGCTAAGAGGCAAAGTAAGAAGGGAGAAATAAAGAAGCCCGTAACTGTTGAGGCGGATGCAAAAATGATAAAATACAACTCTTAGAGAAATCGTTCGAATATTTATTATTTGTAGTGTTTACTTACTTACCAATTTCTGTTGATGACGATTAGCAGGAGATGCACGAGCTGAGGAAATAAGGCAAGTTCATCCCTGAGGGCATAAGGGATGAATTGACAGTTGCTCTGGGTAATCCATAGCATCCTGGACATGTTAGGGGTGCAGGCGCTGGTGTGAGCATCAAAGCGTTCTTTGAGCCATCACAGCACAAACATGTCCCAAAAGTGGGAATTTCACAAGAAGAGATAACCTATTCTTTTTTTAGAATGTTACTGTAAAAGGAAATTTAATAATTAGAAGCTAACGTTTCTTTTATCCATGTATAGGTAGATAAGATAGTTGATAGGAGAGTCGATGAAGTAGTTGATAAGAGAGTCAAGGAAGCAGTTGATAAGACACTCCATGAAGCAATGAGCAAGTGGCAGACATCTCTGATTGCCACTCAGACAATACCTATGGCGTCCTGCTCTACTCCTACTGCAGAGGTTGGGAGTAATCTTGTAGACCCACCACCTAGCACATCCGCTGTAAGTATTTTTATGATATAGTAGCTAATCTTTTCAAGATGATATGTTTTCAAGATGATATGTATATATGTATATAACATTCTTTACGTAAATTTGTAGGGGTTGGACCATGCTGTCTAAAAAGTAAAGAATATGTCATTGCAGAGGCGTCGGCTTACCCATCCCTTCCAGGGGAAATGTTTCATGGGTCTCCATTACCAGATGGTTGGGTTCGTGTGAGCCCGCTACATATATTCCCCATTTGGATAGATCTTCTATTGCCATATGCCCACCCAGATTGTGAAACGCTTGGTGAGGCAGAAGGCGGAGTCACATTGTGGCTGAAAGCGGATGTCATCTATACTAAAATTGTATGGTAAATTTACATTACGTTAAATTGTTAGTGTGTATATATGAGGTCAATTGATCTAAAATTATATATACATGTTAAAACAAAGACACCCAGAGCATCTAGGCCTCCACATCCACCTCCTACATTACCAAGTTGGGTTCCACATGACCTACCTGTCCCGTTAGGTCCTAATTGTAGGGGTATGGTAGTATAGTTAGGCGAACATGATATAAATTTTCCTATAAATGTTTCTATAGATGCGGATGTTGCAGGTCAATCATACGAAAACAAACTATTTATACAAGATATTTTGGAGTTGTTTCGCTATGATTGGCTGAATACATCTGTGATAGAGCTATGGATAAGGTGAGATCTTGTTCATACATCCATATACCTTGTGTAGGATCTGATGATCTGGTTTCTTATATATTAATGCATATGTAATATATGTTTTGCAGCTACTTAGACAAGATATGTGCATATTTTTCATTTGAACATGTAGGATTTTTGATTCCATCTTTGATTAGTCTAGCTAAAGACCCTTCGTCAGTTCAACAATACTACCGTGATGCTTTTACAAATTTTGGTCAAAATAAGAAGATGATAATAGCTCCATTCAATGTGGAGTAAGTTTACTTTGCTTATAATTTGGACTTACAAAAATTACATTTTTATTGTGGATTTCAAGTTATTAATTTTTGACTTTTTTACCTCTAGGGGTACAATTGGGAGTTACTAGTTATTGTCCCCAGGACGTTCGCTATCTATTATCTAGATCCTAAGGGGACTAAATTGAATCCAAAATATGGACATGCAATGAAAATGACATTATTCTGGTGAGAAACATTTCATTTTTATATCCATTAACATATGTTATTACATTACTATTTAATTATGCAATTTACTGTGTTACATCAACATGTAGGGGTTTACATGAGTTCAAAAAGGCTGGAGGAAAGGTCCCTGGGATAAAGAACCAGCCAATAATTTGGGAGAACGTCGAAGTAAGTTCCCGACTCCAATGTATATATTATTTATGTGAACTGTGCTTAGTTGTGTTTTTTAATATTTTGTATGTTTCAATTTATAGTGTGCTACACAAGAAACGGCTGGGCATGTGCATACTATGTGATGCAATTTATACACATGATTATCAAATATGCCGCAGTGGACATCGATACCATACCTGAGGTATTATATATAGTCTCATTAGATAATATGAAATATATCAATCTTATTTATATATTATTAATTATATATATACATCATTCTCTTATACATCATTCTCTTTGCAGGTGTTTAAAACTGACCCCACTATAGGTAAGGCCTTATCAGATGTACATGCTTCCTATACGACGAAAGAATTAAATGATGTAAGAGAATAATGGGCAAAATCCATACAAGTAGTGGGGGTTTTAAAATATAATTGGGATGTTGATAGCGATAATGACTAAAGAATGATATTTTATAAATGAATTTTTCTGAATGGTCATATGTGTGAATGTTTCTACATGTCTGAATGTTTATATATGTGTCTAAATGTTTATACATGTGTGAATGTGAAAATGAATGGAACTGCAGGTTGCTACTTGAATGTTTCTACATGTGTCTAAATGTTTCTACATGTGTGAATGTGAAAATGAAAGGAACTGCAGGTTGCTACATGAATTTTCTACATGTGTGAATGTAAAAATGAAAGGAACTGCAGATTACTACATGAATGTTTCTAAATGTGTCTAAATGTTTCTACATGTGTGAAAATTGAATGGAACTACAGGTTGCTAAATGTATGAAAATGAATCTTGTTAATTTTGCAGGTTTGTGGCCTATTGTTGGTTGATATCAATAGATGTCATAAACCTGCAGTTCAGTTCCACTGAACTACATGTTTTTGCATCCTGTGACCAACCACAGCATGCCTACAAACTGATAAGAAAAAAAATCAAAACATAGGCGTCGGTTATTAGTCGAAAACTGATAACAAAGGCTTACAACGTCGGTTAATATCAAAAAACCACCGTCTAATGTGGCCAGACAATACGATCGTGATGGCCAGCACGGCCGTGGTGGCAGGTGATATGGTGTCAGTTATTACTAAGAAACCGACACCGATGGTGTCCTAGATGGCACCCTTTTGTGGCATGAAGGGTTTGGGCATCGATTTCCCTACTAATAACCGACGCCTATAGTGCCCCTGCTGGCGCCCTTTTTGTGGCGTGAAGGGTTTTGTCATTAGTTACCCCACTAATAACTGACACCTATAGTGCCCCTGCTGGCACGTTTTGGGTGGCGCGAAGGGTTCTGGCGTCGATTTTCAAACCGATGCCTAAGGGTTCACCTTTTAGTGTCGGCCACATATGTGTCGCTTTTTAACCGTCGCCAAAAGCCTTAAATAACCGACACCAAAGGTCGGTTATGTAGTAGTTAGCACATAGACGAACTAAACTAATTTGTACCAATTAGACTATTAGAACACATAAGTGTCAAAAAATCTGGTCCGGATCATTTTCGAGTCAAAAAGTCCAACTTGTTAATTTGTTTGTGTAACATGGATCCGAATTTTATACAAACCCTCAACCCATATTGATCCACATTGAGAAATCTAAATCCAAAATCAAACCATATCCATAAATGAAATGATTAGAAAAATCTTTGATAGAATTATCTATACGATTACAAATTATATCATATATTTTACCAAAATAACACATATGACATCAAAATATAGCTTACATCTCATAAATACATGCATATAAATCAGTGTTTAGAATCTAATTTTGTTTGATTTCTAAATAATCAGACCTGGTTTAGATTCATACACATAATCTTAAACCTAGAACAGACCCAAAACTTCACATATGAGATCTAGACCTCAGACACAATCGGGAATACATATTGTTTGACCTCACAAATTGGATAGATGTATACACAGACCGACGCTTTTGTAACACATCTATCTTCCTTTAGATTGTGATTGAAAAAAACAAACTGAAAAACCAAATAAGTACACAACTAAGTAAGAAGCAACTGATTGGTCACGATGATTAAAAAAGTTGGCAATCGTTAGCTCTCAGGCAACCAACAATGAAGAGGCGAAGAGCAGGTCGGTCACACGCGGTTCTTTATATGGTATTAAGATACTAGCAGAAGACACATGCTAATCACGTGTTACACATTTAAATTAATCTAAATATTTTTTTGGTGAACTAAATTACTCTAAATATTAAATATCAATAAAGGAAAAATATATTTAAGATAATAAATAAAAAATAATTGGTAATGATAACTATTAATTATCAGCATATTAAATATATAGAAAAAAACTAAAAATCATGTCAAGTAAATATATAGCTATTAGGGATAAGTAACATGATAACATCCAATTTTGTGGATATTATATGCCTTTTTTCTATCTTTATTTCCCTCCTATCAGGAAAATGTATATTCACTTCTCTCATACTTTGCATATACTTTCTTTATCCTATTTTGAGGATGGAAATGATGTCACAAACACGTGTTTAACAATGGCAAGAAGAACATTACCAAAGGGGGTAGGACTACCACCGGACGATATCTGATGGTTGCTGCCATCAATCCATCACCACCAAGTGCCACCCGGTGACTCACCTGTGGGTGCTGCCCGGTGGCCCGATAACAGGAATACCATCAGCCAACAACAAATGGTTTCTGGATGACCATCACCCAATGGTTCGTCTGTGCCCATCATCCGTTGGTGCTCCTGCGAGCATTAGCCGGTGACACATCTATGACCAACACTCGGGGGTCCACTTGCACCCACCATCCAGTGACTTACTAGTTTTCATCACCCGATGACTACCTTCTGATGGCGGTTCTGACAAGCACTATACTCAGGACCATTAAGAACGTGCCCCAAGGATGGTACCTGGGATGCTTGGGGAGCAAATAAAGGACCCCAAGCCAACACCTATAAATATGAGATGACCAACTATGTAATGTGGGTCGTGCAATGTCTTCATGCTCGCACTATAGACTAGATGTGGAGTCGCCGGAGGAAGCATTCTCCATCGACTAATCTCTGCCACCCATGAACGGCAGATAAGAGTCCACCGACCCTGCTCTAGGACCTCTGCCTGCTCTCCCAGCTCGCTTTTGGAGTTCCTCCTTCAAAAGAAAGAGGAAGAAGAAGGGACGAGACCGCCAACACTACCACATCACATTCTTCTACGAGCAGCAAAACCAGGCCATCGGTTGTGGCCACCGTCTGGTCACCATCGGTGTATCCCATGGTCCCCTACTTCAACATTTCTTTTCTCCTTACTCTGGATCTCTCTTCCTAGAACACTCCATGTCTCCATCCATTTGAAATCTCATAATGCTACTCATGAGAATGAGTGGCTAAAATCATAGCTTGGGTTGGAAGTACCCACTAATGCTCTCCCAACGTGTATATACTTTCATCTCTTTGAATATACATGTTCTTAGCAAAGTTTATCTCCATTCTTTTGATCTTAATGCTTGACTTGCATGATTATCTACCATCTTGTGATGTTTGATTGTTAGTGCCTCAAAATAGTAGTACGAGCCTTGTCTAAGTGTTTTGGAGTTACATGAATGCATGAGAATGTTGGAATGTTAGAGATTTTGATCATATGGTTGTCTTTGTGATTGTTTGTTTGCCATATTGAGATAGAGAGAGAGAACTTTATAGTCTAGATCTATCCTAAGCTCAAGAGAGGAGGGAATAGACATATATGATGATTGCTTATAATCTTACTAAGGGTATAAAAGGGGTGTGAGTATTGTGTGTTGGTGAGAGATCTTAGTAGGTGAAACCCAATCCAAGTTCTCTTTCATATCTTGTTACCAAGTGTTCGTTTGCTTTGTTCTCTTATTTTCTTTCTTTATCTTTCTTTTCTTGTTTTGTTTATTTGGAGTAACGTCATTCCGTAAGGAACACCATCTTAACCTACCCCTTTTTCTTGGGTACCTAAGCAAAGATTCTATGTTCTTAACACTTACTAAAATTGTCCCTGTAGTTAGACCCCTATCTACTACATCGGACCTTGTGAAATAGTTGAGGGGCTTGAGAGTCGGGTTATAAATCTAAGAGTCTGACTACTCTAGATCTGCTCCATTTTGGACGTGTGATTTAGGCCGGTCAACTTTTTGGCGTCGTTGTCAGAGATAAGGCAAAGTGGTGCTGTTAACGAGTCTACTCACCATACACCCGTGCCTCAACCTTAATGATAAGTTTGACTGCACAAAACTCTAAATCTGCCATATCTAGATTACTTGGAATATTTTGTTATACACGTCCAATTTTATGAACTTGACTGTGCAAACTATTTAGGTAGCTTGAAGAGAGGCAGATTGTGACCGCCCAGTTTCTTTCGCATCAACATGCTGCCTCATAGAGAAAGAGAGCATTATGGAGAAGATCGAAATGCAAGAGTGCCCGCAAATCCTAAAGAAGAACACGAAGAACGTCATTCAGATGGTCATCACCATGAGGACGAAGAAAGCAAAGAGAGACGTAGAGATGATCGTGAGGAACGACATGAAGAGGAGAGGCACCAACATGAGCACTGCAATAGAAAACACAAAAGGAATCATCGTGATCACGAATGTGAAACCATAGCAGTGATCAAGAAGATGATGAAGAAGATAAATCACTTAGAGAATTGGCTGCAACAAGTGATAATGAATCAAGATGTCCACTCATTATCCCACAGTTTGATGCTGCTAATTTGAGCTGAGACTTACAGTCATCTCAATGATCCAAAACAAGCCTTTTAGAGGGAATTCATAGAATGAGAATCCTTATCATCATTTTGACGCCTTTAAAAATATCTACAACATGACCAAGATGAGGGGTTGCCATAAGAAGTTCTGAACTACAAGGAATTCATCTTCTCTCTAGAGGACAAGGGCATGTCCTGGTATCTTAGCCTACCTCACCATCCATTATTGGATGGAGGCCTCTTGATGATGTTTTTGTCACTAAGTTCTATCCCACTGAGAAAACTACTCAAAATAGGTAAAAGATCATTGGGTTCATGCAAAAACCTGGAGAGAATCTTCACGAAGCATGGGAATGATTCCAAGAGTATCAAAGGGATTTTCCTCATCATAACTATGACAGGGATTTTCTCGTGACAACATTTTACAATGGGCTAACTCCCACAGAGCGGACTTCGTTGAATGCTGCCGTTAGGAGTAATTTTCTTGGAAAGAAGATGAAGAGAACTATGATGATCATTGATAACATGGTTGCATTGCAAGCAGGCAAGGAATATGAGAGAAGCAATAATGGCTTAGCCAAGAAGGATACTCTGAAGGACCTTTTGTCGAGGCCAAGGCTCAAGAAACCATCACTGCTCAGATTTAAAAGATTGCTACAGATGTCAAACAATTGAAAGCCTCAAGAGGCAAAGGTAAGAAATTCGTTGAGAAGGTTATGAATAGTTTCACATGCGGTGAAGGAGGTCACGAAATTGATAACTACATTTACATGCGACCAGAAGATAGTGAAGAAAGTGAAAGTGAAGAAGAGACGAAGAACATCCCTTATACAAATTTTAAAAGGCCAGACCACCCCAGCTTCAATTATGGAAACAAGGATGATGTTGAGAATTTCCATCAACTAGGCGGTTTGTCTAAGCCACCCCCATGATTTGAAAAAAGAGGTGGACAAACCTAGTATACCAAAACTACAACTAACCAGAAAAACTGAAACAATTATCCAGGTCAAGGACAAGGTCAAGACCAATATCAAAATAAGAATACAAACAGGCAGAACCAAGACCAAGGCCAAAGCAAGGGAAATAGTAATAGTAAACCCAATACGATGGCGGTGTCACACCCACATCCCACGATTACCACCAATCATGAGATTAGGGCATGAGTTTGAGGATTATACTTAATACAAAGTTCACTCCTGATTATATATATATATTCTTTTATTTCAAACTCTTAGTTTCATCTAACATCCAATCACATAAACAAACTTTACGAGAGAATTAAACTTTGATTACTCTAATATGATCTCAACATTAATGATACACATCCATACATTCATTCTATTTCTCACTCTTCTAGGTACATATGACATGATAATCAAATACATTCTCTCTTATTAAGGAAACAAAGATACAAAACATCATTTACAACTCTCTCACATCTATTCAAGGGCCTAGAGTGACAGGGACCGACTGAACTTAACTAATCTCATACTTAACTCATGTGGTAGATCTACTCTGATGCTTTGACCTTCTTCTAGTCCACATGGTTTCCCTAAAAAATATGAGTAGAGGGGTGAGCCTACTCGCTTAGTGAATGAGTACTTCAAAGAAACAGTCTAAAGCATTGATATAATTACAAATATACTTTTAAGCAACTGATATCAACAATAACAACAGTAATCTTTAAAGAGACAAATTTTCCACAAACATAAATATGGAACAATACTCAAGACATCTACAAGAGTGAATCAATATATGAACATGCTTGATTGATTATAAAGAGAACTAATAACTTAGAAACATACAAAGAATAATTGAATAACTGCACACACTTGTTTAACCTCTCATTCATCTTATTATGCCCTGAATCGACATGAGGTGTACCGCAACATGTGAAAGAATCACAGCAAGCTACGATCTCATTGTATAAGGCTTAGAAGCATGCCCGGGTTCCTAAGCCTATCTCTTAAGTAAGACCCCGTCTGTAGTGGGCCTCGACACGTCTGCCTCTCGGCGGCTAATAAGAGCGGTCAGATATCTCAGACTCCACCTCTCAACCTGGGTACTCAGGCGGTGAGTCAAAGCCCTCAGGCTTATTGTGCGCCAGTGGACCTACTGACCACGGATCAGTCAACAAGTAACACAAGTACCACCGATATCCCCGGTTGGTGTTGGGTACCACACAACTGTAAGGAGTCTGCCCTACTGGTCAAGACCCCCGCACCCTACTGGTGCGTTCCATCTTACCTCGATCTGGACTACCTCTAGTCGGGAAACCGTTCCCTCCTCACAGTGCAGGCCTCATCCTATGAGGGTTCTACAATGCGCAAGGCATCTACATGTATAATTCACTCTTTAAATTCACAATTCAATCATCACATCAACATATCTTTGTTCAACTTTGTAAACCATTCATTTCATAAACCATCTGATAACATTTACCACAACTAAACTGTTAAGCATCACCACATCTCAAGCTGAGAAACATTGAAATCACAATACTTGTTTCACTGAACACCCTATCATTAGGGTTTAATTTACGTCATTCACTTATCACATAACTCACATATGGATTGAATACATCATAACATCATTCAATAAGAATTTCTCTCAGCAGTTCACATATAATCAAATATATATATATATATATATATATATATATATATATATATATATATATATATATATATATATATATATATATATATATATATGAAACCCTATAATAAACTAAAATAGGGTTTCCATGCCAAATGAAATGCAATATCTTATCTGAAATATATGTCATACACACACAAATAAAACAATCATTTATAACCAAGGAGATTCAACTAGGCAACTTCTTAGATTTCAGCATATTCATGTAACCTCTACAATTACTTTAAAATTTCTCATTTAGATGGATTGCAATCATTTCTAATGTAATTTCATAATATGAATTTCATCACAATAGAAAAATAATCCATTTCATATCATCTTGCAAAAGCTAGATCAAAAAGGCA
Organism: Alisma plantago-aquatica; assembly: GCA_963693085.1. Taxonomy (NCBI): domain Eukaryota; kingdom Viridiplantae; phylum Streptophyta; class Magnoliopsida; order Alismatales; family Alismataceae; genus Alisma; species Alisma plantago-aquatica. The sequence continues at coordinate 127,873,814 of OY856409.1, read as the reverse complement.
ACTTAGGGTTTGTACTCGCATACTAAGCAATTGAAGATATTTGATGATTAACTCATTTTCATGCAATCTACTGTTTAAAGGAAGTACCCACTCACCCTAAGGTGTGAAAACACCCTAAAAATGTAGCCCATCTTTGAAGATCTGAAATCCATATCAAGATCCTAAAAAAATCCGCGATTTCTTCTTCCTTTCAACCCTAAACGGGGCATGCTGTAGCTAGAAGATGAGATTAGAGGTTAAACCAAACCTTCAAATCTCTGGATCAAGGGTTTTGATCAAGGGGAAGTGAAGAGAAGAAGGAATCCACGATTAAAATGACTTACCAAGTTGAATTTATAGCAACCCCTTTTGATTTCTACTATTCTTCACATTCTTCCCCAAAAATCGCCTTAGAAATCAACCTCTAGGTCGCCCCCTCATAGATCAAGATGTTTGGGATGATAGAGAATTGAATCACGGTTCCAACGCACTTCGTTTCATTGAAAACGGATAAGTACTGCTCGAGATATGATCATTTTACAATTTGCTGTCTTGGGCAGCGTCGGCCGCGGTAGCGGTGTCGACCGCGGGTTATGGTGTTGATGCAGCGTCGCGGTCGTGGTGTCGATGCAGCGTCACAGTCACAGTGTAGACCGCGGGTCACAGTGTCGACACAGCATCGCGGTCGCAGTCCTCAATACATGCTTACTAAAAAGGGCATAACTGTTTTATTTTAACTCCGATTTGGTTCATTATTTTTTTGTTGGATTCATAATTGAATTATATACAATCATAATATATTATTTTTTGATAATATTCTCAAATGAAAAATTATTTATTAATTATTTCCTCCAATGTCATTAACTCTCTTCTTGCACACATGTATGGGTTAATGTTATCTTAACCCCAACTTAGATCTTTATAGTATGATTAAGTGATGATTATGAGTTTCCCAAACAAGTATTTAAGTTACCAAAGTTAAGACAAAGCACAACATAGAATATTACTAACAAAACATGATAAGCATTAAGATTATCTTAAAACTCAAGGATTTCCAGCAAAGCTAGGAACAAATTGTAACAATTCTCCCCCTCTAATAAAAATTTCATCTCGAAATTTCTAAAAGACGAAAAGATACTTGTTAAACATCTCCAATTATACTTTACAAGTAACTTCTTCTATACATGATTCCTCCGAAGAACCTTTACTAGGGGTATCTCTCTCCTTTTAAGCTTTTGAATACTACGATCTAGAATTTTAATTTCAACATTGAGTCATTTGTTCCTCTTCAAATCTCAACTTTTAAACATATAAAATGTGTGAAACATAATTTCTCATATCATCATCATATGTTACTATTCACTTGCCATTCATGAGACCACTCTAGTCATCATACTATCACAAGATATAAATCCTTTTCACAATATCACATGGTATCAACCCTTATCAACTCAAGAGGATTACACCTCATCTAGGGCTCAACCATGTCCAATGGTCATTAAGACCATCATACTATCCCCTGTAAGATCATCATTATCTTTGCATGCCTTATAACAAGGATCAACAACACCACTTACATATAATACACCAGATCAACACAATATTTCATTAGCTAGGATATATTCATAAATAATCATAACATGGTTATATTAACATTAAGAACATTTTTTATTACATCAACATGCAAGGAATATAGATATGATTAACCCTCATCATATTCATAATGCACATGTTTAGCATAAGAAAGTATCAACCATGTAGCTATGATAACCACCAATTAACATATTAGGGTTATGATCATATTAAGGAGGTTATTCCACCATCATTCCATCATATAAGAATGTTAAACATGAATACTCATATTTATCTATTTGTATTAGAGTTAGGTTCAACAAAATAAATTATATCAATGTTACTAATAAGCACTTATACCCAAACCTTTACTCACGACATCCTTATTGGATCATGGATGCATAAGGCGAAGCATCACCATCACATTCCATACTATTCTCAAGTATGAACCCACACATAAAATCAAGGTGTAACCATCGGGTTATACCATACTAGGGTTTCAACAATAGTAACAGAGTACTCCATGATTGTATTAGTCATTCAAGGGCTATTCATACCCAATTACCATCACTTAGTTATATTAAAGCTAGGTATTAACAAGCTATACCTCATTAGGGTTACATATCAATACAATATGGTTATCATCCCTTATGTTCATATGAGTGAATAGGTAAGACTACCTTATTCAGGGTAACCCTCCATTTGTTCCATCATCATTCAACCCATATCACCATACCACAATTGTACAATACTAAAATGGATTACTGGTATGAATGACTAAAACTATCAGACACCTTAACTAACATATTGCTTGCACATGTACACTGAAATCATACGTAGAACCAATTTACATCCCACATTATACCTTCAACAAATTACACTTCTAAAAACAAATTCATGTATTACTGAAAGCCATTGTTTTCTCTTATCCCCTCATTCATTACTACTTACTTCTTGTTACTTATCCTTCTCATTTTGATCATATAGAATAAACATCCCTAAAATTGAAACATACAAGGTAAGAATAGATTATTCATCATTCTTGACATCACTGCACGAATTTATTTCACATCATACTTTACTCATGATGTATCATGCCTTTTGTTCAAAAGACACTTGTTACATTTCAAATTTATTTCTTATCCTTTGCTCTAAATCATTTTCATATTGTTTATCTATCTTTCATATTTTCTACCTTTAAACCGTGGATTACTATCAGTGCTAGTTTACTTCTCATAGTACTAATCTCATGATCTTGTTTTATAGAGATGCTAGTATTCAAGGTCAAATCACTAATGACATCCCTTGAACTACTACAACTCTAAACATTCTAGAGTTTGGTCGTTATTAGTAGCATGTCGTTATTGTGATGTGACTTTACTCCCTTAGTTTGAAATTCAAACTTTGGATCTCACAAGTTTCACTAAAGTCTTCCTTATCTTGTTAATTGAATTTCCTTTCTCTTACTTAGCCATTCATATATATTACATTCTCAATTTACCCTTCTAGGGTTTCATCATCATATTGTGTGTCATTATTATATTCACCAGATGTCTTACCATGGTGGTTATGCATCATATATGATTCATTTTCTTATCACTTCATTCCCACATTCCTCTCATTAAGGAATATATGAAAGAGAAGGTGATTCTAAGACTTATAATTCTTATCTTCAAACATTCCCTTAATACATTTCTCGTATGTAGGTTTAATATATGATCAATAAGGATACTTGACTAATTAGCACTTGCTTGAACCTCCTAACCTCTTTCTTTTATAATATATATTATTCCATCATGTTTCAAACCCTTCCTTACTTTCCATAATCCTCTTACCATATAATACTCTCCCACCTGTCATCTTTAACTTCTAATTTTTCTCTTATGATCATGTTGCTTATTCGTGTATGATCATGTATACCATGTTGTACATATTTCTTTTTATCCTTCTACTAATGTGAAGTTGAAATTCTAAATCAATAATCCCTCTACTAGTTTCACCTCATGTTTAATACATTACATATCCTTCATTTTAAATCAAACGACTCATGCATGGGTCAAACTTAGTTTCTCTTTCAATCAAGTTTTTCCTTCCTGAATATAGCCTAGCTTTGTATGACTTATTCATTTGTTAAGCTACACTTTTTTTCTTCTTTTAGAAACTAGTTTGTTGTTCTATAGAGACTTAGAACCCAAAGGTAGTAAGGATGAATGTATAACCTCATATTAAAGGTATACATTCCATGCTATCAATTATATCATGTAACCCTCGTTCCTTAATCAAGCTCGTCATTTTCAATTTGTCTTTGTTTCAACTTAGTTTCTTATCCTAGTCTTATTATTTACATGTTCTTCTATTTCTCTTTACTTTAACTCTTCTGAAGACTCTTCACTTATATGTACTTATTGTCTACTTAACCCTTTTCTTCTATTTTCCCTTTGCTTTGAAGTACATAAAAGCATTTTACTCGATTATATGATCCATTCCTCATGATTGATACTTACTATCTAGGCCCTTACATACTTTTCTCATATCCTTTCCATATTTCATATTTAGAGTTCATATAATATTAATCATTAAACTTATTCTGAACCTTATGTCATGTTCTTTTATTCCCAATCAAGGGTTTCTCATATGAGTTCCCAAAGTTGGATCTCATATATCAGCTCCAACTGATTCTTAGCTATTCTAATCTTCCCCATATGTTTCAACATCTTAGTGTATGTACATTCTCACTATGATGTGGGTGTAATTTATCTAGAGTCTACTCTTATTATATTGTTAATAGGAGTCATTAGATCCTAGTAACGCATCCTGCCAGCCAGACCAGGCCGAACCTGCAGTCCTAAAGCCAAGAGCTACTAAGGATTAACCAACTCCTATTCATATCAAACATGTGGAAAGAATATCCACTTATGGCAAACTCATTGAAATATAACTTATGGTCTACTTGATACAAAGAATATAAATAATAACTGAATCACTTCATGATACACAACAATATAAAAGAACCCTATATATTCTACAAACTGATAATCTAAATTCATATATATAAGAGCAATTTTGTTGGTCTCCAATCAAAGAAGCAATATAAAGCAATAGTTGTATCACATTATATGTTTAATTTCTTACTCCTTCATTACTTCTAGTTTCGTAACCCTAAAATTTCTAGGGTTTCTCTCTTGCCCATCCTTCCTCTACATACCTGGCCAGGGCATCCAGAGAAGAATAGATAGAGTAGATTGATACTAGTCAATCTAAGTATTCAGATACTAGGTCAGGGTAGCTAAATACCCATACCTCCCAGAGCTATAGACACATCAACTCTTAACTGCCACACTAATAACTCTGACTTTCTATCCGAATGGTCCCTGACAACTCAGCCTAAGCTCTGATACCAAAAGATTGTCACGCCCACATCCCACAATTACCACCAATCATGAGATTAGGGCATGAGTTTGAGGATTATACTTAATACAAAGTTCACTCCTAATTATATATATACATATATATATATATATTCTTTTATTTCAAACTCTTAATTTCATCTATCATCCAATCACATAAACAAAATTTACAAGATAATTAAACTTTGATTACTCTAATATGATCTCCACATTAATGATACACAGCCATACATTCATTCATTCATTCTGTTTCTCACTCTTCCAGGTACATATGACATGATAATCAAATACATTCTCTCTTATTAAGGAAACAAAGATACAAAACATCATTTACAACTCTCTCACATCTATACAAGGATCTAGTGTGAGAGGGACTGACTGAACTTAACTAATCTCATACTTTAACTCATGTGGTAGATCTACTCTGATGCTTTGACCTTCTTCTAGTCGACATGGTTTCCCTAAAAATTGTGAGTAGAGGGGTGAGCCTACTCGCTCAGTGAATGAGTACTTCAAAGAAATAGTCTAAAGCATTGATATAATTACAAATATACTTTTGAGCGACTGGTATCAATTATAACAGCAGTAATCTTTAAAGAGACTAATTTTTCACAAAAATAAATATGGCACAATACTCAAGACATCTACAAGAGTGAATCATTATATGAACATGCTTGATTGATTATAAAGAGAACTAAAAACTCAGAAACATACAAAGAATAATTGAATAACTGCACACACTTGTTTAACCTCTCATTCATCTTATTATGCCCTGAACCCACATGAGGTGTACCACAACATGTGAAAGAATCGCAGCAAGCTACAATCTCACTATACAAGGCTTAGAAGCATGCCCGAGTTCCTAAGCCTATCTCTTAAGTAAAACCCCGTCTACAGTGAGCCTCAGAACGTCTACCTCTCGGCAGCTAATAAGAGCGGCCGGATATCTCAGACTCCACCTCTCAACCTGGGTACTCAGGCGGTGAGTCAAAGCCCTCAGGCTTGTTATGCACCAGTGGACCTACTATCCACTTATCACTCAACAAGTAACATAGGTACCACCGGTATCCCCGGTTGGTGTTGGGTACCACACAATTGTAAGGAGTCTGCCCTACTGGTCAAGACCTCCTCACCCTACTGGTGTGCTCCGTCTTATCTCAATCTGGACTACCTCCAGTCAGGAAACCGTTCCCTCCTCACAATGCAGGCCTCATCATGTGAGGATTCTACAATGTTCAGGGCATCTACATGTCTGATTCACTCTTTAAATTCACAATTCAATCATCACATCAACAGATCTTTGTTCATCTTTGTAAACCGTTCATTTCATAAACCATCTGATAACATTTACCACAACTGAACTGTTAAGCATCACCACATCTCAAGCTGAGAAACATTGAAATCACAATACTTGTTTCACTAAACACCCTATCATTAGGGTTTCATTTACCTCATTCACTTATCACATAACTCGCATAAGGATTGAATACATCATAACATCATTCAATAAGAATTTCTCTCAGCAGTTCACATATAATCGAATATATATATAAAACCCTATAATATACTGAACTACGGTTTCCATGCCAAATGAAATGCAAGATCTTATCTGACATATATGTAATACACACAAAAATAAAACAATCATTCATAACCAAGGAGATTCAACTAGGCAACTTCTTTATTCAATTATACAAAAATTTCAGTCATAGCTGAAAATCTTAGATTTCAGTATATTCATGTAACCTCTACAATTACTTTAAAATTTCTCATTTATATGGATTACAATCATTTCTAATGTAATTTCATAATCTGAAATTCATCACAACAGAGAAATAATCCATTTCATATCATCTTGCAAAAGCTAGATCAAAAAGGCAACTTAGGGTTTGTACTCACATACTAAACAATTGAAGATATTTGATGATTAACTCATTTTCATGCAATCTATTGTTTAAAGGAAGTACCCACTCACCCTAAGGTGTGAAATCACCTTAAAAACGTATCCCATCTTTGAAGACCTCGAATCCATATCAAGATCCTAGAAAAATCCACAATTTCTTCTTCCTTTCAACCCTAAACGGGGCCTGCTGTAGGTAGAAGATGAGATTAGAGGTTAAACCAAACCTCCAAATTTCTGGATCAAGGGTTTCGATCAAGGGGAAGTGAAGAGAAGAAGGAATCCACAGTTAAAATGACTTACCAAGTTGAATTTATAGAAACCCCTTTTGATTTCTGTTGTTCTTCACGTTCTTTCCCAAAAATCACACCATAAATCGTCCTATAGGTCACCCCTCATAGAGTAAGATGTCTGGGATGATAGAGGATTGAATCATGATTCTAACACACTTCGTTTCGTTGAAAATGGATAAGTATTGTTCGAGATATGACCGTTTTACGATTTGCTGTCTTGGGCGGCGTCGGCCGCGGTCGCGGTGTTGATGCAACGTCACGGTCGCAGTGTAGACCGTGGGTCGCGGTGTCGACGCAGCGTCACAGTCGCGGTGTAGAGCACATGTCACGATTGTGGTCCTCAATACATGCTTACTAAAAGGGTATAACTCTCTTATTTAACTCCGATTTGGTTCATTCATTTTTTGTTGGATTCATAATTGAATTCTCTACAATGCTACAATATTATTTTTTTTGACAATATTCTCAAATGAAAAGTTATTTATTAATTATTTCCTCTAATATCATTAACTCTCTTCTTGCACACATGTATGGGTTAATGTTATCTTAACCCCAACTCAGATCTTTATAGTATGCTTAAGTGATGATTATGAGTTGCCCAAACAAGTATTTAAGTCACCAAAGTTAAGACAAAGCACAACATAGAGTATTACTAACAAAACATGATAAGCATTAAGATTATCTTAAAACTCGAGGATTACCAGAAAATCTAGGAATGGGTTGTAACAGGCGGAGCTCTTCGAATTTGCAAAAAGATAGGCAACTATTGATGAACAATTAACTCAAAGTGCCATAACAAAAAATGGCGTTCTAAGTACCATGCAGACTCAGAAGCTAGACATGTAGAAACATCAGAGGTAGATTGACCAACAACTTGCACAACTTTTTGAGCTCATGAAAAATCCCTAAGGAAAGATCCCCTCCAACACTGAGACAACAAATATGGCTACTCTTCGATTAGGAAAAGTTGTGAAGAGGCAACCAGAAGAAATTCACCAATAAGGAGAAAATGTTGCCAAGCCACAAACTAAACCCACTATAGTATAGGAGGAACCTGAAAGGGAAGAGTCCACGAAGGAGGACAAGAGTGAAGAAAAAGACAAAAAGAAGAAAAGTGCAAAGATTAAAACACCAGATCCTGTTGAAGAGGTCTTTGCACAAAGAAATCCCTATGCCCTGAGAGTCCCATTTCCCTACAAACTGATTAAAGCTCATATGAAGAAAAGATATGAGAAGTTTATGGAGGAAATAAGGAAATTACACCTGGATATTCCGTTTCTAGACGCAATCAAAGAGATGCCTACATATACTAAATTCTTCAAAGATCTATTCACAAAAAGAAGGAAAGGGAACCAAATCAAGACAGTGCAACTGGCCAAGATGTCAAGTGCCTTTGTCCAAGCTGAATTGCCTACAAAGAAGAAGGAACTTAGGGCATTCACTATCCCTTTCAACGTTGGAGATAACATAGAAATAAAAGAGTTAGCCGACCTGGGAGCAAGAATAAGTCTAATGCCTCTCTCCTTAGCCCAAAGGCTCAGACTAACAGACATGGTAAAGATTGGAATGAGGATCGAGTTGGCTGATCACACTTTTACCAAGCCATTCGGGATAGTGAAAGATGTCCCAATTCACGTTGGGTGATTCTTTATACCTTGTAACATAGTAGTGATAAACACCAAAGAAGATCTGACTTGTCTAATGATCTTCAGAAGACCCTTCCTTGCCACAGGTAGAGTCGTGATCGACGTGGCAGAAGTGATTATTACTCTTCGGGTCAGAAATGATCATAACGACTTTCATGTCCAGGATGCTATGAGAGGACCTGCTCTATTCAAGTTGGTCTACTTCATGGATAGATATAACAAATACTGTGAACAAGTGTAAGAAGATAAGGCAATTTTTGATCCACTCATGTGAGCCTTGAACAATCCAGACCCCAATCTAGAAGACCCTGAAGTTGTGGAGATTCTAGATTTTTTGAATCAACCAAAAGAGGAGTTCAATGATGAAGAAGAAATAACCTCTGAAATAGTTTAAGTATGTATAACTAGAGAAAACCTCTGAAGAGAAAGAAGCACCAAAACCAAAGCCAGAGTTAAAACCACTACCTGAAGGGTTGAAGTATGGATTCCTAGATGATGAGGAAAGGAACTCAGTAATAGTTAACGCAGACTTAAAAGATAAACAAATGGAAAAACTGACGAAGAAGCTCAAATTTTTAAGGAAAGCTATATGGCACTCTATGGATGAAATTAAGCATCTAAGCCCAGCCTTATGCATGCATCGCATAAATCTGGAAGATATTTCCAAGCCTCTAGCTCAACCGCTAAGGAAGTTAAACCAGATGCTCATGGAGGTTGTTAAGAAAGAGGCGATCAAATTACACGATGCACGAATCATATACCCTATAAGCGATAGCAATTGGGTCAACCCAATTCATGTCATGCCTAAAAAAGGTGGGATGACCGTTGTAAGAAGATAGAATGGAGATGAGGTAGCTACGTGAACCGTCACTGGTTGACGTATGTGCATTGATTATCGAAAATTAAATGCTTCTACAAGGAAGGACCATTTCCCCTACCTTTATCAATCAAGTCTTGGAAAGATTAGCACATCATGCATATTTCTGCTTTTTGGATGGATATTCTAGATTTTATCAAGTACCAATCCACCCAGACGATCAGGAAAAGACTATGTTTACTTGCATCTATGACACCTATGCTTTTAGAAGAATGCCGTTTGGGTTATGCAATGCACATGCAACCTTTCATAGGTGCATGATTTCTATGTTCTCTCATTTCCTAGAAGATATAATGGAGGTTTTTATAGATGAATTCTCTGTTTATGGAACAAACTTTGATAGATGTCTCAAGAATCTTTCCATAGTTTTGCAACACTGTGAGGAGAAACATCTAGTCTTCAATTGGGAAAAATGCCATTTCATGGTTCAAGATGGTACATTGTTGGGTCATAAAATCTTAGAGAAAGGAATAGAGGTTGATCTAAGAAAGATCAAGGCTATATACAAAGTCCCACCTCTAAAATCGGTAAAGGGAGTGAGGAGTTTCCTGGGACATGCTGGATATTATAGAAGGTTTACTAAAGACTTCTTTAAAATAGCCAAGCCTTTGTGTAACCTATTGGTAAAGGATGTTGAGTTTGATTTTTCTGATAAGTGCCTTGAGGCATTTGATGTCCTGAAGAATTCTTTGACTACTACCCCTATACTGCAAGCCCTAGATCGGAAACTCCCATTCAAAATCATGTGTGACGACAGTGACTATGCCATTGGGGCTATTCTTGGTCAAAGGAAGGATAAGACACATCACACAATCTATTATGCTAGTCGGACTCTAGACGAAGCACAAGTAAATTACACCACCATGGAAAAGGAGATGCTGGTAATTGTGTTTGCTTTTGACAAATTCAGATCTTACTTGATAGGATCCAAGGTGAAGGTTTATACAGGCCATGAAGAAATTAAGTACTCGATGCAAAAAGAAGGATACAAAGACAAGGTTGTTGATATGGGCTTTGTTGTTGTAAGAGTTTGATCATGAGATCATCGATAAGAAAGGAATAGAGAATGTGATCACTGACCACTTATCAAGGATTATGGTCATGAATGAGAATTAGATGTTAGTTAGTGACAATTATGTAGATGAAGCTCTGATGATTGCCAAGTCAGTTGAACCTAACCTACCCTAGTTCACTGACATTCATAACTATTTGGCATGACAACAACTGCCTCCTAATAAAATGTATAACAAAAAAGAAGAAGCTATTTTCTAATTTGAAGAACTACTACTGGGATGACCCACTTCTATTCCAGAGATGTTCAAACAACCTGAGCTGCCGATGCGTGCCGAAAGAGGAGGTACTTCAAATTCTGAGGGAGTGTCATTCTTCTTCCACAGTGGACACCATGGAGGAGAAAGGACTATAGGTCTTGCAGTCAGGCTTTTATTGGCCAACCCTTTCTAAAGATAATATGGCTTTTGTCAAATCCTGCAAAGAATGTCAGATTGTCAGAAACATTACCAAAAGGAATGAGATGTCGATGATTGATTGGGTAGAAGTGGAAATTTTTGATGTTTGGGGAATAGATTAGATGGGACCATTCCCATCCTTGAGGGGAAACCAATACATACTAGTAGATGTTGATTATGTCTCAAAGTGGGTGGACGTTGTGGAAACCCCCACTTGCGACTCCAAATTTTGTAGTGAGATTATTTGTGAAGACTATTTTTCCTAGATTTGGGGTCCTGTGCACTGTCATTAGTGATAGAGGATCATATTTTGGGGGAAGATAGTTTGACTCACTGTTAAAGAAATAAGGTTAAACATAAAGTTGCAATGCCATACGACCCGCAGACGTCAGGCCAAGTTGAAGTATCCAATCGGTTGATTAAAGAGATTCTAGAGAAAAATGTTGGCAAGGACTACAAAGACTGATCCATGAAACTTGACGACACATTATGGGCCTACCATACTGCATACAAGACACCAACATGAACTACTCCCTATAGGATCATATATGGGAAGTCATGTCATTTACCAGTGGAACTAGAGCATAGAGCCCTTTGGGCCATTAAATTTTTGAACATGGATCTCGATAAGGCAGGAAACAATCGGTACCTATAGCTACATGAGCTTGAGGAGCCGAGGTTACACACCTATGAAAATGCTCGTATCTACAAGCAAAGAACAAAGGTGTGACATGATGCCCACATCAAGAACAACGATGTGTCAAAAGGGGACAAGGTCCTACTATTCAACTTGATGATCAAATTATTCCCTAGAAATCTCAGGTCCATATGGTCTGGCCCTTTCACTGTAGTTAAGATTTTACCCATACAGGGTAATGGAGAATACCAGTGAAAAGACCGGTGCATTTACGGTGAACGAGCATAGAGTCAAAAGATTTTACACATGTGAAGCTTTTGTAAGAAGATCAGAACTAGATCTAGAGGAGCCCAAACCTGCTCCAGCTGAACACCCATGAGAAGCCCAAAATGAGAGTCAAGCTAAAGATTTTAAATTAGCCTTCTTGGGAGGCAACCCAAGGATTTCCTACTTTTTTATATCTTTAATATACACTTTTCATTTAAATAACTACTAGTATTCTATATGTCTTAGTTTAAGTCCCTAGTGCCTTTTGAATTAAGTAAGTAATAGACTTTTGCCTAAAGTTTATCTATAAAAAGGTTTCAAGCTTGATTATTAGGATTTAGCGTGCGTGTAATAAAATTGATGAAGTCTATATACATGTCTTTCATTACAAGAGTCACGTATGTCAGACCATGGATTGATCTCAACCATTGGTTGACACTCGAAAGACCCACTGGTTGATACAATTCTAACTTACCATCGGTGGGGTAAGGTAGAAGCGCCACCATATGTTGATTAGAGCCTCCATCAGACGTTAGTCACATAGGAACAAACTAGTAAAGTAGTGGCACCATCGAATGATGGATGCAGGTAGACCATCGATTGATGGATGCAGGCGCACCATCGGATGAAAGACCCTATAGGATCACCATATGTTTAACACAACGTCTAGTATATGATTGAACCATCAAATAATGGTTGAAGAAGCCGAACAATCGTACCTAAACATTCGGTGGTAGACCAAGCAACATAAACCTATAAAAGGAGGCCGGCTAGTTACTCTCTCTGTTACCAAGTAACAAAGCTGAGAAAAACCCTAGAATCACATCGGTAATAGGAGCGGAGAATGCCAGAGTGACCAAGAGCATCTTCCCACCGATCATTGTAAAGCAAGATGGAAACACCTATGAGCGAGCGGGAAAATGCCAGAGCGTTCCCGAACCGCCAGGAAGCCAAAATCCACTAGAAAGCAGCTTCGACGCTAGCGACAAGATAATGCTAAAACCTAGGTTTTCTCGCCTTACACCACTGTTGTTGTGTTTTATGCCTTCCTTCCCTCCTGACCTATCCATATCGCCAATGATCAATCGCTAACCGCCAGCTAAATCTAGGCCGTCGTTGACCATCCGCTCTTGTCCTTCTCAAACCATAAGTTTCCCCTTTGCCTTTCCATCTAAACTACCATTTACACCATCACTTGTAACCACCATCACCTACTGCAACCATCATCTCCACCATCAGTTGAGTTAAGCTTCCGCCTTCTCTGACCATTGCCTGATTCTTCATCCATCATCCGTTCACCATCGTCTGTTAACTAACACTGTACGTTTAAACCATCGGTTGGTTCGACACCACCGCTAACCATCAATTGTCACTTCTCCTTCCCTACCATCACTTGTTCCCTGCCATCACATGTTCAGATGTTCTAACCATCGAGCCATCCAACCAGTGCCCATTTTCTCTCATAATTGCCCGAGCCTACCATCGGTTAAGCCGGACCACCTACTGAGTTAACCTGTGGTTCTTACCATTCTTTCTTCCATCGAATGTTGGCTTATAACTCTGACAATTAGTGAGGACCATTGGTTGTTACCTTTGAGTGCTAATTTGTTATTTAGACCACATGTTGTTATCTTCAGTTGTTAGTACTCAATTCGGTTGCATTACAAAGAAATTCTTACTCAACAATTGTCAACCCATAACCTAACATATATATTTGCATTTCCTTTTACCCATCTAATTAATGTATCTAGAGATACTTAGTGTATCTACAAGCATAAGATGAGAGGAAAGTAGGACAAGATCCAAGTGCATGAGTCTAAGTACACCAAGAAGGTGAGAACCTCAATGACAACATAGGAGATAGAGAGAGTGGAAAAGCTAAAAGATGAACATGTGAGATACATAAAACAACACGGAGAACCACTCCAGAAAGCATCAGGGCTAGGCTGGAAGCAGACAAAGAAAAGATCTTGTCTGAGCCAATCCTATAGGAGTCAAAAGACGAGGAAGAACAAACATGAACATATACCTCTGAATACACACCATCTGAGGAGGTGCAGAACCCAAAGACGAGACTTGAGTCAGAGGCTGATGAGGAGAGACCCAAGAAGGTAGCCAAGACATCTGAGGAAAGGGCAACAGTCAAGGCCACCACTCTCAAACTAGTTGCATCCGCCAACATTCCAAGACAACCAGCACAAGCCACCAAAAAAGAACAACCTGACAATGAACTGGTACCTAGAGATGAAGAGCACCATAAAATATGGTGTGATATTTTCTAGAGGAACAAATACAAGGCAACAAGATATGGGGACAAAAGCACCTTGGAATAACTAGGCATATACCAGAGGCTGAAATAGGGCTTTGAATAGCTAGGGATATACAAAATCTGCTTCACTAACATGAGCTCTAATGATGATTTGATGCAAGAATTCATGTCTTCCATCAAGAAACTTCTCGTGACTGACAATGAAGTTTCAGAGTGCGGAGGTGAATACAAACTTCAAGTTAGAATCATGAAGAAAGACTACATTATTACAGACATGTGGATTAACTCTGTGATGACCATCACCACAATAAATAAGTTTACTAAAAACAAATCAGAAAATTATCACTAATCATAACATTACCACAATATAGAGTAAATTACAAACTAATTGTGATTTAATATCTCAAGTAGAAGTATCTTATAAACAAGCCTTCAACATAGGCCATCCACATTTCACATATAACTAAAGATTTAACATATTAAGTTCAAAGGCTATCAAGCCATATCTGATACATATTGCAACATGTTCATATGTACAAACCCTTCCTACACATTCATGGCATAAAGCCAAAATCTTCATGTCAATAAAAAATCAACAAAATCTCTCCCAAAGACCCGAGAGTACATGTACGACACATATGACTTCTACTAAGACTCTATATAAGTAGCATGCCCAACCTTCTGATTGATATTGATCTCCTTGCTGCTCATCTCTAGCACCAGGACCTCGACCTCCTCATCCACGACCACATAAAAAGTAGTGGAACCCACATGGTGAGACTAGACGTCTCAGTGAGAGTTATAACTCTTCACCAACATCTATTATAAACATAATTAATAGTGCAAGTATATTAAGTACCTAACAAACAGAGCATATTCAGTTAAATTATATATATTCCACAGATAGTGCAAATTAACAAACTAAGTAGCTATCACTGAGCAGTAGATCAATTAGTATACTGAGAAGGAATATGAAGAACATGTATACTAGTTGATTTCTCTTAACAAATTATAATTCAAGAAATCAGTATAAAGATAAGGCATGAGGTCATTCAATGTGATTTTTATTTGACCCTAAATAATTATATACTACACAGTTGTATCACTCCTTTTTTATTAATGCCCTGAGGATTTGAGGCGTACCACTCAAATCCAACTGACTATTGCTAAGTCGAAAGTAGTACCATACAAGATCAATGGAAGAGTCAGACTCCATGATCATCACCAGAACTACTCCATCAGTTTGAGTCTACAATGCAGTGACTTTATAGTCTAATTGCTATAAAAAAAACTTATAGACATGCTATAGTCTTGTAGAAATAACAACTCATAGTTCAAGCTATGGTTCTATAAAACAACTAGTCTATCTTGGTACAAGAGAATAGGCTCATAAATGGCCGCTCTTTAATAAAACAATAGATCACTATTTCAACAATTTAAGGATACATGGAGTTATCTCCACTGGACCCCGCATATTCAATAATATGTACTCTGAGTTTCCAGTAGGAGTTACTCCTTTCACCATCCAGCTAGATACTAACGCTGAAGATGGGTCTATGGTACTGGGCAACTACATGATTAGGGTTTCACTTCATTAAACATTCCAATTAAGTATCTTTTAAAGCATGGATCATGTTACAACATATAAACCCTAAACAATTTCTACAAATTTAAGGCAAGATACAACTTTAGAAGATATGAAACGTATTAATTGAGAACTTGCCTCATCATCATATGACATTTGTATTACTACCATTCATTATGTCATCATCAATGTTACATCACTATAGGACATCAATCCCTTATTCACATTACTATATAATTTCACTTCAAACTGTGCTCAAGGTGCTTGCTAGGTCATTAGACCCATTCTTGTAATTCTTGCATAAATGATAACACAAAAATCTGAACAATACTCATCATCACTACTCTGTATTATACCATGTTCAACATAGCACTAATATGGTTATGGTATTTGTCTCACTTGCAAGATTAGGTTTACATACTCAAGGGAGAGAAACACTATTATGGAGTACAATCCATTAAGTAAAGTGAATACATAAGTCATATGATCACATGATTTGAGTTAGGGTTCATCTTCAAGCAATTAGGATTTCAGAATATAATTCAACCCCTAAACCCTAATTCATTTCCTCCCATATGATGCAAGTATGGCTAAGCACCATCCTTATTAATTAGCCTTGCATAATTATTTCATTTTATATTACAATTATACTATATAACCTCCAAGTACATACTTAAGTGCACTAATATTGCTCACTCACACATTATGGGTTTATGACTTGGAACATGTGTAAGCTAACTCTGACTACAACGCACGTAGCAAAAGACATCACCATGCAATGCGTGCAAGGTATGTGTCATGGCCTGAAATGTATGGAACTCCCTCTCTCTATCGCAACATGTGCAAAGAATAAGGGTGTCATGGCTCACAATGCACCTTGATCGCTCGCCCATGACGCTCACTTGCCTGCTTGCCCGCGATGCTCAACTCAAGTCAACTTGCAACACACCCTTACTCACTCGCACACGTCACACTCAACTCACTTGGCCGCAACTCATCCTATCATAATGTCGCGACCGTGACACATGCAAAGTCATAACGCATGCAACACCAAGGGGTGTCACGAGCCACATAATCAACCAACTCGACCCACGATGCTGTTGATAACATAGAAGCGCTGCATCATTCAACATGACGTAAAGATCAGAAGCTATGCAGATTAGTTCTATAAGCAAGAAAAATACAATGATTTAGAGTTAGAACAAGTGTAATCCTTTCTTGGATAATACACAGATGAAACCTTTAAACAAAATCATCTCTTCCATCATTAAGGACACAGTTCTGAAACTTAAAATAGCTGGATCTAATCAGGTTTAGGATGCGTGTAATAGATGAAGAGAAAGTTATAAAACCCGCCTACTTTGATGAGAAACAACCTCCCAAGACTCAAGCTCCAAAACCTTCAATTAAACTCCAACACTTCAGCTAAGGAATTACCTCCAAGAAGAAGAAAATTCCATGATCAGAAGGAGGTTCAGATAAAGGAAAATAGATCTTGGTCGAACCAAAAAGAAAAGAGAAAAAGAAAGGATCATCTTTCACTCGATTTCACCATGATAACTCTAACTTATGATCTTTGCAAAAAAAGAGATCTTCAAGAAGCACTACCATGGCAGATCTATGTACAAAGAGGAAGAAGAATTTGAAGAGTTTTAGAAGGAAACACGATCTAGAAGGAAGGATCACTTACTAAGAGATGATTCACCAAGATTCACCACCAAAGGCTATCCCTAGCACAAAACCTTCAATCATGTACCAAGGATCGACCATCCAAGGATCAAGTTCTGCTTCTTCTTGCTCTTGAAGCTCCAAAGGCGATCTCAAGGTAGACGAAGGTGTGTAGAGTAAAAAAAGATTAACTTGCAAGATTATAAGGGATTACATATCCAAAGGAGGAGGGAAGTAGGGGTCTTTGAGGCGTTAACACAATAAATCACCAAATGACACTTGTTCTTCAAAGGGTTAACCTTATTTCCTTCAAATGAAAAATATATGAAATATCCATGTTTATCCAACATGTCTGTCACGACCTCTAAGGTTGATTAGCCCCTTGTCATAGTCAAGACATTCCCATGCACATCTTGTCTCGACCCAAAACCCTAATCACCATCTCATGGCTGAGACACTTACTCCAAAATACAACTGTCACGACCATCCTTACTCTAGGTTGTCTCGGTCGTGACCATGCATCCCCATGCATGTGTCTCGGTCGTGACCCTCACCAAAAGTGATGTAATGGTCACAACATCAAACCCTAGGATAGTCACCATGTCAACTAAGTGACCCTAGAAACCCTAATATCACTTGATGATGTCACATGTTCAACTATGATTCAATCAAGGTGCCCCATTACACAATATTCTCTCTCTTGATGCTAGAGCATAAGAAACACTCTTTTCATGTGAAAATTTGTAAGGTAACCTTCACTTTTGGGTAATTTGCATGATGGTCTAAAAATATATAATATAGCAAAAATAGCTCAACCATTATTCAAATTGGACCGAAATGCAAATGTAAGGCTATCATATGTTATTAAAGCATCTCACAAGATTACATTAAGGTTTAAGCACCTTATTACAAAAGAAATGACATTGAGCACAAAGCTAGGTCAGGGGTCTTACAACTATAAACCCCTAATAGGGATTTCACCCCAGAAATCCTATGCAAAAAGAGATGGATACCTCTTCCACATCTCATCTTCAAGTTCCTAAGTGGCTTCTTCAATGCCACAATGATGCCACAAAACTATGAGAACCCGTTACACTAAACAAGATTACTAAAAACATAAAACACAATCAATCACCAATTAATCACATACCCAAAAATATGGATAAATTAAAACCAATTTTAACATCAGCACCTGCTCAAAAACATTTACACAAGAGCCCAACATCTTTCTTTTATCCATACTATGCCAATAATTTGATACAAATTGTTCTACAACCATAGCCACAACATATATACACAGGAGAACAATATTCATATATGACACATAAACAAGCATTAATATGTTAACAAAAGTCTGATTCGTTTGAAACACCATATACAAACTTTTCCTGCCCAGACCAAAGAGTACATGAATGACTCTAGGACACACTAGACATCTAATCAACTTTCTCAAAGATTCATTACTATAGCTCTTCTTTGCTTCCACATGTTTGTTTTCGTTACTTCTGATTACCTAAAAAGGTGTGGCAAACCACAAGGGTGAGATCCATGCCCCAGCAAGAGACATAACCTCCAACAATGTTTATTGATTACAACATTTTTAAGTAATTAAACAGTTAAGAAGTTTAATCTGATATAACAAATAATATCAGCAGTACTGATGATTAACAAAATACATAAAGGAGCAGATTATAACTATGATCATTAGCCAGACTATCATTCTTTATCTTGTTGCCAATATAAGCAATTTAGTAGCATATGCATATCTAGCATCATGAGCAAGTCGAGTAACATAGCATATCTTACAACATGAGCATGTCTAATTGGTTGAACATATCAACATCATAAGAAGAACTAACAACATAAGCAAAACTATCTGGATAAGCATGATTAGTAGTATATGCATCTCTAGTTATAAAGGCATGGCTAGCAATATTAAACATAGCTAGCAGAACCATCTTAACCATCTGTGTCAGTATATTTGACAACATAAGTATGTTTACAACATGAGCATAACTACATCATAAGCATATCTATTATCTCTTATTGTACTATACATGATCTCAGAGAAAAGAAAGCAAACAAGGGTTTTCATCCAATATGAAGCGTTGTGTATAACCCTAAACAGATATGCTACACGGCTATCTTACATCTTTTATTATGCCTTGAGGAAATTGAGGATACCACTCAAAATCCAACTGACCACTGCTAAGTCGAAATCAGTGCCATACAAGATCTAGGAAGAGCCGGACTCCTAAGATCTTCTCCGCCCCCAGTCACTACGGGTCTGCTACAACGACACATAAAGTCAGGCTACTAACAACCTAGTCCATCCTTGGTACAGATCACGACACTAGTGAAAGGAGGTGGGCACGCATACCCTACCATCCGAGGTACAACCCCAGTTGTCCCCCAATCTTGTCACATATATAATCACCGAGACACGACCGCAACCGTTCTTAATCACATCAGATGTATGAGGCATGACCATAGACAACCTCCACAATCTGCATTGTGGATGACAAGGATATATCCTCAACTTGCCACCCCACATACTCAACAATATGCACTCTGAGTTTCCCTTAGGAATACTCATTTCACCATCTGGCAAATTCTGACACTCAGATGGATCTATGGCACAGGGCACTACATGATTAGAGTTTCACTTGATTAGTTATGCCAACTGGGTGAATTAAGGCTGCATCAAACAAGTGAACATACAAACCCTAATTCACTTCTAACAAGCACACAAATATCACAACTTCAAAGGATATAAAATGTGTGAAACATAATTTCTCATCTCATCATCACATGGTACTATTCACTTGCCATTCATGTGACCACACTAGTCATCATACTATCACAGGATATAAATCCTTTTCACAATATCGCAAGGTATCAACCCTTATCAACACAAGAGGATTATACCTCATTTAGGGCTCAACCATGCCCAAAGGTCATTAAGACCATCATACTATCATAGGATATAAAATCCTATTCAAAATATCACGGGGTATCAACCCTTATCAACATAAGAGGATTACACCTCATTTAGGGCTCAACCATGCCCAAAGGTCATTAAGACCATCATACTATTCCCTGCAAAATCATCATTATCCTTTCATGCCTTATAACAAGGCTCGATAACATCACTTACATATAATACACCAGATCAACACAATATTGCATTAATGAGCTAGGAGATATTCATAAACAATCATAGCAAGTTTATATTAACATTAAGAACATTCCTTTATTACATCAACATGAAAGGAATCTAGATATGATTAACCCTCATCATATTCATAATGCACATGCTTCGTATAAGCGAGTATCAACCATGTGGCTATGACAACCACCAATTAACACATTAAGGTTATGATCATGTTAAGGAGGTTGTTTCACCATCATTCCATCATATAAGAATGTTAAACATGAATACTCATCTTTGTCTATTTTCATTAGAGTTAGGTTCAACAAGATAAATTATATTAATGTTACTAATCAACACTTATACCCAAACCCTAACTCATGACATCCCCATTGGATCATAGATGCATAAGGTGAAGCATCACCATCACCATCACATTCCATACTATTCTCAAGTATGAACCCACACATAAATCAAGGTGTAACCATTGGGTTATAACATACTAGGGTTTCAACAATGTTAACATAGTACTTCATGATTGTATTCCAGGACTATTCATACCCAATTACCATCATTTAGTTATATTAAAGCTAGGTATAACAAGCTATACCTCATTAAGGTTACATATCAACACAATATGATTATCATCCCTTCTATTCATATGAGTGAATAGGTAAGACTACCTTATTAAGGGTAACCCTCCATTTGTTCCATCATCATTCAACCCATATCACCATACCACCATGTCACCCAGAACCATTGGATGTTTAAAAGGTACGACCATTGGTCACAAGTAAAAACCTTGGATAAACCACCAATGAAGTCCTTGATTTGTGCTCTATAAAGATTCACCATCTAAACCTAGACATCCCTTGATTAACAACACAAAAAGTTCCACTGAGAGTAGGGTAAAACCCACAATCGACTGTTCATTTAAAACAAGCCATCCATTGTCAACAAGTAAGCTCCTTAAGTTGATCATATAAAGGAAACCATCTAAATCACATTATTAGGACCAACATATTACATTAGCCATCATTCCAATTTATTGGAGGAATAAACATTATATCTTTACCATTGGGTCATGTTCATATATTAAAACCATGAATTACAGTATAGGTCTGACCATTGCATCAAGTTACACAAGAAACCATTGGTCTAAGGCTTAATTGATGATAAAACTATATAATTAACTAACCATAGGTTTTGGATACCTGATCCACCATAATTAGTGACCATTAAGTCACCATAGGTTGTTAGATCAACACTATATCTGTTAATCAACATCAAATACCAAACTAATATGACCATTGATTGGTAGCATCATTAGGGTACTTAGTTGTTAATCACTAGGCTTCTAATTAGGCCAAAACATGACCTAAGGGGGTGAAAGTCAGTTGAAACCCTTGGTTACCACCATCTATAGTCATGAAGACAACACCATAGGGTTGTTGCAATGGTACCATCATCGGGTCATGGGTTTATAGAAGAAATTAGCTTAAAACCCTAAAATTGACCATTGGTTGATAGGTGCTTAGCACCATAGATTGTCAAACCAACCTAATACAAGTCATATTATACCTTAGGAATAACGTACAAATGATCACAAGTTCATCTATAACTGAAATCAGAATAGGGAACATTATAAAAATCGAAATCCAAGTCAAGCATAGCTTTTTAGTGCATGGATCATCATTTTCAAGTAAGAACATTATGTAGAAAGCTTATGGTAAGCAATAAATGTGGAGAGAGTTATAAAACTTGCCTATAATGAGAATATGAAACCCCACACACAAGAAATCTCGAGCAGGTAGGGTAGAAATTCCAAGCATAAGCTATGAACTCGTCCATCTAGCACCTTTCTTCATCAATTGAGCAAACCCTAAGCATAAGGAGCAAGAAAGGTAGGGTTTTAGAGCTTTAGAGCAGTTTCTACCATGGAACAGAAAGGTTCCAACCCAGAGGAAGGTCTAAGAAAGGAGAAGAGAAAGAGAAATGGAGAAGAAATGAAGAAAATAACTTGCCTTGGTCAGAATCCCTAGAAGATGACCTTGGAAACCCTAGGTAGGGCTAAATGGAGCTCTAAGAGACCTTCTTCTCAAAAAAGAGGTTGTCTTCTACCTTAGAGCACTTGGTTACGAAGAAAAATAGAGGGGAATCATTTATCCAGGTTAAAGGAAAGAGAAAGCAAGCATAGTTTCATACTTGGGCAAGGAAGATGTAAATAAAACCCATGGATAAGGATGGAAGCAAGCATGAGGTGTAAAAGTAGCTTCCCCATGTGTCTATGGCCTTAAACTATTAAGAATATACAAGCACACAAAATAGAAGCTCACCCACTGTCCATATAGACCTGATTAGCTTTCCTTTGTCGAATTTCCCATCCAATCACATAATTCATTAGTTGATAGCTACTAAAGGTAGCTCATCCGTGAAGGGGTAAACCCTTAAATACCCTTAGAGAAAACACCTTCAAACCAAGGATTAAATAGGTGAACCATGGCTCAAAAATCTCCATAAAGATGATATAATATCCAAGGAACATAATTCAAAATGTGCAAATAAAACCTCTCAATTGGGTAAATTGCAGAAAAGTCCAAAATGTGCATAAAATTGCATAACTTGCTCAAACAGTGTCCAAATTGGTCCAAATTTGAAACTTAAGATTGTCTTATGATTTAAAAGAATATAACAAGAATATATTAGGGTTATAGGCATTAAATTATGGTAATTAAGCTTATTCAACTCATTAAGCAAGTTTGGGGGCCTTACAAAAACCTTGACCAAGACAATGTCATTTTTCTTCAACTTCTTAATCCTTCTATCCGAGATCAGAACATGACCTTCTACATAGGATATATCATTATGTAGCTCTACCTAAACATGTTGAAGTGTCAACTCTGTATCAGGGTGACACTTCCTCAACATAGAGATACGAAACACAAGATGTAACTTGTGTAACTCAGGTGGCAACTCTAGCTTAAAGGCCACCTTCCCAACACATGCAACCACATGATAGGGTCCCATATATCTGGGATCCCGTTTAGCATTTTTCCCAAACCATATAACTCCTTTCTAAGGAGAGACTTTAAGGTACGCCCTGTCTCTCACCTGGAACTCTAAAGGTCTACGAAAATTATCAGCATAATACTTCTGTCTATCCTGAGCCACCTTGAGTTGTTGTTGAATGACTTTGATCTTTTCTGTTGTCTGTTGTACTAACTCAAGACTTAGAAGCTAATACTCCCCTATCTCATACCAACATAAAGGAGATCTAAAAAGTCTCCCATATAATGCCTCCTATGATTCCATGTCGATACTCCTCTGATAGTTATTGTTGTAGGAAAACTCTATCAGGCTAAGATGTATATCCCAACTACCCAAAAATTGCAACACACAAGCTCTTAACAACTCCTCCAAAGTCTGTATTGTCCTCTCAGACTATCCCTTTGTCTATGGATGGAACATGGTGCTAAACCTCAATTGTATACCCATTGTTGTATGTAGATGCTCCCAAAAGTGACTAGTAAACTGTAGACCTTTGTCTGACACTATGGTAGCTAGAATACCATGTAAATGAACTATCTCATCTACATACACCTGAGCAAGATTTTTAGTTGTATGTGTCATCTTCACTGGAAGAAAATGTGTTGACTTAGTCAACTTGTCCACTATTACCCAGATGGAATCATGACCTTTGGCTGTCCTTGGAAGTCCAACCACAAAGTCCATTGTGATATGATCCCATTTCAACTGAGGTATAGGAATTAATTGCAAAGTCCCTGTAGGTTTCTGACATTCGGCTTTAACCTACAGACATACCATGTACATAGACACAAACTCAGCTACATCATATTTTAATCCTGGGCACCAATATAGATCTTTCAGATTCTGATACATCTTGGTGCTTCCTGGATGCATAGCATACATATAAGAGTGAGCTTCTTCTAGAACTAAAGTCCTCAGATTATCTATATCTAGAACAACTGGTCTACCATGATAACACACTGTCCCATCATCAGATTCATGGAAGCCATCATGCTTCTCACTGCCCATCTCTGCTCGAATGTGCTTTGTCACAATATCAATCTATTGTGCATCTTTGATCTACTGACTCAATGTTGGCTTCACGTGTAACTGTGCTAACAGAACTACTAATAGTGATACTTCTAACTGTACATTCATTTGTTGAAGAGAAACCAACATATCTCTCCTATGACACACCAAAGCACTTAATTGTGCTGGCTCAGAAGATGATGATGAGGAAGACTTCCTACTTAAGGCATCCACCACTACATTCACCTTTCCTAGATGATAATCTATAGTACAGTCATAATCCTTAATCAATTCCATCCAACATCATTGTCTCATATTCAACTCCTGCTTCGAAAGATATACTGTAGGTTCTTGTGGTGGGTGAAGATCTGACACTTCTGCCCATACAAGTAGTGTCTCCATATCTTCAAATCATGGACCACCGTGGCTAACTCCAAATCGTACATCGGATAATTATCCTTGTGTTTCTTAAGTTATCATGATGTGAAAGAAATCATGTTCTTATCCTGCATCAACACTCAACCTAGACCATTTCGGGATGCATCACAAAAGACTATATAACCTATTCCTTACTCTGGTGGCACTAACACTGGTGCACTGCTCAACTTCTCCTTCAAAAGTTGAAAAGAACGCTGACATCTATCATCCCAAATGAATGGCATATCCTTCCTTATTAACTTTTTTAGGGGTAATGTCATTGCACTGAAGTTCTTAATGAACCTCATGCAATATCTTGTCAAACCTAGAAAGCTGCAAACCTCCATAGGTGTCTTCAGCTGATCCCACTCCAGTACAGATTCCACCTTCTTTGGGTCTACACAAACTCATTTGGCAGATATTACATGTCCTAGGAAAGCCACTTCCTTTAACCAGAACTCACACTTACTGAACTTTGCATATATCTGGTGTTGTATCAATAAAGACAAAGCCTGACGTAAATATTGCTCATGTTGCTGATCATCTTTAGAGTAGATCAGGGTATCATCTATGAACACAACTACAAAATGATCTAAATATGGTCTGAACACTCTGTTCATCAAATCCATAAATGTTGTTGGTGCATTGGTTAGCCCAAACGACATAACCACAAACTCATAATGACCATATCTTGTCCTAAAGGCTGACTTAGGTATGTCATCAGCCTTAATTCACAACTAGTGATAACCCGACCTCAGATCTATCTTAGAAAAGACAGTGGCACCCCATAACTGAAAAACAAGTCATCTATATGTGGTAAAAAATACTTGTTCTTAATCATCATCTTATTCAACTGTCCGTAGTCAATACACAACCTCATTGATTCATCCTTCTTCTTTACAAATAGAATGGGAGAACCCAAAAGTGATGTGTTCATCCTAATGAAACCTTTCTAAAGTAACTCCTGCAACTATTTCTTCAGTTCCCACATCTCTGTTGGTGCCATTCTATACAGTTTCTGTTCTATAGGCTGAGTCCCTGTAATTAGATTGATTTCAAAACTAATCTCTCTAGGAGAAGGTACACCTAGAAACTCATAAGGAAATACATCATCAATCTCATATACAACTGACACTTCTTGAATACTAGGACCCTTTGCCTTCTATCCACCACATGTGCCAAGAATGCATCACAACCCTGTCTCATCTACTTCTCCTACTGTCATAGTAGAAACTAGACATATCAGAAGAATTTTCCTATCACCCTAGAAAACCCATGAGGAATCATCTTCTACAAAACTTGCCATCTTAGAACTACAGTCCAAGATCACCTGCTACTTTTCCATCGTATCCATCCCAAGGATTACATCGAATCTGTGCATATCAAGTGGTAAGAGATCCACTTGTATACTACGTCCTAAAAAAAGGAATAATACTCGACAAACATACTTCCTGTAGCTCTATAGAATCAACTAAGGGAGTCTCTAGATGAAGACTGTCATGCCTATGACTAACAGACAAGAAATAGTTAGTTATCACTTCTCTAGTGATGAAACACACCCAAGTCAATTAAAATAAATATAAAACATGAAGAAGACAAATCAAAATGATATAATTCCATCTGACCTATCACGACCCTCGGGTTAATGACTCCCTCTGGCTAACTCATCACATAGAATCAAGCTGTTACCTGTTGTCGCCCTCTCCCTCTACTAGCATGTCCTGATGAACCATCTTGTGATGCTTGTCCGCATCCTCTGCCACTATGGTATTTCCGTTGTTGTGAACTCTACTGACTTCATCTAGGTTGCTGAGTCACCTCTTCATCCTTCACAGGGTAGTACCACTTAGTATGCCCCACCTGTCCACACTTAAAACAAGTTTTTCCCTCATACCATAGCCTAGACAGTCCTATCACAGATATTGACATTGCACTTTGAGCTCGTGCAGGTGGCAAACTACGGCCTCTGGCTCTGCTCTGTGTCCATTGTGACTGAGTTATTGACCTTTGCTGAGACCATGGTGCTGATTCCCTAGGCTTCGTGAAGCCTCTAGAAGATTGTCCCTGGTATTGTGCATGCCTCTTCTTGGCCTTTGCCTCTCTTTTCTTTAAAATGGACCGTTCTACCCTCCTAACTGACTCCACAAATGTGGCAAACCTTTCTCTATTATCCAAATATGACATTGGGGTTGTCAACTTAGTACTTAGGCCCTTTTTGAAATGTCAAATCCTCTCCTTGTCTTTTGCAGCCATATGTGGATAAAACCATAGAAGCTCCATAAATTTAGCTTCATAGGTAGTGACTGACATAGATCCTTGTTGGATCTTCTCAAACTATACAATTTTCCCATCTAAGTAATTCTCAAGAAAGTATTGAATTACAAACTCCCGTCTGAATTCCTCCCATGTGACCAAGACTTCTGACCTTTTCTCCTCCTCAATGGCCCACCAGTGGCCAACACTCCCCTTCAACAAGTACACCGCATGCTTTACCCTATCCTCCTCGGGGATGTTGAGGATTTTAAAAGCCTTTTCTAGCTCATTCAACCACATATCTGCATTGACTAGATCAGAGGTACCTACATATTCCAACGGTCCTACATGTCAGAGTCTCTCAAAAGTCTTTCTAGACCCATGACTTTCAGCACAGGGAACCTCTGCCCTAGGTTGAATTACAAGCATCCTATCCATCATATTGTTCATTGTAGTCATATACTGTCAAACCACAAACTCTAAAGCAGGGATGCATACATTAGCTGGATTGACTTGAGGCATCTCAGGAACAACTTCTGCCCTCTTGCCTCTGGGAAGCATCTCGTGGTGCAACAATGTTGCTTCCTGTAACATGTTCATCATGCTCTCTAGACATCTTTTCTATCTTCTTCTACTTCTAGAATAACAAAATCTACTATAAGATATATTGGAGGACACTAGAAAAGACTCAAACCCTAGTCCTATGTCCCTATAGACTTAGTAAACCTATAGCTATGATACCACCAAATTGTGATGACCATCACCACAATAAATAAGATTACTCAAAACAAATCACAGAATTATCACTAATCATACCATTACCACAAAACATAGTAAATTTAAATCCTATTGCAATTTAATAACTCAACCAGAAGTATCTTGTAAACAAGCCTTCAACATAGGCCATCTACATTTTACATATACCAAAAGATTTTATATATTAAGTTCAATGGCTATCAAGCCATATCTGATACATATTGCAACTTGTTCATATGTACAAGCCTTTACTATACATTCAATTCATAAAACCAAAATCTTGTGTCGATAAACAAAACAACAAAATCTCTCCCAAAGACCCAAGAGTACAGAGATGACGCATAGGACTTCTACTAAGACTCTATATCAATAGCATGTCCAACCTTCTGATAGATGTTGATCTCTTTGTTGCTCAGCTCCAGCACCACGACCTCGACCTCCTCGTCTACGACCACCTAAAAAGTTGTGTAACCCATGGGGTGAGACCAAACATCCCAACGTGAGTTATAACTCTTCGCCAAAATCCATTATAAACATAATTAATAGTGCAAGTAGATTAAGTACCTAACAAACTGAGCAGATTTAGTTAAATAATATATTCTACATATAGCACAAATTATCTAGAAAAACAACTATCATTGAGCAGTAGATAATTAGTACACTAAGAAGGAATATGAAGAACATGTATTACAGTTGATTTCTCTTACCATATTATAATTCAAGAAATCAGTATAAAGATAACACATGAGGTCATTTAATGTGATTCATATTTTACCCTAAACAATTATACTATACAGATGTATTACACCTTTTTATTAATGCCCTGCGGATTTGAGGCGTACCACTCAAATCCAACTAACCATTGCTAAATCGAAATCAGTACCATACAAGATCAACGGAAGATCCAGACTCCATGATCATCACCAACACTACTCAGTTAGTTTGAGTCTGCAATGCAATGACTTTATAGTCTAATTGATATAATATCAAATTATAGACAAGCTATAGTCCTATAGAAACAACAACTCATAGTTAAAGCTATGGTTATGTAAAACAACTAGTATGCCTTGGTACATGGCAAAACACTAGAGAATAGGCTCATAAATGGCCGCTCTTTAATAAAACAATATACCACTATCTAAAAAATTTAAGGATACTGGGAGTTATCTCCACTAGACCCTGCATATTCAATAATATGTGCTCTAATTTTCCCATAGGAGTTACTCGTTTCGCCATCCAGCCAAATACTGACGCTGAAGATGGGTCTATCATATAGAACAACTACATGATTAAGGTTTTACTTGATTAAACATTCCAATTAAGTATCTTTTAAATCATCAATCAAGTTACAACGTATAAACCCTAAACAATTTCTATAAATTTAAGGCAAGATACAAGTTCAGAAGATATGAAAAGTATTAAGTGAGAACTTGTCTCATCATCATATGGCATTTGTATTACTGCCATTCATTATGTCATCTTCAATGTTACATCACTATGGGATATCAATCCCTTATTCACATTACTATAGAATTTCACTTCAAACTGTGTTGAAGGTACATGCTAGGTCGTTAGACCCATTCTTGTAATTCTTGCATAAATGATAACACAAAAATCTCAACAATACTCATCATCACTACCCTATATTATACCATGTTCAACATATCACTAATATGATTATGCTATTTGTCTCACCTGCAAGATTAGGTTTACATACTCAAGGGAGAGAAACACTATAATGGAATACAATCCATCAACTAAAGTGAGTACATAAGTCACATAATCACATGATTAGGGTTAGGGTTCATCTTCAAGCAATTAGGGTTTCAGAATAAAATTCAACCCCTAAACCCTAATTCATTTCCACCATCTCTCTGTCGTAATGCATGTAAAGAATAAGGGTGTCGCGGCTCGCGACACACCTTGCTCACTCACCCGTGACTCTCACTTACCTGCTTTCCCGTTACGCTCAACTCACCTCAACCAATGACACACCCTTACTCACTCGCATACAACACACTTAACTCACTTGGCCGCAACGCACCCTAGCACAACGTCGCGATCGCGACACGTGCAGAGTCATAATGCATGCATCGCCAAGGGGTGTCATGACCCACATAATCAATCAAATTGACATGTGACGCTACTGATAACACAACAACACTGCATCCGTCACCAAGACATAAAGATCAGAAGCTATGCAGATCAGTTCTATAAGCAAGAACAATATAATGATTTAGAGTTATAACAAGTGTAATCCTTTCTTAGATAATACACGGATGAAACCTTTAAACAAAATGATATCTTCTATCATTAAGGATCTAATCAGGTTTAGTATTAGTGTAATAGATGAAGAGAAAAGTTATAAAACCTGCCTGATTTGATGAGAAACAACCTCCCAAGACTCAAGCTCCAAAACCTTCAACTGAACTCCAACACTTCATCCAAGGAATTACCTCTGAGAAGAAGCAAAGTCCATGATCAAAAGGAGGTTCAGGGAAAGGAAAATAGATCTTGGTCGAACCAAAAGGAAAAGAGAAAAAGAAAGAATCATTTTTCACTCAATTTCACCATGATAACCCTAACTTATGATCTTTGTAAAAAAAAGAGATCTTCAAGAAGAGCTACCATGGATGATCCACAACCAAAGAGGAAGAAAAAGATGAAGAGTTTTAGAAGAAATCATGATCTAGAAGGAAGGATCACTTACCAAGAGATGATTCACCACCAAAGGCTATCCCTAGCACAAAACCTTCAATCATGTACCAAAGATCGACCACCCAAGGATCAAGTTCTTCTTCTTCTTGCTCCTAAAATTCCAAAGGTGGATTCAAGGTAGACGAAGGCATGTAGAGCCGAAAAGATTAGCTTTCAAGAAAAGAAGGGAATTATATATCCAAAGGAGGAGGGAAGTAGGGGTCTTTGAGGTTTCAACACCATAGATCATGAAAGGACACTTGTTTTTCAAAGGGTTAACCTTATTACCTTCACATGCAAAAATATGAAATATCCATGTTTATCCAACAGGTGTGTCACGACCTCTAGGGTCATTTAGCCCCTTGTCGCAGTTGATACATTCCCATGCACACCTTGTCTCGACCCAAAACCCTAATCACCATCTCATGGTCTAGACACTTACTCTAAAAGACAACTTTCATGACCATCCTTACTCTAGGGTGTCTTTGTCACGACCATGCATCCCCATGCATGTGTCTCGATCGTGTCCCTCACTAAAAGTGACGTAATGGTCACAACATCAAACCCTAGGATAGTCACCATGTCAACTAAGTGACCCTAGAAACCTTAATATCACTTGATGATGTCACATATTCAACTATGATTCAACCAAGGCGCCCCATATCACAATCTTCTTCTCTTGATGCCAGAGAATAAGAAACACTTTCTTCATGTGAAAATTTGCAAGGTAACCATCACTTTTGGGTAATTTACAAGTTGGTTAAAAACATATATAATATAGCAAAAATAGCTCAACCATTATCCGAATTGGGCCAAAATGCAAATGTAAGGCTATCATATGTTATTAAAGCATCTCACAAGATTAAATTAAGGTTTAAGTATCTTATTACAAAATAAATTACAATTGAAAATAAATCTAGGTTAGGGGTCTTACAAACTCTATCTTCACTGACTCTGTGGAGCAAGTAGAACGTGCGAACCAGGCACAAGAAGACAAGGATGCAAATGTCTTCACAATTGATAAAACTTGGGAACGGCTCTCAGGAGATTCTATTTATAGCCCTACCCAATCAAAGGCCATAATGATGCACTCAAGCTTCATGAGAGTAGTACAGAAGATCTTTGCAAACTCCCTGATCTTCATATCTGGTATAGGGAATGTAAACAGATTAGACCTCCATATTTTGTGGAGTCTAATAGAGGGGAAAGCAGTTACTGTGGGAAAAATTCTGATTGAGAATCTAGCCACAACAATGGGACTAGATGACCCTTGAGACTTCTACATGCGGGATAATAACATACACATCAACTAGGAGCACCCCAGCAAGTTGAAATATTTCCTGAGATTGGAAGGAGATACATTGGTAGATGGAAAATACCTAGTTGTAGTGAATATCCTTGCTATGACACAACAGGGGTACGCCTACAGATTCTATAGGACAAAAATCTTACTTCCCCTTCCGAATTTAAGCAATTATGAACAAGGGAAGTTAGTCTTCAAAGAAGAAGAAATCTCAAGACTTATATCTAGAAAAGGTGTAAGAACCAACATACCAACAAATAAATGAAGCAAGCAACCAAAGAAGGTGGCAACAAAACAAACGACAAGGAAAAGGGCCCTGATGCAAATTCCTGAGAAACCAGCAAAGAAACCCACCCCTTTGAGATTCATGGACCTAGAAACTGAAGAAGAAGAAGATTCTAGGGGACCTAACATGGTTGCCTCTCTAAGAGAATCTACACCTAAAGAAAGGGCATCCAACCTTGGTGCGACATTGGTAAAGACAACTGCCAAAGAAGTAGAACAAGAAGGCATAATAAGTGAGCCTTCCACAGAAAGAAAGGAGGGATCAAAGATTCCTAAGAAAGAGGTGCCATAGCCAGAATGAAACGTGCACCTGATAAAGGGACACAAAGAATATTATAAAGTCCATGAAGAGGCACATGAAGTAAGCTCTGTCGTTACAATGAGGCATAAGACAACGATAGCGAAAAAATTCATGGAGATAGAATAAGAGATTGACAACCTCTATGAGATCATCTCAAACTCTAATTTGAATTTCTCTTGTATAACTACAAACTTGTTAGCACTATCTCTGTAGGTACAAAAGCTGATGATGGATATCCAGTCAATTCTCAGCCTTTCTCTACAAATGCAGCAGCTGGCAACAAATCAAATGTAGGTTATGTAGATGCTGGCAGATGTGACAAATGAAATTGCCACTTTATGAAAAGAATGCGAAAAACTGTGGGAAGAAAATATGAACCTGTGAGAGGAGGCGGTGAAAGGAAAGGAGGACTCCCCCACAACTATCACCATGTCTGTTGAAGTTCAGCAGACAACTCCTACCAGACCAATGTTAGTTGCTGATTTCCACCTTAGGGTAGACATGCTGATAGCGAAGGTGTAGATAGGATAGGAAGTGCTCTAGAAAAAAGTCGCCACATCCATATGCACACTCCCCTTAGAGGAAGAGGAGCCGTCATCATCTTCCATCAACAAAGGAGTGACCGCTGGGTGAAATGACACAGTCACATCCCCAGCCTCACCAGGACACTCAACCAACAACAATGACAATAAGGGGATCAAAGTACTACCGAAGTAGAGTGCCCTTCAATCCATTGAGACCTCTATCCCCACAGAATAAGGGGAAACAATGAGAGAGAATGATGTTGGGGCCATACAACATGAAGCAAGAGGGGAGATGATAGAAACAACTGAGGATGTAATGGATGAGCATGACCCAATATTCAACTACAAGGTACTACCCCCTCCACCCGATTATGATAGCTTCATGAAGGGAATACTTCTAGATGAACCAATTACTGGCGGAGGATTCCCTATCTCTTTCGATATAGAGATCGAACAAATGGTATCTAAAGGGGACACCGACAACATGGATCACATGTTTTCTAATGCACCACCAAAGCAGGAACATCCTGTGTTTCCCAACCCTCCTATAACCCCTACTACTAAGGAGGGCCCGAGCCCTGCAACACCACCCCACTGCCATGTAAGATGGCAAGCATGGACATGATCTCAATAACAGGGATGATTGTTCGTGATGTACATGTCCTAGATGATATCCTAGATGATGAAAAACAAGGACAAGATATCATCTACCACAACAAGCAATATGGACTTATAAGAAATGATCTACATTCTTCCTTCATACCTCATGTGAATATAAGCAGAACCTTTTTCAAGATTTTGTGCGAAACAACCACCAAGGAGTTCATGTATAGAGACAAGGACAAGACTGTATTTCATGCAACATCCAACCTAGCAGCCCACCTCTTCAAGGAAAGAGGCGATACCACATCTATCTACGAGCAGCAAGACACCCTAGACAGAAGCAGAACCTTTAAGTTTATCACCCTACCTTTCAAGGCCTTCGACCATTGGATGCTTAAAGTGGCTGACCTTGTTGAAAGGAGAATGGTCACTTATAACTTCAGCGCCAAAGACCTACCTTGTGGCAGAATGGTCTTTGAAAATCTAGACCACAGAACAATACAAAGACATCCCAACCCACTTAAAAAGACTAATTCCAGGGGTCAACGAGTGGTGTCGCCCAAATTGGAAGGAAATTTCAATAAATTGCAACTTTGCTTAGGAAAAACCAAATTCAAGGGATAGTACTTTCATAACACTGAGGATAATCAAAGAAATAAACAGAGGAATATCAATGGAGAAGATTGCTAATGAAGATTTCCATGCTCTGCGAGGGAAATTTGTAATGGAAATTATTCATGACAGGAGATTCTTTTACGACGAAAAATGTCGGGCATAGTAAGGCGCATGTACTCCCTAACCCCTCTGCCCAAAAAGACATCTTGGAGAGAGGAGCTTAGAAAGCTTATGTCTACAACTGAATCCTCAGAAAATATAGAAAGAAGAACCTCACCTATTTTCCCACCAACTGCCCCACCACCTCCTAGTGTTGAAAATGTAACATCCTCACCAACCCCTAAAAATCCAATGGAAGTTCCTATACATGCTGAGCGGGAACCACCTCATGAATTTGAAATAACAACAACCAAACCACAACAAAAGGAACCACTTACGACCCCCATCCACTAAACTCATAATAGCAGCAACCTCCTCCAGAAGAACATGTTGTTGAAGGAAGTGAGGTACACTCAGAAGAAGAAGAACAAGCTACTAACACACCAGAGGGACTACAACCTACAAATGTTCCAACGCCTACCTTTGAGAACTTTGATGAACTAGCATGCTATGGATTATCAATGGAAGAAGTAAAATTCCTTCTAGATGTACTGCGACCAAGGAAGGATGACTTTGTTGTTATTTTGAAAGAGAAAATGTACAAATCTTGCTCCCAGACCTCTGTGATATATTAACAATAGGAGGCTATATGATGGTCAATGTCATGACAACGTGTCAATTACTTCTGTCAGATGACCTCTCCAATGTGTATATGGCATTCTATGACATAGTGGGAGATATTGTGTCCAAGAAGGAGTGGGCAAGCTACATCCGCTGATAGAGTACTTAAAATACAATGTACCAAGATGGATGTTTGTGCCAATCTTACATGATGGACACTAGGCACTTCTAGCGGTCAATACCATCAACAAAACATCCATCTTTTATATCAGGTCCGACGCAATGTACAGTACCAAGTGCACAAAATATCATAAAACCACTAACATCATCCTTGAAGAAAAAGCTACTCAAGTAGCCAACAAGATCACAGAGCTAATTCAAATGTTTGGCCACAACGCTCCAGCTGATCTCAAGTTCGACAAATCGCAGTCATGTCATATGTGCCCACAACAAGAACCTCTATCAAACAACTGTGATTTCTACGTACTCTACTAGATGTAGATGCTGGCTACGTCAGACCTGAAGGTTGAAAAATATCAAGATGACTACTACCACCACCTCCGCGGACAATATGCCATGAAGATTCTAGCTTAAGAATGGTCAATCACACATAATGACCTATAAATCGCCTATTCTAGATCAACCTCATCCTTTGACATCCTAAGGGTAGGGTGGATGATAAGTTTTTTTGGGGGGGGGGGTCTAAACAAGTGAACATGGTACACCTCTACATTGAAAATATTTAAATTCTGCTCTGCTTAACATATTTTGACAAGTTTTTCTCGGCCTAATTGGCTTGATTTTTGTCCATGTATATATATATTCTTACTAAAATATTCATGCACTTGTAGCCTAAAAGGGAAAAATTTCAGATCCAAATTTTGCAGGATTGTGTCATTATCCCAACTCTTAGACTTTCTTATCTTCATGCTAGCTCTTAGCATAATTATTTCAAGAATGACCAATTTGGGCTTCTTAAACCACTTAATTTTTTTTGAGTGCGATAATGTCTTAACGTCAGCCTAACCTCGAGACAATTTAGGGGGGCACATGTATGCTAGTCAACCAAGAAGAAATCTTGAAAAAAGGAGGACTCAACCTGTTATGCTCTTGATTGACACCATGATCCCAAGTACAACTAGGAAAGTGCATAACCTTGGCAAAAGAAGAAACAACTACACCTTCTAGTATTAAAATCCCCGCTTTGGGATCAAAAGAGGCATGAATTCCCATCCTTCTCCAAAATCCTATCATCCCAAAGCCTGTGAGCATGAATAAAATTTGAGAGGAATAAAATCATGAGAGTTGAGCCTGGGAAGATGTTGAAGTACTCCTCCTGGTCGGTGTATTACTACACTCATGAATGCATATAAGTCGTGCTCAATAGTGCAGTCTGGGAGCCAACTTTTACACACTTACATTCCAAAGGGGACCTCAGACAACCACCAGACATTACATCAGGGCCCATTCGGGTAGCATTGTCTCTAAGACAACTTAAATGGTTGAGAGAACCTAAGGGATGTAGGAAACACTACAACCTTAGCCTACCCAAGCACAATAGCTAGGAGATCCAAAAAATAAATTTTGGGTGTGAAATCTACCTCTACTATAACTTTGCGCAAGTGCAACCTGGAATAGGATCATCGGTGCATGATGGGGGACTTTCTAATGAAGAAAGTCGTAGCAAGCAATACGATTAATGCAACTCTAGATTAAGAGAGAGAATTTTGAGTGTCGACAACCTGTTGACCCGATGCATAAATCTCGACATGAGGCTAACAGTATCAAAATTATCACACTCACTAAAACAATAACTAATAAAACCCTTTGAAGTCATTTGATGCTTCAATTCTAATTTTTAGCTTGGGGGACATGCTAGACTCTAAGTTTGAGGGAGTTTATAACATTCAATTTTGTGGATATTAAATGCCTTATATTTAACCTCATTTCCCTCCTATTAGGAAAATTTATATTCACTTCTCTCATACTTTGCATATACTTTCTTTCCCCTATTTTGAGGATGGCAATGATGTCATAAACATGTGTTTAGCAATGACAAGAAGCACATTACCAAAGTGGGCAGGACCACCATTGGATGATATCTGACGGTTGCTGCCATCGGTCCATCACCACCAAGTGCCACCCGGTGGATCGCCTACGGGCACTTCCCAGTGGCCAGGTAACAAGAACACCATCAGACAACAACTGATGGTTTCTGGATGTCCATCACCCGATGTTCCGTCAGTGCCCATCATCCGATGGGGCTACTGTGAGCATAAGTTGGTGATGCATCTATGACCAACACCTAGGGGTACACCTTCTCCCACCATCTGGTAACCTTCTAGTGTTTTCCACTCAATGACCACCTACCTATGACGACTCTGACAAGCACTATACTCAAGACCGTCAACCATGTGCCCTAAGGATGGTACCAGGGAGGCTTGGGGCAAAAGTAAAGGACCCCAAGCTGATGCCTATAAATACAACACGACCATCTACATAACGGGAATCACACATTGCCTCTGTGCTCATGCTATAGACCATACGTAGAGTCGTCGAAGGAAGCATTCACCATCGACTGATCTCTGCCACCACCGATTAGTAGGAACGACAGACGAGAGTCCACCGACCCTGCTTCAGGACCTCCACTCGCTCACCCGACTCCCTTCTGGAGTTCCTCCTTCAACAAAAAGAGGAAGAAGAAGGAGACAAGACTTCCATCACTGTCGCATCACATTCGTCTATGAGCAATAGAACCAGGCCATCAGTTGTGGCCATCATCTGGTCGCCATCAGTGTATCCCCTGGTCCCCTGCTTCGACATTCCTTTTCTCCTTACTCTGGATCTCTCTTCCTACAACACTCCATATATCCATCCATTTGAAATCTCATAATGTCGCTCATGAGAATGAGTGGCTAAACTCATACCTTGGGTTGGGAGTAGCCACTAAGGCTCTCCCAACTTGTATGTACTTTCATCTCTTTGAATATACATGCTCTTAACAAAGCTTATCTCCATTCACTTGGTCTTAATGCTTCACTTATATGATTATCTACCATCTTGTGATGTTTGATTGTTAGTGCCTCGAAAGAGTAGTACTAGCCTTATCTAAGTGTTTTGGAGTTACATGAATGCACAAAAATATTGGAATGTTAAAGCTTTTGATCATATGGTTATATTTGTTATTGTTTGTTTGCCATCTCGAGAGAGAGACAACCTTATGATCGAGATCTATCCTAAGACCGAGAGAGGAGGGAATATACATATATGATGATTGCTTATAATCTTACTAAAGGTATACAAAGGGGTTTAAGTATTGTATGTTGGTGAGAGATCTTAGTAGGTGAAACCCAATCCAAGTTCTCTTCCATATCTTGTTACCAAGTGTTAGTTTGGTTTATTCTCTTGTTTTCTTTCTTTACCTTTCTTTTGTTGTTTTGTTTGTTTGGAGTAACATCGTTCCATAAGGAACACCATCTTTACCTACCCCTTTTTATGGTTCATCCGAGCCAAGGATTCTATGTTCTTAACACTTACCAACCTTGTCCATGTGGTTCGACCCCATTCTACTACATTAGACCCCATGCAATAGTTGCAGGGGCCAAAGAGTCGGATTATAAATCTAAGAGTCTGACTACTCTAGATTTGTTCCGTTTTGGACGTGTGATTTAGGCCGGTCATAACACAAATTTACAAGGTGTTCCAATCAAACGCGGTGGAAAATGCTAATAAACATGCTAGTATGAAAAAATTTACCATAGACACTTCTTTTTGTAGGGTAAGAGATAGACTCAATAATTTACATACAACAATCTAAAAGTGAACAACTCAATTGATTATCAAATGAATTCTTCCAACCTCTACTATGTCACTACATAAACTACTTGTGCTTCCTTTTTGAAAATGTGAATGCTGACTAATATATAATAAGTACTCAAAATAATTAAATATAAAATTTGAAAAGGGAACAACTTGATTAATCTACTTCTACCGCGTCATTATTAAAATTACATGTGTATGTTGACTGCTAATATATAATTAGTACACACAATAATTTACATACAATCTATTAAAAGAAAACAAATACAAAAAATACCACATACATCCTTTATAGGATGGTTAGATACAGAGTCACAATAATTTATGTACAACCCACAATACACGATGATTTACTTACAACCCTCCAATGTGTAGTGTGTCAATATTGAAATTACATGCTCCTTTTCTTGAGTATGTGCCTGATCATGATATACTATTAGTACTCGCAATAATTCTTCAACTACTAAAAACTCGATTAATGTCAATTAATTCCCTACAACTTGTAATGTATTTTTATTGATATTATATGTGCTTTGTTTTGGTCATGTGCCTCTTGATGGGTAACATATAACTACCACTCACAATACTTTATAGACAATCTGCTATAAGAGCATAGTTACTTAAATGGTCGACTGACTCTCATCAATATCAAATTTGTGATTACCAAAATTACTTCTACTTCAAAAGAAAAGAGAAGTCAGTAAACATACAAACTCTCTACATCGTTGATCAAAGACATGCTCATGTAGAAGACAAACATGATGATAGGAAGAGCTAGTACATAGAGTTCTAACACTCCCTCTTATATGGGTTAGGTCGTTAAACTCAAATGCGTGTCGAAGTATGTTGACATGACATTGAAGCACATAGACTTTATGTTGAAGCATGCCAACATATCTCACTGACATGTTCTTGAAGCACAAATTTTTTTGGTGGATGAGATAAAAAAAGATGTTGTAAGCAGGTGGGCACAGAGATGTAGTAAGTAGCTAGACATAGAGGTGCAAATAGCAGATATGTCACCAAAATTACTTATTTTCAATTTGGAAATGTGCATGCTAATTAACATATAGTTACCACTCACAATATTTTAAATATAAAATCTGAAAAGAGAACAACTTACTAATCTACTTATACTATCTCATTATCAAAATTACATGTATATGTGGCTGCTAATATATAATTAATACGAACAATAATTTACATACAATCCGCTAAAAGAAAAAATTATGAAAAAATACCACATACGCCTTGTAATGGATGGTTGGAAAAAGACTCACAATAATTTACACACAATCCACTATATACACCCATGATAATTTACATACAACCTTCTAACATAGCATGCTAAATGTACATGTGCTCCCCTTCATGGGTATATGTCTGTTCACTTTATATTGTTAGTACTGGCAATAACTTATACAAATTGTTAAAAGAAAATAACTCGAATAATATCGACTAACTTCCTCAAATTTTTGATATTATATGTGCTCTGCTTTTTGGTCGTGTGCCTTTTGATGAGTAACATACAATTACTACTCACAATATTTTACACACAACATGATATAAGGGTACAATTTCATAAATTGTTAACTGACTCCTTCCAACTTATATTGTGCAATTATCAAAATTACTTCTGCTAGTACACATAGATGTTTAATGAAGCATGTAGATAGAGATCACAAACATTCTTTTGAAATATATAAAAATGATGGAAGATGAGATAAAACGAAGATGACATAAGAAGACATGCATATAGGTGCAATAAATAGCTAGACACACATTGCAAATAGCAGACATGTCAGCCAAACACAGAAGTGCAAATAGTAGATGTGTCATCAAAAATACTTATTCTCTTTTTGGGAATGTGCATGTTGATTAACATATAATTAGCAGTCATAATAATTAGATATAAAATGTGAAAATAAAATAGCTTGAATATTCTACTTCTATTGTCTCATTATCAAACTTACATGTGTATGTTGAGTGCTAATTTATAATAAGTACAAAAAGTAATTTACATACAATCTACTAAAATAAAATAATTAAAAAAGTCACATATTTCTTTTATTGGATGGTTGGATATAAACTCACAATTAATTTACATGCAATCCACTATATACACTCATGATAATTTACATACAACCTTCCAATTCGTAGCATGTTAAAATTATATGTGCTCCCCTTCATGGGTATGTGTCAACACACAATATATTATTAGTACTCGCAATAACTTATACAACTCGTTATAAGAAAACAACTCGATTAATATCAAATAATTTCCTCCAATTACCAATAGTATGTGTGTTCTTGTTTTTGGCCATGTGCATTTTGTTGGGTAATATACAATGCTACTCACAATATTTTACATACAACATGCTATAAGGGTACAATTCCATAAATTTTTGACTGACTCCTTCCAACCTATATTGTATGATTATCAAAATTAGTTCTGATAAAACACATAGATGTCGTAGTATTGACAGGCATGCTCTTAAAACATATAAAGATGATGGTGAATGAGATAAAAAAAATAGATTTCATAAGTAGGCAAACACACTGGTCCCAGACACACAAGTGTAAATCATCAGGAAGACTCACATATACAATAAGCAGCCAGACACATAGGTACAATTAGAAGCTAACATATAGATGTGTTGTTATGATGATACATATGTGCAAAGACACACAAATGACGACACTAGTAAAGGATATACATTAATAAAAGTAGTGAAATTTTTGGAGATATACTGCAACTTACCAAATCATCTCGTAAAGTAAACGAATTCTTGGATGGAGATAACGATGAAAACAGACGCTACTCTTTGTCCGTAATATAAACATAAGGTTGAAGGAAAGTTTAAAAAAAATATCGTGGAAGCTAGCAGACTAAGAGCTACAAATAGCACACGTCACCTCCTTTTATTTATATGGTATAGGATATGAGAGAGATTAGGGGAGAGAATAGTTGTTTGTAAGGGTGGCAATCAACTTCTTGTTGAATGACTTTTATTTTGAGTCAATAATTTTTTGTTAGATTTTAAATTTATAAAAGATGGATTTCCAATCAAAACTCTTAATTCTAATCTGATCTGTAAATATTTTTAGATTTATCAGATCTAACATGTAAATCCAAATATTAAAAAATAAATTCTAAAAAATTCCATGATGTGTCTAATCATTTATAATTATAAAGTTTAATCAATAAATTTCAATTTAGACAAACTAATAATGTGACTGGAAAACACATAAGTTTATTATAGCTTTTTGGAGAATCTACAAAATTATAAACAATTACCTATAAATCATACAAACCAATTTGAAACTATTTATAATTATCAAATTAAACCTCATAAGTAATGTATTAGTAATTTGATATGCTGTTGGAGAATTTTATACATAAAATTATAAACAATTACCTATAAATGATACAAATCATTTCGAAACTGTGTAGAATTACCAAATTAAACTTCATAAATAATGGATTCGTAATTCAATAGGCTATTGATTGTATTTAGATTTAGTATTTTGTAATTTTATTTTAACATATAATTATAAATATCTGGTCAATAGGTCAAAAGTTCAAATCCGGATCTGATCCTAAATTAATTTTGGACTCTTCAGGTTCGGGTCAATTTTGCAAATTAAAACCTTAAACCATAATCGCTTAAAAGTTTCAAGTTTGAGTTGGGTCTTAATTTGTTAGTCCTAGTTGTTTGTGCTTTTGGGCTATATCAATATCGATATAGAAAGAGTTGAGATTTTTCCATTCCAGATCATGTTTGAGCCTATCTCAACCTTAATTTTGCCCCGAAAACTAACCTTTGAAAAAATAATTGGGTGTTATAACGTCTGAGATTAAATGTACGACTGGAATAGTAAAATCGAATGAGGAAATATAAACTGATATAGAAGGTGGGATGGAAAATAGTTATAGAATGGTAGATATGGAGTGATGATTTTTTAAATAAATATTAGACAATGAGTCTTATACACTCAGTTTTTCATTTGAAAATCTGTTCACATCACAAGTACACAATTATTATG
Source organism: Alisma plantago-aquatica (assembly GCA_963693085.1). NCBI lineage: Eukaryota > Viridiplantae > Streptophyta > Magnoliopsida > Alismatales > Alismataceae > Alisma > Alisma plantago-aquatica. The sequence continues at coordinate 127,830,698 of OY856409.1, read as the reverse complement.
AAAAGTATAAAAAATATTCACTGAAGTACATATAAAAAATAGACTGGTGGGGATTGTTGATGTGTTATAATTAAGTTATGAACTCGTACTATCAAATGTTATATATTTTTAAGGTATATAATTTACGACAAAGTATATACTATTAGTATGCAAATAATAAAAAATGATAAAAAAGACCTTCATAGACTGTTGATGTATTGTAATTGAGTGTTGAATTTGGTTTATTTTTAGAGTACACAATTTATAGATAAAAAGTGCACAACATATATACAATTAGTACACAACACATTATAAAAAGTACACGAAAAGACTGAATTGTTGAACACTTATGCTGTGTTGTGATTGAGCTACTAGCTCATTAAGGTTGAATTTTTGGAAGTACTCACGATATATATAATTAGAATACAAAATATACACATAGTAGACAAAAAAGGATAGGTGTTGGTAGTTATTTCTACATATAAATGTTTTTTTCATGTTGCGCTTTGTTTATGTCTATCACTATTTGTATGTTGGCCTAATACTATATAAAATCTAAATATTATTCAAATACTATATATATATATATATATAGAGAGAGAGAGAGAGAGAGAGAGAGAGAGAGGGAGAGAGAGAGTCAGGCTAGAATACACTCAAGTGTGTTTGCATATCAAGACTATTTTTTTGCAAAATGTAAACCATTGATCTTCAATGTCATACTATAACTAGGCTACATACAAATTTTGAGCCCATTTGGATGAGTGTAAGTCACTCATCCAAGGGCAACAAAATCGACGCACGAAACTAATTTAAAATGCATAATTTTTGCGGTCTTTATAACATGACCTATAAATGTCCAAATGTGCTCAAATTTTGTGTATGAGCTAATAAAAACATGTTTAAGAAGATCAATGGATTAGATATTTGAAAAAAATATTGCATCATGAAAAACTACTTGAGTGTATTCTACTCCGAATACACTCGAGTGTATTCTAGCCTGATTCTCTCTCTCTCTCTCTCACTCTCTCTCTCTCTCTCTCTCTCTCTCTCTATATATATATATATATATATATATATATATATATATATATATATATATATATATATGACAAATCAGATTAGGTTTACCTATCCATGTACAGTCAAATTTCAATTCATGATTCCCATTGCAAATGTACTTTAGTGTGCCTCTCTACTAACAGGTTTCACATGTCTATTTGGGCTCTATATTTTATAAAGGATCTAACACATAATTATTACAGAAATTTGGACCTGAAGTATGGTGTTTCTCAATACAACCTTCATGCATCAAGATGAGTCATCACAAGTGTGATGACTAACAAGAGTACGCGTAATGATCTGAGAAGAGTAGGAGTAGCGTTTGGAGACAATACACGAAGTACCTTAAAATTGGTCACTGTGGATGAAGGAGCTAGTCCAAAATTGATAAAAATGAGAGTGGGAAACCCTTAATCTAGCGCACAACAAGAAAAGCAAAAAAGATGGAAATTGAATAGCATAAAAACATATTATTGAACATCAACAACATCAAGTGATCGAGACCCTCAAGGAAGCATGACACCTCCCACCCCAAAACCTTTTCTTCAGAGGCCTCCAATAGAGATTCACAAAAATGGTGTTTTTACCACGGTAGTTAACAAGCATGAACTTAGCCCATTTATGTGAAATGGTTAAGCTCATGTTAGGGTGAAGATAGTTCACAAAGTTTAGATGGTAAACAAATAATCAAAGTCAATGTTCAAGTTTTTTACTTGCTAAAAGTACCCTATCAGAGACAAAAAAACTAGAAAAATTAAGTGAGAAAGTCTTAGAGAAAAAACATATTGTATGTTGAACTAACCATCTTTGTTTTCTTAATTTCCAAAATTTAAGTTTTTTCCTAGTATTAGTGCATGAGCGAACAATAGTGTAACACATGTTCCTAATTTTGGGGATGAAAAGTACAAAAAGGAAGAAAAACATCAATGCATGATGCCAAAAAAATCTAAAATGAAGAAAAGAAATCATAAATAGTAATCTATTATATTGACTATTCCGCCTTCAAAACTTGAAGAGGGCTTTAATACAGGTATTATCAGATATAGGGTGAAACTATTGGTCGGTTGGATGATGATATAATGGATTATGGATGAAGTCCTTATTCATAAATGGAGGAGGGAGGGCGAACCCTATGAATTTGTAAATCTGAGGAGCATACTAAAAAAGGATGCCCCCTTCATTCTTTCCATTATGGAAAGAATTCTTAGCAAATAGAAAGCCCAATCAAATTTAACCTCATGGGTAGGGGTCTAACTGGTTAATGCTACAAAAGTGGGTGAATTGGGTGTTTGTTAGTCTACATTAAAGTGCAGTTTGTTGGGTGTGCTCCATTTTTTCTATGATTGATTGGATGTTGATATTGATCAATTATACATCCATTGTAAAGACTAATATGTGAAATTCACAATGAGCAAACTGTAAGGAAATATAGCAGCAAAATAGGCAGCATAAACACAAATTTTATCTACCATATTTCCCATAACCAACAGATCGTGTCAATTACTATATGATATGAAGGATGATTTTGATGATAAACCTAGTCCTAGAGCAAGTCCAGTGACAATCTTCATTTTTGTAGTAGCACAACTTTGACTCCTGGTTGCACTGGGACTTGTTTGATTGCTCCTCCAAAAACAACAAGCTCAAACATCGTCTTTTACAGCAGTTCCTCTCGTCACAGACTGTTGCTTGACGATGCCTTCCTAGAGGCAGACAATGACATCCCACCTCTAGGGAAGTCCACACAGATCACCTAGAACTCCTATCTTTATGCTAGAATAGACACAAAGGAGTTGTCCCTCCCATTAGAATACTAGTCACCAACTTGCTCTCCCACAACAATGATCTCAGTTGTTCTCTCCCTTGCTATCCCTCCCTAGTTGGTTAGGACTTTCTTGGGTTCTCTTGGTTACCACAACGAGAGAGGACAACAATTATCAGAGAAACTAACCTCAATTATTTGTGTTGTGCTTTGAGAAGCCCCCAATACCCCTCTATTTATAGGCGGGGTTTGGGTCAGGATTCCTAGTCTATAAGGGAGTGGAAGGGATTAGAATATCTTGAATTTTCACCACCTGCGACCACTGAAATGATCATCTAGCACACTAGATGATCGTATGGCACGTGGGGCAGTTGTTTTGTAGTTTCTCAATTGCGTATGAAATTGGCAATTTGTTTCCCATTAATGTCGTGCACAATAAGTAATATGAAATTGAAACGAACACAAAAAGTGTCTAGAACCTTCCTTTGGCTGAACCAGCCATCTCACCTCTCGGTCACCCAGATGGTTATCTGGTGACCTGAGCTGAGTCGACTAGTTCAGTCGATTCACACATTAGCCAATTTCAACGCGGATCAGTCTGACACTCCAAACGCCCATCTAAACCCTTGAGATGATCGTTTAACACTCTAGATAGCCATATCACTATGTGAGATGGGTGTTTGATAGTGCAGTTAGTCTGATTTGTGGCGTGAATGAAATACCTAAACACTTTAGTAATCAATTCAACCATCATTCAAGATTAAACTCCTTTTCTAGGTCGATACCTATGTGTGTGACCCTATAGGTCCCATATTATGTTGACAGTGAATGTCCATAACAACTTGTGACATCACAAGCAATGAGAGGTTCCTAGTCATACATCAATGCTACCCAAGTAAATGGAAAGTTGGAGAACAACCTCAACCTACAATCTGTGTATGGTGTTGTAGTGTTTGTATAGTTCCTTTGCCACTGATGTCTAGATTCCTATTCACCGGTCAATTTTGTTTCTTGAACCAAAGCAGACTGTCTGAGATATATGTAAGCTCAATATCATATATTGACTCACATATGCATGGCCATGCATTTCTCAGTCTCTCTAATCAAGAAGCCTAGAACATCAAACTCCTGTAGGAGGGACAAATCCCATTTTTATCACTCACAGTCTATCCTCATGTGTCAAAGCCACCCAATCATCACCTTTATAACAACCCATGTTTTAGGACTGCGTTTGATGATGTCAAAGCGTACCCAACGACATGTGATGAGTGCAGTGATTTTAGGTCTAAGAATCACAACCACCACCATCACTATGAGAGATGACTATGACTTCCATGATGATGGCTTCCATGTGTCAGTCTCACAGTGGGTCTGTCTGATACATTGTTCTCTAACATGTATCTATGTGCTTGGTTTGATATAGCCTTATCATGACCAATGAGATTTTGTCATCAACCAATTCACACTCTGATCTAATGTGTCAATGTTGTCTATTAACCTTCCATAATGACAACTGATCAAGGACATAATGAGAATATGTATATGTACTCTTAACATCTGTATGATCTCATTTCCCCAAATCCTATACTTGAAGACATTTGTCATTGAGTAATATTATTATCTAGACATTTATAATATTATATTTATCTCATAACTGAAGTAAACATAATAAATTGGAATCTTTCCTTTATTTATTCATGAAATTGATTACAAGTTATGCCATTATAATCATCATATGATTGGTTCTCTGGGCATACATACCAACATACTCCCACTTGTACTTAGAGCCAATCACCCATGAATTGTATTCCAAGTGATCTAACATGACCGTCCCACTTATGCTATAAAAGTGGATTTCTCAGGGGGTCAACAACATTATTCTTAGTTGGTACTCTGCAAATATTTACATCTCCTCGATGTAAGATCTCTCATATGAGATGGAACTACCATTGTATATTCTTTTATCACTGATGCTATTTGGGTTTCTTAGCTTGTACAATAGCCCCATTATTGTTACAATATACCTCAATTACGTCACTGATGCTTGTAACGACCCTAAGTTATGTAATGAATTTCTTGATCCATACAACCTCCTTTGCTGCATTAGATGCAGCAATATACTCGGCCTCTATTGTAGAATCGACAACTATATCTTATTTGGAACTCTTCCAAGTAATAGCTCCATTGTTTAAGCAAAATACGAATCCTAATTGCGATTTGTAATGATATTTGTCAGTTTGGAAGCTTGCATTGGTGTAACCTTTTACCACCAACTCTTCCTCTCCACCGTAGACCAAGAACTGATCTTTAGTTCTTCTCAAGTACTTGAGGATGTTCTTCACAGCTGTCCAGTGAGCATCACCTGGATCTGACTGATATCTGCTCATCATGCTCAGTGCATACGAGACATGTGGACAAGTACACAATATTGCATACATGATTGATCCAATTGTCGAGGCATATGGAATCAAACTCATGAATTCCCTTTCTTCACAAGAACTGGGACATTGAACTTTAGAGATGGTCACTCCATGCAACACTGATAGGTTTCCTCTCTTTGAGTTCTCCATGTTGAACCACTTCAACACTTTGTCAATGTATGTGCTCTGACTTAGTCCAAGAAGCCTTATGGATCTATCTCTATAGATCTTTATCCCCAAGATGTAGGGTGCTTCTCCCAAGTCTTTCATAGAGAATGCATTTCCCATACATGTCTTTACCTTTTGTAAAGTAGGGATGTCATTCCCCATCAATAGTATGTCATATACATACAATATGAGGAATGTCACTATGCTCCCACTAACCTTCTTGTACACACAAGGTTGATATTCATTTTGAATACAACCAAACTCTTTGACTGTCTCATCAAAACAAATATTCCAGCTCTAAGATGCTTGCTTCCATCCATATATTGACCTTTGTATCTTACACACTTTATTTGCATCCTTTGGATTTATAAAACCCTCAGGTTGTGTCATGTACACATCCTTGAGAAGATTCCCTTTATGGAATGCAATTTTAACATCCATCTCCCAAATTTCATAGTCATGATAAGCTACAATAGCAAGCATGATCCTGATGGATTTAACCATGGCTACTGGAGAAAAGGTTTCATTATAGTCAATACCTTGAACTTGTCTGAAACCCTTTGCAACCAATCTGCCCTTATAGGTTTGAACTTTTCCATCCATGTCGGTCTTCTTCTTGAAGACCCATTTGCACCCTATGGGGTTTACCCCTTCAAGTGGATCTACCAAAGTCGATCCTTTGTTGGTATACATGGATTCCATCTCAAATTTCATGGCGTCAAGCCATTTCACAGACTCTGGTCCTTCAATAGCATCTTGATAGGATATTGGCTCATCATCTATGACCAATTCACTACCTTCCTGAGTTACAAGATATCCATATTTCTTAGGCTCAAGGTGTGTCCTATTAACCTACGAGGTTCATGTGTTACTTGAGGAATTTGAGACTCCACAACATCTTGTGATTCTCTTTGTTCCTCTTGTTCATCTACCGGTTCCGTGTTTTCTTGTTGGTCTCGAACCACTTTGAGATCCAATTTTCTCCCACAGATTCCTTTGGAAATGAAATCCATCTCAAGAAATGCAGTATCCCTGGAAACAAACACTTTGTTTTCATATTGGGAATAAAAGTAATATTCTCTTATTTCTTTAGGATATCAAACAAAATAGCATTTATAACATTTTGGACCAAGCTTATCAGAAAACATTCTTTTAACATAAGCTTCCCATCCCCAAATCCTCATAAAAGATATTTTGGGACATTTCCCATGCCATATCTCATATGGTGTCTTTTAAATTGATTTAGATGGCATACAGTTTAGTGTATATGCGGTGGTATGTAGAGCTAAACCCTATAAGGTAGTTGGAAGCTCGACTAAACTCATCATCGATCACACCATATCTAGCAATGTGTGATTCCTTCTTTCTAACACACCATTATGCTGGGGTGTTCCAGGTGGAGTCCATTGAGATACAATCCCATGGGTTTTAAGAAGGCTCTCAAGCTCTTAGTTTAAGTATTATCCACCTCAATGGGAGTGAAGTGACTTAATACTTTTACCAAGTTAATTTTTTACTTCATTCATAAACTCCTTGAACCTGTCAAGAGTTTTTGACTTATGTTTCATTGAAAAAACATAGCCATACCTACTGAAGTCGAAGATAATGAAGTATTGATACCCACCTCTAGAGGTTGTTCTAAAAGGACCACACACATTAGTATGTATGATTCCTAATGGATCACTGACCCTTTCATTGTTACCAGTGAAAGGGGTCTTATCCATCTTTCCCAACAAACAAGATTCACATGTCTCTATTGATTCTAGATCAAAAGAGTCTAGATAACCATCTTTATGGAGGCTAGATATGCGATTCTCATTTATGTTCCCTATATGACAATGCCAAAGGTATGTTTTGTTTGAGTTGTTGAGTTTTATCCTTTTGGTATTTATGTTATAAACATCGATATTTAGATCTAACAAATAAATACCATAAGACATTGGGGCACTTCCATAAAAGATCCTATCTTTTGAAATAGAACATCAAAATTTTTTAATATGGAATTCAAATACACCCTTGTCCATACAAGATACAGAAATGATGTTTCTATTTATAGCATGTACATAATAGCAATTCTTTAACACTATTACAATCCCTATGGGTAGAGATATACTATAGGTTCTATCTGCATTGGCCACAACTCTTACGCCATTAGCAACTCACAGTTCCACCTCGCCTTTTCCAAAGGCATACTTCCTTTCAGATCCTACATATGAGAACATAGGTGAGATCCACATCCAGTATCTAGTACTCATGACAATGAAGTAGATAGGTTTATCTCAATAACACATATATTTGAAGTGGACATACCCATCCCCATCTTCTTCTTCCCGAATGCCTTCAAATACAGATGATGAGATCCTCTTGCACTTTTCTTTCTCCTTATCTTGAGTGTTAAAGATTTGGATTTGGGCTCGACCTTAGAACTCTTCTTGGTCTTGATTTGATCCTTGGACTCAACGCTGCTGATCATCGTCACAGGCTTGTCCTTCTTCAATTTTGCTTCAACATGAATCAACATGGCAAGCAAGTCCGACATCTGTCTAGCCATATTATTCACATGATAACATGCAATAAAGTGACTATATGATTTTGGCATTGTCTTTAGAATCATATCAGTGGCAAACTCTTGGATCAAGGTGAATCCCAGTTATTCAAGATGATGTACATGTCCAATCATATTGAGCACATGTTCTTCTACTGAGGTTCCCTCTGTCAGGATAAACTCAAGCAACACCTTTAGAATACCATCCCTTTCTTGCTTTGCAAGACCAAGTGTCACTTTCTTAAGATGTGTTACCATCTCAAGATCACTCATGTCGTCACATTTCTCATGCAACTCATAGTTCATGAATCTAAGCATAAGGTACTTTATCTCTAAGGAATCATTATCATGCTTCCAGTAAGAATTCACTTGCACCCTAAGTGCATTTGGAGAAGGTATTTCTGACACTGGTTTGTCAAGGATTTAAAGCTTACACTCTTCATTGAGAACCCTTCTCAAAGTCCAAAACTAGTCATGGAAATTTGTCCTATCAATTTTGTCCTTCTTCAGGACCAATCACAATACATATTTTTTAGTCATTCGATTCTACAAGAGAAAATTTGCATTTGTAAAAATAAATTGATTTAATTTGATTTGACAAATTTGACAATATTAATTAGGTCTTTAATTATTATTGCTCCCACTATTTTACTCAAACTGATAGCCTCAACATTAATTTGGAATATTGCAGCGTACAATATTCTAGTGGCCCAGACCCAAGATAATTTGACTGTGGCCCAATCAACATCGCAAAACATAGTCAATCATCAAGGTAGGCAACTCTTTCCAATTGCATCATATGCAATTCTGGGTAGATAATATGTACAACCCTTGCTATAATCATCTACATGCTTCTCAACCCATTTGCTCTGAGAAACACCAGTCAAACCTGACCCAAAAGCCGATACGATAATAATGCACCCCGCGAAGGCAGAACCTACATTATTACTTTCACACTTCCATAGGATAGACGGTGCACCACACGAAGGCGTAACCTACATTTGTTCGATTAACATTTTCATGTGTGCTACTTTTGGAAATCATCTAAGACTTTGACATTTTATTTTAGGGAGTTTGAATTTATAAATACATATACTTTATCCAATCACCACATATATAGTATGTATCAAATACATGTTATATCCCACAACGAAAACATGCAATAAACGAAAGCGATGGTTATGGCCAACCTAATATAATTCCTTGGGGCCATAAGAAATTACATCATCAACCACAAGAAATTACGTCATCCTAGGTCTACATCACATGCAGAAACCTATTGTTGATGAAGATTGGTGCTTGTAATCCGGGTTGATCAATTCAACCCTTGAACCAATCAGCTCATCTCCTGGCTAGTTGTTTGTTCGTCTCATGTGTTGTCTAGTTCCGTGGGTCCAACATCTGCTAGCTCCTACAACTGATCAGTTGGGTCCACCAACCGATCGGTTTGGTCATCCATTTGGTCCTCCTTGGTCCTCCATCAGGTCGGCTCGTCTTCTAGGTGTCATCTTCTTTTTTATAACTGGAATCTAAACTATCCTACTTTTACATGATTATAGAGAAATCTCAAGTTACATTCGATGGGAGCAGAGGTAGGAAAGAATTAACTTTACATTAGGAAGATAAGATAGAGGCTCAGTGCACATACTGAGATAAAAGGATAAACCAACCTAAAACCATGCACAAATAATAGGGTTTTTTTGGCCACAAACTGCTTTTAGGGCGACACATGTAAATTACACACACACACACACACACACACACACACACACACATATATATATATAATTTTGGGATTATAATGGCATTGGATTTGACAAGATATTATTCACATCGCATGCAATGATAGAATGATAAAAACCAAAATATGATCATATCAATTATCTCATAATATAGTTAATCAATGTTGGCTCTGATACCACTATAGGGAAATATGGCAACAGAATAGACAGTAGAAACAAAATTTTTATCTACCATATTACCCATAACCATTGGATCGCGTCAATTGCTATAAGACATGAAGGATGGCTTCGAGGATATACCTGGTCCTGGAACAAGTCCAAAGAAAATCCTCATCATTGTAGTTACGCAACTCTAACTCCTTGTTGCACTGGGACTCATCTGACTTCTCCTCCATAGACAAAAAACTCCAACGTCGTCTTCTATAGTAGCTTCTCTCATCATGGACTGCTGGTTGATGATTCCCTCCTAGCAGCAGACAACAACCTCCCAACTTTAGAGAAGTCCACACGGACCGCCTAGAACTCCTATCGTTCTGTTAGAACAGACAGGAAGAAAATATCCCTCCCATTGGCATACTCATCACCAACTTTCTCTCCCATCAGTTGTTCTCTCCCTTCCTATCCCTCCCTAGTCGGGTAGGACTTGTTTGGGCTCTCTTGATTACCACAATTAGAGAGGACAACAATTTTAAGAGTAACTAATTCTCAATTGTCTGTGTTGTGTTCTGAGAAGCCCCTAGTACCCCTCTGTACAGGAGTGGAAGGGATCAGAAGGTCTTGAATTTTTGCAACTTACGACCACTGAAAAGGTTGTTTGGCACACCAGACATTCGTATGGCATGCGATACTGTTGTTTTGTAGTTTCCCAATCGCACACGAATTTAGCATTTCGTTTCCCATTAATGCTGAGCATCAATCCTTGCACAACAAGTAATGTTAAATTGAAACAAATATGAACCTTCCTTTTAGCTGAACTGACTGATCTCACCATGCAATACAACTGTCTTGGTCACCCAGACGGTTGTCTAGTGACCCGAGCCGAGACAGTCAGTTTGGTCAGTTCACACATTAGCCAAAGTGTACTCAATGACATGTGATGAGTGTAGTGATTTAGGTCTAAGAACCACAACCACCACCATCACTATGAGAGTTGACTATGACTTTCATGATGATGGCTTCCATGTGTCAGTCTCACGGTGGGTTTATCTGATACACTGTTCTCTAACATGTAACTGTGTGCTAAGTTTGATATAGCCATATCATGACTAATAAGATTTTGTCATCAACCAACTCACACTTGGATCTTATGTGTCATTGTTGTCTATCAAACTTCAACAATGACAATCGATTGGGGGCATAATGAGAACATGTATATGTACTCTTAACATCCTTATGATCTCATTTCCCCAAGTCCTATAATTGAAGACATACGTCATTGAGTAATATTATTCTCTAAACACTTATAATGTTACATTGTTATCTCATAACTGAATTAAATAGAACAAATTAGAAGCTTGCCTTTATTTATTAATCAAATCAATTACAAGTTATGCCATTACAATCATCATATGATTGGCTCTCTAGGAATACATACCAACACAAACTTGTCATAAGATGCACCCACTTAGGAGCAGAATTGTGGAAGGCCAGTAGAGGAAGCTTATTGAATAGCATGCAACAATGGAGTGGTGAATGGTGCAAGTTTGGAAGGAGGATGTGATAATGAATGTAGAGTCAATGTGGAATTTGTAGGTGCCCTTAACCCTCTATGTAGAGATGAGGAAGAAATATCATGGTGGTTAGGAGGTCGGAAGTCAATCTTCCACGACCAACATGAGTCATACACACGAGACACTTGGGGGAAGCTTACAAGTGAAATGGTGGGGATCAATGAATCTCTATAAAAGGTATCATCAAGTAGATTTTTCAGGAATCCTATGTTATGTAACTCCATATAGTGTAGATTTAATGGTCCATCCACAACATTGAGGCCATCAGAACAAAAGCTTGCACCTAGATGAACAAAAAAATGTTATCGCCAACCTTGAATGCAAACTAAACCCATCTACTCTCTCAACATATCAATAATTTTGATAATGAAAAACTCCTATATTGAGGTTGTGAACTGATTTCAAGCTCGCCTATGGGGTAAAATATATAGATGTATTGTATACTCAAATCCACCAGCCATGATAAATCAACATAAGAAACAACTAGTAGAAGTAGAGGAATGCATGGTAGTGGATCTTAGAGGACCTTCAATGATCTCCTAAAAATATCATCTCTTACATGATCATACCTCGATACACATAATGTGTTGAATGAAGCCTCTACTTGAGAAGTGTTAAATCCAAAGCAATCATTCAATTCCTCTAAGCATGGGGCATATCCTCATCGTATGGATGAAATAATATAATCCCAGACGTACTAGTATAGTTAACCCCTCACTTGAGAGAGGAAGTTTTGAGGAATTTAAGGGTGGGTCTCTTGTGTATTGGTTACTCTTTAATGTGGAGGTACATGAGATGTAAATGTGAAAGCAGTTCTTAACATCCACACATATACCCATCTTCTTCAGGATATCCTCATTGACATAATATGAAGAGAAAACTTCCATAAGTATCATTTCTTGTAGCATAGTCAATCCTAAGTTGTCTCCAACTGAATGTCATGGACCTTGCTGTAAGGATTTGTGGAGGCAGCAAGCATAGGGGAAGCAAAAAATAAGTAAATATTCCTGGATCATATGAGCAGATCTTGTCAATAACGATATATCGGGAAGGAATGTATGTGAGACATACCTTTTTCGTAGAGTACATCTGACAATAGTGCTCACAAGAATATATATGGAGGATGATGTTGTTGACTTTCTCTCAATGTATCCACAAATGGGTAAACATATCTACATAGTCTATGTTGATGAGGGGAACTCTACGTCGAGCTCCTAGAGCCGATGGGGAAGCATCAACCTTCTCGTTGGTAACATGCTAGCACTACACAATCTCACATTCTCTCTCTGCTTATAGGTAATGATGGTTAGTCCAAGATTTAACTAAAACCATGCCCGTCATGCCTCTATTTGTAAGAAATCTAGGGAAACATGATTTATAATAAATCTTGGGAAACAAAAAATAGTGATTGCCTTTTAGCAGCCCGGTCATGGACAATCGGTCAATCGAACGTCTTAGTCCAATGGATACACTAGTTGGGTCAAGTTGCTTTTTACAAGCCAAACTAGACTTCTAATTGATTGACTGGCTAGTCCAATCGATGCATTGGATTGGGTTAGAATTAACTACATCACATCAACCGATCCACTGATCCAGTCCATTTGATCCACTGGGCCATCTAGTCGAGCGATTGAGTGATCTAGTCCAGTCAGTTGATTGGTGTTACATCCTTAAAATCCATAGATTTCAAGCCTAAATGAAATTAGGGTATAAATAACAATGAAGTGAATAGAGGGATCTTGGTTGACTATTCTAAACCCTAGACTTGGGTTAAATGTTCAATTAGATGTAAATAATGTGCTTTTGAGCATATGTATTCGTATAAGACTAATATAAGATGCAATAATTACCAACGCCTTACATTTGGTAATTAGGAATGCAGTTGAGCTCAAAGAACCTTTGGAAGGCCCAAGACATGGTTCATGGGCCTTGGGGACACTTTACAGTTCAATTGGTTAATCACGTTTATATATGAGTCCCTAGGATATAAGATCAGACAGGGAGTATTTTGTTCCCATAATAAACAATTATGATAATTCTATGCACCAAGTAACACAAATATGGTATTGCATGCAAAAATCCAAGATTTAGGTAATTTATCACACAATTATCTAGAATCTCTTGGAAGCCAGGTGAGGGAGAACTTGTGCATGGCCTTAGGATTTATCTATGGTCCAATAATAGAAAGTGCTTAACACATGGGTATCTCGCTTGTATGCCAAGAAAGGAAGCAAAGGAACTGAATTCCTGGAGAGTTTATAGGGAGGATAAAATAAGTGCTTGGAGTTTATTTAGATATAAGTGTTTTAATGAGAGGATAGGAAGGAATGATCTAAGGAAAAGGAAACCTAGGTTGCTACGTCTCCCTCCCCTTTTAATCTTCATATCTGTTCTCGTGAGGATCCTTAAGGTTACCACCTATTGAGGGTATATATATATATATATATATATATATGGATCTGCGGTGCCCTGTCACCACCTAGCACAACAAAACCGTGAACACCTTTTCTCCTCCAACTCTTATGGCCATACGACTGCCCTGAACGGACTTGCAACATGGGTATAAAGGCAGGCTGCAACATGGCCTAGGATGAGCACGATTGAACCATCGTCAACTTTGTCATCCCCTACAGAGGTCCGCTCACCCCCCTTTTTCCTCTGACAGTGATGACAACCTTCGTGGCTAGGAGCTGCAGTCGGGCTAATGTAGGGAGTCGTGGCTGCAGGAACGTGCTTTGGTCACTCCGAGTGGCCCATAAGGGGCAGAGGGAAAGGACAAAGGCCTGAGAGCCTTGCGCATGCCAGCCATGCCCTGAAGAAGGGAGTCAGACCTTGGCTGGTGTTATGCACATCCATCTGTTCGGAGGAGACAACACCCTGCCTAGTACTTTAGGGACATGGAGGAGAGAAGTATGTGGTCGAGTGGCAGTACTGGGGTGACGACATCCTGTAGCCTGGCCAGTAGAGGTGACCCATCGCATCATCGTACAGGCGTGCGGGGCATGAGTTAGCGGCAGTAGAGCCCCGTCGCGGGGTTAGGGTTGGTGAGATGCATGCTCCGGGCGCCATGACGGTAGGTAGTCTAGGCAGCGGAGCTAGTGGTGCATGGAGGAGGAAAGCATAGTTCCACTGTGGCACCTCCCGTCACACAACGTGCAGAGTCCGACGCAGCGGACGTACGTAAGGCGGAAGACCTGCCCGTCATAGGGTAGAAGGAGAAACGCAATCAAATGACCAAGACACCCCCAACACACAAATAACCCGATCTGCCGAGGTAAGGGCATTTAAGTAATTTAGTTATGTTTTTAGGTAACCCACCTGTGTGGAAAATAAGAGGCTACCAAACACTGACGTGTCAGCGTGTGATTGTTTCGAATCTAATTGGCTTGCAAAATATGTAATTAATTATTAGTAACTCAGATTGCAACACATAATATATGAAAATTGATCAGGAGAATGAGAGAAATTCAAATCAAATATTATCAGAACCTAATTATGCTTCCTATTTTAAAAGTATGTGTAATACATGTGTTAATGTGATTAGTATAAAGGAAAGCCTAGATTTAGGTTAATATGATGCTTAATTGATTAGATTTGGTTATATTGAGTTAATACCTGATCTTGTCATGTCTAATAAGGAAATCTGTGATAATGATGAATAATGGACGATTCCAGATTAGTAATCTTATATATGTTGATTTAGGGTTTTGAATCAATTTGAATATCTTGCTATGATCTTAATGCTGGTAATTTGATCTAGGTGTCACAGATGGTTTAATATGCTTAAGATGATAATTAGGGTTTCACCTAATATGCATAACTGGGTGTGTAATCTTAGAAACCAGGCTATGTTGGAAATAGGGCTTGTAACCCTAATCCTTGGTCCAAACATGAGATAGTCCTAAACCCTAGTTTAGGAGCACATCTAGATCTGAATAATGTAAGGTGAATACATGGTGACACATATGTAGTATGCTTTGTTTCAGATACTTGTTGATTACATGCTTTGTCGCTTGGATATTTGGAAACATTCTTAAAGTATATGATGTTCTGCATGGTTTCTACAATGGCATAAGGTACATGGTTATGCTTATGGATACCTGTATCGAATTCTAGGATTGCCGATGTTTCTCGATGAGATTGAACGCTAAATAAACTACTTGCTTATTTATTTACTTCTTGCCAATTATAAAGTTCCTATGAGTATCATGTAAAGTAAATAACAATATTCTGAACCCTGAGTTAGGTTGATCTTAAGGGTAATGCACACGAGCCCCCGAGGGACAGTGATTACACCTGAGGTAGTTGACCAGATATGGGTTAGAATATGAAAACCAGTTTATGTTCTTATTTGCAAGACAAAGATGTTGCTTATATATGTATTTGTGATTATTGGTTGAACCCACGTACCAATATAGCAATATACTGACCACGTACTTGTTTGTCAGCATTTTAGGTATCAGATGTACTTGATTCGTGGACATGAGGGTACAATTAAAGATGTTGAAGACACTACCATTTAAGCATGAAGGTTTAGTCTTAATGGTTTATCTTCACACATGTAAAAGTTATTTCTACTTAAAAGTTATGTAATTCCTTAGAGGAGCTTTTTATGTAAACATGTAAATACTTGATCATTAATGGATTTCATTTACTATTATGTATTATTTCTTGAATCTGATCCTAGAATTTTTGATTAACGATCTGTGACTTTAAGGTCTTTTAGACACTCAAAAGTGTGGGTCGTTACAATTGGGCTGGCGAGTTAACTGGTTGGATGGATCTTGGCCCACTCAACCAACTAGACCTTCCAGTGGATCGACCAATCTATCCATTTGGGCAGCTGCACTTTCTAGTCGGCCAATTGGGCTTTCTTTCAATCCATCAATGATTTCCTAAACCTTTTAGTAACCAATTAATCATGTATATATGATTATACTCCTATTCCCTATGTATCCTATGTGTGTGATACCATAGGATCCAAATTATTTTGGTAGTTATATCTATTATGATATTATGATTTTGTAGACAATGATTGGTATCTAGCAAGACTTCATTGCCACCTAAGTAATTGGAGAAGTTGGAACAACTTCAACCTAGTATTGAAACTAGTATTATAGTGATCATATAATCCCTTTGTCTGCAATATCCATATATGAACCCGAGGCATGGAAATGTCATCTTGTTAAATTTCAATCTTTGTTGCTTGATCTCGAGTAGACTATTTGAGATGGATATAAACTTAATATCATATATTGACTCACATGAGAATGTCCATGCATTTTATAGTCTCACTCAATGAGTGGTCATGATATTACTCCAATAGGAGGAATAAATTCCATCTATATCACTCATAATAATACACATGTGTTACAGTGCATCCAAGCATTACATGTATGACAACCCTTGTTCAAAGTCACATTGGGTAGTGCTAAAGTACATCAAGAAACATACAATCATTTTAGAGACTTCAAGTCTAAGGACCACAATCATCACTTTCACATGAGATATGATTAAGATTGCAACGTCTTCCATGCATCATACTCAAGTTGGGTCTGTCTAGTACATGTATTCATAACAAGTTCCTATGTGTTTGACTTGATATCCAATATCATGACAATGAGACATTGTCATAAGTCAACACACATACTAGTCTTATTGTATTATTTTCCTAATTTCCACAATAATATCTGACTAGGGACCTAGATAAGAATAGATACTCTTAACATACACATGATCTCGTGTTTAGGTCCTCAACCCAAAATCACATGTCATTGAGTCATTCATTCTTAGGACGTTATTATATATATTCATTCTTAAATTGAAGCAAAAATAATAATTGGAATTACCTTTATTAATAATCAAATAAATTAAAATGTGTTTCATTACAATCATCATATGATATGATCTTAGACATACTACCAAATGTATCCCATTTTCACTAAACCCAACCACTCATGAACCTAAGACTAAGTTATCTAACATCATCATTATGCTTCTATTATGATAGTGCTTTCATTAGAGGGTCAACAACATTGCCTTTGATTGACACTCTACAAATATTCACATCCCCTTGTTGTACGCTATCTAGTATGAGATGGTAGCTTCATAGTATATGCTTAGAATGATGATGTGATGTGGGTTCTTTAGCTTATGCATTGGCTCCATTGTTGTCATAGTATATCTCTACTACACCATCAACAGATGGATCCACTCCTTATTCACCAATAAACTTCTTGATCCATATAGCTTTCTTTGTTGCACTGGAGGTAGAAATGTACTCAACCTCTATTGTAGAATCATTTACTGTCTCTTTGTTGGAGATTTTTTCAGCTCACAACTCCGATGTTAAGGTAAAACACAAAACATGACTAAGGATGTAACCTTTTACAACCAACCTTGTCAATTTGAAAGCTTATGCCGATGTAACCTTTTACAACCAACCTTTCCTCACCAAAAAAAATTAAAGAATTGGCCCTTAGTTCTTCTCAAGTACTTAAGGATGTTCTTTACGACAGTCTAGTAATTTTCATTATGATCTAACTAGTATCGACTTGTCATGCTCAAATCATACATGACGTCATGCCGTGTACATGACATTGCATACATGATAAATCCAATTGCAAATACATATATATAGAATTGCACCCATGTGTACCCTCTCTTCAAAATATATGAAAGATTGAGATATAAAGAGACATGGTTAAGTTTCCTTTCTTAGACTCTTGCATGCTAAACCTTTTCAACACTTAGTCAATGTATGTACCTTGACTTAGACCAAGAAGTTTTTTAGATAATCTCTATAGATCTTGATTTCTATTATATAGTATGCTTCCCCTAAGTTCTTCATGGAGAAGGTATATCCCAACCATGTTTTAACCAATTGTAGAGTAGGTATTCTATATTCTAAGAGAGAGGTTACATAATCGAATGTTTTAAAAAACAAGAAAAATCTTTATGTCATTCTTCATCAATAGTATTTCATCTACATATAATATGAGGATACTCCCATTAATCTTCTTATAAATACAAGGTTCATCTTCATTTTGAATAAAGCAAAACTGTGTGATTGTCTCATCAAAACAAAAATTCTATCTCTGAGATGCTTGCTTCATTCCATAGATTGATTTTTGTAGCTTCATTTGGAGCATTGAAACCTCCGAGTTTTGTCATGTAAACATCCTCCAGGAGATTTCTATTAAGGAATGTAGTTTTAACATCCATTTTCCAGATTTCATAGTCATGATAAGTTGCAATGAAAAGCATGATCTTGATGAATTTAACCATGGAAACTAGTGAAAAAATTCCATCACAGTCAACATCATGAATTTGCTTAAAGCCTTTTGTTACCAGTTAGCCCTTGTAGGTCTGTAAATTACCAACCATGTCGGTCTTATTCTTGAAAACTCATTTGCACTGTATGGGTTTACTCCTTCAGCAGGATCCACTAAGTTTCATACCTTGTTGGTGTACATGGAGTCCATATCAAATCTCATGGCTTCAAGTCGTTTCTCAAAATTTGGTCCCTCAATCACCTCATTGTAGGTTCTTGGTTCATCATCATTAATGACCAACGTGTCATCTTGTTGAGTAATCCATATTGCTCTAGCTTGATATGTGACCTACTAGACCTTTGAGGATCTTGTTTTATAAGAGGAACTCGACATTCCACAACAATATGTGATTCCTCTTATTCCTTATTGAGCTTAATAATTTCAATGTTATCTTGTTTCTCTCTAATTTCTTCAAGTTCTATTTCTCACCCAGTGCTTCATTTGGAAGCAAACTCCTTTTTGGGAATATAATAGTTCTGGAAAAAACACTTTGCTATGAGATGGAATAATATAAGTAATACCCCTTGTCTTCCTAAGGATATCCAACAAAATGAAACTTTTTAGGTGTGGTCCAAGCTCTTTAGAAAACTATTTCTTGGCATAACCTTCACATTCCCAAATCTTCATAAATGACATAACATATCCCAATCCACATCTCACATGGCGTCCTTTTACCGATTTAGAAGGTACACCGTTAAGTGTAAGTGATGCGGTTTCTAGAGAATATCCCCAAAAGGAAGTTGAAAGAACAACAAAACTCGTCATAGATTGTACCATGTCTAATAGGGTGTGATTCGTTCTTTCTAATACACCATTATGTTGTGGTGTTCCAGGTAGAGTCCATTGTGATAGAATACCACAATCGCTCAAAAGGGCCTCAAACTCTTGGATTAAGTATTCACCACCTTGATCTAATCAAAGTGCTTGGATTCTTTTCCTAAGTTGATTATGTACTTCATTCATGAATTTCTTAAACTTTTCAATGGATTTAGACTTGTATTTCACTGGATGCACATATCCAAATCTACTAAGATCATCGGTAAATGTGATGAAGTATTGATAACCACCCCTGCCATTTGTGCTAAAAGGTTCACATACATCCATATTTATGAGTCCTAATAGGTCATTTATCCTTCCAATATTCCAACAAAGAGTGTTTTCTCATCTTCTGAATAAACAAGATTTGCATGTCTCAATTGATTAAAAATCAAATGACTCTAGATATCCATCTTTAGGGGGGTCTAGAAATGTGCCTCATTTATGTGGCCTAGACAACAATGCAATATATAAGTTTTATTTGAGTCACCGAGTTTAAGTTTCTTATAGACATTTCTCTTGGGATCTAACAAACAAAAACCATATGACGTACGATACTACAATGGAAGATCTCATCTTTAGAAATAGAACATTATCCATTCTTGATATGAAATTCAAAGCCGTTTTTGTCCAAGCATGAAACATAAAGGATGTTCCTACTTATGGAAGGTACATAATATCAGTTGGATAACTCTATACAGGACCACTGGTCATGATAAACAGTAGGTACCTACAATAGTATCAACAACTCTTGCTCCATTTGCCATGGATAGTTCTACCTCCCCTTTCTTCAAAGGTCCACTTCTTTTCCGATCCTGAATATTTGAACCTATGTGAGATCTACATCTGGTATCTAATACCCATGTTGAATAAGTAAATTTTATCTCTATAACATATATACCTAAAGTGGAAATGTCTATCCCCTTCATCTTGTACTTTGATATCTCTAGGTAGAGAGGGCAAATTCTGTTCCAATGTCCAACCTAGAGACAATGGTGACAATTTTCTTCTTTATCTACTCCTCCTTTTACCTTCAGTGCAAAAGATTTATACTTTTAGCTAGCCTTAGAACCTTTCTTGACTTTTTCTTTTCCCTTGGACTTCCCTTTTCCTCTACTCATCATTAACACAAAAGTGGGCTTGTCCTTCATTTGCCCCTTTGTTGTTATTAACATGCCAAGTAGTTCTTCCAGCAATTTTCCAAAATTTTCCATGTTGTAATTAATGATAAATTTTATGTATGAGTTTGGCAATGATTGAATCACATATGTGGCCAACTCTTGGACTAATGGAATCCTAGTCTATCAAGACTTTCCACATACCTGGTTAACTTTTTGTACATGGGGTCCAACTAGACCACCTTCCAACATGTTGCACTTAAATAATGCCTTGGAGACATCATACCTATATTGTCTTGCTTGTTCTTGGTACATGTTCTTGATATGTATATCGTCTCAAATACATCCATATTCTCACATTGCTTTTAAATTTTATGATTCACGAAGCATATCATAAGTCACTTGATGTCAGTGTCATTCATTTGGTACTAGTGTATCCAAGACAATGA
This sequence comes from Alisma plantago-aquatica, assembly GCA_963693085.1. NCBI lineage: Eukaryota > Viridiplantae > Streptophyta > Magnoliopsida > Alismatales > Alismataceae > Alisma > Alisma plantago-aquatica. The sequence goes on along the minus strand of OY856409.1, from coordinate 127,809,576 downwards.
GATTATGCTCATGTGTGAGAACAATTCTTAGTGTCCTAAAATAGTCTTTGAAATTATATCAATTTAGTTTTTCCTTCTCAAGGACCAATCTCAATGAAAAGTTATTGTTGTTGTTGGTTTACTTTAGATCTACAAGAAGTATTGCATGAGTTATATTTTATTTGAAATCCCACCATTTTATTTTAAATTAACAACCTCACTATTAATTTGGAAGATTTGCATCACACAATCTTCTAGTAAGACAAGATAAAATTACATCAATCATGAATCCACTTTAGTTGATCACCCACAACTTGGCTATTTAGGTAGGCAACGTTTGTCAATTGCATCTAATTCAAATCTTGATAGATGATGCAAAACCCTTTGTCATAACCATCTATATGCCTATAGGTGCTTAATACTATTAAGATTGCTTAGTTAAGTTTGATCCAAAGGCCCATACAATACAATATACACCCTACATTGGCAGACCCACATATTTATTCTCACACTTCCTTGAGGTAAAAAGTGCACCACACTTTGTCAATCAAGGTTTTCGTGTTTGTTGCACATTGGAAAGCATATTAGACTTTATTTTTATCTGGGGGGTTACACACACACACACACACACACACACAAACACACACACACACACACACACACACACATATATATATATATATATATATATATATATATACGTATGTACATACATACATACATACATACATACATACCAATCAAGGTGGTCTACGACCATGTACCTCAATGGTATAGCTAGTGCCAAGCCTTTGGTCATGGCGAAGGAGCATGCAATGAAGAGAAGCATGCTACAAAGGCGACGTCTAAAGAGGAACCAATAAAGGTGTGGATAAAGAAAGTCCAGATGAAGGAAGCAGAACCCAACAATGGGGGGATGGCACCAGATACAAAGGAACTAGCTGAAACAGCAGTTACTATACAACAAGACCCGAGGGAAGAAGGAAGCACGATGCCTAGAGACAAGGCAGATGAAGACACCACATTTTTTTCTACAACAAAGAAGAAGGGAGCAAGGACGACAAGTATCCCAAAGAAGGTGGGCGTAGGTACCATCCTTGACACTGCAAATAGCTTTGATGCCCTTTCTGACTCAGACAAAGAAGAGGGAGAGGTTGTGAAGGAAAAAGTGGTAAAAAAGAAGGACAACAGGAAGGATTCGGGAAGGCACACTAGGTCAACCAAAAACCCTTGATATGTCCATGCTTCTTTGAAATATTAAGGGTGGGTGTGATAGGAGCAAGAAGAAGGAGATCCGTGAGTGGATTGCTACCAGTGGGCATTCTTTAGTTGCCTTGGTAGAGAAGAAAATAAAGGTACAAATAAAGTATTAGATACTTTTTTCCGTAGGGTTGGGAGCATCTAATGTGGAGTATGCCGAGGTTGCTAGAGTTTGTGTGGCGTGGAAGCTTAATGTTTGGTAGGTGTCAGTGATACAAATGTTAGACCAACATGTTATAATTGAATGCAGGAACAATGGGGGACTACAAATATGGACGACTGTCGTTTATGGTCATAATGATGGCAGAGCCAGATTGGACCTATGGAAAGATTTGGTTTCCTTATCCAAGTAGGTTAAACTACCATGGTTGATGATTAGGGATTTCAATACGATTTGTCTACAAGTTGAGAAAAAAGGGAAAAGGCTTGCAATGAATGCAGAGGTTGATGCTTTTAATCAGGCTATTGATAAAGCATGTCTATACGAATTGCCAATGGTGGGAGGGGACATATTCATGTGGAATAATAAAAGGGAGCAGATCACATGATAGTGAGTAAACTAGACAAAGCTTTGGTGAATGATGAATGGCTACGAATACTCCCTAATGTACAGGTGAAGGTAGGAGGTTCTAAGTTAAGTGAACACACACCAATTTCAGTTCATATCACAGAAAAGAAGCAGAAGAGGAAGCCTTTCAGATGTCTAAACTATTGGACTGAATGGAAAGGATTTGATGAAATCATAAAGGATAGATGGGGCTTACAAGTGATAGAAAATCTGATGTATGTTTTTGCTAAAAAGCTAGAGAACACAAAGAATGCACTTAAGAAGTGGGCCAAGGAGGAGGTAACCATTACAAATCTGATAAAGGAGACAAAAAATGAATGTAAAGATGTTAGAGAAAGACTACTGGCTGACCCTCTTAATCCAGCTTTGATTGAGAAGGATAAGGAACTGAAAAAGATGCTCGAGGACCTGAAAAGGGCAGAGGAACAATTCTACTGGCAAAGAAGTAGGGAGAAGTGGATGGAAGACAGAGACATGAATACCAAACTATATTATATTACTGTTAAAAGAAGGAAGGCTGGTAATATTATTTTTGAATTGATTGATGATAATGGGAGAGTGATCAACAAACAAGAGGACTTAGAAGAGTAGGCCAAAAATTTCTATACGTCACTATAAAACAAGAGTTTCATTAATGACATAGAAGAGGAGGAAATGAAATGGAAATTCTAATTCACAAGTACATACAACAATATTCTCATGAGAAGAACTAATCAACAAGAGGTCAATGAAGTGGTTTGGAGAATAGGCAACAACAAATCCCCTGGGTCAGACATTTTAATGCTTTCTTTTATAATAAGACTTGGGATACTATCAAGGATGACTTGGTTGCATATGTGAGATGGTTCTTGGAGGGAGGTAACATGGTGAGACATGTTAACCATTCTTTCCTTATTCTTATTCCAAAGAAGAAAGTCACTTCCTCTCTTGTTGATTTTCAACCCATCACATGCTGCTCGGTATAATATAAAATTATTGCTAAAATACTGTATGCTAGATTGAAGATGGTTCTTCCCTATCTTATTTCTGCAAATCAAGGGGCCTTTGTGACATGGAGAAGCATTAGTGATTATGATCTTTTAGTAGGGGAATTCTTACTGAATTATAATGTCATGAGAGGAAGTAAGAAAGCCTGCTTAAAACTGGATGTTTCTACAGCTTATGATAGAATTAGATGGGAGAGACTATGGTGGGTTATGCAACAAATGGGGTTTAATGAACAATGGATAGGCTGGATGAAGCAATGTGTTGGGACCACAAGCTACTCTCTTCTGGTTAATGGAACATCTACATGTTTATTCAAAGGTGGTAATGGGCTGCGCCAAGGTGACCCCATCCCACCTCTTCTTTTTGTGATTTTATGGAGTACTTTACACAGAAGATGCAACAAGCTGAGGAAAAGAAGGACATCAAGCCCTACAAAGTTCATGGGACAAAGGTAATGACTTTGCAGATGATGTTCTAGTTTTGTAGAATCCAAACAACACTCTCTGGAAAATCTAAAAAATCTGCTTGATGAGATTGGTAAGAAAATGAAGCTGTGCGTAAATGCAAATAAAACATATATTTTCTTGTCCAAGAACTGCTACTAGATGGATGACAGATTAGTGGAGGCTGTGGGCATGGAAAGAGGAGTTTTTCTAACAAAATATATGAGTTTTCTGCTAGCTAGAGGTAATATGCATGTCAAGGATTTTGCTGAATGCATTGGTAGGGTGGAGGAAATGATTAACAGATGGATGACGCAAAAGACATCCATGGCGGGATGAGTAACACTTGTAAAGGCTGCCATATAAGGACTTCTTATTTTTCGGGATAAAGGCTGCCATAGAAGGACTTCTTATTTTTTGGGTGCAACAAGGGGAGATTTCGGGTTCTGTCTTAGATAGAATAGAGACGAAGATGGAAAATTTTGTATGGGAAAGTGAACATCATCCTATGAAATCTACTAGCACTCGCAAGAGACAAAGGAGGGTTGAATCTTAAAACACCCAGAGACATTGCAAAATGGGGGACAATGCGTGGAGTCATCATCTATCAAGAAGGTACCTCAACATGGGGAAAGTGGATAAGGGAAAGATATCTAAGAGGGCTGGATTTCACTCCAAAAATAAGAGAAGGATACTCGCACACCATCAACGTCATGACGGAAACTTGGCAACAATCCAAACACTTGTTTGTGGAAAATGACATCGGTGGGTGGAGACTCAGAGATCTGAAGACATGTATTTGGGAGGTGACTCAATCAAGGGGTGCAAAGGACTGGTTTGGGGAACATATCTGGACTGGAAGGTATGTGTCGAAATGGAGTATGTGTGTATATAAAATTCCACACACTGTTCTTACTACCCTAGATAGGATAAAGGAGTGAAACTATGATGTTTCTAGTTTATGCTTGCTGTGCCAGAAGATGGAGGAATCCCATAACCATCTTGTGGGTGAATATAAATTTACAAGAGAGATATGGGGAATAATATGTAAGGAATTTAGGTTACAAATTCAGCTAATGGGTGATCCAAAAAGGATGTTGTCAAAGTGCGGAAATGATGAGAGAAAAGAACTTCTGTTCACTAGTCTATGCTACCATCTATGGGAGGAACAGAATGCCAAAATTCACCATGGTGCTGCTACAAATGCCACGAGTATTGCTGTAAAAATTTGTAAATGTGTTAGATGTAAATTTCACATTAAATAGGGAGTGAGTTGTAGCTCCATTCCGGATGTGTGGCGTTGGGCCTACATGCTTTGACCTCCTATAATTTTAGGAGGTAGTCAAAATAGATTTACCTAATTTTGATACATACATACATACATACATACATAAATTCAATAATATAAAACCGGCCGTCTCCTAGGGTCCGTCTGGGACGTCCTCCCCGACGATCGTCAACCCCTAGGGCATGGCACCCACGTTGGCGGCCACTCCAGCCGCCATCATCCATCCTCACCCATCCCGCAGCCCTACCTCCATTCCCCAATCGACCCACATGCACTCGAACCAAGAGAAAGAGATTAGAAAGAACGAAGGCACCCTGAGCCCTAGACACGGGGGCAGAAAGAAATACGAAGTGGGGTCGGCAGAAGGAACGATCGGAACACCTGCGTCTACTGCTATAGGGACGGAACGGAACCAAACCGTGAAAGGATGGAACGTTGGAAATGAACGACTGTCAAAGACGATGGAAAACACAATGTCTGAACCGGGAAAGCCAGGTGGCCCTGGACACCGAGGGATCGCGTGCAACCAGATTATCAAACATCCGTCAAGTAAAGAGAAGGAACTGACGTTTCCGAAGCCCAGAGTTGAGGACGACGAGATATTCGTCGATGTGGAGGAATCCGAATTCGAGAGGCTTGCAAACATTTGGGAACACACCGTGATGGTGTATACTTTGGGAAAACGTCCATTGTACCCGCATCTTATGGCTTGGATAAAGAGGACATGGCGGCCGAAGGGGTCTTTCGAATTGCTCTCTCATGATAATGGTATCTTCTTGGTTCGATTCTCGATGGCGGAAGACAAGAAGGATGTATTGGAAATGGGACCTCACTGGTTCGATCATCAGCTTGTGATTGCCAAGAACTACAACCACGGTGATGAGTTGAAGAAGGATTCGTTCATGACAATTCCAACTTGGGTCACGCTGAAATCATTTGGATGTTCTTGGACGAAGCGGGTCGCCGACACGATTCTGGTGGGGGTGGGGCACTTTCTACATGTTGACGATAGATCTCTTGAAGGCGACGACCCTAGGGTGCTGGTCGAACTGGAGGTTGATGGAGAGAAGGCCTCATGTGTGTGGCTTAACGTGAAGGGAAGGCAGCCGATCCCAGTGACGATTGAATATGACCATATTCTGATCAGCTGTAGTAAATTCCGTGCGTTTGGGTATGGCACTCAACATTGCGAGGAGGTCACCCAGGAGGGAGATAAAGAAAGAACGGAAGAAAAGAGCAAGGCCAAACCATTGCAAAAAATGGCGTGGATCGTAAAAACAAGGAGGAATGGTGTGAGCTAGTAGGACACAACTGAAGAAAGAACAGATAAAGAGGCTGATGGCGACACACAACAACATGAGGAAACTCAGTTGAATGACGAGGAGCAACCGACTATGAGAAAGACTGATAAGGAGGTGGCAGATGAGTCACAAATGCAAGTGAGTTCACTGAGAAGTAATAAGGAACGACCGGCAACAACTACTGAACAAACCACTGATGAGGAGGGAGGAGTTCCATGGCAAGATAAGAGTATAGAGGATGACTCATCTAATGGGAACGAATCTGTTGAAGATAACTTGTTTTATGTTGTCCAAAAAGAAGAGGGTGAGTTGACACCCGCTTCCAGGAGGAAAAAAGTGAGTGGAATACTGAAAACACAAGGTGTAGGGTCCATTCTTGAGTCCACCAACAGATTTGAGGCTTGGAGTGAGTCCGATGTGGAGGAACCTGAACAGGTTGCACCCAAGAAGAAGAAGGACGACAATAAGAAGAAGGAGCAGCCCAGGCATACTCAGGAAAATAAAAACCTCTAATATGTCCATAATCATGTGGAATATTAAAGGGGGGTGCGACAGGAATAAGAAGAAAGAAATCCAGGAGTGGATTGGTGCTAGTGGATGCTCTATTGCAGCATTGACTGAAGCTAAGATCAAGGTGGACAATAAACTAAGCATTGGTTATTTGTTTCCACAAGGGTGGGAACACATATCCAACTTACAACATTCTGAACTGGCTAGGGTGTGTGTGGCGTGGAAGCCCAATGCATGGCAGATGACAGTGAAGATGATGTCTGATCAACATATCACATTGGAATGTAGGAATGCAGCTGGCTTACACATGTGCTTGACGGTGGTCTATGCTCATAATGATGCAAACAGATAGAAGGAACTCTGGCATGATTTGGCTTTATTGTCTACACAGGTGACGACACCGTGGATGGTGGTTAGCAACTTCAAAAATGTCAGAATACAGGGAGAGAAGATTGGGGGTAAACCCGCACTATGGGATGTGATTGATGCCTTTAACAGGGCTATTGACAAAGCAAATTTGATTGAGGTTCCCATGACAGGTGGTGACCTTTTCACGTGGAATAATGAGAAAGACCCGAAGGACAGAATAGCTAGCAAGCTAGATAGAGCCCTGGTTAATGAAGAATGGGTAACGATGTTCCCTAATGTACAAGTGAAAGCCGACGGATCTGAGCTTAGTGACCATACTCCTCTCCTTGTGCAGACCATAGAGAAAAAGCAAAAAAGAAGACCGTTCCGGTTTCTTAATTATTGGGCAGAGTGGAAGGGCTTTGACAATATTCTGAAGGAGGTATGGTATACACACATCCATGGGAATCCTATGTTTGTCTTTGCAAAAAAGTTGTCATTGCTAAAAACAACGCTGAAAAAATGGGCAAAGGAGAAGGTGGACATTCCCAACTTGATTGCAACAACCAAAAGAGAATGTAGTGAGATTAGAAAGCTCTTGATGGCTGACCCGTTCAATGGGGACCTAATAGAGAAGGACCGAGAATTAAGATTGATGCTTGCTGATTTAAAAAAGGTAGAGGAGAAATTGTACTGGCAAAGAAGTAGGGAGAAATGGCTAAAAGATGGGGATAGAAATACCAAACTCTACCACAGGGCAGTGAGAAGAAGGGAGGTTTCCAATATCATATGTGAGCTAATTGACAAAGACGGGCAGGTGGTTAATAAATAAGAAGACATTGAGGACCAAGCCGTGCAGTTCTACAAGGAACTTTACAACAAAAATCATGAAGATACAATTGAGGAGGAAATAGACTGGAAGTTCAAACTCTTTGGCACCCATAATAACATTCTCACTAGGGAGGTCTCCGAGCAAGAAGTTAAAGATGCATTATGGAGCATAGACTGCAACAAATCACCCGGGTCGGATGGGTTCAATGCTTTCTTTTACAGGACGGCTTGGGAAACTATTAAAGATGATCTTCTGAGGTACGTGAGATGGTTTCTTGAGGGTGGTAATATGGTTAGACAAGTCAATCATGCTTTCTTGGTTCTCATTCCAAAGAAGAAGATTACGACCTCTCTTGCTGACTTCAGACCTATTGCATGCTGCCCTATTCAATACAAGATTATAGCAAAAATCTTAGCCACAAGACTGAAGATGGTCCTCTCTTTCCTTATTTATGAAAACCAAGGAGCCTTTATTACTGAAAGGAGTATTAGTGATTGTGCCCTTCTTTCTGATGAATTCCTAGCTGATTTCAATGTGATGAGAGGGAGTAGAAAGGCTTGCCTAAAGCTTGTTATCTCAAAGGCGTATGACAGTGTTAGATGGGATAGATTGTGGTGGATCATTGAAAAATGGGCTTTTCTGATACGTGGATTCAATGGATGCAACAATGTGTTGGCACAACAAGTTTCTCAGTGCTTATGAATGGTACATCTGCATGATTATTTAAAGGCAGCAATGGCCTTCAACAAGGCTACCCCCTTTCTCCACTCCTCTTCACCATTGTTACGGAATATTTTACAAGGAAGCTGAAAGAAGAAGAAGATTCAAAATTGATCAAAGCATACACTGTCCATGGTATGAAGGTAATGAGCCACCTTATCTTTGTAGATGACATATTATTATTTCTTCAGGCCAAAGTTGAAATGTTAAAGGAGCTGAATTTTTGTTTGGGAGAGTTTGGAGAGCAGACGGGGCTGCAGATTAATGCGAATAAGACTCAACTCTATCTCTCAAAAAATTATCACCACTTAGAAGCTAGACTGCAAGAAGCCATTGGTGTGGAGCTGGGAAAGTTCCCGACTAAATACTTGGGCTTCCCACTTGCGGGGGTAATCTGCAAGTCAAAGACTTTGCTGAATGTATTGATAGATTGGATGAGATGATAGTGAGATGGCCTACACAGAAGACATCCATGGCAGGTCGAGCTACTCTTATTAGATCAGCTATAGAGGGTCTTCTTATATTCTGGGTGCAACTGGTGAGATTCCAGGTGTCGTGCTTGACAGGATGGAGATGAAAATCTCAAACTTTATTTGGGCAGGTGAATACCATCCCATGCGCTATGCTAGGATGGCCTTGCCTAAAGATGAAGGAGGTTTGCAGCTGAAAACTCCAAGGGACATCGCCAGATGGGGGACACTAAAGAGAACTATCTTGTACCAGACATGTGGCTCTATATGGGGGATATGGATGAGAGACAGATACCCACAAGGATTGGATATTTCCATCCCCATACCAGAGAAGGCATCTCATGCACCATTCATATGATGAGGAGTCTATGGCCGAATGTCAAGAATCTTGTTTGTCTGAATCATGTTGGAGAATGGCACATGCTTAATCCAAAAGTTGACTTGTGGGAGATCACAAGGACAAGGGCTGAAAAAGATGGGACTATGGCTCGGATATGGGATGGTAAGAAAGTTCCTAAATGGTCCACGTATTCAAAATTCTACATGGAGCTTTGGTGACTCTTAGACAAAATACATGAGTGGAATAGTAACATTTCTGTCACCTGTTACTTATGCAAAGAAAAGAAGGAAACCCATAGCCATCTGTTTGGTAGCTATAGTTTCACGAAGATCTTATGGGAGAAAATATGCAAGGAGTTCCTACTACGAATAGAGATGAGTGAATACATAAAAAAGATGGTCAAACACTGGGCCAATGAGGAGAACAATCTTCTTACGTTTGCTGCCATGTGCTTCAATGTTTGGAATGAAAGGAATGCTCGTAAACATGGTGGTTTAGATAGTAGTATGAGTACTATTGCTGCAAAAATTTGTAAAAATGTAAAACAAAGATTACGTCTTAGATAGTTGTGTGAGTTGCTCACGTACACGTTGTATAGCGAGCATAGGGCTATATGTAACTCTTGACCCACCTATATTTGTAGGGAGGAAGTCGGGATATATTTACCTGATTCCGATACATACATAAATACATACATACACACATACATACATACATACATACATACATACATACATACATACATACATACATACATACATACATACATACATACATACATACATACATACATACATACATACATACATACATACGTCGACAAAGAGTGGCTCAAGTGGTCAAGCACGGTGTCTCCTAACAAAGAGACACGAGTTTGAATCCCAACTTCCGCCTTGATTTACCACCCTCTCGGGCATTCGACACCACATACTTACATACATACATACATACATACATACATACATACATACATACATACATACATACATACATACATACATACATACATACATACATACATACACACACATACATACATACATACATACATGTACATATCCAAACACCACATACTTATAATATGTATCATATACACATTATATCAACAATCCACAATCACAAACATATAACATTAGTTATTTCCATGCTAATGTAATCCTTTAGATACATAAAGGATTACTATCCACCCAAGTTCCATTGCATTATATGAATCATCAACATGTGAACCTACATTTGTGTAGCACCACACTAATGGATCCATGAACGCTCCTCAGATCTTCATGGTTGCCTTGATACACCAAGTCCTCTAAAATATTCTATTCCAATCTCTCTTGAATGATATGTAGAAAACATGAGTTACATTCGAGGAGAGTAAGAAGGAATAGAAACCATCACAAATGAGATAATAGACTAGGCTCGTCATGCAAGCCAAATACTTGTCAACCCAAAAAAGCTCCATTCACATCCTCATCATGCACACACAAAAGGATTCTTTGGATATAATCATACAAACATACACCAAGTGAAACATATCTTGATGACAATGTGTTTGATTAATATATATATATATATATATATATATATATATATATATATATATATATATATTAAAGATTGCATCTTTTCATATTGGAAATTCCCATCATACAAATTTTGGCATCTACGCAAAATAGGCGGGGTAGGTAGGGCAGAGCCCTATGCCTGGATCCCTCTGTCTAGTCAGTTGGTGAGAGTCATGGAGACACTATCGCTGAAAAGGTATACATAATTATACTTATGTGCACTAGGAAAATTATATTTTTCCATACTCGACCCCATCTTCCATGTCAAAAATCGAAATGTATATATGTGCATAATTATACAGGATACACATGTTATTTTTATCATTCACATCACATTTAACAATGAAAATGGTACAAGACAGATCCGATCATATCTGTAATGACCCGTGTTCAGATTAGCCATCTAATTAGGGTTTACTTGAATGGTTGTATGCTTAACTAGATAGATCATTGTTTAACTTTGATTAATTATGGTAGTATTATTATGATTCTTTAAACATAATGAGAAATTCTAAATATGCTTTTATTTCAAATGATTAGGGTTTTGAGAATTGAAAATCCTTCAGCCAAATTTAGGGTTTTGGTAGAATATGAATACAAATTTTGATAAACATAATGGTGTCGTAAATGATTTTTAATATTTATATATAATTCTTGTTTAATTGAAATTTGAATATAGTTTGGATAACTCAATTATTAGTGTTTTTGTAGAATATCAGAATTTTTGAGTAATTTTCTGACTTGTTCGTTGACCGAGTTTTTCCAGGACAAACTCAGCCGGCCATGCTTTCATGCTAAAATATAGTAGTATGATATTTGAATTTTATATTTTTATTGGTACATACAATTGATCTAAAATTTTAATTATAGTTGGGAAACTCCATTTTAGACATCCTTCTAAATGTTAATAATTTTTGGTTGATGTTTATATTCTACAGAGTGTGGTGTCCGCCAAGTTTTTTTATTACTAACAACTCGACTGTCCATGTTGCAGACTGCAGTATAGTAGGGTGTGGAAGATGAGGAGCATCCCCATTGTTTTTATCTCATCATGTTTCTTGAGTTTGATCCTACGGGTCTAAGAGCTAGTTATACATATGTTTGTGACGGGACATATTTATTGAGCTAAAGATAACGATCTAGCAATTTCCAAACATGCCCATTGTCTTATTATATTGTTGTCACATGTTCAATTGGCGGTATTGGTATTTCATCTTCTATATTTATGTTTGATCATGCCACACTATGTGTCTGACTTGTTGTTGACCCTACCTAGTTAGTCAAACTTAACTAGGCCAACTTAGCGAGACCACCACCTAGTTGTAGATTTTCTTGTATACGTGGATTTATTGGTATTTTCTCATTGGTCAGAAACTAAAAAATATGCAGTAAATGTTTATATCTCAGAAAAGTTAAAGAAGATATGTTTTGGTATGAAATGTTTATCATCTATCTAATGATATGACTTTCATCACCTGTTTCTGAAATAATAAATGAAGGATTTTTTTCCCTAATTGGTTATACCTCTAAAATTCATAACTAATAATCAATAAGTTAGAAAAATAAAATAAAATATACTATAAACTCAGGAAAGTATAATGCATAACATCACATAATTTTGATAACCTAACTCAATAAGGATAGGAAAATTTTAGGATTTAGATAATTGATGTGAAATTAATTCTAATTCTATATATGTGGTTAATAGGTATCTTGTGACCATGTCATGGATCTAGTACTAACCATTAGTATTTCTAAACTCAGTTTGAGGTGCTTTGCATCCCTTATTTGTATATTGAGAAATTACCCATGATTATCACTCTCTTGGTCCTTTGAGACATGCTACCCTATAAAATTTTCTCTCTCTCCCATGAGAGGCTGATTTATGTGAGTTTGATTATATGAAACTTTTGTTGGATATTCTTATTGACTCTAAATTGTACTTTGCTTCATGATGAAATCCTAATTGTGGAATGGAACCAAGTTATTCCTTATTGTGAGATAGAACCATGATTTTTCCCACTTTTGTGTTGGATGTTTCATGTCAAACATTTATGTGATGTAAATCACATAAATTATGGCATACTTGTTAGTGTGTTTGGACTAGATGGATTTATTCCTTAAATTGAGTAAGGAGTGGATCCCCTCTTGGGTACCACTTGTAAGGCTCTTGATCTAGATTAGTGGTTAAGTGTGCTTTCTTTTCTTATTAATATCCTTGAACCTTAATCTAAATTTTTAGATACTTTTATAACATGTGACAATCTTATGTTTTTAGTTTGGTTCTATTTGGTTGATGTTTGAGATATGTATGCTTGTTTTGGACCAAGTTGCAATTTACCCATGAGCGAGGGTTATCTTGCAATTTGTCACATGTATAATGTGTTTCTTCTACCTTAACATCATGAGAGAGAAGATGATGATGAGGGGCACCTTGCTTGAACCATGATTGATGATGTGATATCACATGGTGCGATTAGGGTTTACTTGAGTTGCCTTGTTGTTGAGTGTCTACCTTGCTAGGGTTTGAGTGTGTAGCGATTTCGACACCACTCTTGGAAGTGTTGCAACCGCTACACTCACCCTAGGATATGTTTGCATCGACCATGATGATCTTGATGTGGTTTGGTTGACATGGTTTGTCGTTTAGTGATATGTTTCAACCTTGGTTTCCTTGGTGACCTAGTGTAGCGGTCGTTACATGTGGTCTAGGTGTTGTTGCGACCCCAAAAAGGGTGTGAGTGACCTAAGTGGTTGATACTCAACCTAGGTTATATCACCTTTCGATGCATGCAAGTGTTTAGTGGCTTCATGATGTTTCCTTGGTAGACAAGTGTCCTTTTGGTGCTCTCTTGTGTTGACACCTCATAACCTTCCACCTCCCTCTTACCCACATGTATATATTCTCTCTCTTTTACATGCAAGCAACTATTTTAGCTCTCTTTCCTTCTCCTTTCTTGCTTGGCTGACCTTAGAGCTTGGTGGAGCTAGAGGGTGTTGATCTAGGTGCTTTGGTGTCCAATCAACCATGCATGTGGTTCTTTTGAGATTGATCATCTCCCTTGGGACGATCTTTAGTGATCTTCTTCCTTAGTAAGTGGTTTAGAACCCTTGATCTCATTTTCTTTTGCACCCTACCTCTCTTTCTCCTTCTCAACCATGAGACTATGGTGTAACCATGGTGGCTTTCTTTGAAGATATTCTCTTCAAAAAGGTTAGAGACTGTGGTTTGACCATGGCGGTACCTATGCGAGAAGAAGCTCTCTTCTTTCTTCTTCTTATTTGGCCTAGGGTTGTTACCTTCCTTCTTAAGTTAACCTGTGACCATGGTGTTCTTCTCTTTGGAGGTTGCCTTGTGGTCGAAGTGTTGATCTTGGTTGGAGCTTCTTTCTCTCTCTTAGAGCTTGTGGTTTGGAGATTGATCTATTCATAAGGCAATTATATAACTATTTTCCCTCTTGTATTAGTTTCACCATAATCATGCTTGCATGATACTATTTTAGTCTCTAAAACTTGATGCTAATGTGCTAGATGAATTATCATGATCTAGAGTATATGACTTTGTAGTATTATCATGTAGATTGCTCTCTTTCTTAAACCCTAATTTCATGTGCTCATTTATGAAGTGATGTGGAGGTGATGCTCTTACATGCACCATTATCCTTGGTTATATCTCCATGCTATGGTTTAGATCTTATGTTTTTCCTAAGGTTTTGAATCAGTTTTCTTGAGGTTGAAGCTTGGTCTTCTCTCTCGTAGTTGGGTTCCTTGGTTGATCACGTTGGAGATTGTTTTTAGGGTTTTGATGACCATCTTGTATGGAGTTTTCCCTCCTAGGTGTTGCTTAGTGTTTTGACGTTTACCATCTATTTCGACTACGGTTTATCTCTATTTTAAAGATGGTTATGTGTGGTTGAAGTAGTTAACCTTGGGGGTTGCTACACCGCCCCAATGTTCTTGGCCGATACAAGTTGGGTTGATTTCTATTTCAGTCAACATGCCCTTATTATGGGTTGCTTCTATTTCAACCAAAACTCATGTGACCTTGTTGCGGTCGACACCCTTGAATTCTTATGTTGGTCGCAACACATGTTTACTTTGGTGTGTGTTTCAGTTGCAACAAATACCTATGGTGACGGTCGCTACCCTTAGTGGGTTAACCCCTTCGGCCGCTACACTTGCATGAGTGGACTTATGGTCTCTACAAGGTGTCACCTAGGATGGTCGACACACATACATGGGTACATGGTCATTACATACATGCAACATAGTAAGGTTGCTACACGTGTACATGCAAATGATGGTTGACACATAGTTCTGTTTGGATGATTGTTTGATTAATCCTAATCATGATTCTTAACCCTAATGTGTTCCAAGAAAGTGGGAGATCATGTATCTAGGGTTTGGTGGTTGAATAACAATATGCAACCTAATAGTCTATGTGTGTGAAACCCTAATCCTAATTCTAGGGTGTGTTATACTTGTTGAGCTTGCAGGGATAAATAACACATGATTATATTTTCTCTCTCTTACTTGTATAGTTCTAACCTTATAGGTTGAATGAGTGTCATAGCTTGTGAATGCTATGGTGGTGATCATATGATAAAGATGATGGTTATGTGCCTCGATGAGGCATGTTGAGATCCTAATGATGTGACGGGTCTTATGAATTGACTGAGGTCTAATGCCTAGTGTGAGCTGTTATCCTCCAGTGATGTGCTGAGGGATTAATATCCCATAGCAGTGAAATTATAGTGATAGCCTTGTATGGATGTGTAATATGTTGATGGCATTAAATTGACAGAGATATCAAGTGATAGTGTGACAAGTTCACACCTTATACATTTATATCTTCTGGAGTTGTTTTACCCCCTTATCTTTGTAGAGTTTGTTTAGGGTTATATGTTGTAACTTGATTGATGCTAAAAGATACTCAATTGGCTTAACTAATCAAGTGAAACCCTAATCATATAACTACTCTGTCCAATAGATTCATCTCCAGCGTCAATACTCTGCTAAATGGTGAAACATGTATTCCTAAGGGAAACCCAAAGCACATACTATTTAGTATGCGAGGTGCAAGTGACCACGTGTCCTTAACATCTTGATCCCAAGTGTTTTGAGAATGACTACAGCTGGGTCTCGGTGATGAGCATGTGATATGAGGTGATAGAGGACAACTAAAGTTGTACCTCAATGATTGGGTTATATACCCTGGTTTCTAGCTTCGTGACCTATACCAAGGTGGGCTAGGTGTTTTACAGGACCATAACTTTTACTATGAGTTGTTGTCTCTATAAGACTATAGCTATGACTATAAGTTGATGTCTTTGGAGTTTGACTATATGTCACTGTGGTACAGACTCGAACTGACCGAGTAGTGAAGGAGAAGATCATGGAGTCCGACTCTTCCATTGATCTTGTATGACACCGATTTTGACTTTCCATGGTCGGTTGGATTTGAGTGGTATGACTCAAATCCTCAGGACTTCATAAAAGACGTAATACAACCGTGTAGTATATTTTCTTAGGTCAAACACACTTCACATTGGATGACCATTTGCCTTATCTCTGTATTAATTTTTTGAATTATAATACGGTAAGAGAAATCAATTTTTATACATGTTCTTCATATTCCTTCTAAAGTTATAAGATGTTCTATTGTTCAGTTGTAGATACCTAAACTGCTTAGTCTGTGATATCAGTTTTATACATATCATTGAGAGGAATCTGCTTATAATGGCTAATCTGCCCTATATTATCTACTTATGCTTATAATAGATGTTGGCGGAGAGTTATATCTCTCTCTGGGACGTTTGGTCTCATCCCCTGAGTTTTCATATCTTTTAGGTGATCATGCACGACATGGTAGAGATCGGGCGGTTGAGGCTGAGTAGTAAGAGGAGCAGTAGTTGTTGAAAGGTTGGACATGCTGCTAGTGTTTTGTGGTACAATCATATGTGTCATCCCTGTACTCTCAGGTCTTTGGGGAGGTTTTTCTGATTTATACATCGATACGAGGTTTTTGGCTTTATGCCTCTGTTGTATAGATATGACATGCATATATATGAAAAAGTTATCATATGTAACAGATTCTGGCTAGTGAGCTGGTGAACAATAAGATGTAATAATCTTTTGGCATGAGATATAAAATACAAGTGATTTTTGTGAACTCGGATGCAATATGTTTCCACTTGAGGTGAAAATGTGATATCGATTTAAATTTACATGGTTTTATGGTAATTTGGTTGTTAGTGATAATTTCACACTTCATTTTGAGTAATCTCGTTGTGTGGCGCGTCGGGATGTCACACCACTCTTTACAATTTCCTTTTCACATGAGATTTTCCCTTCAAAATATTACTTAACTCCAAGAAAGTTATTTTCATCCTTTTTATCAAACCATAGTATTTAATACAATTATGGATTATTGTTGGTTATTTGCTAAATATGGATTTTAAAAAGTAAATAATGGCCCATGCCTCCTCATTCTACCTTAATTTGAGATAACATGGGGAAGGAGTCGTTACAATGGACCTCTCTTTCTCACCTGTTTTATCGATCCGATTGTAGTGTGATGATATGAACACCCTGCCTTGTAAACTATTATTGAACTATTTTTTTTGTTCGACTAACATGCATGCACGTTTCTACACCGCACATTTTAATTAAATCTTGATTTATATACAAAAAGTCTCTTTTACCTTGCCTGGACTGCCAATACCGAATTTGGGAGCATGGAGGTGCATAACACCTTCTCCATGAGAAGTCGGTGCCTTCATCTTTGTACGTTGAACATACATTATCTACCAGCTTTGTGAAGCATCTAAACGTTTTTTCTTATTTTTTCTCGTTGTTTTAAACAGAGTGGCAACTTCATTGGTAACCATGTTTTCTGCATTTTGTGGATGAGTTGGAATGCTCGGCCGTCTAGTCTTTAAAACCCATTGGAAACGCACACTCATTTTAGTTCCACATAGGCTTGTCTATCCTCCCTCCACCCCGACTACAAAACTCCTTGTCAGTAATCTTTTGTGGGGTGCCCCCATCAAACTCTTTGTTGGTTAAGGATACGGAGTATGTATTAAAATTGTATCTCATCTGTGTCACAGCTAGTACGCATTCCGTAGAGTTAACACCATATAACTCATGGAACCACTAGATTTCACGAAAAGGTGGCATGATTTTCTTTTGGCAATGAACGGTATGGACTATCAAAACAGAAGAAACATGCACGACTATGCGTCACTTTCTATTTGTCCAATCCATTCCAATTTCCAACTGAATGTCCCAATGAGGTGACTTGAACAAAATACTAAACTATGAGATCTCATATTTGCATTCAAATGCATTATAAAATTGTGCTGAATTGCCTCCTCCGAATACCGTATGACTCATCCGAATACAACTGCACGGAAGTATATTTGTATATAAATCAATTATTATACTTCAAAAAGAAAATAGATTCAATTATGGAAATGTAGATTCATATGTTATTAACAAAGAACTCTTTCTATTTCTATGTTTGACGTCAGAATACCATAATCATCAATGCAATATGCCTTACCTCTCACAGCCCGCCTTTCTGCAGACTGTCTTCGGAACATGAGGTATATTTTTAGCATACGTGCCTTGCAAGTATCAGCTGAGTTTTGAATTTTTCTGATTATGTTCATGTAAATATCTGTTTCAGCTCTCTTATGCCCAAACTCTGACGCAATAATTAAAAAACAGCGCCCAGCTGGGGCCACAAGACGCCTCTTGCGGCGATCTGGCACATGGGCACATCTCAGTGTTATCCAGTTGCCATTACTGACGGTGGGAGAAGACTATAAGAGGACGGCGGTGACCCCCAAAGCTTCACAAACAGGAGGGCCAGCGTGACCAGGTCCATGGCCGAGAACGACCGTAACTTTACTATTTAAATCCACCCCCTTCTCTAAACCGATCTCCTCCCCCACCACCCAAATGAATACATTCACACCGATAGTGATCATTACTCTTTCGGATTCCCCTCTCCCAACATAACACATGCGGAGGGCGAGGAAACCAGCCAATCCCCACCCGTATTACGGAACTTTGCCGCGCCCGTCTTTGAGTCAGTGAAATGAGCACCCCGGTGTCCCCCGCGTTTCTAGAAGCCAGACTGTAGAGATGGAACCTTGTCAACAGCAGCAGCAGCCGCAGACGCAGCAGAGGGTGGTGGTGGCGGTGGTGGAGGAGGCGGACGAGGGTCGCGCGGCCCTCCAGTGGGCGGCGGAGACGTTTCTCCGGGCTGGGGACCTGGTCACTCTGGCGTATGTCTACCCTTCCTCCAGGTCGACGAGGAAGCAGCGAGCTCGGAGGCTCAAGGGGTTCCAGCTCGCCCTGGCGTACAAGGACATCTGCAGCAGGTTACCCGAGGTAGGTCGGACTGAAATTCTTTGATGTCAGTTGAAAAGTTTCCAGTTTTCAGGAAGTTGGCTGTGTTCTCATCCCTCCAAGTACACGGAGGTCGAGAAAGATTCGATTTTTGTAGACTCCTTCTGTCGCTAGACACAGCAGGGAGAATGGACGAAGACAGGGGAAAGGACGAACGGGAATACCGGTTTCTGAGTTTGATTTTGTGCCTTTTTGAATTTGGTAATTTGTCTGTGTTAGGTTAACGTGGAGATTGTCGTTAAGGAAGGGGATCAGCTGGCGGCAGTTGTGGCCCTTGTGAACGAAATCCGTGCCGAGGCGCTGGTTCTCGGGCTCCACGACCAGAGCTGTCTTCACAGGTAAAATGCTCTTTAAACGAAACTCAGATGATATGTTGTTTCACAGTTTGCATACTGTGTGAGCTTCACCTGAATTACAACAAACTGCATTACTTCTGTTTCGTGTTTGTTTCCTGTCCGGCTGCATTACAATCGGCATTTGCTGTTCAAGAATGAAGTAGGATGTAGGGACAATTAAGGTTAGGATATGGGCGTGATTGTGCTCTGTCTAGGTGCCAGAAACCTGCCGTTGCCAAGATTTTAGCAAAAATAGATGTTTGGGGACAAAGTTGTGAAAAAAAATAAACCATTCAATTTTATACTCCTTGATCGTGCTCCCTATTTTCATCTCTACATAGTCTGAAACAAAAATAAATACATGAAAAATTGGCCTATTATTTGTAAACTGAACCCACTGTTGCTTGTTCTTTCCGGTGTTAGAATGACAGCGGAGAATCTGGGAACAAAAAGCCTGGGGTGCCGGATCATTGCCGTTAAACAGCAGCAGCCTCGAGCATACCATGGCTTCGTGACGATAGAGTTCACTCAGGTGGAGACTACAAGGCTATGGTGAGCCCGCATTTGTTCATTTTTCTCCATTTGCTTCACCTGTAGAATCATCTGCTGCCATGTTTTTTTTCTTTCTTTCTTTCAAGAAACAACCATCCATCTTCAAGAAGCATCAATTCCAACCTTGTTTTCTTTTCCAGTATTCCTCCTAGAAAGATCCCTTACCCCATCTTGCCTGCTTGCTCCTGGCGGAAGCCTGCAAGGAGAAAGGGAAGAACGCGTTGATCTGCTGCCTTTAATTGATCCCTTGGTGCACGACAGTGGAAAGGTGCTTTTTTTTCTTCTTCCAGAGGGGGAAGGGAAACGCCGAGTCGCACATTGGAGCAGTTGGCAGTTGGGCCACTGATGTAAAGAGAAAGAAACAGTACTTTTCTTACTCAGGCAGGTTTCCTGACATTTCACACTTCAAATGGGACGTCAAATGGGTGATCCAACAGTGTGGCACAA
Source organism: Alisma plantago-aquatica (assembly GCA_963693085.1). Taxonomy (NCBI): domain Eukaryota; kingdom Viridiplantae; phylum Streptophyta; class Magnoliopsida; order Alismatales; family Alismataceae; genus Alisma; species Alisma plantago-aquatica. The sequence goes on along the minus strand of OY856409.1, from coordinate 127,789,213 downwards.
GAGGAGGCTTGGCCCTGCTTCTGACGTGTTAGATAGCTTTGTCTACCGTGTAGTTTGGTCGAGTTTTCTGCTTTTCGCTAGTCGCAACCGTTGTTTCTAGTGTAGTGATTAAGATAGGTTAACATGAAATTGACGCAGTGAATGTCTCTAATCATGGGATACGATGAATCTAGAAGACCCCTTTTACCGACACATATTAGAGGGATTGTTCAGCCTTAGGGTTTTTGGTTTGTGCACATGGATGAGCCATTCTTGAATGCAACAGGATAAATCAAATTACGGGAGAGGTTTATTTTAGAGTTTTTTTTTTCTCGGAGCTGTTTATTTTAGAGCTTGTTACGAGATGTAGCTGAAAATCGGTATAGACCCTCACAACAGTATAAACATGTAATTTCTATTAGAAAAACAGCTTTTTCAATTACATACTTGCTGTTATCGTCTTTCTTTAATATACTAATAGAAAAAAAAAACAATTTTATTGCTATTTTATGTTTCAAATCTTCCCACTCTTTTTTGTCGTGGGGGTAAGAGACGATCTCCCTCGCTCCTGTTCATGACAAAGTAGAAATTTCACGAAAAGGGGCAACGCATATAGTATAACTCAATGTGATGTTTCGTATGTTTAAATTGAATATTATGCAGTTAACACATATGATACTCACCAAGTATAGAAAAACTTCAAAAACTCAATAAATATACATATTCACAACGACTAGACATTCTATGAGAATAAAAAAGTATAGAGATCTTATTTTCTAAAATGGACATTGTTCTATTGTCAATTTTATACATTGTAGATAATTATCATCGATTATAAATAAATTGTTGGATCAATGAGCTCTAGAAGGGGGTGAATAGAGTTAAAAATATTAAAATCAAATTCATTAGATCTTCAAGTTATATACTTCAATAAATATGATTATAAATATAGAATTTGAGTGCAACTAAGCATACATATCAAGGATGAGAGAGATTGAATGAGATCATGAACAAGCTATGTAGAGTGATTTCAAACTCCAAACTAGGAGAATGTACATAGTGCTAGATAGGTCAAGTCCTACGATTTTGCAACCATTGCATACTTTATTCCATTATAAGACATACAATATGGCTTCCTTTTGTAGAGTAAGGATACTTAGTCTTCCTTTTTAAGGATCAAAAGGAGGCAATAAACCTTACAAGGTCTTACCTGTCCTTTGAGCAAGAGTCTTCAATCTCTACAAGGGCTTATCCACTTTTGCAAGGAGTTGTACGCCTTCACTGAGGAGATCCCCTTCTTACAACAAGTCTTCTGTATGGAAGGAATAACCCACTCTTCTCACGGATCTTCAACCTTCACCTTCTCCTTCGCCATGGAGAAGTTTTTACCATCTTTTCTTCAAGAAAGGGATTGAGAAAGAGAAGATTGAGAGCCTCACATTGATTACAGGGAAGTAACTCTCTCATAAATAACCAATCTCACTCATATGGACGTTTGGATTTGTAAGCAAGAGAGGGAAAGGGGTTCTATGTGAAAAAAAAACATTCAACTATAGCTAGGAGCAAGGTAGGAAAACTTAGAATGAAATATAAGGGCCCCTATTTATAGTTGAGGGTGTCCACTAGCCAATAGAAACACTTATTAACAAATTCTAGTCATTTTGGGTGCTGCAACAGATCTATTTTTGAGATTTACAACACTCCAACGGCTAGAATCACTTTCTCTACACACTTTGTATAGTACAGTCGGTCGAGTTTCAATGAAGGTAACTCGACCGATTGCACTATGTGATAAATTATTTCTGAGTGTCGATCGAGTTTATCCTGGACGAAACTCGACCAATAGATTAAAATTAGGTTGTCAGTGTAGGGTGTTGGTCAAGTTATTACCAGGACAAACTCGGTCAAACCTGGAAATTTTCAAGACCCATCCTAGGCACTGTTCAAGTTTCTAAGAGAGAAACTCGATCAAATAGATTGTATGTGATGTATTTTGAAAATTGTCATTAAAGTTCTCAAACATTATTCTTAAGTGCTCCTAATTTTTTATCATCTTAATTACAAGTCATAACATCAATAAAAATTATTACAGAAACTATCCTAAGTTGTTTAGGGAGTTGTCCACAAAGGTGCATCTGCATTGACTTTGGCTTGTATTGGATCAAGATAGGGTTTGATTGAATTGATCCTTTTCATGTACCTAATAGACACATATGAATGGAATGGGTAAGTCATCATCAAAATATGAACAATGTATAACTGTTAGGTCAAAATCTCCCCCCCTCCCAATTTGAAGATGGTAAACCATTCCTCGACATATTGAAAAGGACTTAGAATTTAAACTTTTACCTTAATTATTGTAGAGGGGTACATGAATGAACAATAGAAATTTCTCCCCCTCAATTCATGCTTACCTTTGCATGTATGGTTAGTTTCTCAAAAAGCAACCATTGCACATATATACTATTTTGTCCTCTTACATAGTCACATGATATTTTAAATAATTATCTAGAAAAGGATTACAATTCAATATGTACTAGATCTCATATCTTCACTATAGTACTTGAGCTCACTCATTTCTCCCCCTTTGTCATTTTAAAAAGGCAGGGGGTAGAAGATACCAAACATAAGCATGAGAGAACAAAATATACTAGAGTCATAATAAAAATATGGAAGCACATACAACTAACTCATGAGATATAGTCAAGCATAGTGCTAAGGTACATATAGTCATATTAGAACACAAGATATGTCATCTCTTGATGTAAACTACAAAGCATCAAGAAAACAACGAGATATGAAAATAGTACACCTCAGATACAATGCCCAAATGTTCAGTATATGAAAGTCTATAAAAATTATCTAGATAAGCACTCTATAGACTAAGAACTAAACATCTAGGGAATCTATGACCTCCTCATCATACTCTAGTTGACAGTCTTCATCTCCATCTGAGGGTGCAACAAGTGTGTCATCACCACCATCTCCATCACCATCAGATCCGGAACCATCCTCAAAACGTCCTCATCCTCACCACCATCACCATCAACATCATCCTCATCCTCCTCATCATCCATCTCAATATCTTCCTCAAGGACAAATGAGCAAGGACTAGGCCACCTGTAATTTTGCTCTGCCCAGGAGACACCACACTCAAGCAGAGCCTTTGCTTACTCATAATTGGGTATGGAAAACCAGTCATAGCTAGCAAGGAAAGTAGCAGCTGGTCCAACTGGAAGAGCAAAAAGTTGAGAGGTTGTAGGCTGATGCTGGGGTTTTGAGTCGCTTTATAGGCTAGTTTTACACTCATTTTATGCACTTATTGGTCATATTTGTGGTTAATATCACATGATTTAATTCCTTTAGCCTATTATCCTTGCATGCATCAAATTCATCTTATTTTACATTGTTTTGTATAGATTATCATATTTCTCAGATTTGATTTGTGTTTTTCTCTCATTTTCAAGAAATTCACAATTCTGGACCCGTCGATACCATCGACGGTCTGTCGATAGCATTGATAGAGCAACACTAGTAGAGCCGAAGAGGAAGCAGATAGTTCGATACCATCGACACTTTGTCGATGGTCTCAAAAGTCCAACTGTGAGCCAAATATCGTTCCTTCGATACCATCAACGGGAGCGGTCGATGGTCCCGTCGATGGTATCGAGATTCCTTTAGGCTGCTTCCAGAAATTGAAGAAAGCATTGGTACCCTAAGGTGTCGATACCATTGACACCCCGTCGATGGTATCGACACTGTCGGATCATAGTTTTGTCCAACATGACTTCAATCAGACGGTTGCTTTCTTTTAGCAGTCGTAAGTGGTACCTATACCTAGAAAAAGACGGCCCAAAGCCGTGATTCACATTCTATTCCATTGCACAAGTCCCAAAGGAGGAGAGAGCGAAGAACGGAGCCGAGAGCTATGCCCCGTGAGATTCCAGAGACGTAGACAGAGTTTTTCACCGCCGGAAGGCTGCAGAACGCTCATCTCGCATCTAGGATCACCCGATTCTTCTCCGTTCAGGGGTTACACCATCTCCGTCCACATTTTCTCCATGTTTTGTCCTTCCTTTATGGTGTTTTGCATTGAGATGAACATGCAAGGATAATCCCCTTTGTCTCTAGGACCGAGAGTAGCCCGGAAAAACATTGTATGACTCTTCTTACATAGTTTATCATAATTTGTCCCTCAAATCCGTGGTATGATATCATTTTCTCCATTGCTATCATTGTGCTTGATCACTATAATGGTAATCTAATACCTTTAATTTCTTTTGACGAAGAATTAACGGTAGAAAAGAGGAGGTAATCATATTAACTAATAAATCCTTTGGAAAAGGCGATGTACAGTTAATGGTGGGAACCCAGAGACATGTTTTTCATACACCTAGTCTAGGGTATAGGTTACTACTGGCGTGGAACTGACCTAGATTAAGGTAGTGAATTGTGTCACAGAAGTGAGCAATTCTAGATACATGCCACTATCCAAAAAGGGAGACGAGTTGTGATAATTGTGAAGGAATTAGTACAACAAGAACCCGCAGTGAAACCGCAATCCTAGAGATTTCTTTTGAATTGATTAAACCAACAATTTAATCGATTGCTTTGTTTTCTTTTGTTTTTATTTTTCTTTTTCAAATCAACTTTCAAACTTTTATAATCGGTTTAGCTGATCGTGAGTAGTTAGTAGTAGTCTACCGATAATTACATTTTCCTGTGTTCGACTCGGGCCTCATAAGGCCTATATTACATTGACACGTACACTTGCGTTATACGCACGATAAATTCGTGTCAAGTTTTTGACACCGTTGCCGGGGAAATAACAATTTTCGGCACTACGAGTGCTACAAGCAGCCACTCTTGGCCACTTTTAATAATTTTAATAATTGAGAGTAAATTGTCTATCTTTCAAATTGTTTATTCGTCTAGCACTGTACTTAATCAATTTTTTACAATTCAAGTACTAGTGCTTGGTGAAGACGCATAGTACTGACTACGCACAATCGACACATGAGATTCCACTTTCGGGATCGGGTGACGAGGAGGAGGATATCCACAATCGCCTCAAAGACTTAGACATAGATTCTGAACCTGAAGTAATGGCTGAGGAACAGACAATATGGGAAAAGATCAAGTCTTCTTCCTCATCTGTAGCTAAGGGGCTGATCAAAAAGCAGGCGATCAACATTCCTACATACAAGATTGATCTGACACTGATAAACCTGGTTATGTCTAATGCATTTCATGGGATGAACAATGAAGATCCAATGGCCCACATCAACACATTTGTGGAAAACTGTGATATGATAAAGATTACAAGGTTCCCGCAAGAAGCACTCTACTTAAATCTTTTTCCTAGTTCTCTAGCTGGAAACGCACGTGAATGGCTACACAATCTTGATGATGAGTTAATCGAGACTTGGGACCAGATGGTAGAAGTCTTCTTCGAGAGATTCTTCCCGCCCGAGAAGACGAATGACCTCGTGAGAAAGATCCATAACTTCTGTCAAAAGGCCGGTGAGACATATTCAAAGACATGGGAGCACTTTTAGATCATACTAAGAAAATGCTCACATCATGGGCTGGACAAGGACAAGAAAGTTAAATTTTTTTACTTTGCTCTCAATGAGCATGACAGAAGCAACTGAGATTCAGCGGGCTCAGGTTTTTCTTGAACAACACAGGTACAAGGTGTTGGGAGATATTAAAGAACATGGCCAAGAAGCAGTCGTGGGGTAATAGAGATGCACCAGAACAAATTAGAGTTGCAGGGGAATCAAAGGAAATTAAGGAGCTAAATGAGAAGATGGACCTGATAGCAAAGAGATTGCTAGCAAAAGAGGATGAAGGATCTGATGATGAGGCACATGTCAAATTTATGTGCCAACAACAGGGCTACGGGAACAATGATTATTCATGGAGGAAGGACAATAAATTTTCTTGGAAGGATCCAAACAACTTTTGGCAGGATCTGGATAAAAAACCATAGCCTAGTGCGGAGGACAAGAGCAATGAGTTGCTCAACCAAGTAATAAAGCAAAATCAAGAGTTGATGAGCACATTTAGCAAGCAAATTCAGTCGTAAGGAGAGTTTATGAATTAGTTTGGGCTGACTCTATAGAGTCATGGTGCACAACTAAGGACTCTAGAGACAACCATGACCCAAATTTCAACTGCTGCGATGAAGCAAATCATTAAACAAAAACCAGCTGGGAATGCAGAGCCCGCTCAGCCACATCAGCAGGTTAAATATATTTCAGTCTGCAAAGCATCAAAGCTTTCTATTGAGGGGGTAAATGAGCAGAGTACCATGCATATAGACTTGGACGATAAACCCAAAGTTCCATACCCTCGCAGTTTGTATGGATTGCCAGGAGGATTTAGGATGCCATTCAAATCACTCCAAGATTCCATCACTGCCGTGCCCACATCTCATACTGTTGAGGAGACTCCTATGCCGAAAGAGCAGGTGAAAGCTATACTTTGTAGTGGAGCAACCACTAGCAACACAGAGAAGCAACCACAAGTCATGCCATCCACGGATGATGTACTGGGTCCTATCCTAGAAGGTGGCATTGAAGCAAGCTTAGGGGAGGAGATCCCTAAAGTTACATATATTCCACCGCACAAGCGCATTAAAGAGCCAATTGTGCCATTCCCGGATAGTCTGAAGTCAAGGAAAGAGAAAAGACACTTCAAGAAATTTCTTGAGATCTTCTGGAAGCTCCACATCAACATTCTGTTGGTGGAGGCTATAGAGCAAATTCCTTCATATAGAAGATTCATGAAAGACATTATCAACAAGAAACGGAGGATCAAAGACACAAATGTTGTATGTGTCGACGAAACAGTGAGTTCTATAATTCAAAGAAGATTGCCAAAAAAGAGGAAAGATCCAGGATGTTTCTACATCCCATGTTCCATAGGTCGTCAACATTTTCCAAAAGCACAGTGTGACTTAGGAGCAGGCATTAATCTTATGCCACTTGCTACTTTTCAAAAGCTGGGATTGAAGAAGCCAACACAAACTTCCATGACAATCAAGTTGGCGGATGGATCCATTGTTAAGCCAACAGGTATATGCGAGGATGTGCTAGTCAAAGTTGACAAATTCATCTTCCCTGTTGACTTTGTGGTAATGGACATGCATGAGCTAGAAGGATGTGAGATGTTATTGGGAAGGCCGTTTCAAGCTACGACTGATGTAATCACTGCCATTGGGTGAGGCTACTTGACACTGGGGATTGGTAATGATAGAGTTGAATTCAAATTGCCAAATGAATTATTAGAGACATCCCTTGACAACCCAGGTTAGGTTCTCCATATCGTCTAGCCCAAGACATTAATTGAGGAACTTGTTGGGAGGCAACCCAACCTTGGTAGTGTACATGTTTCTTTCTTTAAATTTTTTGCATTTCTAGGTAGTTTTCATTAATTTAGCACTTCGTCTCTAAAAATGATACCTTGATGTGTTTGTTGAGTGTGCATGCTGGGGAACGGTCGATACCATCGACATCTGGGTTGATGGTATCGAATTTGGAATAGTGGACAATTCTACCAAAATTTCATTCCGTCGATACCATCGACGACCTCGTCGATGGTATCGAAACTGGAACAGACAAAAACAAGATCGGGCGTTGATTGTATCGACTCGTCGTTGATGGTAGCGAGTTTTCTAGAGATTTTCAGATGGATTGTCTCAGTGATTTCGATACCATCGACACACTGGTCGATGGTATCGACATGTCTACAACAACATTGAATTGGTCAGACTTCACAAGGATTGAAGGAACATACAAGTGTCGAGACTATTGACACATGGGTCGATAGTATCGACGACACGTCAGTGATCCGAGGTCTTCATCGAGCAGTCCAAAATGCCTATCTGTAGACTGTGTCGATGGTATCGACACCCTGTCGCTCCAGAGGCGGAGGCTCCAGAGGGCGACGATGACGAAGAAGGGGAGGAGGAAGCCACTATTCCTCTTCGACGGTGAGTTTCTCTGAGAAAGCATCCACGAACTATGGAGCATCCTCTTCTTCCCAGCCACAACCACCACAACCCTCCCACGATGGAGATGACCCCTATTCTATGCAGGGGATGTATACCATGCTTTAGTCGATCCAGGAGTCCCAGCAGACAATGCTAGAGTCACATCAGATAGCTTTTGTAGGGATCCAGGATACGCATAATAGGCTCTATGAAAACCAGCAGGTGATCTTTAAGAATGAGTGCCAGCTCTTCACCAACTAGCAGTAGGTCTATGACAGGTTGGGAAGGATAGAGCAGCAACATCAGCCGTTCTACGATCATTACTGGAGAAGAGACTACTTTGGGGGATATCTACAACCACCACCCATGCCACCCTATGATCCCAACTTTCAGGGGAAGTATCTAGAGTGGAACCCCCATACCCACCAGGACCCACCACATCCACCACCTCAGCAGTCACATGGTATCACTATTTCGCCTTCTGAGTTTGTTCTTGATTATGAGGCCATAGTCGAATTCAAGCTTGGGGGGGAGATGGAACAATTTCTATCTTAGTTTTATTTTATTTTCTTCTGTTTGAGCATTTTTCTTAGATTTTTGCAATTTTTCTTCTAGTTTTGTAATTTGTTTTATTTATGGATTTCTAGGACCCAATTTCTATCTAGTGTCATCCGTGGGTGTCTAATGTAAGTGTGTCATCTCAATGTTTTTCATATGGTGCTGGTGTGTGAGTTGTTTGAAATTGAGCATATAACTTATGAAAATAATTGGGTAGGTCAACTTTCAAACATATGATCATAGCTGTATATCCTTATGGTTCAAGAAATGAGGACGAATATGGATGTTGAGCTTTAATTGACCAAATGGTAACGAGACTTTAATTTGAAGTGAGAAAGAGAAACCTCTTAGTTACCCTGTGCATATGTCAGTAAGGAGAGACATATAATCTTTTCCAGTGGTTCTATCATTTAGTCTTGTGATCTATCCACCTTACTTCATTCACACTTCACCATAAGAACTGGGAGCACATTGCAGTTTTTCATCTCTTGATTGCATGTCATTTAGATAGGATTGCATTATAGCTAGATTTTTCATAAAATATGAAAAATAATTTTTTTTTGTGTATCAGTTATGCATGCACACATTCTAGAGTGCATGCCATTGTAGTTGCATAATTACTTTCATGTAGTTGCACTTTGCATATTTTTGAGCATATAGGACATTATGTGCCTTATTAGTTCTGAAAAATAAGAAAAGCGGGTAACTTGTTCTATACTCTCTGAAAGTAGATTGTAATGCATCAATTGTAGCAGTTATGTGAAAATAAGCCTGAAAAAATTTATGTTTTGTAAATATTTCCATAGTTAATTGAGAAAATTGGGGCTTGAAAAAAAAGAAGAAAAAAAAGGAAAGAAAAGAAAAAAATATAAGTAGAAATCAGAGGGAGAAAGGAACTTGTTTTACCTGCATAATAGGAAGAATAAGCACATAATGTAGTTGTGTAGACATTCTATCTCACATTGAGACGGAATAGTAGAGCATGCATCATTCCACCTAAAATGTAGGCATTAGGTCATTTTCATATGAATATGCATCATTTAGGTCATTTTTGTTGTTTCTGCATGTTAAACTATATTATGCTTTTTGTTCATTCACAGCCGCCCATTCCATCCACCCGTTGCTCAAAATGGTAGGCCACCCATGATTATCTCCTCATTCTTGTATAATCAGGAGTTCTGCTTCCATTGTAGATGGTAGTTAGGATTTGAGCAACATAGATAGGAGATCACAAGATGCACCACACATGAACCAGAGGAATTTATTATATTATCTGCTTTATTTGATTGTGTTCATTGATTACGGGGTGGACATCTCTCATGGATGATCATTTTCACCTTTAGGGTAGTTATCGTTCTATGGTTAGTGAGAGCCGGTATGTGCCTTGCAGGTGGGAATCATACTATGATGTCTTTTATGTGATTATGTTCTTTAGTTGAACCTCACAATTTTATTCTATAGTTTTGTTGCTCGAGGATGAGAAAAGTTCAAGCTTGGGGGAGTTTGATGCAGGGGTTTTGAGTCACTTTTATAGGCTAGTTTTACACTCGTTTTGTGCGCTTATTGGTCATATTTGTGGTTAATATCGCATGATTCAATTCCTTTAGCCTATTATCCTTGCCTGCATCAAAGTCATCTTATTTTACATTGTTTTGTATAGATTATCATATTTCTCAGATTTGATTTGTGTTTTTCTCTCATTTTCAGGCAATTCACAATTCTGGACCCGTCGATACCATCGACGGTCTGTCGATAGCATCGACAGAGCAACAGTAGTAGAGTCAGAGAGGAAGCAGATAGTTCGATACCATCGACACTTTGTCGATGGTCTCGAGAGTCCAACAACGAGCCAAATATCGTTCCGTCGATACTATCAACGGGAGCGGTCGATGGTATTAAGATGCATTTAGGCGGCTTCCAAAAATTGAAGAAAGCATATGTACCCTAATGTGTCGATACCATCGACACCCCGTCGATGGTATCGACGCCGTCAGATCAAAGTTTTGTCCAGTACGACTTCAATCAGACAGTTGCGTTCTTTTGGCAGCCGTAAGGGGTACCTATACCTAGAAAAAGACGACCCAAAGATGTGATTCACGTTCTATTCCATTGCACAAGTCCCAAAGAAGGAGAGAGCGAAGAATGGAGCTGAGAGCTACGCCCCGTGAGATTCCAGAGACACAGACATAGTTTTTCATCACCGGAAGGCTGCAGAATGCTCATCCCGCGTCGAGGATCACCCGGTTCTTCTCTGTTCAGGGGTTACACCATCTCCATCCACATTTTCTCCATGTTTTCTCCTTCCTTTATGGTATTTTGCATTGAGATGAACATGCAGGACTAATCCCCTTTGTCTCTAGGACTGGGAGTAGCCCAGGAAAATGTTGTATGACTATTCTTACATAGTTTATCATAATTTGTCCCTCAAATCCATGGTATGATATCGTTTTCTCCATTGCTATCATTGTGCTTGATCACCATAATGGTAATCTAATACCTTTAATTGCTTTTGACGAAAAATTAACGGTAGAAAAGAGGCGGTAATCACATTAACTAATAAATCCTTTGGAAAGGCGATGTACAGTTAATGGTGGGAACCCAGAGACATGTTTTTCATGCACCTACTCTAGGGCATAGGTTACTACTGGCGTGGAACTGACCAAGATTAAGGTAGTGAATTGTGTCGTGGAAGTGAGCAATTCTGGCTACATGCCACTATCTAGAAAGGGAGATGAGTTGTGATAATTGTGAAGGAATTAGTACAATGAGAACCCGCGGTGAAACTGCAATCCTAGAGATTTCTTTTGAATTGATTAAACCAACCATTTAATCGATTTATTTGTTTTCTTTTGTTTTTATTTTTCATTTTCAAATCAACTTCCAAACTTTTATAATCGGTTTAGCTGATCGCGAGTAGTTAGTAGTAGTCTACCGATAATTACGTTTCCCTGTGTTCGACTTGGGCCTCACAAGGCCTATATTACATTGACGTGTACACTTGCATTATACACACGGTAAAGTCGTGTCATAGGCTGAGAGGAAGCATCAAGTCCACCATCATAGGCAGGGGGTAGAATAGAAGCAACGGGCTAGTGGTCTGGGTAGAATTGACTATATGCATAGGAAGCATAGTCAACAATAGGATAGGACTGGTAGGTAGGGTAAGGATGGGTGCATGATAAGTTCATGTTTGACATGATTTGAATCTAGATCCTGGTGTAGGTGATCATGGACCTGCATGATGTATGCCTGTTGGTGCATCATATAGCCCATGAGGGTTTCATTAGACACCGAGAATGAGGCACAATTAGGTCTAGGAGGAGGTGGAGGGGCCTGGGTGGAGGTCGATGCACCAGCTGTGGATGTGGAGGTGGGACGAAAAAACTTCTTGACAGTGGTTTCATTGATGTAAACACCTTTTCTACTTGTTTTTGTAACCAATATCATAGAAAAGGGATTTCTTAGTGTGTTGAGCAAACAAACCATAAATCAAGTTGGGATAGGGTTGGTGGGTGGGTTCCATAGGTATTCTTCCTAGAGTCAAAACAAGTCATGTGATGAAGGATGTAATAGACCCATTTGAATTTGACATCACGAAGGAGACAATGCATTAGCATAGCGGTGTTTTTTACAAAATCCATTTGAGTTTTTATTTGGGTGGATATTATAGTTGACTACAAGTGTAACAAGACGTGTCTTGATGTCAAGGGAGGAAGAAGGAAGAATCACTCTCTTCCTATAGGCAACCTCAGGTTTAGAAACTTATGGATATCAGGAAGGGTGAGAGTAGGTTCAAAGCCTTGGTACACATTCTCAGGGACAAACATATCAAGATATTTGTGATAGGTAGTCAACCATGTATAAGCGGTAGAGGTACCATTAAAGTAGGAATTCAAGGAATCCTTAGAGATGGAAAACTTGGTACCCACAATCATGGAGGTTAGGATCACTTGTTGGTTAGGGGGTGGCACAAGAGTAGTGTAGTTCCATGTAAGGTTTGCATAGAAAGAGAGTTGCTGTAGCACAATCTCTCTACACATAATACACTAAGGTGTTGTGCATTAAACACAACAACAAACTCATTCATCAACTCACTTCTTGATTCAAGCAATGCACGAAAAGGAAAAAAAATTCTAGGAAGAAACTCCATATACCTATTGACAACGTGCAAGGAGGTGAAAGAGGTTCCATCAAAGGAAACGACCTGAGAAGTTGTGGACGACGAAGGTAGTCCAACTGGGCCAATTTGTTTTTGTCGCTTTGAATCCATAGAGATGAAAGAAGATGAAATGGCAATAAAACGAAGAAGATGGTAGGTGCTACAGGTTTCCCATGGTGCTAGGTCAAGGTAGGAAGAGGCTAGGGTGGTGATACAGGGCTAGAAAGGGTAGAGAAAAGTCTTGGGTAGCCTTAGGGTTTAAGGACAAATGGGAAAGATTGGATATTGATCGACTTCCCCTAGTTGTGAGGGAGAAAATCTGGCCGACAGTCTATATATTTTACACCCAACAGTTTAGTCGATCAATTTTGAGGTTTGGGAAACTCGAACGACACTATGGATTGTTTAGTCCTTGGTCTGGTTGTCGGTTGAGTTTTCCCCAGAGCAAACTCGACCAAACGGTCAACCTATCTAAAAGATAAGAATTTTAATTCTTGGACACTACAATGTTATATAATTTTTTTAGCCTATCATGTATTATGAACATATTGAGGCACATTCCACTCATCACTGGATACTATTTTGTGGTAAAACAAGTGTTTGTAAAAAATAACCAAAACAAGCAAAATAAGGCATTTAAACTAGGCATATGTAGCACTAACAAGTATGAGATGAGCAATATATGAACAAGAAACATAGAGGTATGAAAATAGCTAGCTAGAAGGGAGATCATTATCATTAAGAGAAGTAATAAGAAATTTTTATTGAATAAATGTAAATTTCTCTCTAGCAAGAGATTTGTGAAAATGTCTGCAAGTTGATTTTATGTGTTCACATGCGAGATATAGATATTTTTGACAATGTAGTATCAAAGAAAGTGATGGCAGGACTCTATATATTTGTCTCTACTATGCAAGATAGGATTGTAAGAAATATTGATTGCACTAGTATTATCATAATAGATGGGAGAAGCATCATAATGAACATTAAAGTCTTAGAGCATTTACTTCATCCATAGAACTTGGGCACCACTACTCCCATCTATAGTGTATTCATCCTTAGTAGTTAAAAGAGCCACAATGCTTTGTTTCTTAGAGAACCAAGAGACTAAGCATGGTCCTAGGAGGAAGCAAGTGCCACTTGTGCACTTTCTATCAATTAAGCACCCTGTATAGTCCACATCACTATAAACAATAAGAGTAAAGTCCCTTGATTTGTGATACCATAGTACAAAATTTTGGATTTTGGTTAGGTACCTTAAAATCCTCTTAACCTCTATAAGATGGGATTTTATAGGACTTGATTGAAATATAACACTTAAGCCAACACTAAACATAATACCAAGTTTGGAGGCAATTAAATATAATAAGATACCAATCATACCTCTATAAGCTTCTCATCTACCTTCTCACCTTCCTTATCTCTATCAAGTTTGGCAGTGTTTGACATGGGGGTGTCCATCGGCTTGGTGTTCTCCATCCCAAAGCACTTTAAGAGTTTACTTGTATACTTGCCTCAATTGATGTAGTTTCTTTCCTTTGTTTTTTTGATTTGGAATCTAAGGAAGAAAGGAAGCTCCCCCATTATACTCATCTCGAATTCACTCTGCATAAAAGAACTAAACTCCTTGCAAAGATCAAGATCGATCCCGCCAAAAATGATATCATCAACATATATTTGAATAATAATTTTTTTGCTAGAAGTGTATTTAAGAAAGAAGGTATAGTCAAATTTGCCCATGACATAGCCATTTTTTAGTAAAAAGTTTTTTTTTTAAAATTTATGATACCAAGATCTAGGGGCTTGTTTGAGTCCATAGAGAGATTTTTATAACAAATAAATATGATTAGGAAGCTTGTCATGCTCAAATCCGAGAGGTTGAGCCACAAAGAATTCCTCCTCTATTATACCATTTAGAAACACACTTTTAACATCCATTTGATAAAATGGGGAATTATTATGAATAGCAAAAGCAAGTAGCATTCTAATAGATTCAAGGATAACAACAGGTGCATAAGTTTCATCAAAAGCAATGCCTTCATGTTGGTTATACCCTTGTGCTACCAACCTTGCTTTGTTTCTTACCACTTTTCTGCTTTCATCTAGCTTGTTGTGGTAGACCCACTTGGTGCGAATGATCTTCCTATCAATTGGTTTTGGTACTAAGGTCCACACTTTTTTCTTCTCAAATTGCTCTAGATCCTCTTGCATAGCTAGGATCCATTCATCATCTTTAAGAGTTTCTTTGACGTTCTTTGGATCAAGTTGAGAGATGAAGATGTTGTCACTTGTTCTTTGTTTAAGGCAACCCTTGTCTTTACCCTTTCAAAAGGATTGCCTATGATGAGATCTTTAGGACGATCTTTAGCAAATTGGGGAGTTGGATCCTTCTTTTCTTGTTCTTTTTGTTCTTCATATACTACCACCTCTTTTCCTTTGTTGTTGATGTTGAGAGTGAGGAATCGCCTCATCTACAACATCATATTCACAATATTCTTGGAAATAGAGGGGTTAGTTTCAAAAAATTGAAACATTGATAGATTCTTCAACTTTAGACAAATCAATGTTAAATACTCTAAAAGCTCTACTAGTGGTGCTATAGCCAAGAAAGAAAGCCTTGTAAGATTTCACATCAACCTTGTCGAGAGCATCCTTGGTGTTTAAAACAAAAGAAGGACAACCAAAAACATGAAAGAATTCTATTGAATGCTTTTTACCATGCCATAACTCACAGGGGGATTTGCTGTAAAGAGGGATGAGTGAAAACCTAATTTTGCACAAAATAGGAGGTGCTAACAACTTTGTCCCAAAACTTCTTGGGAGTATCATACTCTAGAAGCATGGTCCTAGCCATTTCTTGTAGCAACCTATTCTTTCTCTCTACAACCCCATTTTGTTGAGGTGTACGAGGGGAAGAAAAGTTGTGTGAATAGCCTGATTTCTCACAAACCACATTAACAAAATGTTAATTGTATATTTTTGATATATTTGACCACAAAAATAGGCGAGGGGTACTTTTTGTCATTTTAGCACTTTGCATGAGTAGAAAAGTTGATCGATTGCCTAATATTCTTATCACATCTAAAACTTATAATTTCTAACTATATAAATTATTCCCAAGAAATTTTAATGACTTCAATAATTTTAAATGCCATGATTTATAGAAAGGCCATAAATGAATATTTTCCTACATATTTAATTTTCTACCATTATTTTGACCATATAAATTGATAACATGGTATATTAGCCATTATACAATCTAAATAAAATATGAAATTGAGGTTTTATGCAAAATTAGGTACTTAATTATACTAGGGGTAAATTGGTCATTCTACAGGTAAAGTGAAACTGGTAAAAGAGTTATATTTCTGAATTTGAGCTAAATGTTATCAATGTAACTATAATTAAGTGGATCACTCATTTTAAGGTAAAATGATGGTTTTCATTGATAAGAATATTTATTTATGAAATTGATCAATTTGACACACTTTCAAATTATATTATTCTAATAAATACATTATTATTATTTGAATTGTGGTAATATTCAATTATTATCTATTTAGATACTTCAAACCAAAATAATAAATTATTTTCACATATTTATCTTTGTAACAAATCACAATCTATACAAAGGCATTTAATGTTCACTGTATGAAATCTAGCTTAATCTTAAGGCATGTATCAACCACTAGCTTAGGTCAAAGAGTGATTAGAACTAATGCTAGAGGAAAATGAATAAGAAAGAAAGTGTTTGAAGAATATTGTTGGGTTTCATTATGTTACAACATTCCACCCCTTAAAGAGGATTTTGTCCTCGAAAGGTACTCGTCCACATCTTATTTACTTTGTCACCTCCAAAAGAAAAAAATGTTATAAGGTTTTAGGTCACCAGGGCTTTGTAAAGTCTCTTATCTTCCACTACACAAGAATGAGTAAACAAAATTACCCTAAGCCATCATTTAGATTCTATCATAGGTTCAAGTTATCATATACACATACCTTTTGCTATTAAGCAAGTTGGGGTATAACAAATTAAGTTTGAAAATTTTGGCAGTTGCCTATCTTTTTGTTTTCTCTTTCTTACCTTAGCAACGTACCTTATATTTTACCATTTCATATGAGTGAAGACATATTCTAAGAATTATTTTTAATTATCCAACTAACATTCATGGTGGTCAAATTAGCATGCCTTACCCATTTATCATGGTTATGTGATAGCCACATTCGTTTGACATTATTACCAAGGATTACCACATTATTACTTATTATATACAATATTAAGTTCAAAAGTCCTTAAGTTAATCTACATTTCTAATGAATAAATCATACATGAATCTACCCCTTAAAAGGGTTAGTCTAGAATCTAACTAATTTCAAGATATAATAGGGGTAGGTCAACTAGGTCATACATATCCAAATTTCTTCTTAAATGCTACATTAACTTAGGTATGGGGACTAAGTGTATAATATGTCAGTCAAAGGTTTCTTCACTAAATAGTTTCTCCACAACTATGACTTTCCTTGTGGTTGTGACTTGTTTCCAAAACCCTTCGATAAGATCTAAAAGTTTTTTTTACATAAAACTTTTTAATGAAAATAAGTTTTACGATGACAAGTTTACGATCGAAATCTACAAATGGTGCCAAAATCAATCAAAGAACCAAGTCAACCACTTACACTACATGTATGCTATTATTCTAACATCACTACAATCCATCTAAAGGGTGTGATATTTCAAAAATCTAAAAGGTCATACCAAAAGCATTTCCATTCTATATAGAGAATTTAGGGTTAAGCCTATATGTGCCTAAGGCATCCTACATCCTATATTAGTTGAACTAATTTCTCATAAAGGAGGAAATAGGAGTTATATACTAGAGGAGTCAACTCCTACATAGTGTAATTTCCACCTCTAACGAGAGGCTATGGGGAACTACAATTACTCAAAGTGACAAGTGGAAGTGACCAATTTACACTGGAATTTTAACCCTAATTGGAATTCTAAAACTTAGGATTAGGTATATCATCACCCCATAAGGGTTACTTAACTTCCAACTAAGGAGCAAGTAGAGGATAACTTGAAATAGTCAAGCCCTCGACTACTTAGGCACTGATACCATGTTGTAAAGAATGGGGCTTGATAGAGGGCCTATTCAAGTGATATATCATTATGAGCCATGAAATATTAAGCAATGGAAAACATAACTATTTGAAAAGTTACAAAATATTCCATGTACATAAATTCTCACACTAAGGGTTGTGCATAAAAAGAAAATACTATATCTAATTTCATCAGAGTCCCATATGCAGAGAGAAACCCATCCATTTCAAGCTATCCTCAAGCCAACTTCATGTATGAAACCATCATGTGTCCATGTCCATCAAAGAACCTACACTTGGGTAGTTTTGGGAACACCCAGAAAATGGATAAAAATGGTATGTGTCAGTAACAACTGATAAATGTGCATAATATAAAATATTTTGGGCATTTTAGGATAGGTAGTATAAAAGAGGGAGTTTCTACAATAGGGGGCTATTTGAATTTAGGTAAGTTCAAGAGAAATCAATTTAAGAGAATGAGGCATTTTAATTTAAGAGTACAATATTTGAGATGAAAATTCTTTCCATAGTTTACAGTATCACTATAATCAAATATATTTACATGCTAATATATTTAGACTAAATAGCTACAGTACAACCAAGACACCACTAGATATTTGATCTAATGCGTGGAAAGTGCACCCTAGGTGGAAAGACGCACCCCCATATATATAAGAGGTGGAAAGATGCACCATGTGCGGAAAGGCGCACCCTAATGGTTGTGCTCATGCACCATACAATAGATATCTAGCTAAATTACCAAACATGCATAAATAGAGTGGCAAGATATGATATAAGTCATAAATCATAATTTCAAATACAAACAACAATATATGTGGGTTCATAGACCCAAGGCAATAAGATATTTGTCAAATTTTGAGAATAACAAAATTTCATAACATAATAAGTAAAAAGACCACTTAACAAGAATGCCTCATTTAGGGATAATTTAGTCAGTTTAATGCCCAAATTTAAATAGGGAAGAGAACATACCTGATGTTCATGGTTAGAGGATACTCAATAGTCACACTTGGTCTCCAAAGTCATGTATAAATCCTAACAATAATTGAGTGTGTTAGTCAAACATATAGAACACGTGTATACATTCCTATTATATATTTTCATATTTCTCATCCTAGTCCTAATTACATAATGTCATATTAGGGTTGTTAATCCTATGAATTAAACATAAGATTCACATATATCAATTTTAGTTCTAATATAAATATTTAGTCACATAGGCTTGAGTATATCTAGGTTTACATATATGTGCACGTAAAAATATGCATTTCACCTATTTATGTCTTGCAATCTTTCTCTCTCACACACACTTTAGTGTATAAGTTAAATGTAGTCAACTAGGGTCACATATATACTTCACATAGGTATATTTATTTAAATGACCTTACTATGATCATCTAGGGTTTAAGTCTCGCACACACCCGTAGGTCAATATATAGATATCACTTAATAGTATATATGGCCATACTAATGTGTATATACCATCATATTATCTTTTAATACTAGAATCAACAATATTATGCATACTATATAACATTTTATATGAAGTTGACAAAAAAAATACTTATGAGATTCATAGTGTATATTTAAAAACAAACAAGATATCTATGAATCTAGGGTTTTGAATATTATAGCATGAGTGAAAACACTATTTAGAATATACTTTATTAATATATATTGAAATTGCATATTTTCCTATTAGTTGGTTTAATTATACATATTATATATGGTGAACGTTAAGGATATTGAACATGTGATATAGGTTGTTAGAGTAGCTAAGTAATATGTCCTTGATAATCTCAATTATCATATTGTGTAATGTATGCTATTCTAATATAATGATAAAGTTGTTCATAAATTGTAAATGAGCAATTGGTTCATGTGTTTATCATTGTATATGCATTATCCTATGTATATCCTAATATTTATAAAAATGAGATCTATTGTTTAAACTAACCTTGAAAGTACAAAACATATTAGAACAATCACTTACCTACCATTGGTCTTTGCATGAATGTGATCCCCTTAATTAGTCTTACATTGGTTTCTGTTGGTGAATATATGAGACTGCTTCTCTGAGCCAACACAGGAGGTCATCCTCATGATGTAGGAGCTATCCATGTACAACTGATGTTGTGACTTGCATTACCAATGCCAATAGTGGTGCCATGGGAAAAGGAGTTCTCAGTCCTACAACTGGTCTGACGATCTCTATATAGGGAGTGATGGCAGAGCAACCATGATAAGGTATGATGATGGTGCAACGGTCAACTCAAGAATTGTAGGCTACAAGAAGGATGGAGATGAGTTTGCATCTATTGAAGGAAAATAATCTGCTCTACCAGTCGCAAGGTGGGAAGGCATGGTTCTATTGTTGTTTGTTGGTAGTTCTGTGAAGATGGTAATGCCATGGGTGATCTGTAGGGCTGCCTTATGCTAATCTGTCTTGGACACAATTGAGCATTAAGAGGGGTTTATGAGTCTACAAGATCTGAAATCTTATATTGTTTCTGAATTGAAGTGATGATGAGGGATCGAGGAGGTTTTGGAGGAGGAAGAAGGGATATGGTGGTTGGTCTAGACCCTATAGAAGAGTGATGGTGAGGAATGAAGGAAGTGTCACCATTGTTGGGCACCACCATAGTTTTTGTTATGTGGCCAAAATGAGGCCTCCAACGGCCATTATTCTTGTAACTGACGATTTTTGTTGTCAGGCTTCCAAGCACAGGGAGATGAGGAGAGGTAGACGATGAGCATGAGAAGAAGATGAGTGGTGGTTACACAATGTACAAGATGCTATCGCCAATGGAAATCATGGCAATGTGACATATATGACGGTCACCCTAGCTAGGGTGTAAGGAAAAAGGTGAGTTGATTGCGGCTAGGGCTTTGTGTTGGGTTTTAGGGGAGACAGAGAAGGCAGTGGAAACAAAAATTTCTCCTCCCAAACCTAGAAGAAGGAATCACGTCAACGTCTATACAATAGGAAGGATGGTTTGTAGAGGCATACCTTATCCCGAGGCTTGCTCGACGATGTTACCTCGTGGCTTGCGCGGTCTTCACCTCCGGTCTTGGACGGTGTCTGAGCAGCTCCTGGTCTCACCAGGACTGTCGAGATTGACAATTGTCCTCTGAGCGACAGAATTCTCCCGCCTCTACATTCGTCCACACAGACTTCCTGGAACTCTGATCTCCTTGTCCCATAAGGAATCGGAAGGAGTCGCACCCTCCTGTCGACGTACTAGTCACCGACACACTCTCCTGCAACTAGTTGCTTTTCTGTAGTTTTCTTTCCCTTGCTATGCCTCCCTTATCGGGTAGCACTTGCTCGGGCTCTCTTAGTTACTAAAACCAGAGAGAATGACAACATTGCAGAGCAACTGGTGCACTGAGTTGTTGTTCTGAGAAGCCCCCACTACCCATATATATAGGAGGGTCATGGGACAAGGTTCTCTATCCCGAGCAATGAAGGATTAATGCAGGAGTAGAAGGGTTCAAGATTTTCCACAAAACAACCAACTGCGCCACCTGAACCGATCGTTTCATGCATGAAACGGTCGGTTGGGGAGTTGAGCCGATCGGTTCACACCTCAACTGATCGGTTTGGGAACCTGAGCTAATCGGTTCACTTCTGAGCTGATCGGTTCGTGGTCCTGATCCAACTCAATTTGACTTTCAAATTTGTTTCCAATTAATCAAATATTAATCCTTGTCCAAATCAAATTTGTACAAGTGAAACAAA
The DNA here is from genome assembly GCA_963693085.1 of Alisma plantago-aquatica. Taxonomy (NCBI): domain Eukaryota; kingdom Viridiplantae; phylum Streptophyta; class Magnoliopsida; order Alismatales; family Alismataceae; genus Alisma; species Alisma plantago-aquatica. The sequence goes on along the minus strand of OY856409.1, from coordinate 127,767,655 downwards.
TTGTATTTGCAAAATTAACTTTCCAAACGATCTCCGTTGGTCACATGAGTCGACCGGTTCAACAATTGAGTCGATCGTCTCATTGCACATGAGCCGATCATCTCACCAGTTGAGACGATTGGTTCATCTCATGAGCCGATCGGTTGGAAGTGCAGATTGTGCAAAATCAGTCAATCACAGTTTCAATCAATCTGATACTCTAATCAATTGGTACAACACCTTGAACACTATGATTTTGAGCTATCAATCAACTGAGTGTTGAATTGAACTACTAAACTCCTTTAGTAATCAATCTAAACATGATTTGTGGATAAACTCCTCTTCCAGGTTAAATCCTATGTGTGTGACCCTACAGGTCCATTTCACGTTGGCAGTGAAAGTCCATAACACTTATGACTTCACAAGCAAAGAGCGATGCATAGTCACACATCAATGCTACCCAAGTGAAAATAGAAAGTTGGAGAACAACTTTCAATCCTACAATCCGTGAATGGTGTTACAGTGAATGTATAATTCCTTTGTCACTAATGTCCTGAATGAATTCAAGGCATGGTACAATCATCCTTTCAATGTTCATCCATTTCCTTGATCTCAGAGCAGACTGGGTGAGATGTGTGCGACATCAATATCACATATTGATTCACACATGCATGTGCATGCTTTTCTCAATCCTACTCATCAAGTGGCCATGAACATTAAACTCCCTTAGGAGGGACAAATCCCATATCTATCACTCACCCCTCAAAAGCCCCATGTGTCAAAGTCACCCGTTCATCACCTTTATAACAACCCATGTTTTAGGACTGCATTTGATGATGTCAAAGTGTACCCAACGACATGTGTTGAGTGTAGTGATTTCAGGTCGAAGAATCACATTCACCACCATCACTGTGAGAGCTGACTGTGACTACCAAATCATGGTTCCATGTGTCACTCTCACGGTGGGTCTGTCTGGTACACTTGTTCTCTAAGTACCTATGTGCTTGGTTCGATATCACTATATCATGACTAATGAGATTCTATCATCAACCAACACACAATCTAGTCTTTAGTGTTATTGATGTCTATGGTTATTTCCACAATAACAATTGACTAGGGACCAAACAAGAATGTATACTCTTAACATCCGTATGATCTCATCGTTCAAGTCCTCAACCCAAAAGCATACATCATTGAGTAAAACAATTCTTTAGACATCTATCATGTTACACTATCATCTCAGAAATAGTCAAAACATATAGATCAGAAATTGCCATTATTATTATTCAAATCATTTACAAAGTATCCCATTAAAATCATCAAATGAATTTGTCTATGGGCATACGTACCAACAGACTCCCACTTGCACTTAGAGCCAGTCACCTAGGAACCTCAGTCCTTGTGACCTAGCATGACCATTATGCTTCTGCTGAGAAAGGGCCTTAGTCAGTGGATCAACTATGTTGTCTTCAGTTGGTACTTTGCAAATCTTCACATCTCCTCGCTGTACGATCTCTCGTATGAGATGGAAGCGCCACAGTATGTGCTTGGACCGCTGATGTGATCTGGGCTCCTTAGCTTGAGCAATAGCTCCATTGTTGTCACAATAGAGCTCAATTGCATCACATCTATTGGGAACTACACCAAGTTCAAAGATGAACTTCCTGATCCACACAGCCTCCTTTGCTTCATGTGAAGCAACAATATACTCGGCCTCTGTAGTAGAATCAACAACTGTTTCTTGCTTGGAACTCTTCCATCTCACATCTCCATTGTTTAGGAAAAACACAAATCCTGATTGCGATCTGTAATCATCTTTGTCAGTTTGGAAGCTTGCATCAGTGTAACCCTTTACAACCAGTTCTTCCTCACCGCCGTATACAAAGAACTGATCCTTAGTCCTTCGCAAGTACTTGAGGATGTTCTTTACGGCTGTCTAGTGAGCATCCCCGGGATCTGACTGGTACCTGCTCATCATGCTGAGGGCATATGAGACATCTGGGTGTGTGCACAACATAGCGTACATGATGGATCCAATGGAGGATGCATATGGGATCCCATTCATATGCTCCCTCTCTTCACAAGATTGGGGACATTGAGCTCTAGAGACGGTGACTCCATGTAGCATGGGGACATTTCCTCTCTTTGAGTTCTCCATGCTGAACCGCTTCGACACCTTGTCAATGTACGTGCTTTGACTTAGTCCAAGAAGCCTTTTAGATCTATCTCTATAGATCTTGATTCCTAGAATGTAGGATGCTTCTCCTAAGTCCTTCATTGAGAAAGTATTCCCAAGCCATGTGTTTACCTTCTCTAAGGCTGAGACTTCATTTCCCATCAATAGTATGTCATCCACATACAATATGAGGAATGTGGTCATGCTATCACTAACCTTCTTGTACACACAAGGTTCATCTTCATTTTGAATAAAGATAAACACTTTGACTTCCTCATCAAATCGAAGATTCCAACTCCGAGATGCTTGTTTCAATCCATAGATTGACCTTTGCATCTTACATACTTTATTGGCATTCTTTGGATCTACAAAACCTTCAGGTTGTGTCATGTACACATCCTCATTTATATTCCCATGAAGGAATGCAATTTTAACATCCATTTGCCAAATCTCATAGTCATAGTAGGCCGTAATAGAAAGCATAATCCTGATGGACTTAATCATGGCAACTGGAGAAAAAGTTTCATCATAGTCGACACCTTGAACTTGTCGAAAACCCTTTGCAACCAATCTGCCTTTATAAGTTTGCACATTGCCATCCATGTCGGTCTTTTTCTTGAAGACCCACTTGCACCCTATGGGTTTTACCCCTTCGGGTGGTTCCACTAAAGTCTATACTTTGTTGGAGTACATGGATTCCATCTCAGATTTCATGGCCTCAAGCCATTTCTTAGAATCCGGTCCCTCCATAGCATCTAGATAGGTAGTTGGATCATCATCTATGATCAACTCACCGCCTTCCTGAGTCACAAGGTATCCAAACCTCTCAGGTTCAAGGCATGTCCTACTAGATCTACGAGGTCCTTGTGTTACTTGAGGAGACTGAGATTCCACAACACCTTATGAATCTCTATGTTCCTCTTGTACATCTACTGTTTCAATGTTTTCTTGTTGGGCTTGAACCTCTTCAAGCTCTATTTTCCTCCCATTGTTTCCTCTGGAAATAAATTCCTTTTCTAGGAACACAACATCCCTGGCAAAAAACACTTTGTTGTCAGTTGGGTGGTATAAATAGTATCCCCTCATTTCCTTGGGGTATCCAACAAAATAACATTTATCGGACTTGGGTCCAAGCTTATCAAGAAACATTTTCCTGATGTAAGCCTCACACCCCCAAATCCTCATAAAAGACATATTGGGACGCTTCCCAGTCCATATCTCATATTGTGTCTTTTGAACCGATTTATATGGTACTTAGTTAAGTGTAAACACAGTGGTTTCAAGAGAATAACCCCAGAAGGAAATCAGAAGATCAGCAAAACTCATCATTGATCGCACCATATCCAGTAAAGTGTGATTCCTTCTTTCAGACACACCGTTATGTTGTGGTGTTCCAGGCGGAGTCCATTGTGATACAATACCACGGGCTCGCAGAAGGTCCTCAAACTCTTAGCTTAAGTATTCTCCACATCGATTGGATCGAATTTCTTTAATACTTTTACCAAGTTGGTTATGTACTTCATTCATGAAATCCTTGAACCTTTCAAGGGTTTCTGACTTATGTTTCATCAGGTACACATAGCCATACCTACTGAAGTCATCAGTAAAGGTAATGAAGTACTAATACCCACCTCTGGCATTAGTTCTAAAAGGCCCACATACATTAGTATGTCTGAGTCCTAATAGATCACTAGCTCTCTCACCTTTTCCTAAAAAGGGAGTCTTAGTCATCTTGCCCAACAAACAAGATTCACATGTCTCTATTGATTCATAATCAAAAGAGTCTAGATAACCATCTTTATGGAGTCTAGAAATGCACTTCTCATTTATGTGCCCTAGATGACAATGTCAAAGATACATTTTGTTTGAGTTGTTGAGTTTTTGCCTTTTAGTGTTTACATTGTATACACTTGTCTCTAGATCTATCAAGTATATACCATAAGACATTGGGGCACTTCCATAAAAGATCCCATCTTTTGAAATAGAACACTTTCCATTCTTAATAAGGAATTCGAAACCATCCTTTTCCAAACAAGAAATGGAAATGATATTACTATTTATGGCAGGTACATAATAGCAGTTCTTCAACTCTATTATTAGCCCACTTGGTAGAGTAAACTCATAGGTTCCTATGGCACTGGCGGCAACTCTTGCCCCATTGGCAACACGTATTTCAACCTCACCTTTCCCCAAAGGCCTACTTCTTTTAAGATCCTTCACATTTGAACAAATGTGAGATCCACATACGGTATCAAGTACCCATGATAAAGAAGTAGTAAAGTTAATCTCTATCACATATACACCAGAAGTAGAGATCTCTATCTCTCACTTCTTCTTCCATTGTTCCCTCCATGTTTTCAGTGCAGAAGTTTCTGACATTGGTTTGGTGAGAGAACCCTTCTCCCCCTCACCTTTGTCCTTAGAATTTGTTCCATTGATCTCCATCAATGAACTATCCTTCTTCTTAAGCACACATAGAGTGGACTCAAAGGCTACTGGTATTTCTGGATTGTGCAAAACACTTCTCACAATCCTCAACCGGTTACGGAATTTATTCTCAATCAATTTGCCCATTTTAAAAGATGATTCTTTTGCCATTCTACAAGAGAAAATTACATTTGTCAAAACTCCTTTTGATTTGATTTGAATAAAATTTGACAGTCTTTAATTGGGCCTTTAATTAATTACCACTCCCACTATTTTGATTCAAATTGACAGACCTCACCATCAATTTAGAAGATTGCATCGTACAATCTCCTAGTGGGTCAAGATCCGTATATCATCAAGTCATGAGTCAGCTTTGGATGATCGCCCATAACTTGACTATTTAGGTAGGCCATCATGCCAATTGCATCATATGCAACTCTTGATGAATGAACATGCGCAACACATTGCCATGATCATTCCATGCTTCTGGGCTTAGACGCTCTAAGAATCACCAGCTAAGTCCAACCCAAAAGCCGACATGGTAAACATGCACCCTGCTTTGGCAGAACCTACATGTTTACCCTTCACACTTCCGCAAGATAGATGGCGCACCACGCTTTGGTGTAACCTATGCTTGGTCGATTAGGTTTTTCATGTGTGTCGCTAATGGAAGGCATAAAGGACTTAACATTTTAGATGAGGGGTTTGGTTTTTATAGGTATATATACATATCCAATCACCATAATATAGTAAGTATCATATACATGCTATATCCCATAGAAAACATGTGAAATGATAAAATCAATGATTATGGCCATCCTAATGTGATTTCCCGAGCCAAGAGGAATCACGATCATCTAGGTTCACATCATATGCAACCTGTACAAGATGAACTCTATGCTTTACCTTTTGGGTTTGATAAACTCATCTCCATGATTGATCTGCTCGCCATCAGGTTGGTCAGTTGGGTGCCACCAGCCGATCGACTGGCACCTCCAACCGATCAGTTAACTGGTCATCGTGTATCTCCTCAAGCTGCCCCCCGCTAGTCTCACTCCTTGAACCGTTCTTCAAGATGTCCGCCATTCTTTGACATAATAGGAAATAAAATTCAATCCTATTTTACATTTGAAAAAGGAAACCCCAAGTTACATTCGGGGGGAGTAAAGGTAGGAAAGAAATCTCGAGTTATCTCGATTTACATCAGGAATAGGAGATAGGGAATCGGTGCACAGACCGAGATGCAAGAAACCACATACAACCAAGCACACACAGACATAGGGTTTATTGGCCATAACCATGCTATACATCCACCAAAAAACTCATTTAAGGGAGACGTGTATCGAGTGCATTCATATTACATATCATATATGTATATTGGGATTTGTGGATTTAGGATTGGACATGCATAAAGCCAATTTTATTCACATCGTATGCAATAAATAAAGGTGACAAAACAAAATCGATCATATCAATTATCCTAAAGCATAGAGCAGTTGATGTGGCTCTAATACCACTATTGGATTTTAGGGGAGACAGAGAAGGCAGCAGAAACAAAAATTTCTCCTCCCAAACCCAGAAGAAGGAATCACATAAACGTCTATACAATAGGAAAGAGGCATACCTTGTACCGAGGCTTGCTCGGCGATGTTACCTCACGGCTTATGCGGTCTTCACCTCCGGTCTTGGACAGTGTCGGAGCAGCTCCTGGTCTCACCGGGACTGTCGAGATTGACAACTGTCCTCTGAGCGGTAGAAGTCTCCTACCTCAGCAGTTGTCCAGACGGACTGCCTGGAACTCCGATCTCCTGGTCCCATACGGAATCGGAAGGAGTCGCACCCTCCTATCGACGTACTAGTCACCGACACACTCTCCTGGAACCAATTGCTTTTCTGTAGTTGTCTTTCCCTTTCTATGCCTCCCTTATTGGGTAGCACTTGCTCAGGCTCTCTCAGTTACAAAAACTAGAGAGAATGAAAACTTTGTAGAGTAACTGGTGCACTGAGTTGTTGTTCTGAGAAGCCCCCACTACCCCTATATATATAGGAGGGTCATGGGACAAGGTTCTTTATCCCGGGCAATGCAGGATTAATGCTGGAGTAGAAGGGTTCGAGATTTTCCACAAAACAACCAACTGCGCCACCTGAACCGATCGTTTCATGCATGAAACGGTCGGTTGGGGAGTTGAGCTGATTGGTTCACACCTCAACCAATCTGTTGGGGCACTTGAGCCGATCAGTTCACTTCTGAGCTGATCGGTTCGTGGTCCTGATCCAACTCAAATTGACTTTCAAATTTGTTTCCGATTAATCAAATATTAATCCTTATCCAAATCAAATTTGTACAAGTGAAACAAATTGTATTTGCAAAATCGACTTTCCAAACGATCTCTGTTGGTCACATGAGCCGACCGGTTCAACAATTGAGCCGATCGTCTCATTGTACATGAGCCGATCGTCTCACCAGTTGAGATGATCAGTTCACCAACCTGAGCCGATCGGTTCATCTCATGAGCTGATCGGTTGGAAGTGCAGATTGTGCAAAATTAGTCAATCACAGTTTCAATCAATCCGATACTCTAATCAATTGGTCCAACACCTTGAACACTATGATTTTGAGCTATCAATCAACTGAGTGTTTAATTGAACTACTAAACTCCTTTAGTAATAAATCTAAACATGATTTGTGGATAAAATCCTCTTCCAGGTTAAATCCTATGTGTGTGACCCTACAAGTCCATTTCACGTTGGCAGTGAAAGTCCATAACACTTATGACTTCACAAGAAAAGAGCAGTGCGTAGTCACACATCAATGCTACCCAAGTGAAAATAGAAAGTTGGACAACAACTTTCAATCCTACAATATGTGAATGGTGTTACAGTGAATGTATAATTCCTTTGTCACTAATGTCCTGAATGAACTCAGGGCATGGTACAGTCATCCTTTCAACGTTCATCCATTTCCTTGATCTCAGAGCAGACTGGGTGAGATGTGTGTGACATCAATATCACATATGGATTCACACGTGCATGCACATGCTTTTATCAATCCTAGCCATCAAGTGGCCATGGACATTAAACTCTCTTAGGAGGGACAAATATCATATCTATCACTCACCCCTATAATGCCCCATGTGTCAAAGTCACCCATTCATCACCTTTATAACAACCCATGTTTCAGGACTGCGTTTGATGATGTCAAAGTGTACCCAACGACATGTGTTGAGTGTAGTGATTTCAGGTCGAAGAATCACATTCACCACCATCACTGTGAGAGCCTACTGTGACTACCAAATCATGGTTCCATGTGTCACTCCCACGGTGGGTCTGTCCGGTACACTTGTTCTCTAACAAGTAACTATGTGCTTGGTTCGATATCACTATATCATGACTAATAGGATTCTATCATCAACCAACACACAATCTAGTCTTTAGTGTTATTGATGTCTATGGTTATATCCATAATAACAACTGACTAGGGACCAAACAAGAATGTATACTCTTAACATCCATATGATCTCATCATTCAGGTCCTCAACCCAAAAGCATACTTCATTTAGTAAAACAATTCTTTAGACATCTATCATGTTACACTATCATCTCAGAAATAGTCAAAACATATAGATCAGAAATTGTCATTATTATTATTCAAATCATTTAAAAAGTATCCCATTACAATCATCACATGAATTGCTCTATGGGCATACATACAAACACTTTGGGGTTCTAACAGAGAGGAAGGAAGAGAATAGTGACCACTACTAGCCATTGAGGATTCAAAGGCATGGACGCTAGATGAAGGAAGAATAGGAGAAGATTGGGGAAGGGAAGCGATGGTCATTTCACATATTGCCAAGCACAATGGTCTCACGGAATAGGTTGAAGGTGTTACATGGTTACAGGGGTTAACAAAGAAGCTAATGGCATTTCAATTTAAATACTAAGTTTTATTGTAGGTAGGCATTGCAATGATTAAATGTATGGCCAATTGAAATCCTAATGGTACCAAAATTGGAAATATGATAGATCAATAGTTCACCACATTAGTAAAATGCTAATATTTTATTTTACATAAATTATGACCACAAAATAGGTGATGGGTACTTTTGTCATTTTAGCACTTTACATGAGTATAAAAGTTGATTGATTGCCTAAGATTTTTCCCACATCTATAACATATAATTTCTAACTATATAAATTATTCCCAAGAAATTTTAATGACTTTAACAAATTTAAATGTCATGATATACTAAAAGGCCATAAATGAATATTTTCTTACATATTTAATTTCAATCATTATTTTTACCATAGAAATTGATATGAGGGTATAGCAACCATTATATAATCTAAATAAAATATTAAATTGAGGTTTTACGTAAAATTAGGTACTTAATTATACTAGGGGAAAATGGTCATTCTAGATGTAAAGTAAAACTGGTAAAAGAGTTATATATCCAAATTTGAGCGAAATGTTATCATTGTAACTACAATTAAGTGGACCACTCATTTTAAGGTAAAATTATTATTTTCATTGAAAACAATATTTATTTATGAAATTGATCAATTTGGCAAACTTTCATGTAATATTATTCTAATAAATACAATTATGGTTATTTAAATTGTGGTAATATTCAATTATTATCTATTTAGATACTTTAAACCTAAATAATAAATTGTTTTCACATTTTTATCCTTGTAACAAATCACCATCTATACAAAGGCATTTAATGTTCACTGCATGAGATCTATCTTAATCATAAGACATGTACCAACCACTAGTTTATGTCAAAGAGTGATTAAACTAATCCTAGAGGAAAGTGAATAACAAAAAAAGTGTTTGAAAAATATTGTTGGGTTTCAGTATGTTACAGTGGATATAACTTAATTGAATTCAAGTACAACCTTAGTGATAATGTGATAAATTTGCATATCAATAAAAGATGTTAAAGATATCTAAGAGGGGTTGCTAACCCTAAGGTTCAAAACTAGGATGAGTTGTCATTCACCTTAACCTTACTAAGTTCAAATTTTGGGGACAAGATTCCTTTTGAGGAGGGGTGAATGGAATATCCTCAAGTTTATGTGAAACTGAATTATGTAAATACAAACCATGAATTGATAAGTAAATTCTCTATGGTATTATTTGATAGAATAATAATGTCACCTACTTTGTGGCATGGGTGCAACCCATGGCCCAAGTGAGGCCCATGGGACTATTTATGTTGCAAATAGGTTCTTGGGGCACAACACAAAGAAATAAGAGATTTTGTGCATAAATAAATAGAAATGGCTTTATGAGTTATTGAATAATAGAATATGAGACAATAAGCAAGTCTCTAAAAGAAAATAAGATTTATGGAACTTTATAATAATTAATGGAGTAGTTATATAAGCTAGTTTGGAAACACAAGTTTTGAGGCATCAAGTAGTATTATTACAAACAGACTGTTAGTATACTTAAAGATAGTAAAAAAAAAGAAGAGAATTCTAGAATTTGGGAGAAAATAGTAGTTGGTTTGATGAAATGTTTAAAATAGAAAGTTTGTATGTGAAAGACATCCCAATAAATCCCAACTTACTAGATATAGATTGGAAAGGGCATTAGTGAGTTTCCATGATATAAGAATGATTGATTTAAGGAGTATAACAAAGGGGAGATAATAAATGATCTAGATCCCAAGTCATAAAGAGTTTCCTAATAGATTAATGATCAATTATCCTATATGTACTCTTCTTAATGGCTTTTGATTTTCCAACCATATAGTATCCTATTCAAGAGAGACTTACCCAGATCTGAGATCCCACACTAGGAAACAGTGTTCAACCTTTTTGGAAAGCCATTGATGTTGATTTCCATAAGTGGGATGTCAAAATAGGTGACCATATTGCATGGATGGATTATATTTATTTAACATGATTGAAACACAATCCCATTAGAACATGATTGAAACACAATCCCATCATAACACGATTGAAATACTTCCCATAAGACTATCACATATATTTTACAGCAAAAAGAAAGGAATGAATCTGAACCCCTCGTCATCTCTCTCCCATCGTCATTGTCTTAACTCTGGTGTGGTGCTTGGGGCCTATATAAGAAGCCATAAGATCCCATCCTTGTCGGAGAACATGGTTTCTATCCTTCTTGGATCGAGGAGATCACTGCCTCACAACTCTCTACGTAGAACTATAACACGACGAGGAACATGCCATTGTATTACGGTTCCTAGAACAGACACGAAGGTGCACCCCCCACCCCCATATGCACCACCACATCCCGGTGGTTGTCGAAGGTCTCTACTTGAAGATGGCCTTTATGGCTGAACTAAGATTGGGGGAGGGCCAACCTCCCCTTCGCATCACAACGGTGCCAACATATGGACGTGTGCTAGGGAGTCACACAACACCAGGCCAGAGCCGTGAGGAAGCAACTCCCGTAAACCCAGGGTAGATGATATCGGATCAAAAAGGGAGACAAAGATGGCGTTCCCAAAGAAGAGAATGAGAGATCATGTGAGACCTGGTCGCTAGTGGAGACCAGGGGAAGTTGTTGCATCCAAGCTAATCGGGGTATGATCACGATGGGTAGACGGGGAAGGAGGACCAGCGGTTGGACTTCTGTAAGGATGAGGTCCTGCAAAGAGTTCAAGACTGACCAGCCTGTCTCGCGCCAGTAGTCGTGAAATGAAGGGGAAGCTCGATCGGGGTCCAGTAGCTAGCTGATGGCCCAACCCTATAAACCAATTGATGGCCGGTATAGAGAAGAACGGAAGACATGAATCACACCCCAACTTAAACTGTGATACCACTTTACGCTAATCAAGATTACTCAAAACAAGACGCGCAATCAACTACTAAATAACCATACCCAAAAAAAAGAGGGTAAATTAAAACTGATTTATACATTAACATCCTGTTCAGAAACATCTACATAAGGGTCCAACAAATTGCAAAGTAACACATACCATATCAGGTATTTACATATATGTTCAGTGGCATCAGATACAACTTGTATACAAAAGATATTGTTCCACATATACATGCCATATACAAACATCAGCATACTGCCAAAAAACTCAAATTGATGTATATATCATCTACAAAAAAAAGTAACGATCTATTCTCAGCCATCTGCTGGAATCTTTGGAAGGAAAGAAACAATAGGATGTTCAATAACAAGAAAAAATGGCTAAGACTATTTTATATGATATCGATGCCGATCTTCACATCTTTATAAAACTGCAGGAAAAATAGCAGGTGAATCCCAAGAGCAATCTGGTGAAGGAGATTCAGAAGCAGCGGAATCGGAAGCAGCTTTCCTTTGTGATCTAAAAGCCATGGTGGACGATGAGACGGGTGTCAGTCTTGTGCAGCAACCGTAGTGACGTTCCATCCCTTTCAAGCACTGCACTATTAGTCTTATTTTCTAGATTGCAAAAACTTTATATTTTAAAAAGAGGCTTGTCTTAAGGGGTGCCTCCCCCTGTCTACTTTCATCTTATTTTCTTTCCCCTACAAACTCTTTGTTGTTTCTTCACATTAGCAGGTCTTCGCTTGCTGAATGTGCTTTTTAAATATATCATTACCTTGCCTAAAAAAAAAATCATCTACAAAACATCTCCTGCCCGGACCTGAGAGTACAAGGACAACTCTAGGACTCTACTAACAACTATCCAACCTTTTACTTCTACTGTACACCAAGACACGCTTCCTCAACACCAAGATCTTGTCCATGTTGCTGATGATACCTAAAAAGATGTGGTGACCCATGCGGTGATACCAACGTACCAATGAGAGGTATAACTTGACACGTGTTTTACCCGTGTGTTATACGCAAGTGAATGTATCGAAGTAATATATGCCCTTTTGAGGCCCGATTCGAACACTGGGAAATGTTCTCCAGAATACTACTACTAACTATGGTCTAATCATCTAGACCAGTGTAATTGAATGGGTTTGATTGAACATAAGAAAAAACAGAATGAAACAAACTTAACACATAAATTACTCAGATTTAGGGAATTCCTTAGGATTGTGGCTTCACCACAGATAACATTGTCATTCATTCCATACACCAATATCTATTACACATATCCCGGGATAAAGAGCATGCAGTCAGAACTTCCCACTCCTACAGCGTAGTTCACTACCTATTCTAATGCCAAACCCATTTCCATAGAAATTGGTTGATTAGTTAGGTGTTTTATAGTTGAACTCTGGGTTTCTCCTCTCGTTTATTCCCCGCCTTTCCCAAGGGGTGTAATAAACAGGTAAATCTATGCTTTCCAACCCTTAACCTCTCTCAAGAAATGATTAAGAGTCTAATAATTTGTAACATCCCTGACCTGGGTTATGAGTTAACCCTAGGTGTTTTGCCTAAATATGTAATTAAATCTTTGTGATTAACTCTGAGCATGTAATTAAGTTCTCAGAAACATATATCTCAGTATTTGCTCCTTTTTATTTAAAGTAGTAGCATTGTTTTGATATACAGGGTATATGTGCAATATCCCTTTAAGTATGAACTTTATTATTAGATTGTTCTTCCTTGCCTTCTTTTCTATAACTTAAGATAAGGTTCGTCCTTAGAATAAAGAGGAAGGGACGATCAAGTAAAGAAGGAGGGACCTAGTTGGAATTATGGACAACTTATGTACTAATATTGAAAATCCAACCCCATGTATATAAGCTCTCCTTCCCTTAGTTGCAAGGGAACTTAATCTTCGTTCCCTTACTGTTTCATTTCACCAAAGACGATCAAGGACTTCCTTGGAGCTAAGGAGGACGAACAAGGGGTGCAAGGTAGGTTTAAACCCCTCTTCTTGCCTAATTCCATGGTTAGAATTCGAATTCAAGGTCAGCTTCATGGCTAATTCTCAAAACCCTACCTTTCTAGCCGTCTCTTTTCATCCTTCCTTGGAGTTTTCACCTTGGCCAACCTGTGGGAACTCAAGGACGCCATTAGAGCTTGGAGCTTGAAAGCTTGGAGCTCAAGAAGCAAGCTTTAGGCGGGTTTTATAACTCTAAACCCATGCTTTACTATATGCATCCTTTATATGTGGTTAGATGATAGTCCTTCATGTTCCTTACTGTTCTTTGCTATTTTACAAGCAAACCCATGGGATATTCGTACTGTTCTTGAGCTAGGAGATGAAGGCGTGATTTCCAAGAAAAACCCACCGCTTTTCTTTTCCTTAAACGGTCCTAACAGTTTTCTCTCTCGGACTCAAGACCGCGAGGTGAGCAAACGGTCTCGAGACCGCTACAGGGCAAACGGTCTCAAGACCGTTTGGCCCGTTGACCGAGCGTAGACCGTATAAGAAATCTGTTCCTAATTATATAGGATAATTACCCTCAAAATTTGGGAGACTAACTCCAAAGGAATCGGGAGATATGACCTTTTTAAGTCACAACTTTAAATGAATTAATTGCTGATTTTCAAACGGTCTGAAATTGCCTTTTTGGGCAAACGGTCTCAAGACCGTGTAAGGTCGTTGACTAAGCTTTGACCGTATGCGATTACTGTTAAAAATTATGTTAATGAACAACTCACCAAGTTTGATGGTCTAATTCCAAACGGGCTAAGAGTTGAAGGGTGATTACTAGGGATAACCCTAGGTGAAATCAGTACTGAAATTATGGTGACCTAATTAGGGTTTTTAGGGTTGATTGACCTAAACGGTCTCAAGACCGTTTGGGGGTCACCAAACGGTCTCAAGACCACGAGAGCAATCAACCAAGACCGTTTGGAGGTATGGGGTCAAGATTGGTTGACCAATTGAAGGTACTTTTACACCAATTCACATTGCAATTAAATATTGATATAATCATCAACTCAATTTGTTCAACCTTGATGAATTTCCACTAGAATCCAAAAATTGGATGGGCAAACGGTCTCAAGACCGTTTGGAACTCATCCAAACGGTCTCAAGACCGAGAGAACAATCACCCAAGACCGTTTGAAGGTCTAGGGTTGAGTAATTTGACCAATTGAGGACCCAATTGCAAATAAGTTATCAATTGATTAAAATACTGATTTAGCGACCCAATCATGGTTCAATCTCTATCAAATCACCTTATATTTTAATGAAATCTTGGGCAAACGGTCTCAAGACCATGTGGGGTCCACCCTCATGACCTCAAGACCGTTTGGGCCAAGTTTGGGCCCAATTGGAGCTCAATTGAAGGGTTCAACCTTGTGTTGATGCACATTGTTGAGTGTTGATGGGTGAACATTGATAGACCCTAATTAAATCGATTTCAATCCTAATTGGTCAACAATTGAGGGTCAATTGGTTGACCAATTGGTCAAGCATAATCTTGATTAACCCAATCCATAGGTGGTCAACATAGATTGGACCTTTTGAAGGCTTCAACATCGTTTGACATTATTGGTTGCACCTTTGAGCCTTGTTGAAGGACCAAGCGGCTGAGACCATGAGAGCCTCGCGGTCTCAAGACCGTGAGAGGGCTCGCGGTCTCAAGACCATGAGGGGGCTCGTGGTCTCAAGACCGCGAAGGGCCTCGCGGTCCTGAGGTCAAACTAGCTAAACGGTCAACACCTCTTCGCGGACTCAACATCAAATTGATCTTCGCGGTCTCAACATTAACTTGAACCAATGGAAGGCTTCGCGGTCTTGAACCCCTTGAAGAGGCTCGCGGTCTTGAAGCCTAAGGGGGCTCGCGGTCTTGGAGTTAGAAGGAGGCTCGCGGTCTTGGAAAGTCAAAGTGGGCAAACGGTCAAAACTTTCAACCGATTTCAACTCAATTGATGATTAATGATTGAAATCAATCAATGTGATTCCAAGTTGACTTCTTTCAATCAATTCATAATATAAATGGTCCAATGTTGCCCAAATCAAACCCTAATGATAATCTAGGATAGTAAGGGGTTATTTGACTAAGGTTTTTGACCATAATGATGATCAATGGGGGAAATTACCAAAATACCCCTGAAGGGTCAATTGAGTTATACCTTGCTCAATTCAAACTCTAATTACATGAGAATGATGTTTTTAGTCATAATGACTCTATCCAACTTGATCTAGTCTAATGTTATCATCCACCATTAGTATGATGAAAGAGAGAGTACTTCTAGAGAGAGAAAGTACCCTAGAGAGAGAAAGTAACTCTAACCACATAATGGTGATGTTTTTGGCTATGTTAGCCTATGATGACTCAATCCAACCTGTTTTAGAGTGATGTTGACATCACCTAACCTTATGATGAGAGATAAAGTACTTTTAGAGAGAGAAAGTACTTCTAGAGAGAGAAAGTACCCTTTTTAAGTAGAAACTCAACTAAAGCATCTCCAATGCACAGGAATGAGCATAATTAGGGTATGATCCACCTGTGTGAGATCATAGAAACCCTAATTATGATAAATGATGAACCTTTAACTAATCCAAGAGCATCAATGAAGATGTTACTCATACATGATGATGTTATGAGTTTAATTCACCTTGATGTGAATAGTAAACCCTAATTCAAGGGTGATGACATGTAATGTGAATAGTAAACCCTAATTCAAGGGTAATGGCATGTTTCTGAGTATTAAACTCTATTTGATTTGAATTAAAGATTTAACTCTTATCACAAGAGTAGGAAGTACATTCCTTATTGTTGTATTATCTTTATCAGATGTATTAACCATGCAGGTTCTGATATGAAGGTAATCATATCCAGGTATGGATCACTACTACAGAAACAACATTCAATGTCGCTTTTCTGGGCGTCGGTTATTTAGGAAAACCGACGCCTATAAAATTCAACGTCGGTCATCTAGGTCATCCGACGTCTGTAGCCAAGACACGGGTACCGCTTGTATTAAGCGTCGGTTTTTTTGGTAAAAAACCGACGCCTAAAACTGCCGCGAAATCCAATTTTCGAGCAAAAAAAATATGTCACATACGGCATCGGTTATTTACCTAAAGCCCGACGCCTATATAAGATGAAAATTTGCGCGAAAATTTACAGCTTAGGTGTCGGTTATCCTTAGATAACCGACGCCTATAGTGGTTCCCGCCAATTTATTTGGGGCAAATTTTATCTAATTGGACGTCGGTTTTGTAATAGGAACCGACGCTGAAGACCTTAGGCGTCGGCTTTGTTAGATACCCGACGCCCTTTACGAACTTATTAGACGCATGATCGATCGACTTTAGGTCCCCTTTCCTGTTTCATCGTCTTCATCGCCCGACCCTCCGCTGCTCACCGACGCCGCTGCCCGCCACCCTCCGCTACCGTCGCCCGACCCTCCGCTGCTGCTGTTGCTTGTGCGCCGCCGCCGCTTCCTGCTCCTTCTGCTGCCGGTGTCACCACCGCCTGCCTGCTCCTTCTCCGCCGCCTTCCTGCCCGCCGCCGCCTGCCGCTCCCTGCTGCCGGTGTCGCCTTCCTGCTCCTTCTCCGCCTGACGACCCCCGCGTCTCCGCCGCTGCTGCCACTGCCCTACGCCGCTGCCGCCTCCACTGCCTACATCGCCGCCTCCACTGCTCATCGTCGCCGCCTCCACTGCTCTTCTTCCTTAACGGAGCTCGCTACCGACAGAGCTACTCCTCTTCTTCCTCCACGAGCTCGCTACTTACAGGTACGATTTTATACCTAGTTACACAGCTCATTTTTGCTTCAATCATATTCATCATGTTGTTGTTTTTTATTGCAATTTTATGTAGATATTCTCCTTTAAATCCTAAGAAAATTATACACCCTTTAATTACAAACCCTAATTCACCTCTAGTCACTCACTTCTATCGATTATCCAAATGTAAATTGCCCCTTACTATGTCACCATTCATTCCAATGCAAAACTGGACCTTCCTACGCCACCATTTACTCAAAAGGTAGTTTTCATTTGATATCTAATTATTACATTAAGGATACTGAAAAAACTATATGAGTTACACCTTCATAGGAATGCATACAACTTCTATCTGAAAGAGATCTAAACATGATAAAAAATAATCTAAGATACAACTTTCTTCATTTAGGACTAGTCCAAGTATCTACAAAATCCTTAACTAGAAAAGGTATAAATTATTCCTTACTTCTATCCCTTAGAGACTGTAAGCATCTAAAATTCTCAGATTCCCTTCTTAGACTTCTAGAATCAACACTACATGAAGAATATGTTTCCTTCGATAATATGTTATAACATAGTATGATCTTAATCTGATCTGGATGTTCATAATAATGTAGTATGTTAAATATGATGATTAGGGATACATATAATGTCTAGTAAAGATTCCTAGACCTTTTGTTTGAAACTATTGATTTCTTGATTTATTATTTAATAATGCTCTGTTGATTAGGATTAACCATGTTGCATGTAGTTTATAGACAATTATTATATATAAGAATGCAACACATGTATTTGTTGGCCTAGAAACCCGTCCAAGATTTACTCATTAGGAGTAAATCTTGGATAGTCCCCGGTTTGGGACTGTTCTTGAACACCTAATCTCACTTAGGATGTAAGTGTATAATGTGTATTGGGTTTTTGAGAAACTTTCAGTAGCATTTCCCTGTTTGTTCTCTAAGTACATATGTACTTAGAGAACAGCGGGGAAATGCTGCCGAAATTTTCTTGAAAACCAATTACGCATTATACACTTACTAGTGAGATTAGGTGTTCAAGGATGGGATAGGTGGTACACATTTATTATATATAAGAATGACATCAAATGTGTTTGTTGGCCTAGAAACCCGTCCAAGATTGACTCATTAGGAGTAAATCTTGGATAGTCCCCGGTTTGGGACTGTTCTTGAACACCTAATCTCACTTAGGATGTAAGTGTATAATGTGTATTGGGTTTTCGAGAAAATTTTGGTAGCATTTCCCCGTTTGTTCTCTAAGTACATATGTACTTAGAGAACAGCGGGGAAATGCTGCCGAAATTTTCTCGAAAACCCAATACACATTATACACTTACTAGTGAGATTAGGTGTTCAAGGATGGGATAGGTGGTACACATTTATTATATATAAGAATGACATCACATGTGTTTGTTGGCCTAGAATGTGAACAATCATTGTTTTTTATATTACTTGTACATTGGTATAAATTAGAATGAACAATCACTAAATTATATACTGTTTGTATGGAATCCGGCTTCATTGTAGATATCTATTATTGTTGGCCTAGAAACCCATCCAAGATTGACTCATTAGGAGTAAATCTTGGATAGTCCCCGGTTTGGGACTGTTCTTGAACACCTAATCTCACTTAGGATGTAAGTGTATAATGTGTATTGGGTTTTCGAGAAAATTTTGGTAGCATTTCCCCGTTTGTTCTCTAAGTACATATGTACTTAGAGAACAGCGGGGAAATGCTGCCGAAATTTTCTCGAAAACCCAATACACATTATACACTTACTAGTGAGATTAGGTGTCCAAGGATGGGATAGGTGGTACACATTTATTATATACTAGGGAAATGTTGCCTAATCTTTTCCTAATATATACTTGTTTTCTCTGATCATAGAATGGATAGATCATGGATGTCCATTTGTAATCGTTGCACCCCAGAGTTTATATCTGGTCTTGATCAGTTTATTAGATTTGCCGAGGAACATAGGAAAAAACCTACAGATAGGTTCTACTATCCATGTAGGCATTGCGGTAACAACTTGAAAGTCAACACTGGTGAGGAAATCAAAAGTCATGTCATGTGCAACGGGATTGTACAAGGCTATACAGAATGGCACTGGCATGGAGAGATTTCAAAATCGAAACCAGTAGATGTCGATAGCAGTGCTTGGGTGGAAGAAGAAATTGCCTCTGATGACGTAAATGTGAACGAACCAGTTCCAGCAGACATCGTTGATGCGATGCTGGATAGTTGTAGGGTAGAGCACACCGATCCACCTCCTATCTTTACAAACATTGTGCATGATGCTGAGATACCGTTATACACAGGTTGTGCTAAGTTTACGAAGCTTAGCGCTGTCTTGAGATTGTATAAGTTGAAAGCTAACAATAGATGGAGCGACAAAAGCTTCACTTCATTGTTGACTTTGTTGAAAGAAATGCTTCCTGAAGGAAACGAGCTTCCAATCTCAACATACCAGGTAAAGAAAATGTTGTGCCCAATGGGAATGGAGGCCAAGAAGATACACGCATGCCCGAATGATTGTGTATTATTTCAAAAGGACTATGTAGATTTGAAAGATTGTCCAAAATGTGGTGCGTCACGGTATAAATTGACGACTTCGGGGGAGTCCAAAACTTGTTCTCCTGCCAAGGTGTTGTGGTATCTACCTATAATATCACGGTTTCAACGCTTGTTTGCAAATCCGAAAGATGCGAAGAATTTGAGGTGGCATGCAGATGTTAAGAAAAATAATGATGGGATCCTACGACATGCGTCTGATTCCCCACAGTGGAAGAAGATTGATCTATTGTACCCTAAATTTGGTGAAGAAGATAGGAATCTAAGACTTGGGCTTTGTACAGATGGGATGAATCCATACGGGACATTGAGCAGCCAACATAGCACTTGGCCAGTCATGCTTGTTATATACAATCTTCCTCCCTGGATGTGTATGAAAAATAAGTACGTTATGTTGTCATTGTTGATATCGGGTCCTAAACAACCCGGAAATGATATCGATGTTTATCTTGAACCTTTGATTGATGACTTAAAGAAACTTTGGGCTGAAGGTGTGATGACCTATGATGCTTCAGCAAGAGAGACATTTCGTTTGCACGCTATGTTGTTTTGCACTATTAATGACTTTCCAGCATATGGGAATTTGTCTGGATATAGTGTCAAAGGAGCTAAAGCGTGTCCTATATGTGAAGAAAACACTGATTCAATAAGACTAAAACATGGCGGCAAGACTGTATATCTTGGTCATCGAAGGTTTCTTTCAAAATTCCATCCGTATCGTAGGAAGCGCAAAGCATTCAATGGATGGAATGATGAACGAAGTGCACCTAAACCTATACCAGGGGATGTTGTTTATGAAAGAGTAAAAGACATTGTCAATGAATTTGGTAAGAAATCACAATGTAGTATGGCCACACGGAGTGACAATTCTTCATTCAAGAAGAAGTCAATATTTTGGGATCTTCCTTATTGGAGTTCTTTGACAGTCAGGCATTGTATCGATGTAATGCACGTTGAGAAAAATGTATGTGATAGCATCATTGGTACTCTATTAAATATACCAGGTAAGACTAAAGATGGGATAAAATCCAGACTGGACCTACGTGAAATGGGAATAAGGTCAGAATTAACAGAATTACGTGAAATGGGTAATAAAAGAACATACTTACCTCCCGCTTGTTACACGTTGTCTAGAAAGGAGAAGAAAACTTTTTGTGAATGCTTGGTAAATGTTAAGGTGCCACATGGTTACTCATCCAACATCCGTAGATTGGTATCAATGAAAGATCTGAAATTGATAGGTCTTAAATCTCATGATTGTCACACTCTAATGCAACAAATATTGCCCGTGGCAATTCGATCTATATTGCCGAAGCATGTAAGGTTTGCAATTACCAGACTTTGTTTCTTTTTCAACAGTCTATGCAGCAAAGTTATTGACCCTGATACTCTCGATAATTTGCAAAGAGAAGTGGTTGTTACCCTATGTCAGCTTGAGATGTATTTCCCTCCTTCGTTCTTTGATATCATGGTACATCTTGTTGTCCACTTGACTAGGGAAGTGAAAATGTTGGGACCAGTTTTTTTGCATTGGATGTATCCCTTTGAACGATACATGAGCGTTTTTAAAGGTGATGTTCGAAACCGTTATCGGCCTGAAGGGAGTATTATTGAAGGTTATGTGGCGAGAGAGGTTATGGATTTTTGCAATGACTTTCTCAGTGGTAATGACACTCCTGATAATGACAAGAATATTGAGGAGGGCAAAGGAATTTTGGGATCACGGGTGAAAGTAATCAGCCGTGAGCAGTTGGAACAAGCTCACTTGTATATTTTACACAATATGGATGAAGTGAGTGTTTATATCGAGGAACATACCAATTTCATAAAGAGACAACATCCTCGAGCAAGTTCAATGTGGCTTGCTAGAGAGCATAATAAGACTTTTACTAAGTGGTTTGAAGATAAAGTCTTACATCAACTATCTCAAACACCACATGATATTACAGAAACTATCAAATGCCTCGCCTTTAAACCAAAACCGAATGTTATGTCTTATGAAGGGTTTGACATTAATGGATTCACATATTACACAAAGCGCCAAGATGATAAGAGTGTCGTCCAAAATAGTGGGGTCACTCTTCAAGCGTCGACTATGTACTTTGCAAGTGCAAAGGATAAGAGTCCACGTGAAGCTAAAATGTCATATTACGGTGTCATTGAGGACATTTGGGAGTTTGACTACATAGATTTCAAAATTCCGCTCTTTAAATGTAATTGGGTTGATAACACCAAAGGAGTTATAGTGGATGAATTGGGTTTCACTTTGAACTTTGAAAAGATTGGCGAGAAGGGTGAACCATTCATATTGGCATCACAGGCGAAACAAATATTCTATATCGATGATCCTGCAAATGATAAATGGTTGGTTGTTCTTCATGGTAAAAGACAGTTCATTGAAGATCCTATAGATGAAGAAGAGTACTATGATAAGTATGATGACTCCAGTCCATTCTCAGTTGGGTTGCCAACTCCACAAAATATTGAAGCTAATGATGACTTATATGTGCGCGGAGATCACAATGAAGGATTGTTAATTGATAAAAGATCACAATTTTAGAGACATGTATGTTTATACAAATGCTAAATGTTTGCCTTTTTCTAGTTAATAGAAATGCTAAATGTTTGCCTTTTTAATGACATTTTCAGATGGCTGACCATGATGAGCATGATGTCCATGATGAGCATGAAGTTCATGATGAGCATGCTGTCCATGACGAGCATGGCGAGGATACTAATGTAAGTTCTAAAAACATATCCTGTATTTCTATAAAATTCATTATCTTCTAGTTATGTCATATATCCTATATTTCTATATTGGGCTAAGTTAGTGTGTTTTATTTTTGTCAAATTTTAGGTTGATGCACCTGTACCCACTGAAGCACTGGAGCAACTTGATGCGCAACACCAGACACTTAACAAGAAAAGGGGCATCACTCTGTTGAAGAAGTTATTAGCGCTAAGTGGTAGTGGATCTAAATTGGTGGTGGAGTTTGATAATGGAGGAAATCCAATTGGAGTGAACCGCAATAATTTTGTGAACTATCTTGGGTGTACCACTCGGAGCCATTGTGGTGTTAAGTATGACAATTGGCATAAAGTTCCTCAAGGGAAAAAAGACTTGATATGGAAGGATTTATGCGTGAGTTATTATTATTTGCAATTCTATTTTGTAGATTACAAATTCTATTATTTGCAATTCTATTTTGGATACTAGTTAATAACATTTCTATTTTACAGAATCTGTTTGCATTGGATGAGAAGTTGCATCGTAAAAATGTGATGCAACGCGCTGGAAAGATGCTTAGGAATTATAGGACAAATCTGAACAGAGAATACATAAAAGAGGGTGATAAGAAGAAGAAGTCAGCCCTTGAACAATGGAACTTCTTGGACAAAGAAGATTGGGACAATTTTGTTGCTTCAAGAAAATCTGAAGAATTCAAGGTATTAGGTGTCACTCCTAATTTAATTAATATACATTGTATTCACCTGTTTCAAGATTAGCATTTAGTGCTACTAACCAAATCATTAATGTGCATACTAACTAGGCCCTCAGTGACGCACAAAAAGCAAGGCGTGCACTGAATGTGCATGACCACACTATGGGTCCAAAAGGCTATGCAAGCGTTCGCCAAAGACTACAGGCAGAGTCTGCGGCTACTCAGGAGTCTGCTCCTACTCAGGAGTCTGCCACACCCATGCCTCGCCATGATATCTGGATAGCTGGCAGGCAAAACAAGAAGGGTGAAATAAAGAAGCCTGTAACTGCTGAGGCGGCTGCAAAAATGGTAAAATACAACTCTTAGAGAAATCGTTTGAATATTGATTATTTGTGGTGTTAACTTACCAATTTCTGTTTATGGTGATTAGCGGGAGCTGCACGAGCAGAGGAAACAAGGCACGTTCATCCCTCAGGGCACAAGGGATGAATTGACAGTTGCTCTGGGTAACCCAGAGCATCCTGGACGTGTTAGAGGTGCCGGCGCTGGTGTTGGCATCAAAGCATTCTTTGGGCCATCCCAGCGCAAACCCAGAGCGGGACTTTCTCAAGAAGAGGTAACCTATTCTTTTTTTAGAATGTTACTGCAAAAGGAAATTCATTAATAAGAAGCTAATGTTTCTTTTATCCATGTATAGGAGAATAAGAGAGTTGAGGATTTAGTTGCTAAGAAGATCAACGATGTAGTTGCTGAGAAGGTCAAGGAAGAATTGCTGCGGTGGCAGGCATCTCAGGCTTCCAATACGCCTATGGCGACCCACTCTTCTCCTGATGCACAGACTGCGAGTAATCCTGGAGACCCATCGCCTAGCACGTCTGCTGTAAGTATTGTTTATGACATTGTAGTTAGTCTTTTCAAGTTGTTATGTTTTCAAGATGATATGTATATATGTATAATATTCTTTACGTAAATTTGTAGGCATTGAAGCCATGCCGCTTAAGAATGCAAGACTACGTTGTTGCAGAGGCGCAGGCTTACCCGTCCCTTCCTGGGGCAATGTTTCACGGGACTCCAATGCCACAGGGCTACGTTCGTGTGAGCCCGATACGTGTGTTACCTGATTGGAGAGAAGCTACATTGCCATATCCCCACCCGGATATTGATAGACTTGCTGATGCAGAAGGCGGGGTGATATTGTGGCCCAAAGCAGATGTCGTCTACACGACTGAAATTGTAAGATAAATTTACATTGATTTAGACTGTTAATGTGTATATATGATGTCAACTGATATGAAATTATATGTACAGGTTAAAAAGAAGACACCAGGAGCACCTAGGCCTCCACTTCCACTTCCCGCATTACCCGATTGGGTTCCAACTGACCTAACATACCCGTTAGGTCCTGCTTGTAGGGGAATGGCATGTTGGCTACGAGCACATAATGTACATTGCCCTATAATTATTTCTTTAGATGCAGATTATGCAGGTCAATCATACGATAGCTCTTTATTTATACAAGATATTATTGAGCTGTTTATGTATGATTGGCTGAATACATCAATGATAGAGACATGGATAAGGTGAGATCTTGTTTATACATCCATATACCTTGTGTAAGATCCGGTGATCTGGTTTCTTATATATTAATGCATACGCCTATATGTTTTGCAGCTACCTAGTCGAAGATCATTGCAAACAATTTGCATTTGATCATGTGGGATTTTTGATTCCATCATTGATTAGTTTGGTAGCTAAAGACCCTGATAATGTTCAACAATACTGTATAGATGCTTTTACAATTTTTGGTCAGCAAAAGAAGACGATAATAATAGCTCCATTCAATGTCAAGTAAGTTTACTTTATTTATAATTTGGACTTAAGAAAATTCCATTTTTATTTTGCATTTTGAGTTATTAATTGTTAACTTCTTACTTCTAGCGGTAGACATTGGGAGTTACTAGTTATTGTCCCCGGGACATTCACTGTTTATTATCTAGATCCTGCGGGGAGTACATTGAACACTAAAATTGGACACGTAATGAGAATGCCATTATTCTGGTGAGAAATATTTCATTTTTATATCCGTTAACATCTTTTATTACATTACTATTTACTTATGCAATTTATTGTGTTATATTAACATGTAGGGGTTTAGATGCATTCAAAAAGGCTGGAGGAACGGTCCCAAGGAAAAAGAACCAGCCAATAAATTGGCAGAACGTACAAGTAAGTTCCCGACTCAAATATATATATTATTGATGTGAATTGTGCTTAGTTGTATTATTTTGTATGTTTCAATTTATAGTGTGCTACACAAGACAATGGATGGGCATGCGCATACTATGTGATGCGATTTATGCAGATGATTATCAAATATGCCGCATTGGACATCGATACCATACATGAGGTATTATATATATTCTCATTAGTTAGTATGCAATATATCAATCTTATATTATTTTTATATTATTACTTATATATATACATCATTCTCTTTGCAGGTGTTTAAAACTGACAACACTACAGGTAAACGTTTAAAAAATATACATGCTCCATATACGATGGAAGCATTAAATGAAGTAAGAGAAGAATGGGCAAAAGCCATACAAGCAGTGGCAACTGTAAGATATAATTGGGATGTTGATAGCGATAATGAATGATACTATGTAAATGAATATTTCTGAATGTTAATACATGTATTTGAATGTTTCTATATGTGTGTGAATGTGAGAATTGAATTGATGTCTGAATGTATGTACTTGTGTAGAATTTTGCTTGTGACTTTTGCAGGTTTGCGGCCTGTTTGTAGGCTGATATCAATGGATGTCGTAAACCTGCAGTTCAGAAAACTGAACTGCAGGTTCTCATCCTGCTGACCAGCCACAGCAGGCCTGCAAACTGATATGAAAAAAAAATATATAAATAGGCGTCGGTTATTTATAGAAAACCGTCAGGAAAGACCTACAGCGTCGGTTTTTTCAATAAACCGACGCCTGATGTGGCGAAAGCAGTCCTGGAAATGGCGTCGGATATTCATATCAAACCGACGCCTATTTAACATATAGGCGTCGGTCGTTTAGTATATAACCGACGCCAAAAGTGTTCGCGCCACAAAAAATGGCGTCATCTAGGGCACTTTATGCGTCGGTCATCTACTAAAAGACCGACGCTATATTCCATAGTGGCGTCGGTTATTTACTAAAACACCGACGCAGAAAGTGCCCTAGATGATGCCGTTTTCTGTGGCGCGAACCCTTTTGGCGTCGGTTCTCTACTAAATGACCGACGCCTATAGATTAAATAGGCGTCGGTTAAAAAACCGACGCCGAAGTGTTCGACCTTTAGCGGCGCCCACATAGGCGTCGGTCGGAAACCGACGCCAAATGGGGTTAAACGACCGACGCCAAAGGCCGTTTCTGTAGTAGTGGATGTTGATGTTATATTCATTAAAGGCATGTTGTTAGCCTTATGAATAAGTAAAGTAATCTGATGCCTTGCCAGTGGCATTCTATGCTGATAATGGGCTATGAGAACCATGAATACCATCAAGGTCATGCCTTAGAGATGACTTGTGATGAGGATAATGAGAAATAATGATTGATATGAGTTAGGCCTGTTACATTTAGTATTCTTCTTTTATAGCTGCTATGCTATTGTTATTGTTTGCAGAACAATGTATGCTGTTAAAGAATACTGAATGTACCTAACTAATCAAGTATAATGTAGAGCCCTGATCATAGATCCATCATTGTCAGAAATTAAGTGATGGTGAAACAGGTTTTCCTCGGGGAACTCCTGGAGCACATACTTTTGAGTATGTGGGGTACATGGATGTGTAGAACCTTACATCCTAGTGTAGGAAAGTGATGTAGATGTGGAATCCATCCATCCTTCACTATAGTTCCATACCATATCAGTGGTAGGTAAACATGAAACCTCCTGATGACGAAGAAAGCACAGATATCCGTATCAGTGGTAGGTAAATATGAAACCTCCTGATGACGAAGAGAGTACAGAACGCCACTGTGACTCTAGAATAGCGAAGGACCAGTTTACCCTGGTAAGCTATAGTAGTAGAGACACGAGATGTCCTACAAGTGATCCTCGTACTGACTGAGGAAGGTGAAGGTCATGAGAATCCGGCTCTCTTAATGACCTATGTATGATACTGATGCGGCTTCTCAGCGATCAGTTGGAGTATGAGTGGTAAGCCTTATCTCCACAGGGCATAATGTTGTTTGTAAAACATAATCAACCATGTAGTATAACTTGTTAGAGATGACTCCAAGTTAGTTGATTGATGTTACATTGCAATAATGTTGATATTCTCCATATCTCCTAAATTGTAGAGATCTTGTTATACCTGCAACTGTTATAGAATGTTTTGAAGGCTTTACTGTTTAAAATAATCTTTGATGTTATAATAAAGCTTCTGGCGAAGAGTTATAACTCTCGCTGGGACAATTATGTATAATTTTCTCACCCCGTAGGCTTCAACTTTTTAGGTGGACGTCGGAGACGAAGGAACCAACCTACAGGTGACCAGTCTCAGCAGCAACAGCACCAGGGCAGCAGTAATCTCAGGTGGAGATTTGTCCTGCCATGTGGTGTAGTTAGAGTCAGTCCTATGTGTCCTCTGTACTCTCAGGTCTTGGAGTCTTTTGTTTAGTGATCTTGAGATTTTGTATCTTGATGTATATAATTACTCAAGAAGTAATTATCCTGAGATGTAAACAGTTTATCTATCTTTATGAAAGAAGCTTTTATGGATTCAAGCTCTTGTCACGAAAAGTTTTAATTTCCCGTGATTTTGTCTTCCGCTGATTACCGATTCACTTCCGCTAAGTTTTAATCGTGTTTATGTCATGGTTTGGAGATCAGAGCCCACAACTAGTGGTATCAGAGATCCAGGTTCAGTTGAGTCTACAGAGGCATAGGACTTAGGATGTCGAGTCTACCTTTAGTACTCCTTCCTCATCTAATAGAATCTTCTGCTCCTCAGGAGAAGAAGATACATAAGAATGTCAGAACATCGTGATGAGCACGTGGCAGAGAGTAGTGCTAGTGCACCTCGAGGCGGTGCAAGAGTTCCGAGAATAGAACAACCTGCACCTGAGTCGCCAAGAGAGCCACCCCAGTTCGACCCAGCTGACATGAGTGATCCAGCTGTACAGACGATGTTCGGGCAGTTCATGACTGCCATGACACATATAACTGATAGGATGCCCATTCCTACACCTAGGGCACCTGTCCAGCTTGAAGCACAAGGTATCGGTAAGACATTCGAACGACTTCATCGTGTCGGAGCTACCGAGTACTTCGGAACTGCCGACCCTGCAGATGCTGACTTATGGTTGACAGAGTTGGAGAAGGCTTTCAGGATTCTTATGATTCCGGAAGCTGAGAAGGTTAGACATGCTGTCTATCTTCTCAAAGGCAGTGCTGGTCACTGGTGGAACATGGAAGAGCAGAAGAGACCTGGAGTAGAGTTCTCATGGGAAGAGTTTCGTCGGGAATTTATCAATAGATATTTTCCAAAGACCTTCCTAGATGAGAAGATCTCTCAGTTTGAAAAACTAAGGCAGGGTATGATGAACATTAGTGAATATGAAGCTAAGTTCATGGAGTTGTTGCGGTTCTATCCGCACATGGCTGCTACGGATGAGGAAAGAATCAGAAGATTCGAAAAGGGTTTGAATTCTGATATGTCAACCCCCGTGTCTGCCTTAGAAAACAGAGAGAGATTCTCTACCTTCGTTGAGTCAGTCCGAAGGATAGAGAGATCTGTAGTTGAGAAAAGACAAACCCATAAAAGATATCCACAGTTCTAGGGTTCTTCATCTAGGGATTCCAAGAAACCTAGATTCTCTGCACCTAACCCCCCACCACCCAGATTGAGTTTTCAAACTCAATGGACACCAAGCAGAGGTAGAGGACGGAGTCAACCACTTCAAGGGACGCACAGTTCTGCATCAGTGTCAGTTACTGGACCACCCAGACCACAACAACAGGAGAGGAGTTGCTACAACTGTGGTAAGGTAGGACACTTGATGAA
The DNA here is from genome assembly GCA_963693085.1 of Alisma plantago-aquatica. Classification (NCBI taxonomy): domain Eukaryota; kingdom Viridiplantae; phylum Streptophyta; class Magnoliopsida; order Alismatales; family Alismataceae; genus Alisma; species Alisma plantago-aquatica. Next base: position 127,738,406 of record OY856409.1, on the reverse strand, counting down.
GGATTGCCGTTCTAGGCCTATCGGTGTGACACAACAACCCCCGAGACAGAATCAACAGGGATCTCAGAATAGACAACATCAAGGAGCAGCTCGAGGACGTGGACAAGCGTCTCAAGCTGAATCATCAGCACCACCCCAACACCAGGCGACTGCGAGGTTCTATGCTATGAACCCACCTGAGGCAGTGGTCAATCCACGGGTAGTGGCAGGTCAGATGAAACTTTTATTTTCTGATATGTCTACATCCTGTATTGTATCCGTTCTGATTGATCCGGGTGCTACACACTCTTTCATCACTCGTGAAGTGATTCGTAACTGCAATGTGACTGTTAGTCATAGAGAAGATAGTTTGTTGTTAGAGACTCCGTTGAGTGGGTCTGCCGTTTTGCAGGAGGTATGTTCTCCCTGCATCCTTTTCTTTTCTGACCATCGCATTCAAGTGGATCTTATACCACTTGATATGCAGGGATTTGATATAATCCTCGGGATGGATACCTTAGAAAGGTATAGAGTTGTCTTGGATTGTGAGTCCAAGTTGGCTGTGTTTGCTGATGAAAGCAACACATGGATCTTTCAAGGTGAAAGAAAGATTCTGCCCACCTGTCTTGTGTCAGCTATGGTTGCTGATAAGCTGTTGAGGCAAGGATGTTATGCATTCTTAGCCCATGTGGTAGATGTTACCAAGGAAAGTTCCAATCCTGCTGAAGTTCCCATAGTCAGGGAATTCGAGGATGTGTTTCCTGAAGAACTTCCTGGTATACCACCACCTCGGGAGATTGATTTTGAAATCAATCTGATCCCAGATACGAAACCCATAGCTCAAACTCCGTATAGGATGGCGCCTGCCGAGATGGCAGAACTCAAGAAACAACTTCAAGAGTTACTTGAGAGAGGTTTTATCCGACCAAGTACTTCACCTTGGGGTGCTCCGGTTTTGTTTGTTAAAAAGAAAGATGGGTCAATGCGGTTATGCATCGACTACAGACAACTCAATAAAGTGACAATAAAGAATAAGTATCCTCTGCCGAGGATTGATGATCTCTTTGACCAGTTGCGTGGTGCAACAGTCTTTTCAAAGATAGACTTGAGGTCTGGATATCATCAACTCCGTATTAAGGATAGTGACATATCCAAGTCTGCCTTTAGGACAAGATATGGTCACTATGAGTTCACGGTTATGTCGTTTGGACTAACCAATGCACCAGCTGCATTCATGGAACTCATGAATAGAGTTTTTCGACCTTTCCTTGATCAGTGTGTTGTCGTCTTCATAGATGACATACTGATTTATAGTAAGGATGCCCAGCAACATGAGCAACATCTTCGCCAAGTTTTGACCTTGCTAAGAGAACATAAGCTGTATGCCAAGTTTAGCAAGTGTGAGTTCTGGCTGCCGGAGGTATCTTTTCTTGGACATGTAATATCCACCTCGGGAATTCGTGTTGACCCTACAAAGGTAGAATCTGTTCTACAATGGGAACAACCGAAGACACCGACGGAGATTCAAAGTTTCTTGGGGTTAGCTGGCTATTATCGAAGGTTCATTAAGAACTTTAGTTCTATAGATTTACCTTTGACCAAGTTAACCCGGAAAGATGTTCCTTTTTCTTGGAGTGATAAGTGTCAACAATCTTTCCAGTTGCTGAAGGAGAGGTTGACAAGTGCACCTGTGTTAGTGCTACCTGAACAAGGAAAAGGATATTTAGTTTTCTGTGATGCTTCCAAGAATGGACTTGGATGTGTGTTGATGCAGGATAACCAAGTGATTTCTTTTGCTTCCCGACAACTTAAGAAACACGAGGAGAATTATCCAACACACGATCTGGAGTTAGTAGCTGTGGTTCATGCTTTGAAGATCTGGAGACATTATCTCTACGGAGAGACATTCCAGATTTTCACAGACCACAAAAACCTTAAATATATCTTCTCTCAGCATGAGCTCAACATGAGGCAACGTCGCTGGATGGAGTTAATCAAGGACTACGACTGTACAATTGATTACCATCCAGGTAAGGCCAATGTTGTTGCAGATGCCTTGAGTAGGAAATCAGCAACATCAACCATGAATAGAGCACAACTAAACTCTTTAGTATGCTCTAGGAGAGATATGCTTATCTCTTTAAGGCAAGACAATGTACAGTTGAAGGTGTCATTGCTAGCCGGTTTGTTAGCTGAGATGCATATTAAACCTACCCTAAGAGAGCAGATTAAAGAAGCACAGCTAGGTGATGCTGCAGTTCAACATATAAGATCTGAGTATGGAAATGAGAAGCAAGATGGTTTTCATGACTCAAAAGATCAAGTAGCTTGTTATAATGGAAGAGTGATAGTGCCGGATGTGGACAACTTGAGGAAGTTAGTCCTGGAAGAAGCCCATTCTTCCATGTATGCTATGCATCCAGGGAGCACCAAGATGTATCGGAATTTGAAGGATCTGTATTGGTGGCCTGGGATGAAGAAGGACGTTGCAGAGTTTGTTCTGAGGTGTCCTGTGTGTCAGCAAGTTAAAGCTGAACACCAAAAGCCTGCAGGAACAATGCAACCTTTACCCATATCACAGTGGAAGTGGGACCATGTGACCATGGACTTTGTTGTTGGCCAACCCAGGACAAGCAAAGGACATGATTCTATTTGGGTAATTGTTGATAGGTTGACTAAGACAGCACATTTCTTACCTGTCAAAACAACCTATTCTGCTGAAAGGTTATCAGAGTTGTATGTTCAAGAGATAGTGTGTTTGCACGGAGTTCCTGTCACAATAGTTTCTGACAGAGGTCCTCAGTTTACCAGTCGTTTTTGGGAACAGTTGCACAGTGCCTTAGGCACTAAGCTGAAGTTTAGTACGGCCTTTCATCCACAGATTGATGGACAGTCGGAAAGGACCATACAAAGCTTAGAAGACCTATTGCGAGCATGTGTTCTCCAGTTCACCGGAAGTTGGGATCTACACCTAAGCCTGATAGAGTTTGCCTATAACAATAGCTACCAGCATAGTATTGATATGGCACCTTATGAAGCCTTATATGGTAGACGTTGTAGATCACCCTTGTGTTGGTTTGAGACTGGTGAGCACCAGTTGTTAGGTCCTGACCTGGTGCAGCAAACCACAGAAAAGATTAAAGTAATACAACATAAGATTAAGACTTCTCAGGATAGGCAGAAATCTTATACTGACAAACGTCGTAGACCCTTAGAGTTCCAGGTTGGAGACAAAGTGTATCTCAAGGTCTCACCTTGGAAAGGGGTCCTTCATTTTGGAAGGAAAGGAAAGTTAGCTCCTAGATATATGGGGCCTTATCCAATCATTGAACGGATTGGAAAGGTAGCATATAAACTAGAGCTTCCCCCAGAATTACAGAGGTTGCATCCTGTGTTTCACATTTCTATGTTGAAGAAATGTCACCCAGACACCGAGTCAGTTCTACAACCTATGGAGGTAGAATTGAATGATGACATATCCTATGAGGAGGGACCAGTGTCAATCCTTGATAAACGAATTAAAAAGTTAAAGAAGAAAGATATAAGTCTTGTGAAAGTCCTCTGGAACCATCGTGGTATTGAAGAAGCCACTTGGGAGTTAGAGGATGAGATGAGAAGGAAGTATCCTACCCTTTTCTCTTAGTATGTTTTATCGATTTCGGGGATGAAATCCTTGTAAGGGGTGGATAAATTGTAACATCCCTGACCTGGGTTATGAGTTAACCCTAGGTGTTTTGCCTAAATATGTAATTAAATCTTTGTGATTAACTCTAAGCATGTAATTAAGTTCTCAGAAACATATATCTCAGTATTTGCTCCTTTTTATTTAAAGTAGTAGCATTGTTTTGATATACAGGGTATATGTGCAATATCCCTTTAAGTATGAACTTTATTATTAGATTGTTCTTCCTTGCCTTCTTTTCTATAACTTAAGATAAGGTTCGTCCTTAGAATAAAGAGGAAGGGACGATCAAGTAAAGAAGGAGGGACCTAGTTGGAATTATGGACAACTTATGTACTAATATTGAAAATCCTACCCCATGTATATAAGCTCTCCTTCCCTTAGTTGCAAGGGAACTTACTCTTCGTTCCCTTACTGTTTCATTTCACCAAAGACGATCAAGGACTGCCTTGGAGCTAAGGAGGACGAACAATGGGTGCAAGGTAGGTTTAAACCCCTCTTCTTGCCTAATTCCATGGTTAGAATTCGAATTCAAGGTCAGCTTCATGGCTAATTCTCGAAACCCTACCTTTCTAGCCGTCTCTTTTCATCCTTCCTTGGAGTTTTCACCTTGGACAAGCTGTGGGAACTCAAGGACGCCATTAGAGCTTGGAGCTTGAAAGCTTGGAGCTCAAGAAGCAAGCTTTAGGCAGGTTTTATAACTCTAAACCCATGCTTTACTATATGCATCCTTTATATGCGGTTAGATGATAGTCCTTCATGTTCCTTACTGTTCTTTGCTATTTTACAAGCAAACCCATGGGATATTCGTACTGTTCTTGAGATAGGAGATGAAGGCGTGATTTCCAAGAAAAACCCACCGCTTTTCTTTTCCTTAAACGGTCCTAACAGTTTGCTCTCTCGGACTCAAGACCGCGAGGTGAGCAAACGGTCTCGAGACCGCGACAGGGAAAACGGTCTCAAGACCGTTTGGCCCCGTTGACCGAGAGTGGACCGTATAAGAAATCTGTTCCTAATTATATAGGCTAATTACCCTCAAAATTTGGGAGACTAACACCAATGGAATCGGGAGATATGACCTTTTTAAGTCACAACTTTAAATGAATTAATTGCTGATTTTCAAACGGTCTGAAATTGCCTTTTTGGGCAAACGGTCTCAAGACCGTGTAAGGTCGTTGACTAAGCTTTGACCGTATGAGATTACTGTTCAAAATTATGTTAATGAACAACTCACCAAGTTTTATGGTCTAATTCCAAACGGGATAAGAGTTGAAGGGTGATTACTAGGGATAACCCTAGGTGAAATCAGTACTGAAATTATGGTGACCTAATTAGGGTTTTTAGGGTTGATTGACCTAAACGGTCTCAAGACCGTTTGGGGGTCACCAAACGGTCTCCAGACCGCGAGGGCAATCAACCAAGACCATTTGGAGGTCTGCGGTCAAGATTTGTTGACCAATTGAAGGTACTTTTACACCAATTCACATTGCAATTAAATATTGATATAATCATCAACTCAATTTGTTCAACCTTGATGAATTTCCACTAGAATCCAAAAATTGGATGGGCAAACGGTCTCAAGACCGTTTGGAACTCATCCAAACGGTCTCAAGACCGAGAGAACAATCACCCAAGACCGTTTGAAGGTCTAGGGTTGAGTAATTTGACCAATTGAGGACCCAATTGCAAATAAGTTATCAATTGATTAAAATACTGATTTAGCGACCCAATCATGGTTCAATCTCTATCAAATCACCTTATATTTTAATGAAATCTTGGGCAAACGGTCTCAAGACCATGTGGGGTCCACCCACATGACCTCAAGACCGTTTGGGCCAAGTTTGGGCCCAATTGGAGCTCAATTGAAGGGTTCAACCTTGTGTTGATGCACATTGTTGAGTGTTGATGGGTGAACATTGATAGACCCTAATTAAATCGATTTCAATCCTACTTGGTCAACAATTGAGGGTCAATTGGTTGACCAATTGGTCAAGCATAATCTTGATTAACCCAATCCATAGGTGGTCAACATAGATTGGACCTTTTGAAGGCTTCAACATCGTTTGACATTATTGGTTGCACCTTTGAGCCTTGTTGAAGGACCAAGCGGCTGAGACCATGAGAGCCTCGCGGTCTCAAGACCGTGAGAGGGCTCGCGGTCTCAAGACCGTGAGGGGGCTCGCGGTCTCAATACCGAGAGGAGGCTCGCGGTCTCAAGACCGTGAAGGGCCTCGCGGTCCTGAGGTCAAACTAGCTAAACGGTCAACACCTCTTCACGGACTCAACATCAAATTGATCTTTGCGGTCTCAACATTAACTTGAACCAATGGAAGGCTTCGCGGTCTTGAACCCCTTGAAGAGGCTCGCGGTCTTGAAGCCTAAGGGGGCTCGCGGTCTTGGAGTTAGAAGGAGGCTCGCGGTCTTGGAAAGTCAAAGTGGGCAAACGGTCAACACTTTCAACCGATTTCAACTCAATTGATGATTAATGATTGAAATCAATCAATGTGATTCCAAGTTGACTTCTTTCAATCAATTCATAATATAAATGGTCCAATGTTTCCCAAATCAAGCCCTAATGATAATCTAGGATAGTAAGGGGTTATTTAACTAAGGTTTTTGACCATAATGATGATCAATGGGGGAAATTACCAAAATACCCCTGAAGGGTCAATTGAGTTATACCTTGCTCAATTCAAACTCTAATTACATGAGAATGATGTTTTTAGTCATAATGACTCTATCCAACTTGATCTAGTCTAATGTTATCATCCACCATTAGTATGATGAAAGAGAGAGTACTTCTAGAGAGAGAAAGTACCCTAGAGAGAGAAAGTAACTCTAACCACATAATGGTGATGTTTTTGGCTATGTTAGCCTATGATGACTCAATCCAACCTGTTTTAGAGTGATGTTGACATCACCTAACCTTATGATGAGAGAGAAAGTACTTTTAGAGAGAGAAAGTACTTCTAGAGAGAGAAAGTACCCTTTTTAAGTAGAAACTCAACTAAAGCATCTCCAATGCACAGGAATGAGCATAATTAGGGTATGATCCACCTGTGTGAGATCATAGAAACCCTAATTATGATAAATGATGAACCTTTAACTAATCCAAGAGCATCAATGAAGATGTTACTCATACATGATGATGTTATGTGTTTAATTCACCTTGATGTGAATAGTAAACCCTAATTCAAGGGTGATGACATGTAATGTGAATAGTAAACCCTAATTCAAGGGTAATGGCATGTTTCTGAGTATTAAACTCTATTTGATTTGAATTAAAGATTTAACTCTTATCACAAGAGTAGGAAGTACATTCCTTATTGTTGTATTATCTTTATCAGATGTATTAACCATGCAGGTTCTGATATGAAGGTAATCATATCCAGGTATGGATGTTGATGTTATATTCATTAAAGGCATGCTGTTAGCCTTATGAATAAGTAAAGTAATCTGATGCCTTGCCAGTGGCATCCTATGCTGATAATGGGCTATGAGAACCATGAATACCATCAAGGTCATGCCTTAGAGATGACTTGTGATGAGGATAATGAGAAATAATGATTGATATGAGTTAGGCTTGTTACATTTAGTATTCTTCTTTTATAGCTGCTATGATATTGTTATTGTTTGCAGAACAATGTATGCTGTTAAAGAATACTGAATGTACCTAACTAATCAAGTATAATGTAGAGCCCTGATCATAGATCCATCATTGTCAGAAATTAAGTGATGGTGAAACAGGTTTTCCTCGGGGAACTCCTGGAGCACATACTTTTGAGTATGTGGGGTACATGGATGTGTAGAACCTTACATCCTAGTGTAGGAAAGTGATGTAGATGTGGAATCCATCCATCCTTCACTATAGTTCCATACCGTATCAGTGGTAGGTAAACATGAAACCTCCTGATGACGAAGAAAGCACAGATATCCGTATCAGTGGTAGGTAAATATGAAACCTCCTGATGACGAAGAGAGTACAGAACGCCACTGTGACTAGAATAGCGAAGGACCAGTTTACCCTGGTAAGCTATAGTAGTAGAGACACGAGATGTCCTACAAGTGATCCTCGTACTGACTGAGAAAGGTGAAGGTCATGAGAATCCGACTCTCTTAATGACCTATGTATGATACTGATGCGGCTTCTCAGCGATCAGTTGGAGTATGAGTGGTAAGCCTCATCTCCACAGGGCATAATGTTGTTTGTAAAACATAATCAACCATGTAGTATAACTTGTTAGAGATGACTCCAAGTTAGTTGATTGATGTTACATTGCAATAATGTTGATATCTCCATATCTCCTAAATTGTAGAGATCTTGTTATACCTACAACTGTTATAGAATGTTTTGAAGGCTTTACTGTTTAAAATAATCTTTGATGTTATAATAAAGCTTCTGGCGAAGAGTTATAACTCTCGCTGGGACAATTATGTATAATTGTCTCACCCTGTAGGCTTCAACTTTTTAGGTGGACGTCGGAGACGAAGGAACCAACCTACAGGTGACCAGTCTCAGCAGCAACAGCACCAGGGGCAGCAGTAATCTCAGGTGGAGATTTGTCCTGCCATGTGGTGTAGTTAGAGTCAGTCCTATGTGTCCTCTGTACTCTCAGGTCTTGGAGTCTTTTGTTTAGTGATCTTGAGATTTTGTATCTTGATGTATATAATTACTCAAGAAGTAATTATCCTGAGATGTAAACAGTTTATCTATCTTTATGAAAGAAGCTTTTATGGATTCAAGCTCTTGTCACGAAAAGTTTTAATTTCCCATGATTTTGTCTTCCGCTGATTACCGATTCGCTTCTGCTAAGTTTTAATCGTGTTTATGTCATGGTTTGGAGATCAGAGCCCACATAATTAATCTATCTTGATCAGACATAAATAGAACAATGCATCTTCATAAATTTATATCCAAAAAATAAGGATAAAGATGATATTAATGCATGGAAATCAGTTACAATGCATATCCGGGCTACTCCCGGGTCCTAAGGAATCAAGGGGTTTAGTCTCGCATGGTTTTTATTGATGAATACATGATGGAGAAAGAGAAAAATGTGGAAAACATTAGAGAAACTAAGTAACCCTTGGTGAATAGCTGATCCGGATGATCCCCTACATCGTGCGTGCAATCATATATCTGACGGCTGCCGATTCGCCTTCCAGAGGTGCTCGGATAGTCTCGAATGAAGCCTTTGGTTCCTTTCTCTTCTTCTCCCCCTCTCCAGTGTCGTGCAATGGAATACAAATACCCTCCCTCTTCTGGCCGAACCCCCCTTAGGTCATAGGAGTCACTTACAGTACGAAATAACGTCCACTGTTGGATTAGATTGCCATCTTCATATTTTCTAAATTGGACAGACTCTGTAGTACCAACTTGGAAGTCAGTAGTACCGAGATCCTAGGGTAGTCATGACTCTTGACAATTTCAGTATTATCGACTTATCTCGATAGCACCGAGTCTTCAGGTCGCCCGAGCATTATCTTACTGACGTCATCTCGATAGTACCGAGTTTGTGAACTCGGTAGTACTGACTTTTCACAATTCATCCTTGTGATTTACTAAAGTGATTTCGGTACTACCGACTTAGAGTTTCGGTAGTATCAAGTCGATGTGAGTCTTTTCTGGGCAAGTACTGACGTGAAGCCGGTACCACCGACTTTTGGTGTCGGTAGTATCAACTCTGTGAGGTTCAATTGTTCCTGAAAATGCACAAGAACATGGATAAATGATTGAGATAAAAAATCATCTTAAACAATAAAAATCAGATAATTTGATGCATTTAAATATCACAGGCCATTAATAGCATTTCATGCATTATTAATCAGATAAATAACAAAACAACACTAAAATTTAGAAAAATATGCATGTGAAAACGACTAAAAACCCATGCATCAAACTCCCCTAAGCTTAAATGTTGCTCGTCCTTGAGCAACACCACTCTTGGATCTGTTTGATGCAAGTTAGCAAGAGGATACACCACATGAACTCTTTTCTTAATCATTTCCACTGGACAATCCCTGAACCGGACTCTAATGACCACTGAATCAATAACTGCTCTACAACGACCACAAGTTTCAATAGAAGACGTCCACCTTTTTTTATCAATGAATACTATCAAGAAAGAAGTTAATATCATAATAATTTAGGCATTCGCTTGGTGCACTATGTGATTCCCTAATATAAACTGCTCTCTCCTAACTACCAACTACATGGAAGCATATCTCCTTATAATAATTAATGAGGAGATAAATCATTTGTGGCCTACCAATGAGAGCAATTAATGATATGAGTTGGGTGACAATTGAAGAATCACAAGTACATCCAACTTATTTATGCAGAAAGAACGATGACCTATATGAGTGAAAAGAACATTATGCATGAGACCTAATGCCTACTGACTTTTTCTCTCTTTTTCTTCTTTTTGACACATGATGCATGTATAAAGCTATCTCATATTAGAAAATGAGATTGTCAAAAACAAATAAATGCATCATGTGAATTAGTTCATCCCTTCAAGAAGACTCAGGGACATACTTTCTCCTTACAAAATCTTGAGATAAAAATTTTCTAGCCCATATTTTTTCTTATCTTTGGCATGTTTGCATTATGCTCGGGCTTTCAATTCATATTTTTTTTTTCTTGATGTGAGGTATGCCCCTGCTTCAATTTTCTCCACTAGAGATTACAATCCACATGACACAAAGAAATGAATGTGATGAAATGTATGTTAACTACATGCAATTTCAATGCAACTAAGATGGTATGCACTAAGATTGGTCATGCATACAAATGCAACTTTTTTTTTCAAATTCATATGAGGATAAGAGATAATCTACCATGTCACCTATCATGCCATGCAATGCAATCAAAAGAAATAAGTTGGAGCACTTGTTCATCTTGAGGTGGTGATTTAAAATTAGATAGCAAAGATGGATAGAATCACATAATTAAGAGACAATGCCTTTCATTGAATTATGATATGTCCCTATTTAATGACCTGTGCACAGGGTAATCTTAAGGTTTCTTTCTTAGATTTCCATTTAAGATATCATTAAAGGTTTGATCAGCTTATGCTCAACAACATCTTCATTCACTTTCCCATTTTGATTAGATCTTCATTCATATCTTATATCCTAGAGCTGACTTAACCAAACACTTCCACGATTGGTGATGCACAAAGATGTCACAAATTAAGCTTATGAATACACAATCATTTCATTGTACTAACACATATGAATTGACAAATGCAACCATACATTACTGCTCCATGATTACACTAGATAGGTGTTGATCATAAAATGCATAATTCAAACTAAAAATAAAACAAATAAGATAAAAAATGCAAGAAAAACTATAAAAACTAAGATAGAATGTTGTTTCAGCACCCCCAAGCTTGAATATGAATATGTCCACATAGTCAATACTCACACTCAAGAGGTGGAACAACGGTACCATTTCTCAAAATTGAGGTGGTTGAGGCATGTTGGTGTCATGAGGGGGGAACGTCTACTGAAAATATAGAACTGATGGTGGCATTTGCTGCGGCTGCGGGTACCCTCCAAAGTACCCCTAGTTCCAACAGTGGTCAAAGAAGGGCTTTTGGTACTACTCCATCCGCTATAGGTACATGTGAACATTCTCTTGGTTGGCCAAGAGAAGGCATTCATTCTCGTATATCACCTACTGATTTTGGTACAACATTCTTTGAATGTCTTGCACACCAGGCAATGTCGCCTAATGCTGTTGTTGTCCACTCTAGATATCCTACAACATGGTATACATACCCACCATGCTGTATGGGTCTTGCTCCTCCTGGGAACGAGGCAGGATAGAAGAAGTCAAGGCAGCGTAGGTGCATGCTCGTTTGCATGGGAACACTCTCATAGTGATGGGGATGGTGGGATCTACCTCCTCAACACTGTCAGAATCGTCATTGGTTTGCTCCTCCTCCTCATCCTGAGATGCTGCCCTGGGTGGATCTTCTGCTTCCACCTCATTCAGTGGCCATTGAAGATGGCTCACCCTGTGCAAGTTGAAGATGGGGTCAGGGAGGCCCGCTCCCTAAACGTTCCATGACATGTGTAATGCGCATAGAGAATGTTGTGGTGGAACCTGAGGAGGGTAGCCTTGTGGAAGTGCAGGAGGTCCAACTTCTTTGTATCCTCTAATGACGTGAGGGTAGACAAATCAAGGCGAAAGTGTAATGCAATGGGGGTGATGAGACCCCCAAATACAATCAGCACCTTCCTTATCATGTTGCGCCAAACATAGATCATATGGAGAGAAGGAAGGCTCCAAATTTAACGGTCTCCCCTGCCAATAGCTTGTAGAGGTAGTAGAGGTCCGCCTATTGAACCTTTCCTTGAGCTTGACTGGAACGAGCAAATATAGTATTGGTGCAGAGGCGGTGAAGGATTAGAACAAAGGGGTGCTTGATGTAAGTAATTGAGTTGACATACCAGCTTAAGTGAAAGCCCTCTGGCACCTCAGTTAACTAATCCCAAGCCAAGTCAAAGTCAAAATCATAAGGGGCCGAATGTTCTGGGACATGAGCCCAGTTGAAGATGTGTTTGAAGGCCCGCAAAATGATGGAGTAGTTGTTGTTGAAGAGGCGGAAGCTGACTCTACCTTCCCACCATTTGCCTCCTAACTTCTACTCGGGGGCGACAAGAACATCTAGCGACACCAAGAACTCAAGGATGAGTTCTGAGTAAGTCTGCCAGTCGCTGAAGAAAGGATTGTCCCCCTCTATGAGCTGCTTTTGACATACGCATCACAAGTTTTCGCTAAAGCCTGCCCTTTCGATTAATGCACGATCTCCATATCATGTTGGTATTATCAGCCTCATCTATATCTCTTCATAGACTTTCTTGATCTCTGAGGGTGGATGTTGGATGCGGGTTGGTTGAGGGACCAACTCACCTTGATCTGCCAACGTAGAAGGGCCTCTCCTTGGTGCCATGATGCCAATGTAAGAAAGAGGATTAGGAAAGAGAGGATCGCTAAATATCATCGGATCAGTGAAGACCGTCGGTGCCCGGTGCAACTCTGCTCTGAGTTATAGGAGGAGTGGAGGAAGTGGTGTGAAGAAAATGGGTTAACCCCCCCTCCTTATATAGCTGAGTCGGGCAGAGTCAGTACTACTGAATTTTGTGTCGGTAGTACCGATATGAAAGCACAAATCTATGGCTCAGATGTATCGACGTCTGACGTTTGATGATGTCCCTAGCACGGATCACTTGACATCGGTAGTACCAAGTTCAAGTCAGTAGTACTGCCTTGAGTCACGAATCGCTGCTACTGACCGTGCGATGAAGCTTGCATCTACTGTTGAATTGAGCATCCATGGATTGCTGATGTCATGCGTCGGTACTACCCACTGGAATGTCGATAGTATGGAGTTGGCACTGATGGCTTGGTACTTTCAAATTTTTTGTCTTGATGTTCTGATTATGGGCGCACTAAGAAGTCAGTAGTACCGACTTGGGTGTCGATACTATTGAGAGCTTATCAGTTAACGATCGAAAATCTCCAGAGACTCAATAGTACTGACTTGGAGAGTCGATAGTACTGAGTCTGCCATGCTTGCGTGGGTGGCTTACTAATGTAATCTTGGTACTACTGACTGGCTGTCTCCGTAGTACTGACCTGGAGAAAATCTACACACTCCACACACAAGACAAGGTACCTTTTTTTTCAAAAAAATAAAAATACAAAGACAACTACAATGTGAAAATGAACATGAATAGAAGAAAAATAAAGGTTGGGCTACCTCCCAACAAGCACCATTGTTTAACGTCATAGACTAGACGTTCCTAAGAGCAAGAATATAATGGATCTCCATAAGTTGTACCTCTTCTATTCTCTTCTCCACTTCCCTACCATATTAGTGCTTTAATTTTTGGCCATTAACAAGGAATGACCTAAGCCCATCTAAAATCTTCACTTCACCATGGGGAAAAACTTGCTGAATCACAAATGGTCTACTCCATTTGGACCTCAGTTTTCCCAGATATAACTTAAGTCGGGGATTAAATAGGAGAACCTTTTGTCCTGGAAGAAACACCCTATTCACAATATGCCTATCTTGAATCTTCTTTGTCCTCTCCTTATAAATCCTAGAACTTTCATAAGCATCCATCCTAAGCTCATCTAGTTCATTCAGCTCCAAAAGTCTTTTCCTACCTGCTTCATCCAAGCCAAAGTTTAACTTTCTCAATGCCCAATTCACCTTATGCTCAAGCTCTACTGGTAAATGACAAGCACGACCGTAAACCAACCTAAAAGGTGTCATCCCTATAGGAGATTTATAGGCCGTCCTATATGCCCAAAGAGCATCATTAAGCACAAAACTCCAATTTGTCCTATTAGTGGAAACTATCCTTTCCAAGATCTTCTTCACTTCTCTATTGGACACCTCCACTTGGCCTTATGTCTGTGGGTGATAAGGAGTATCCACTCGATGTTTTGCCCCATATTTGCTAAGTAAGGCTCTGAATTACCTATTGGTGAAGTGCGATCCACCATCACTAATGATCAGTCGGGGGACACCAAACCTATAGAAAATGTTATCCTTCACAAATCTGCACAACACTTGAGCGTCATTGGTGTGGGTTGGAATTGCTTCCACCCACTTAGATACATAGTCAACCACAAGTAAAGTGTAAAGGTTAGGATTAGATGACACAAATGGACCCATGAAATCAATGCCCTAAATATAAAAAACCTCAACCTCTTGAAACACATTCAATGGCATCTCATGTCACTTAGATATATTACCTACATGTTGACATGCATCACACCGACAAACAAAATCATATGCATCTTTAAACAATATTGTCCAATAAAATCCACTCTCTAACACTTTTGCCACTGTCCTAGAGCTATCATGATGCCCTCTCATAGGTAAATAATGGCACTATGACAAAATTCTCTCTACCTCACACTTGGGTACACACTTCCTCAAAAGTCCATCCCTACATTTTTCAATAAGAATAGAGTCATCCCAAATGTAAAACCTCAATGAGTGGAAAATTTTCTTCTTTTCTTGATACCCCCAATCTTCAAGCAACTCTTTACAAGCTAAATAATTAACAATATCTGCAAACCATGGATCCTTAGCCTTGATAGGAAAGAGTTTTTCATCTGGAAAATCCTCAACAATGGGAATATCTACATCTATTTCATTCACTCTTACCATCCTAGATAGGTGATCTGCTACCACATTTTCCACCCCTACCTTGTCTTTAAATTCTATGTCAAAATCCTGTAACAATAAAGTCCACCTAATCAATCTAGGTTTTGCATCTTTCTTTTGTAACAGGTATTTGATGGCAATGTGGTCGGTCCAAACAATCACCCTTTCCCCTACTAGGTATTAGAGGAACTTCTCAAACACAAAAACAACTGTTAAGAGTTCTTATTATGTGGTTGTATAATTAAGTTGTGCATCATTCAAAGTTTTGGATGCATAATATATGATGGTAGGAGCTTTATCTTTGTGTTGTCCCAACACAACTCCCACAACATAGTCTGATGCATCACACATCAGCTCAAACATTAGGATCCAATTAGGATCCTACGTAATATCTGCATAACTTAGCTTTTCCTTTAATATTTCAAAAGCATTCAAACATCGATCATCAAAGGAAAAATCAGCGTCTTTTTCAAAAGTTCTGAAAAGGGTTTAACAATTTTTGAAAAATCTTTGATAAACCGACGGTAAAACCCAACATGTCCCAAAAAGCTCCTTACGCCTTCCACTGATGTCGGTGGAGGTATCTTGGAGATAAATTCTATCTTAACGGGGTATACTTCCATACCCTTGTTGGACACCTTATGTCCCAACACTATTCCCTCACTCACCATCATATGGCACTTCTCCAAATTTAAGACTAAATGAGTGTCCTCACACCTTTCTAAAACCTTATCCAAATTGTATAGGCAATCACTAAATGACTCCCCATACACTGAAAAATCATCCATTAATACCTCCAAACACCGCTCTACCATATCAGAGAAGATGGCAAGCATACAACGTTGGAAGCTGGCACAAGGGCATTACTAAGGCCGAATGGCATCCATCTATATGCAAACGTGCCGTAAGGATGTGAAAGTAGAATTTTCCTAATCCTTTGGCTCGATCGAGATCTGTTTGTAACTGGAATACTCATCAAGGAAGCAAAAGAGTGAATGACCGGTGAGTCTTTCCAAAATTTGATCAATGAAAGGTAGCGGAAAATGATATTTTAAAGTGACGACATTCAAATGATGATAATCTATGCAAACACGCCACCCTGTCACCAACCTAGCTAAATCAATTCATTAGTTGCATTGGTCATGATAGTGATCCCCCTTTCTTATGAACTACCTGAGTTGGGCTAATCCACATAGAATCAAAAATTGCATAAATGATACCTACTGATAGGATCATGCCCACTTCTTTCTTCACTACCTCAGTCATGATCGGGTTGAGTTATCGCTAAGGTTGAACTATTGCTTTAGCTCCTTCTTCCAACCAGATCTTGTGTTGGCACAAACTCAGGAAGATTCCTTTGATGTCTGCTATAGACTACCCAAAAGCAACTCAGTGGTTCTTCAATATAGCAAGCAATTGCCCCTCTTCTTCAGCACTCAAGGATGATGATATGATCACCGGGAGCTTTTCTTCTGCATCCAGGAAGACGTACTTCAGATGTGGAAACAACAACTTCAATTCCAACTCAAGAGGGCTCAACAGAGATGGAACTAATGGTGGGGGAGGTGGTCCCAAATCTTCAAAATATCTTATGTAATAGCAAGGTACCACCTTCATCATCAATACACACTCCTATAGAGAGCGACTTCATATGTTGTCATCTACTCTATTCATTAAACATGCTTCCAAAGGTAATTGTGGATATGTTTGCATCAGGGAATCAACAATGACCTCCTCTATGGTAGTTGGGTCATAGTCTTCTTCTCTATCATTTGGGTAACATATTTTAATGAGATCATCTTAGTGTTTTCAATTATATCCACTGCCAGAGTATCTTTTTCTACTTTGGTCATCACATGAGCCATATCGAGAAATGGCTTCCCCAGACACAAAGAAATCTTACCCTCCATGTGCTGCAATATGTTACAATGTGTTGTATCCCCTCTTTCTTTCAAGTGTTTAGGCATCTTTATTTCAAATCGGTCATCATAAGTCCCTATTGTCAGATGTCCTCTGCCCATTTACATGATCATGTTAGCTGTGGCTTGGAATGGCCTACCTAGCAAACGTGTGTTGCCTTTATCTTCTTGTATTTCCATTACAACAAAATCACTAGGAAAAACAAACCTATCCACTTTCACTACGACATCTTCACAAATGCCATATGGCTTGAACACAGAGTTGTCATCCAATTCAACAGTCATAGTACTTTTTCTTGTCTCCATAAGACTGAGCTTTTTGAAGGTTGACAAAGGCATAAGGTTGATACTGGCCCCTGAGTCACATAGAGGCTCACCAAACTTTGTCTTTCCTATGAAGCACGTGATATTGAAAAAACTAGGATCTTGTCTTTTAGGAGGTAGCATTGCTAGAATAAAATCACTCACCCACTCATTTAACACTACCACATCAGCCTCAGGTATCTGTCTCTTCTTATTGATGATTTCTTTCAAGAACTTTCTATATGATGGTATCTGCTCAATTGCATCAATAAGTGGAATATTGACAGATAGCTTTTTAAAACCTTCTAAAAATTTCTTGAACTGTCGATCTGCTTTGGTTGCCTTCAACCTGTTTGGAAAGGGTATTGGAGTTAGTGGTGTCCTCTAGTGAGGCGAGACATATGCTTTTCATCTAGTATCTTCCACCTCATCAGTGTGGTCTTCATATGTTTTCTCCTATTCCAAATTATTCGACTCAGTTGCCTCTGCTGTCATAGTCTGAGTTGTTATTCCTGTAGCTTCACCTACATTTGTGGTTGCTGGTGCCTTATTCAACAGTGTCTTACCACTGCGTAGTAGGACTGCCTTGATGTGTTGATTTCCAGAAGGCATGTTGGTATTAGCTGGGAACCCCTGTTGGTTTGGCTGCTTCAAGGTACTCAAATCTACTGCTATTTGAGAAATTTGAGTTTCTATATTGCAGATCCTTGACCCTTGTTTCTGGAGTTCTCTTTGTGTTTGTTCTATAAGCACTTCATTCTGACTGACCAACTTTCCAAGAATTTCTTCAATACAGTCAATCTTCTTTTATTCTTGTTGATATTGTGTCAGGCAACTAAATTGTTGTGGCTTGGGTTGTTGCGCTTGTGATGGGTCCTGTTGAAAATTATTAGGATCCTTCCTCCATGCATAATCATTGCTCCTATATTGCTGTTGTTGGGGCACAAACTTACACTCTTCATCTTCTTCTTCTGAAGGTGATCCATTGTTGGAACATAGCTTTTTAGAAATCAAGTCTAACTTCTCATTTAATAGAGATGACCTTAGACTCACCGACACTTTTGATAGTTGCCAGGAGCTCTCTCTCATCTCCCCATGATTGATTCTTAGACATATTCTTCAATATCTCATGACAGCAGGCATGTTTATTGTCGAGGAAGAACCTTGCTCCCACACTGTCAAGTGTAGTCCTTTATCCCTTGTGCAGGCCGTAATAGAAGATCTTTACCAATCCTAGAAGATCAATACCATGATGAGGTACTTTCCCCAACATATTCTGAAACCTCTCCCATGCTTTAGAATAGGATTCATCAGCTTGTAACTATCTATGGATCTTCTTTACCAAGTTATTGGTCTTTTGTGTGGGGAAATAGTGCTCGAAGAAGGTGTCAATCATCTAATCCCACGTTTCAATGCATTTGTTGTCAAGGTTATGAAACCATGACTTTGCGCTATCTGCAAATAATGATGGAAAAAGCTTCAGATAGGTCACAATTGTTGGTATTCTATCTATCCTAACCACATCACAGTTCTCCACAAAGTTGTTGATGTTCACCATCTGGTCTTCACAACTGTGGCCATAGAAAGATTGTGATTTAATTAAAGAGATCAACCCTGGGTCAATCTTGTAGCTACCCACATTGATGACTTGTCTTTTGATTGGTCCTTTTTGAGCTATTAAGGCAGAGGCTCTAATCCTCTCCCATATTGTTTGTTCTTCTGCTCCATCCCCCATTTTTGCTGACTCAGGTTCTTTTGGTGTTACAAGTCTCTCAGGTGGAGGTGAAGGTGGTGAAGTTTGGTTGAATCTATCCACTAACAGTCCAACTTCCCTTTCTCTATGAAGGAGTTTTGCTTGCCCAATCCCTGACGAAGATGGCTCCCCGTAATCATGGGCTCGAGTATGCACCATACACCAGTGCCTGAAAGTAGAAAATTGATTGTCAGAGTGCAATAGCGGAGATAGAAGTAATAATCATTATATAATTCATCTCTAAGTGAAATGGAAAATAAAATAAAATAAAATAAAAAAGGGTTGACCTAGAGTGGCCTATCACAACACTCGTAGTGTTGGATGTTGTCGTTTCCCCGACAATGACACCAACAACTTGACATGTATTTACCGTGTGTTATACACAAGTGAACTTATCAAAGTAATATAGGCCCTTTTGTGGCCCTATTTGAACACAGGGAAACGTTCTCCAGAAGACTACTACTAACTATGGTCTAATCATATAGGCTGGTGTAATTGAATGGGTTTGATTGAACATAAGAAAAAATAGAATGAAACGAACTTAACACTTAAATTACTCAAATTTAGGGAATTCTTTAGGATTGTGGTTTCACCACAAATAACATTGCAGTTCATTCCATACACCAATAACTATTACCCAATATTCCTGGATAAAGAACTTGTAGTCACAACTACCCACTCGTGCAATGTAGTTCACTACCTATTCTAATTCCAACCCCATTTCCATCACAGTTGGTTGATTAGTTAGGTGCTTTATGTCTGTTGGTTTCTCCTCTCGTTTATTCTCTGCCTTTCCCAAGGGGTGTAATAAACATGTAAATCTATACTTTCCAACCCTTAACCTCTCTCCCAAAATAATTAAGAGTCTGATAATCTATCTATGTTGATCAGGCATAAACTATACAATGCATCTTCATAGATTTATATCCAGAAAATAAGGATAAAGATGTTATTAATGCATAGAAATCAGTTTTAATGCATATCTGGGCTACTCCCGGGTCCTAAGGAATCAAGGGGTTTAGCCCCACATGGTTTTCATTGACGAATACATGGTGGAGAAAGAGAAAAATGTGGGGAACATTAGAAAAACTAAGTAACCCCTGGTGAATAGCTAATCCAGATGATCCCCTACGTCGTGCGTGCAATTGACTGTCTCTAGGCTACCAATTTGCCTTCCGGAGGTGCTCAAATAGTCCCAGATGAAGCCTTCAATTCCTCTCTCTTCTTCCCTTCCTCTTTGGTGTCATGTAATGGAATACGACTGCCCTCCCTCTTCTGGACGAACTCCCCTTAGGTCATAGGAGTCACTTTCGATACGAAATAACGTCCACCGTTAGATTAGATTACCATCTTTAGAATTTCCAGATCGGGCAAACTTTGTAGTACCGAATTGGAAGTCAGTAGTACTGAGATCCTAGGGTAGCCACAACTATTGACAATGTTGGTACTATCGACTTGTATCGATAGCACTGAGTCTTCAGGTCGCCCGAGCATTGTCTTACTGACGCCATCTTGGTAGTACCAAGTTTGTGAACTCAGTAGTACTGACTTTTCATGATTCATCCTTGTGCTTTACTGATGTGATTTTAGTACTACCAACTTGGAGTGTCAGTAGTATCGAGTATGTGCGAGTCTTTCTGGGCAAGTATTGATGTGAAGTCAGTACCACCGACTTTTGGTGTCGGTAGTATTGACTATGTGAGGTTCAATTGTACTTGAAAATGTACAAGAACATGGATAAATGCTTGGGATAAATATTAAACCATCTTAAATAGTAAAAATCATATAATTTGATGCATTTAAATATCACAGGAAATTAATAGCATTTCATGCATGATTAATCACATAAGTGACAAAACAACACATAAAATCAAGGAAAATATGCATGTGAAAATGACTAAAAACCCATGCATCATAACTCTCAATAATGGTTATTGATTACATTAGACTAACTACTAAACAAGTTAAGAAAATTAAGTAGTTTAAGCATATTAAACACACTAAGCAGTTAAATAGATAGGCATAGAAATAGGCATGACTAGCAAGTATGCAAAGAAGCAGATAAGACTATCAACTACTAAACAAATAATTTCTCTTACTACATTACAACAACTAAGCAGTATAAGAAATAAGGTAAGGGTTATCAACCAATGTGAATTGTGTTTAACTCTAAGAAGATATATTACATGGCTGGGTTATGTCTTTTATTAATCCCTTGGGAGTTTGACGTATACCACTCAAAGTCCAACTGACTACCGCTTGGTTGCAGTCAGTCCCATATAAGATCTAGGAGAGCCAAAATACTAAGATCTTCACCCCTTGTTCAGTATGAGTCAACTGCGGGTGACATACCAGTCAAACTGCATGTAGTGACCTATAAGTAAAAGTGCAAAATCAGCCTAGTCTACCCTTGGTATATAGGTCACCATACTAGTAACCAGGGTATACAAAGCACTATCATGTGAGGTACAACCACAATTGTCCTCAATCACATCACATATGTACACGTATCAATTGTTCTTAAAATGAGGCATGACCGTACCCATCCTTTAAAACCTTGATATTAGGATGACAAGGATACACAATATCATGCACCCTTCATCCTCAATAGTATGCGCTCCAAGATTCCCTTAGGAATACTCATTTCCCCATCTATCAAGTTTTGACACTGAATCGTTCTACGACATAGGGCATTGCATGATAAGGGTTTCACTTGATTAGTTAATACCGATTGGGTGAGTTAAGGTTGCATCAATCAAGTTACATACAAACCCTAAAGGATTTCTATAAAAACATGGCCTATATTGTAACTTTAGAAGATATAAAACATATAAGGTATAACTTTGATCATAAAACCACATGGTACTATTTCATTTCCATACGTGAGTCCATACTCATCATCATCATGCCATCACATAGTACAAGTCCTTGTCACATCATGACGAGGACAAGCCCACACTAAGGACTCAACTATGATGCCCCACGCCACACAAAGAGAGATTACTCAAAACAAAACCCTGGAAGAAGATTAAACAAAAAAATTACTGGAAAACACTAAAAATTAAAACTGATTACATAAAACTTGTCAAACAACAAGAACCTTTACATATGATTCCTTTCATGCCTTAAAACACTTATATGTATATAAAAGGGCAAACAAGCCAACCATATATCAAAAACACATCTACAAAACATCCCCGAAGGACCTGAGTTTACATGGATGCATATAGGAAAAAGACATCCAACAACACTTCCAACCTTGCCCGCTACTATCTTTCTTGCTACTCCTCAACCTCTGTTGTAGGATCTCTGCCTCCTCATGAACGTCCACCTAAAAAGTATATGAGAAACCCACAAGGTGAGATTTCAAATCTCAGCAGGAGATATAACTCTCCGCCAACTCTATTATTAACACACATAATAAAGTAGGTAGGTGAATAGCTAAACAAGACGAGAAAATTCAAGTAAAATGATATATAAATATTGAGTAACGTAATTTAAGAAATACTGGCACTTCTCACTGATTAGTAGAGTAATCAACAATTCAAGAAGGAATACGAAGAACATGTACATTTCCTACTAACAAAACTGTACAGAATCAAGCAAGGCCTCATCCAATGTTTCCATATTTGATCCTGTATAATTATACTACATGACTGATTATGTATTTTGTTATGCCCCGGGGATTTGAGTCATACCACTCAAATTCAACCGACCACTGCTAAGTCAAAATTGGTGCCATACAGGGTCAATGGAAGAGCCGAAACCACAAACTCCCCACAACTCTTGGTCAACACAAGAGAAAACACCGCTGAGATATATTCGTCAACTACAACAATGACATATAATGAAGCTCAGGGATTGGCTCATGCATGGCCATCCACACATATATAATCATACCTAGCCCACCTTGGTACATGTACGATGCTAGAAGAACAAGCTCACTCATGGCCGTTCTAACAAGAAGGAGTGGCTAATGCATGCCATCCATACAATGTGATAGACTCACACATGGTCATATCACACATCCTATATTTAAGAATACAAGGAATTACTCAACTTGTACCCTGCATATTAAAAAATATGCGCTCTGAGTTAAACTCGTTTCACCATTCAGCAATGCTGACACTGAATGGATCTATGGCACATGAAAAGCTACAAGATTAGGTTCCACTTGATTATTTACATCAATTAAGTGCCTTTTAGCATAAATCAAGTTAGAATGTACAACCTCTAAACAAATTCTACATAAATAAGGGCATAACACATCACTAGACATATTTCAGCTCATAGGGTGTGATCTCATCACATCATCACTTGATATTTTCCGATCACCATATTTCTCATCACAAGGATCACATACTTTGGGGTAGCAACCCCTCATTCCATAACTGAAGAAATCACTATCTCATATAAGGCAATAAGCCATCACTAGGTCATAAGACCATTTACTTTCTCTTTTAATGATTCCAACATCACATATGCTTCACAAGGCCCATTCAATCATATCATAAGTACCATAGCTCATACCTGGATATGTTTACCAACTGGTATCACCTACACACACTACTACAAAAACGACCTTTGGCGTCGATTGTTTAACCCCCTTTGGCATCGGTTTCTGAGCGACGCCTATGTGGGCGCCGCTAAAGGTCGAACACTTCGGCGTCGGTTTTTTAACCGACACCTATTTAACATATAGGCGTCAGTCTTTTAGTAGATAACTGACGCCAAAAGGGTTCGCGCCACAGAATACGGCGTCATCTAGGACACATTCGGCGTCAGTTATCTACTAAAAGACCGACGCAGAAAGTGTCCTAGATGACGCTGTTTTCTGTGGCGCGAACCCTTTTGGTGTCGGTTTGACACGAACAGCCGACGCCATTTCCAGTACGAATGTGGCCACATTAGGCGTCGGTGTTTTGCAAAAACCCGACGCTGTATGTCTTTGCTGACGGTTTTCTGTAAATAACCGACGCCTATATCTATTTTTTTTATATCAGTTTGCAGGCCTGCTATGGCTGGTCAACAGGATGAGAACCTGCAGTTCAGTTTTCTGAACTGCAGGTTTACGACATCCATTGATATCAGCCTACAAACAGGCCACAAACCTGCAAAATTCACAAAAAATAATTCACACAAGTAGATACATTCAGACATCAATTCAATTCTCACATTCACACATATAGAAACATTCAAATACATGTATTAACATTCATAAATATTCATTTACAAAGTATCATTCATTATCGCTATCAACATCCCAATTATATCTTACAGTTGCCACTGCTTGTATGGCTTTTTCCCATTCTTCTCTTAGTTCATTTAATGCTTCCATCGTATATGGAGCATGTATATTTTTTAAGCATTTACCTGTAGTGTTGTCAGTTTTAAACACCTGCAAAGAGAATGATGTATATATATAAGTAATAATATAAAAATAAGATTGATATATTTCATACTAACTAATGAGACTATATATAATACCTCATGTATGGTATCGATGTCCAATGCGGCATATCGGATAATCATCTGCATAAATCACATCACATAGTATGCACATGCCCAACCATTGTCTTGTGTAGCGCACTATAAATTGAAACATACAAAATAATACAACTAAGCACAATTCACATCAATAATATATACATTGGAGTCGGGAACTTACTTGTATGTTCTGCCAATTTATTGGCTGGTTCTTTTTCCTTGGGACCGTTCCTCCATCCTTTTTGAATGCATCTAAACCCCTACATGTTAATATAACACAGTAAATTGCATAAGTAAATAGTAATGTAATAAGAAATGTTAACATATACAAAAATGAAATATATTTCTCACCGGAATAATGGCATTCTCAGTACGTGTCCAATTTTAGTGTTTAATGTACTTCCCGCGGGATCTAGATAATAAACAGTGAACGTCCCGGGGACAATAACTAGTAACTCCCAATGTTTACCGCTAGAGGTAAAAAGTTAACAATTAATAACTCAAAATGCACAATAAAAATGGAATTTTCTTAAGTCCAAATTATAAATAAAGTAAACTTACTTGACATTGAATGGAGCTATTATTATCGTCTTCTTTTGCTGACCAAAAATTGTAAAAGAATCTATACAGTATTGTTGAACAGTATCAGGGTCTTTAGCTACCATACTAATCAATGATGGAATCAAAAATCCCACATGATCAAATGCAAATTGTTTGCAATGATCTTCGACTAAGTAGCTGCAAAACATGTATTACGTATGCATTAATATATAAGAAACCAGATCACCGGATCTTACACAAGGTATATGGATGTATAAACAAGATCTCACCTTATCCATGTCTCTATCATTGATGTATTCAACCAATCATACATAAACAGCTCAATAATATCTTATATAAATAAAGAGCTATCGTATGATTGACCTGCATAATCTGCATCTAAAGAAACAATTATCGGGCAATGTATATTATGTGCCCGTAGCCAACATGCCATTCCCCTACAAGCAGGACCTAACGGGTATGTTAGGTCAGTTGGAACCCAAGTTGGTAATGCAGGAAGTGGAGGTGGAGGCCTAGGTGCTCCTGGTGTCTTCTTTTTAACCTGTATATATAATTTCAGATCAGTTGACATCATATATACACATTAACAATCTAAATCAATGTAAATTTATCTTACAATTTCAGTAGTGTAGACGACATCTGCTTTGGGCCACAATATGACCCCGCCTTCTGCATCAACAAGTGTATCAATATCCGGGTGGGATATGGCAATGTAGCTTCTCTCCAATCGGGTAACACACATATCGAGCTCACACGAACGTAGCCCTGTGGCATTGGAGTCCTGTGAAACATTGCCCCAGGAAGGGACGGGTAAGCCTGCACCTCTGCAACAACGTAGTCTTGCATTCTTAAGCGGCATGGCTTCAATGCCTACAAATTTACGTAAAGAATATTATACATATATACATATCATCTTGAAAACATAACAACTTGAAAAGACTAACTACAATGTCATGAACAATACTTACAGCAGACGTGTTAGGCGGTGGGTCTACAGGATTACTTGTAGTCTGTACATCAGGAGAAGAGTGGGTCGCCATAGGCTGATTGGAAGCCTGAGATGCCTGCCACCGCAACAATTCTTCCTTGACCTTCTCAGCAACTACATCGTTGACCTTCTTAGCAACTATATCCTCGACTCTCTTATTCTCCTATACATGGATAAAAGAAACATTAGCTTCTTATTATTGAATTTCATTTTGCAGCAACATTCTAAAAAAAGTATTGGTTACCTCTTCTTATGAAAGTCCCGCTCTAGGTTTGCGCTGGGATGGCCCAAAGAATGCTTTGATGCCCACACCAGCGCCTGCACCCCTAACACGTCCAGGATGCTCTGGGTTACCCAGAGCAACTGTCAATTCATCCTGTGTGCCCTGAGGGATGAACATGCCTTGTTTCCTCTGCTCGTGCAGCTCCCGCTAATCACCATCAACAGAAATTGGTAAGTTAACAAATAATCAATATTCAAACGATTGCTCTAAGAGTTGTATTTTACCATTTTCGCAGCCGCCTCAGCAGTTACGGGCTTCTTTATTTCACCCTTCTTGTTTTGCCTCCTAGCTATCCAGATATCATGGCAAGGCATGGGTGTGGCAGACTCCTCAGTAGCAGCAGACTCCTGAGTAGCCGCAGACTCCGCCTGTAGTCTTTGGCGAACGCTTGCATAGCCTTTTGGACCCATAGTGTGGTCATGCACATTCAGTGCACGCCTTGCTTTTTGTGCGTCACTGAGGGCCTAGTTAGTATGCACATTAATGATTTGGTTAGTAGCACTAAATGTTAATCTTGAATAGGTGAATACAATGTATATTAATTAAATTGGGAGTGACGCCTAATACCTTGAATTCTTCAGATTTTCTTGAAGCAACAAAATTGTCCCAATCTTCTTTGTCCAAGAAGTTCCATTGTTCAAGGGCTGACTTCTTCTTCTTATCACCCTCTTTTATGTATTCTCTATTCAGATTTGTCCTATAATTCCTAAGCATCTTTCCAGCGCGTTGCATCACACTTTTACGATGCAACTTCTCATCCAATGCAAACAGATTCTGTAAAATAGAAATGTTATTAACTAGTATCCAAAATAGAATTGCAAATAATAGAATTTGTAATCTACAAAATAGAATTGCAAATAATAATAACTCACGCATAAATCCTTCCATATCAAGTCTTTTTTCCCCTGAGGAACTTTATGCCAATTATCATACTTAACACCACAATGGCTCCGAGTGGTACACCCAAGATAGTTTACAAAATTATTGCGGTTCACTCCAATTGCATTTCCTCCATTATCAAACTCCACAACCAATTTGGATCCACTGCCACTTAGCTCTATTAACTTCTTCAACAGAGTGATGCCCCTTTTCTTGTTAAGTGTTTGGTGTTGCGCATCAAGTTGCTCCAGTGCTTCAGTGGGTACATGTGCATCATCAACCTAAATTTTGACAAAAATAAACACATTGAATTAGCCCAATATAGAAATATAGGATATATGACATAACTAGAAGATAATGAATTTTATAGAAATACAGGATATGTTTTTAGAACTTACATTGGTATCCTCGCCATGCTCGTCATGGACAGCATGCTCATCATGGACTTCATGCTCATCATGGACATCATGCTCATCATGGTCAGCCATCTGAAAATGTCATTAAAAAGGCAAACATTTAGCATTTGTATTAACTAGAAAAAGGCAAACATTTAGCATTTGTATTAACTAGAAAAAGGCAAACATTTATCATTTGTATAAACATACATGTCTCTAAAATTGTGATCTTTTATCAATTAACAATCCTTCATTGTGATCTCCGCGCACATATAAGTCATCATTAGCTTCAATATTTTGTGGAGTTGGCAACCCAACTGAGAATGGACTGGAGTCATCATACTTATCATAGTACTCTTCTTCATCTATAGGATCTTCAATGAATTGTCTTTTACCATGAAGAACAACCAACCATTTATCATTCACAGGATCATCGATATAGAATATTTGTTTCGCCTGTGATGCCAATATGAATGGTTCACCCTTCTCGCCAATCTTTTCAAAGTTCACCAAAGTGAAACCCAATTCATCCACTATAACTCCTTTGGTGTTATCAACCCAATTACATTTAAAGAGCGGAATTTTGAAATCTATGTAGTCAAACTCCCAAATGTCCTCAATGACACCGTAATATGACATTTTAGCTTCACGTGGACTCTTATCCTTTGCACTTGCAAAGTACATAGTCGACGCTTGAAGAGTGACCCCACTATTTTGGACGACACTCTTATCATCTTGGCACTTTGTGTAATATGTGAATCCATTAATGTCAAACCCTTCATAAGACATAACATTCGGTTTTGGTTTAAAGGCGATGCATTTGATAATTTCTGTAATATCATTTGGTGTTTGAGATAGTTGATGTAAGACTTTATCTTCAAACCACTTAGTAAAAGTCTTATTATGCTCTCTAGAAAGCCACATTGAACTTGCTCGAGGATGTTGTCTCTTTATGAAATTGGTATGTTCCTCGATATAAACACTCACTTCGTCCATATTGTGTAAAATATACAAGTGAGCTTGTTCCAACTGCTCACGGCTGATTACTTTCACCCGTGATCCCAAAATTCCTTTGCCCTCCTCAATATTCATGTCATTATCAGAAGTGTCATTACCACTGAGAAAGTCATTGCAAAAATCCATAACCTCTCTCGCCACATAACCTTCAATAGTACTCCCTTCAGGCCGATAATGGTTTCGAACATCACCTTTAAAAACGCTCATGTATCGTTCAAAGGGATACATCCAATGCAAGAAAACTGGTCCCAACATTTTCACTTCCCTAGTCAAGTGGACAACAAGATGTACCATGATATCAAAGAAGGAAGGAGGGAAATACATCTCAAGCTGACATAGGGTAACAACCACTTCTCTTTGCAAATTATCGAGAGTATCAGGGTCAATAACTTTGCTGCATAGACTGTTGAAAAAGAAACAAAGTCTGGTAATTGCAAACCTTACATGCTTCGGTAATATAGATCGAATTGCCACGGGCAATATTTGTTGCATTAGAGTGTGACAATCATGAGATTTAAGACCTATCAACTTCAGATCTTTCATTGATACCAATCTACGGATGTTGGATGAGTAACCATGTGGCACCTTAACATTTACCAAGCATTCACAAAAAGTTTTCTTCTCCTTTCTAGACAACGTGTAACAAGCGGGAGGTAAGTATGTTCTTTTACTACCCATTTCACGTAATTCTGTTAATTCTGACCTTATTCCCATTTCACGTAGGTCCAGTCTGGATTTTATCCCATCTTTAGTCTTACCTGGTATATTTAACAGAGTACCAATGATGCTATCACAGACATTTTTCTCAACGTGCATTACATCGATACAATGCCTGACTGTCAAAGAACTCCAATAAGGAAGATCCCAAAATATTGACTTCTTCTTGAATGAAGAATTGTCACTCCGTGTGGCCATACTACATTGTGATTTCTTACCAAATTCATTGACAATGTCTTTTACTCTTTCATAAACAACATCCCCTGGTATAGGTTTAGGTGCACTCCGTTCATCATTCCATCCATTGAATGCTTTGCGCTTCCTACGATACGGATGGAATTTTGAAAGAAACCTTTGATGACCAAGATATACAGTCTTGCCGCCATGTTTTAGTCTTATTGAATCAGTGTTTGCTTCACATATAGGACACGCTTTAGCTCCTTTGACACTATATCCAGACATATTCCCATATGCTGGAAAGTCATTAATAGTGCAAAACAACATAGCGTGCAAACGAAATGTCTCTCTTTCTGAAGCATCATAGGTCATCACACCTTCAGCCCAAAGTTTCTTTAAGTCATCAATCAAAGGTTCAAGATAAACATCGATATCATTTCCGGGTTGTTTAGGGTCCGATATCAACAATGACAGCATAACGTACTTATTTTTCATACACATCCAGGGAGGAAGATTGTATATAACAAGCATGACTGGCCAAGTGCTATGTTGGCTGCTCAATGTCCCGTACAGATTCATCCCATCTGTACAAAGCCCAAGTCTTAGATTCCTATATTCTTCACCAAATTTGGGGTACAATAGATCAATCTTCTTCCACTGTGGGGAATCAGACGCATGTCGCAGGATCCCATCATTATTTTTCTTAACATCTGCATGCCACCTCAAAATCTTCGCATCTTTCAGATTTGCAAACAAGCGTTGAAACCGTGATATTATAGGTAGATACCACAACACCTTGGCAGGAGAACCAGTTTTGGACTCCCCCGAAGTCGTCAATTTATACCGTGACGCACCACATTTTGGACAATCTTTCAAATCTACATAGTCCTTTTGAAATAATACACAATCATTCAGGCATGCGTGTATCTTCTTGGCCTCCATTCCCATTGGGCACAACATTTTCTTTACCTGGTATGTTGAGATTGGCAGCTCGTTTCCTTCAGGAAGCATTTCTTTCAACAAAGTCAACAATGAAGTGAAGCTTTTGTCGCTCCATCTATTGTTAGCTTTCAACTTATACAATCTCAACACAGCGCTAAGCTTCGTAAACTTAGCACAGCCTGTGTATAACGGTATCTCAGCATCATGCACAATGTTTCTAAAGATAGGAGGTGGATCGGTGTGCTCTACCCTACAACTATCCAACATCGCATCAACGATGTCTGCTAGAACTGGTTCGTTCACATTTACGTCATCGGAGGCAATTTCTTCTTCCACCCAAGCACTGCTATCGACATCTACTGGTTTCGATTTTGAAATCTCTCCATGCCAGTGCCATTCTGTATAGCCTTGTACAATCCCGTTGCACATGACATGACTTTTGATTTCCTCACCAGTGTTGACTTTCAAGTTGTTACCGCAATGCCTACATGGACAGTAGAACCTATCTGTAGGTTTTTTCCTATGTTCCTCGGCAAATCTAATAAACTGATCAAGACCAGATATAAACTCTGGGGTGCAACGATTACGAATGGACATCCATGATCTATCCATTCAATGATCAGAGAAAACAAGTATATATAAGGAAAAGATTAGGGTATACACTTACATCCTACCTAAGTGTATAATGTGATGTCATTCTTATATATAATAAATGTGTACCACCTATCCCATCCTTGAACACCTAATCTCACTAGTAAGTGTATAATGTGTATTGGGTTTTCAAGAAAATTTCGACAGCATTTCCCCGCTGTTCTCTAAGTACATATATACTTAGAGAACAAACGGGGAAATGCTACCGAAATTTTCTCGAAAACCCAATACACATTATACACTTACATCCTAAGTGAGATTAGGTGTTCAAGAACAGTCCCAAACCGGGGACTATCTAAGATTTACTCCTAATGAGTCAATCTTGGACGGGTTTCTAGGCCAACAAACACATTTGATGTCATTCTTATATATAATAAATATGTACCACCTATCCCATCCTTGAACACCTAATCTCACTAGTAAGTGTATAATGTGTATTGGGTTTTCAAGAAAATTTCAGCAGCATTTCCCCGCTGTTCTCTAAGTACATATATACTTAGAGAACAAACGGGGAAATGCTACCGAAATTTTCTTGAAAACCCAATACACATTATACACTTACATCCTAAGTGAGATTAGGTGTTCAAGAACAGTCCCAAACCGGGGACTATCCAAGATTTACTCCTAATGAGTAAATCTTGGACGGGTTTCCAGGCCAACAAATACATGTGTTGTCATTCTTATATATAATAAATGTCTATAAACTATAGGAAACATGGTTAATCCTAATCAACAGAGCATTATTAAATAATAAATCAAGAAATCAATAGTTTCAAACAAAAGGTCTAGGAATCTTTACTAGACATTATATGTTATAACCATTGGTTTAATAACCCTATTTCCACATGTACATGTTTATCAACTTTAAAACCCTATAATTCATGAAATCATTCTAATTCAATTTAATATGTTGGGATCACATAATTATATAATGACATCAGAATATATAGAAGAAACATAATTAACATGATTAACAACATGCTCATCAAACTAGGGTTTTCTTGAATATCATCTAATATTTGTGTACTAGACATTATATGTATCCCTAATCATCATATTTAACATACTACATTATTATGAACATCCAGATCAGATTAAGATCATACTATGTTATAACCAATATTGGTTTAATAACCCTATTTCCGCATGTACATGTTTATCAACTTTAAAACCCTATACAATATGTGCATAATACAACAAACAATCTTTTGACATTTCAGCCCTATGTTGGTCATTATCTTCTTACACTCATGGCAATTTTTCGGAAGGGTGTTGTTAGGAGGAAGAATTTTATGAGAAAAGTCCAAAACATCACAAACACCTTTCTTAGACAATTTGTTGTCACATTTCATAACTACAATAAATAAGGAAAATGCTAAACAAGAAAAATGGACAAAGAAGAGGGCATACCGGTCTGGAGAGGAGTTGTGGTCTGCAGACGGCGGCACAGAGTGGGCGACGGCGGTGGAGAGGAGCTGTGGTCGAGCTGGCGGCGCGGTGGAGAAGCAGCTAGCAACCCTAAACCCTGGCGGCGGCGCGAAGGCGGTGGAGAAGCAGCTTCTGTCGTCCTGGTGGCGGCGGCTTGGAGGCACTGGCGGTGGCGTGGAGGCACCGGAGGAGAAGGCGGCATGGAGGCACCAGAGGAGAAGGCGGCGCCGGAGAAGGAGGCACGGCGGCACTGTCGTGGAGGGGTGCGGCGGAGTGGAGGGTCGGGCGACAGCAGAGGGGTGGTTGCGGCGGGAGCAGTTTAGGCGATGAAACAGAAGAAAGGGGAAGAGTCGGGTGATCGCAGGATATAAAGTTCACCAATAGCGTCGGTTGTTTGTCCCAACCGATGCCTAAACCACTTTAGCGTCGGTTGTGACAAACAACCGACGCTAAAGTGGACGATATTTTCACAAAATTGTTTGGCGGGAACCACTTTCAGCGTCAGTTATCAACAGATAACCGACGCTGAAAGTGACACTTTTCGCGCAAAGTTTCATCCCACATAGGCATCGGTGGCTATTTAAATAACCGACGTTGTATGTGACACTTTTTCTTTTCGCTCGAAAATTAGATTTCGCGGGAGCTTTTAGGCGTCGGTTTGTTATAGTCAACCGACGCTGAATACAAAGTGGTACCCGTGTCTGGCTGGTCTTCGAATATAGACGTCGGTTTGCTTAAACAACCGACGCCTTATATGATAGGCGTCGGTTTTCCTTAATAACCGACGCCCAGAAAAGCGACACTGAATGCTATTTCTGTAGTAGTGACAGCTAAAGACTTGTAACATGAATAACAATACATCTTCCATAAAACCATCTCATAAGATACATGCCATTCACATTACATCATTAGAGTTAGGGTTTCTATTCAATCAATTAGGGTTTACAAGGTTGGATCAACAACTGCCCTTAGATCATTACATCCATTTTCATTATAAGGTATGTAATGAGATAAAGATTATAGAACAAAACACTCCTTATTATCCACATAACCACCCCATAGGGCATCACATCATAACATGTAACCCTATCATCAACACGATGTAACATAGCCATCACCAAAGATATCAGTTGGGGTTAACATGTAGTATCAGACTAGACCACCTTGGTGTGTCGGGTGTCACTTGCCATAAGGTGTCGACTTGTCATCATCACATCATGTCACTACCACTATGAAAGGCACAAAAAATGACCTCATTAGAGATGTATCAGTATACCTCTTCTAAAGAGTGTGACAATCAACACCATCTAAGGTGTGACGGGCAACACCACCCCATGGTGTATAAGCCAACACCACCTAAGGGTATAACAGGCAACACCATCCCATAGCATATCAGCCAGCACCACCTAAGGGTGTCGGGCAACCCTACCCTGAAGTGTGACAGTCATCAACACCTAAGTTGTGACGAGCAACCATAGGTATGTTGAGCAACACTGGGGGTAATGGGTTGTTAGTGTTAGGGTTCAACTAGGCATCACATGTTAAGGTGTGTTGGGCATCATAACCCCAAGGTGTGTGGGCCTCCACCCAGCCAGGGAATCATGAATTGCCTCCAAAATAGACTAACTCCTCAAGGTGCCTCCATAGCCATGATGGGATAACACCACCAAGGGCATATCAATTGAGTAACACTGTGCCTCTATAAGCACTTCAAGAGCATGACGACTAACATCCACCATGCATCTCAGTTTAGCCGACCCATATCAGTTTAGGTACTGCTAGGTCATGATGGGCTAGCTTCTTAAGATCCATCAACCATATCGGTTAGTAACCATAAGACAAAATGATATAACCTTCTCAACACATGTCAAACTAAGCATATTTGAGGCATGACGACCTAGGCATCTCCAAGTCATGACGACTTTCCACATAAGGTATCGGTTTGATACATCACATGCCATGACAACCTACCCTCAACATGATGCATGAATGTGTGGACTTGTTGTATTCAACCTTAGAAAGGACAGCCACTAGTCCATCTACAACACATAGTAAGAAGGTGCAAGACATGAAGAGCAAACCAATGAGATTCCATCATCAAAACAGTTCTAAGACCATTAACAACTACTAGCATACAAGAGGTGAACAATCTCAAGATGAAGAATAACATAAGCATATGGAGAGCAAAAATAATAGAGGAGGTTAAGAGTTATATAACCCACCTCAAGGATCACCACAAAGATCCAAGCTCCAAGGTCAAGTTCCAAGCTCACGAGCTCAAGGTAGAAGATGGTCCACCAAACTCATTCACCACCACACCTCCAAGGAAGAAGAGGATACTAAGGT
This sequence comes from Alisma plantago-aquatica, assembly GCA_963693085.1. Classification (NCBI taxonomy): domain Eukaryota; kingdom Viridiplantae; phylum Streptophyta; class Magnoliopsida; order Alismatales; family Alismataceae; genus Alisma; species Alisma plantago-aquatica. Next base: position 127,703,698 of record OY856409.1, on the reverse strand, counting down.
TAGGATGGTTCAAGGTGGAAAGAGGGTACCCAAGATCCATGGTTGAGAAGAATAAGAAAGGAGGACTAGAGAAACATATCTTGCCAAGGTAGAAGATGAAGGATGCTCGAGGAACGCCACAACTTGGAATTCGTCCACCAAGCTCCAAGAGAGATCCTCTAGCTCCTAAAACTTCTCAAGGTCGTCCACCAAGGAAGAGGGAAAGCAAAGATGTCTAAAAGGATCCTCTTACATGGAGAGAAGGGAGTATACTAGAGGGATGAGAGAGATAATGGGAGAGGTGTCACCACCTAAGGAGCTTAGGTGCCACTTGTCCACGAGAAAGAGCCACATGTACAACATCATGTAAGACATTATGATAAGATCTAGGCAGGGTCTTGCCCACTATGCCTCCTACCAAGGTCATGCTTGATACCATAGATCCACACATCCACAAACCGGTAGGGTGCAACCCTACACACTCACAAACCAATAGGGTACAACCCCACACACTAACAAACTGATAGGGTGCAACCCTACACACTCACAAACTGATAGGGTGCAACCCTACACACTCAAAAACTAATAGGGTGCAACCCTACACACTCACAAACTAATAAGATGCAACCCTACACACTCACAAACCGATACACAACCTCTCTAGGGCTCTCTAGCCTGAGACAACACATCTAGGTGTAAGGCACACCTCACACATGTGTTCCAAACATCACCAAGGATGTCTCCACACAACTAATACCCAAACAAGGTGCCCATATCTCTCTCTCCTCTAGATGGTGTCAAGAGAGATAAGAAACACTCAAGAGGTGGCAAACTTGCATATCAACCCTAAATCTGGGTTAATTGCAATTTGCACCAAAACCTCACCACAAGCACAAGCATCAACCAAACAAGCTCAAATAAGAAACTTAAGATTTCAACATGCCCTAATTACATGTCAGATGATTAGAGAAAGGTGATAAACAACATTCTTAGGCAAAACAAACATGGTTATCCCAAAACATGGGTCAGGGTCCTTACAAGACAAAAACCATAATAGGGATTTTGCCCCTGAAATTCTAAGAGAAAAGAGAGGGGTACTTCCTCCTCATCTCTTCCTCAAGCTCCCACATAGCTTCCTCAACACCACAATGATGCCAAAGAACCTTCACAAGCACAAGGTCCTTCCTCTTCAGCTTATTCACTCTCTGATCAAGGATCAACACTGGACCTTCCACATAAGTCATATCATCATCAAGCTCTACCTCTATAGGTTGTAATATCAACTCTTTATCTGGATGGCACTTCCTCAACATACTTGCATGAAACACTGGATGCAACCTATGCAGATCAGGTGGCAACTCCAACCTATAGGCCACCTTCCCAACTCATGCCACCACTGGGCAAGGTCCCATAAACCTGGGATCCAACTCACCCTTCTTTCCAAACCTAAAGACACCTTTCCAAGGAGAGACTTTGAAATATACCTTATCTCCCACCTGGAACTCCAAGGGCCTACAACGGTTATCGACATATGACTTCTGTCTGTCCTGTGCTGCCTTCAACTATTTCTAGATTACCTTGATCTTCTCTGTCATCTGCTGTACAAGTTTAAGACCAAGAAGCTGATACTTACCTATCTCGTACCAACACAACACTGATCTGCAACGCCTCCCATATAACGCCTCATAAGGTGCCCTATCAATACTACTCTGGTATTTGTTGTTGTAGGCGAACTCTATCAAACCGAGGTATACACCCAACTTCCTAAAAATTGAAGAACACACACCCTTAATGAATCCTCCAAGGTCTGAATGGTCCTCTCATATTGACCATCTATCTATAGGTGAAAAGCAGTGCCAAACTTTAACTGCGTACCCAAAGATGTGTGTAGTTGCTCCTAAAAGAGACTCATGAACTAGGGACCTCTGTCAGACATAATAGTTGTTGGAACACCATGCAGACGCACTATCTCATCCACATATATCTGTGCAAGCTTCTCTACTGTGAACGTCATTTTCATGGGAAGAAAATGCGCTGACTTGGTCAACCTGTCAATGATTACCCAGATGGAATCATGGCCTTTGAATGTCCTAGGCAGAGCGGCCACAAATTCCATAGTCACATGATCCCACTTCCACTGTGGTATAGGCAATGATTGCAACGTCCCTGCAGGCTTATGATGCTCAGCTTTAACTTGTTGACATACAACACATCTCACAACAAACTCAGCTACATCCTTCTTCAAGCCTGGCCACCAATACATATCCTTCAGGTTATGATACATCTTGGTGCTACATGGGTGCATAGCATACATGGATGAATAACATTCCTCCATTACCATCTTGCTTAGGTCATTAGCATCAGTAACCACTATCCTACCATGGTAACAAACTGCCCCATCATCTGACTCATGGAATCCATCACACTTCTTGCTTAGGTCATTAGCATCAGTAACCACTATTACTACTAACTCCATATCGTGGGTCGGATAATTCTCCTCGTGTTTCTTAAGTTGACGAGAAGAAAAAGAAACCACTTGATTGTCTTGTATCAGCACACATCCCAAACCATTCCTCAATGCATCACAAAAGACTATGTATCCTTTTCCTTACTCAAGTAAGACTAGAACTGGTGCACTTGTCAACTTCTCCTTTAACATATGAAAAGCACACTGGCATCTATCATCCCTAATGAATGACACATCCTTCCTTGTTAACTTAGTTAGGGGTAAGGTGATAGCACTGAAGTCCTTGATGAACCTCCTATTATAGCCTGCCAGACCTAGAAAACTGTGTACTTCTATCAGTGTCTTGGGCTGATCCCACTCCATCATAGAATCCACTTTCTTAGGATCCACATGTACTCCCTCAGCAGATATAATATGCCCCAAGAAAGCTACCTCCTTCAACCAGAACTCATATTTGCTAAACTTAGCATAAATCATGTGTTGTCTCAACACGATTGATGCGATGATTTTGAGTCGCATTTATAGACCTTTTTCATATGTGTTTTATGCTCTAATTAGTCATTTTTATGGATAATATTGCATAATTCACTCATTTCGGTCTTTGCCATCATTTTATGTCAAATCCCCTTAGTTTTATCATTTTGAGCATTATTTATCATATTATCATAATTTGTGTGGATTTATTTGGTCTTGTCTTGGAATTTCAGGAAAAACAAGTATCTGCTTCCGTCGATACCATCGACCAAGCCACAGGTTGCCAGCCGAGAGGAGCTACACAGAGTCGATACCATCGACACCCAAGTCGATGGCATCGAGATCCCTTTAGGTTGCTGGCGAGGAAGCTGTCGATACCATCGACATTCAAGTCGATGCCATCGACACATGGAGGCTACAGCATCGCTAAATGACAAACCCGACGCTACAGAGAGTCGATACCATCGACATCCAAGTCGATGGTATCGAGATGATCACAGGCACTCAGACGAAAAGAAAAGAAGGCTGTCGCTAATACGCTGGGTCGATACCATCGACCCGCGTCGATGGTATCGACGCCGACAGATATGCGTTGGATTCGTTTTGATCTCAATCGGACGGCTGGAGTTATTTGACGACTTAATTAGGGACTTATACCTAATGACGGCCGCTCAGAGGAGAGGATCATCTAATTTTGTCATTGCACAAGTGCCAAGGAGTGAGAGAAAGGAGAACGGAGGCCAGAAGCTCATCCCTGTCGATCTGGACGCTGCCGAAGATGAATTTCACCACCGAGAGGCGGGAAAGCTCGTGTTCTACGCAAAGGATCCACCGGTTCTCCTCCGTTCAGGGGTTTTCCCATTTGATTCACGTTTTTCATATGATTTCCCCTATTTCTACCATGTATTTGTGCGAGATGACCATGCGGGGCTAATCCCCTCCATCTTTAGGAACGGGAGTAGCCCGGGAATGCATTGTATGACAGTTTTGTATTACTAATTCATATTTTCTCTCTTAAATCCGTGGTATAGTTTCGTTTTCTCCATATATTGTTATTCTTGATCACCATAATAATAACTTAATGCCCTTAATCACTTCGACAGAAGGATTAACGGTTGAAAAGAGATGAAACCTACATTAATCGATAAATCCCTTGACAAAGGAGGTGTAAAATTAATGGTGGAAACTGAGAGATCGGTTGTAATGCGCTTAGTTTAGGGGAATGATTACTACGACGGTGGAATCAACCTAAACCTAAGTAGTGAATTACACCACGACAGTGGGTAATTCTGTTTTCAGGCCACTACCCGGAAAGAGAGAGAAGATTGAGGAGTTATATGAAACCTAATGCAATGTTGACCCACGGTGAAACCGAAATCCTAAAGATATCATTTTGAATTGATTAAATTAACCTTTAATTGATTGTTTGCTTTGTTTTATTTTTATTTTCTTTTAATTTCGACAACAAACCCTACTTTGTTATCCGGCTTAGCTGATTGCAAATAGTTAGTAGAAGTCTCCAATAATTCAACGTATCCCTATGTTCGACTCGGGCCTCACAAAGGCCTATATTACTCGACGCGTACACTTGCGTTTTTAGCGCGTAGTAAAATACTTGTCAAGTTTTTGGCGCCGTTGCCGGGGATACGGCAGAATTGTTGGCACTTCGAGTGCTACGAGCGGCCACTCTAGGCCAAAAATTTCTTTTTAATTTTCATTCAATTTCAAATATTTCTAAATTTCTCTATAATTGTTATACTCGTCTAAGCTTAGTACTGAAGTTGGATTTTCTCATTTCAGGTACTGTGTATGGTGCATACACGTAGTACAGACTACGCCAATCGCACACCCGAGGTTCCGTTTCCGGGACCTAAAGACGAGGATTATCAAGAGCAAGAGCAACAAGAAGAGGAGGATTCCGAATCCGAACCCGAAGAGATGGCCGAAGAACCGACGATATGGGCGAAGATCAAAGCTTCTTCCGCATCTGCCTCTAAAGGGCCGATAAAGAAGCAAGCAATCAATATACCGACATATAAGATTGATCCGGCTCTAATCAATTTGGTTAAGTCCAATGCTTTTCACGGTTTGAAAAATGAGGATCCCGTTGCGCACCTGAGTCAATTCGTGGAGAACTGTGATATGGTGAAAATTGACCGATTTCCGCAGACTGCACTTTATTTGAAGCTTTTCCCGAGCTCACTAGCGGGAATTGCACGAGAATGTCTACACAACCTGGATGACGAATTTGTGGAGTCTTGGGATCATATGGTGGAGGTCTTCTTTGAGAGGTTCTTCCCTCCTAAGAAGACTAACGACATGATCAGAAAAATTCATAATTTCACTCAACAGGCTGGTGAGACATATTCGGAGACCTGGGAGCGATTTCAGGTTATGCTGAGGAGGTGCCCACATCATGGGCTGGATAAGGAAACACAAGTGAAAATCTTCTATTTTTCTCTCTCCGAGCACGATAGAAGTAACCTTGATTCAGCTGGATCCGGATTCTTTCTGAATAATACATATACCAGATGTTGGGAAATATTAAAGAACATGGCTAGGAAACAGTCATGGGGTGACAGAGGTGCTGTGGAGCAGGTCAAGGCTGCTGGCGAATCCAGAATAGTTAAGGAGCTGAACGATAAGTTAGATCTTCTAGCCAAGAAACTGCTAGCTAAGGAAGATGCATCTGAGGATGAGGAAGCCCAAGTGAAATTCATGCAACAACAGGGCTATAGAAACAATGACTATGCATGGAGGAAGGATAAAAAGTTTTCATGGAAGGATCCAAATAATTTTCTGCAGGATCCGGATGCCAAGCCATAGCCAAGAGTCGAGGATAAGAACACTGAACTACTGAGTCAAATGGTACAGCAAAACCAAGAGATGATGGCCATGTTTGGTAAGCAATTGCAATCTCAAGGTGACATCCTAACCAAGTTTGGGCAGACGCTGCAAAGCCATGGGGCACAAATGCGGGCATTGGAAACCACCGTGGCACAGATTTCGAGTGAAGTGGCGGCAATCAAGCACGCCAATCAATAGAAACCAGCCAAGAATGCGAACGTGGCCCAAGCACACCATCAGGTCAAGTATATGTCTGTGGTGAGTAATGAGGAGGAATTTCAAGTGCAAGAAGCTAAAGAAGAAAGAAAAATTACTTTTAATACGCATGCATCACCGGCGATACCGTATCCACGCACTTACTATGGACTGCTGGGCGGAAACCCGTTCTTTAGAAAATCACAGCGAGTTATGAATATTGCATCTCCATCTAGGCAGGAAGAACAATTGAAGGTTGTTTGTGCACGTGTGGAAACATCTAATGCGAGAGAGAAACCACAACAAGCTATTACTGTTGATGATGTCTCGCCAAAGCCCATGTCAGAGGGAGTGATTGAAGCAAGCTTAGGGGAGTTGACCCCGAAAAGCTCATATGTGCCACCTCACAGGCGTGTTAATGCAGCAGACGTGTCAAATCTGGTCAATCCGAAGTCAAAGAAAGAGCATCGGCACTATAGGAAATTCTTGGAAATATTCCGCAAGCTGCATATCAACATTCCTCTGGTGGAAATGATTGAGAAGGTTCCCGCCTATGGGAGGTTCATTAAAGATATAATCAACAAAAATAGGCGGATCAAAGATACTGATGTATGCAGGATGAATGAAATGGTGAGCTCAATCATTCTTGGGAGCTTACCAAAGAAGAATAAAGACCCGGGTAGTTTTTATATCCCATGTTCAATAGGTGACCAACATTTTCCACAAGCACAGTGTGATTCGGGCACAAGCATTAATCTTATGCCTCTGTCCACATTTCAAAAGCTTGGGTTGAAAGAGACAAAGAAATTGGCGGCAACGATTGAGTTGGCGGATGGGTCCATTGTAAGGCCATATGGGGTGTGCGAGGATGTACTCGTCAAGGTAGATAGGTTCATCTTCCCGGTAGATTTTGTTGTCATGGACATGCCACAGCTCCAAAGTTTCGAGATGCTATTGGGAAGGCCGTTCCAAGCTACGGCTGATGTCATCGTTGCCATTGGGAGAGGTACATTGACCTTGGGGATTGGACATGATCGAGTTCAATTCAAATTGCCACATGACTCATTGAAGACATCTCTTGACAACCCAGGTTAAAGGTATCTTTATGTCAAGCCAAGGACATTAAACAAGGGCGCTTTTTGGGAGGCAACCCAACTTTAGGTTCAATTTTATGTTTGGTTATGTTCTTTTATGTTTATGTACTTAGTTTTTGCTTAGGTTTTGATAATTTTTGTAAAAATGGTACCCTAACTCGTGTTTTGAAGTGTGCAGAATGTTAAGGTCGATACTATCGACACCCATGTCGATAGTATCGAGTTTGGAGAAGTAAACGCTGAAGAAAAGTCGATACCATCGACCCTAGGGTCGATAGTATCGAGATTCCTGAAGATTTACAGAAAAATTGGTGCCAGTAAAGTCGATACCATCGACCCTAGGGTCGATACTATTGACACTTTTGAGTTCCCAGGCTTTTAGATGCGTCTATTCAACAAAATCGCTGAGTCTGGGTCGATACCATCGACCTTGGTCGATGGTATCGACACCTGCAGGACAGCTACATAAAACAGGCCGTAAAAGGTATCGAAATGAGATTTTTTTCGAACCGTTTTTTGCAGAGGAAAGATGGATGAAGCAAGTCACGTCTTAGAACCACTAAGACACAAAAATGGGCCACAAAAAGGAGGGAGATAGCAAGCATCACTTGGTCTACTTGAGCATCTAACCATCCTTCTTCGCCACACTTCAAAGTGAACGGTACCATTATTCCACTCTTAAGTTTGTTTTTGACTATGGGGCCATAGTCGAATTCAAGCTTAGGGGGGTAGTTGGAACAGCTCTATCTTTTCTTTTATTGTTTTTAATTTTTAGCAGTGTTATTTGTTTCTTGCATTTTTAGTTTTTGTAGGATCCACGTGCTATCTAGTGTAACTGTGGATGTCGTAAATGTGTGTCATCTTGCTGTTTGTTCATGGGAAATTTAAGGGAAATTTAAAAAAAAAATTGTGTCTTTGGATAGCTTGCTTTGGTTGACCTTGGGGAACACATCCTACGAAAAGGATTGATTATGTCAACTTTAAAACAACATTTCACACCTGTACTCCTATTGATTCAAGAAAAGTGGATAGTAACGGTTGTTTGAGCCTAACTTAACCAAATGGTAATGAGACCTTAATTGGATGTAAGAGAGAGAACCTTCTAAACCACTACACAGGTCAGTAAGGAGGGACACATAATATCTTTCTAAGGTTCAGTCATCTAATCTTGTGATCATTCCACTTCATTTTTCCATAATCCACCTAGGAATTGGAAGTAGGTGCAGTTTTAATTCCTTCTTGTGTGCATAGCATTTAGATAGGAATTGCATTGATATTTTCCATTCTTCTGCATAAAAAAAATATAGGGATTCATGCACATTACCTTTAGGTGCATGCCATGTAGTTGCACTCATGATATTCACACAGAAAATACACCATGTATCTCAATTTTTCCTCAAAGGTGAATTAAACTGTTCCATACCTTCTAAATATTGCAAAGATTTCCAAGCATGAAGGAAGTAGCCCAATACATGTATCTCTAAGCAATTATGGATATGTGGGCTAAAGAAAAGAAAAAAAATTCTGAAAATCTGAAATAAAGAAAAAAAAATAGAAAAAAAGAGAATTTAGAAGAAAGTGGAATAAGAGGGAGAAAGGAACATGATATCACTCGCATTACAAGAAAATTGAGTACATGATGTGGCTTAATTATATTACCATCTCATTTGGAGGTGGAAGGTTAGTGCATGCATCATTTCACTCAATTTTAGGCATTAGGGCATTTCTAATGTGCAATTGCATCATTTAGGACATTTTGTTTTATGCATATTGAAACTGCGCAATACTTCCAAGTTCTTCCATGAACCACCCATTTCCATCCACCCGTTGCTCGGATTGGTAGGCCACCGTGAATTTCTCCTCACTAATGATTATCAGGAGAACTGCTTCCATGTAGATGGTAGTTAGGGCGAGCACCGTAGTATAGGCGATCACAAGATGCACCAATGCTGAATCGGCGAATTTTATTATGTTAACTACCTTATGTGATAGTGTTCATCGGTTTGAAGGATAATTTCTCTTATTGATGATTATTGTCACCTTTAGGGTAATTATTGTTCTGTGGTTAGAGAAGGTCGGTTTGAGAATGTTCAGTGGGAGTCACATGGGATGTTGGGTTGGTGTGTTGTTTTTCAGTTGACATTTGCAGTTCTATTCTAAGGATTAGTTGCTCGAGGGCAAGCAACGTTCAAGCTTAGGGGAGTTTGATGCGATGATTTTGAGTCGCATTTATAGACCTTTTTCATATGTGTTTTATGCTCTAATTAGTCATTTTTATGGATAATATTGCATAATTCACTCATTTCGGTCTTTGCCATCATTTTATGTCAAATCCCCTTAGTTTTATCATTTTGAGCATTATTTATCGCAGTTCTCCACGAATTGACTCAGGTGCGCAACGGGATCCTCATTTTTCAAACCGTGAAAAGCATTGGACTTAACCAAATTGATTAGAGCCGGATCAATCTTATATGTCGGTATATTGATTGCTTGCTTCTTTATCGGCCCTTTAGAGGCAGATGCGGAAGAAGCTTTGATCTTCGCCCATATCGTCAGTTCTTCGGCCATCTCTTCGGGTTCGGATTCGAAATCCTCCTCTTCTTGTTTCTCTTGCTCTTGATAATCCTCGTCTTCAGGTCCCGGAAACGGAACCTCGGGTGTGCGATTGGCGTAGTCTGTACTACGTGTATGCACCATACACAGTACCTGAAATGAGAAAATCCAACTTCAGTACTAAGCTTAGACGAGTATAAAAATTATAGAGAAATTATACATAATATGATAAATAATGCTAAAAATGATAAACTTAAGGGGATTTGACATAAAATGATGGCAAAGACCGAAATGAGTGAATTATGCAATATTATCCATAAAAATGACTAATTAGAGCATAAAACACATATGAAAAAGGTCTATAAATGCGACTCAAAATCATCGCATCAAACTCCCCTAAGCTTGAACGTTGCTTGCCCTCGAGCAACTAATATTTGCTAAATCCACTTTCTTAGGATCCACATGTACTCCCTCAGCAGATATAATATGCCCCAAGAAAGCTACCTCCTTCAACCAGAACTCATATTTGCTAAACTTAGCATAAATCATGTGTTGTCTCAACACGATCAACGCCTGACAAAGATGTTGTTCACATTGTTGAATGTCATAACTATATATCAAGATGTCATCTATGAAGACCACCTCAAACTGATCAAGAAATGACTGAAACACTCTATTCATCAAATCCATGAACGTTGTTGGTGCATTGGTCAGTCCAAATGACATAGCCACAAACTCATAGTGACCATACCTCATTTTAAAGGCCGACTTAGGTATGTCATCCTCCTTGATCCTCAGCTGATGATATCCTGACCTAAGGTCTATCTTTGAGAACATTGTCGCATCACACAACTGATCAAACATGTCATCTATCCTCGACAAGGGATACTTATTCTTTATTGTCACCTTGTTCAGTTGTCTATAGTCTATGCACAACCTCATAGACCCCTCCTTTTTCACAAAAAACATTGGAGTTTCCCACAATGACATGCTCAGCCTGATGAAACCTTTGTCAAGCAGTTCTTACAACTGTCTCTTCAACTCTACCATTTCTGTCAGTGCCATCATGTACGGTGTTTGAGCTATCGGTTACGTGCCAGGGACCAGATTGATCTCAAAATCAATCTCTCAGGGAGGGGGAACACCCGGAAAATCCCTAGGAAATGAATCCTCAAACTCTCTAACAATTGGCACCTCCTAAATACTAGGACTCTTCACCTCAATATTCATCACATGTGACAAGAACGCCTCAAAACCCTGTCTCAAAAGCATCCTTGCTACCATGGCTGATACCAGACACGTCGAAAGAATCTTCCTATCTCCTTGGAAGATCCATGTCTCACTACAATCTATGAACGTTGCCTACTTGGAACAACAATCCAAGACCACTCTATACTTCTCCAAGGTATCCATTCCAAGGATCACAATGAATCCATGCATGTCAAGTGGTATGAGGTCCACTTGAATGATGTTCCCCGAAAAGGAGAGGACACAGGAAGGACATACCTCTTGCAACACTACAAAACCAATTAATGGGGTTTCTAATAACAAACTATTCTTCTTATGACTAACAGGAAAAAGATAACTATTAAGAACTTCACGAGCGATAAAAGAGTGCATTGCACTAGGGTCAATCAAACCAAATACAAAACAAAAAGAAGACAAATCAGAATTAAATAACTCCATTTGACCTATCACCACTCACGGGTTGACCACCGCCTCCGACTGACTAATGGTGTAGAATTTAGCCATTGCATGTTGTCACCCCCGTCCTCTCCTTCCTTTAGTAGATGATCTGACCTTGGATGCTTGGCCACATCGTCATCCTCCTGTGCCACTGTTCTACTGTCTCTACAAACCTTGTTGGCTCTGTGTCAGTTGCTGGGTCACCTCGTCATATTTTAGAAGGAAGAACAGTTTAGTATGTCTGACATGTCTACATTTATGACACATCTTGTTCTCATACCAAGGCCTAGGTGGTCCTATCACCGATGCTGATGCGGCACTCTAGGCTCCTGTAGGCAGAAAACTATGACCTCTTAATTACTCGGTGACCACTATGTTGGTGCACTGAACCTCTGTGATGCTGGTGGTGTGGAAAACCTTGGCTTCTTAAAGCCTCCTGACAACTGCCCCTGAGACTGTGCAGACCTCTTCTTGCTACTAGTCTCTCGTTTCTCCTTCACAGATCATTCTATCGTTCAAACAGACTCCACAAACACAGCAAACCTCTCTCGAATCTCTAAAGCAGCCGCCAAGGAGGACAACTCAAACCCTTCTCAAAATGATGAATTTGCTCGTCCTCTGTGGCAGCCATGTGAGGATAGAACCTCAAAAACTCAATAAACCTTGCTTCATACTCATTGATCGTCATGGATCCCTATTGAATCCTCTCAAACCGGCTGATCTTCTTATCAAGGTACGTCTGAGGAAAGTACCGACTAACGAACTCACATAGGAACTCCTCCCAAACGATCACGACACCAGGCGTCTTCTCCTCCTCTATGGCCCACCAATGGCGAGCACTCCCCTTCAGAAGGTACACTGGAAGTTTCACCTTATCCTCTTCAGGGATACTCGGGATCTTAAAAGCCTTCTCAAGATCGGTAAGCCACAGATCCACATCCTCCAGATCAGCTGTCCCAGCATACTCTACCGCCCCAACATGGTGAATATGCTTAAAAGTCTTCCCAGTACTCAAAGATTCAATATGAGGAATTGGTGTCCTAGGATGAGGTGTAGGCATCTTGTCCATCATATGATTCATAGTAGCCATAAACTTCCGAAAAATAGATTGAAAGGTAGGGTTTTCAACCATGGCTGGGTCAAATTGGGGGACTTCAGGCACCCGATCTTCTCATGCTTGGTTCTTGGCACCACGACCTGGTATAGCAACACTTCTATCGGCAGCATGTTCTTCCTATTCTCCAGACATCTTAAAGATTTCTCTTCTTCTTCTTCTTCTTCTTCTTCTGCATAGGCAGAAGTCACTATAAGACAGATTGGAGAACACTAGAATAGACACAAACCCTAGTCCAATGTCCATATAGACTCAGTGAATCTAAAGCTCTAATACCAACCTGATTGTGATGCCCCATTCCACACAAAGTGAGATTACTCAAAACAAAACCACGAAAGAAGATTAAACAAACACATTACTGGAAAACACTAAAAATTAAAACTATTTTCATAAAACTTGTCAAACAACAAGAACATTTACATACAAGTCCTTTCATGCCTCAAAGCACTTACTGTGGGTTCCATCAATCTGTTACCAGGGAACGTATTCCAGAATATATGTACATATATCCATTACATCTATATACAAGAGGCACAAAAGCCAACCATATATCAAAAACACATCTACAAAACATTTATAAAACATCTATAAAACATCCCCAAGAACCCGAGTGTACATGGATGACTCTAGGAATCTATCAACAAAAGACATCCAACAACACTTCCAACCTTGCCCACTACTATCTTTCTTGCTTCTCCTCAACCTCTGTTGCATGATCTCTGTCTCCTCGTGCACGTCCACCTAAAAAGGATGTGGGAAAACACTCACGGTGAGATTTCAAATCTCAACAGGAGATATAACTATCCACCAAATCTATTATTAACATGCATAATAAAGCATGTAGGTGAATATCTAAATATGATGAGTAGATTCAATTAAAATGATATATAAATACTGAGTAATGTAATTTAAGCAATATTGGCACTTCTCACTAATTAGTAGATTAATCAACAATTCAAGAAAGAATACGAAGAACATGTATATTTTCTACTAAGAAAATTATACATAATCAAGCAAGGCCTCATCTAATGTTTCTGTATTTGATCATGTATAATTATACTACATGGTTTATTACATATTTCTTTATTCCCTAAGGATTTGAGTCGTACCACTCAAATCCAACCAACCACTGTTAAGTCAAGATCAGTGCCATACAGGGTCAATGGAAGAGCTAGAATCCACGACCTCCCCACACCTCTTGGTTAGCACAAGAGAAAACACTATAGATATATTATCCAATGCAACAATGATGTATAATCAAGCTCAGGGATTGGCTCACACATGTCCATCCACACATATATAATCATCTCTATCCCACCTTAATATAGGTACGACGCTAGAAGAATAGGCTCACTCATGGTCATTCTAACAAGGAGTGGCTCACACACGGACATTCATACAATGTGATCGACTCACACATGGTCATCTCACACATCCTATAGTTAAGTATACAAGGAAATACTCGACTTATACCCTACATATTCAAAAATATGCACTCCAAGTTTAACTCATTTCACCATTCAGCTATGCTGACACTGGATGGATCTACAGAACAAGGCAAGCTACAAGATTAGGTTCCACTTGATTAGTTAGGTCAATTAAGTGCATTTTAGCATCAATAAAGTTACAATGTACAACCTCTAAACAAATTTTACATAAATAAGGGCATAACACATCACCAGACATATTTGAGCTCATAGGGTGTGATCTCATCACATCATCACTTGATACTTGCTAATCACTATATTTCTCATCACAAGGATAACCTACTTTGGGGGTAGAAACCCCTCATTCCATCACTGTGGAAATCACTATCTCATATAAGGTAATAAGCCATCACTAGGTCATTTACTTCTGCTTTCAATGATGCCAACATCACATATGCTTCACACAGACCATTCAATCATATCATAAGTACCATAGCTCTTAACTGGATATCTTTACCAACTAATATCACCTTCACAGTTAAATACTTGTAACAATAAGAACAATACATCATCCATACAACCATCTCATAAGAACCATGCCATTCACATTACATCATTAGAGTTAGGGTTTCTATTTAATCAATTAGGGTTTACAAAGTTGGATCAACAACCACCCTTAGATCATTACTTCCATTTTCATTATAAGGTATGTAATGAGATAAAGATTAAAGAACACAACACTCCTTATTATCCACATAACCACCCCATAGGGCATCACATCATAACATGTAACTGTATCATCAACATGATGTAACATATCCATCACCACAAGAAGTCAGTTGGGGATAACATGTAGTATCAGATTAGACCACCTTGGTGTGTCGGTGTCACTTTCCATAAGGTGTCAACTTGTCATCATCACATCATGTCACTACCACTATGCAAGGCACAAAAATGACCTTATAATAGATGTATCAGTTTACCCCTTCTAAAGAGTGTGATAGGCAACACCATCTAAGGTGTGACAGGAAAAACCACCCCATGGTGTATCGGCCAGCACCACCTAAGGGTGTAACGGGAAACACCATCCCATAGCATATTGGCCAACACCACTTAAGGGTGTCAGGAAACCAAAGCATGTCAGGAAACCCTACCCTAAAGTGTGACAATCATCAACACCTAAGTTGTGATGAGCAACCATAGGTATGTCGAGAAACACTAGGGGTAATGGGTTGTTAGGGTTAGGGTTCATCTAGGCGTCACAGGTAAAGGTGTATCAAGCATCATCACCCCAAGGTGTGTTGGCCTCCACCCAACCGGGGAATCACGAATAGCCTCCAAAATAGACCAACTCCTCAAGGTGCCTCCATAGCCATGACGGGATAACACCACCAAGGGCATATCGGTTGAGCAACACCTTGCCTCTATAAGCACTTCAAGAGCATGATGACTAACATCCACCATGCATCTCGATTTAGTTGACCCATATCGATTTAGGTACTGCTAGGTCTTGATGGGATAGCTTCTCAAGATCCATCAACCATATCGATTAGCAACCATAGGCCAAATTGAGATAACCTTCTCAACACATGTCAAACTAAGCATATCCAAGGCATGAAGACCTAGGCATATCCAAGTCATGACAACTTGCCACATGGGGTGCCATTTTGATACATCACAAGCCATGATGACTGTTGTCTATATAGGCTAATGAGTTTCAATCCTAACAAGGAAAGTTTACCCAACTTAACCAATCTCCGCAAGTATACAGAGGTAGTGTAGTCGAGGTCAAACACGAGGAGCTTAAGTAATTAATTGAGCGTAACATCACTAAAGTTCAACAATCTAGATCAGTTTAAAAAGGATGGTAGTGTTTATCTAATTGTAGAAATTCAGATTTAAACAAGCAATGAATAGATTACTAAAAGGGTTTAGATTCAGAAATTAATGGATCTTGGACATTAGAATTTCACTCACATATCATAGCACATCATAGGAACACAAAAATCTAAACATACATAAGCACTTGTTTTAAAGGAAAAGTTGTGTTGCACTTCACCTCCTGGTATAAGTGCAACGATCTCAACTCAAAGTCACATTCTCATGCATAAATTTCGTTTTTGATCACAACATGTTCCTCAACTCATTTATCTCCACTCTCATGGTAGAAAAAGAGTTGCCAAGAAGAGAACCTACATACATTCCTACTTATCTTCTTAGATCAAGAAAGAAAGCAGAACACATGCATATAAAGTGGCCAACAATACATGCAAGAGATGATAAAACTGGTACTTTCATGGTAGAAAAGCAAGCAAGATAGTATTTAGTACGAAATTAACTTGTTCCATACATGCTATGATACGGGAGCTACTCTCCCATGCCCAAGAAAAGGGAATTACTCGTCCATAATCTTGCTTTGTAGAATTGCTATAGAAAATTCAGGTTTTAACATGATCTAGAGAAGGAAAAGCAAAGAGACCCAAAAATGTAACCACAAGAAGGAAGAATTCCGGCTTAGGGACAAAATTCTCCTTCTTTAGCTGCTCCAAAATGAACTGGATCCTCTCCTGAGAAGCTGTAAGAAGTTTGAGAAGCTTGGCTGCAACTTGGAGAAAACAATGGAGAAGAAGAGAAGAAGAAATGGGCTCCTTTGGCAAGAAACCACCTCCTTTCTCCTCAAAATCTCCCTCCTCTGCTCTAGACTTCCTCTAGGATGAGAGAACTTTGAATTATGACCAGTCGTAACTGCCCATTAAGTTCCCTCTTTGTTTTAAACAAAAACTTGTATTTTTCGAAATGCTGAAACTGCCAGAGACACGGCGTGTGCCCAGAGTGTACGACGTGCAAAAGATTCGACAGTTGCTCCAGTGCGTAGTAGTAATGCATGACGTGCAACTTTTTAGAAACTTTCAATCTTCTCCATAATGCACTGTGCATGGTGTGTGCTGAAGTAATGCATGCCGTGTGACTTTCCAGAAGATTTTTGGTTAGCTTGACGCTCCAGGTGCACGTCGTGCATTTGCTTTTCTGCACTTTTTTGGAAACTCACACGCCGTTCTCAAGGCTTGAACACGCCATGCATTTTTCTATCTAGGTGAAATGGAAATTCTTATGAAATCTTGCACGTCATGCGTTCTTCCTACACACTGTGCATTCTACTGTTTTAGCAGAATTAAACTCTGTAATTCAGTCTTATTTGGAGCATATCTGCAATGCAAGTTATGCGATAAGTAAAGTAACAAAAAGATGGCAAAAGTAATATGAAAAGAGGCTAAATAATATTAGAATGAACCAAATGTATGTGTGATAGCATGTGAAAAGATGATGTAGAAATAACACAACAAATCCCCCTAAGCTTGAACTATTTCTTGTCCTCAAGCAAAAAGAACAAGGCTACAATCAAAGTGAAAGAGTAAACAAGCTCATGCATGGATTAAATGAAAATGAGATATGTAATTAGCTCAACCAATCAAGTACATTGTGCTTGTGTTCATTGTTATCATCTCAAATTTTCAACATCCAAGATAGAGAAATTAAGTTCAGCAAGGTTGGTTCCAAATCAAGTGAAATGATCAACTAGACAAAACTAAATAGAATTTGGATAATCAAGCCAAACAATCAGTGCATGTACATCACAAAAATTTCAGCTAGTATGGATGTAAGATGATGAAATCAGTGCTAACATTAACAAACTTAGTTGTACTCGTTTTCTCAAGGATATGATGATGGAAATTTTTGGGTTTCCGTCATTCAGTTGCTAATTTAGGCTTATGCTCATGTGGAATGCCAGTTGGGGTGTTGTTTTTACCCTCTTTTGATATTCATATCACCTAACCATCGTTGCCAAATCAGACTCACACTAGGCTAGCGTGATATGTGGGCCATTTTCCATCTTTTATTGGGTAAGGGTGAACAAAGGATAGCACAATTCATTATTCAACACCAAAGAGTCAACAAGAATGTTAAGGTAACAAGATTTCAGTCCTTCTTTTGTAAATTTTTCACTAAAAATTTTATTGTAAATACACTAAAGGTTTGGTAAGAGTATCCCGTATTCTATTAAATGTTGTAAAGTTGATTCATTCGCTCAAAAATGGAACTGTTACATGTATTGACTAAGCAAAGATGTAAAAAGATTTTGAGATTTCAACAACAAACACAAGGCAAAATCATGTACATGGGGATTTTCAATTTCCATTTCATTCATACATGCTCTTGATTTTTCTTTTCATGTAGCCAAGAAACATAAAGGACAAAATAATTCAAACATACAAGGGGGTTTCATTCTAATAAGATAGCCTCAAATCATATTAACTTTACCATCAAGGAAACTGAACATGGAAATAAAATGGAAAACAACTGACACAACTGATTCAATTAAAGAAAAATTGAATGAAAACTACGAATACCGGCCGGTTGTTCCCCTCCTAAGCTTGAAGTCAGTAGTGTCCTCACTGCATCAATCAAACCTAAGGAGTTCACAACCGGGTACTTGTCATGGATCAAATATCAAAAAGGAGGGCCAGCACCCTGATCTGGGAAAAATTGGCTGATGAGATCTGGAATGTCCATGGGCTGGTCTGTGGAATCATGTTGTTGGGGAAACTGGGGATGCTGTGGTGGAAACTCTGGTGGCAGCTGTGTGAACTCAGGCGGTGGAAACTCGGGCTGTTGTGATGGTGGTGACTGATACGGTGGCGGGACGAAGTAATGGCCCTGAGAGATATGCCAAGCGTCCATCCAGGCGACCATGTCATACATCGCAGTGTACTGCATGCCCATCTGGTTTAAACGGCCGTCGATGTGGTCAAACCATTGCTGAACATAACCGTAAAGGTGCCTCACATCAGGCATCACCCAAGCGTACTCTGTCTGAGTACTAGTGGAGGGTGGAAGTGGTGCTATAGCTACTGGTGTAGATGTGGGTGTAGATCTACTACCGCCATGGGTGGGTGTCTCCGCTTTGTCCTCAGATTGTAACTCCACCTTCCAACTTTCTTTGTTTGTGAGGTCATTGCGGGCTGCATCAGGGATGACAATGAATTGTTTCTTTGTGATAAAAACCTTGAACTTTCTCGTGCTATCACCATGCCTTGATATTAGGCCACAAGAAATAAGATAATTGATGTCTACAAGGTTTTTCCCCGGTGTAGGTTCTAAGGTAGCCACATCTAACCCTAGATGCATTGCAAGTATAGTAATCAACCCACCACACATGATATCCCCCACCTCTCTTTGCTTCTTCTTCTTGGCTTCTAGAAGTTTGTTTACAATGTAGTAACCAAAACTGATTTGCTCATTTTTGACATGCACCATAAGAAGAAAAGGTCGGTTTTCCCCTCGACCCCTTGAGTTTCATTTTTGGGAAAGGGACCTGTGCTTAGAAGGCGATGCACAACTCTGAAAGTCAGATTATGCAGTGACTAAGGTCGGGCATTCCTAGCCTTGTGCACTGGTTCACTTGTAATTTCATACCAAAAAGTATCACTATGGAAGGCGGGTGGATAGTTAGTATAGCCTCCATAGTTGCACCCAATCAAAGCAAAAAATCATTGAAAATCCATAGCAAAATGTTTGTTTAGAAGGTAAAAACTGATCTTAAGATACGTCTCATGATGGTTTTGGGTGTTGTCTTTTGCCTTAAAGTTGGTCAAAAATTCATAAACGAGGCGGGGGTAGGTCTTTGTAACTCTAGTGCAGAGTAGACGGAGGCCTAAAAACCGAAGATACCCCATTACCTCAGTCTTGAAACCCAACATGTCAAGTGTTTCTTCACAAACATAGCGGGAAGATAATACCCGCCTGGTGATCAGAAACTAGTAGTCTGCATCCTCCTCCGGGGTAACTCAAAATTGGGTGGAGGGAACAAAAGTTGCCACCTCAGAAGGTGTCGTGGAAGATGAAGCTCCACCATGGAGTCTACCTGAGCCCCTCTTGATTGGTGCCATTGTGTCTGTAGTATTGCACAGTGTGCAGATTATGGTCACGGTGTGCACTTGGAAGGTGTTTCTTCTTGCTCTGAAACTCAAATGCACGATGTGCAACACGGGGGAACGTCGTGCACCTGTAGATTTTCTACAGTCTGAATCGGTGCCATGAGTGTAGATGAACATGGGGAAAATGAGAACTCACTATCGGAACTAGGGAAGCATTGATGGCGAACGACGATTCGTTGGTGGCTGGTTAGGGTGTTGTCATTGTCGTTCGTTGAGGTGGTGTCATTGACGTTGCTCGGTGGCACTGCTGGGCTGAGCTTTCGATGCTGGAAGGTGTTGCCGCTGCGAGCAGAGGAGAAGGTGGTGTGGAGGGGGTCGCTGACGGCTGGCGGCATGAGGTCACACAAGGCACAACTGGACATGCACGACTGATGGTCGTGCGATGTGGTAGCACAGTGTGAGCTTGGAGGTGACGACGGAGGCAGATAGAGCTGAAAAAGGAGGGAGGTTGCTGGTGAACGCACACGGCGTGAGGCCGACGTGCACGGTGGCTCGAAGACAGTGGCTGCTGCACAGCTGACGCACTCGATGGCTAGGGCTTGCTCTTGCACGACTGATTTCTGAAGTGAGAAATTAGGTCATGTGCTCCCCTTTTTGGCTAATCTTTACGAAAAAAGACACAGCGTGCATGTGATATACACAACGTGTTCCTCTTAAGTTTCCTCTTTTCAAACTACCTTTTACGCCCAGACGCTCGGCGTGTAGGTTACATGCACGATGTGTTCGGCCTTAAAATATCTTTGCAGACCTGACTTTTTGCCTAGACGCACGACGTGCATGTATGGATGCACAACGTGTGAGTTTACAGAATCTCTTGCTGCTCAGTTGATATATAGACGCATGACATGCATCGTTTAAATGAACACTGTGCAAGAATCCACATAACTTATTTGCACATTTGTAGCTCCAGGTGCACGGCATGCGTCGGTCCATGCACACTGTGCAACTTTTCAGAAAGTGTATGTGTTCTGTAGCTCTTCCAGGTGCATGGCGTGCATTGGGTAAATGCACGACGTGTTAGTTTCCAGAAACATATTCGTGAATAGAACATGGCGTGTTGGTGAAAAACATTGTGTACCTGGAGATATATCCCAATTATAGTATATTTTCTGCTAAGGTGCACGTCGTGTCAAATAAAGACACACCATGCATTTTGGAATTTCTGTAGAAAATAGCAGTCAGTCAGCACGAAATAAATATAGTTATGGCAGAAATCAAGTCTAAATTATTACATTCATCCATGATAGGCTTATTGACGAAATTAAAGAGTGTTTTTGACTCAAGGAACTTTAAAAGAAATCTATCCTAATGTGGGGTCAACTCCCATAAGGTCCTCCATTTAGAGTCCAGAGTGAGACACTTCAATTCCTTCAAGCATCTTGGAGGGAGCAAGATGCTACCTTATCCACTTCATCTCCACAAGAATAAAGCTTGCAACGCTGTCCATTCACTTTGAAGTTGTCGTCTTTGCCTTGGAGTTCCACAACTCCATATGGGAAAATCTTTAGCATAAGAAATGGGTTGGACCACTTTGATTTCAGTTTCCTCAGAAATAGCTTTAATCTAGAGTTGAATAGCAAGACTTTATCTCCTTCTTGGAAGTCCTTCCTGTGAATTCTTTTGTCATGCCAAGCTTTTGTCCTCTCTTTGTACAGCCTTGCATTCTCATAAGCATCAAGGTGAAGTTCATCGAGTTCCTACAGCTGCAAAAGGCGCTTCTCCCCTACCTTCTTCATATCAAAGTTCAAGAATTTAATGGCCCACAAAGCACGGTGCTCGAATTCTAGCGGAAGGTGACAAGATTTTCCATAGATCAGCTTGAACAAAGTAGTCCCTATGATAATCTTGTAGGTTGTACGGTACACCCATAATGCATCATCAATCTTTAAAGCCTAGTCTTTTCTTGAACTAGAAATAGTCTTTTCAAGGATGTTTTTTAGCTGCCGGTTTGAGACCTCTACTTGCCCGGAAGTTTGAGCATGATATGGCATAGAGATCTTATGAGTTACACCATACTTAGAGAGAAGGTTGTTGAATTGTTTTTTAGCAAAATGAGTGCCTCCATCTAAAATTACGGCTTGAGGAACTCCAAACTGAGGAAAGATGATCTTTTGAGAAAGCTTTACTACTGATTTGGCATCCGGTGCTTGGGTTGGAATGGTTTCAACCCATTTGGACACATATTCACAACCAACAAGAATGTATTGGTACCCGAAAGAGGATGGGAATGGTCCCATGTAATCCACTCCCCATACATCAAACACCTCAACTTCTAAGATAGAGTTGAGGGGTATGTCATCAAGGTGAGATATACCTCCTATTCTTTGACATCTATCACAAGATTTTACAAATAGATTAACGTCTTTGAATAATGTGGGCCAATAGAAACCAGGTTGTAGTATCTTAGCAGCAGTCTTCTCTCCTCCAAAGTGTCCTCCATAAGGAGAGGCATGACATTCAACAATAATGTTTGGGATTTCCTCCTCAACAACACACCGGAGGATCAGCCCATCACTTCTATGCTTGAAAAACAATGGATCATCCCAATAATAGAATTTCACATCATGAAAAAAATTCTTCTTTTTTTGATACGTCAAATTAGGTGGGAGTTGTTCGGTAGCAAGAAAGTTGGCAATGTCCGCAAACCATGGTGCTTGAGTAGATGACAACGCATAGAGCTTTTCAATGGGAAAATGATCTTCAATGGGAAATGGATCTCCAACCTTCGTGGTTAATCTAGAAAGATGATTAGCAACATTGTTTTCTGTACCTTTCTTATTCTGGATCTCAAGATCAAATTCTTGTAGAAGCAAAATCCAAGGAATAAGATGTGGTTTGGCATCTTTCTTATTCAGCAAATACTTTATGGCAGCGTAATCAGTATATACAATCACCTTAGATCCTACCAAATATTGTCGGAACTTGTCAAAAGCATATATAATGGTTAGCATATCCTTCTCCGTGGTTGTATAGTTGATGTGCGCTTGATCAAGGGTTTTGCTTGCATAATAAATGGCATGGAGTTTCTTGTCCTTCCAACAGCTCCCACTACATAATCACTTGCATCACACATTAACTCAAAAGGAGAATCCCAATCCAGAGGTTGAATAATTGGGGCTGAAATGAGGGCCTACTTGAGATTAGAAAAGGTTGTGTGGCAATCATCATCAAATATGAACTCGACATCTTTTGCAAGTAGGGAACACATTTGCTTCACAATCTTAAAGAAATCTTTAATGAATCTTCTATAAAAACCTGCATGGCCAAGAAAGTTGCGGATGTCTTTGACTGAAGATGGGTTAGACATATTTTCTATAGTTTCAACCTTTGCCCTGTCCACTTCAATACCCTTGTTAGAAACAATATGTCCTAGAACTACACCAGATCGTACCATGAAATGACACTTCTCCTAGTTTAGCACTAGGTTAACATTTTTACATTGGGCTAATACTAAAGACAAGTTCAATAAACATTGATCAAAGGAATCACCATATACGTTAAAGTCATCTATGAAAACCTCCATTATATTTTCAATAAAATCAGAGAATATGGCCATCATACACCGCTGGAATGTCACAGGAGCGTTGCAAAGACCGAACGACATACATCGATAGGCATATGTTCCATAAGTACAAGTGAATGTGGTTTTCTCTTGATCGGGTGGATAAATAGGATTCTGAAAAAATCTAGAATACCCATCCAAGTAACAAAAGTAGGAATGCTTAGCGAGGCGTTCAAGCATCAAATCAATGAAATACAACGGAAAATGATCCTTGCGGGTTGCCTTATTCAAGCACTGGTATTCAATACACATACGCCAGCCAGTGACCATTCATGTTTGTATTAACTCATCATTGTCTCCCTTAATGAAAGTTGCACCCCCCCTTCTTAGGAACCATGTGAATGGCACTAACCCAGGGGCTGTCACTAATGGGATAAATGATTACAACATCAATTAATTTGAAAATTTCTTTCTTTACCACTTCAAGCATATTTTGATTTAGGCACCTAGGTGGTTCAACTGTTGGTTTGGAATCATCTTCCATATTTATTCTATGCATACAGATTGAAGGATGAATGCCTTTTAAATCATCAATGGAATAACCAATGACGTCTTTATGCAAATGCAGTTCAGAGAGTAATTTATTTTCTTGGTCATTGGTTAATTCATCATTTATTATAACAAGGGATGTAGAGTTTGGAACAAGAAATGCATACCTCAGCCCGGGTGGAAGGGCTTTTAGTTCTACCTTTTTCCCTGTTGTACCTTCATCAACTTTGTCATCAACAAGTGGAGCATCTTCATTAGTAGCTTGTGCTTTAGAGATAGGAAATCTCCAAAAATTTCAGATTTGTTGATTTTGGCCACATCATTATCACAAAGATTAATCATTAAATCAGAAATAGCATCATTATCCTCCTCAATTGGATCTATTGTATCTAACAAACACATTTTTTCAACACGTGTAGGTGCTTTCATAGCATCATAAATAGAAAATTCCATTGCTTCCTCACCAACACATAAAGTGAGCTTTCCTCCCCGAACATTGACAAGACATCCAGCGGTCCTCAAGAACGGTCTTCCAAAAAGAACAGGACTGGAAGGGATCTCCACCATATCAAGAATGACAAAATCACATGGTATATAGAACTTTCCGATCTGCACTAGTACATCCTCCACTATACCTTTTGGGTATTTAATAGAATGATCAGCTAACTCAATATCCATCTTTGTCGGCTTCAAATCTCCAAGATCCAGTTCTTGCCATAAGGTAGATGGAATGAAACTAATACTAGAACCAAGGTCTACTAGACCTTTGTCAAAAGTGGTATTGTTGATCTTACATGGCAGTGTAAAAGCTCCTAAATTATCAAGCTTTTGTGGAAGGCGATTTTGAATAATGAAACTCACTCTCTCCGAAAGCATTACTATTTCAAATTGATCAACCTTTCTTATTTTAGTTAAGATATCCTTTAGAAACTTAGTATAAGAAGGCATCTCGACAATAACTTCAGCAAAAGGAAGATTGACATGTAGTTTATTGAGAATATCCATAAACTTCCTAAACTTGAGATCCTCCTTCTTGTTGGCAAGCCTTTGAGGAAAAGGTGCAGTAGCCTTGAAAGAAGATGGTGTTTCAACCATAACTTTCTCCTTACTACAATTAGGAGTGTTGGACTCCTCTTCATCGGCTACCTCTATGTTCTTCTCCTTGGGTGGAGAAGGTCTCTCAATTTCAACACCACTTCTTAGAGTAATTACATTAGCTTGTTGCCTTGGGTTCACTTCTGGTTGACTTGGAAGAGAACCAGATTATGTATTCCTTTGTTGTGCTATTTGGTACTCCAACATTTTGGTGTGAGTGGAAATACCATCCACCTTTGTAGAAAGTTGAGCAATAGCATATTTCAACAGCTTATCATTTCCCCGAAGTTCTTCATTCTGCTGCATTTATGTAGACATAATTTTTTCCATCATGGCTTCTAAAGAAGAACTTTGGGGTTGTTGTGGTTTTTGGTAACCCCTATTATTAAAACCTGGTGGATTCCCTTGTCGGTTGAAATGTTGTTGTTTCTACGGCTGCTGCTGTCCTTATTGGAAGTTCTGAGCATTGCTTGTGTTCTGGTAGGAGAAATTAGGATGATCTCTCCATTTGTATTGCTTGTTCCCTTGCATTCCAACAACATTGACTTGTTCAAAACTCCCTTCAATTGTATTAGGAGCAAAGCATGAAGAATAAGTATGCCCTGCATTGCCACAAGCTTCACATATAACTTCAGTTGATTGGATTTGCAAAGTGGTCATCTTCTCAAACTTCTGTGTAAGAACATCGAGTTTGGCAGCAATAAGATCAACGACATCAACTGTGTGTTTCCCTCGTTTCCCAGTCGAAGAACTAGCTATAGAGGCTGATTTTACTCCCCTATCTGCTCCCCATTGGAAGTGATTAAGCGATATGTCTTCAATAATGTCATAAGCTTCCCGATAAGACTTAGTCATCAATGTGCCATTGGCTGCAGCATCCAGTGTCAACCGGGTGTTGTAAAATAGTCCATTATAGAAAGTTTGAAGTAGCAGCCAGTTGGTCAATCCATGGTGCGGGAAAAGGCGTTGAAGATCCTTAAACCGTTCCCATGTGTCATATAGAGTTTCTCCTTCATTTTGAGAGAAATTGGTGAGCTGATTTCTTAATTGGGTTGTCTTACTAGGCGGGAAATACTTTGCAAGGAAAGCATTTAAGAGTTGGTCCCAACTTTTGATTGACTTCTTTGGAAGAGACAAAAGCCATGCCATGGCTCTATCTCTTAGGGTGAAAGGGAATAACATAAGTCTTACTCCTTCAACAGATACTCCGTTGATTCAGAAAGTATTCAGATATTCCAAGAACTCGGAAACATGAAGACTTAGATCTTCATTGGTTGTACCTCCAAAACGATTCTGATGTATCATCTGCATCATAGAAGGAGCAATAGAGAAATTGTTCACTTCTACTGCAAGCAGGTCAATGGCCCCACAAATATTTGTGGTGCCCGACATTGCGAAGTCCTTCAAAGGATGGTCATCCTCCATGATTGGATCACTTGGTGTAGCTTCCTCAAGGTGTGAAGAAGATGGTGATGATAGTGAAGTACCTCCTAGCAGTGGTGGTCCTACTCTCCTTGGTCTTCTTAAGATTGAAAGGGTACGCTCGATTTCAAGGTCTAACAACATAGATGTTTGAAGACACCTTTGTGAGTGACGCATACAACCTGAAAAATAGCAAGAGGAATTAAGAACACAACTAAGAGGTATATGAAATTTGAGAACGAAAATGGTGATCTAGTCTCGACTACTAATTAGCACTTATTACTCCAATTAAATTATCGTAGCTTCCCGGCAATGGTGCCAAAAACTTGTTGGCTATATAGGCTAACGAGTTTCAATCCTAACAAGGAAAGTTTACCCAACTTAACCATTCTCCACAAGTATACAGACGTAGTGTAGTTGAGGTCAAACACAAGGAGCTTAAGTAATTAATTGAGTGCAACAACACTAAAGTTCAACAATATAGATCGGTTTAAAAAGGATGGTAGTGTTTATCTAATTGCAAAAATTCAGATTTAAACAAGCAATGAATAGATTACTAAAAGGGTTTAGATTCAGAAATTAATGGATCTTGGACATTAGAATTTTACTCACATATCATAGCACATCATAGGAACACGAAAATATAAACATACATAAGCACTTGTTTTAAAGGAAAAGTTGTGTTTCACTTCACCTCCCAGTATAAGTGCAACGATCTCAACTCAAAGTCACATTCTCATGCATAAATTTCATTTTTAATCACAACCTATTCCTCATCTCATTTATCTCCACTCTCGTGGTAGAAAAAGAGTTTCCAAGATGAGAACCTCCATACATTCCTACTTATCTTCTTAGATCAAGTAAGAAAGCAGAACACATTCATATAAAGTGGCCAGTAATACATGCAAGAGATAATAAAACCGGTACTTTCATGGTAGAAAAACAAGAAACATAGTATTTAGTACAAAATTAACTTG
This sequence comes from Alisma plantago-aquatica, assembly GCA_963693085.1. NCBI lineage: Eukaryota > Viridiplantae > Streptophyta > Magnoliopsida > Alismatales > Alismataceae > Alisma > Alisma plantago-aquatica. The sequence continues at coordinate 127,676,321 of OY856409.1, read as the reverse complement.
TTTCATACATGCTATGACATGGGAGATACTCTCCCATGTCCAAGAAAAGTGAATTACTCATCCATAATCATGCTTTGCAGGATTGCTACAGAAAATTCAGGTTTTAACATGATCTAGAGGAGGAAAAACAAAGAGACCCAAAAATGTAACCACAAGAAGGAAGAATTTCGGCTTAGGTACAAAATTCTCCTTCTTTAGCTGCTCCAAAACAAACTGGCTCCTCTCCCGAGAAGCTACAAGAAGTTTGGGAAGCTTGGCTGCACCTTGGAGAAGACAATGGAGAAGAAGAGAAGAAGACATGGGCTCCTTTGGCAAGAAACCACCTCCTTTCTCCTCAAAATTTTCCTCCTATGCTCTAGACTTCCTCTAAGACAAGAGAACTTTGAATTATGACCAGTCGTAACCGCCCATTAAGTTCCCTCTTCATTTTAAACAAAAACTCGTATTTTTTGAAATGCTAAAATTGCCAAAGACACGATGTGTGTCCAGAGTGCACGCCATGCAAAAGCTTCGACAGTTGCTCCAGAATGTACTGCGTACGGTGTGCATAGTATTAATGTACATCGTGTAACTTTCCAAAAACTTTGAATCTGCTCCAGAATGCACTGTGTACAGCGTGCACTGAAGTAATGCACGCCGTGTGACTTTCCAGAAGAATTTTGGTTAGCTTGACGCTCTAGGTGCATGTCGTGCATTTTCTTTTCTGCACTTTTCTGGAAACTCGCATGCCATGCTCAAGGCTTGAACAAGCCATGCATTTTATTGTATGGGTGAAATAGAAATTCTTTTGAAATCGTGCACGTCATGCGTTCTTCCTGCATGACGTGCATTCTGTTGTTTTAGAAGAATTAAACTCTGCAATTCAGTCTTATTGAAGCATATTTGCAATGCAAGTTATGCGATAAGTAAAGTAACAAAAAGATGGCAAAAGTAATATGAAAAGAGGCTAAATAATATTAGAATGAACCAAATGTATGTGTGATAGCATGTGAAAAGATGATGTAGAAATCACACAACAATGACGAACCCTCAACATGATGCATGAATGTGTGGACTTGTTGTCTTCAACCTTAGAAAGGTCGACCACGAGTCCATCTACAACACATAGCAAGATGGTGCAATCCATGAAGAGGAGACCAATGAGATTCCATCATCAAAATAGTTCTAAGACCATTAACAACTACTAGCATACAAGAGGTGAACAATCTCAAGATGAAGAATAACATAAGCATATGGAGAGTGAAAATGACAAAGGATGTTAAGAGTTATATAACCCACCTCAAGGATCACCACCAAGATCCAAGCTCTAAGGTTAAGCTCCAAGATCACGAGCTCAAGGTATAAGATGGTCCACCAAACTCGTTCACCACCACACCTCCAAGGAAGAAGAGGATACCAAGGTTAGGATGGTTCAAGGTGGAAAGAGGGTATCCAAGATCCATGGCCGAGAAGAAGAATAAGAAAGGAGGACTAGAGAAACATAGATTACCAAGGTAGAATATGAAGGATGATTGAGGAACACCACTAATTGGAACTCATCCACCAAGCTCCAAGAGAGATCCTCTAGCTCCTAAAACTTCTCAAGGTCGTCCACCAAAGAAGTGGGAAAGCAAAGATGTCCAAAAGGATCCTCTTGCATGGAGAGAAGGGAGTATATATACAAGAGGGATGAGAGAGAGATCATGGGAGAGGTGTCACCACCTAAGGAGCTTAGGTGCCACTTGTCCATGAGAAAGAGCCACATGCACAACATCATGCAAGACATGGTTATAAGATCTATGCAAGGTCTCACCCACTATGCCTCCTACCAAGGTCATGCCTGATACCATATCTCAACACATCCACAAACTGATAGGGTGCAACCCTACACACTCACAAACTGATAGGGTGCAACCCTACACACTCACAAACTGATAGGTTGCAACCCTACACACTCACAAACTGATAGGGTGCAACCCTACATACTCACAATCTGATAGGGTGCAACCCTATACACTCATAAACTGATAGGGTGCAACCCTACACACTCACAAACTGATACACAACCTCTCTAGGGTTATCAAGACCGAGACAACATATCTAAGTGTAAGGAACACCTCACACATGTGTTCCAAACATCACCAAGGATGTCACTACACAACCAAGACCCAAACAAGGTGACCATCTCTCTCTCTCCTCTAGATGGTGCCAAGATAGAGCACGGACACTTAAGAGGTGCCAAACTTGCATATCAACCCTAACTTTGGGTTAATTGCAATTTGCACCAAAACCTCACCACAAGAAGAAGCATCAACCAAACAAGCTCAAACAAGAAACGTAAGCTTTCAACATTCCCTAATTACAGCTCAGATGATTAGAGAAAGGTTCTAAGAAACATTCTTAGGCAAAACAAATATGGTTTCCCAAAACGTGGGTCAGGGTCCTTACATCAACCATGTCTGAGGTCATAAGACCATCCACATCATTCCTTGTAAGAACATCACTATATTTCCATGCCTCATCAAGGCTCATCAAACCATCACCATACATGTGGCACATATAAGTTCAACATAACATTGCAATTAGGAACTATGTTGTTTATAAGATAGCAAATCAGGGTTACAACAACATAGAGACATAAAGTGCTCCATTGTTACACTAATTACACAAGAAGCTATATATCATTATCACTTAAGGAATAGGCGAATTAACATTACCAAATAGCACTTTACAAAAACCTTAGGTTTGTATTCACTCGATGGCAAAGGTAAGACTATTAGATCATTTGTAAACAAGCATCAATGAATTAGGGTTACTTATTCAAAATACCATCAATCATAGACCAGGAAACACAACGACCATGGGTAGAATTCCTCATTGACCACATAAGGTAGGGCCCTCTTTGGTGACTACTGAAATCAGTGTTCACCACTTTGGTGACAGCTGAGGTTATGCCACCTTCAGTGACCACTAGGGGTAGGAATCATCAATGACCACTGCGGTAAAATGCCATCAATGACCACTAGGGTTAACCATCTTAGTGATCACTAGGGTTAGGGTTACTTCAATGATCATTATGGTTAAGCAACATCGATGAATAATGAAAACATAAAGAATTGGTGACCGATTGGAATCACAACTATTGGAGACAATCAAAAGGTATAATTCTCATCGAACACTTGAGATGCAAAAGTTACTGGCAACCACATAACATGTACCATTCTTAGCGACCACATATAACAAAATTTAGCAACTCGTCAAGGGAGAGAAAGCTTGGAGACCATGGAGAGACCAAAAACTCATCAACCACAAGGATCCAAATAGGTTGGTCATCTTCAAGAACCCAAAAGTTCATCAAGTTTTATTCTCAAGGAAGATGATTAGTTCAGAACCCTAATTCAAAAACCATCATTTGAGAGAGCACAACCATCATTTCTAGTAGCATGCAAGGACCAAAATGTCATCATCAAGTAAGGTTAGTTTACAAGGGTTTAGGGTTCATCCAAGAAGAGTTATTTATTGAAGATCACCATGTAAACACAAATCCTAGGTAAAGGATATATTATCTTCCTACTTATAAACATGTTTTATGGTAATATCATGCATATGCAAGGTGAGTGTGAGGAATAATCGGTAGAAAGTTATATAACTCTCCTTAGAGATGATGAAGCAAATCCAAACAGCAAGGTAGCTCAAAGGAAAGAGGGTAGAAAACCCTAGCTTGGGCACTCCTCTCGGCCAAGCTAGCTTCTCCTCCAACAAGGAAGCAAACTCTAGGTTGAAAAGGCAAGAGAGTGTCTTCAACCTCTAGAACAAGCTCCACCATGGAATACTATGGATTCGGAAAAGAATATAAAGAGAGAGGGTAGGGCAACAAGGAAAATGAAGGTAAAGAGAGAGAGATCACACTTACCAACACCAAGAAGAAAAGCAAGGAAGCTCCACAAGTACAAGGAGATGGTATAGCTGAACCCTAGGTCCACATGCAAGGTAGATCAGCCACCTTATCCTTCTTTAGCACCTCATTTTCCACCAAGAACAAAGGGACAAGCTATAAGAGAAATAAGAGAGAAAGAGGGTACAAAGGGTTTGGTTTCATGAGAGGAGGGAGGTATATATGGGTATGGGGGAGAGGAAAGAGAAAGGGTTAGGTGTCAAGTGAAGCATGACATGTGCCCAAGAGATCTCTCCCATGCAAGCACCCTACTCATTCCACTAAGATAAACACAAACATGGCAACACCACCAATAAAATCACTAACCAAGGTGGTCCTAAAAAACATAGCAAACACTAACACACATAGTGACCTAAAGTGATCAGAAAATCAAATTTCCGTTAACCCTATGATTGTTGGCGATCAAGAGAGGTACACACGTCATTGACCACCAACCCTAGGTTTCTCACAAGAGACTTCATCGACTTCCAAAACTTAGGACCATATGAAACTTAGCGATTGCCAAAACTAGGCAGCTCAACATCTAAGGTTATCCATGAGTTAGGGCCTCCATGTAAACCCTAATCTCAACACAATGTGTCACCACTCAAACCAAGGTGAAAAATGGTGCCCCTAAGCACCACCATATCAAAAATGATGTAGAAACATTTAAGGGATAATGATAACATGACAAATTAAAAAAAAACTAGATATTGGTAAATTGCAATTAGGTACAAAACAAGCACATATATGCATAACTAGCTCAAAAGTGTACAAACTAGACGAAACTTGAAACATAAGCATGTCAAATGATATCAAAGCACATACCAAGGTTATATTAAGGTTTTAAGCATGTAATGATGATAAGAAAGCATGTTCCATTTGAAATCAAGGTTAGGGGCCTTACACAACATGGAAATGGCACTGACCAATGAGGAATCACGATGTGGTCTATATTTAAGATATAAATTCTTATTTGTTTAATTCATAGAAAATGGTAGGGCTATCTAAATATAGGAAAATTATATACCAAATTGATGAGAACTTGTAGAATCAAATATGACACTTTTAATGCCTAAAATGCCCCTTGTTCAAAAAGTATTGTTATTACATGTAACTAGGATAATTTATGCATGAAACCCTAGAGTTGATTATTAATGTACTGCATACATTAAATCCAATTATTCTGTGTTGTAACTTGATATTGTTGAACATAATGGGAATCTAAGATGATGGTGAAAATAATTATGAGTAATTAGTGTTTTTAGAGTGTACAACCGTATATATGATGAATTAGGGTTTTTAAATTGAAGATCATAACTAGTGATAATTCTAATAAACTTAATCTGATCTAAGTGTTCACAATGAAAGTGTATGATGGATATAATAATTATGGTATCTAATGTTTAATATGTAATGGAACTAGGTTTTGTACCCTTATTCCTTATCAAAACCTGAGACAACCCAAAATCCTAGATTAGGACTCGAGTAGGGTTTAATGTGAATAGTGTGATGGTGACACTATAGGAATTACATACATACAGATTAAATGTTTAATTTCATGGATTCCTCTTTGATTGGATGTTATTCATAAAGTATGATTGCATGATCTTCATGGTTCTACATTGAGGTACATGGTTACTATTATGACTACCTACAATATAGTTTGTTTGTGTTTGTTGAGGATTTGTTGAGGATTGAATAAATAAACTGTTGGATGTTTATTTACATTTTTTCACTTATAATGCCACTATGAGTATCGCACGAGCCCTAAAGGGATAGTGGAAACACCCAAGATAGCATATCAAACATGGGTTATAATATGCAAAGAAAATGCCAATTCTTATTTGCAACTAGTTGATTGAATATATGTTGTTATGTACTTGCACACTTTTGCATGCACCCCACGTACATAGTATAGCAATATACTGATCTGTTCTTTGTTTCATGCCATTTTAGGTTAATGTTATACATGAAAATATCATCCCATTTTAGGTAAATGATATACATGAAAATAGCAGACATGATGAACTAGGAAATTGAGTAAAGAAATTAAATCTAAGTAAAGGAGAATTAGTGACACTTCTTCTCATATGTAGTAGTACTATTCAATAATTCATGTAACTTATTAGAGGATCATAATTATAGATCATGTAAACAATATTTCTAAATTAATGGAAATTATTTTCTCTTATTTGTTATTTGGTAAAATATGGATCCTTGGGAATAGGAACTCAACTTTAAGGTCCTTCCTTAATTGGGGGATGCTGAAAAGTGAGGTTGTTACATTAGGAGTCTAAGTGGGGGGACTGTAACGTACTAAGATTTGAGGCCTAAGATAAAATGATCTTAGAAGGAATGGTTGGAATATCCATATCATGAAGGTGCACCTCCTTTTTAGGTATCCCATCACTAAGAACTTTGTGGTAAAGCATGCTCAGCCTAGAGTAGTAATAGGATGGATGACTAGTCGAGAAGTTGATCATGGCTTGTGTGTGAGGAAAAAGCACATAGTTAGGGCTAGTGGTAGTTTATGGGGCCAGTCATCACTCCTGAAACTCTACTAGAGCCTTAGGCAGTGGGTCTTGGTGTTACAGGTTGGCTCCCCATGCAGCCGAGTTCCCTAGTGAGGTTGACTCATCAGAGATAGGGGTAGATGACCCTATCCCTAAGTTGTAGGTCATATGTTGGTGGTCATGTTTATGAAGACATGGCTATATGTTCTTTATCCTCTAAGTTCATGGTTGGAGGAATTATATAGGATGATGTTGAGGTCTTGGTGCTTGAAGGTATTCTATGGCTGACATCCATTTTTCTATTTTTCTGATAAGGAGTGATGGCAATGATCAATCATAGCTTCAGACTTTGTCATTCAGTTAGGGGATAGATGAGGCTTCAACACAGTTAGAATCCGTAGAAATACAAGAGAAGGGACAACAAGCTTGTCATTTTTCTTCTGTAACAGAGGAGGAGGATGTGGGGTTTCTAGGGTTAGTATGGCTGACATCCATTTTTCTATTTTTCTGATAAGGAGTGATGGCAATGATCAATCATAGCTTTAGACTTTGTCATTCAGTTAGGGGATAGATGAGGCTTCAACATGGTTAGAATCAGTAGAAATACAAGAGAAGGGACAACAAGCTTGTCGTTTTTCTTATGTAACAGAGGAAGAGGATGTGGGGTTTCTAGGGTTAGAAGTGTTAGGGATGATTAGTGCTTGGCTTGACCGTGAAATTAAAATAGATTTTAATTCATTTTCTTATTAATTTTCTATTTTCATGTATTTATAGCTCTTCAAGTTATTAACTCTTTTACTTTGAAATTTTCACCACACCTTTAACTTACATTAACCTATTTTTTAAATAATGACTCTCATATTTATGATTATGGGGTTGTTAACAAATTGTTGTCTTAATTCATACAATTACAATCATGATATTTCACTTTGGTGTGGTTCTAATTCCAATAGCCCATAATTGGTTTCAACTTCTAAATTGTAGATCCTACTGAGATGACCATATCAAAATGAGGAAACATTGCATTTTGGTGTTATAATTTCAATATGATTCAATGAAGTGAAAATATAAATGGAAATTGAGTAAAAGGGGTTTTCAATTTGAGAGAATTATGTATAGTAGCTTTAAATAAACTTAGCACCAGAATTTGGTATGCTACATCTTGTTTATGGGTTCTTTGAATTTAATTGATCAGACACGTTTCACCTGACTCTAATAAGCTACATGAGGTTTGTATAGTAGAACGTTTGAGTATGGTGTGTTTATTATAATAAAGCATGGTGTCTACTCTGTCACTTTGTACGGAGTGTATGTAGAATCATCTTTTATGGTCTTCATTGTGATTTTAGTTGTTCTCTCAGACAATATAAATCCAAAATGGGAGAGTAATACCTATATCTTTTCAATGTACTCTGGGTTGTTCTATGTTTGTCACGTAAAAGTGCATTTTGGAGCATGAAATGAATAAGCTACCTAGGCCATCAATGTCTCCATAGACCCATTGTATGCTTGATATCTTGTGAGAATTTTCTCACTAGCATCAACCTTATTCTCAATGGGTATAAGGTAATTTTGTTGTTGGTTTTGTCCTTAAATCAAACTCTAGAGTTATTGGTTATTAGTGAAATTATTTCCTTGCTATAATTGCTCCTCTATTACCTTTGGTTAAAATTATGCTACCTATAATTATGCAAGAATATAGGTACACAAAAGTTGTGTCTTTGGTGGTGTCCCTAATTGAACTGATGAACATATTCCACTCTGTCTAGGTTCTCTTCCTAAAATCTTGGATGGTTCTATACTAGGTTGGGTTTATAATACCCTTGACTTAGGATTGGGTTTATAGCATTGAATTCTTTATCTAAGTTGTGTTGATTTGAAGTTAGTGCATGTTTTACGAGTTTGGTAGAGGTGGTTGTACTTAAAACTAGTATGCCCTTGTATAAGTGCATACTTGGAAAAACCTCTCAGGATGCTTTCACTTGTTGATAGGATGAACCCCTCTGCCCATATCACTGAAAAGAAAATTCAGGGTTGTCTTGTTTAAGATATAGTAGTGATAAATATGTTTTGGTCGCCTTATGCCATTTCAACCTTGAGAACTCTTGTATGACCTGATTTACCCCAATTGACATGGTTCTCAACTGGCAGGATCATGATTTTCCATGCATTGTTATAACTTTATCTCATGAAGTTTCTTCCCAATGTAGCATCTATGAACTTCTTGATATCATTATCCACTCCCTCCGTAGAAGTTTTAATAAGTTGTACAAGGAAATGACATGTTGCTGGCATCAATATTGAATTAACTTAAATTATTTATAGGCTTTAAAGAGATATTTGCCCTTGTGTTTTGCAAATTGGGAAATCTACCATCAGATTAGGTACGTGAGATTAATAAGCAAGAATTTTTTCATAGAAAATTATTTTGAAGTTCCTCCCAAGTGCTATTGGGATTGTTAGAGTATGTTCAACAATCATATTTCCACTTTTTGGACCCCTCTAATAGATATATTTTTTCTTACAAAAGACACATTAAACTCACCATAACTCAGATAGAAACTTAGAAAACTTGGTCGACAACCAAGGAAACCTGGCCCACAATTAAGGAAAGTTGGTTAACAATACTTCCTATCATTGTTTTTTCCCTTTGTTTGATTTTCTCAAGGACACCTAACCAAAACATTGGCTTGTTTGGGGTAAAAACAAACACCTAGAGTGTGGCATAACTTGTTTCAATCGTCTCAAAACTATCACAAGGAGAAATTGCAATCCATTTTATCATTACCATTAGTCCACAACAAATATATAATGATGATTCATTTTTTTAGTTCTTGATCTTTGTGTGAATTACAAGTGATCTACAACAAAGATTCAATGCATGGTAGTAAAATACACTCTACAAGTAAGCAGATTGTACCACAAATCCTCCAACCCAGAACTTCTATATTTCCTAGATGAATCCAACATCATCGTCATTGTTAGAATCATAGGTATTTATTCCATTTATTCATTATTCTTTATTTCCAAGTATATTCTCTGTGTATATGGGATTATTCCTAGATTGTATAAATAGGTATGTCCATATATATAGGTGTGCCTTATCAATACAATGGTATCTCATTCTGCATATTACTTTTCCTATCTACATGGTATCAGAGCAAATGATAACATAATTCCCTAGAGAGAGAATCTCATAGAAGAGGTATTCGTCATCTCTATCGGTGTTGATGCCATTCTCACTAGTCTCCTCTATTGCAGTCACCCCCCTTCTCTATCATGGAAATCATGTCCACTGTGGAAGTCTTCCTCCTTTCCCATCATGGAAATCATCTCCACCGTGGAAATCTTTCCCCTTCTCGTCGTGGAAATCATCTCCACCATGGGAACCATCTTCATTGTGGTGGAAGTCACCTCCATCACCTTCTATATCATCATTATCAGAGACATCGCCATCCTCTCCTGTGAAAGGAACTCTATCTCCTTCACTAAATATTCACCACCATCATAGTGGTAGATAGATCTACGCCTAAGGAAGTTCTCCTGCTAAGAAGATCCTCCCAGAGGTGCCATTTGTGGGATAGAAGACCTAAGATTTTTGAGTTAGTGGCAAAACACACATCATGTCCATTATCAATATGGTGTGTTTACATGATACAGATTTATGCCTCTAACAATGTACATGGCATGTCCATCACTGACCGTCGTGTTGTCAGCAGTTAGAAAATTTATCCAGTTCTTTGTACACAAATGTCTAGCACTAACATGTCATGTTGTCAGCAGGTAGAAATTTATTCAGTTCTTTGTACATGTCGTGTGCCTTCCTGTACACACTGTGTAAGCCCCCTACTGCCTACTTTCATTCCTTTTATTCATCATGTCAGAAAAAAAGGAACTACCTCTCCTTTTCTATGATTAGGTCACCACCACTTGGAAGATCAATGAAAGAAACTTAACTCAATGGAGTCGAACAGTTAAGATCTAGTTCAAGGGACAAGGAAAGTGCAAGCATCTCATAGAGGGTCCTCCAATCGATGACACTTTGCAACAATGGGAGCAGACTGGTACCATCCTTCTCTCCATCCTATAGAATTCCATATAGCCACAAGTTGTTAATCTAACCAATCAATTTGAAAAATGCAAAGATGTCTGGGATCATCTTAATCTCATGTATGAGTCAAACATATCCAGCATGTATGAGATGAGCATGGAGATGTATAATCTTTAACAAGATGACAAATCACTGACTTAATACTACAAGTAGCTAACCCACATTACTAATGATCTCCATTCTCTTTTTCCACCCACAGTGAACCTCAATGAACTTCAAAATCAAAGGGATCAAATGTTTGTCATCAAATTCTTGGATGGTCTTCCATGTGAATACAAAGGAGTATGTAGCCAAATCCTTGTTGAATCTGAGCTTCCTAAGTTAGCAGAAGCATATTAGTGTGTATCCCACACTTCCATTGAACAAGATTCACATTCTCCTCAGACAAATCTGCCATGGTCTCCACCATGAAGGGTCAGATCAACATGGGCCTTAATACTCGTGTATGAGGAAGAGGGGGATGAGGAGGTCGTAGAGGTAGGTCTACTGGAGGATGAGGATGCCCAAAATTCTCTCATCGTGGCAATATGGGGTGTTACAAGGAAACATGCTACGAACTTCATAGGTATCTACCCAAAATCACATATGCAAATGTGGCATCAGCTGATGACACTTTAGGGGACATCGTTCATCTTATTCATGTGACAGATGAGGAGTGTAATTAGTTTTTCTAGTATAAAGCTTATCAACAAGCCTCGTCTTTTGTGTCTTCCTTTGTACAACATCATGGTGGAACTACTGCATGCATATCTCAATCTTCTAATGCAGGTTTATCTTCTTGGGTTCTTAATGCTGGTGCAACATATCACATTATAGGTAAAACCCATCTTATATCCAATTTATCCACCATCAAAACACCATTTCTACCTATCACCATTGCCAATGGATCCAAAGTTCTAGTACATGGTACTGGGATTATCAAACCCCTACCTACAGCCGCCTTTCAATCAACATTATTTGCTCCTGAGTTTCCTTTCAATTTAATATCCATTAGCAAATTAACACATTCTTTCAAGCCGCATTGGTTACATTTAACCCTGGTGATTGTGTGATACATGACCTCTGGATGCAGAAGGTGATTAGTAGTGGGTATGAACTTGCATGTATCTTATATCTCAGTTTGGTGTCCAAGGCATGTGTGGAAGCTTCTCCTCTCCATATCCATACTCAACTTGGACACATGTCCCTGTACAAACTTTGGGTCCTCCACCCTAATCTATCTAGCCTTAGTACACTCTAGTGTGAGTCATGTCTGTTAGGAAAGAATCATTGATCCACATTAGCGGGAAGCCGGGGGGTGGGGAAGGGGGGCTAAAGGCATAGGGCATAGGGGTAGGGTGGGAAAGTGAAACTCGGGGAACCGGACCTGCTCTTGATACCATATAGAGAAACTGGGAATTGCTTATTGAATGAATTAACCAGTGTACAATACAGTCTCTTATATAACATAAGAGATTAGAGACTAAAGCAGAGATGAGCAATATGGGACTAAACTAATGAAGTAAAAACTTAAGTGAGGCACATGCTATGCACATAACACTCTACAAAACACAACATATCTCTATACCGTTTAATAACTTACAGATCTAAAGGTAATGTATTTATATGTAACCTACTATATTGAATAAACATGACCAACATAATATGAAGATATCAAATCAAACAATTTAACCCTTTTCCTAAACGGAGCTCTATTCTACATCAAACTTACACGGATTAAGCACATGAGGCTATTTTGGAGCTCTATTCTATATCAAACAACTTTCTAAAAGTAAACTAGAGCTAGAAAAAGCTAGATTCTAAACTAGAGTAATGTCATTTTATTGGAAGGAGGCCACTACATCATTCTATACTACAACCTATTATATCAGGCGCTCTATGTTGACAGCTAGGCCTGAAACTATAGCTTTATAAAGTGTGCACAATATATTGTAACTAATAAAAAAATCAGTTGATGCATTCATCAAAAATGTTTTATCTGCCGATGATACAATAAGTCATAGTGAGGGATACAAGTCACGTAACAATCTGAATATTAAAACTACTCACAGGACATAAATGCACAGTTTATTATCCAGGGCATTACTTCAAACAAGCTAAGTTTATCATCCATGGAAATACTTAATGCAAGAAGAAAAAATAGCCACTGAAAAAATGTTTCAGTTGTGTGTTAAGAATACATACCAATTACATGGGTAAACTGTGGCCTCTCATGTGGCACGATATTGCAAGCGGAAAGACCAAGGCAAATAACAAGGCAAGTCCGAAGTTTAGTATCAGTGCCATGCCAAAAAATAGGGATCAGATGATTGCTAAGTCAAGTTTCAAAATAATTCATTCTGATGTTTGGGGACCATGTGGATACCATAAAAACTTGGTCAAAATATTTTGTCACTTTCATTGATGATTTCTCTAGAATCACTTGGTTGTATTTGATGAAAGACCGTTCTAAAATTTATCTATAATGAAGAACTTTTATAATGAGTTTGAAACCCAAATCTCTCGTTGTATTCATATTTTTTGAACGGATAATGCCAAAGAATATTTATGTAATGCTCTTTCTCAATTTTTATCTTCCAAAGGAGTTATAAACTAGTCATCTTGTCCTCACACACCTCAAAAAAATGGGGTAGCTGAGATGAAAAACCATCACATTATTAAAATTTCATTTACTCTTCTTCTGCATACCAATGTTCCCAAGGACTTCTGGGAAAATGGTTTCCTCATGGCCACAAATCTCATAAATGGCAATCCATCATCCCCCTTAAACAAATACATCCCCATTCAACTTTTATGTCCTGGTCAGCCCATTTATATTGTTCCTCTTGAAGTTTTTGTATGTGTCTATTTTGTTCACAATGTTGGGATAGTTCATGACTGAATTAGTCCAAAGGCTTCCAAGTATGTCTTTCTTGGTTATTCTAAGACTCAGAACAGATATCAATGTTATGCCCTAGTTTATCACTACTTTTTGGTTTCATATGTTGTCACCTTCTTTGAAGACACTCCATACTTTGGATATCCCCAGTCAGTGAGGAATTTTGAATAATCTCTCCCACATATGGTTGTCATTGAGATCTTGTCACCTAAACCCGTTGTCTAGGTAAAGTCATCTCCATTGTGTCTCAAGGAGAGAAGCCTCTGATCACTCATGTGTCCACACATCATGTGAAGGTCAACAATCAAGATCAAGGATCATATAAAGAAAGTGGCAACCCTCCTTTAATCACAACTTAGTCTAGAGCTCCATGAATCAATGATAGTTCCCTTAGTCTACCAATTTCTATTAGAAGAGGAAAACAATCATGCACTCTTCATCCCATTTATAACTTTGTTTCATATTATTATTTATTTCCTTCGTATGAAGCCTTCATATCATCCATAACCAATGTTTCCATACCTAGTATTGTATATGTTGCCATGATTCACCCAGGATGGCCTCGTGCTATGGAAGATGAGATCAAATGCTCTTTTCCAGAATCACACTTGGAGTTTGGTTCCTACTCCAATAGACAATGATGTTATTTGGTGTTGATGGATTTACTCAGTCAAAATCATACCTACTGGCATTGTTGATTGTCTGAAGGCTCATTTGGTCACCAAGGGATACACTCAAGTATATGGTGAGGACTATCTTGAGACTTTTTCTCCTGTTGCTAAAAATGTCCTATGTTTTTCTTTTTATTTCTCTAGGAGTTGCTTTTTCTTGGCCCATGCACCAACTTGATATCAAGAATGCTTTTCTCCATGGTGACTTGTCTGAAGAAATCTATATGGAGAAACATCTTGGGTTTGTTACTTGGGGGTCACACCTATAGTGTCGCCTCCATAAATCACTTTATGGGCTCAAGTAGTCTCCAAGAGATTGGTTTGGGAAATTTAGTCAAGCTCTACTTTAATTTGGTCTTCTATAGTCAGGTATTAACCATTTAGTCTTCCATTAGTGAGGATCTTCTAGTTGTGTTCTCCTTATTTTCTATGTTGATGATATTGTCATTACTAGAAATGATCAGTAGGGTATTCTACAGCTTAAACAATTTCTGCAAAGTAAATTTTAAACTAAAAATTTAAGCCTCCTAAAATATTTGTTAGGTATTAAGGTTGCTAAAACTAACTATGGTATAGTAATCTAACAAAGGAAATGCACTCTTGATCTACTTGAAGAAACTGGTATGCTTGGAGCAAAGCCTACAAATACTCAAATGGATCCCAAAGTCAAGTTGTACAAGGAGGGGGGGCACTTGAAGATCAATGGAGATATAGAAGACTGGTTGGAAAATGAAACTATCTTACAGTCACTCATCCAGATATATCCTTTGCTACTAGTGTTGTTAGTAAATTCATGGATAAACCCTATAGAAGTCACATGGAGGTTGTTTATAGGATCTTTTCTATCTCAAAAAGATTCCAATAAATTGTATATAGTACACAAATCATAGAAATCTCAAAGTACAGGGCTTCTCAGATGTTCATTGGGCACGATGTGTCATAGACCACAGATCCATTTCTAGATATTATGTCTTTGTGGTAGGGGCAATCTCGTGTCTTGGAAAAGCAAAAAGAAAATAGTGGTAGCCCAATCTAGTGTTGAATGAAGATAGAGCAATGGCTCACGAAACCAGTGATCTCAAATGAACCAAGAATATTCTAGAAGAACTGGGAATAAATAGTCTAGAGCAATGGAACTCATGTGTCATAATCCAATTATTGTCCACATTGCCTTCAACCTGGTTTTTCACAAATGGACCAAACATATTGAAGTTGATTGTCATTTCATTTTGGAAAAGATACAAGATCACTAGATTATACTTATTCCAGTCTGTTCAGAAGATCAAGTGGCTAGCCTTTTCATAAATTCCCTTAATGGATGTCGAGTAAAATTCTTATGTAACAAGCTTGGTGTCTATGACATCTATTTACTATCTTAAGGGGGAGTGTTAGAATAATAATTATTTATTCCCTTTATTCATTATTCTTTATTTTCCTATATATTTTCTATGTATATGGGATTAGTCCCATACTATGAAAATGGGTATTGGCCACCACATGTCTCTATCTATATAGGCATGCCCTATCGATACAAAGGTATCTCATATATCACTTTTCTTGTCTACAATCATCAAGAAAGAAGTTCACAAAGGCATATGTGGCAATTACATGGGTAGCATCACATCACCAAGTGAATCCAAATCATTGACTATTACTGGAGCAAGACTATATATATATATATATATATATATATATATATATATATATATGCAAATGCCAAACTTTCTTGGTGAAATATACACCCAAAAGGCAAGATGACTGATTCTAGGGAACACCACCTAGGTCACTAGGGAAGAGGCAAGATGACTGATTCTAGGGCTAAGAAGGGGATAGGAGCAGATGTGCTAGCCTAGGGTTGGAGGAAGAGCATTAGAGAAGGGCTTTGGTCAGATTTTCTCTAGTTGAGAGGGATAAAAGTTGGTCAATTACCCTATATAATTTTAGTCCATTGTCATTGTTGGTCAAGTTATGTGTTGCAAAAACTCGACCGATTGGGTTTATTAGCTTTGTCCTTGGCCAGGGATTGATCGAGTCATATCAGGGGAAACTTGGTCGATTAAATGTATGTCCCAAAACATAAGATGTTCAATTATAAGCCTCTAAAGTTCTATATAAATTTATTTTTCTAGACTACCACATGTTTTAAACATATTGAGGCACATTTCACTCATCATTGGCTACTATTTTGTAAGAAAACATTCGTTAGTGAAAAATAGTCAAAAACAGCTGAAACAAGGCATGAAAACATAACAATTTATAACATTTAGCAAGAATAAGGTGAGCAACACATGACTAAAACATTTAGGTGTGATAGCATCTATCTAGATTGCATGTCAATAATATCAAGAGCAGTTAGAAGTAGTTTTGATCTAATAAAAGAAAATTTCTCTCTAGCTAGAGGTTTAGTGAAAATGTCAAGAAGTTGATTCTCTGTGTCCACATGTGTGATATAAATATCCTTCTTGGTAATGTAGTCACAAAGAAAGTGATTACAAAATTCTATATGTTTAGATATAGTATACAATAGAGGATTATAAGACAGATTAATTCCACTATTATTGTCACAATAGATAGGAGAAGCATCAAAATGAATGTTAAAGTCTTGGATTATTTGCTTCATCCATAGGACTTGGGCACAACAACTCACATCTACAATGTATTCAGCCTTGGTAGTTGAAAGATCCATTGTGCTTTATTTCTTAGAGAACCAAAAAACTAGGCAATGGTCCTAGGAAGAAGGAAGTGCCACTAGTGCACTTTCTTACAATCAAACAACCTACATTATCAGCATCACTATAGCTGGTAAGAGTAAAGTCCCTTGACTTGGGATATCGTAGTCCAAAATTTTGAGTTTTGGCTATATACCTCAAAATCCTCTTAACCACTATGAGATGTAGTTTTCTTGGACTTATTTAGATGTGAGCACACAAGCCAACACTAAACATTATATCAGGTCTAGAGGCAGTTAAATAAAGTAAACTTCCAATCATACCTCTATTGAGCTTCTCATCCACTATCTCACCTTCTTTATCTCTATCAAGCTTGGCAGTGTTTGACATGGGGGTGTGCATTGGCTTGGTGTTCTTCATCCCAAAGCGCTTAAGTAGTTCATTGGTGTACTTGCCTTGGTTGATGAAGTTCCCATCTTTTGTTTGTTTAATTTAAAAGACGCGGAAGAATGTAAGACACACCATCATGCTCATCTCAAACTCACTCTGCATAAGAGAACTAAACTCCTTGCAAAGATCAAGATCAATCCCACGAAAGATAACATCATCAACATAAATTTGAATGATCAATAAATTGGTAGAAGTGTGTTTTAGAAATAAGGTAGAATCGAATTTGTCCATGATATAGCCATAGTCTAGGAAAAAAGTTATCTAGTTTCTCATAACAATCTCTAGGGGCTTTTTGAGTCCGTAGAGAGATTTTTGTAACAAATAAACATGGTTAGACAATTTATCATGTTCAAAGATGGGAGGTTGAGCAACATATACTTCGTCCTCAATTGTACCATTCAAAATATACTTTTAACAACCATTTAATAAAGCAAAAAATTCTTATAACTAGAAAAAGCAAGTATCCTTCTAATAGATCCAAGTCTAGCAATAGGTGCATAAGTTTCATCAAAATCAATACCTTCATGTTGGTTGTACGCTTGAGCTACTAACCTTGTTTTGTTCCTTACCACTTTCCCACTTCCATCAAGCTTGTTGCAACAGACCAATTTGGTACCAATGATCTTTATATCACTTGGTCTTGGCACTAAGGCCCACACCTTATTCTTCTCGAACTGTACCAACTCTTCTTGCATGGCTAGGATCCATTCATCATCCTTGAGAGCTTCTTTGACATATTTTGGCTCAAGTTAAGAGATGAAGGTATTGTTAGCTTGTTCTTTGTTGAATACAGCCTACGACCCCATGTTGGGTTTTAGGGGAGGCAGAGAAGGCAGCGAAAACAAAAATTTTCCTCCCCAAACCCAGAACAAGGAAACGCGTCAACGTCTATACAATAGGAAAGGTTGGTTTGTGGAATCATACCTTGTCCCGAGGCTTGCTCGGCGACAATACCTCGCGCCTTGCGTGGTCTTCACCTCCGGTCTTGGACGGTGTCTGTGCAGCTCCTGGTCGCACCGGGACTGAAGACTCCCGGTCTCACTGGGACTGTCGAGATTGACAGTTGTCCTCCGAGCGGCAGAAACCTCCCGCCTCTGAAGTAGTCTGCACGGACCACCTGGAACTCCAATCTCCTTGTCCCACAAGGAATTGGAAGGAGTTGCACCCTCCTGTCAGCGTACTAGTCGCCAACACACTCTCCTGCCACCAGTTGCAACTGCAGTTGTCCTTCCCTTGTTGTGCCTCCCTTATCAGGTAGCACTTGCTCCGGCTCTCTCGGTTACCAAAACCAGAGAGAACGACAACTTTACAGAGCAATTGGTTGCACTGAGTTGTACTTTGAGAATCCCCCAATACCCCTATATATAGGAGGGTCATGGGACAGGGTTCTCCATCCCGGGCAATATGGGACTAAAGAAGGAGTAGAAGGGTTCGATATTTTGCACAAAAACAACCAACTCGCAACATGTATTGATCATTTCACAACTAAAATGGTCGGTTGGGGACCTGACCAGTCAGTTGACACCTCAACCGATCGGTTGGGACCCATGAGCCGATCGGTTCACTTCTGAACTGGTCGGTTCGTGGTCCTGATCAGTTCCCGGTTGACTTTCCTTCTTTTGTTTCCAATTGGTATCGAATACCAATCCTTGTTCCAATCAAATTGGACAAGTGAAATGAAAAGAAATTTCTCACCAATCTTACTTTCCCAACTTGCCCGGTTGCAACAGTTGAATCGATTATTTCAACACTTGAAGCAATTATTCACCCTGTCCATGAGCCGATCGACTCACAACTTGAGTCGATCGGTTCACCAAGCTCAGCCGATCGGTTCATCACATGAGCCGATCAGTTGGGAGTGCAGATTGTGTAGAATCAGTCAATTGTGATTTCAATCAATCCAATACTCTAATCAATCTGTCCAACACCTTGAACACTATGATTTTGAGCTATCAATCGATTGAGTGTTTAATTGAACTACTAAACTCCTTTAGTAATCAATCCAAACATTGTTTGTGGAAAAAACTCCTCTTCCAGGTTAAATCCTATGTGTGCGACCCTGCAAGTCTTTTTCACGTTGGCAGTGAATGTCCATAACACTTATGACTTCACAAGCAAAGAGTGATGCCTAGTCACACATCAGTGCAACCCAAGTGCAAGTAGAAAGTTGGAGAACAACTTTCAATCCTACAATCTGTGAATGGTGTTACAGTGAATGTATAATTCCTTTGTCACTGATATCCCGAATGAACTCGAGGCATGGAACAATCATCCTGTCAACGTTCATTCACTTTCTTGATCTCAGAGTAGATTGAACGAGATATGTATGACATCAATATCACATACTGATTCACACATGTGTGCGCACGCCTATCTCAATCCTACTCATCAAGTGGCCATGGATATCAAACTCCCTCAGGAGGGACAAATCCCATATCTATCACTCACCCCTCAAAAGCCCCATGTGTCAAAGCCACCCAATCATCACCTTTATAACAACCCATGTTTCAGGACTGTGTTTGATGATGTCAAAGTGTGCCCAACGACATGTTTTGAGTGTAGTGATTTCAGGTCAAAGAATCACACTCATCACCATCACTGTGAGTACTGACTATGACTACCATGCCATGGTTCCATGTGTCAAACTCATGGTGGGTCTGTCCGGTACACTTGTTCTCTAACAAGTACCTATGTGTTTGGTTTGATATCTCTATATCATGACTAATGAGATTCTGTCATCAACCAACACCACAACTTAGATCTCTCAGGTAGGAAACTCTTGCCAATTACATCATATGCAACTCTTGATAAGATATCATATGCAACTCCTTGCCATGATCATCTCCATGCCTCAAGGTGTTAGATCCTATCTAGGTCACCCTGTTAAGTCCGACCCAAAGCAAACACGATGAATATGCACCCTGCTTGGGCAGACCCACACATTCATCCTTCACGCTTCCACGAGATAGATGGTGCACCACGCTTGGGCGTGCCCACACTTGGTCGATCAAGCTTTTCACGTATGTCATATTTGGAAGTCATCTAAAACTTAATATTTAATGAGGGATTTGGTTTTATATACATATACATATCCAATCACCACAATATATAGTATGTATCAGATACATGCTATATCCCACAAAAAACATGCAAAATGATAAAAGCGATGATTATGGGCATCCTAATGTGATTCCTCGAGCCAAGAGGAATCACAGTCATCTAGGTCTACATCACATGCAACTTGTACAAGATGAACTTTGTGCTTTGCCTTTCTGGGTTTGATCAACTCATCATATGAATGATCGGCTCGCCATCAGACTGGTCGGCTGGGTGCCACCAACCGATCGGTTCACTTGGTCATCATGCATCTCTTCATGGCTACCACCCACTCGTCTCGCTCCTCGAACCGGTCATCAACTAATCGGTTCACTCCTTGAACCGATCATCTTGAACGTCAACCGATCGGTTCACGCCTTGAATCGATCATCTCAGCTGTCGTCAGGATGTCCTCCGTTCATTGACATAATAGGAAATAAAAATCTATCATATTTTACATTGTAAAAAGAGAAACCTCGAGTTACATTCGAGGGGAGCAAAGGTAGGAAAGAAATCTCGAATTATTTTGAGTTACATCAGGAATAGGAGAAGGAAGATCGGTGCGCAGACCGAGATGCAAGCAACCACATACAACCATACACAGATAGGGTTTATAGGCCATAACCATGTTATACATCCACCACAAAACTCATTTAAGGGTGACGCGTATCGAGTGCATTCATAATACATATCATATATGTAAATTGGGATTTGTGGATTTAGCATTGCACATGCATAAAGCCAATTTTATTCCCATCGTATGCAATAAATAAATATGACAAACCAAAATCGATCATATCGATAATCCCTAAAGTATAGAGCAGTTGACGTGGCTCTAATACCACTGTTGGGTTTTAGGGGAGGCAGAGAAGGCAGCGGAAACAAAATTTTTCCTCCCCAAACCCAGAACAAGGAAACACGTCAACGTCTATACAATAGGAAAGGATGGTTTGTGGAATCATACCTTGTCCCGAGGCTTGCTCGGCAACAATACCTCACGCCTTGCGCGGTCTTCACCTCCAGTCTTGGACGGTGTCTGTGCAGCTCCTGGTCGCACCGGGACTGAAGACTCCTGGTCTCATCGGGACTGTTGGGATTGACAGTTATCCTCCGAGTGGCAGAAACCTCCGCCTCTGAAGTAGTCCACACAGACCACCAGGAACTCCAATCTCCTTATCCCACAAGGAATTGGAAGGAGTCGCACCCTCCTGTCAGTGTACTAGTCGCCAACACACTCTCCTACCACCAGTTGCAACTGCAGTTGTCCTTCCCTTGTTGAGCCTCCCTTATCGGGTAGAACTTGCTTGGGCTCTCTCGGTTACCAAAACCAGAGAGAACGACAACTTTACAGAGCAACTGGTTGCACTGAGTTGTACTTTGAGAATCCCCCAATACCCCTATATATATAGGAGGGTCATGGGACAGGGTTCTCCATCCCGGGCAATATGGGACTAAAGCAGGAGTAGAAGGGTTCGAGATTTTCCACAAAAACAACCAACTCGCAACCTGAACCGATCGTTTCACAACTGAAATGGTCGGTTGGGGACCTGAACCGGTCAGTTGACACCTCAACCGATCGGTTGGCACCCATGAGCCGATCGGTTCACTTCTGAACCGGTCGGTTCATGGTCCTGATCAGTTCCCGGTTGACTTTCCTTCTTTTGTTTCCAATTGGTATTGAATACCAATCCTTGTTCCAATCAAATTGGACAAGTGAAACGAAAAGAAATTTCTCACCAATCTTACTTTCCCAACTTGCCCGATTACAACAGTTGAACTGATCGTTTCAACACTTGAAGCAATCGTTCACCCTATCCATAAGTCGGTCGGTTCACCAAGCTCAACCGATCAGTTCATCACATGAGCTGATCGGTTGGGAGTGCAGATTGTGCAGAATCAGTCAATTGCGATTTCAATCAATTCGATACTCTAATCAATCTGTCCAACACCTTGAACACTATGATTTTGAGCTATCAATCAATTGAGTGTTTAATTGAACACTAAACTCCTTTAGTAATCAATCCAAACATTGTTTGTGGAAAAAACTCCTCTTCCAGGTTAAATCCTATGTGTGTGACCCTGCAGGTCTTTTTCACGTTGGCAGTGAATGTCCATAACTCTTATGACTTCACAAGCAAAGAGCGGTGCCTAGTCACACATCAGTGCTACCCAAGTGAAAGTAGAAAGTTGGATAACAACTTTCAATCCTACAATCCTTGAATGGTGTTACAGTGAATGTATAATTCCTTTGTCACTGATATCCCGAATGAACTCGAGGCATGGAACAGTCATCCTGTCAACGTTCATTCACTTTCTTGATCTCAGAGTAGATTGAATGAGATATGTATGACATCAATATCACATATTGATTCACACATGCGTGCGCACGCCTATCTCAATCCTACTCATCAAGTGGCCATGGATATCAAACTCCCTCGGGAGGGACAAATCACATATCTATCACTCACCCCTCAAAAGCCCCATGTGTCAAAGCCACCCAATCATCACCTTTATAACAACCCATGTTTCAGGACTGTGTTTGATGATGTCAAAGTGTGCCCAATGACATGTGTTGAGTGTAGTGATTTCAAGTCAAAGAATCACACTCACGACCATCACTGTGAGTACTGACTGTGACTATCATATCATGGTTCCATGTGTCAAACTCACGGTGGGTCTGCCAGGTACACTTGTTCTCTAACAAGTACCTATGTGTTTGGTTTGATATCTCTATATCATGACTAATGAGATTCTGTCATCAACCAACACCACAATCTAGTCTTGTGTGTCATTGCTGTCTATCCACCTTCCACAATGACACCCGACTAGGGACATAACAAGAATGTACAAACTCTTAGCATCCGTATGATCTCATCGTTCAGGTCCTCAACCTGAAAGCATACGTCATTGAGTATTGTCATTCTCTAGACATTCAATTTCTTCTATCACTATCTCATATGACTGAACCAGAAAGAATTGGAAGGTTGCCTTTGATGTTTATCAAATCAATCTTAATGTATCCCACCAATCATCCCATGATTGGCTGTCAGGGCATACATACCAACACCCCACCCTTTCAAAAGCATTGCCTATGATGATCTCTTTAGATTGATGCTTTGTGAACTAGGGAGTTGGATCTTTCTTTTATTCATCAATTAGCACCTCTTTTCCTTTATCAACAATGTTGAGATCTTTCAAATGAGGGATCACCTTATCTACAACATCATCATTAACAATATTCTTATAAATAGAGGGGTTAGTCTAAACAAATTTAATATTAATAGATTTTTCTACTATAGATGATTCAATGGTAAACACTCTATAAGCCTTCTTAGTAGTGGTATAGCCAAGAAAGAAAGCCTTGTAGGATTTCAGATTAAACTTTTTGAGGGAATCCTTGGTGTTCAAAACAAAACAAGGACAACCAAAAACATAAAAGAAATCAATGAAGGCTTTCTACCTTGCCATAGCTCATAGGGGGTTTTCTTTAAAGATGGATGAGTGAAAACACAGATTACACAAAACATGAAGTACTAACGGCTTCGGCCCAAAACTTCTTTGGAGTATCATACTCTAGAAGCATAGTCCTAGACATTTCCTATAGTTACATATTCTTTCTCTCTACAATGCCATTTTGTTAATATGTTCGAGGTGAGGAAAAGTTATGTGCATACCCAAATTCCTCACAAAATTGTTCAAACAAGTCATTTTCAAACTCCCCCTCCCCCATGATCACTATGATATAGACGAACCAGCCAAAAACTTTGTTTTCAACTTGTTTGCAAAAAGTCTAGAAAACATCAAAAGTATCATTTTTTGAAACAAGAAAGAAAGTCCAAGTATAGGGAGAAAAGTCATCAACAGTCACAAGATCATACTTGCTACAACGAAGTGATTGCGTACACATTGGTCCAAAAAGATCAATGTGTAGACGTTCAAGAGCTCTTTTGGTACAAATAACTCCTTTGGATTTGGAGGACTTGGTTTTCTTTCCTTGGGTACAAGGTTGGAATTTCTCATCCTTTTCAATATCCAATTTAGGAAGTCCCTTTACCCATTCCTTTTTGCTCAATTTCTTCAACGGATGCATGTTTACATGACCAAGCCTCTGTTGCCACAAAGAAATATCATTCGAATTGGCAACAATACATCTACGTTCAATAGGCTTAATAGAGTAAAAAAATTAATATAGAGATTACCATCTATAGTTCCCTTATATATAACATTTGTAGGAGAGGGAATCTAGAAGCAAGCATTCAAGTGAGGTAAAAATAACAAGATGGCCATTATCACATAATTGACTAACACTAATTAAATTATGATGTAGGCCATCCTCAAGAAGAACATTCTGGATGCATAGTTAATCACCTACATCACCCTCACCTATCATTTTACCTTTGTTGTTGTCACCTAATGTCATTGATCCTCCTTTCTTCTTTGTGAATTGGTTGAAGTGGTTGATTTCACCAGTCATATGCTTTGAGCAACCACTATCAACAATCCATTTTCCTTTTACCTACAAGAAAGGAAGATGCCAGTGCCCAATTCAAACCTTAGGATCCGATGCTATCTTGGGGACCCATGTCATCTTTTGGTTGGTCCCCTTCTCTCTATAAGGCCAATAAGTACAGTAATGGTCAACACTCTTGCAATGCACACAAACCATATGGTTATTAGAGCCAGAAGACTCTCCATGGAAAATAGGAGGTTCCTTGCTCTTTTTCTTACCTTTACCCTTGTTATTGCTCTTTGGATATCCCCCACATATCCCAAACCACTAGTACCAACTTGTTTGGTAGAGTGATCTAGAACTTCATTGAGGGACTTTTTCCCTTTGAGTAATTTCTGCAATAAAGCTCTTAGTTTGTGATTATTATCACTAAGAATAATGATAATAGAAGATAAGCTATCAAGATCATCATGTGCATGGAGTAAGTTGGCCTCCAAAGAGAGGGCTTTAGTAAGATAAGAATCTTTTTCTAAAGTAAGACTAGAAACTTCATTACTTGGCAATAAAGGTCTAGAAGAGAGATCATTAACTTGAGAAAGCAATCTAGCATTTTCAGTTCTGAGCATAACAACCTCATCAAGATAAATCATATTCTCATTCTTAATAGAATCACAAGAAAGTTTAAGATCATCATTTTCAGTTCTAAGTAAAACAAGCTCATCTACTCGGGCTTGGTTTTCTTCCTTAAGACTATTTATGCTCTTAAGGTAGATACCATTCTCTACTTCAACTCCATTGTATTGGACCTCAAGATCAAGAAACTTCCCTTACAAGGAATCAATGCTATAAAAATGCAACTTCTCATTTTGATCAAGAATGTCAATTTTAGCATACAAATCATCTATGATACTCCCTAACCTCTTCTTTTTAGACTTACATTTGGAGTAATAAGAGTGGGTAGCATTAAGCATATCAATGAGGGTTTCCTTAAATAATTGATGTAAGCTTACCTCACCAATGTATTCACTTGTAGAGGCCATGAGATCAAGATGGTGTTCTCCCTCATTATAGCTTGAATCACTTCCATGCGGCATGGGTTGAATCCTTGCTTCTTATTTACTTCTTATCCTTCTTCTTGTACATGCAATCCTTCTTGTAGTTCTCCCTTTTCTTGGAGTTGTTCTTGTGGTAGGACTTCTTATCCTTGGGGCATTTATTCTTTTAGTGCCCCTTTTTTGCACATTCATAGAACCTTGGAGTAGAGGAGGAGGATCGCTTTCCCTGGAAGTGCTTCCCCTTAGAGTAATTTTCTTCATGGTCACTAGGGGCTTCATCTTCACTTGAGGAGGGAGGAGGAGACTGGAAAGCAAGTTTTCATTGGAGAATCATTGCCTTCATTTTAGCTTTGAATGCACTATCTTTTATATTCTTTGATTCCTTCTCATTTTGCTTGTAATATTCTTCTTTCTTGTCTAGTCTTGGCTCATTGGCTTAAAGGTTGCCAATGAGTTCTTCATTGTCTATGTCACCAAGGGTTCTAACTTATTCAATGGATGTCACCTTGGACTCCCATCTCTTAGGGAGAGACCTTAAGATCTTGGAGTTGATTGTCCCTCTATCCATGTTGTGGCTCAATTGAGCAAGTCCATTAATGATGGTGTTGAGCCTTGTGTACCTCTCTGTCACTCTCTCCTTCTTGCCCATCTTGAAGTTTTCAAGGATACCCTTGAGCATGTAGATCTTGGACTCTTTTACGTGCTTTGTACCTTCATGGGTGATGCAAAATTTGTCCCAAATCTCATGGGCTATGTCCCAAGAAGAGATTTGGTTGAACTTTGAGGGGGTTAGGGCTGCATAGATGATGCTCATTGCCTTTGCATTCAGTTGTGCCTTCTTGACCATAGCTGCATTCCACGTGGATATATCCCTCTCTAGCTCCATGTATGGAAGAATCACCACCTTCCACATGTCGTAGTTCATCCCTTGAAGGTAGGATTGCATTCATAGTTTCCAATAGAGGAAATTTGCATTGTCGAAGACTGGGGGTCTCATGGAGAAGCCTCCATCTAGGTTGAGGGACCCAAGTAAGTTGTTTCCCATCTTCTCGATTAGTGGGAGAGGTTTAGAGAATAGTGTAGATTTGATACCACTTGTTGGATCAAAGGGCTCTAGAGGGGGTGAGTAGAGTTAAAAATAGTTTCATATAAATTGCTATACCTTCAAGTTACTTCAACTAGGAACAATTGCAAATAGTGAATTTGATGGTGATCTAAACATGCATAGAAGGGTTGAGAGAGATTGAAACAAGCACTTGAACAAGCTGTTTAGAGTGGTTCCACTCTCCAAACTAGGAGAGAGTCATTCCACTACCTAGAGAGGTCAATCCCTAGAATTTTGCAACCTATGTATACTTATATTCCATTATAAGACATATAATTTGACCTCACATTTCTGGGACAAGGATACCTAGCTTCCCTTTGAGGTTAAGGGAGCCAATAACCTTACAACCAAGGTCTTACCTATCCAATAATTGGAATCTTCTACCTCACTAAGGTCTTACCTACTCTTTCAAGCAATTGGACACCTTTGCCAAGGAGATCCCCTCTCCGCATCGAGTCTTTTGCCTTGAAGGATTTACCCACTAAAATCTTGGATCTTCAGCCTTGTCCTCCTCCTTCACTCAGAGAAGCTTTTTGCATCTTATTCTATAGATTGAAGAAGGTTGCACCTTCTCCTTCACTTGAAGAAGCTTTCACCAACTTGATCTTGAGAAAGGGGTTGGGGAAAGGGGAGTTTTGAGAGCTTTACAAGTATACAATGAAGTATCTATCTCACATAGATCCTAACTCACTCATATGGATATTTTGATTTGCAAACAAGAGAGAGAAAGGGGCTTAAGTGGACTAGATGCAGTCTACTATACCTAGGATCTTGAATAGCATGAAGGAGCAACCTTGGAATGAACTCCAAGAGATCCTATTTATAGTTAGGGATGTCTACAATATGGTAGGATCACTAAGGAACAATTTATATCCATTTTGAGGGTTGCAACATACATAATTTTGATTTTTACCACATCCCAATGGCTAGAATAAGTTTCTCTTCACTTTCCATATAGTGCATTTGGTCGAGTTTTAATAAAGATAACTCACTGATCGCGCTATGCGACAAAGGCAATTTGAATCATCGGTCAA
This sequence comes from Alisma plantago-aquatica, assembly GCA_963693085.1. NCBI lineage: Eukaryota > Viridiplantae > Streptophyta > Magnoliopsida > Alismatales > Alismataceae > Alisma > Alisma plantago-aquatica. The sequence goes on along the minus strand of OY856409.1, from coordinate 127,648,373 downwards.
GTTTACCATGGATGAAACTTGACAAATCAGTTAAATCACTTTTTCTTAGTACAGGGATCGGTCAAGTTCTGTGAGTGTGCATTTTGACCAAACTTGAATTTTCTCAAAATCCAGTAAGGGGATCAGTCGAGTTCTGCGAGTGTAAAACTTGACCGAAAAACTCCTTGTAATGAATTTTTGAAAATGTCATTAAAGTGATTAATCATTCAAATTAAGGGCTTCTAATTTTTCTCATCTTTGTTACAAGTCATTACATCAATACAAATGATTACAAAAATCATCCTAAGGGTTTTAGGGTGTTTTCTAGAAAAGTGCATTTGCATAGCTTTTGACTTGAACTAGATCAAGATAGGGCTTGATGAATTTGATCATTTTCATGTATACCTGAAATAAATCTCAAGTAGACATATTAGATATATATTAAAGGAATGGTAAAGTCATTATCAAAATATGGATAATGTGTAACACTTTGGTCAACGCTCTTCATTGATACAAGTCACCTCTAGATATGACCTCAAATGGTTCTTTTGATACCAATATTACGGATAACACCTATATCTCCAGTTAATATAGACATATTATGTCGATTTTGTACTGGCACCTAAGTGGGTGACACTACATCTAAGGACCTTTTGTGTTTATTTCTAGGGAATGGAGTAAGCAACGACATAGAATCAGTGTCAGATGCTATGAAAATAGAAACCAACAACTTAATTGATGACTCAAAGCAATATCATTGTCATGGTATCACATTGTGTTGTTGTTTTAACATAAAGGAACTAACACTATATTCCAATTGTATCATCAACAGTAATCTGAACAACCAACCATGTAGAGCCATATGATGGATTGGAAGTATGGCCGTGTTGTGCTGAACAACCATGTAGCAGGCTGGTTAGCATAGTCGTGTTGGGTGGAAAGACCATTTTACAATAGTTGTGTCATCACTTTTAATGTAAAAATGATGTTGGGTAGATATGTCGTCAATTTCGGAGAAAAAAATGATGACGTGGATCTACAACGTCAATTTTTTTATAAAAACGGACGCCACATGTATTTTTTTCCTATAGGTTTGCTAACCTACTATCTAGGTATTCACCAAGATGCAGAGCATGTAGTTCATTGGAACTACAGGTTTCATCTTGTGTTCAACTTAAGAACAAGACAACATACCTGCAAAACCTACAATAACAAAAACATACACAAAATTCATCCTTCCACATACATTTCCATTCTCCAATTCCATTCTCTTCAACACTTAATTCCATTCTCATACACATACACAATTTAAAAACACACATACAATTCCATTCTCATGACATGTTCAAATCCAATTCTCATTGTATACATTCCTCTTGATATTTATTCATGCACATGCATATATACAGACATCATTCACATATGCACCAACAATTTACATCAAATTTTAAAGCTGCTAAAAGTCACAACCATCACATGTATATAGAAAGAGTACATCAAGGTTTAGAAAATTCATATTTTATCCCAATCAAATTCAAAGTTGACTTACTTGATGAAGGATTGCACCCCACTCAACTCGTATCTCATCTATATCTTCATTTGTATAGGGTTTTGTCATGTCTAACAAATGCAAGAGAATGACATATAATTCAAGAGTTGGATTTGATTTTTTCATATCATCAAATGAGATTATTTACTTATGATGATCAAGACTATATAGATTACCTTTTGTATACAATGGATGTTTAGAACCACATGTTTGACAATTAGGTCCATATACTGCATCATGTAGCTACATGCACAATTATTATGTATAAAGCACTAAAAATTTACTATTATGCAAAAATTTAATAAATAAATGTAAGCATGGTTGGTATATATATGAATTGGAGTCAGAAAACTACCTCAAGATTCTTCCAACTTAATTTATTCATTTTTTGTCTAGCTTTCCTTTGGCCTTCTCAAATTTGTTTATACCCTAACACATTTAACTAAATCAGTAAATAGTCATGTAATGATGCAAACATTAATGTATGTTGATAGATAAAAACAATTACTCACTCAAATAATGCATTTTCATTATGTGTCCCCCATTGTCTACTTTGTCACCCAAATGATCTAGATAATATGCAGTTACGTCTTGGGGACAGTTGCCAAACATGATTAATACTTAGTGAAAAGAAGCCAAACAAAAGAAAACTCAAAATCTGCAATGAGATACAATTTATAAGTCAAAATTATAAACAAAGTGCCTGAAACATACCCATCATTGAAAGCAGCTATAATCATGCTCTTTATAGCATTACCAAAATATTAAATGTGGTACATCAGTAATCACTAACATATTTTGGGTCTTTATCTACATGGCTAATCAATTATGGAACTATAAATGCCACATTAGTTAGTACAAACTATCCACACACCCTATATAAGTAGTTGCATAACATATATGTATGTGTTAATACATAAGAAAACATATCAACATATATTTTCACATATATAGAACAAGGTATTTAATCATAATATCCCACCAAAAAAGTTCTATCATGATTGTATTCAACCAAGGATAAGTAAACAACTCCACAATATCTATCAATAATACATTAGTATTGTGAGCTTCAACTGCATCATCCTACTTAATATGGACCATCATAGTCAACCCTTCTTCTAAGTCACTTATCCATAGTGTCAACCCCCTGCACTTAGGACCTAGTGAGTCGAATAGGTCATTTTCAATCCAAGAAGGTAATTGAATATCTACAGGAGGAAGTAGAGGATGAACCATAGGGGGTTTCTTAGGTGTTATGATCTATGTACTCATATCAATTTCCAATTCTATACACAAGTAGAAAAGAATGATAAGTACAAGTGCAATGAAAATTTAGCATACATCAGTATATATAACTCCCACTTTGGGCCACTCTGCCTTCTGCATCACCTATCATCTCATGCTTGGGATGGCCATGTGGTAGTGGTGTCTATTTTCAAGCATCATAGATAATCCTGATAGACACAAACTGCATCGTCGGGCATTGGAACACCATGAATCATATCACATGGAAAGGGTGTGTAAGTGTCACCCAATGCAACAACATAGAATCCATGTTCTAGTAATGTAAGACGGCATGGCCTCAATATTACAAATTTGTATATAGTGTTATATATATCTAAAAAAACATATTACAAATTCACTTAAAATACTAATATATCACAAAAAACTTACATCGGGCATTCAAACTAGTGGGTCCATGGGATTACACCCAACCACCTCTTTCATAGTGGGGTCCACATTGTATGAAGAGCAGGGTGACATAGGTATTGTCTGAGGAGGTTAAGATTGAGAAGCCTTGAGTGTTCCTTATGTGTGATCCCCACGCGTATATAAGTTAGTGTTAGCCTTAACATTTGGTGTCGGCAAGCCAACTGAGAATGGACTGGAGTCATCATACTTGTCATAGTACTCTTCTTCATCTATAGGATCTACAATGAAATAGCTCTTCCCATCAAGAACGATAGACCATTTTGCATTTGCAGGATCATCGATGTAGAATACTTGCTTCACTAGTGATGCCATTATGAATGGTTCACCCATCTTGCTAATCCTTTTAAAATTCACTAGTGTGAAACCCAATTCATCCACTACACTTTCTTTGGTGTTATCGACCCAATTACAACTATAGATGGGAACTCTAAAATCTGTGTAGTCAAACTCCCATATGTCTTCAATGACACTGTAATCAGATATTTTAGCTTCATCTAGACTCTTATCCTTCACACTAGAAAATATAATGAATATGCTTGAAGGGTGACTCCACTATTTTGGATGACACTCTTATCATCTTGACATTTTGTGTGATATGAAAATCTATTTATGTCAAACCTTCTGTAAGAATAACATTTTTTTGTTTAAAGGTGAGAAATTTGAGATATTCAACAATATATTTGGTGTTTGAGATAGTTTACAGAAGACTTTATCTTTAGACCACCTAAACATGTCATATTATTCTCTCTAGAATGCCACAATGAACTATATTGACGATAATTTGTCTTGATAAAATTGGTGTGTTCAGTGATATAAGCACCCACTTCATCGATGTTGTGTAAAAGATACAAGTGTGTTGGTTCCTATAACTCATGAATAATTACTTTCTATAAGACTCCTGACCTAGATTTATGATCTTGCTTGATTAATGTAACATCCCTGACCTGGGTTATGAGTTAACCCTAGGTGTTTTGCCTAAATATGTAATTAAATCCTTGTGATTAACTTTGGGCATGTAATTAAGTTTCTCAGAAACATATATTTCAGTTTTTGCTCCTTTTTATATAAAGTTGTAGCATTGTTTTGTAATACAGGGACTTATGTGCAAATTACCCAGTTAGAAGGGTTAACTTGCAATTTGCACATGTTGAAATGTTACTCTGATGTTGAGACATCATGAGAATGATGATGGTAAGGTTTGAGGGATTTCCCAAGCTTGGGCACCAAGGTGCAGCTGTGGAAGCAATCCCGGTGCTTGAAAACCCTAAATTGGATAAAAGTGCAATTTACCCAATTTGAGGGGTGCAACTTGTGAAATACATCATCTAAAATATCTTTTAAGACTCTTTTCATCATTTAGAGAAGAAATGATGAAAGGTCACTTCAATTGATTAATCAAGTTATGAAAAAAAAACACCTTTGTGATTGAATAATCAAGGTGTATGTGCTATAGCCCTTTTATGTGTATGCTTAACTAATAGGTTGATCTTCTTTGCCCTCATTTCTTGACCTTAGAAGAAGGTTTGTCCTTAGAATTAATATGAAGGGACGAGCATAGGATGGAGGGACTTAGTTGAAAATATGGAGAACTTATGAGCTTATGTTGAAAATCTCACCCCAAGTATATATACTCTCCACTTTGCTTAGCAAGGAAACCCTCCTTTCGTTCCTTTCACTGTTCTATTCAACCAAACTGACTAAAGAAGAGCTGTGGAGCTCAGGAGGACGACCAAGGAGTTCAAGGTAGGTTTGAATCCTCCCTTTTGCTTAAGTTCATGGTTAGAACTCGAATTCAAGGTCAAATTGATGGCTAGCTCGCATAGCTCTACCTTTCTAGCCATCTCTTCTCGACTTTCCCTGGAGGTTTCACCTTGGCCGACCTGTGGAAGCTCAAGGACGCCATTCAAATCTTGGAGCTCGAAAGCTTGGAGCTCAAGGAGGAAGGTTTAGGCGGGTTTTATAACTCTAAACCTATGCTTTGTTATATACATCTCGTTTATGCTTTTAGATGATAGTTCTTCTTCTTCTCTACCTTCCTTTGCTACCTTGCAAGAAAATCCGTGAGAAATCATTGCTGTTCTTGAGCTAGGAGATGAATATGTTATTTCCAAAGTTAATCCACTACTTTTCACTTTACTAAACGGTCTCCACAAATTGCTCTCTCGGTTTGCAAAACCGTGTAGTGAGCAAACGGTCTCAGGACCGTGTAAGGGCAAACGGTCTTCAAGACCATTTAGCCGCGTTGACCGAGCATGACCGTATAATATTTCTGTTCATAATTATGTAGGCTAATCACCCACAAAATTTGAGATGATAACTCCAAAGGAATCGTGAGATATGGCTTTTTTAATCAACAACTTTAATTGAATTTACTCCAGATTTCCAATCTGTTGAAATCGCCCTTTTTGGGCAAACGGTCTCAAGACCGTGTAAGAACGTTGACCAAGCGTTGACCGTATGAGATTACTGTTCAAAATAATGTTGATTAACAACTCACCAAATTTTATGGACTAATTCCAAACGAGCTAAGAGTTGAAGGATGATTACTAGGGCAAACCCTAATTGAAATCAGTACTGAAATCTCAATGATTTGGTTAAGTGTTTTTGGGTTGATTAACCTAAACGGTCTCAAGACCGTTTGGGGATCTATCAAACGGTCTCAAGACCGTGTGGGGAATCACCCAAGACCGTGTGGAGGTCTGGGGTCAAGTATAGTTGACCAATTGAAAGTACAAAGATACCAAATTACATTGCAATTAAGTATTAATATGATAATCAACTCAATGGATCCAACCTTGAAGAATTTACACTAGAATACAAAAGTTGGATGGGCAAACGGTCTCAAGACCGTTTGGAACTCATCCAAACGGTCTCAAGACCGTGTGGTGACAACCCAAGACCGTTTGGAGGTCTAGGGTTAAGGTAATTTGATCAATTGAGGGCCCAATTGCAATAGGTTATTGAATTAATCAAAATACTGATTTGAGACTCAATCAAGGTTCAACTCCTATCCAATCACATTATATTTTGATAAAATCTTGGGCAAACGGTCTCAAGATCGTGTGGAGTTCATCCACACGATCTCAAGACCGTTTGGGCCACGTTTGGGCCCAATTGGAGCTCAATTGAAGGGTTCAACCTTGTGTTGATTCACATTGTTGAGTGTTGATGGTTGAACGTTGATGGACCTTAATTGAACCAGCTTCAACCCTAATTGGATAACAATTGAGGGTCACTTGAGTGACCAATTGGTTAAGCATAACCCTAATTAACTCAATCTATAAGTGGTTACCATGGCTTTGACCATTTGGAGGCTTCAACATTGATAATCATAAACGATTGAAATCATTGAACCATGTTGAAGGTCCAAACGGTTTGAGACCAAATGGACCAAACGGTCTCAAGACCGTTTGAGGCCTCACAGTCTCAAGACCGTTTGAGACCTCACGGTCTCAAGACCGTTTGAGGTCACACGGTCTCAAGACCGTGTGAGGCCTCACAGTCTCAAGACCGTTTGGGGCCAAACGGTCTCAAGACCGTTTGGACTCAAACGATCTCAAGATCGAGAGACACCAAACGGTCTCAAACCGTGTAAGCCCTCTCGGTCTTGAAGTCAAACTTGTTAAACGGTCTACACCCTCACACGGTTTGGGCAAACGATCTTGAAGGTCACACAGTCTTGGAGTCAACCCTACCAAACGGTCAACTCATCCAAACGGTCTCAAACTTTTTGGAGGTTGAAGGTTGAAACCGTTTGAGGTTTTCAAAGGTTGATTTCACTTAATCAATTGAAGGTGTAAATGGTTCAATGATGCTCTAATCTAAACCCTAATGATAACCTAGGATATTAAGGGATTAAGTGACTAATGAATTGAACCATGATGGTGATCAATGGGGTGAATTACCAAAATACCTTGATGGGTTCAATTGAGTAATACCTTGTTCAAATCAAACCCTAATCACATGATAGTGATGTTTTGGCTTATGTTAGCCCATGAGGACTTAACCCAACCTGATCTAGAGTGGTGTTATCACCATCTACTAGTGTGAGGAGAGAGAAAGTATCTTAAGAGAGAGAAAGTACCTTAAGAGAGAGAAAGTACCCTTTTAGGGTGGAAACTCAAGTAAAGAACCTTCAATACACATGAATGTGCATGATTAGGGTATGATCCACCTATGTGAGATCATGGAAACCCTAATTATGATATATGATGAATCTTAAGCGAATCTGAGAGCATCAATGATGATGTTCCTCATACATGATGATGTTATGAGTTCAATTCACCATGTGATGTGAATAGTAAACCCTAATTCAAGGGTAATGACATGTGATGTGAATAGTAAACCCTAATTCAAGGGTAATGACATATGATGTGAATAGTAAACCCTAATTCAAGGGTAATGACATGTGATGTGAATAGTAAACCCTAATTCAAAGGTGATGACATGTTATATGAGTATTAAACTCTATTTGATAAGAATCAAAGAACTTAGCTCTTATGACAAGAGTGGAAAGTATAATCATTGTTTTGAATTACCTTTATTAGTTGAATTAACCATGCAGGTTCTGATATGGAGGTGATCATATCTAGGTATGGATGATGATACTATATTCATTAAAGGCATATTGATAGCTTTATGAATAAGTAAAGTATCTTGATGCCTTGTCAGTGGCATTCTATGATAAGAATGGGCTGTGAGAGCCATGAATACCATCAAGGTCATGCTTTAGAGATGACTTGTGATGAGTATAATGAGAAATGATGTTGTATGTGAGTTAGGCTTGTTACATTTAGTATTCTCCTTTTATATTTGTTATGCTATTGTTATTGTTTGAAGAACAATGTGTGATGTTAAATGAATACTGAATGTACCTAACTAATCAAGTATAATGTAGAGCCCTGATCATAGACCCATCATTGTCAGAGATCAAATGATGGTGAAACAGGTTTTCCTAAGGGAACTCCTGGATCACATACTATTGAGTATGTGGGGTATATGGATGTGTAGAACCTTACATCCTAGTGTAGGAATTTGATGTAGATATGTAATCTATCAATCCTTCACTACAATCCCATACCGTATCAGTAGTAGGTAAACATGAAACCTCCTGATGACGAAGAAAACATAGATATCCGTATCAGTGGAGATAAACATGAAATCTCCTGATGACGAAGAGAGTACAGAACGTCACTGTAACTCTAAAATAGCGAAGGACTAGTTTACCCTGGTGAGCTATAATAGTAGAGACACAAGATGTCCTATAAGTGATCCTCTTACTGACTGAGGAAGGTGAAGGTCATGAGAATCCGGATCTCTTAATGACCTATGTATGATACTGATGTGACTTCTTAGCGATCAGTTGGAGTATGAGTGGTATGCCTCATCTCCACAGGGCATAATATTGTTTGTAAAACATAATCAACCGCGTAGTATACCTGTTAGAGATAACTACGAGTTAGTTGATTGATGATACACTGTAATAGTTCTTATATTCTTCATGTCTCATAAATGTTGAGCTCTTGTTTATAGCTGCAAACTGCTATTGAATACTTTGAACGCTTTACTGCTTAAGATATTCTTTGATGTTATAATAAAGCTTCTGGCGGAGAGTTATAACTCTCGCTGGGACAATTATGTAAAATTGTCTGACCCCGTAGACTTCAACTTTTAGGTGGACGTCGAAGATGGAGGAACCGGTCTACAGGTGACCAGTCCCAGCAGCAGCAGCACCAGGAGCAGCAGTAAATCTCAGGTGGAGATTTAGCCTGCCATGTGGTGTAGTTAGAGTCAGTCCTATGTGTCCTCTATACTCTCAGGTCTTGGAGTCTTTTGTTATGAGTTCTTGAGATTTTGTATCTTGATGTATATAATTACTCAAGAAGTAATTATCATGAGATGTAAACAGTTTATCTCTTGTTATGAAAGAAGCTTTTAAGGATTCAAGCTCTTGTCTCGAAAAGTTTTAATTTCCCGTGATTTTTGTCTTCCGCTGTTTATCGAATCGCTTCCGCTAAGTTTAAATCGTGATTATATCGTGGTTTGGAGATCAGAGCCCACAATTAGTGGTATCAGAGCTCTAGGTCAGTTGAGTCTACAGAGGCATAGGACTTAGGATGTCGAGTCTATCTTTAGTACTCCTTCTTTATCTAATAGAATCTTCTACTCCTCAGGAGAAGAAGATACATAAGGATGGTTGAGCCTCATGATGAGTACGTGGCAGAGAGTAGTGCTAGTGCACCTCAAGGCGGTGCAAGGGTTCCAAGAATAGAACAACCTGCACCAGAGTCACCAAGAGAGCCACCCCAGTTAGACCCAGCTGACATGGGTAACCCAGCAGCAGTTCATGACTGCCATGACACACATAACTGACAGGATGCCCATGCCTGCACCGAGGGCACCTGTCCAGCCTGAAGCACAAGGTATCAGTAAGACGTTCGAATGACTTCGTCGTGTCGGAGCTACCGAGTACTTTGGGACTGCCGACCCTGTAGATGCTGACCTATGGTTGACAGAGTTGGAGAAGGCTTTCAGGATTCTTATTATCCCGGAAGCTGAGAATGTTAAACATGTTGTCTATCTTCTCAAAGGCAGTGCTGGTCACTGGTGGAACATGGAAGAGCAGAAGAGACCTGGAGTAGAGTTCTCATGGGAAGAGTTTCGTCGGAAATTTATCATAGATATTTTCCAAAGACCTTCCTAGATGAGAAGATCTCTCAGTTTGAGAGATTGAGGCAGGGCATGATGAACATTAGCGAGTATGAAGCTAAGTTCATGGAATTGCTGTGGTTCTGTCCGCACATGGCTGCCACAGATGAGGAAAGAATCAGGATATTCGAGAAGGGTCTGAATGCTGATATATCAACCCCTGTGTCTGCCTTAGAAAATCGAGAGAGATTCTCTACCTTCGTTGAGTCAGTCCGAAGGATAGAGAGATCTGTGGTTGAGAAGAGGCAAACCCAAAGAAGATATCCACAGTTCCAGGGTTCTTCATCTAGGGATTCCAAGAAACCTAGATTCTCTGCACCTAACCCTCCACCACCCAGATCGAGTTTTCAAACTCAATGGTCACCAAGCAGAGGTAGAGGACGGAGTCAACCGCTTCAAGGGACTCACAGTTCTGCATCGATGTCAGTTACTGGACCACCCCGACCACAACAACAGGAGAGGAGATGCTACAACTGTGGTAAGGTGGGGCACTTGATGAAGGATTGTCATTCTAGGCCTGTCAGTGTGACACAGCCTCCGAGACAGAATCAACAAGGATCTCAGAGAATGCAATCTCAAGGAGCAGCTCGAGGAGGTGGACAAGCGTCTCAAGCTGGATCATCAGCACCCCCTCAACACCAGGCGACAACGAGGTTCTATGCTATGAACCCACCAGATGTAGTGGTCAATCCACGGGTAGTGGTAGGTCAGATGGAACTTTTATATCCTGATATGTCTACATCCTGTGTTGTATCTGTTCTGATTGATCCGGGTGCTACACACTCTTTCATCACTCATAGAGTGATTCATAACTGCAATGTGACTGTTAGTCATAGGGCAGATAGTTTGTTGTTGGAGACTCCGTTGAGTGGGTCTGCCGTTTTGCAGGAGGTATGCTCTCCTTGCATCCTCTTCTTTTCTGACCATCGCATTCAAGTGGATCTTATACCGCTTGATATGCAAGGATTTGATATAATCCTCGGGATGGATACCTTAGAAAGGTATAGAGTTGTCTTGGATTGTGAGTCCAAGTTGGTTGTGTTTGCTGATGAAAGCAACACATGGATCTTTCAAGGAGAAAGAAAGATTCTGCCCACCTATCTTGTGTCAGCTATGGTTGCTGATAAGTTGTTGAGGCAAGGATGTTATGCATTCTTAGCCCATGTGGTAGATGTTACCAAGGAAACGTCCAATCCTGCTGAAGTTCCCATAGTCAGATAATTCGAGGATGTGTTTCCGGAGGAACTTCCTGGTATACCACCACCTCGGGATATTGATTTTGAAATCAATCTGATCCCAGATACGAAACCCATAGCCCAGACTCCGTATAGAATGGTGCCTGCCGAGATGGAAGAACTCAAGAAACAACTTCAAGAGTTACTTGAGAAGGGTTTTATCCGACCGAGCACTTCACCTTGGGGTGCTCCGGTCTTGTTTGTTAAAAAGAAAGATGGTTCAATGTGGTTGTGCATTGACTACAGACAACTCAATAAAGTAACAATAAAGAATAAGTACCCTCTGCCGAGGATTGATGATCTCTTTGACCAGTTGTGTGGTGCAACCGTCTTTTCCAAGATAGACTTGAGGTCTGGATATCATCAACTTCGTATTAAGGATAGTGACATATCCAAGTCTGCCTTTAGGACAAGGTATGGTCACTATGAGTTCACGGTTATGTTGTTTGGACTAACCAATGCACCAGCTGCATTTATGGAACTCATGAATAGAGTTTTTCGACCTTTCCTTGATCAGTGTGTTGTCGTCTTCATAGATGACATTCTGATCTATAGTAAGGATTCTCAGTAGCATGAGCAGCATCTTCGCCAAGCTTTGACCTTGCTAAGAGAACACAAGTTGTATGCTAAATTTAGCAAGTGTGAGTTCTGGCTGCCGGAGGTATCTTTTCTTGGACATGTGATATCTGCCTCGGGAATTCATGTTGACCCTACAAAGGTAGAATCTGTTCTACAATGGGAACAACCGAAGACACCGACGGAGATTCAAAGTTTCTTGGGGTTAGCTGGCTATTATCGAAGGTTCATTAAGAACTTTAGTTCTATAGCCTTACCTTTGACCAAGTTGACCCGAAAAGATGTTCCTTTTTCTTGGAGTGATAAGTGTCAACAGTCTTTCCAGTTGTTGAAGGAGAGGTTGACAAGTGCACCTGTGCTTGTACTACCTGAACAAGGAAAAGGATATGTAGTTTTCTGTGATGCTTCCAAGAATGGACTAGGATGTGTGTTGATGTAGGATAAACAAGTGATTTCTTTTGCTTCCCGACAGCTTAAGAAACACGAGGAGAATTATCCGACACACGATCTGGAGTTAGCTGTCGTGGTTCATGCCTTGAAAATCTTGAGACATTATCTCTACGGAGAAACATTCCAGATTTTCATAGACCACAAGAACCTTAAGTATATCTTCTCTCAGCACGAGCTTAACATGAGGCAACGTCGTTGGATGAGTTAATCAAGGACTACGATTGTATAATTGATTACCATCCGGGCAAGGCCAATGTTGTTGTAGATGCCTTGAGTAGGAAATCAGCAACATCAACCATGAATGGAGCACAACTAAACTTTTTAGTATGCTCTAGGAGAGATATGCTTATCTCTTTAAGGCAAGACAATGTACAGTTGAAGGTGTCATTGTTATCCGGGTTGTTAGCTGAGATGCATATTAAACCTACCTTAAGAGAGCAGATTAAGGAAGCACAGCTAGGTGATGTTGCAGTTCAGTAGATTAGATCTGAGTATGGAAATGAGAAGCGAGATGGTTTCCATGACTCAGATGACCAAGTAGCCTGTTATAATGAAAGGATGATAGTGCCGGATGTGGATAACTTGAGGAAGTTAGTCCTGGAAGAAGCTCATTATTCCATGTATGCTATGCCTCCAGGGAGAACCAAGATGTATCGTAATTTAAAGGAACTGTATTGGTGGCCTGGAATGAAGAAGGATGTTGCAGAGTTTGTTATGAGGTGTCCTGTGTGTCAGCAAGTTAAAGCTGAACACCAGAAGCCTGCAGGAACAATGCAACCTTTACCCATACCACAGTGGAAGTGGGACCATGTGACTATGGACTTCGTTGTTGGCCTACCCAGGACAAACAAAGGGCATGATTCCATTTGGGTAGTTGTAGATAGGTTGACAAAGACAACACATTTCTTACCTGTCAAAACAACCTATTCTGCTGAAAGGTTATCACAGTTGTATATACAAGAGATAGTGCGTTTGCACGGAGTTCCTGTCACAATAGTTTCTGACAGAGGTCCTCAGTTTACAAGTCATTTTTGGGAACAGTTACACAGAGCCTTAGGCACCAAACTAAGGTTTAGTACGGCCTTTCATCTGCAGACTGATGGACAGTCGGAAAGAACTATACAAACCTTAGAAGACCTGTTGAGAGCATGTGTTCTCCAGTTTACCGGAAGTTGGGATCTACACCTAAGCTTGATAGAGTTTGCCTATAACAATAGCTATCAACATAGTATTGATATGGCACCTTATGAAGCCTTGTATGGTAGACGTTGTAGATCACCTCTGTGTTGGTTCGAGACTGGTGAGCGTCAGTTGTTGGGTCCTGATCTTGTGCAGCAGACCACAGAGAAGATTAAAGTAATACAACAAAAGATTAAGACTACACAGGATAGGCAGAAATCTTATGCTGACAAGCATCGTAGACCCTTAGAGTTCCAGGTTGGAGACAGAGTATATCTCAAAGTCTCGCCTTGGAAAGGGGTCCTTCGTTTTGGAAGGAAAGGGAAGTTAGCTCCTAGATTTATGGTGCCTTATCCAATCATTGAACGGATTGGAAAGGTAGCATATAGACTAGAGCTGCCACCAGAGTTACAGAGGTTACATCCTGTGTTTCACATTTCTATGCTGAAGAAATGTCACCCAGAAACCGAGTCAGTTCTACAACCTATGGAGGTATAATTGAATGATGATATATCCTATGAGGAGGGACCAGTGTCAATCCTTGATAATAGAATTAAAAGGTTAAAGAAGAAAGATATAAGTCTTGTGAAAGTACTCTGGAACCATCGTGGTGTTGAAGAAGCCACTTGGGAATTAGAGGATGAGATGAGAAGGAAGTATCCTGCCCTTTTCTCTTAGTATGTTTTATCGATTTCGGGGATGAAATCCTTGTAAGGGGTGGATAATTTGTAACATCCCTGACCTGGGTTATGAGTTAACCCTAGGTGTTTTGCCTAAATATGTAATTAAATCCTTGTGATTAACTTTGGGCATGTAATTAAGTTTCTCAGAAACATATATTTCAGTTTTTGCTCCTTTTTATATAAAGTTGTAGCATTGTTTTGTAATACAGGGACTTATGTGCAAATTACCCAGTTAGAAGGGTTAACTTGAAATTTGCACATGTTGAGATGTTCCTCTGATGTTGAGACATCATGAGAATGATGATGGTAAGGTTTGAGGGATTTCCCAAGCTTGGGCACCAAGGTGCAGCTGTGGAAGCAATCCCGGTGCTTGAAAACCCTAAATTGGAGAAAAGTGCAATTTACCCAATTTGAGGGGTGCAACTTGTGAAATACATCATAGAAAATATCTTTTAAGACTCTTGTCATCATTTAGAGAAGAAATGATGAAAGGTCACTTCAATTGATTAATCAAGTTATGAAAAAAAAAACACCTTTGTGATTGAATAATCAAGGTGTATGTGCTATAGCCCTTTTATGTGTATGCTTAACTAATAGGTTGATCTTCTTTGCCCTCATTTCTTGACCTTAGAAGAAGGTTTGTCCTTAGAATTAATATGAAGGTACGAGCATAGAAGGATGGAGGGACTTAGTTGAAAATATGGAGAACTTATGAGCTTATGTTGAAAATCTCACCCCAAGTATATATACTCTCCACTTCGCTTAGCAAGGAAACCCTCCTTTCATTCCTTTCACTATTCTATTCAACCAAACTGACTAAAGAAGAGCCGTGGAGCTCAAGAGGACGACCAAGGAGTGCAAGGTAGGTTTGAATCCTCCCTTTTGCTTAAGTTCATGGTTAGAACTCGAATTCAAGGTCAAATTGATGGCTAGCTCACATAGCTCTACCTTTCTAGCCATCTCTTCTCGACTTTCCCTGGAGGTTTCACCTTGGCCGACCTGTGGAAGCTCAAGTACGCCATTACAAGCTTGGAGCTCGAAATCTTGGAGCTCAAGGAGCAAGCTTTAGGCGGGTTTTATAACTCTAAACCTATGCTTTGTTATATACATCTCGTTTATGCTTTTAGATGATAGTTCTTCTTCTTCTCTACCTTCCTTTGCTACCTTGCAAGCAAATCCGTGAGAAATCCTTGCTGTTCTTGAGCTAGAAGATGAAGACGTTATTTCCAAAGTTAATCCACTACTTTTCACTTTACTAAACGGTCTCCACAAATTGCTCTCTCGGTTTGCAAAACCGTGTAGTGAGCAAACGGTCTTAGGACCGTGTAAGGGAAAACGGTCTTCAAGACCATTTATCCGCGTTGACCGAGCGTGGCCCGTATAATATTTCTGTTCATAATTATGTAGGCTAATCACCCACAAAATTTGAGATGATAACTCCAAAGGAATCGTGAGATATGGCCTTTTTAATCAACAACTTTAATTGAATTTACTCCTGATTTCCAATCTGTTGAAATCGCCCTTTTTGGGAAAACGGTCTCAAGACCGTGTAAGAACGTTGAACAAGCATTGACCGTATGAGATTACTGTTCAAAATAATGTTGATTAACAACTCACCGAATTTTATGGACTAATTCCAAACGAGCTAAGAGTTGAAGGATGATTACTAGGGCAAACCCTAATTGAAATCAGTACTGAAATCTCAATGGTTTGGTTAAGTGTTTTTGGGTTGATTAACCTAAATGGTCTCAAGACCGTTTGGGGATCAATCAAACGGTCTCAAGACCGTGTAGGGAATCACCCAAGACCGTGTGGAGGTCTGGGGTCAAGTATAGTTGACCAATTGAAAGTACAAAGATACCAAATTACATTGCAATTAAGTATTAATATGATAATCAACTCAATGGATCCAACCTTGAAGAATTTACACTAGAATACAAAAGTTGGATGGGCAAACGGTCTCAAGACCGTTTGGAACTCATCCAAACAGTCTCAAGACCGTGTGGTGACAACCCAAGACCGTTTGGAGGTCTAGGTTTAAGGTAATTTGATCAATTGAGGGCCCAATTGCAATAGGTTATTGAATTAATCAAAATACTGATTTGAGACTCAATCAAGGTTCAACTCCTATCAAATCACATTAGATTTTGATGAAATCTTGGGCAAACGGTCTCAAGACCGTGTGGAGTTCATCCACACGATCTCAAGACCGTTTGGGCCAAGTTTGGGCCCAATTGGAGCTCAATTGAAGGGTTCAACCTTGTGTTGATTCACGTTGTTGAGTGTTGATGGTTGAACGTTGATGGACCTTAATTGAACCAACTTCAACCCTAATTGGATAACAATTGAGGGTCAATTGAGTGACCAATTGGTTAAGCATAACCCTAATTAACTCAATCTATAATTGGTTACAATGGCTTTGACCATTTGGAGGCTTCAACATTGATAATCATAAACGATTGAAATCATTGAACCATGTTGAAGGTCCAAACGGTTTGAGACCAAATGGACCAAATGGTCTCAAGACCGTTTGAGGCCTCACAGTCTCAAGACCGTTTGAGACCTCACGGTATCAAGACCGTTTGAGGTCACACGGTCTCAAGACTGTGTGAGGCCTCACAGTCTCAAGACCGTTTGGGGCCAAACGGTCTCAAGACTGTTTGGCCTCAAACGATCTCAAGATCGAGAGACACCAAACGGTCTCAAACCGTGTAAGCCCTCTCGGTCTTGAAGTCAAACTTGTTAAACGGTCTACACCCTCACACGGTTTGGGCAAACGATCTTGAAGGTCACACGGTCTTGGAGTCAACCCTACCAAACGGTCAACTCATCCAAACGGTCTCAAACTTTTTGGAGGTTGAAGGTTGAAACCGTTTGAGGTTTTCAAAGGTTGATTTCACTTAATCAATTGAAGGTGTAAATGGTTCAATGATGCTCTAATCTAAACCCTAATGATAACCTAGGATATGAAGGGATTAAGTGACTAATGAATTGAACCATGATGGTGATCAATGGGGTGAATTACCAAAATACCTTGATGGGTTCAATTGAGTAATACCTTGTTCAAATCAAACCCTAATCACATGATAGTGATGTTTTGGCTTATGTTAGCCCATGAGGACTTAACCCAACCTGATCTAGAGTGGTGTTATCACCATCTACTAGTGTGAGGAGAGAGAAAGTATCTTAAGAGAGAGAAAGTACCTTAAGAGAGAGAAAGTACCCTTTTAGGGTGGAAACTCAAGTAAAGAACCTTCAATACACATGAATGTGCATGATTAGGGTATGATCCACCTATGTGAGATCATGGAAACCCTAATTATGATATATGATGAATCTTAAGCGAATCTGAGAGCATCAATGATGATGTTCCTCATACATGATGATGTTATGAGTTCAATTCACCATGTGATGTGAATAGTAAACCCTAATTCAAGGGTAATGACATGTGATGTGAATAGTAAACCCTAATTCAAGGGTAATGACATATGATGTGAATAGTAAACCCTAATTCAAGGGTAATGACATGTGATGTGAATAGTAAACCCTAATTCAAAGGTGATGACATGTTATATGAGTATTAAACTCTATTTGATAAGAATCAAAGAACTTAGCTCTTATGACAAGAGTGGAAAGTATAATCATTGTTTTGAATTACCTTTATTAGTTGAATTAACCATGCAGGTTCTGATATGGAGGTGATCATATCCAGGTATGGATGATGATACTATATTCATTAAAGGCATATTGATAGCTTTATGAATAAGTAAAGTATCTTGATGCCTTCTCAGTGGCATTCTATGATAATAATGGGCTGTGAG
The DNA here is from genome assembly GCA_963693085.1 of Alisma plantago-aquatica. NCBI lineage: Eukaryota > Viridiplantae > Streptophyta > Magnoliopsida > Alismatales > Alismataceae > Alisma > Alisma plantago-aquatica. The sequence goes on along the minus strand of OY856409.1, from coordinate 127,630,480 downwards.
AGCCATGAATACCATCAAGGTCATGCTTTAGATATGACTTGTGATGAGTATAATGAGAAATGATGTTTGATGTGAGTTAGGCTTGTTACATTTAGTATTCTCCTTTTATAGCTGTTATGCTATTGTTATTGTTTGAAGAACAATGTGTGATGTTAAATGAATACTGAATGTACCTAACTAATCAAGTATAATGTAGAGCCCTGATCATAGACCCATCATTGTCAGAGATCAAATGATGGTGAAATAGGTTTTCCTAAGGGAACTCCTGGATCACATACTATTGAGTATGTGGGGTATATGGATGTGTAGAACCTTACATCCTAGTGTAGGAATTTGATGTAGATATGTAATCTGTCAATCCTTCACTACAATCCCATACCGTATCAGTAGTAGGTAAACATGAAACCTCCTCATGACGAAGAAAACATAGATATCCATATCAGTGGAGATAAACATGAAATCTCCTGATGATGAAGAGAGTACAGAACGTCACTGTAACTCTAAAATAGCGAAGGACCAGTTTACCCTGGTGAGCTATAATAGTAGAGACACAAGATGTCCTACAAGTGATCCTCTTACTGACTGAGGAAGGTGATGGTCATGAGAATCCGGCTCTCTTAATGACCTATGTATGATACTGATGTGACTTCTTAGCGATCAGTTGGAGTATGAGTGGTATGCCTCATCTCCACAGGGCATAATATTGTTTGTAAAACATAATCAACTGCGTAGTATACCTGTTAGAGATAACTACGAGTTAGTTGATTGATGATACATTGTAATAGTGCTTATATTCTTCATGTCTCATAAATGTTGAGCTCTTGTTTATAGCTGCAAACTGCTATTGAATACTTTGAAAGCTTTACTGCTTAAGATATTCTTTGATGTTATAATAAAGCTTCTGGCAGAGAGTTATAACTCTCGCTGGGACAATTATGTAAAATTGTCTCACCCCGTAGACTTCAACTTTTAGGTGGACGTCGAAGACGGAGGAACCGGTCTACAGGTGACCAGTCCCAGCAGAAGCAGCACCAGGAGCAGTAGTAAATCTCAGGTGGAGATTTAGCCTGCCATGTGGTGTAGTTAGAGTCAGTCCTATGTGTCCTCTGTACTCTCAGGTCTTGGAGTCTTTTGTTATGAGTTCTTGAGATTTTGTATCTTGATGTATATAATTACTCAAGAAGTAATTATAATGAGATGTAAACAGTTTATCTCTTGTTATGAAAGAAGCTTTTAAGGATTCAAGCTCTTATCTCGAAAAGTTTTAATTTCCCGTGATTTTTGTCTTCTGCTGTTTATCGAATCACTTCCGCTAAGTTTAAATTGTGATTATATCGTGGTTTGGAGATCAGAGCCCACAATTAACATGATAATATGCTTAAAACCTTAATCTAATCAGGTGATGTTCTTTAATAACATGTGGCATGCTTATGTTTTCAGTTTGGTCCAATTTGGATGATGTTTGAGCTAGACAAACATATATATGCTTGTTTTGTACCTAATTGCAATTTACCCATGTTTAGGGTTCTTCTTGCAATTTGTCACATGCTTTGTGTGCCTCACATGTTTTGGCATCATATTGGAGAGAGAGTGGTGCCCTTGGGAGCCTTGTTGTACCTTGGTTGGATGAGCTTTTTGTGCACCTTGGTCGCCGAGAATGCACCTTGGTCGATGAGCATTTTCAGCATTCACCTAGCCTTGTGTTCCTCATCGTCGTGTGATTTTTGTGAGCATCTTGGTTGCTGAAGTTTATTCATCAGTCTTTGGTTTTTTTAACCAAGTGAGGTAATGTGTTTTTCCTTGGTTTTAACGATCCTTGTTGCATGCATGTGTTTAGTGTTTGCATGGTTGATATATGACGGTCAAGTGATACATGTGGCATGACACCTAGCCTTCCCTACCTCTCTCCTACCCTTGGATATATACCTCCATCCTTGCATACAAGTGATCCTTTTGTAGCCTTCCTACCTCTCTTCTTGCTTGGAGTTTGTCCCTGGTGTTCTTGGTGGTGAGGAGGATCTTGACCTAGGAGCTTTGGTGGCCAATCCTTTTGCTTGTGGAGCTAGGGTTTGGAGAAACCCTCCCTTTGGTGATTGTTGGTGATCGTTGACCTTGGTGAGTGATCTACCCTCCTGATCTTTGGTTTTCTTTTCTTTGCCTCCTCTTCCTACTTTTCTTGGCTGAACCATGGTACTCCATGGTAGTTCCCAAGTGAGGGTTTGAAGATCTTCATTCTCTTAGTTGAACCACGGTGCTCCATGGTAGTGCCCAATTTAGGGTTTGAAGATCTTGTTTCTCTTGGATGAATCCATGGTTCTCCACAGCGGTGCTTCTTAAGGAACTTCTCTCTTCTTGGTTGAATCCATGGTTCTTTGTGGTAGTGTTCAAGTTGAGTTGAGGATCTCCTCTCTTTCTTTTCTTCTCGGCCTAGAGTTTTTTCTCTCTCTTTTCTGCTTCCTTTAACCTAGGGTTTTTCTTCTCTCTTTTGAGGTGATGCTAGCTTGGCCGTGAGGTGGTGATTAAGCTAGGTTCTTCCCTCTTTTTAGTGACTAAGTGTCCTTGTCATCTTGACCCCAAGGTTTTGAGGATGGTTGTGGTCATGCCTCAACAAGAGTTGTTGCCATGTATCAGTGTATATGATTTGATAGAGGACAGTTGTGGTTGTACCTCAAATGATTAGGTTTGTATATTACTAGTGTCATGACCTATATACCAAGGCAGACTCGGTTGATCTATAGTTCGAATTTATATTTAATTATCATGAACTAGTATTGACCAAGTGCGGATGAGATCATAAGAATCCGACTCTCCTAGATATTGTATGTCATTTTTTTCAACTTCATAGTGGATAGTTGAAGTATGAATGGTATACCTCATCTCCTTGAGGCTTAATTAAAATACATAATATAGTCATGTAGTATATCTTCTTAGGGTTAAAAATAATTCACATTGGATGTTTACTCTTGCCTTTTTCTATTACTACTTAATTTTTGTATAATGCAGTAAGAGAAATCGATTATTATATATGTTCTTCATATTCCTTCTAAAAGCATATGATGATCTGCTTATCTGTTAGAACTGTTAAATCTTCTTAACTTGTGTAATCAGTTTAAATTATTCATTTAGCTAAATCTGCTAATTTTTCTTAATAATGTTACATCCTATTTTTTCAATAATTGTTGGTTCATAGTTATATCTCTCGTTGGGACATGGGTCTCACCCTTGTGGTTTTCCACATTCTTTTTAGGTGGTTGTTAGCGTCATGGGAAGGATTGTGTTGTTGAGGAAGAGTATCTTGGGGATTAGTAGTCACATAAGGTTGGATAGATGCTAGTCTCATAGTAGTGTCATATGTGTCATCCATATATATCAGGTTCGGGAGGGATGTTTTGTAGATGATATGTACATCAATACATGTTTTGGAAGTATTCCTAGGGTGTACAAATGGCTTGTATATGTGGTTTGTACATGTGAACGGATCTTTTGTAATAGGTGTGTGGCAATTGGCCACTGTACATATGTATATACCTAGTATGGTAGGAGATATGATGCAAGTTGTGGACCTTGTGTATATGTTTCCACTCCATGATGTCAATATAAGATCATTTTTAATTTACTTTTTATTTTGGTAATGTGAATTTTTAGTAGTTAATCATGTGATTTGTTTTGATTTATCACAGTCGTGTGGCATCAGGTAGTAATACATTCACTCATGATCCTAAAGTCCCTTTATCGAAATAGAAAACAATATTTGTAACATACCAGATCTTGGATCCTACCCTAGAACTTTGACCTTTTGGGTTTGACCAAACAAGGATGAGGTTAGGATGATCCTAATAATATAATGCATGAATAATGTGATATGAAATGTCATATAATTCATTTGGTAATAATGAAATGATAAATAACTTAATTACATGCATAATATGGTTAATGGGTCTCCAATGGGCTAGATGATATAACCCATGTAAGAAAGCCTCAAATTAAATAATAGACTCCAAATTCGTAATCTATACATAAAAATAAGCCTACATGTCAATTTTCATTTAATTTGGACAACCTTGAAATAATATGGTAAGTTAGGAGAGAGAAATTACCTAAAAGGTGTAATTAATAAATAAATATAATAATTGACTCCAAAAGAGTAAAATAATGTTATATTCGTGATCTACATAATAAATATAGCCTTTGGGTGAATTTTCATCCAATTTGGAGTAAGTTTGCTTAAAAGGTAAAATCAGGAGAGAGAAAGTGTGTAGAACCTTCAAAATATTAATTAAATACTCAAACAACTCCAATATGTAAAATTGATTGCAAATTCGTATCCAACACATTAAATGTGACTTGTGGGTTAAGTTTCATAAAATTTGGATAATCCTAAAGCCATTAATGAAGGAGGAAAGAGAATATATTAATTGATTTATTTGGCACATTAAAAGTTCTTAAAAGGCAAATCTAATTTTATATTCGGAATCTACATGCTTTAATTAGCCTCTGTGCAAAATTTTACCTAATTTGGAGTTTGTTTGCACCCTCAGATGCGGAGAGAGAAAAAGGAAGATAATTAATGTATCACTTTAATCGATTTCATTGTCTGACTATAATTTTGATTTACATAATGTCATGCATGATCTAGTTGTTGATTCCTGATCGGACGACTCTCAGCTTGTCTTCAACCTCGACTCAGATTGCTACAGTAACCTGCCATCTTTCATATATTCGGTCGATGATTTTTCTCTCTACAGTTGGTCTTTCTTCGAGCTTTCTTCTCCTTTGGATTCCTAGTTTGATTCTGCATCTTTTGATCACTATTTTCCTTACCTTTTTCTTCTCGGATCGTGAAACCCCAAACCTTGCGCTACAAGCAAGGTTGGTCCCAAGCCAACTTGGACTTTTCGTCACCCTCCTCTATATATAAGGGTACCTTGGGGTGTCCTAGCACCTGTGCAATGTTTTACGCCGATCAATTTCTCAAGGACAAGCATGTTTGCTCGCCGACATTAGCTTCTTTGGGTTGTCCTTGCGGAGCTTGCTGCTCTCTCTCCTCACCTTATCGGCTCTGATTGGTTTGCTCTTCAGGTTCGTGGTAAGTTCATCTTGCCCTTCGTGCTCTTAGGTTTGAGTTTGAGTTATTCTTTTGGATTCACCTAAACTCGCGTTGAGCAGCCGTCAGGCTACTTGCAGCCGTGGTGCGCTCGCTTTGGGGAAGATGACCCCAGGGGAAATCACCCGCCTGCCTTTGTTTCCCTTCTTGTTTTATTTTATCGCTAGGGGCAATTTCGGCATTCCGCCTTCTCATCCTTGGCTTTGGAGCGAGTCAACAGAGCCATTGACTCGCTGACTTGGCAGGCGTTCATTGGGCCAAGTCATGTGGGCCCGGCCTGCTTTTCGTGGATTTTCTCACCTACGTGGCTTTATCTGATTATCTGATTGGCCGATTTTCAAAAATCAATAACTAATTAATGGATGATCAGACAAATATGGAAAAATATTTGTTGGATTCAGAAAAATAAGATCTAACTAATGATATATGTTTTAATAATTGAATCTAAAGATTAATAACAGGTGTTTTTAATGGATCTAATTAATAATGAATTAACTTGTAAAAATCATAACTAATTATCTATAAGTCAGAAAAATATAATAAAATATGTTTTGAGTTTAGAAAAGTATAACCTAAAATATGGAATGGTTTTGATAACTTAATTCACTCATAATAAAAAGGTGGTTTTTAGGGTTTATGAAATCAATATAAATCTAACCCTAATCCCACATATATGCTAATAGGTGCTTTGGATGTCTAGGCTTGGAACTAGATGTGACTTTGGATCTGTTCAACTCTGAAGTTGAGGTATGTTGTATCCCCAATTATTCTTTGTTGAGAAATTCACCTATGTTTTCATTCTCTTGAGTTTGGCCTACACAAAGTGTCTTATCTCTTATTATCATGGTTCATGTGAACTATCTTACTTGTTATGTACTTGGATATTCTCTTGATATCTATCTTGTTTCTTGGTGCATGTTGGTCTCTTATATTGAAATGTGCCACTGTGATGTGGAAGTTTACTTGTTGATATGCCCACTGTGATGTGGAAGTTACTTGTAGACATGTGATGTCTCTTTCCCACTTTGAAGTGGATTTGTTTATATGTTTGTGTTGTCCATTATGTGATGGCAACAATTGTATAAATCTGACTATACTTGTCTACTTGTCTCTACATTTAACATGCTATGTGATTCAGTAGCACTAGAGTAGTGTAATTACATTGGTTTTGGGGCAGTATTCCCCTATTGTTTATTTGGAGGGTGGTAGTATACCATTCCTATGTAATCGAGTGTGGCAGTAATCCATACTCAACATTATATATTGGGAGATTGGCAGTATTCCTTTCTCTATTAGGTTTCAACTTTATGAGGGTTGGCCGCCAATTGTCTTTATATTGTTCTAGGGCTATGCTTATCTCACATGCATGCAGGTTATTGATGTTGATTGTGGGGGGGTGTGCCCTACTCTCTCTATGTGCCAGTATTGCACAAACTTTATTGTTGTTTTGATTATGGCAAGTATCTTCTTTTATTATGTGAAGATGATTCTTATCTTTTATGCCCAATTGGGTAGTCCTTATCTTTTCTATGGGAAGCCTTTTATATTTGATGTCCTTATTCTTTATAGATTGCTCAATTTTCTCTTTAGTATGCACATACCAGCCTTTGTTGATGTCTCCTGTTATTTCTCTTTTGTTGGGGTATGCTTCCAACCCTAGGTGGAGGACTTGGATGCAAGGCATGTTGACTTGGACTTAGTTTGTGATGATGAAGCTTGGAGACAATCTTGAGGTGGTTTAGATTTCCTCTACATGGATCCTTGTGATGTAAGTTTGTAACCCTTTGTTTTATAATTGAATAGTCAAATATTTTCTTCTGCTTCTATACATTGGTCTTTTGATTACCATTATATAAAGATTTGAAAATTTTACACCCACTCCATCATACCATCTGAGTGTGTTTGGAATGGATGTTTTGTTATTCAAATTTTTAGTAAGGAGGTGTTTTCACTTCTTTACAGCATGGTATCAGAGCCCATGGTAGTCAGAATCGACTATTTCAATTTTGTCTCCCTATAGAACCCTTGACTTTGTTAGTTACCTCTAAGTGATATGTTGACCCTAGATTTGATCAATGATGATCTTGGTATGTAATAAGGTTTGATTTGAGGATAAGATTAGGTTATGAGGAAGTATTCATATGGAAATATTATGACTTGGTTTCCGCACTTAATTTTGGATCCACATTTTGTTTCATCTCAAAATGTTTTCATCGCCAAAAAGAATTTATTATACTACTATGTGTACCAAAAAATTTCTGGATTTTATCAAAGTTTTCTTGAACTAAGTCACAATGAAGAGAAACTCTAGTTTGAGTAGAAACTAACCCTAGTTTGTGACTAGGATTGATATAATGGTGTAGTTGACCTACCCTATGACTTTTTGGATGATCATGTAGGGTTGATAGGTTAGAGACACGAGGACCTAAAGCTCAACCCTAAATGGTGACTTGATAGTTGGATACATGAGAAACATAAATCTCTAAAACTTTCACAACTAAAATATGTGGGTAGATCTAAAAAGTTGTTTAGTTTGACTTGTTAGGTTAACCCTTTAAGGGGTGGAGAGTAGTTAATTGTTGATATTTGGATCAATAGATTTCGAGGATGAAATCCTTTTTAAGGGGTGGAGTGTTGTAACATACCAGGTCTTGGATCCTACCCTAGAACTTTGACCTTTTGGGTTTCACCAAACAAGGATGAGGTTAGGATGATTCTAATAATATAATGCATGAATAATGTGATATGAAATGTCATATAATTCATTTGGTAATAATGAAATGATAAATAACTTAATTACATGCATAATATGGTTAATGGGCCTCTAATGGGCTAGATGATATAACCCATGTAAGAAAACCTAAAATTAAATAATAGACTCCAAATTCATAATCAATACATAAAATAAGCCTACATGTCAATTTTCATTTAATTTGGACAACCTTGAAATAATATGGTAAGTTAGGAGAGAGAAATTACCTAAAAGGTGTAATTAATAAATAAATATAATAATTGACTCCAAAAGAGGAAAATAATGTAATATTCGTGATCTACATAATAAATATAGCCTTTGGGTGAATTTTCATCCAATTTGGAGAAAGTTTGCTTAAAAGGTAAAATCAGGAGAGAGAAAGTCTGTAGAACCTTCAAAATATTAATTAAATACTCAAACAACTCCAATATGTAAAATTGATGGTAAATTCATATCCAACACATTAAATGTGACTTGTGGATTAAGTTTCATAAAATTTGGATAATCCTAAAGCCATTAATGAAGGAGGAAAGAGAATATATTAATTGATTTATTTGGCACATTAAAAGTTCTTAAAAGGCAAATCTAATTTTATATTCGGAATCTACATGCTTTAATTAGCCTCTGTGCAAAATTTTACCTAATTTGGAGTTTTTTTGCACCCTCAGATGAGGAGAGAGAAAAAGGAAGATAATTAATGTATCACTTTAATCGATTTCATTGTCTGACTATAATTTCGATTTACATAATGTCACGCATGATCTAGCTGTTGATTCCTGATCGGATGACTCTCAGCTTGTCTTCAACCTCGACTCGGATTGCTACAGTAACCCGCCATCTTTCATATATTCAGTCGAAGATTTTTCTCTCTACAGTTGGTCTTTCTTCGAGCTTTCTTCGCCTTTGGATTCCTAGTTTGATTCTGCATCTTTTGATCCCTATTTTCCCTACATTTTTCTTCTCGGATTGTGAAACCCCAAACCTTGCTCCGCAAGCAAGGTTGGTCCCAAGCCAACTTGGACTTTTCCTCACCCTCCTCTATATATAAGGGTACCTTGAGGTGTCCTAACACCTGTGCAATGTTTTGTACCGATAAATTTCTCAAGGACAAGCATGTTTGCTCACCGACATTAGCTTCTTTGGGTTGTCCTTGTGGAGCTTGCTACTCTCTCTCCTCACCTTATCGGCTCTAATTGGTTTGCTCTTCAAGTTTGTGGTAAGTTCATCTTGCCCTTCGTGCTCTTAGGTTTGAGTTTGAGTTATTCTTTTGGATTCACCCAAACTCGCGCCGAGCAGTAGTCAGGCTGCTTGCGGCCATTGCGCGCTCGCTTTGGGGAAGATGACCCCAGGGGAAATCACATGCCTGCCCTTTGTTTCCCTTCTTGTTTTGTTTTATCGCCAGGGGCAATTTCAGCATTCCGCCTTCTCATCCTTGGCTTTGGAGCGAGTCAACTGATCCATTGACCCGCTGACTTGTCCAGCGTTCATTGGGCCAAGTCATGCGGGCCTGACCTGCTTTTCGTGGATTTTCTCGCCTACGTGACTTTATCTGATTATCTGATTGGCCGATTTTCAAAAATCAATAACTAATTAATGGATGATCAGAAAAATATGGAAAAATATTTGTTGGATTCAGAAAAATAAGATCTAACTAATGATATATGTTTTAATAATTGAATCTAAAGATTAATAACAGGTGTTTTTAATGGATCTAATTAATAATGAATTAACTTGTAAAAATCATAACTAATTATCTATAAGTCAGAAAAATATAATAAAATATGTTTTGAGTTCAGAAAAGTATAACCTAAAATATGGAATGGTTTTGATAAGTTAATTCACTCATAATAAAAAGGTGGTTTTTAGGGTTTATGAAATCAATATAAATCTAACCCTAATCCCATATATATGCTAATAGGTGCTTTGGATGTCTAGGCTTGGAACTAGATGTGACTTTGGATCTGTTTGACTCTGAAGTTGAGGTATGTTGTATCCCCGATTATTCTTTATTGAGAAATTCACCTATGTTTTCATTCTCTTGAGTTTGACCTACACAAAGTGTCTTATCTCTTGTTATCATGGTTCATGTGAACTATCTTACTTGTTATGTACTTGGATATTCTCTTGATATCTATCTTGTGCCTTGGTGCATGTTGGTCTCTTATATTGAAATGTGCCACTGTGATGTGGAAGTTTATTTGTTGATATGCCCATTATGTGGAAGTTACTTGTAGACATGTGATGTCTCTTTCCCACTTTGAAGTGGATTTGTTTATATGTTTGTGTTGTCCATTATGTGATGGCAAAAATTGTTTAAATCTAACTATACTTGTCTACTTGCCTCTACATTTAACATGCTATGTGATTCAGTAGCACTAGAGTAGTGTAATTACATTGGTTTTGGGGAAGTATTCCCCTATTGTTTATTTGGAGGGTGGCAGTATACCATTACTCTGTAATCGAGTGTGGCAGTAATCCATACTCAACATTATATATTGGGAGATTGGCAGTATTCCTTTCTCTATCAGGTTTCAACTTTATGAGGGTTGGTCGCCAATTGTCTTTATGTTGTTCTAGGGCTATGCTTATCTCACATGCATGCAGGTTATTGATGTTGATTGTGGGGTGTGTGCCCTACTCTCTCTATGTGCCAGTATTGCACAAACTTTATTGTTGTTTTGATTATGGAAAGTATCTTGTTTTATTATGTGAAGATGATTCTTATCTTTTATGCCCAATTGGGTAGTCCTTATCTTTTCTATGGGAAGCCTTTTATATTTGATGTCCTTATTCTTTATAGATTGCTCAATTTTCTCTTTAGTATGCACATACCAGCCTTTACTGATGTCTCCTGTTGTTTCTCTTTTGCTGGGGTATGCTTCTAACCCTAGGTGGAGGACTTGGATGCAAGGCATGTTGACCTAGACTTAGTTTGTGATGATGAAGCTTGGAGACAATCTTGAGGTGGTTTAGATTTCCTCTACATGGATCCTTGTGATGTAAGTTTGTAACCCTTTGTTTTATAATTGAATAGTCAAATATTTTCTTCCGCTGCTATACATTGGTCTTTTGATTACCATTATATAAAGATTTGAAAATTTTACACCCACTCCATCATACCATCTGAGTGTGTTTGGACTGGATGTTTTGTTATTCAAATTTTTAGTAAGGAGGTGTTTTCACTTCTTTACAATATTCCTTTTGATGGATGGAGCTTCATTACAACTTAGAACATCATTATAAAAGTCCATAAACTCCCTAGACACCTAACCCTCAATAATATTCCCTTCATGTTGATAATCATTTCGAACATCACTTCTAAAAACACTCATGTATCATTCAAAAGGATACATCTAATACAAAAAAATTGGACCCAACATTTTCACTGTCCTAATCAAATTGACAATAAGTTGTACCATGATATCAAAGAATTAAGGAGGAAAATACATCTCAAGTTGGCATAGGGTAACGAACACTTCAATTTCCAAATTAAATAGACACATGCAACATATGTTGTATTAGAGTGTGACAATCAAGAGATTTAAGACGTATCAACTTTTGATCCTTCATTGATACCAATCTACATATATTGGAAGAGTATCCCTTGTTGGGTAATATGGGCACAGAGTATAGCAACAGAAACAAAAAATTTATCTATTCGTATTCTTCAATACAGCAAGATCGTGTCAACTACTATGAAATAGGAAGGATGGTTTTATTAAGTTATATTTGGTCCACAAGCAAGTCCAGTGATAAAACTTGCTTCTTTGCAACTACAGATAAGTTTCTCTTGGACAGTGGTTGTGCAGCTCCTGGTCTTCACCACAAACAACGTGTGTGCAACCTATGCAGTGACTCCTGTGGTCTTGCCACTGACTGCAGGTTGACTTTGCTCTTCGAGCAGCAGCCAAAAGACTCCTACCTCTAGAGTAGTCCACACAGACCAACTATAAATCATGTCGTTCACTAAGAATGAACCGGAAGGAGTTGTCCTCCCCATTGGTGTACTAGTCACCAACCTGCTCTCCCACAATGACAACTTCTCAGTTGTTCTCTCCCATTGGCTATCCCTCCTTTCAGGTCGGACTTTCCCGAGCTCTCTTGGTTCTCAACATGCCTAATAACTCTGTCAACGGCTTGTCAAAGTCATTCATGTTGTAATTCATGACAAACTAATTATATGACTCTAAAAGAGAGTGTAAAATCACGTCGGTGGCCAACTCTTGGCCCAAGGGGAATCCCAATCTGGTTAGATTCTCCACATACCCAATCATCTTCAGCACATGAGGACATATTGGATCTCCTTTAGCAATGTGACATTTGAATAATGCCTTGGAGACATCAAACCTCTCTTGTCTTTCCTGATCTTCATACATGTTCTTGAGATGCGTGACCATCTCAATCACCCCCATGTTCTCATGTTGCCTTTGCAAATCATGGATCATTAAACAAGGCATCAGACATTTGACATCCACAGCGTCCTCAGTATCCTTCTTATAAGCATCCTTGTCAACCCTTGCATTTTGAGGAGGTTCCTCTGGTTCTGCTATTTCTAGGACATAGAGCTTGCGCTCCTACGTGAGAACAATTCTAAACGTCCTGAACCAATTTTGGAAGTTGTTCCCAACAAGTTTGTCCTTCTAAAGGACCAATCACATAGGAAAGTGATTGTTTGGTGTGGCCATTTGATTCTACAAAAGAATCTACAATTTTGTCAAAAACTCGATTTTTGATTTGATTTGACTAAAATTTGGGCGATAACAATTAGGTCTTTAATTAATTATTGTTCTTATTATTTTGTTCAAATTGACAACCCTCAAGTATCAGTTTGGAAAATTGTAGCAAACAATTTTTTAATGAGCCAAAATCCATATTTCATCAAGTCACGAGTCCGCTTTTGTCGATCGCCTACAACTTGACTATTTAGATAGGCCAACTTGCCAATTACATCATATGCAACTCTTGGATAGATAATATGTGCAACACCTTTCCATGATCATCTACATGCCTCTGGTCCTGGGCTCTCTAGGTTATGAATTAAGCCCAATCTAATAGCCAATACAATAGATATGCACCATGCTTTGTGCAAATCTACATACCTACCATCACACTTCTATGAGATAGATGGTGCACCATGCTTTGTGCAAATATATGCTTGGTCGATCAAGTTTTTCATGTGTATTGCTATTGGAAAGAATCTTAGACTTAATATGTTTGATTGAGGGGTTTTATTTATATATCATATATATGTATACATATACTGTATCCAATCACCACGTATATAGTATGTATCATATACATGTTATAGTCCACTACATAAACATGCAATATAAAACAAAAAGTGATGGTTATGGTTTCATCTACTTGTAATTCCTTGGAGCCACAAGGAATTACTTCCACTTAGGTCAATCATCACATCACATATGAACCTACGGTTGATGTAGATCTATGCTTGCCAATCAGGGTAGTAGGGTTGTAAATGGATATGGGTATACCCGCATACCCTCAAACCCATACCCACTAAACCTGTCATGGGTATAAATTTTTATAACCATGTAAAATCTTACCCTTATACCCACATACCTGCCTCTTACAGGGTAAGGTTATGGTTATGTATATAGCCATACCATGTATACCCATATACCCATTTACTTATATTTTTACATAAATAATTTACATTAAGATGTAATGGTTCATATTGTAGGACTCACATCTAGCAAGTATATATACCTTAAAATAGTAAACATTTATATTAGAATGTAGTGTTCCATATTGTAACGTTCAAATATAGTCATATAAGTACCTTGCAGTAGGATAATGAGAAAATCCATTGACACACCTTTATAGCCACACAAGTACATTTCAATTAATTAAGAAGGCAAAAAAGTCATTCTCTCATTCTGCTCATCTCTTCTCTCTGCCTTGAATGATATTTCTCCATAACCTATCAATTTAAGTGTGGTAGTTTGTTGTATCTCAAAGTTTATAGTGTATTAGTATAATAAGTTAAACATAACCATATACCCAATTACCCATCCATTTACCTGGCGGTTATACGGATATGGGTAGTTACGGGTATAGCTTTTGACAAAGTGGGTATATAAACATAACCATATCCACTTAACTAAATAGTTACGGTTATGGATATGACGATAGCCGCACCATACCCTACCCATTTATAGCCCTACTGGGTAGATCAGTTCAACATTTGAACCGGTCGTCTCACCTCTTGGTCAGTCGGTTGGTCCTTCTATCCAATCGATGTTTGGACTCCTTCCAAACGATCAGTTGGGTCTCCAGGGACGTTCGTCTGGCCTCTTATCTAACGGATGTCTGGACTCCTTCCAGACGGTTAGTTGGGCCCACCAGGAAACCGTCTGGTTTCAATGTCCTCTTTTCATCATCCTCCAAACAGTCAGTTTGTCTCACAAACTGGTCATCTCAACCGGCGATGAACATATTCAATGTTGATGCATAAATAGAAACTATCATATTGCTATTTTATTACATTGAATAAGAGAAACCTTGAGTTACATTTGAGGGGAGCAAAGGTAGGAAAGTATTAACTTTACATTGGGAAAAGGAGGTAGAGACTCGATACGCAGACTGAGATAAAAAAGAATAAACCATCCAACAACACACAGATTTAGGGTTTAGGCCATAACCACGCTACACATCCACCATCAAAACAACTTTTAGGGCAACATGTGTAAATTGCATATATATATATATATATATATATATATATATATATATATATTTATTTATTTATTTATATATATATATATTATTTATATATATATATATTATATTTATATATATATATATATATTTATATATTTATATATATATATGCATATGAGAGTAGTTTAAATATTCACATTGTATGCAATAAGTAAACGATAAAACCAAAAATCCAATCATCTTGATTATCCTAAAACACAATAAATTGATGTGCATCTGATACCATTGTTGGGAAATATGGGCACAGAGTATAGCAATAGAAACAAAAAATTTATCTATTTGTATTCCCCAATACAACAAGATTGTCAACTACTATGAAACAGGAAGGATGGTTTTAACAAGTTATACATGGTCCTGGAGCAAGTCCAACGACAAAACTTGCTTTTTTGCAACTACTGATAAGTTTCTCTTGGACGGTGGTTGTGCAACTCTTGGTCTTCACCACAAATAACGCCTGCACAACCTCTGTAGTGACACATGTGGTCTCGCCACAGACTGCATGTTGACTTTTCTCTCCGAGCAGCAGTCAAAGGACTCATGCCTCTAGAGTAGTCCACACTGACCAACTAGAACTCATGTCGTTCACTAAGAATGAACTGGAACAAGTTGTCCTCCCCGTTGGTGTACTAGTCACCAACCTACTCTCCCACAATGACAACTTCTCGTTTGTTCTCTCCCATTGGCTATCCCTCCTTTTTAGGTAGGACTTGCACGGGCTCTCTTGGTTACCACAGCTACAGAGGACAACAACTGTCAGAGGAACTGATTCTCAATTTTCTGTGTAGTTGTTGTGCTTTGGGAAGCCCCCAATACCTCTCTATATATAGCATAGGCTAGGGTCAAGGTTCCCATTTACTTTCTAATACAGAATAAAGGTGAGGGAGTGGAAAGAACCAGAAGATCTTGAATTTTCACAACCTTCAACAGCCTAAACGGTCATTTCTCACACCAAGATGGTTGTCTGATGCGTGAGACGGTCATCTCACACTGCCAAATGATCATTTGGCAGTTCCCAATCTGAAACGAATTTGGCTATTTCAAATTCAATTAATATCTCATATTAATTTCCTTATTCCTCAAGTAAAGAACAATCAAAACTATTTGGGAAACATCCCAAACCTTTGTTTGACCCAAACGGGCCATCTCACCCAAGTGAGACACCTGTCTCACTCACCCATACGGCCATCTGGTGAGTTGAGTTGAGTCGGTCGGTTCAATCACATTGAATCGGTCGGTTTAAGGGCAGAACTTAGCCAAATCGATCTCTGATCAACCTGACCCCCAAACAGTCGTTTCAACTACTTGAGATGTATGTCTAGCTACCCAAACGTTCGTCTCACCTAGTGAGATGGTCATTTGGCAGACCTAGTCAGCCAATCAAGCAATCATTTGTGTGAATTGAATACCTAAACACTTTAGTAATCAGTCTAATCATCATTCAAGATCAAACTTCTCTTCTAGATGAGTTCCTATGTGTGTGACCCTATAGGTCCCATAGCACGTTGGCAGTGAATTTTCATAACTAGCTTATGACATCACAAGCAAAGAGTGGTGCCTAGTCACACATCAGTGCTACCTCAGTGAAATGGAAAGTTGGAGAACAACTTCAACCTACAATCCATGTAAGGTGTTGCAGTGATTGTATAATTCCTTTGTCTCTGATATCTAGGATGAACTCGAGGCATGGTTGGTCATCCTCTCAACATTCAATCCATGTTTCTTGAACTAAGAGCAGAATGTCTAAGATAATGTGACCTCAATATCATATATTGATTCACATGTACATGTGCATGCATTTCTCAGTCTGACTAATCAAGTGGTCAGGGATCATACTCCCATAGAAGGGACAAATCCCATATCTATCACTCACAGTCTATACACATGTGTCAAAGTCACCCAATCATCACCATTATAACAACCCATGTTTTAGGACTGTATTTGATGATGTCAAAGCATACCCAATGACATGTGACGAGTGCAGTGATTTCAGGTCTAAGAATCACAATCACCACCTTCACTATGAGAGATGACTTTGACCACAAAACCATGTGTCACTCTCAAGGTGGGTTTGTCTGATACACTATTCTCTAACATGTATCTGTGTGCTTGGTTTGACATTGCCATATCATGACTAATGAGATTTAATCATCAACTAACTCACACTTTGATCTTATGTGTTATTGTCGTCTATCAACCTTCCACAATAACAACTGAACATGGACATAATGAGGATATGTATATGTACTCTTAACATCCATATGATCTCATCACAAGGGTAGGAACTTGACAACACACGTCATTGAGTAATATAATTCTCTAGACATTCACTTTGTATCCTCATTATCCCATAACTAAGTGAAACAGATGAATTGGAAGATTTCCATCATATATGTTATTATTAATCAAATCCTTTTAGGTAATTATGTCATATCAATCATCATATGATTTGCTCTATGGGCATACCTTACCAACAGACTCCCACTTGCATTTAGAGCCAATCACCAACAGATCTCATTCTTTAGTCATCTAAACATGTCCAACATGTTTCTGCTGTGCTAGTGCTGATTTAGTGGGTTAGCAACACTTTTCTTGTAGTCAATATATTGCATGTTTCTTATCTCTTCACTCTAAGATAAAACCTCCATAGTATGGTATCTGATATTCCATGCCTAACAATTAGCTCCATTGTTGTCACAACATCTCTATTGAGTCATCAACGGTCAGAACATTTATAAATTCATCCTATGAACCTTTAGATCCAAATAGCATCATTCTATGTTCATAATACAAATATACTCAGCTTCTGTTGTAGATTAGAATTAATGGCTATTAGTTCAGAACCTTTCCAACTAATTATCACTTATTCTTTTAAATCAAGCATATTTTAATTTTACAATTACTTTTTTCATTTATGGAAGTTTGCATCCATGTAACTCTTTACATACAACTCTTCCTTTCATTGCTATCATTATTGACTAGCAATCTATCCTCAGTCGTTTCTTTAATGACATTCCAATAACCCTTTATTGGAATTTATATCATCTTGTCATGTCTAATACATACAAGATTATGGAATAAACTTGTTAATAGTTTACATGACAGATCCACTATTGGATTGGCCCATGGAATCATTTTCATGATATTTCCATTCTTTACAAGAATTGGAATATAGGTTTCTTGAGAGACTAATCCAAATTCTCTCTCAATAAATCCCTCCATGTTGAACTCTTTCAACATATTGCTATTGTACGCAAACTTCCATTGTGAAACATTCAAGAACAATCTCATAGGTCTTGGTCCTTATCTCATAAGACGTTTCACCTTATCCTTCATTGCTGAAGGATTTTTCATGTCAGTTCTCAATATTCACAATATTGAGATGTTATTCCTCATCATATGTGGAATATCCATATATGCTCCCACTAAATATTTTGTAAACACATATTTCATTTTTTTTTTCTTGACTTAAGTCAAACTCTTTGACCTTCTTATCAAGTTAAAAGCTTTTGAGTTCTTTGTTTCAATCCCAGATTAAACTTTGCAGCTTATAGACTTAATTTGCATTCATGAAGTTATGAAACCTTTTAGGTTGTGTCACATACACATCCTCTAATGTATTCCCTTAAGGAATCTGATTTCATCTTTGTATGTCAAATCTCTTAGTCTATTTTAACTACAATAGCAAGCTAGACAATTGGTAAAAGAATTTCTATCATGTCCAACAATTTGAACTTGATTTATTCAACCAATTTGTCCTTTTATGTTATCCACATAGGTCTTGATCATAAGACCCTATTGCACCTTTTGGGTATTACCCCTTTAGGTGGCGCTATCAAGGTCCTACCTTATTAGATTATGTGGATCCCATATCACTCAGAAATAGCTTCTATTTGACTAGTTGGCTCATCATATATGACCAACTCATCTGAATCGTTGGATTCACAAACCTCCAATCCTAGATGTGTTTTACTAGAACTATTTTGTTCTGTGCTATATGATGAACCTGAAATTCCACAACAAATTGTGATTCTCATTGTTCTCATTGTACCTATATTGTTGTTCTCAAACACTTTGAGTATTACTTTTACTCCCACTGAATCTTTTGAGAACTCAGTTATCCTATTAACAAAACAATTTTGTTATTGGGTTGAGATTAATAGTAATGTTCAACGATCATGGTTTATGGATAAAACTCCTCAAGAAGCCACATTCTCAAGCTGGGTTTCAATCCTTTAAATCTATTCGGACATTCCCAAATCATATCACATATGATGTCCTTTTAAACCATTCATATGGTACATTATTTAGTGATAGGTATATATATATTTATGAGGATGTGAGAAGATTAGATTAATTTATAATTATATCATGATTCATCATGGTATAAATCATTCATCCTAACACATCATCATGTTCAAATGGATTGTCATGTGATACATTATCACAGTTCATTCCTGAAGGTACCCAAGATATTGATATAAAGTATTTCAACATTTGATCATATCAAAGTATCTTAATACTTTCATTAATGGTATACTTCATTTACAATCTCCTTGAACATTTTCAAGATATTGATGCTTTCATTTCTTTTGGTACATATCACAATATTACCATTAAATCAATATGAAGTATTAATTATTTATCTATAGCATTCTATCCATAAGATCTTCATGCATCATATGTATGAGTTCTAATGGAAGACTTATCCTCCCACTATATCTAGTAAAGAACGTCATGTCATATTGTGTGTAAGTAAGACTTTGCTTGTTTCCTTAGTTTCAATAACCAAGGGAATCTAGATCAATATAAATATGTATTCTAGACATGCATTTCTCATCATCACACAATATGACTAATGCTAATGATAGTCTTTAGTTATGAATTATAATCTTGTGGTATAAACATTATAAATATTCATCTTTGGATCATTTCACATAAATATCACAAGATGTTTTAGGGCCAATGCCATGCAAGAACATATCTTTGAAATAGAATCACTAATAATTCTTTATTTATAATCATCCTTGTCCATACAAGATGGATAATGAAAATGTTTCGATTAAAATAGAATAAATGAAATAGCAGTTCTAACAACTCTATTACATGCCCACTGGGCTAAGATAAATTTAAATGTAGACTATGGCTTCCGCAGCACTTGCTCCTCCTTGTCCATATTTGTTCTTTTGATGAAGGCTTTTACTTCTTGTCAAGATCCTGCACATTGATATGTTAGATCTCTTATCTGGTATCATATACCAAAATTTAAGAAGTAATTAAATTTATCTTATGTTGCTTATACCTAAAGTAGATGCCTCAGTGCCATCCTTCTTTTTCTTTAGTTCCTCTAACCAGAGTGGTGAATTTTTCTTCTAATGTCCATGCTGATGACAATGGTGACAATCACCTCTTTATTTCTTTACTCCACCTTTTGCCTTGAGATCTAAAGACTTGGGCTTCTGGCTAGCTTTATAACTCTTCTTAGCTTTGCCTTTACCTTTAGACTTCCCCTTCGTCTTGTTGATCATCATCACAGACTTCAGTTTGTCTTTCTTCATTTGTGTCACAGTTGTTCTCAACATTCCTAACAACTCTGTCAATGCCTTATCGAATTCGTTCATGTAGTAGTTCATGACAAACTGATTATATGACTCTAGAAGAGATTGTAGAATCACGTTAATGGCCAACTCTTGGCCCAAGGGGAATCCCAGTTTGGTTAGGTTCTCCACATACCCAATCATCTTGAGCACATGAGGACCTACTAGATCTCCTTCAGCCATGTGACATTTGAACAGTGCCTTGGAGACATCAAACCTCTCTTGTCTTGCATGATCTTCATACATGTTCTTGAGATGCGTGACCATCTCAATCACCCCCATGTTCTCATTTTGACTTTTCAATTCATGGTTCATTGAACAAAGCATCAGACATATGACATATACAACATCCTCAATATGCTTCTTATAAGCATCCTTGTCAGCCCTTGGAGCATTTTGAGGAGGTTCCTCTGGTTCTGGTGTTTCTAAGACATAGAGTTTGTGCTCCTACATGAGAACCATTCTGAGCGTCCTGAACTAGTCATGGAAGTTGTCCCCAATAAGTTTTTCCTTTTAAAGGACTGATCATAGAGAAAAGTGATTGTATGGTGTGGCCATTTGATTCTACAAAAGAATTTACAAATTTTTCAAAAACTCAATTTTTTATTTGATTTGATTAAAATTTGGGTGATAACAATTAGGTCTTTAATTAATTATCATTATCATTATTTTGTTCAAATTGACAACCCTCAAGTATCAATTCAAAAAATTGTAGCAAACAATTTTCTAATGAGCCAAGATCCATATTTCATCAAGTCATGAGTCAGCTTTTGCTAATCGCCCACAACCTGACTATTTAGGTAGGCCAACTTGCCAATTACATCATATGCAACTCATGGAT
Source organism: Alisma plantago-aquatica (assembly GCA_963693085.1). Classification (NCBI taxonomy): domain Eukaryota; kingdom Viridiplantae; phylum Streptophyta; class Magnoliopsida; order Alismatales; family Alismataceae; genus Alisma; species Alisma plantago-aquatica. Next base: position 127,609,445 of record OY856409.1, on the reverse strand, counting down.
AGATGATATGCACAACACCTTGCCATGATCATCTGCATGCCTCTGGGCCTGGGCTCTCCAGGTTACCAATTAAGCCTGACCCAATAGCCAATACGATAGATACACACCATGCTTTGTGCAAATCTACATACCTACCATCACACTTCCACGTGATAGATGGTGCACCATGCTTTGTGCAAATCTACGCTTGGTCGATCAAGTTTTTCATGTGTATTGTTATTGGAAAGCATCTTAGACTTAATATGTTTGATTGAGGGGTTATATATATATATATATATATATATATATATATATATATATGTATATATATTGTATCCAATCACCACGTATATAGTATGTATCATATACATGTTATATCCCACAACGTAAACATGCAATATAAAATAAAAAGTGATGGTTATTGCCATGTCTACTTGTAATTCCTTGGAGCCATAAGGAATTACTTCCACTTAGTTCAATCATCACATCACATGTATGAACCTACGATTGATGTAGATCTATGCTTTCCAATCTGGGTAGATCCTTCAACCTTTAAATCGGTCGTCTCACCTCTTAGCCGGTCGATTGGTCCTCCTATCCAATTTATGTTTGGACTGCTTCCAAATGGTTAGTTGGGTCTCCAAGGACGGTCGTCTGGCCTCCTATTCAGCCGATGTATGGACTCCTTCCATACAGTCAGTTGGGCCTACTAGGCGGTCATCTAGTTCCATCATCCTCTTTCCATGATCCTCCAAATGGTTGGTTCATCTCACGAACTGGTCGTTTCAATTGGCGATGAACATCTTCAACGTCATTGCATGAAAAGAAACTATCATATTGCTATTTTATTACATTGAATAAGATAAACCTCGAGTTACATTCGAGAGGAGCAAAGGAAGGAAAGTATAAACTTTACATTAGGAAGAGGAGGTAGAGACTCAGTTCGCAGACCGAGATAAACAAGAATCAAACCATCCAACCACACATAGAAATAGGGTTTAGGACATAACCACACTACACATCCACCATCAAAACTGCTTTTAGGGAGACGCATGTAAATTTCATATAAATCATATATATATATATATATATATATATGGGCTCATTTTTAATACCCGCGTGGGTAGCTACCCATGCACACTTCCTGATATTTTTTTAGAGGAGCATTTTATCTAGCTCTCTAAAAAATTTGATCCAAAAATAATATCATTTGCCCCCCCCCCAAATCAAAAAACCCATCCATACATTTATGACTATATATTTTCTGCGTAGTTACTCTTTTGCTCTCAGAGTTACTCTGTATATCAATAGAGTTACTCTTTTGATTCAGCAGAGTTACTCCAGTGTACCATATAGTTACTCTTTTAACCTCGAGTTACTCCAGCGGGTAGCGAAAATCTGGCTACCCACGTGGGTAACGAATGAATATCCTATATATATATATATATATATATATATATATATATATATATATATATATATATATATATATATATATATATATATATATATATATATATATATAGAGAGAGAGAGAGAGAGAGAGAGAGAGTGAGAGAGAGAGTCAGGCTAGAATACACTCAAGTGTATTCGGAGCAGAATACACTCAAGTAGTTTTTCATGATGCATTTTTTAAAAAATCTAATCTGTTGATCTTCTTAAACATCTTGTGAATAGCTCATACAAAAAATTTGAGCACATTTGGACATTTATAGGTCATGTTATAATACCACAAAAATTATGCATTTCAAATTAGTTTTGCACGTCGATTTTGTTTCCCTTGGATGAGTGACTTACACTCATCCAAATGGGCTCAAAATTTGTATGTAGCCGAGTTATAGTATGACGGTGAAGATCAATGGTTTACATTTTGCAAAAAAATAGTCTTGATATACAAACACACTTGAGTGTATTCGTGCGATCTGTACACTCGAGTGTATTCTAGCCTAACTATATATATATATATATTAGTTTGGGATTATGTGGTCTTTGATCAGATACGCATATAAGAGCAGTTTAAATATTCGCATCGTATGCAATAAGTAAACGACAAAACCAAAAATTCAATCATATCGATTATCCTAAAACATAGTGAATTGACATGGATCTGATACCATTTTTGGGAAATACAGGCACAGAGTATAGCATCGGAAACAAAAAATTTATCTATCTGTATTCCCCATTACAACAAGATTGTGTCAACTACTATGAAATGGGAAGGATGGTTTTAGTAAGTTATACCTGTGAAAAAACTTGCTTCTTTGTAACTGATGATAAGTTGCTCTTGGACGGAGGTTGTGCATCTCCTGGTCTTCACCATGAACAATGTCTATGCAACTTCTACAGCGACTCTTGTGGTCTCGCCATAGACTACAGTTTGACTTTTCTATCCAAGCAGCAGCCAAAGGACTCCTGCCTCTAAAGTAGTCCACACAGACCAACTAGATCTCATGTCATTTACCAAGAATGGATAGGAAGGAGTTGTCCACCCCATTGGTGTACTAGTCACCAACCTACTATCCCACAATGACAACTTCTCAGTTGTTAACTCTCATTGGCTACCCCTCCTTTTCAAGTAGGACTTGTATGGGCTCTCTTGGTTACCACAACTAGAGAGGACAACAGTTGTTAGAGGAACTGATTCTCAGTTGTCTATGTTGTTGTTGTGCTCTGGTAAGCCCTCAATACCCCTCTATATATAGCATAAGCCAGGGTCAAGGTTCCCAGTTACTATCTGATACGGGATAAAGGTGTAGGAGTAGAAAGAACCGAAAGATCTTGAATTTTTGCGGCTTGTAACAGCTGAAACTGCCATTTCGCACACCCAGACGGTCGTTCAGTGCACGAGATAGTCATTTCACACTGCCAAATGGTCGTTTGAAAGTTCCCAATCTGAAATGAATTTGGATATTTCGAATTCAATTAATATCTCATATTAATGGCATTGTTCCTCAAGTAAAGAACAACTGAAACTATTTGGGAAACATCATGAACCTTTGTTCGACCCAATCGGGCCATCTCACCCAAGTGAGATGCCTATCTCACTCGCCCAGATGGTTCTCTGGTGAGTTGAGTTGAGTGGGTCAGTTCAATCACATTGAACTGGTTAGTTTAAGGGCAGAACTTAGCCAAATTGATTTCTGATCAATCTGACCCCCAAACAGTCATCTCAACTACTTGAGACACCCGTTTGGCTACCCAAACGGCCATCTCACCCGGTGATATGGTCATTTGGCAGACTTGGCTAGCCAATCAAGCAATCAGTTGTGTGAATTGAATACCTAAACACTTTAGTAATCAATCTAATCATCATTCAAGATCAAACTCCTCTTCCAGATGAGTTCCTATGTGTGTGACCCTATAGGTCCCATATCACATTGGCAGTGAATTTCCATAACTATCTTATTAATTCACAAGCAAAGAGTCGTGCCTAGTTGCACATCAGTGTTATGCAAATGAAATGGAAAGTTGGAGAACAACTTCAAATTACAATTTGTGTAAGGTGTTGAAGTGATTGTACAATTCCTTTGTCTCTGATATCTAGGATGAACTCGAGGCATGGTTGGTCATCCTCTCAACATTCAATCCATGTTTCTTGAACCAAGAGCAGACTGTCTGAGATAATGTGACCTTGATATTATATATTGACTCACATGTGCATGTGCATGCATTTCTTAGACTCACTAATCAAGTGGCCAGTGTATCATACTCCCGTAGGAGGGACATATTCCTTTATCTATCACTCACAGTCTATCCCCATGTGTTAAAGTCATCCAATTATCACTGTTATAACAACCTGTATTTCAAGATTGTGTTTGATGATGTCAAAGCGTACCCAATGACATGTGATGAGTGCAGTGATTTCATGTCTAAGAATCACAATCACCACCTTCACTATGAGAGATGACTTTGACCACAAAACCATGTGTCACTCTCAAGGTGTTCTGTCTGATACACTATTCTCTAACATGTATTTGTGTGCTTGGTTTGATATTTCCATATCATGACTAATGAGATTTAATCATCAACCAACTCACTTTGATCTTATGTGTTATTTTTGTCTATCAACCTTCTACAATAACAACTGATCATGGACATAATAAGAACATTTATATGTACACTTAACATCCGTATGATCTCACCACAAGGGTAGGAACTTGACAACATATGTTATTGAGTAATATAAATCCCTTGACATGCATTATGTATCCTCATTATCCCATGACTGAGTGAAATAGATGAATTGGAAGCTTGCCTTCATATATGTTATTATTAATCAAATCCAGTTAGGTAATTATGCCATGTCAATCATCATATGATTTTCTCTATGGGCATACCTTACCAGCATCCCTGTGGTACCTCAACATTAATCAAGCACTCATAAAAATTTGCTTCTCCTGTCTAGATGATGTGTAACAAGCATGAGTTTAATATGTTTTTCAATCATTGCTAACTTTTGTTGTTAATTCATTCCTTATGCCCATTTCACATAGTTCCATTCTGGACATGATGCCATCTTTAGTCTTACCTGGTATATTCAACAGAGTACCAATGACGCTATCACATATTTTTTTCTCAACATGCATGACATCAATACATTGCCTAATTGCCAAAGAAATTCAATAAGGAAGATCTCAGAGTATTGAACTCTGCTTGAATAAAGATTTGTCACTCTATGTAGGAATAGTACATTGTGATCTCTTACCAAATGTATTGACAAAGTCGTTTACTCTTTCATAAACAACCTCCCCTAATATAGGTTTAGGGACACTCCATTCTTCAGTTGATCCATTGAATGCTTAGTGCAACCTTTAGTAAGGATGAAATTTTGGAAGAAACCTTTAATGACCAAGATATACAGTCTTGCCGCCATGTTTTTAGTCATATTGAATCTGTGTTCTCCTTACATATAGGGCATGCTTTGGATCCTTTAATGATGTATCCAGATAAATTCCCATATGTCAGAAAGTCATTAATAGTGCAAAACAACATAGCATGCAAATAAATTGTCTGTCTATGTGAAGTATCATAGGTCATTGTAGTTTGTCCCCATAGTTTCTGTAAGTAATCAATTAGAGGTTCAAGAAAAACATCAATAGTGTTGCCAGTTTGTTTGGGGAATGATATCAACAACTACAACATGACGTACTCATTTTTCATACACAACCAGGGATGAAGATTGTATATGACAATCATAACATGCTAAGTAACATGTTGGTTGCTTAATGTGTTGTATGGATTCATGCCATTAGTACAAATCCCAAGTCTTATATTCTTAACTTCTTCGCCAAATTCATGGTACAATAAATCGATTTTCTTTCATTGTGGGGAATCAGACACATGTCGTAGATCTCATAATTGTTTTTCTTTGCCTCTACATGCCAAGATAAAGTTTGTGCATCCATGTTATTGGCAAACAACTGTTGAAATTATGGTATTATAGGTAAATACCACATCACCTTGGCAAGAGAGTCAGTTTGGGACTTACCTGAAGTTGTCACTTTAAACCTTGACGTCCCACATTTTGGACAATCTTTCAAATTGATATAGTTTGTTATAAATAACACACAATCATTTGGGCCTTCATGTATTTTCTTAGCCTCCATTTACATTGGTCACAACATTTTCTTTATTTCAATGTTGATATTGGAAGCTCATTGGCTTTAGAAAGAATTTCATTCCACAAAGATAATAGAGACGTGAAGCATTTGTCGCTCCATTTATTCTTAGCCTTCAGACTATACAATATCAACACAACCCTCAGCTTCGTAAACTTATTAAAACCTAAGTATAAGGGTCTCTCAACATCATGAAATTTTTTTCTAAATAAGGAAGGTGGATCAATAAAATTTACCCCACAACTATCTAGCATCACATCAACCATGTCTATCAGAATAAGTTTGCTCAAATCTACATCGCCAACAACTTCTTCTTCAACACAAGTATTTATATCGACATTTATTGATCTCATAGCAGGAATTTCTCTATGCTAGTACCATTCCGTATAGCTATGTACAATCCTGTTGCACATGACATGACTTTTGATCTCATCAACAGTGTCAACTTTCAAGTTGTTGTTGCAATTCTTACATGGACAATATACCTATCTCCAAGTCATTTTCTATGTTTCTTTGCAAATCAATAAATTGATCAATATTGGTAATAAACACCATAATATAGTGATTTGAAATGGACATCCATGATTGATCCATTCTATTATTACAGAGAAAATGACTATTGAATCGGGTATTTAGATATTAGCATTTAGAGATTAGGGTTTATCATCTAGGGTTTAGGGTTGAGGGTTTACAAGTTAGGGTTTAAAGTTTAGGGTTTACAAATTAGGGTTTAGGGTTCAGTAATGAATGTGTACCACCTATTCCATTATTGAACACCTACTTCACTAGTAAGTGTATAATACGTATTTGGTTTTCAAGAAAATTTTGACAGCATTTCCTGTAGTTCTCCAAGTACTGATCTAGATGGAAAAATACCCACCTACATATGTACTTGGGGAACAAATAAGGAAGTACTTATGAAACATCTTGAAAACCAAATACACATTATACACTTACATCCTAAGTAGGATAAAGTGTTCAAGAACAATCCTAAACTGGGGACAGTCTAAGATTTACCCATAATGAGTAAATCTTGGATGGGTTTTAGGCCAACAAATAATGTTGCCATTTATATACCTATGATCTTATTGTCATCATTCATATCACATGTGAAAAAATATATACATTGAGATAGGCATATTCTATTTACAAAACCTACAAAATATTCATTCACAAACCAAACAAGAAACTGTTCATGCATTTTCTTAATCATACTTTTAAATGCTAATTAGATATAGAATTAGAATCTAGTGACCTAGAATGATATGTAATACATGAATTTTCATAACTAATCATAATATGATTTAGAAACTATTGACTTAAAAAATTACATATTTTTTCATAACAAAACAACAATTGCAACAACAACAACAACAAAAATAGTAAATTTCCTCACTAGAACAAAGTGGTTGTGGAGTGACGAGAAGTAGAGAAGCAGCAACAACACTTGTAGAGTAGTAGCAGTAGCAACATAGATGGTCAGCAATCCAAGTAGCACAACAACAACATTAGATAAGAGTTTGACAATTGTTGATAGTCCAAGCAACACCACAGTAGTAGAAGTAGCACATCAGTAGCAATAGAGAAGTAGCATCGCAGCATAGTAGCATTGGCAGCAATGACAATGATGACAGCACAAGACGATAGCTCCAAGCAACATGGTCATGGTTAGCACAGACGACGATGAGCAGTGATGACAGCGGCAAAGAAGAGAGAGATCACTAGAGAAAATAGGCTATTAGGGCAACGAAATAGAGAATGGGGGGGAGAAATCTTATAGGTTCTATAAAATGGACCTTAGTTGTCGGTTGCTAGTAGAAATCGATGACTAAGTACTTATTTTTTATTGGGAAAGAATAATTAATATCATAGTCCATTCTCTATCATCATTTATTAACCAATAGACTAACTTCATATGTATTGATCCTTGTTAAAAAATGACAATCTCTCTAAGACTTGTGTTGTTGGTTTCACAGAAACACTAATAACATAGTTCATTATCTATTGTCGGTTATCAAGAAAAAAAATGATGTCATATGTACTTATCCCTATTAAAAAAAACTCCAACCTCACTGAGACTTGTGTCGTCGTTCTCTAGCAAAAAACTGACAACATAACCTAATTCGAGGGGAAATATTTTTCTCAGGAACATGGAGGGAACCCTTTGTCATTGGGTTCTTTTAGAAAAAAAAACCTGACACCATATGGTTTTTGAAGGTTAAATTTTTTGAGAGTATTTTTGGAGGCAAAATTTATTTTGAAGGAAGGGCTTTGTCTTCTATTTTTGTACAACCAACATAATAGGCCTATATCAAAAATTTCCCTTGAAACAAATATTTTTTCATGCTATCTAAGATGTCATTTCTTCACAAAGTAATCGATATTATAGTAAAAGTGGTACCCGTGTTTTGTCTTAATCATCAAGACATAACCAGTAGTGACATTTGTGCTTTACCAACCGATGCTATAGGCTTGTAGTGTGGGTTTTCTGTAAAAACCTACATTAAGAAAAGTGATACCAGAGGTCAAAAATGTACTAGTGTACTCCTTTTTAATGTTGTACCCTTGTGGATACATATTGACTTTTAGCATCATAGGGTGACTCCAACAATTTGAAGATCACACAACACAGAAAACTAGTTTTTTGGAATCTTTTCTCCACCCTGTTGTAAGTCCATGTAATTTACATAATCCACTTGGTGAGATATGGGTTATTAAAGGAACACAAATAGATAGTAGGTTGCATAACACTTTAATATGAGAAATATCGTAAGATTGTAATACATGTAACGTCCTAGGATTTGAGGTCTCAGATAAAATGATCATAAAAGGAATGATTGGACTACCCATATCGCCAAGGCACACCTCCTTTTCAGGGAGCTGGTTACTAAAGAACTTTGTGGTTAACCGTGCTCAGCCTAGAGTAGTACTAGGATGGGTGACCGGTCAATAAGTTGATCCTAGCTTGCATGTGAGTGAGGGCAAAGCATGCATTTAAGGCTAGTGGTCGTTTGTGGGGACATTCGTCGTCCTAAAACTCTACTAGAGCCTTGGGAAGTGGGCCTAGGTGTTGCAAATGGTATCAAAGCCAATTATCCTCCAGTAGGTGGGGCCCACATGGGCATGTGGAATGACAGTCTTAGGTCATGCGTCTAGGCAAGTTGGAAAGGGTTATCTGCTAAGATGAGATGGAGCCACCCTTATCCTGGTAGCCATGGATGGGAGTTGGGTGTCCATGGGCCATTCTAGGTTTGTACTGAAATGGGAAGAGATAATGAGGCAATATATTGAGACTTGACAAGGACGTTAAAAGTCTAAGCGGGGGTAATTGTAACATCCCAGGATTTGAGGCCTCAGATAAATGAACTTAAAAGTAATGATTTGACTATCCATATCACCAAGGTGCACCTCCTTTTTAGGAAGCTCATTACTAAAGAACTCTGTAGTTAAGCATGATCAGCCCTGAGTAGTACTAGGATGGGTGACCAGTTGGGAAGTTGGTCTTAGCTTACACGTGAGAGAGGACAAAGCACACAATTAAGGCTAGTGGTTATCTGTGGGGCTAGTCATCATTCCTTAAACTCTACTAGAGCCTTGCGTAGTGGACCCATGTGTTATAATACCCTTCCATTGCCAAAGCACGCAACCTTATGTCTCGTCTAGTGGTTTACTAAAGCCAAAAATTTCTTTGACTTTCTAGAATTCTAATCAACAAACCAATCCTAAGATTGAGTAAGTCCAACACCAATAAGCTTTGAATAATGGAACAGGCATGATAAGTCTTATCCATTTTGATTGGGGTTGAAATTTCACACAATTAAGGTGCATTGCCTACCAGATATACAAGGGATAAATGGATCTGACATTAATGTCGCTACTTTGCTTGGAAGTCATTGAGCATTGATATATTCTTGAAAGAACTAGTGGGTGGATGCACTCTCCCTGAATGACAAGTTTCACCGTAGAGAAGCTACATGGACACTATTTCCCTGGGCTGGTAGAAATGTGTCTGTCCAAAGAAGGTGATCAATAATGTCTCCAAACAGCATGTAAGTCACTATAGCCAGGCGGACACTTTTCTAGCATGAAGAAGTCTGACAATCATAAATGCACCATTAAGCCCCACCAGTTTAGAGAAGTCATGCCAAAAATTTCTTCACATTCAGTAACCTAGACCAAAGATGCATAAGAGAATCCTAAAGGCACAATGATGATCATTGACCATGACAAAATAACCTTATTATATGTTCAATCTCCTTAAATGTTGGTCTTAGATATGTCTAGCCAAACCTAAAGTCATTGACCTCTGAGACACAAAATTGCATGGATTGACTTAGTAACTCAATCTCTTCTAAAACCATATGAAAAATAAGCAACACATACATGCGGAGGCCATCTAGACACCCTTTGTCCTCATCATTCATATTTTGCTTCCAACACAAGCCACAAATCACCCTTAAACAACAATGATAGAGGCATCCAACTTTGATGGTATAATGGACATCACCTTCAATACCGATCAAGAGACTCTATGTGGAAGAAAAGCCATTTGTGAAAGTAAAATAGAGTGAAGACACAAAACTCCAAGATCCAAACATCCAGATAGTAAGTTTTTTCTAATTTGTCATTGTACAACACCATCAAAGAAAGGGATACAAGTCTTAAGGTGCAAGACTAATATCTACACGTGAGAGAATTTTTATAAGGTCCATATTAAGTGGACTATGCACCTATCACACTCCCCTTTAATTGTGTAATCTAGAAAATATGATGATGGTATATTTGTTGACCTCTAACCCTATTTCTTCTATGCTTGGGGTGTGGGCACGATATGCACCCTGACCATATATGACTCCCTAGCAAGGTCAGTGGGTCATGTGACACACACTTTTTGGTTGGCTGGGCAAAATTTCCTGACCCAAAATGTTAATTGTCAGTACATCAAACCCTTGACAATTCATTCCATGTCTATTTAGCCCCAAAAGGCCAGTATATGTCCTAAAATCTCCATGTTTGGCCACTTGTCCCCGATTTTCACCTTGAATAAGCCTTGTAGAGATGAGTAACTCTAATTACAGCCTTTTTCTTATGGAATTCACTTCAAGACTTGCTCTTGTAAGCAATCCATTGATTAACCAAAGCATTATTGTAAGAGAAGCACCGTCACCTAAGACATATTCAATAAGCACATTTTTTACAAGTCCTTACTCACATAAGCTATATATAGTTATTGTTGACTCAAGAGGCTACATTGCATTAATACCTTGTTTTGATGATGACTAAACCATTTAGGTCATGTGTGCCAAATATTTATAGTCTCATTCCAAATGCCTAAACTTGTGAAAAATTAAAAGAAATCAAGTCATACATGAAAAAACATCAAGTTGAAGACTGTATAGTTTATCACCTTAGACCATTTTTAGTCAGTCAAAATGATTTATGACTTGTAATTAAGCTCAAAAGTGTAATAGAAGTAATTAGATCAAATTACAATTGCACTTGGAATCAATTAAGTTTTTTCAAATAGGCACTTTCATCAGCCGAGGGTGTCCTCAACATATCTCAGTCGATTGTACTACTGGTGGCTCAATCAATGTCATTGGTCAAACTTTTAATTGATAAGAAATTTGGTAGATGAACAACAAGTTCATGTTTATATTTCTTCTCAACCGAGATACTCATCCTTCAGCAAAGATTTTATGTTTTTTCAACTAAGATATTCGGCAGTACTATAAAGTGCAAAACTAGCGATTCGAGAGGGGCTACAAAGTGAAAATATATATGTTGGACAACCCCAATAACTGCTAGAATTTTTCATGAGTGTTTCTCACTTCTAGGAGGCATCATACAATAGAGGATGCCTTAATCTTCATCCCATGGTTAGATAAGAATTTGAAATGCCCCTATGATATAATTCAGAGAGAAAGTGCCCCAAAGAGCCATTATTCACTCTCATTTGCTTAATCACTTGCTACATGCATTAGAGTTAGTAGGAAGCATGTAAGAGATCTAGTCCTACATGTATATCTTGTAACTCTATCACTTACCTACCTCAAATCTCTCTATAATGAAGATGAAAATTCTCTCTCTTTGCTAAGGGGGTAGAAGAAGGAGGGAATGAGGCCCTTAGTGAAAAGCTTCTCCTTGGTGAAAAGCTTCTCCTTGGTGAAGGTGAAGTCAAAGGTGTAATACTCTTAAATAAATAGTAGGTACGACCTTACCTGCAGAGATAGATCATCAGCAAGGGTGGGTAAGTCCTTAGAGAAGGTCAAAGACTCTAGGTCAATGTTGGGTAAGCCCTTTGTAAGGAAAAATAATCCAAAGCAAGAATAGGTAAGTCATTCATAAGGTTGTTGGTCCCCTTGCCCAAAAAGGAATATGATTTAACCTTTGATCTTGAATAGTGTTTTCATATCTTTCTGAAACATAAATGTGTGCTCATGGTAGAAAATCATAGCGGTTGATCTCTATAGGCTGGGAGACACATCCTTGAAACATGGAACCACTCTACATACTTTTGCATTTTTGTGTAGTGTCCAAACACTCTCTCTCTCCCTAATTTTAGTACCTACATTATTATCTTAGGAAATGTTTTGAAGTTCCAATTAATTTATTTAAGTAGTTCTATCTCAATTGATCCTCCTTGAGCCCATTTTTTATCAAACAATTAGTATCATAGTAGATCTTCTATAAGTAATATTTCCAGAAGTAGGTAAGATGGTTGATAATAAAAAAAGAGAGATACTTATTCAACATTCTAGTCTTTAATGGGAAAAACTTCCTATATTAGATGAGAAGAATGATATTCCACTATTCAATGACTAAGCCTTGAGTTTTTTAAAATTATGGATCTTCCACCAGATGAGAAAGAGCAAGAAAATTGGATTTCACTACTCTGAAGAAAGCAACCTAGAATGCTAAATCCATAATATCCTCTATGTTACTCTCTCTCCCACCAATCTCAATTAAATGTCTTCTTTTGGCACCACCTATGAGATACGGAGGAAGCTATGTGCACTTATGAGGGTACATAGCAAGTGAAGGAAATTAAGGTCTACATGCTCATGAAATATATTGAACACTTCTATATGACCTATTTAAGTCTATTGTTGAGATGTATTTGAGGCTTAATATCAGTATCAATGGCCTTAGAACACCTGGTCAACAAATGGAAAACAACAAGGTATGCTCAAAGATTCTTTGCTCTCTTCTCTGACAGTGACAAAACAAGGTGATATCCATAGAGGAGACTACAAATCTATCTAATCTTAATATTAAAGAACTTATAGTCAATCTCAAAGCCTATGATGTAAATGTAAACTAATAAGAAGGGGAGGAGCTTGAAGAAAAGAGTCAAAAGAAAAAGGTTAAGGTGATTTGTAACATACCGAAATCTGGGCATTTTGCCTTTTGGTCCTCTTTTCCATCTTTTCCTTTCATTTATACCCTCTTTGTCCTTTTTGTTTAATTTGTGGAGAATATAATGGTCTAATGAATATTTGTTCATCTTTTATTCCAATATTTGGGTTTATACACAAATACCTCAGTGAAAGCTTAATAATGGGTGTAATATGTAAAATGTCCACTTAAGTAATAAAAATAATAAAATATTTCATCCTAGAACTTTTTCGTGCTTTTTAGAATATGAAAAGAATGAAAATCCCGAAATATAAATAAATGAGATGATAAAATGTAATAATTGGCGATAATATGGAATATTTTGGATAAAAGAAGATAATGAGGAATATATTGTTCCAAAAATCATAAATGGAAATCTACACCGATAATTTGATACTATTCCATTTTTTTTGTTCAAAAGTACCTTAAGGGCCAAGTATCATCTAATTTGGATAATAAATAAATATATAATGCCTTTAATACAAGATAATGGGAAATAAGCCAAGAAAGAGAGATAAAATATTTAATGCCCTCAAATTAGAAAACTAATTCAAGATTATTAATCTAAAAATAAAAATAAGCCTTTGGGAAAATTTTCATTTAATTTGGTCAATGGTTAAATTTTATTTTATTCAGGAGAGAGAAAATGATTTAAAGACCAAAGATATTAAATATATGTTGGTAAAATTAATTAATCTCAAAAACGTGTTTATAATGTTTATTATTACTTGTATACCAAGTTTCATATTTTTAGAAGGTTTCTAGATGTCTCTAAAAAATTAAAAGGATAAATAAGTGATAAAATTTAAATGAATTAAATAAAATAATATAGGTCTTCAAAAAAATATAATAATGCCAAATTCACGTTCTACATGTTAAAATAGACATGTTTTTGGATAATCCTAATGTTATTAATAAGGAGGAAAGAAGAAATAAGTTTATAATTATTTATCCAATTAAACTTTCTCAAAATGTAAAACTAATTAATATTTGGATTCTACGCATCAAAATCAGTCGGAATATAAAATTTGGTAATTTTTGGATAATGTTTGATCCTCCAAACAAAGAGAGAGAAAAACATTTAAATGAATAAGCCTTTTTAGTCGATTTTGAATAGGAATATCGCGATGATCTTTGACCGTTGGATCTCGATCGGAGGGTCCGTGGATTGTCTTCTTTGTTGGCCTGATTTGGCAACAGGTTGCTTGACTGCCAATTTTTCAAATTGCATTATCTCTTTCAATTCTCAACCAAATCAAGAAATTTTTAGTTCGTTGGATTGCTCATTGGATTCCGCTTCATTTTATCCTAAAATTTTGGTGTTTGCACATTTATCTGGAGAATTCCCCTTTGGCCGAACCTCTTCTCTCACCCCCACCTATGCAAACCCTAGTTTAGATCCCCTCATATATAAATACCTATACCCATGGCTTTGCGGGAGCTATTGCAACTCTTCAAACCTTTCAATTTCCAATTTGATCAATGTTTGGCCCTCCAGTGAGCAGCCGAAGCCACCAGGCTTGCGAAAGCCCTCCCCCTCTCCTTGCTTCATCTTAGTTCAATTACAAGGTACCATCAGTTCCGGTTTGCTCTCCTCTTCGTTTTGAGTATCTATTCGTCGTATTTCATGGAGTAAATCGATTTTGCCCAAATTCAGCCGAATAGCAGCTTCACGCTGCGCGGCCATGTTGCGAGCAATGGGAGGAAGATGACTCCCATCTATTTTACCTTTTTGCCCCGATCGGTTTTGCCTTGCTGTGTTTTCGCGCGAGGGCATTCCTGACTTCTCACTTTTTTTTTACTTGCTTTGACCCGCGTTGACCCGGCTTTGCTAGCATCTGCCGAGAGGCCCTAGGTGCCCGCGCGCACGAGGCCATCCCCTATTGGGCCAGGTCAGCAGTGCGGGGCCCACACCCCTCTCTTGTTTTCCCTTTGCGTGCATGCCTTGCCTACGTGGCAGGCTATGACTGGCTGAGGTAAATTAAATCGTATAAATTATTCCCGATGTCAAAAATAGAAAATAAATAGTGTTTTGAAATCAGGAGAACGAGATCTATCCATTAAAAATGTTTTTAAGTTTTGATATTGATGTTTGCAAAAACGTATTTTTAGAATGATTTAATTAACTAAAAATCACCAAAAATAACCCTAAAAGTCCATATCTTCAAAATATACAATATTATATGTTATTTTGATCAGAAAACCCTAACTAAGAAGATGGTAATGTTTTTAGAGTCTAATTTGATAGTTTGCACAAAAAGTTAGTAATATTAGGGTTTTCAACCTTTAATGAGTGTACTTAATTCTAATTCATAGATCTAATGATGATATTAGGGAAAGTGGGTTCTAATTTCATGTGAAGGGTTGGAAAATGGTTTCTAGAACTCTTGAGGCTAAGATATGTGCATCTAACCCCTTCAGTTGGGAAATTATTTATACCTTTTACTCATATTCCCTAATGAGGCTTAATATGACCTAATTCATGATTCTTGAAACTTAATTTGTTTATGCCTCAAAAATCAATTGTAGTATTATCTTGTTTGGGTTTTTATACCCCACTGCCATGTTATATAAATCTTTTGATTAATCTTGCCATAACTCTTTTTCTAGCATGTTGATTTTATTAGACTAATTAACTAGTGTAGTGGTACTTGTATGTACAACCACCCATAGTTGGGGAATGTGTTATTTCTCCCCTGGGGAACGTGTTACTCTCCCCCACACACAAAATGTGTGTAGGTGATTGGGAATGTCTTATTCTCCCCTCACCCTTTGGTTGAAGGTCCGGTAGGAGCTTCAACCCTACATAGTTAAGATAGTCAATATTAATCATACATGCAGTCGTTTTGTGATATGTTGTTTATGGCAAGCATCTATTGAAAGCTTCTTTTATATATATACGGCCTCATTCTCTTAATTGTATTCTTCTTATGATGAACCCTAGCCCATTTTACATGTTTTTCTCATCTTGTTACCTTTAGTATAGTTTAGTGACACATACTTTTATTTTTCTTTCCCTTTTGCTGGGTGCCTTCCCAACCACCCAGATGTGGATCAAGGTGATTAATAGGACTTGAAGATCTTAGCGTTGACATGGACTAGCTGATGGATATGTTGCTTGGAGACAAAAGTGGAGTAGTCTAGACTTCCCTCTATCTAGATCCTAAATGTTGTATCTTAATGTAACCCTAAAAGGGAGTTTTTGATGAATTTTGTACAATCTTGTATGAAATTGAATATAGTCAAAATTTTATCTTCCGCTGCTTCCCAATTGGATTTTGTTTACCATTGTTTTTGGTAGAGAGGTTGATTGATTTCACCTCTTTACAACATGGTATCAGAGCCAATGGTAGTCGGATCTTTGACTATTTCAGTTTGTCTCCCTAATTAGAACCCTAGACTTGCATAGTTTCCTTTAAGTGACATGTTTGCCTAGATTTGATCTATGTTGATGATAGGTTGATTTAGGACCTTATAGTTTCACCTTAGAGTCTTGATGAATAAAACTCTAATATGCTCATAATTAAAATATGTATAACTTGATGTTGTTTAGGTTTGCCTTTAGGCAACTATTAGGGCCTGAAGTTGAAGCAAAGGTGTCTAGTAAGGATCAGGGTTTTGGGGGCTGGCAATATTTTCCTCCACGCCACTAGCTTGGTTTACGAGGACTCCCGTGCCTATATGATACCGGCCTGGCCTAAGCTAATACAAATTGTCCGAAATAGTTTACTTTTAGGCAATAGTGACCTTAGACTTCTATGTTGTATATCTTTGGGAACCCTAAGTTTCATGTATATGATGATTTGTTTGAGGATGGTTACCAAGATAATTTCTTATGTCCTTTGAACCTAGACCTTAGAGTTTTGGTGTTTGTGAGAATATCAGAGTGCATAGTGGAAGCATGATGGATCTTGATAATGGTTTATTTAGACTTATCCTCTAACCCTAGTGTAGTAGGTCAAACCCTTTAAGGGGTGGAGTATGGTTAGTTGATGATGTTTGAGTGGTTAGATTTTGAGGATTAAATCCTATTTAGGGGGATGGAAACCTATAACATATTGATCTATCTTTAGAAACCCTAACTCCAGAGATAGGAGGTTAGTATGTTCGGATCCTTAGTTTTGACCAAACAAGTTAATAGTTGTAACCCTAACGTGCTTGTTTATATATTAATGAACACATAATGATCATCTGAGGAATAATTCATATGTTCAAACCCTAATGGATAGCCAATGCACATAATAAGAGTAATGTGAAATTATGGATCATATGATGCTAACCACGCCATAAACCCTAATGATATGATGAGTAAGATAATTATAACATCATTTGAAATTAATGCATGCTAAGGATGAATAAGTGAAATAAAATGGTTATGTTGACCTAAACCCTAAGTTGTAATATCTAACCCTAATCTATACATCTTTAATGTCTTTCATGATACATTGATGATGTTAAGTACCATAATCAATTAACATACTTTGATACACATAGATGATGTATATGATCATCTAATCACATATTAATCAAGTCATCAATATGAATGCATGTTACCTTGTTATCTAATACACATGTGATTAGTCACTTAATGTGAATCAATTCATTGATAAGTAATATGTCTCACCTTGATCATTAAAATACATGTAATGGCTTCAATATGAATATGAAATGACTAGAATTCACATAAATGTGCAAAATCAATAATATAAAAGAATGAATATGAGAAATGATTAATGATGACATTAATATGAGCAATAAAGATAATGTGACATGTGAACATGTTTAATATGAATATAAGTGACTAATGTGACATTAATTGGAATAATTGTATGCTTAACCACAAATTGAATAGAATGTCTTATTTCATGTAAAATAATTTGTTATAATTAATAAAGTGGCAATATGAGGATAATGAAGTATAAATACGAATTATTAAGGACAATGATCAAATATAATAATTAATGTTGAGATAATTGAGTGACCCCTAATTGTGATAAAATCCTTAATAAGATAAATGAGAAATACATATAAATAGTTTAATGTATGATGATGAAATATTATTCTTTTTGGCAACCAAGTTAATGTGATATGACATAATTAATATAATGATGACAATGTGATACCATAATGAATATAATGTTAATGAGCCAAAAATGTAAATAATGTTAAATATCCTAAAAAGGAATATCTTAATAATGGACTCTAGGTGATCCTTAAGAACCCAACCTATGATGAGTTGTATGTGAAGTTTATGAACCCTTAGGTGTAGTTGAAGTATAAGTTTTGGTGGAAGTTGTATGGTTGGGGGAACAACCTAAAGTTTTGGTGATGTGAGGTTGCACACTCACCCTTCCCTAATTGCTAGTGATTTCGAGGACGAAATCCTCTTTAAGGGGTGGAGTGTTGTAACATACCGAAATCTGGGCATTTTGCCTTTTGGTCCTCTTTTCTATCTTTTCCTTTCATTTATACCCTCTTTGGCCTTTTTGTTTAATTTGTGGAGAATATAATGGTCTAATTAATATTTGTTCACCTTTTATTCCAATATTTGGGTTTATGCACAAATACCTCAATGAAAGCTTAATAATGGGTGTAATATGTAAAATGTCCACTTAAGTAATAAAAATAATAAAATATTTCATCCTAGAATTTTCTAGTGCTTTTTTGAATATGAAAAAGAAAGAAAATCCTGAAATATAAATAAAGGAGATGATAAATGCAATAATTGGCGATAATATGGAATATTTTGGATAAAAGAAGATAATGAGGAATATATTGTTCCAAAAATCATAAATGGAAATCTACACTGATAATTTGATACTATTTAGTTTTTTATGTTCAAAAGTACCTTAAGGGCCAAGTATCATCTAATTTGGATAATAAATATATATATATAATGCCTTTAATACAAGATAATGGGAAATAATCCAAGAAAGAGAGATAAAATATTTAATGCCCTCAAATTAGAAAACTAACTAAATATTCAAAATCTAAAAATAAAAATAAGCCTTTGGGCAAATTTTCATTTAATTTGTTCAATGGTTAATATTTTATTTTATTCAAGAGAGAGAAAATGATTTAAAGACCAAAAATATTAATTATATGTTGATAAAATTAATTAATCTCAAAAACGTGTTCCTAACGTTTATTATTACTTGTATACCAAGTTTCATATTTTTATAAGGTTTCTAGATGTCTCTAATAAATTAAAAGGATAAATAAGTGATAAAATTTAAATGAATTAAATAAAATAATATAGGTCTTCAAAAAAATATAATAATGCCAAATTCACGTTGTACATGTTAAAATAGACCTTTTCATGAATTTTAAATCAATTTGGAAAATGTTTTATGAGAAGATAAATTAAGGAGAGAGAAAGTGTACAAAACTTTCAAATCATTATTTAAAATAATAAACAATTTCAACAAATGGAAATAATAGCAAACTCGAATACTTAATATGAGTTATGGGTGAAGTTTTGTAATTTTTGGATAATCCTAATGTCATTAATAAAGGAGGAAAGAGAAAATAAGTTTATAATTATTTATCCAATTAAACTTTCTCAAAATGCAATACTAATTCAATATTTGGATTCTACGCATCAAAATAAGTCAGAATATAAAATTTGGTAATTTTTGGATAACGTTTGATCCTCCAAACAAAGAGAGAGAAAAACATTTAAATGAATAAGCCTTTTTAGTCGATTTTGAATAGGAATATCGCGATGATCTTTGACCGTTGGATCTCGATCGGAGGGTCCGTGGATTGTCTTCTTCGTTGGCCCGATTTGGCAATAGGTTTCTTGACTGCCAAGTTTTCAAATCGCATTATCTCTTTCAATTCTCAACCAAATCAAGAAATTTTTGGTTCGTTGGATTGCTCATTGGATTTCGCTTCAGTTTATCCTAAAATTTTGGTGTTTTCACATTTATCTGGAGAATTCCCCTTTGTCCAAACCTCTTCTCTCACCCCCACCTATGCAAACCCTAGTTTAGATCCCCTCATATATAAATACCTATACCCATGGCTTCGCGGGAGCTATTGCAACTCTTCAAACCTTTCAATTTCCAATTTGATCAGTGTTTGGCCCTCCAGCAAGCAGCCGAAGCCACCATGCTTGCAGAAGCCCTCCCCCTCTCCTTGCTTCATCTCAGTTCAATTGCAAGGTATCATCAGTTCCAGTTTGCTCTCCTCTTCGTTTTGAGTATCTATTCGTCGTATTTCATGGAGTAAATCAATTTTGCCCAAATTCAGCCGAATAGCAGCTTCACGCTGCGCGGCCATGTCGCGAGCAATGGGAGGAAGATGACTCCCATCTATTTTACCTTTTTGCCCCGATCGGTTTTGCCTTGCTGTGTTTTCGCACGAGGGCATTCCTGACTTCTCGCTTTTTTTTACTTGCTTTGACCCGCGTTGACCCGGCTTTGCTAGCATCTGCTGAGAGGCCCTAGGTGCCCGCGTGCACGAGGCCATCCCCTATTGGGCCAGGTCAGCAGTGCGGGGCCCACACCCCTCTCTTGTTTGCCCTTTGCGCGCATGCCTTGCCTACGTGGCAGGCTATGATTGGCCGAGGTAAATTAAATCGTATAAATTATTCCCGATGTCAAAAATAGAAAATAAATAGTGTTTTGAAATCAGGAGAACGAGATCTATCCTTTAAAAATGTTTTTGAGTTTTGATATTGATGTTTGCAAAAACGTATTTTTAGAATGATTTAATTAACTAAAAATCACCAAAAATAACCCTAAAAGTCCATATCTTCAAAATATACAATATTATATGTTATTTTGATCAGAAAACCCTAACTAAGACAATGGTGATGTTTTTAGAATCTAATTCGATGGTTTGCGCAAAAAGTTAGTAATATTAGGGTTTTCAACCTTTAATGAGTGTACTTAATTCTAATTCATAGATCTAATGATGATATTAGGGAAAGTGGGTTCTGATTTCGTGTGCAGCGTTGGAAAGTGGTTTCTATAACTCTTGAGGCTAAGGTATGTGCATCTACCAGAGAGGTACATTGAACACCCACCCAATCTCGAACAGACAAACTTTCCACCTCTATTCCTGGCTTGAACGGCAAGGGGGACGATGCACGTCTCGGATCGATAAGGCTTGACTAAGGGTTGGGATTCACGTTCACGATTCGAGTGAAGGCAGAGTCGAAAGGGGAGGTCATGTTTCAGTAATGGGGTAGGAGAGGAGGGGAGTGGCGAGGTGGGCCCCTCCTCACCCAGAAGACTGATTGTAGTGGAGGACACGCCCCTTCAGTTGGGAAATTATTTATACCTTTTACCCATATTCCCTAATGAGGCTTAATTTGACCTAATTCATGATTCTTGAAACTTAATTTGTTTATGCCTTAAAAATCAATTATAGTATTATCTTGTTTGGGTTTTTATACCCCATTTCCATGTTATATAAATCTTTTGATTAATCTTGCCATAACTCTTTTTCTAGCATGTTGATTTTATTATACTAATTAACTAGTGTAGTGGTACTTGTATGTACAACCACCCATAGTTGGGGAATGTGTTATTTCTCCCCTGGGGAACGTGTTACTCTCCCCCACGCACAAAATGTGTGTAGGTGACTGGGAATGTCTTATTCTCCCCTCACCCTTTGGTTGAAGGTTCGGTAGGTGCCTCAACCCTACATAGTTAAGATAGTCAATATTAATCATACATGCAATCCTTTTGTGATATGTTGTTTATGGCAAGCATCTATTGAAAGCTTCTTTTATATATATACGGCCTCATTCTCTTGATTGTCTTCTTCTTATGATGAACCCTAGCCCATTTTACATGTTTTGCTCATCTTGTTACCTTTAGTATAGTTTAGTGACACATACTTTTATTTTTCTTTCCCTTTTGCTGGGTGCCTTCCCAACCACCCAGATGTGGATCAAGGTGATGAATATGACTTGAAGATCTTAGCGCTGACATGGACTAGCTGATGGATATGTTGCTTGGAGACAAAAGTGGAGTAGTCTAGACTTCCCTCTACTTAGATCCTCTTTTTATATAACGCATGTACACCCATATTGGGAGATTTTTTATGTACACTTTATTTAAATTGAATATAGTCAGAAAATTTATTCCGCTACTTATCCAATGAGTTTTGATTATCATAATTAGTAAAGGGTGGTTTATTCCCACTCTTTACATGATTGCTTTCCATGATTCATCGATTAAGTCAAAATTTCCAAGTACAAGATGATGTCATTTGCTCTAAAGGTAGACTCTACAAAGGTGAGTCTTCTCCCTCCTCGTGGTTCTCCATGTGTGGAAAGAAGGGTCACTACATCAATGATTGCCCACATGGAATTAAGACCTATCATTACAATAGAGATAAGAAAAGATATGAGAAGAACAATAAGAAGAATTAAGGCTACAAAAGCTCTATTGTAAAGATTGAGATCTAAGAGTGGATTTACTCCTTTTAAATTAAAATTAAGAGTTATAATCCAACAAAATAACACAATTTTTTTACAATGGATAAATAACTATGATTTGATATTTCATTAATGGATACCATAAAGACAAAAGTATAGTAGGGGAATAAACTATCATGAGTATTTTTAGTTTAAAATATTACATAATATTCTTCATGTTGTGGGTTTACATGGAAGTAATTGTTGACTCAAGGTCTAAATTGACTAAACCCTTGTTTTGATGATGACTAAACCATTCCACTTATTTGTGTCTAATGTCTCTACTTGAGTGATTTTAGATTAGGTATAGACACACTCCAAATGCCCTAACTTGCGCATCTCAACTTGGAGAAAAGACAAGTCAAAGTCAATACAAGTGCATGGTTTTGTAATATGATGTAAATCCATTAGAATCATGTTGTAAATCACTTGTAAATTGTAATGATTGTATGACTTGTAATTAAGCTTAGAAAAAATTAGGAGCACTTCGATCAAATATTTAAGCACTCAAAAGCCATTTTCTAAAATTCACATCAGGTTGTTCATCGGTCGAGTTGCAAACTCGACCGATCCTGATTGGATTTTGAAAATGACTTTTGATCGATCGAGTTTACACTTCACAGAACTCGACCGATCCCTCTACTGACCAAAACTGATTTAAGTGAATTGGTCGAGTTACCCCAGGAAAAACTCAACCGATGGCCTAAATTGGTCTTGACTTTTAGTGGGATCGATCGAGTTATCTTTATAGAAACTCGACTGATTGCACTGTACGGATTAGTGCAGAAAAGTATTTCAACTTGTTGTGGAGTTGCAACAAGTGAAAATATATTTGTTGCAAGCCACAAAACAGCTAGTTTTCGTTTTTAAGTGTTCCCAAAGGCTAAGGGACATCCCCAGTCATAAATAGGACCCCTTGGGCTTCATTCCAAGGTTGAGCATTCAATGCAAAACTCTATGTGAGGTTTCTATTCTATAGTTGAGTGCTTCCTACATATTCCTCTCTCTCTCTAAGCTTAATCACTTACTACATTCGTTACAATGAGTAGGAAATTTGTAAGAGAGCTAGTCCTACATGTATATCTTGTGAGGCTCTCACTTCCACCACCTCCCTATCTCTCTTTTCAACCATGAAGATGAAGGTTCTCTCTCTTGGCTAAGAGGGGTGAAGAATAATAGGGGAAGGTGTCCCTTGGTGAAGATCAAGGCTGAAGACTTGGAGCAAGAGTGGGTAAGCCCTTGGTGAAGGCATAAGACTCCTTGCTCAAGTGGGTAAGTCCTTGGTGGAAGCTTCTCTGAGTGAAGGTGAAGTCAAAGGCTGAAGATCCAAGAAGAGTAGTTAATCCCTGCAAAGGCTGGAGACTTGTGCAAGAGTAGGTAATTCCTTGGAAGAAGGCGTAAGACTCCTTGCAAAGTGGATAAGTCCTTGGTAAGGTTGAAGACTCTTTGTTTTGGATAGGTAAGTACTTTGTTTGGTCATGTATTGTATCTCTTATAATGAATATAACGAAGGTGCAAGGTTAAGAAATCCTAGAGGTTGACCTCTCTAGGTAAGTGGATTGACTCACTTCTAGTTTGAAGTGTGGAACCACTCTAAATAGCTTGTCTACTTATGTTTGCTCAATCTCTCTCATCCTTGCTATGCATGTTTAGTTGCACTCAAATTACCTATTTAGCAACCTTATCTTGTCATATATCTTAAAGGTCTAATGAATTTTTTTAAAGTGCATTCAGCTCTATTCACCCCCCCTCTAGAGCATCTAATCACCCTTCTAGGATCCAACAGTAACAACTTCAACATCTAAGTATAGGGCAGTTCAAGCTACTCTGAATCTATCTTCTAAAAGCAACCTCCACTAAACACAGTCTTGTTCACCAAGTCAAGCCTTCTATTTTCATCAACTAAGGGGTTGGAAGAATACCCTACAAAAGAATACAAAGTGGAAATGGTCCACATAAAAGTGTTGTTATGTGCATATCAAAAGTGATTGAGCATATTTTGGGGAAAAGGACAATAATAAACTATTTGAGGATTCTTAAATCAAAAGAGAAATAACAAAGCATACAAGTGAATGATAAAAGGAATAATGACTAATATTAATGTGATATTTGAAAATATAAACTATCATTAACAATTTAAAGTGAAACTTTTCAATTAAATGGATAATAATCATGAGTAAGGCATCCATGTATTTTACATGTGTACTAGAACAATATAAAACATGTTGGTTGGAAGCAACACATATACCATGAATATGGGGTGAGCAGGAACATATACAAATCTGCCCTAAAATAATGGGGTGAGCAAGAATATATATCCATCTGCTTAGTGAAGGACATGATACACATGTTCTCTATAAATTATTCATTTGTAGGAATTTATACCTCTATGCAATTTATCAAGTATCTGAATTTACACATACGCATGAAGTCCCATAGATCAAGTTAAACTACTTGGCACCACATGATGCATAATAAAGGAATGAACAATTTCAGTTCAACCTATGATGGATGAGAACATCCATTAAATATCAAGTGGGGCCATAGGACCCATAAAAGAAAATCCACTCAATATAATAATGAAATAGAAATCTAGTAAAAAAGGGATCTTTCAACTAATACTAGTTCTAGGAAATGGCTTCATTAAGAATATTAATATTTCAAGTTCCAATAAGACCAAGAGAGAGAGAGGCATAGGTCAGTTGACCATTATAGAATAGTAGAATGCAACATACCTCTAATTGAGTCTAGATATATCCACGGTCAACCTAGTTCCACATCATGCTCACAATCCACCAATTGAAAGCACATATAAAATTAGGGTTAACATCTTATTAAATTCATAAACCCTAAAATTTATGTTTTGTTATTAGTATTTTGGGTCATCAAAACCACTATGTATGTATTTTTTTTATAAAGGTCATAACATATATTAAAAGCAAAGCAAGCAAACACCTGCTTTGACTAGTCATACAGGATGAAAGGCATAAGTAATATTCTGTTGGGAGATGAAAGAGATGTTAAATGTTCAAGGGGGAGGCACCCCTTAACAAGCCTCTTGCAACACTAATCCAGATAATTTTGTGGAGAAATTGTAGCAACGGGAATAGAAAAAAAAAAAGCACTAATGTTGTTGCAGCAAACTAACACTTGTTTCATCGTCCACCATAGCCTTCAGGTCACGGAGAAAATAGGCTTCAGATTCACCTTCTTCAGAGTTCTCCTTTCCATCTAGAACATGTTTACCTGTACATGGTGAGCAAATGAAGGTCTGCATCTATTTGTGAGATGATATTTTGCCTTAGTTTGGAGTGTTGTTGAAGAATCTGTTGTTTCTCTCAAGCCAAAGGTTCCATCTAATGATGATGAAGATGTCATTTCCCGTAAAGGAGTTGTAGTGTTTGTTTGGTGTAATTTGTAGGGGAAAGGTTGATGATTGGAGATCTAACTGGTAATTTCGTGTGAAGTGTGTGAAGATGCTTAGTGAGAAGTTACACTTAAAGAAAATGTGTTCCATCGATTATGTGTCCAATTTGCAAAGAGGACATCTGGAAGGGCCAATAAAGCCTCTCTTGGATAGGTTTTGTTCAGTAAGTAGCTTGTTGTGAAGGAGCAGCCAAAGAAAGGTTTTCTGTTTTTGTTGCCATTTTTGTTTCCATATTTTGTAATAGGGGGAGAGACCTTTGTAAGACAGGTGAGTGTAAGATTTTTTAACTGAGTAAGAGTTTCCCCATCGCCAAGTGAAATTGTTTGAGGAATTATTTTCAAGTGTCTGCTTTAAAGCAGAGAGGTTGTTTGGTTTGAGATGCATGAGGATGCATCATTTGAGGGTATTTGTCATGTTGCTGGTTAGGAGGCTAGGGGCCATGACAATGTTGATCTTGAGGAGGTTGTTTGGAATGGCCCTATTTGTGTGCAGGTTTAGAACATAATTTTTTTCATACCAAGGATCGTTCTAGAAGGAAATATTTAGGTGAGAGTGTGGATGAGTGTTGATGAGTTGGGTTATTTTTTGGATATTTTTGTTTATGTATTTCCATAGGGGTGAGGATGATTTTTTTGGTACTTTGTTCCAGGGAGGGGATTTTTGATAGTATTTGCATTTGATGAGGCTCGTCCAGATTTTTGTCTTATTTTTAGCCAGACTGTTGATAATTTTTGTTATGAGGCAGAAAGCATGGGTTTCAATGTTTAGTATACCCCAGCCACCTTGGTCTATAGGGGCAACAATAGTGTCCCAATTAACAAGATGGTAGTGCTTTCCGAATTTTATGGAGGGATGATAGTTGTTCCAGAGGAATTTCCTACGCAATTTGTCAAGGAGCAATTTGGTTTTGGATGGAAGGGGGATACAATTGAGGTAGTGAGTGGTGATAGGAGTGATGACACAGTTTAGAAGAGTAAGCCTTCCCGAGAGATTTAGAAAGTTATTTGTCCAAGTTGAGAGTTATTTATTTATTTTTTCTATGATGGGGGACCAGGTTGCATTTGTGATGTTGTGGGGGGTAATGGGGAGACCTAGGTATTGAATGGGGAAGTCATCAATCTTGCATCTAAGGAGATCTCTGAATATTTCCAAGATAGATTGTTCGATGTGTACCCCAAAAATGGATGCTTTTTGGAGGTTTATTTTAAGTCCTAAAATGTAGGATAAAATGCCTAATATTCTGAATATATTGAGTATAGAGGCATCCTCTGGGGAGGAGAGGATTATGGTATCATCGGCAAATTGTATAATGTTCTCTTTGCATTCCACTGGTGAGTTAATGAGACCACTATTTTTTCCTAGTTGTATCATGTGGGAGAGGATGGTTGTGATTATAATGAACAGGTAAGGGGAGAGGGGGTCACCTTATTTGAGGCCGTTTGAATTGTGAAAATAACCAAAAGGGACCCCATTTATGATTGTTGAAAAATGGTGTGGTGATGCAAGCATGGATCCATCTGACCCATTTGTGTGGAAATCCAAAGCCTATGAGAGTTTTTGTTAAACAGTTCCAGTTTACAAAGTCAAAGGCTTTTTCAAAGTCCAATTTGATGGCTAGAAAAGGTGTTCTGTTTTTGTGACAGAGATGTATTGTTTCATTTACCATCAGGTAAGCATCTTGTATGCTTCTGACTTTGAGAAAGGCATTTTGATTGAGGGGAATGATTTTGTTCATGTGTGGTTTTATTCTATTTGCTAGATTTTTGGCTAAGATTTTATATGATGTGTTGATTAGGCTGATGGGTCTATACTGGGAGATAAGGTCGGGTTGATTTGTTTTTTTATTGGCGTGATGAAAGTTTGTTTTAGGTGTTTGATGATGTTGTGGGGGTTTTCACTGTCATAGAATGTCTTGAGCAAAGCCAGGAAGTCGACCTTGTAGTGATTCCAATTTGCAAGATAGAATTCCACATTTAGACTGTCAGGTCCAGGTGATTTATTTAATCCTAGTGTTTTTATGGTCATGTCCAATTCCTCTAGGGAGAAAGGCTTTATAAGGTCTAGAGGATTTTCAATGTTTGTAGGGTAGATTATAGTCCAATTCAAGTCATTTACGCAGGAGGGATTGTGGTTGTTGTTGAAGATTTTTTTTTGAAGTGGTTTGTAATGTGGTTTGTGATAGATTGTTTGTGGGTTGTGATCCTTTCGTTTATTAGAAGGTATGAGATGGAGTTTTTTCGGTACTTTTTGTTACAGATTTTGTGAAAGAACTTTGTGTTTTGTCCCCTTCTTTTACCCATGTGATTTTTTCTCTTTGTATCCATCTAGTGTCAATACACTTTTTTGTGAAGTCAAGGTCAGCTTTAATAGAAAGAACAAGAGTTGGGTCAGTTGTAGGGTCCTTGTCCACAAAGAGGAATTATTCTTCTAGGTCTTTTAGGGTTTCAGAGAGCTGGTTTGGGTTTGTGTGTTTCCAGTTTTTGATGTGTATTTTGATGTTTTTTGTGTTTTGGAGAATGTGGAGGCCAAGGTTTGTGGTTTGGGAGTTGGACAATTTCCAATGCTCTACACAGTTGTTGGTAAAGTTGTTTATGGAGAGCCAAAAATTGTCAAATTTGAAAGGTCGCAAACCCCATGATTCTGTTGTGGTATCGAGAATAAGAGGGAAATGATCATAGATGGCTCTGTGAGAGATGTGAACCGTGGAGAGTGGGTGTTTGTCTTCCCACATGGTGGAGCAAATGAAATGGTCAATCCTGATGAAAGTTTGATTTCTTGACCATGTAAAGGATGCATTTGATGGTTTTAATTCAATTAATGCATGTTTTATGAGGAGTTGGCTAAAGAGTTTGTCTGCTGCTGACATAGGTTGTGCAAAATTTGTGGGGTTGGATCTATCAGAGTTTTGGGTAATCAAATTGAAGTCCCCACTGACAATCCAAGGAGTCTTATGGAAATAAGTCATAAGTGATTTTAGTTCTGATAAGAAGGTTGTTTTATTTTGTCCAAGTTCTCCATAAACCCCAGTAAAGTTCCAACAAAAACCATCGAATGTGTTTTGAAATGTGATGGTTATGGAGTAGTCTAGTGTGGTGGAGTTTATGACGGAGAAGGTTAGATTGTTGTATCCAACTAAGAGACCCCCTTTGAAGCCAGTGGGGAAGATTTGAACCCAATTAGTGATTCTATTACCTCTGATGGTTTTTAGAGAAAATGGGGAGAGACTAGATTTAGTCTCTTGTATTGTGATTAGGTCTGTTTTATTTTTGTATATGTGTGAGCAGATTTCCTTACATCTATTGAGGTTTGCATCCCCACAGACGTTCCAAGAAGAAAATCGCATATTTGGTGGATTTGTTTGTAAAGAGAAGGAAGGTTTGAAAAAGCAGGCTAGTCAATTGTGAGAAGGTCAAAAAAAATTTGGTAGTTTCCAAATTTCTTCTGTTTGTCCGACCCATAAAGAGTTCAATGTCATCTAGAGCCTTATGTGCCTTGTCCTCATCTTCAAGTTGTATGCCTATATTTTTAGCAAATTTCGTGAAGCTAGTGATGTTTGACCAAGATGCAAGGTCCTCTATGTTATCTATGTCACAGTTTATAGACTTTGTAAAGAGTGGGGAAGAGGTATCTAGAATAGAAGATTTTGCACAAGATGAACTGGGTGAAGAGTTTGTGGATGTACCTGAATCTAGTCTGTTGATGATGAGTTTCTTGTTTGCCTCTTTAGGGCCTTGCATCATAAGCTTTTGGGTTTTGCTACCTCCTTGTCTTTGCCCTGAGCTCTTCTGCTGAAGACTCTACAAAGAGCTGACATCCTTTAGCATGATATGTTTTTATTTTTTCAAAGTGTTTTTGCTTGAGTTTTGAGCTTGGCTACTTTCCTTGGTAGAAGTTGGGGAAGGAAAAATGGTTCCAGAAGGTGGAGAGGTGTTTCTAAGTATGGGGGAGTGGGTGTTCTTGTTCTTTTTCTGCTTAAAAGAAAGTTTGTGTTATTGGAGGAGGTGGTGTTTGGGTTTTTTCTTTCCCAAATGAGGTGTATGTCACCTGAAAGGCGGGTAGTATTTGGTGTCTTTCTATCTTTGTTTGGACAGAACCATGAGGGTGGATGGTTTGATAGATCAGAGAAGGTTGTTCTATTTTCTGAAGGATGTTCGGCTGACAGTTTGATGTTATAGATAGATTCTCAAATCCTAATATTTATGGAAGGTGGTAAGGAAATAGCAGCTTTGACTGCAAAAAGGCAAAAGGCTTTTATGTATTGGGTAGGATGTAGGTTTTCCAAGCTGATGTATTGAAGAGTAGCCCCGATGGAGTGGGCTATGCCTCTGAATATCTCAGCTTCCCAGAGGTGTGGTGGGAGGTTGGAGATGGCAACCCAGTCTGAGCCATCGGCAGGAGCTGGGAAAGCCCCAAGATCAGCCGTCCATTTTGACAATTTGGCTGTAATAAAGCTAGATCCACATGGTATAGTGAGAATCTGGTTGAAAAGATGGTTAATTTTTGTACCTTCAGGAACAGTGTATATCAACTGGGTTGGAGAAAAGATCTTTGGTTTTAGGATTGTCTGTCCTGGGATGAGGAGGGCTAGAGCGTGGGAGATATCTAGGACATTTATCAGGTTGTTGTCTATGTTGTTTTCAATGGAGATAAGGATGATCCTCAGGGTGAGGACTTTGAGTACCCTCATGGAATTTGAAGGTAGGTCAAGGGCTATCGCATATTCAGGGTGTTCCGGGGTTTTCATGGCTGATGGTGTAGGGTTGGTGTTGGTGTTTTGTATGGAGGCACCGGAAGTTGAACTAGAAGAATGGGGTTTTGGTGGTGATGATAAGTATTTTGGTGACTTGTGGTAGGGTTTTGAATATGGCACAAACCATTGTGTTTATATACTGATGTTGGGTTTGGTGTGTGTCTACATGCTTGGGCAGGAGGTTTGCAAGGCATGTAAAAGTGTTGCTTGTGGGTGGATGAGAGGGAGAGGGATGGTTGGGGCGTCTATAGACTGTTTCTCTCTTTTTTGGAACTCGTTGATTTTCTCTATTTGTCGTACCTTTATCAGAAAGGTGTCTAGGGAAGAAACGGTCATAGTCTGCAGGAGGTCTAAAAATTACTGGGGGGATGATTTTTACAGTTTCTTTTGGTGTGACCTGCTTGGTGGCATCTGAAGCAGGTAAAGCGGGAAGGGCATCTGGAAGCTAAGTGGTGTTTACTTTTGCAAAAAAAGTAGTGGAGGGGCTGAAAAGGTTTTCTGGGAGGGGTTATTCTCCAGGTTTGGGCAGTGGAGTTTTCCTCTAGGTGTTTGTTGATGAGGTGTGTAGATTTTTCCTATCCTAAAATAGGAAATGTGCAGTTTAGGAGAAAGGTGTTTTTTGGGATGATATCATCCACTGTGAAAATTCGGAGGTTTAGGGTTTTGTGGAGCGTATTGAGTGAAAGTTTTGTAGTCTTTTTTTTTGGGAGAAAAAAGATGGTACCTTACTGCGATGGAGCTTGTTTGATGTGGTGTTGATGTTGTGTCTGCTACATCTTCCTCCTCTGAGCAAGAGGAAACTGAGATGGGCCAAACCTTTGTTCCTATCAGGGGTTGATGGATATCCCGAACGAAGAGCTGATCAGCCGAGTTTGATGAAATTGGTCTCTCTTGATCGTGTATTTTTATAGAGATGTGCTAGCTCAGGTGGTGTGTCAGCATTGAAATCCCTAACCCAAGCCAGGAATGTTTGATTACCGATCAGCTTGATGAAGATAGTCCATTATGGCTTGAGATTGAGGTCAGAGATCAACTGGTCCCAACCCTCAGAGATGAGAAGGGTTGATGCTTTGTTTTTCTAGTGGTGTTCAGCCTGGGAAGACCATGTGACCAACACCGGGAAGGAACAATGGCCTATGTCAATCATGCAGGACCCCGGAGACAGATCAAACTGGTGATAGATCCATGCTTTGGGTAGGGGAACACATGTGGAGTATGAAAGGTTTGAGAGTGGATACTCCATGAAGATGAAGCGAGAGTCCATGTCTGGAGGTGTAGATGGAACCCTTGTGCAATCATCTGGCGCCAAGATTTTTTTCTGTTTTAGGGCACTACTGTAGATTTTTGTTTTGCCTTTTGTTGACAGTCGAGTCTTGTATATGCATGTGGCCAAGGTGAGCAGGCCTCCTGTTCTCATGATGTGATCTTGGCAGAGAGAGTAGGTGAGTAAATTTTGAAGTCGATATTCTCTGGGAAGCAGTGAATCGAGCCCGAAGGGACTGCAGTTCAGGCACAGAGAGGGGAAACGAAAGCCGGAAGAAAGGTTGATAGCTAGAGAGATTTGCGAAAAGGGATGTTTTAGAGCGTCAGAATGATCTGGGCAAAATAGAGAGAGAGTGTGCCCCAGCCGCTATTGATGGGGAAAGTTCAAATGTTAAGGTTAAATGTTTTGCATTTAGCCTTTTTATCTTGGGTTTGCAGGCTAGGAGCCTCGGGAGTGATCCAAACTCTTGGATTAATGGTTGAGGATTTAAGAGGGTAGAGGAGTAAAGAGGGAGGAGAGGATGTACCTTTACGTCACTGCCTAGTGCACCAGACAGGTGGTAAATCATTGGGTGAGGAGGGAGGGGAGGATGTGCCTGACCTTTTCCAGTTTACCTGATATGATCGCTCTAGCTGCTCGTGAAGGGTGGGGGAGCGATGGCTGGGGCTCGCCGAACTGGGGCTCACCTGGGCGGGGAGTATGTGACCTTGGGGATGTTTCCGGAGAGAAGTTGAGTTTTCTCTCGCTTACCACATGCTGCCATTTTTTTGTTCTGAGTAAACTAAGGCGGAGCTCAATGTACTGGGGGGATACCGAGCTCAGAGCAGCCCCACCCACAGATGTGCTAATCGAGCAGGGCGGGGGAGCGATGGCTGAGGCTCACCGGACTGGGGCTCACCGGGGCGGGGAAGATGGGACCTAGGGGATGTTTCTAGAGAGAAGTTGGAGCTTTGTCTCACTTACCACCTGTTAGATGTCCTACCACTATGTCATGTAGATCATACTTTCCTAATTTTTTTATCACATTTACTTTATTTTTTTGGATTATGAATTACTAGATATGACTTTCAAAAAATCCCACCAGAAAGTCCTTAAAAATCACATATTTATAATATTATAATTATATGATTAAAAGTATACCATCATTTAGTTCAAAAAACCATGATTTCAAAACATATTTTATTTCATTTTTATGACTTATGTTTGATGATTATGAATTATTTATGATATATTAGTTTTACAAATTTGTTAAATAAAATCTCCTAATAAATATATTGATTTTCTCATGCATCACGAATAAAAATCTTGATGTATGACATGATATAATAGTATATGCAACTATCAAACCTAGTGCGATTAAATCAAACCAAGGGAAAAAATGTCAAGAAAGAACTTGATATGTGTGGCAAAATAGAATGAATAAGAGGGGAAAATAGTATCCCAATATTTTGATTGTTTAGAATCAGATTTGCGAGAAAGATTTCAATTCAGGAATGATTCAACTTGAAAACTTTTCACTCAAAGAAAAACTCAATAATCAAATAATTGAATCTTGTTCGTGAGACTAACATGATTCCAGCAACCTTAAAATCAGACCTTGTGGTGCACGGGGGA
The DNA here is from genome assembly GCA_963693085.1 of Alisma plantago-aquatica. Taxonomy (NCBI): domain Eukaryota; kingdom Viridiplantae; phylum Streptophyta; class Magnoliopsida; order Alismatales; family Alismataceae; genus Alisma; species Alisma plantago-aquatica. The sequence goes on along the minus strand of OY856409.1, from coordinate 127,575,962 downwards.
TCGTACATGGTTCTCCATGATGACTGGCTAGAAGTGAGAGCTCGAGCTCAAGGAAGAACCTCACTGTTGAAATAAAATGATGGAGGATATAGTTGGGAAGAACCAAAAGCATAAGGACCAAAACAAGGAATGAAATCTTGGATTCCAATAAACATGCAAACAAGTGCTAAAAAGGAGAAAAAAATCATACTACCTTAAACTGGGTTAAAATTGAAAGAGGGAAAGCACCATACGGACAAGTCGAGTGATTTTACATCACTTCCGATGATCAGAAATGGATAGGAAGTTGTGCAGAGGTCCATGTAGGCAATTGAGGTATACTAGTTTTAGAGGAGGTAGGCGAGGTTCTTTGGGTTGCACAAAGAGTTGAGAAACATTGGTGGGGGTCTTGTGAAGGTAAATGACTTGTTTATTAAGGGTTTGAAGACCTGGAGATGCGAGGAGAAGAAAAGAAAGTAGACATAGGGAAACAAAACAAAATGAAACTAGGGATTTTTGGGTTTAGAATTGTGCAAGGAAAGTGAGGGAAAGGAAATTGGAGAAAAATAAGAAAGGGAGAGGGAGAGAAAAGATAAAGAAAAGTAGGAAAAGAGATGTGATGTTTGTCTACTTTCTAAAAAGTGACGGGAGGTAGAAGATGGAATTTCCTTCATCCGATCAGAATCATGCGGCTCAAAAAAGAGCCCTCATTAGCAAGTATCCAACCATTCTAAAACTTTTATCTTTACAAAATCTAGAAATTATAAAATATCTCCAATATAATATTAAAATATTCACATTTTCCTAATTTAGTATGGATCAAACAAGGATCAAATCAGTCCAAATTTGACATATATGATATGTTTGATATGTAGATTCTAAATATGAACCTAGTTTACTCTTTTAGGGATGTTTAGTAGATTATCTAATTTTTTTGAGTCCTTTTAGCATTATTTTAAATTTACTTATGCCATCCATCATTATCCAATTGAAGTGATATTTGTCAACTAGACTTATTGATACACAAGAAGTCCAAATTTGTCATTGCTTTCATGCTTTGAGATTTATTAGTGGATTAAGATAATGACTCCCTCTCTCTCTAAGAGCTCCAATGCATCTCTAGGTTGGTGCTTCTAGAGCCGCTGCCATGCCTGGTGGGGAGGGGATCTTCCCCTCACCATCCATTTCCAACCCCATCCCTCCTGATCCTATGGGTTCCCCCTAGTGGATCCACCACCATCATCGACACATATCCCTCCACCCAACCCTAACCTCCCACCACCTTCTTCTGCCCCTTCGTGACTACTCTAGGCTCCTGGTCTGATCTCAACACAGACATCACTGTGAGTCATGTGTGGGCAGACACTTTGAAGGGGCCCTCAAGTATCCCTGGTACCTAGAAATTGATGGATATCATTGAAGTCCTAAGGCTCCTTTCTATAAGAAGTGGGTCTTCATATGTGGAATGGGTTTTCTGAACTGATGGTAATGGAGATGGATAACTTCCATTGTTATTCCATTTTTTTCATGTTCTAGGAAGGAAACCACTCTTTGAGTAGTTGTATGGGTGGATGCTCTATTCATGTCATCCTAAGGGTGAACTGCAACTCTCTATGGTGAGTGAGGGACTATTCTTGGCTTTCTTTGCTAATGGAACTGACATGGGTAAGTTGTTGGAGAAAGGGTCGTGATTTTTTGATAGCCAAACCATCCTTGCGAGGAGATGAACCCCAAAGTAGATGTCTGCAAAGCAGCATTGAGCATGACACTGGTGTGGATCTACCTCCCCGATGTCAGATGACATTGGTCTCATTGAGCACTATCTATCATTAGATAGGCCATCAGCACTCTGAAAGTTGTGGATAATAGAGTAACTGGATGTTCACTTGGAATGGAGAGAATGTGTGTTGAGATATCAAAGGATAAAGTGCCACCTACAGTGGTGATGGTTGAACTACCTTCTAGTGGTGAGCTCAAAATTTGGGTGGTGTACGAGGCCCTACCAAATCTGTGTGGTCATTTTTATGTCTTCAGACACACTGAAGGGGCTTGCCTGGGTGCCCATCCACTACTACAAATGGAACCTCCAATCTGGGGGAGATCTACAAGTGTCAGGCCTAAAAGGAGGAAACACAAGGGTCGAGTGCATAAGGTGCACTAGGTTGCCACAATAAAGGCGATTGCGTCAGGAAACAATACGAGCCCCTCAACTGACCTTAAAGTGGTCTCGAGCCTCGCAGTTGAGGCGATAGTTTCTATGACTGAGGAGACTACTCATTCGGTAGAGGTGATCCCCTAGGGGTCTACTCAGGAGGGTGTGGAGGTAGGACAGGTGGCCTGCTCCCCCATACCCTCATCTAGTACCCAGCGTCTGGTAGCCCAAATCATTTGAATGGCCAAGTTAGAGTTATGAGTCTGCATAACTCCTTTGATCTTCTCAAAGAGTTGAATATGGAGGACCCACCGAACAACCATAGAGTTATGAGGGGATCCTCAACCAGAGGGAAGAGAGGGGGAGGTGCCACTTCATGTCAGGGTGGTAAACATATATGTTAATATGTGCATCCTCACATGGAATGTGTGCTCCGGGATGGGGAAACAAATGAGGTTTAGGAGGGTCATTGAGGAGGACAAAGTGATGGTCATATGTTTGGAGACCATTATTACAAGAGAAGTGGTTGAACGGGCCACTGGGCTTTTCCTAGTGGAGTAGAAACATGACTCCAATCTGGAGCATGTCGGTCGAGGTAGTGTGATGATAGGATGGAATCCTAATGTGTGGGATACGCATGTCATTTGAAGTATGGATCAGATGGTGATGACGAGTTGCATAAACCCAGGGAGGCTTCCACTGTGTCATATTGGTTGTGTATGGGCTTAACTCAAAAACTTGCAGGCAAAGGCTCTATGAGGTATTGGACAACATGAACCAAGTTGACTTGCCACAACTGGTCATTGGTGATTTCAACAACCTTTATAAATCCAAAAAAAGAGGGGAGGGAAAGAAATTCTAAATTTTGTTCTGGCAAGATTCAATGAAGCGGTCATTGTCGCCAACCTGGTGGAAGTTAACATGGTGGGTGGTAAGGTTACTAGGAACAACAAACAAGCACAGAGGATTGATAGCAACCTTGATAGAGATCTAGCCAATGAGGCATGGTTGGAGGATTTTATGGATGCTCATGTCTCTCTGGGAAACCATCCAAACATTAACCACCCCTGGCTTAAGGCATGATTGACAAAGGGGTTTAGGAAGGGAAGACCCTTTCTATTCCTCAACCACTGGATAGAATGACCTAGTTGTGAAAAAGTGGTGAGGAATTCCTGGGCTTTGAGGGTTGATGGCAACCCTTTTTATGTGATCATTGAGAAATTCAATAAGACAAAGGACTCCCTTAAATGGTGGTCAAAGGAACATGTCGATCTAAGAAATTTGGTCGCCAATGCCAGGAGTGAGTATAACATTGCAGTTGCTGATCTCAGGACAAACCCGCTACATCTAGTGAGCATGAAAAGCAAAGACAAGACAGCTCAACATCTCCTAAAGATGTATAGGTTGAGGAGATGATGTATTGGTAGACAATCTGGGTCAAGTGGACTCATGATGCAGACAATAACACCATGACTGATGTAGGGATTTTGAGTCGCATTTATAGGCTGATTTTATACTTGTTTTGTGTCGTTATTTGTCATTTTGTGACTATAATAGCATGATTCATTTCCTTCAGCCTATAATCACTATATTCATCAAATTCAGTTTATTTTATCTTATTTTGTATAAATTATCAAATTTCTTAGATTTGATTTGTGTTTTTCTCTTGGTTTCAGGTAATTTTCATTCCAGGACCTGTCGATACCATCGACGGATCTGTCGATGCTATCGACATGGCAACAGTGACCAGGTCGGAGGGAAAGCATCCAGCTCGATACCATTGACCACACCGGTCGATAGTATCGAGATGCCGATAGGCGGATTCCAGAAATTGAAAAAGTGTCAGTACCCTAGCGGGTCGATACCATCGACACCCCGTCGAGGGTATCGACGTCGTCTGATCAATAAATTGTTCAGAACGATCATGATCGAACGGCTGCGATATTTTTGGCGGCCGTAAGTGGTACCTATACCTAGAAAAAGGCAACCCAAAGCGATAAAACATGTTCTATTCTATTGCATGAGTCCCAGAGAAGAGGACAGTGAAGAACGGAGCCCAGAGCGAAGGCTCGGACGTTTCCAGAGCTGTAGATGGATGATTCTTCTGTCGGAAGGTTGCAGAACGTGAGTCTCGCACTAAGGATCATCCAGATCTTCTCCGTTTTAGGGGTTACACCATATCTTCATTCGTTTCTCCATGTTTCCCTCTTTCTCCTCCATGTGTACTATTGAGATGAATATGTGGGGCTAATTCCCATTGTCCTTAGGACCGGGAGTAGCCCGAGGAATCACTGTATGACAATTTTCCATTGATTATTATGATTTGTCTCAATTTCCCTTGATATGTTATCGTGTTTCTATTGCAATTTACTATGCTTGATCACCATAGTTGATTTTTAATACTGTTATTTGCTCTTGACAGAGAATTAGTGGTTCAAAAGCCACGATTAATAAATTAATCAATAATTTCCTTAGACAAGGTAATGTACAATTAATGGTGGATACTCAAAGAAATAATCAAAGCACTTAGATCTAGGGTATAAGTTACTATTGGTGTGGAACTAACCTAGAACTAGGTAGTGAATTGTATCGCGGAAGCGAGAAATTCTGACCACGGACCATAATCGGGGAAAGAGAACAAATTATGTTAATTGTGTAGAATTCATGCAGTGAGACCTCATGGTGAAATCACAACCCTAAGGATTTCCATTTCATTTGATTAAACTAAATATTTAATCACCGCTCGCTTTTGTTTTCCTTTTACTTTATTTTCTTTTTAAAACCAGACAATCAACTTTTCCAATCGGTCTAGCTGATTGCGATCAGTTAGTAGTAGTATACTAAAATTTACATTTCCTTGAGTTCGACTCGGGCCTCACAAGGCCTATATTACTTTGATACGTGCACTTGCGCTATATGCACGGTAAAATCGTGTCAAGTTTTTGGCTTTATTGCCGGGGAAATGGTAAATTTCAGCACTACGAGTGCTGCAAGCGGCCACTCTAGGCCACTTTTTCTTTTTATTTGCAATTTTAATTATTGAGATTAATTGTCTATCTTTCCGATTCTTTATTCGTCTAGCATTGTACTTATTCGATTTTCCACATTTCAGGTACTAGTACATGGTGAAGACGCATAGTACGGACTACGCACAGTCGACACCTGAGGTTCCACCTTCGGGATTTGAAGACGAGCGGATAAATACACCACCCGAAGACGTTGAAGAAGAACTTGAGACTTTCACAATGGTCGAGGAACAAACTATATGGGAGAAGATTAAGGCTTCTTCTTCTTCTGCACAGAAGGGGACAATCAATAAATAGGCTATCAATATACCCAGTTACAAGATTGACCCAGGGTTGATCCAGTTGGTCAAGTCACGGGCTTTCCATGGGCTTAAAAATGAGGACCCATTGGCCCACATCAGTACGTTTGTGGAGAACTGTGACATTGTGAAGGTGGATAGGTTTCTACAGGAAGTCATTTACCTAAAATCGTTTCCATCATCTCTGGCAGGAAATGCACGGGAGTGACTATACAATTTGGACAACGAGTATATTGAATCTTGGGACATGATGATAGAAGTGTTCTTTGAGAGGTGTTTCCCGCCCGAGAAGACAAATGATCTTGTCAAAAGGATCCATAACATCAAATAACAAGTCGGCGAGACATACTCGGAGGCTTGGGAGCGTTTCAATATCATGCTGCGAAGATGCCCACATCATGGGCTAGATCTAGAAACCCAAGTGAAGATCTTTTATTTTGCTCTTAACAAACATGATAGGAGCAATCTTTATTTAGTTGGAATAGGGTTCTTTTTAAATAATAAAGGTTCTAAGTGCCGAGAAATTTTGAAGAATATGGCCAAAAAGCAATCCTGGGGTGAAAGAGATGCACCGGAACAGGTCAAAGTTACATGTGATGCAAAGGCCATTCAAGCATTAAATGAGAAGATGGACCTACTGGCCAAGAAGCTCTTAGAGAAGGAGAGAAATGGGTCTGAGGAGGAAGAATATGTAAAATATATGCATGAACAGGGCTATAGGAGCAATGACTACTCTTGGAGAAAGGATAAGAAATTTTCATGGAAGGATCCAAATAATTTTATACAAGACCCGGAGAAAAAACCACATCCTAGTGCAGAGGACAAGAGCAATGAGTTGCTCAATCAAGTAATGAAGCAAAACCAAGAGTTGATGAATACATTCAACAAGAAAATTCAGTCACAAGGGGGATTTCTGAACCAATTCGGTCAGACTCTACAGAGTCATGGTGCACAAGTGAGGACTCTAGAGACAACCATGACTCAAACTACGACTGAGGTGGCTGCGATGAAGCAAATCAATCAACAAAAATCAGATGGGAATGCAGAGTCCACTCAGCCACAGCAACAGGTTAAATATATTTCAGTCAGCAAAGGGCTAGGGCTTCCTGTTGAGGAGATACATGAGCAGAGTATCATGTGTATAGACGTGGAGGACAAACCCAAAGTTTCATACCCTCGTAGCTTATATGGATTTCTAGGAGGATGTGGGATGCCATGCAGCTCACTCCAAGATTCTACCACTGTTGTACCCACATGTCAGATTTCTGAAGAGATTCCTAGTCCAGAAGAGCAGGTGAAAGTTGTACTTCATAGCGGAGCAGCCACAAGTCATGCCATCCACGGATGATGTACCAAATCCTATCTTAGAAGGTGACATTGAATCAAGCTTAGGGGAGGAGACCCCTAAAGTACCATATATTACACCACACAAGTGCATTAAGGAGCCAAATGTGCCATTCCTGGATAGTCTGAAGCCGAGGAAAGAGCCAGAGCACTTTAGGAAATTTCTTGAGATCTTCTGGAAGCTCCACATCAACATTTCATTGGTGGAAGCTATCGAGAAAATTCCTTCATATGGAAGATTCATGAAAGACGTCATCAATAAGAAACGGTGGATCAAAGATACATATGTTGTATGTATCGACGAAACAATGAGCTCTATAATTCAAGGAAGGTTGCCAAAGAAGACAAAAGATTCAAGATGTTTCTGCATCCCATGTTCCATAGGTGGTCAACATTTTCCAAAGGCACAATGTGACTCAGGAGTAGGCATTAATTTTATGCCACTTTCCACTTTTTAAAAGTTGGGATTGAAGAAGCCAACACAAACTCCCATGACAATCGAGTTGGCAGATGGATCCATTATGAAGCCACAAGGTATATGCGAGGATGTGCTAGTCAAAGTTGACAAATTCATCTTCCCTATTGACTTTGTGGTAATGGACATGCATGAGCTAGAAGGATGTGAGATGTTATTAGGAAGGTCATTCCAAGCTATGACTGATGTAATCACTACCGTTGGGAGAGGCTACTTGACGTTGGGAATTGGTAACGATAGAGTTGAATTAAAATTGCCAAGTGAATCATTAGAGACATCCTCTGACAACCCAGGTTAAGGTATCTGTATTGTCTAGCCTAAGACGTTAAAGAAGGGCGCTTGTTGGGAGGCAACCCAACCTTGGTAGAGTACGTGTTTATTTACCTTATTTTTCGCATTCCTAAGTAGTTTTCATTAATCTAGCACTTAGTTTATAAAAATGATACCCTAATGTGTTTGTTGAGTGTGCAGGATTGGGAACCTATCGATACTATCGACAAATGGGTCACAGGTATCAAATTTGGAACAGCAAAAATTTCTATGGAAATTTCATTCTATCGATACCATCAATGGCCTCGTCGATAGTATCGACATGGGAACAGCGAAAGAGAGGATCGACACAGAAAAAGGTCGATAGTATCAACCGTATTGTCGATGGTCGCGAGATGTCTGAAGATTTTCAGACTGGTTTTTCTCAATAAAGTCAATACCATCGACACCCTAGTCAATGGTATCGACACCTCAACAAAGCAGACAGCAACACCAACACCTCACAAGGAGCAAAGACATATGTAGATGGCAATATTATCGATGCCACGTCGATGGTATCGACGCACACATCAATGATCTACATTCTTCATCGAGTGGTCCACAATGTGTATCCATGGACGATGTCGATGGTATCGACACCTTGTCACTACTATCGATGCACCGTCAGCAGTGTCGGCCATAGTTATAAAAGAGGACAAATTCTTTCCATCAAATTTCAGGGGCATTATCCTTCTTGGGATCCTAGCAGCCACCAGTACCCGCCACACCCACCACCGGAGCAATAAAGGGGTATCGTTGTTCCACCTCTGAAGTTAGGATTTCGACTATGAGGCCATAGTCGAGTTCAAGCTTAGGGGGGTGCTGGAACACCATCTATCTAGTTTTATTTTATTTTATTTGATCTTTTATTTGTTTTTGCAATTTTCATCTTTCTTTATCTTAGTTTTCTCAATTGCTATATTTACTATTTTCTAGGATCCACTATCTATCTAGTGTAATCAGTGGAGTCTAATTTAATTGCATGTCTTCTCATTTTCACTTGGGGCTTTGTGAGAAAATGATTTTTAATGAAAAACCCTTAAGAAATGGTAAGTTTGTTTTGTGAGAACTTGAGGACATTGCTTGTGAAACTCATTGGGTAGGTCAACTTAAAAGCATATGAACATGATTGTGTATCTGTATGGTGCATGTTGAGAGGATTGATATGGATGTTGAGCCTAAACCAACCAAATGATAGTGTGACTTTAATTTGAAGTGAGAGAGAGAAACCCCTTGATTAATTGGTACACAAGTCAGTAAGGAGGGACATATATTTTTTTTCTGAAGGTTCTGTCAATTAATCTTGTGATCTGATTCACCAAAATGTTATTCATACTCCACCATAAGAACTGGAGCACATTACTGTCTTTCACTCTTTGATTGCATCCCACGTAGATAGGTCATCATTATAGTTATTTTTGCATGTTTTGCATAAAAATGGAAAAAGAAAGATATAGAGTATACATGCACATTATCCTTAGGTGCATGTCATTTAGTTGCAAATTGTCATAATGAAGTGCATTCACATATAGTTGTACATCATGTGTTGTATGTTCTTCTAAAAAAATTAAAGGTGTTGAACTTGTTCCATACCCTCCGAATAGAATGCAACAAATGTACAAGTTATGTAAAAGGAAGGAGGCCAACAAGTATTCCATTCTTGTTTATGGAAATGGGTCTTGTTAAAAAAAAATTATTGAGAAGTAAGTATGAATAAGAGGGAGAAAGGAACATGTTCTCACCCGCATATTAAGAAGAATAAGCACATGGTGTAGTTACTTAGATATTCCATCTCACTTTGAGATGGAATGACAGTGCATGCATCATTTCACCAAAAATGTAGCATTAGGAAATTTTCATTTGCATTTGCATCATGATAGGTCATTCATTTTTCATTTTTGCATGATCGACTATACTATGCTTCCTTTTCTTCCATAGCCACCCATTCCATCCACCCCGTTCTCTAAGTGGTAGGCCACCCATGATATTCTCCTCATTCATGTATATTAGGAGATCTGCTTCCATTTAGATGGTAGTTAGGAAATGAGCAACATAGATAGGAGATCACAAGATGCACCACGCCTGAACCTGAAGATTCTATTATGTTAACTGCCTTATTTGATAGTGTTCATTGATCTTGGGGTAGACATTTCTAATGAATGATTATTGTCGCCTGAAGGGTAGTTATCGTTCTGTGGTTGGTAAGGGTTGGTATGTGAATTGCAGGCGGGAATCATATTGAGATATCAATTTTGTGATTATGTTCTTTAGTTGACCCTCTCAATCAGATTTTAAAGTTTTGTTGCTCGAGGGTGAGCAAGACTCAAGCTTAGGGGAGTTTGATGCAGGGATTTTGAGTCACGTTTATAGGCTAATTTTATACTTGTTTTGTGTCGTTATTTGTCATTTTGTGACTATAATAGCATGATTCATTTCCTTCAGCCTATAATCACTATATGCATCAAATTTAGTTTATTTTATCTTATTTTGTGTAAATTATCAAATTTCTTGTATTTGATTTGTGTTTTTCTCTTGGTTTCAGGTAATTTAGATTCTAGGACCCGTCGATACCATCGATAGATCCGTCGATGCTATCGACATGGCAACACTGACCAGGCCATAGGGAAAGCATCCAGCTCGATACCATCGACTACACTGGTCGATAGTATCGAGATGCCAACATGCAGATTCCAGAAATTGAAGAAAGCACTGGTACCCTAGCAGGTCGATACCATCGACACCACATCGATGGTATCGACGCCGTCGGATCAGGAAATTGTTCAGAACGATCACGATCGAACGGCTGCGATATTTTTAGCGGCCGCAAGTGGTACCTATACCTAGAAAAAGGCGGCCCAAAGCGAGAAAACATGTTCTATTCCGTTGTATGAGTCCCAGAGAAGAGGAGAACAAAGAACGGAGCCCAGAGCTACACCACAGACGTTTCCAGAGCCGTAGACAGATGATTCTTCTGCCGCAAGGCTGCAGAACGTGCGTCTCGCACCGAGGATCATCTGGATCTTCTCCGTTTCAGGGGTTACACCATATCTTCATTTGTTTCTCCATGCTTCCCTCTTTCTCCTCCATGTGTACTATTGAGATGAACATGCAGGGCTAATCCCCATTGTCCTTAGGACTGGGAGTAGCCTGGGGAATCGTTGTATGATAATTTTCCATTGATTATTATGATTTGTCTCAATTTCCCTTGATATGTTATCGTGTTTCTATCGCAATTTACTATGCTTGATCACCATAGTTGATTTTTAATATTGTTAATTGCTCTTAATGGAGAATTAGTGGTTGAAAAGGCACGATTAACACAATAATCAATAAATTCTTTAGACAAGGTAATGTACGATTAATGGTGGATACTTAGAGAAATAATTAAAGCACCTAGATCTAGGGTATAAGTTACTACTGGCGTGGAACTGACCTAAAACTAGGTAGTGAATTGTATCGCGGAAGCGAGCAATTCTGACTACGGGCCATAATCGGGGAAAGAGAACGGATTATGTTAATTGTGTAGATTGCATGTAGTGAGACCTCATGATGAAACTGCAACCCTAAGGATTTCCATTTCATTTGATTAAACTAAACATTTAATCACCACTTGCTTTTGTTTTCTTTTTACTTTATTTTCTTTTTAAAACCAAATAATCAACTTTTCCAATTGGTCTAGCTGATTGCGACTAGTTAGTAGTAGTCTACTGAAATTTACATTTCCCTGAGTTCGACTCGGGCCTCACAATGCCTATATTACTTTGATATGTGCACTTACATTATACGCATGGTAAAATCGTGTCAATGACCTATCATGAGGCAGTGACAAAGAATGATATGAGAGATCATATTCATGTTCTTCTTAGATTGAACGGCTCTATTGTAGGGGCACTGAGGAAGTGGCCAATGAAGTTGTAGCCTTCTTATTTGAACTCTACAATCAACAAAACTTGATCTTGGGCCCTCTACTTGGTCTTGGCCACAAGTTCACCGATACAATGAATATTATGCTCTATGAACATGTAACTGATTAGGAGATTAAGGATGTTGCTTGGTCCATTGGTGCATCCAAAGCTCTAGGTCCTAACGACTTCAACACCAAATTATTCCATAGCTTCTGGCATATTGTGGAGGATATAAGAATGGCAGTCATGTAGTTCATGATCAGAGGATGTATGGTGAGGTCCATTAATCATTCCTTCATCAGGTTGATTCCTAAGAGGAACATAGTGAACAACATGAGGCCAATAGCATGCTCCTCAGTGATCTATAAGGTCATTGCAAAGCTCATGGCTAACTAGTTGAAAGTGGTTCTTCCCTCATATGTATCCAATGCTCAATTATTATTCATAAAAGGTAGGAATATAGTTCATTTTGCACTCATCACCTCTGAATTCATGATTGGGATTAATGTGAAGAACAAACCCAGGAGGGTCTATATTAAAATAAATATCACCAAGGCCTATGATAAGGTGGTTTGGATCTCTCTATGACGCTCTATGGAGGTGATGGGGTTTTCGCATAGGTGGGTCAATCTTATGATACAATGAGTGGAGACTTCTTCTTCTTGTAAATGGTAGCCCATTCAGTTTCTTCAAGACCAAGAATGGATTGAGATATGGTAACCTCATGTTGCCCCTACTCTTCAAGATAAACATGGAAAACTTGTCTACTATGGTGGAATAAGCGAAGCTTTCAAACATGATTTTTGGTTTCAAATTTGAGGGCACTAAAGCGTTCACTCAACCATATTCACAAATGACATACTATTCTTCATTAAAGGTTTCATGTGTGTCATGAAAGGCTTCAAGAAGCTCATGTGTCAGTTTGGTGATCTTACTAGTTTGTACATGAGTGATATCAAATCTAAGGTCTATTTCTCCAGAACCTGTGATCATAGGAAAGGTAGGCTGAGGGAAAGGATCATGATACATGATGAGTTATTTCCTACCCAGTACTTGGGCATACCAATCTCAGGGCACAGAAGCAAAGGCACAAACTTTGCATCATGTGTGGATTCCTTACGCCATGCTATTAGCAGTTGGTTTGGAATAAAAAAACTCTATGTCTGAAAAGGCGGTCTTGATTAGATCAATCCTCACTGGAAAAAATTGTTTCTGGTGTGGGCAGGATGATCTGTCCCCTTACATTACCAGTAAGTTTTGGTCCATCGTGGGTGGGTTCATTTGGGATGGAAGATCTCACGTGGTAGCGTGGAGCTCAGTAGCCAAGTTGTTGCAGGAAGGTGGCTTGATCATGCTGACATGGCGAAAATGGCCACAACAAAAAGGATTGATCGCTTCCTTAGAAACGAATAAGCCCCTTGGTCCAGGTGGATGTCTGATCGCTATGGAAAAGAAATCAGTTTTTGGGTGCCCAAGGCTTCCTACTCCAGGACCTGAAGAAGCATTGTTACAATTTAGAAAGAAGTAAGTGGCCAGTACTCTCTCAATAACAATGGTTTGTCGTTGTGCAAAGAGCATGTGAAGTCATGGGTGATATCTTTCAACACACCCCAAGTCCCATGGTTCCAACTTATATGGAATTGGTGCTATTTCCTCAAGTGGAGTTTTTTATCATACATGTGCATCATGCGACGTCTCCCTACCCTAGACAGGTTGAAAAAATGGGGTATGTGTATGGATCTCATCTGTGTGTTGTATAAGAAGGAGATGGACTCACATGATCACCTTTTCTTCCCTAGATGGTATAGCTATTACCTTTGGGATAGATCTCCCTTAAGGTGGGTTGGGGTGGCATCCCCCCCTATAATATTGGAGAAGCTATACCCTAGATGCATTAGAAAGTGAGGGTCAATAAGATGAAATAATAGTTATATTCATCTTGTCTTCGATGTGCTTTCACTTGTGGCATGGGAGGAATGAGTGCATCCATGGGAGGGGTGCCAGGGATTATCTTGTTCTCTTTGACTATGTTGTACATAACATCAAAAGAGTAGTTAAGGTCAAACCTAGGCTGGTGGTTGGCATAGTTCTTGAGGTTCTCAAACGTTTGGATTTTGTAGTGTAGCCTCGGTTGATCCCTCTTGATTTTGATGAGATGTGGGTTATTGTGTGCTCCCACATGTATAGTATACAGGTCCTTGCCCTATACTTTATTGTGATACCTTTTGATGAGTAATACTTTACCAGTTCCAAAAAAAAGATTTTTTAGTAGATTATTGAATATATGAGAGTTTTTTATACTATTTAAATAAAAGGTATAATAATGTAATATTGAGTTGCTCTAATTGGAATTTATGAACATTTAGAGATTATCCACTCATGAGGGAAGTATATCCCATCTTATATTTCCTTAACTTCCTCAGACTCACTCTAATAATCCTTAATTCTATTTATTGGCAGTTTCCTCAAGATAAAAACAAGTATGTTCCCCAAGTTATGCTATTTGTTCCACTAATATGAATACCAACTTATAAAGGCAAATTAAAAATGGAAAAAATCCTAAATATGAAGAAAGGAAAAAAATCTCATTACCTTGCATGTATAGTGATCCCTAAAGATTTATTCCAAAACTTATGCCCCAAGTCTTTAATTAATATAATTGGTCTTTCTTTAAGGACTAAGAGTCATATTTTGCCTCAAATTTTATAATCACCTAAATCTAGGAAGGTTCTATAATCCTTATTAAAGAGTTAAATATATTAGATTTTGAATTTACATCCTAACCCCTTACTGAAAGTCTCAGTTCCAGTTACACCAAGGCCACCTAGGAATGGACATTTAGCTTAAACATTGTATCTATAAGCATTTAATGTACTCTTTTCTACATGAGTCAGGGACAAAGGGATTAGAACAATTTGTAAAGGGAAAAGGTGTAAGAAGGTTAGATTGGGGATTATACTTAGTCAATATGTTACAACAATCCACCCTTTAAAGAGGATTTCTTCCTCCAAATATAACCATCCTTACATTACCAACCAATTATTCTTCACTCCTTAAGAAGTTTTAACCTAATAATTCAAACCAAACAACACAAATGGTATGAGGGTTATGGATCAAGCATAGGGGTGTATTTATGATATACATAGGTCATGCCTCCAACTATATGATCTTAGCTACCTAGCATTGAACTTTTTAGGTCTATGCGATCTAACCTTGCAACCTGAAGGTGGAGACAAGCATATAACAAGAAATTGGACACAACTTACCATAAATTAATGGAGACAAGAGGGTAGGCCACTCGAACCTTTAGTACATGCCCATCTTCCTATTCATCATTTCATACTCAAAATCAGAATTATAGCATTCTACTCTAACTAGTTCTAGGGTTTCATTACCAAACTTCATAGATTCCTTCACTATAACTTAGTTCAAGAAAACATCAATGAAACCTAGAGATTTTTTGTATAAATAGTAGTATAATGAAAACCTATTTTTTCTTTGAGAAATCATGTGACATAAATCAAAGATCAATTAAAATCAATGCCAGGACCAAGTCAAAAAGTTTTCATATTAAGATCTCCTTATCCTAATAGGTTAACATCTGCATTATCTAACTTCATCGTATTGTCTTTGCATAACATCCAAAGGGCATGACACAATCAACCTACATATTAGGGTATAAGCTTAAGGTCACATGACATTAGTGTTTGCATACCAAGATCCTTATGTGCACCTCGTAGGATTCAACATCTTTATTTCATCACTCTATGAAAAACTTAGGTAAAATCTAGGGTAAACATATCAACTTGGGTTTCCACATAGAGTAAGGTTCTTGTAAGTAACCTATGATAGAATATAGGAAACCAAAGGGGATATTGATGGAGCTGGGACTTACACCAAAAGATTACTCTTCCAATGGGAGTCCCAAATATGCACCAAAAACCCTAGGGAGTTGGTGTTCTCTCTAGGTTTACCTACAACTGGTGCTAGATAAATGCTCCAACCCCACAAGAGTGTGGAAGCCTTATCATAGTACAGGTTTAGGATCGAACCCAAAGGACAACGTTAAGAATCTGAGTGTCTTTTTCTTGTTTCGTATCAATCTAAGTTAATCATCTAAGACCAGAATTTTGATTTGAGTTATTTAACCTAAAACATGCAAAAGTAAAGGCAAGAATAAAAACTAGTTTAAGGATTAAAAACTAAGATTAGTAGATGATGATGGATCACTGGGGTGATGCGGGTATTCACCACCACTACACATGAATTGTACTTGTACCAAACATAGCAAGACTTGTAAACAAGATACATGGATGTTGTACAATACCGATGTCTTATAGGACAAGAGTAATGCACACATCCTTCATGGGTTGAGTAACTCTCATTCGCTACGTATCTACGTGTCAATGAAGATATGTAGTCTCCGAAGAGAAAATCTTACTCAACCTCGTGAAACGTGCATCGGAAAACTAACAAGCGAGCGATAATTACCAAATCGATTAGTATCCTTATAGACTATCCCTCTTTCGAGGATATAGCTACGAGAAACGTGAGAGTGTTGCAACGTCAGCCATTCCCGAATGAATGGTCAAGTACTTTGCACCACTCTCTCCTCAGAGTGTGTTCCTCGACATGTCAAGGTCGTACTTTTGTACGTCAACTGATTCCATTTCATAGTACAAAAGTACAACGATGGAGGTGAGTTTACTCCACTCCTTAGAAAGCGTTCCTAGATACCGAAACGGATGCGCGGTGGATACACGCACCAGAAACCAAAACTAAATCGGTATTCGAGTCTCAAGAGCGGTCGTAGACAAACCACAACGAAAGACAATAGATGCATACAAGAACGCGGCCAACATTCAAGTATGTATGAAACGATTTAGTATTGAAACGGAATGATAACATCTTTTTAGTACAAGTTACAAAACACGGGCAGCGGGGCTAGTCCCCGCACCCCAGTGAATGGAACTACTCGCTCCTCATAGAGGAAACAACAAAGAAAGAGAAGAGAGAGGAAGAAAGCATCGTCGGAGCAGAAGAGTAGATCTGTGACAGCCCAGTGTAGATCGTCGCAGTCTCCGGGACTGCTCCGTCGTGGTCGATGTCGTCCATTTCTCCACCTCAATCTTTGGGTCAACCTCTGGAATAGCAAGAGTAGGATGAGGTGGAGCTATGGTGTGAGCAATGGTGAGATGGTGATGGAACAGCCTACTAGATCTGCGCCCAGACTGGCTGCTCACCGGATCTGGACTCAGGATGGGATTCTGAGGCTGTGGGTGAAGTTTGGTCAGAAACGGTGCTCGGGCAATCTGGCAGCGTTCCGGCACTGGTCCCAGTCCGGAAGCCTTGGGCCGCAGTCAGATGGGATCGGCAAGACCATGCCTCTACCCTTCTATTTATAGGCTTGCCAAAATATCTTAGTCCCCGGAGTCACACCATCTGCATGTCTTTTTGTCCATGCGGTTTGCTTAATTCATACAGTTTGGTTGCTTATATGGTCTTGCTTTGCCATTCAGTTTGGCATCTCATACGGTCTTGCTTTGCCATTCGGTTTGGCACCTCATACGGTCTTGCTTTGCCATTCGGTTTGCTTTTCCCGGCCATTCGGTTTGCTTTTCCATTTGCCTCATACGGTCTCTCCTCATTCGGTTTCTGTCTTTGGTTTCTCCGCCCACACGGTTTGGCCATTCGGTTTCATACGCAGCTGTCCATGCGGTCTCGTTGCTAGTAACCCATACGGTTTGCTTTTCTCCGCCAGCTTTTCTTGGTTTTGACGCTTCTTTTCCTTCGCTCATTTTTTTTCTTTTGCTTTTGCTTTTCCGCCTGCTTTTGGTTTCCCATTTTGGTTTCGCGCCTATTTGCTTTGTTTTGTTTATTCGGTTTTGCTACTATGCGTGAAGTAGCAAACCGTGAGAGTAATAGACTCTCAAACCGAATGGTCGGGTGAAAAGGGTCGAGCAGAGGGATAATTGGCCCAAATATTCATTTTGTCCTTGTGCGTTCTGTTGCTTTTTCCATCTTTGACAAAGTGTTGATCCTGCATGCATTCACGTGAACTATTCAATGGATTCTTCTCCATTCGATTTGCACAATCTCCGCAACCCAGCAAACGGTCTTCTCATAGCAACCGGTTGCTTGCACAACTTGCTAACTCAAACGGTCTTCGGTTATTGTATCATACGATCTTTGAGTGCATGCATACGTACAACTCAAACGGTCTTCGGCTATTGGTCTTTGATTTGGAAGCGAGCAAACGGTCTTGCATGTCCTCATACTCAAACGGTCTTGGGACTGCATGGGCTCATACGGTCTTGGGACCGCATGGGCTCATACGGTCTTGAGACCGCATGGGCTCATACGGTCTTGAGACCGCATGAGCTCAAACGGTCTTGAGACTGCATGGGCTCATACGGTCTTGAGACCGCATGAGCTCATACGGTCTTGAGACCGCATGGGCTCATACGGTCTTGAGACCGCATGGGCTCATACGGTCTTGAGACCGCATGGGGTCAGAACCGTATAGCGCTCAAGACCACATGGATGAAACCAGAAGGATCAAGACCGACTAGCGGTGATCTGTAGAGGGAAAGGGGAATGTGTAAGAGAGAATAGCATTGAATAAACTAGTGATTATAACTATTTAGGCAATATTTGCAAGGAATAAGTGAAACACTCAAGGTGAACCAAAGCGAGGGTAAATAAGTCAATATGAGGAATAAAATCCTTAGAATTGGCGACTGTGCAGATGAATCTGGAGGATTCATCACCACACCGAACTTGAGTGTTACTCGTCCCGAGGAACGGAGAAAAACTTAAGATAGTCGACAAAAAGCTTGTTCGTCTCGTAATTACCTCATCTGCAAGTAAGTGTTAGAAATTTCACGAGAAAAAAAAAAGAAAGGGGAAAATGAGACGAAACAAAATTAGGGCAAAAACGTCGAAAATCCTTTGAATTGGTGACTGAAGGTGGATCTGGAGGATTCATCGCCACACCGAACTTAAGCATTGCTCGTCCCGAGGAACGAAAAACTTAAAACAGTCGCCAATGCAATCATTCATCTCAGGATTGCCTCATCCTATTGTCATATCGTAATTTTGTTCATGGCTCGGATGGATACAGCATCAAAGCTTCCTTAGATCACAGAATACATCTTATGATATCCTCATTTCTGAGTTCATTTTGCTGAAGTATTTCCTTCTCATTCTCTGTCGTATTAGTCATGTTAAAGAGTTTTATGAGACTTTGGACAGACCCACGGAATCAACAAAAAGCATATGATCTGTCACTGGTGTTGAAAGAGGAGAGAATGGGGGTATGATCAAAAGATAAGAGTCTCTCCTTTGATTGAATCAAGACTCTTATTAATAGTTGACTCATTGAGATACTTTTGAATGATTTATGCACAACTCTGGTTGACTTAGCCTTACACCCGATTCTTTATCTAAAGGTAACTCAGAAGTGTGTATAGGTTGGCTTAAGGATTTTGGCTATTTTACCTCTTTGAGAGGAGGTAAGGGGTTATTTTTGGATCCTTAGGATCTCACTACCGATCACGACACATCTGCCTTCATGAGGGCAGATAATGTACCGGTCGGGCGAGACCTTTATCGGTTATCCTTATTCAGGGCACAACTCTCATGTTTTTATTCACACTCTGGCTTTTATTCATTCTCACTTGGCTTAGGAGAAAGGGTATTTTTGGATTTTTGCATATTTGGGCTGCCAGGCCTCTTTTTGGAATCGGGGTAGATTTTTCACCAACCTCGGTATGTGCACAATCATCATTGTATACTCTTTGAAGCAAAATGAGAAGGTGGTACGCCCCTGTTATGTATTGAGGGGTATGGAAGAAGCGGTAGTGGAAAAAGAGGTGTGGTGTACCACACCGAACTTAAAGTTTTACAGAGGTGTGGTTTACCACACCGAACTTAAAGTTCGGCGATGTTCTAGTTTTCACTAGAAAGGAGTGTGGCGTGCCACACCGAACTTAAAACTTTGGCATGGTTAATGAACAGTGGGGTATGAAAATGAAAGAAGAAGTATAGAAGAGAGTTTGGATCATGATGTTGTTTGCTTAGCGATTCCATGCGACGGGTCTCTATTCTCCATCGCACTCTGCTCCAAAAGAGACATGATGAAACATCAAATGAGAAATCCATACAACGGATCCATTAATCAGGTAAAGGCGTGATGTATTTGATCTATCTCAGCCTTATTGAAGTGTATCATCTTTTCCTGTTTGAGATATAACATTAGGATTCATAGACAAATCACAATGAAAAACACGCATTGGCTAGTTTTAAGTATTCTTTTCCAGGAAATTTGCAACGCAAAAGAGGTGATGATCACATATTCGCAAAACAAAAGCCGACTAGATAAAGGCTTTATTTTTAGAAAACTACAAAAAGGCGGAAAAATTACGAAAAAGAAACTAGAATGGAAAAGCAGGAAGCAATAAAGATAGAGGGTGGAGTGAAAGTCATACTACCCGCCCTCCACCTCGAACTTATGAATTTTCCCATTTCTGAGCAAGTACTAGGTTCAAGATGGAGGGGAAGGGTTGAGCAGTGTTAACCAGGCGGTCCTCGTAGTTGGAAGAAGGTCCGACAAAGATATCTTGTGATGGCTGGTGCTGAGAACGAGGAAGTGGTCTGAACAACTTGTTGGCTGGGAAGTTTTGGAAACTTGAATGAGTCTTCTGGATGACTTGGATGCACATCACTTTCACCTCGTTGTCCATCCAGAAGAATCCAGAGACCTTCCCCCATCAGCGAGAGAGGTGGAACATAGGCAGTCGAAACTGGAGGACTATGCGAGAAATCAAGGTTATGCCCACTTGTGCCCTCCAGTTGTGGCTCACCCTCGAAGTTCAAAGTAAAACTACTTTCTTCAAAATCTAGGGCAGTTGATTGAGGGTCGGCCACTTGAACTTCCTCCAGTCTAGGATTAGGTGGTGGATCTAGTTCCATCTTCATTTCAACACCTGGCTTTTCTTGTGTGGGATATAGTAGCCAGGATGACGTTTCTTCATCAGAGGAGTTATTTTGAGAAGTATCATCATCTTTATCAATGTTGAAATTGGTAAGAGCATCGTTATTCTTTTCAAAGTTTTGTTCAGGATTTTCCTCGTAGAACATCCTTAGTTCATCCAAGTAACTAGAAGAGGATTTGACTGGTAAAACGAACTCTTGCTCGGGTAAGGAAGTCATGGGATCCTGAGATAGGAGTTCCAGTGATGTCTCTTCATGAGAGGGATTAGTCCCTGACATATCATTTTGAGGGCTAAAATCCCTTGATGAACCCATTTCTTCAATATTGGGACTGATATATTGTTGTTCCAATTCTTCTTCATAACACTCCTCCATTTCAATTAAGTGCTTGGGAAGAGTTTCTATGAGAGGAATGGAAACTAGCTCAGGTAATGGATAAATCTCAGTTTCATGAATGTTAGGGGGGGCTTCTTTAGAGGTGTGTGTGACTATAGAAGGATAGGTTTGTGACTTGTTGTCTTTCCAAGGGACATTACAAGAGTTCACAGTAAAACCGTAGTTCGTTTTAGGGTCAAGAGATGGCTCATGTTCCTCTTCATATTGCACTATCGTCTCATTCAAGTGACTAGAAGGAGATTCAATAGAAAGATCATGCTCTTGTTCGAGGACTGACTTCGTCTGGACTTCTTGTAATGGCGGTAACTCTGGTAACATCATCTCATGAAAAGGATTGGTCGTAGATTCGTCATCATGAGATTCATCATCTCCCCATGATTTTTCTTCATCATCATCAGGGTCAGTGAGAGTAATGTGGTCCATCCCTGAATCAATATCTTGATCAGTCCCATCCTCGAGGTTTGTTTCTAGATCGACCGAATGGTCAGAGATTTCTTCATAAGGCCAAATCAGATCCTACTCCAGCAATGGAGTCATTTGAGTCTCTTGTGTAAAAGATGTCTCCTCATCTGAATCAGTCTCATATTCATCTATGTCTGACTGTGAAGGAGTATAGGGTTCTTGTAGCGTAGACCTTTCTTCATTGGAATTCAATGACAAGATGGTTGCAGTCGAGGAATATTTGTCGTATAAGGAGTCAATCATTGCTGATTGCCCCTCAATCTGTATGGTTGGATCAAGGTCTATGGGAGAAGATGGGCAGACACCGAAATTTATCCCCAATTTATCTTCCAATTGTAGAAAATCTTCAGATTGAGTGCTCATTCTTTCATCTAAGAGCATAGTGCATTTTTCATTATCCGAGTCAGACCTTAGCTCAGAAAATGATTCTTTTTCTTGCGATGTTACGAAGGGGTCATCCTTGAATTCAGTCATTAACTCGGAGGGTGATTCCCCATTTTGCACCAATGCATGCTGATCATTGGAAGGCACATTCCACATGATTTCGTAATCATCATCATAATCTACATGTGGACCAGGGATGTGCTTAGTTGAATTTTGTGGCTGTTCTACATGTTGCTCAGGAGCGTTGACAAGTTGCGTAAGTTGATTAAGGTCGGCTATCAACTTCTTGGTCGCGGCTGTCTAATCAGCTAGTTGTTGAGCCACCGATGTTTGTAAGGAACGTAGTTCTTCCATCAATGTGTGTTGATTTTCATGAAAAGGCTCTTCATGGCACCCGTT
This sequence comes from Alisma plantago-aquatica, assembly GCA_963693085.1. Taxonomy (NCBI): domain Eukaryota; kingdom Viridiplantae; phylum Streptophyta; class Magnoliopsida; order Alismatales; family Alismataceae; genus Alisma; species Alisma plantago-aquatica. Next base: position 127,553,838 of record OY856409.1, on the reverse strand, counting down.
TGATTGATGTTGATAATAGCTTCCCTCATCATAGTATTGATTTGAGTTGCTTTCCAATTGCCCTCCTGTATTGCAGTCTACGCCTTGAAATCCGCCATAGTTAGGTTTCTCGTAGTAGCCTCCGGGGTGATATGGAATATAACATGCGTTATATCCATAGTTGTATGGAGTGGCTGCTCTGAGTTTCTCGACTATACGATTCATGATTACTTGACGCAAGGCCATCACGTAGAGAGGATGAACGTTGAAACAGTTGATCGATGCATGAGAATAGTCGCCACAGAATTGACAACTATTGGTTGGTGGCACTGACTGCTTCATTTTGAAGAGAATTGGTACTTGAAATCAAAGAAAGAGTTTATCAAGTTTGACCAACCACTTCAAATCCAAGATGATATGCAAGATTAAGTCCTTTACTTTTTAGGTTTTTGAAAAGAAAAAGAAAACCCTAGAGAAACCTAAATCGACACAAAATTTGAAAAAGACGATTCTTAAACCGTTGTCCCCGGCAACGGCGCCATTTTTTTATGGAGCTGGGACTTACACCAAAAGATTACTCTTCCAATGGGAGTCCCAAATATGCACCAAAAACCCTAGGGAGTTGGTGTTCTCTCTAGGTTTACCTACAACTGGTGCTAGATAAATGCTCCAACCCCACAAGAGTGTGGAATCCTTATCATAGTACAGGTTTAGGATCGAACCCAAAGGACAACGTTAAGAATTTGAGTGTCTTTTTCTTGTTTCGTATCAATCTAAGTTAATCATCTAAGACCAGAAGTTTGATTTGAGTTATTTAACCTAAAACATGCAAAAGTAAAGGCAAGAATAAAAACTAGTTTAAGGATTAAAAACTAAGATTAGTAGAAGATGATGGATCACTGGGGTGATGCGGGTATTCACCACCACTACACATGAATTGTACTTGTACCAAACATAGCAAGACTTGTAAGCAATATACATGGATGTTGTACAATACCGATGTCTTATAGGACAAGAGTAATGCACACATCCTTCATGGGTTGAGTAACTCTCATTCGGTACGTATCTACGTGTCAATGAAGATATGTAGTCTCCGAAGAGAAAATCTTACTCAACCTCGTGAAACCTGCATCGGAAAACTAACAAGCGAGCGATAATTACCAAATCGATTAGTATCCTTATAGACTATCCCTCTTTCGAGGATATAGCTATGAGAAACGTGAGAGTGTTGCAACGTCAGCCATTCCCGAATGAATGGTCAAGTACTTTGCACCACTCTCTCCTCAGAGTGTGTTCCTCGACCTGTCAAGGTCGCACTTTTGTACGCCAACTGATTCCATTTCATAGTACAAAAGTACAACGATGGAGGTGAGTTTACTCCACTCCTTAGAAAGCGTTCCTAGATACCGAAACGGATGCGCGGTGGATACACGCACCAGAAACCAAAACTAAATCAGTATTCGAGTCTCAAGAGCGGTCGTAGACAAACCACAACGAAAGACAATAGATGCATACAAGAACGCGGCCAACATTCAAGCATGTATGAAACGATTTAGTATTGAAACGGAATGATAACATCTTTTTAGTACAAGTTACAAAACACGGGCAGCAGGGCTAGTCCCCGCACCCCAGTGAATGGAACTACTCGCTCCTCATAGAAGAAACAACAAAGAAAGAGAAGAGAGAGGAAGAAAGCATCGTCGGAGCAGAAGAGTAGATCTGTGACAGCCCGGTGTAGATTGTCGCAGTCTCCGGGACTGCTCCTTCGTGGTCGATGTCGTCCGTTTCTCCGCCTCGATCTTCGGGTCAACCTCCGGAATAGCAAGAGTAGGATGAGGTGGAGCTATGGTGTGAGCAATGGTGAGATGGTGATGGAACAGCCTACTAGATCTGTGCCCAGACTGGCTGCTCACCGGATCTGGACTCAGGATGGGATTCTGAGGCTGTGGGTGAAGTTTGGTCAGAAACGGTGCTCGGGCAATCTGGCAGCATTCCGGCACTGGTCCCAGTCTGGCAGCCTTGGGCCGTAGTCATATGGGATCGGCAAGACCATGCCTCTACCCTTCTATTTATAGGCTTGTCAAAATATCTTAGGCCCTGGAGTCACACCATCTGCGTGTCTTTTTGTCCATGCGGTTTGCTTAATTCATACGGTTTGGTTGCTTATACGGTCTTGCTTTGCCATTCGGTTTGGCACCTCATACAGTCTTGCTTTGCTATTCGGTTTGGCACCTCATACGGTCTTGCTTTGCCATTCGGTTTGCTTTTCCCGGCCATTCGGTTTGCTTTTCCATTTGCCTCATACGGTCTCTCCTCATTCGGTTTCTGTCTTTGGTTTCTCCGCCCACACGGTTTGGCCATTCGGTTTCATACGCAGCTGTCCATGCGGTCTCGCAGCTAGTAGCCCATACGGTTTGCTTTTCTCCGCCAGCTTTTCTTGGTTTTGATGCTTCTTTTCCTTCACTTGTTTTTTTTCTTTTGCTTTTGCTTTTCCGCCTGCTTTTGGTTTCCCGCTTTGGTTTCGCGCCTATTTGCTTTGTTTTGTTTATTCGGTTTTGCTACTATGCGTGAAGTAGCAAACCGTGAGAGTAATAGACTCTCAAACCGAATGGCCGGCTGAAAAGGGCCGAGCAGAGGAATAATTGGCCCAAATATTCATTTTGTCCTTGTGTGTTCTGTTGCTTTTTCCATCTTTGACAAAGTGTTGATCCTTCATGCATTCACGTGAACTATTCAATGGATTCTTCTCCATTCGATTTGCACAATCTCCGCAACCCAGCAAACGGTCTTCTCATAGCAACCGGTTGCTTGCACAACTTGCTAACTCAAACGGTCTTCGGTTATTGTATCATACGATCTTCGAGTGCATGCATACGTACAACTCAAACGGTCTTCGGCTATTGGTCTTTGATTTGGCAGCGAGCAAACGGTCTTGCATGTCCTCATACTCAAACGGTCTTGGGACCGCATGGGCTCATACGGTCTTGAGACCGCATGGGCTCATACGGTCTTGGGACCGCATGGGCTCATACGGTCTTGAGACCGCATGAGCTCAAATGGTCTTGAGACCGCATGGGCTCATACGGTCTTGAGACCGCATGGGCTCATACGGTCTTGAGACCGCATGGGGTCAGAACTGTATAGCGCTCAAGACCGCATGGATGAAACCAGAAGGATCAAGACCGACTAGCGGTGATCTCCAGAGGGAAAGGTGAATGTGTAAGAGAGAATAGCATTGAATAAACTAGTGATTATAACTATTTAGGTAATATTTGCAAGGAATTAGTGAAACACTCAAGGTGAACCAAAGCGAGGGTAAATCAGTCAATATGAGGAATAAAATCCTTAGAATTGGTGACTGTACAGATGAATCTAGAGGATTCATCAGATATAAAACTGATATAATTAGAATTTGACATGCTTGTCTATGATACCATCTTTAAGGAGTTAGACCTGAGAGGGGATCCACTCCTTACTAGATCAAATAAGAGTAATATTCAATAACAAATCACACATTTTTCTTGCCATGGGTGAATAAATATTATTCAATTTTTGATGAATGGAACATCATTAAGGCCAACATAATTAAATAGTATGAATAATTTTAGTTAACAAGATTACATAATATTTTCCCTCTTGAGGGGTTACATAGAAGTGATTATTTCAACAAATTATGACAAGGGATGTTCTAGAATACTCCAATTCTATCTCCTAAAAGCAAGATCCACTAAGCACACTCTTGTTCACCAAGTTAAGTCTTCTATGTTCATCACCTAAGGGGTCATAAACATACCCCCACAAAAGAAGACAAATTGGAAGTTGTAAGCATAAAAATGTTGGCATGTGCCTGCAAATAAGATTGAGAAATATTAGATGAAAGGATAATAATAAACTATTCCAGTCTTCCTATGTCAAGAGAGAGATGTTAAAGCATCCAAGTGTATGATAAAAAAGAGTTAGGAATTAAAGAAAGGTGATTAATCCAAATGATAAACCATCATTAAGAGTTCATAATGAAACTTTCCAATTAAATGGACAACAATCATGAGCAAGGAATCCATGTGTTTTAGTGAAAATACTAGGACAATATAAAACATGTCAGTAGAAAATAACACATTTACCATGAATATGGGATGAGAAGGAATATATAAACATCTGACCTAAAATATTAGGTGAGAAAGAACATTCACAGATCTTGTTTGAGCACATGATGCACATATGATGTATAGAATATTCATTTATAGGAATTCATACTTCTATACAATTAACCAAGTGTGGGAATTTACACATCCACACAAAATCATATTATATTATACTACTAGTCACCATATGATGCATAATAAAGGAATGATCAGGTCTAATTCAACCTATGAGGGATGAGTAAACCCATTGAATGTCAAGTGGGGGCATAGGACCACTAAAAGAAGATGTATTGAATTTAGTGATGATAGACAAGTCTAGAAACACAAGGAATCTTCCAAATAAGACTAATTTAAGGAAATAGAGTCACTAAGAAGATTAGAATTTCAAGTTTGAATTAGACCAAGAGATAGAGACATAGATCAATTTCCCAATATAGAATAGTGGAATGAAACATAACTCACATTGAGTCTAGACATCCAAGCTCAATGCTAGTTTCACATCAGATTCGCAAGCCACCTATTAAAATCATATATGAAATTAGGGTTAACTTCTTACTAATTTGATAAACCCTATAAAATGTTTGTTTGTTCTTACTATATTAGGTCACCAAAACCACTCAATCATGTAGATCATACTTTCCTAATTCCATATCACATTTTACTTTATTTTTCTGACTTATAAATTCTTAGATGTAACTTTTAGAAAATTCAACTAAAAATCCTTAAAATTGCATGTTTATACTATTTGAATTAGGAATCCTTAAAATTGCATGTTTATACTATTTGAATTAGGTGATCAAAATTATACCATCATGTAGAGAAATTCCAAATTTTATTTCATTTTTTTACTTACAATTTATTTATTATGAATTGCTTAAGATATATTAGCGTACTTATTTATTAAATAAACTAAATTGATGAACACTGATTTGCCCATGATCACATATAAAAATCTTGATGTGTGATAGGCTATACTAGTACTTATGCAACTATTAAACCTAGAGCAATTAGATCACAAGAAGAAAAGTCAATAAAGACCATGAGATGTGTGACAAAATAAAATGAACATGAAGGGAAAATAGTGATATCAATATTTTTATTGTTCAGAAAGAAAAGTGTGAGAATGTTGTTTATTTCAGACTTGATTCAGTCTTGCAAGAACTCAATGAAAAACTCTACGAATCAAACCTACAAATAGTGTGCTTGCGATTCCCATAATTCTAGATACCTCAAGGTCAGGCCTTGTGGTACATAGGGACCAGACTGGGTCCTTCGGCATGACTGGAAAGTAGGGAGATCTTAGGCTTAAGGGAGAACCCCGTAAAAAAACAACTAATGACCCTAGAACCCTCAAAAGAACAAGAGAGAGGCAATAGTGGGGAAAACTCAAAAGCAGAAGGCCCCAACAAGGAATGGCGCCCTAGATTCCAAAAGCATACAGATGAAAGCTAAAAATGAAGAAAACCACATTACCTTGAATTGGGTTAAATATGAAAGTGGAAAAGCACCATAGAGGCAAGTGGTGTGGTTTGATGTCACTTCATGTGACCGTAAATGAACAAGACAATGGGTACAAATCTATGTAGGTAGTGTAGGTACACTAGATTTGGAGGAGGGAGGAGGGTTGTTTGATGTTGCACCAAGAGTTAAAAAACATTTTTGGGGGTCTCGCAAAAGCAGATGAGTGGTTTTGTAGGGGTATAAAGACCTAACGGTGAGGATAATAAAGGAAAGTAGAAGCATGGGAGAAATATGGGAGTGGAATTATTTTTAATCTGACAGGATTCTAGGGGGAATAAAACAATAAAACTAGAGTTTATTGGGTTCACAATTATTCAAGGAAAGTGAAGGAAAGGAAAACAGAGAAAAATGAGGAAGGGAGAGAGAAGGGAAATAATTGGAGGAAAATAGATATGTTGTTTGTCTAGTTTCTAAAAAGCAATGGGATTGAATATGGAGATGCCTTCATCCAATCCTAATCATGCAACTCAAAAAAGAGAACGTATTGGCAAGTTTTTGGCCCTTCCAAACTTTAGCATTACAAAACCCATAAATTATAAATATCTACAATATAATACAATAAAGATATTTTACTTTCCTAATTTTTTTAAGGCTCAAAAAAGGTTCAAATATACCAAATATGAAATCTACCCAGTTTTCCGTGTAGAATTCACATATGAACATAGTTTTCACTTTTAGAAATGTTTAATAGGTCATCCAAATTATTTGAGTCCTTTTAGAATTATTTTGTTAAATTCACTATGACATCTATTGTTATCCAATCAAAGTGAGATTAGTTAAATACACCTATTACTACTTGAGAAGTCTAAATTTGGCATTACTTTCATGTTTTAAAATTGCTTAGTGGATTAATGAATATATGAGATGTTGACTCAAGGTCAATGTTCACTCAAGGTCTAAATTGATTAAACCCTTGTTTTTATGATGAATAACCATTCCATTTATTTGTGTCTAATGCTTATACTTTAGTGATTTCAGATTAGGTATAGACCCACACCAAATGCCCTAACTTGCAAATCCTAACTTGTAGAAAACACAAGTCAAAATCAATGCAAGTGCACTTTTGTGGAATATGATGTATCTCTATTAGAATCATGTTGTAAATCACTAGTAATGATTATATGACTTGTAATTAATCTTAGAAAAAAATCAGGGGCACTTAAATCGAACATTTAAGAACTTTAATGACATTTTCCAAAATACATCACAGAGTGCCTATTCGGTCGAGTTTCTCCTATGAAAAACTTGACTGACACCTTTGATGCATTTTGAGAATATCAAGGTTTGGTCAAGTTTCCAAAACACAGAATTTGACCGACACCCTACACTTGCAAATTGAATTTAAGTGATCGGTTGAGTTTCATCTTGGATAAACTCGATCGATGCTTCAAATTTTCTTTGTTGCATAGTGCAATTGGTCGAGTTTCATCTTGGATAAACTTGATCGATGCTTCAAATTTTCTTTGTTGCATAGTGCAATTGGTCAAGTTTACCAAAATTAAGCTCGACAAATTGCACTATATGGAAAGTACAAAAGAAGTGTTTCTGGCAGTTGGAGTGTTGCAATACTCGAAAAAATATTTGTTGCAACACCCCAAAAGGCTAGTGTAAGACCCCTGACGCGGCTTTTGGGCTAACCTTATTTTATTCACTTTATTAGATGCTTATAACCTTAATCTGATCCTTTGTGATGCTTTTATAACATATAATGAGATTATGTTTTCAGTTTGATCCTATTTGGATGATGATTGAGCTATGTATGCTTGTTTTGGACCAAATTGTAATTTACCCAGGAATGAGGGTTATCTTGCAATTTGTCACATGTAGAGTGTCCCTCTATGTCTTGGCATCACAAAAGAGAGAAAGGAACTTAGGGGTGCCTTGCTTGAACCATGGCTGATGATGAGACATCACATAGTGAGATTAGGGTTTCTAAGGTTTGCCTTATTGATGAGCTTCAACCATATTAGGATTTTTGAAGTGTTGCAAACACAACACCTCACTCGGTGAGTGTTATGATCACAATAGTTACCCTAGGCGTAGTTTCTTTGACCTTGGTGCTCTAGTTGATGTTTGGTTGCTAAGGTTTGTCCTCTAGTGGAGTGCTTCGACCATGTTGTGCATGGTGACCTGGTGTAGTATGTTGCGACTGCAACAAGGGTTGCATCTGACCTAGGTGATCATACCCTTCCTAGGTTGTATCATCCTTCAATGCATGTATGTCTTAAGTGGTTGCATGGTTGTTTCCTTGGTGGAAGTGTTCATTTTATGCTCTCTTGTGTTGACACATCATAACCCCCTTACTTCCCTCCAACCTCATGTATATAACCCCTCTCCTTCACATGCAAGTACCTTTTTTGGCTCTACTCTTTCTCTCATTCCTTCTGTTCATCCTTGGAGCTTTATGGAGCAAAAGAGGACTAGTCTTAGAGATTTGGTGGCCGACCTACCTTGCATGTGGTGACCTTGAGCTTGATCATCTTCCTTATGGTGATCTTTGGTGATCTTCTTTCTTGGTAAGTTGTTATCTTTCCTTGGTCACATTTTCTTTTGGCTCTCTACCCCTACCTTCTTCTCCTTTCTTGGTTGCGAGACTATGACTTGACCATGGTGGATATCTTGGGGGAAACTTCTCTTCACAAGGGTCAGAGACTATGGTTTCACCATGGTGGTAGCCAAGTGAGATGAAGCTTTCTTCTCTTTCTCCTTTCTTCTCTCTTGTTCGGCCTAGGTTGAGTTTTCCTTATCTTGAGCTTTCCTTTAACCTTGGTATGTTTTCTTCTTCTTGAGGTGATCTTGTGGCCGAGGAGTTGATATTGGTTGGTGTTTCTTCTTCCCTCTTTGAGCTTGTGATCTTGGGAGCTTGATCTCTTCATAAGGTGGGATATATTGCTTTCCCCTCTTCTAAAATTGTACAATATTTTGCATCCATGTTGTTGTTTCCATTTCTAAAATGTAATCCTAATGTGATAGATGAAGTTACCATAATCTAGGGTTTAAGTTTTGGTAGAAATCTCACATGGTTTGCTTCTATCACTAAACCCTAATTTCTTGTACCATATTTTGTGGTGACTATGAGATTGATGGTTTTCACTTGCTTTTTATTATGGAACTGTATCACTTTGTTTATGGACCGTCTACCTTGAATTTACAGGAGGTTTTGGCTCTATTTACATGCGTGAGAAACTTGGTTTTCATCTCTTTAATCATGGTCTTTATGGCATCTTCTATGACACAGGTTCTAGGGTTTAGATGGCCATCTTTGTGTAGATTTTTTCACTTAGATGATGTTGGTTTTCTTGGGGGTTACCATATATTTGGCCATGGTTTGGTTCTGGTTTGGAGTTGTTTGTGTGGTTTTCATATGGCTGACTTAGAGGTCACTACACCTCTTGGACTTCCAGGTGGTCGCTACCCTTGAGGATGGGTTGTTGCGATCACAATAAACCCTAACTCTGGGGTGTGGTCACTACACATGCTCTCTAGCAATTACAACATAATGTTTCAAGCATGCAAGTCTCTACACATGAGTTCCTTCGACTGCTACACTCAACCTATGGTCACTACACTTATGGTCTCTACATACACCTACACTCATGTAGTATGTAGGTCGTTACACCTATCATCCAATCGATCACAACACTTGATAGTTGGTCTATACATGATGAGGTAAGGTTGAATGCTTAATCATAATCAACAGTGCTTAAACCTAACATACTTCAAATATGTGGGAGGTAATGTAGCTAGGGTTTGGTGATTGAATGATAATATGAAACCCTAATCGGCCATATGAGAAACCCTAACCCTAATCTCAAGTGCAGGATATACTTGTTGAGCTTGCTTGATTAAATAAATTGATATGATGTTTTCTCTCTCCTACTTGTGTAACCCTAACATTGTAGGTGGAATGAATGTCCTAGCTAGCAAATGCTATGGTGTGCTTGATATGTCACAAGGTGATGATTATGAGCCTTGATGAGGCATATTGAGATCATTATGATGTGGTGGGTCTTATGACCTGATAGAGGCTTAATGTTTAGTGAGAGGTGATACTCTCCAATGATGAGATGAGATATCAAAATTCCCTAGTGGTGTGATAATGATATTGGCCATGTGTGGTCGTGATAACATGTAATGATGATAGCCTTGACCAAGGTAGTGGTATATCTTAAGATGATGTGATAAGTTTACATCTTATGTTTTTTATATATTCTGGAGTTGTATCATACCTTTATCTTTGTAGAGTTTCTCTATGGTTGATACATTATAACTTGATTGATGCTAAAAGACACTCAATTGGCTTAACTAATCAAGTGAAATATAAATCATGTAGATGACATGTGCCATAAATCCATTCCAGTGCCAGATTTTGCTGGGTGGTAAAACAAGTCATTCCTATGGGAAACTCGAAGCGCATATTTTTTAATATGCAGAGGTGCAAGTAGAGTATCTCCTTGCATCCATATTTACATGATGGGTAGGATTACTGTGGTCATACCTAGTCCTTAGTTGAGACTACCATGCGTGAGCTGCTCTCTTTTTGTGATATGTGATAGGCAGTAGTATAATTGCACTTGATGCCTCTTTTTAGAATGGCCATGCGTGAGCCTATTCTCTATCACCATTCCATGTACCAAGGTGGGCTAGGTGTTATCAGCTTGACTATATGTAATTGTTTTCAGTTGATTGTTATGTCTCTGTGATGTTTCTCTCATATTGACCAGGAGGTGTTGGTGAGGTCATGGATTCTGACTCTTCCATTGATCTTGTATGGCACCTATTATGACTTTGCAGTGGTCGGTTGGATTTGAGTGGTATGCATCAAATCCTCAAGGCATATAAAAGACGTAATACAATCATGTAGCATTATTGCTTAGGGTCAAATGTGATTCACATTAGATGACCCCTTTGCCTTATTTTTTTGTTCTGATTTCTTGAATTATAATACGGTAAGAGAAATCAAATGTTATACATGTTCTTCATATTCCTTCTTAAATTAAAAGGTGTTCTACTTCTCAGTTATAGATACTTGAATTGCTTAAACAGTGTTAACTACTTTACACATATTATTTAGTTGAATTTGCTCATCTTGATAATAATGATATCTATTTGCTTAGTTTATTTATGCTTATAATAGACGTTGGTTGAGAGTTATATCTCTCACTGGGACATTTGGTCTCACCATGTGGGTTTCCACATCTTTTAGGTGGTCATGCATGACGAGGTAGAGATCGTGCAGTAGAGGAAGAGCTGTAAGAGGATCAGTGGTTGTAGAAGGTTGGATATGCTGCTAGTCTTTTAGTAGTAGAGTCCTATGTGTCGTCCTTGTACACTCAGGTATTTGGGGGTATTTTAGTGTTTTGTAAATGTTGTTTATTGACACGAGGTTTTTACATGTATGTCATGGTTGTATAGATATGTATTGTGTGTGTGTGTATATATATATATATAACAATTATCTCTTATAATAGGTTGATGTCAAGATAGCCAGTAAATAATGATATGAATTATATTTTGGCATCATATGTAATACATATGTCACAGTTGTGAACTCAGATGTAATATGTTCCAACTTTTGTGGTTATATGAAATCGATTTTAATTTATTGCATTTTCTGAATGGCCAGTGATAATTATGTGATTTGTTTTGAGTAATCTCATTTGTGTGGCATTGCACATCACAGTTTGGTTGGTATCAAAGCTCTAGGTTCATTGAGTCTATAGGGACATAAGACTAGGATTTGTGTATGTTCTAGTGTCCTACAGTCTATCTTAGGGTAACTTTTGCTTATGTAGAAGAAGAAGAAGAGAAGACAAGATGGCTGGAGAACACGAAGAACATGCTACCGAGAGTAGTGTTACTGCACTAGGTGGTGGTGCCAGGAGGTAGGAGAGGGATGATGATGTGCTTGAAGTGCCCCAGTTTAACCCAGCCATGATGGAAAATCCCACTTTCTAGTCCTTGTTTGTATAGTTTATGGATATGATGATGCACATGGTGGATAGAATGCCCATGCCTCAATCTAGGACAGCCATCCCCAATGTGAATCTTTGGGTTATGGGAAGACCTTTGAGAGGTTGAGGCATGTAGGGGCGCTAGAGTATGTCAGTATGTTGGATCCAACTGATACTGACATGTGGTTGATGGAGTTAGAGAAGACCTTCAAGATCCTCAACATCCCTGAGGCAGACAAGGTGAAGCACGCAGTATGTCTATTGAAGTGGAGTGATGGTCATTGGTGGGCCATCGAGGAGGAGAAAAGGCTTGGTACTACCATTAGTTGGGAGGAGTTCCGATGGGAGTTTGTGAGTCGGTACTTTCCTCAGACCTATATGGATGAGAAGATCTCACAGTTTGAGAAGATCTAATAGGAATCTATGTCAATCAATGATTATGAGGCAGAGTTTATGGAACTGCTAAGGTTTTGTCCTCATATGGCTATGACAGACAAGGAGAGGATCAAACACTTTGAGAAAGGTCTGAGTTTTGAACCGACAATGTTGGTGGCATCCTTAGAGAATAGAGAAAGGTTTTCCACATTTGTGGAGTCAGTCAGGAGGGTGGAGCAGTCAATTGTTGAGAAACATGAGATAAAGGTCAAGAAGAGACCGACACAGTACCATGGGCGAAACAGGCAATGGCTCAATTCTATGCCATGAGTCAGCCTGAAGGATTGGTCAACTCGTGAGTTGTGATAGTTCAGATGGAGTTATTTCATTCTGATT